>OW203746.1:1165356-2610999 GCA_934045075.1 Yponomeuta sedellus | reverse complement strand
GCCGGGATTCAAACCCGCGACCTCTGGGTATCCGTGCCAGAAAACAGAACAGAAAAGTTGTGGAACACGCTGCCATCGTCTTTTCGGAGACATAATATAACCTGGGTGTTTTGAAAAGTAGAGTTAATCGGTATTTAACGAGTAACACGTAAAATCGTAGACCCCGTCTTCGCTTACATCAGGCGTGACTGGGGTCAAGTGTAACCAGTCATACTTAAAAAAAATCTATATACAATAACGAAATCTTGCACTCATGATATCTGGCGCTCTTTATTACTGTGTTATTGCCGTACTGACTGAGTATTCAAGGTAGTTTAGTCTCTTGTTTTTTGTCCTGCCTCGTTCTTGTCTCTTGCTAAATTGTCATCATTGTCTGTGCCACGTCACATTGCCAATATAATAAGACGAGGCGTAATTTTGATTACTTTTCTCCATTTTTATGAATAACTTCTACAAGTTTATTGACATGGTGTAAAAGAGGATTTTTCGAGTGTCATGAACTAGTATGAAAAATCTGACCAAAGTCAAAGTTACTAGTACAGTCATTGCAGACTGGGAGGATAAATTTCTTCTTTCTTAAATGTGTTCTTGAGTGGAGACCGCGACTCGGCAAACGTAGTGTAGGACGCCCTCCAACTAGGTGGGATGACGATCTGCGAAAAACTGCCGGCAGATGCTGGATGCGGAAAGCTGAAGACAGGGCGCTATGGCGCTCATTACGAGAGGGCTATGTCCAAAAGTGGACTAACATATAGCCTGAAGAAGAAGAAGAAGAAGAAGGATAAATTTTGTCATAAATTAAAAAAGACTCTCTGTACTCCACAGATATAAACGAATGTGAACTTCCTAGGCCTCCGTGTTCGAAATATCTCTGCGAGAACACAGTGGGAGGCTACAAGTGTGGAGGTGTGGCTGGGGATCCTGGAAACTTTTCTGGCAATCCTGCGTCTCTGTCCACGGTGGAGGATAGATGCCCACCTGGGTTCAAGAGTGGCCTCAGAGTGGAGTGCGAAGGTACTATTTCTATTTACAAAGCCAAGGTAGCCCTTCCACAGAGTCCTGGAAGGGACTTGACACACCCTTGCCTACCCTTTGGTCTTAAATCAAAACTAGAGGAAAAGAGCTATGGAATGTTGATTAAATTTAGTTTTATCATAAGAAGAGAGCTCGCTGGACCAAAAGTCTTAAGCGGAGTTCCTATGGCACATGTATTAGGATGAACGGTGATCCAAAGAAGTGGTGTACCTTAGAGCTGGCCTATGTCCAGTGGTCTGTTGGAGTGGGTAGGATAAGACGATATTGTGGAGAGAGACAGGAGGGCAGAGAGAGAGAGAAAGAGAAATTAAACTCTGGTCCGGATTTCAGACTGAACATTTTGAATTTTGTTAATAAGCTTGATTTTAATTTGATAAATTATTTTGTTTTGTAAGAATATATTTTCATTTCGAGAATGTGCAATTTTCGCTAAGACGCTTAGGTAATGACCCCAAAGTTGACGTTGTAGTTTTAACAATTTAAGTAATTTTTACCTTATTACAAATCACGAGGGTTGACAGTCGGAACAAGTTGCAATGACGGTTCCGCACGTGTACTGAACGACTATTTTTAATACATTTGCGAAAAAAATAAGCAGAAAAATTGAAACCGTAAAAGAATATACCTAAGCAGAGATTTTTTTTTCACCCATTCTGGTAGGCAAAGGGAACTATGCCTATACAGCCAGTCTTCAGTAGGATTTTTTTATTGATATGAAATGAAATTTAATGAGATGAAATGAAATGAAACCTAACCTAACTCATTCAATTAAATCGTGAAATCTGATATTGAAACAAATTAGTAGCTTCTTTTTAGAAATATACGTATTTCCATGAATCATAAAAACTTCTATGATTTTTTTTAGTAAAAACTTCATGGTTAATTTTTCCTTTTAATAGCCATTATTTTGATAGTTGGGAAAGAGAATGCACGTGTTCGGGAAAGTTAAAAAAAAGCACGAGTGTGTAATGAAAGCAGGAGTGTGCCCACATCCCGCTATACGTCCCAGCAATACGCTACTTTTTGAGCAACTGTATTAAGAAGTACTTTTAAAAAACTTTGGATTTCTTTCAGGGAACTTCAAATAGCCTTTATCACATAATCGTTAACTAACTAGTTTTATAAATATTTGCGTTATTTACAGACGTCGATGAATGTTCAACAAATTATCATGACTGCAACCAACAGTCCCAGTCTTGCATCAACACGATCGGTTCCTTCTACTGCCAAGACAAAGGATCCAAACACTGCCCTCCTGGATTTAAGCTGAATATTGCTACCAATAACTGTGAAGGTAAGTCATTTTATACTTTGTTTTTAAAGACGAAGTTAAGGGTTCCATAAGTACTGTGAGATCTCTCGTAACGGCCTGCTTTTAGTCATATGATGACATTTTATACTTTGATGTCCTTTCCATGTCAATTGGAAACAAGCAAATTTTTTAAGAGCGATTATTTAGAATTAAACCAATTCGCTTTAAAAAAAACGGTACCCTAAAACAGGGTGCTATCCGTTCCAAAAATGGTACGGTTAAGCGATCTCTTCTTGCTCTTGTATGGTTTTTATAAGTGTTTATACCTTATCACATCATTAAACAACTCCCATACGTAACAAATACTTGTCCAAAGTATGATACTCTGTGGTATGGTAACAGGGTCCTCTTTAAGGTCATTTTAGTACCTACTGGTAATTATTTTATACACTCGCTTGGTTTGTTCTGTTTGAGGCTCAAATATTGGGGTAGACTAGTTCTAGAGACCGTGAATCGGCAAACGTAGTGTAGGACGCCCTGAGTGCTTAGTGCGAGTTTGACAGATCCAATCGAATAACTTTACTACCGCGTTAATCGAGCATTGAGTAGTGAGTATGAGTAAGTTAACCGTTTGAACTGGCAAAACGCTGTCACAGTACAACTCGCACTCGCGTTTATTCGTGTTTTGGCTGGTAAACGTGTTCACTTCTCAACGTAAACCATTACAACTCGCACTCGGCAATTTTAATTTCCATACTTGTCGCTAGGTGGCGCTTCCTCGATGCCATAGAAATATGAGTTTACGTTAATGCGATCGAGTAGTTAAAAAACTCGCACTAAGCACTCTGTGACCAGGTGACAAAGCGGTAGGCAGTGACAGGAAGAAAAGAGCCGAAGATCGGCCTATGTGGCGTGTCTTGCGAGATGCCTATGTCCAGTAGTGGACTGACACCGGCTGATTATGATGATAATGAATATGGATAATGTCCTGTATAACGTACTGTAGTGTTGTAAAACTTTTATAAATAATAAAACTTGGACGACTTCAACTTTTTGCTTTATTTAAAGTGTTTGTATATTTTATTTAAAATATATTAATATAAAACTGGATAAAACGGAATAAGCAAGTAAATATAGTCAGGACTAGTCAAGATGTGAAGTAGTAATGCTAAAAATGAGGAAAATCTCGAAAACGTGTGACATAATTTTAGATTTTTGAAAATGATAGATAGAATTAAAGAAATGGTGGAAAGAGATTTACACAACACGACTGTTTTTAGGTCCATAGTATTCACCACAGCATAAGTTGTGCAGCTTGACAACTCTGAAATGATTACAGATGTGGACGAGTGCCAAGACAGCCACTTCCTTTGCCCTGTTGACAAAATTTGCGTCAACGTCCCCGGTGCTTACGACTGCAAGCCAAAGTATGACCTCTCCAGGTAACATTTGCGTCACGGGTTTTTGACAATCACTATAATTTATGTACTTAACAACACAGAGACCATGAGTTTAATTCGAAATACCAGTTGCGCGTCTCTCATTAAATTATCGTACAAAAAGCCTCCTTCGCATTTCAATCTCTGCCATCACAGATGGAACCTGTCCCTATATTGATATCAACCCCTGGTATGTTTCCACTGCTGGAGCACAGGTCTCTTCCTGCATTGCAAGTGGTGGACTGTAAGACAGTTACGGGCCTTAATGCCAGAAGATCAGAAGTTATCAAACCACCCATAAGACCTGGGACATGGCTACCGTTGTTATCTGAGAACGTCAGGTACCATGTACCGTTGTCAGATACCATAACTAGGTACCTAACAATGACTACTATTACATGAGAGCCGACACTAATGGCTTAAGAAGCCTTGGCAAACACAAAAGCGCTCTGAAAAATGTCATTAGCGGTAGTCACAGGACGGTCATACATCCAGCACCTGACAGCGCCTGTTCTTGCTTAACCCAAGTGATGTTTCAATCTCTCTGTTCCATACGACTATGAGCGCTTGAGCCCCTATACTAAATCCTGAGCACTTTCAATCGTCTGTCAAGTACCAATCATAATCAATTGGTGTTAGTCCACTGCTGGACATAGGCATCTTTCAAGACGCGCCACTGAGCCCGATCTTCGGGGAATTGTTTGTTAGTATGGAATTTGACAGTTGGACAAATGGAATCGCTCAGGATTTGGTGCGCATAATTAAGACCCTGATCGTCTTAGTGAATATTAATGTTATGATTTTTACAGGTCAACTACAAAATGTCCGGATGGGATGAGGATTAATCCAGGAAGTCCTTATTGTGAAGGTATGCACCTCTGGCGATCCGAGACGTTTTTGTGGAATATATCGTTTTTGATGGACAGCGGGCGTTCTAGAAACTACTGTATCCTATAAATACAAAGATAATGGGAAACTTGCAGCAAGCAAAAAAATTAAACCAAAACCATGTGTAACCCATGTCTATGCTCACAATAAATATTCTTCATTCTTTATTCTAAATATTATAAGGGCGTAGACGTAAAACATAATTATTCGAGACAACTTAAGTATTGATTAAGGCTTCATAAATTATATAGTTGTAACATGACTTCTTAGTATTATGATTAGTGTGGCGCTTTTGTGTACCACGTGAATAAAATGACATTTCGATAGATTAGATCATGAAAGTAACAGGCGTAGAGAAAAAAATTAAGCACGGTAATTCATTTTTTAATATGGCTTCTCTAATTAAATTAAAACATTTTTCTGTGCAAGTTCTCTATTCTGTAGAACACTACACTGCTAACAGACTTAGGACAAAAGGCATGTCATATCCAACACAATGTACTAGATTTTTAACTCAAACAACCTCTAAATTTCCTTTACAGACATCGACGAATGCGTGGAAGGCACACACCTGTGCGATCAGTACCAGAGTTGTCTGAATACCAACGGCAGCCATGAATGCCGATGCAAGATTGGGTTTGAACCGGATTTGACAGGTGCTTGTGTTGGTAAGTTTCGCGGATGACGATCGTCGTCATTATTAGATGTCAAACTTTCTTTACCTACCCCTCATTGTAGTCTGTGTAGTCTCTGCTTGATAAAGCCGGGTTGTTCCACTAATCCCCATTGAAAATCCCCATTGATGGGGATTTGTGAACTTTTTGTCCGTAAATCCCCATTGGCGTATCTTAGTATTGGCAATGGGGATTTGTGGACAAAAAGTTCATAAATCCCCATTGGGGTATAAAACGAAATATAAAGGACATATTAATTATGAATCACAAAGTACTTATTTTGTAATACCAATACCAACATTATACAAACACAGTTTTTCAACAATTTATAAAATCAGCGTTGTAATCATGAAATGAAAAGGAAATTAAATGAAAAGGTTTTATTCAAAGTAGCACAGAAACTGCGGCTTAATGAACGTTACAGTTCAGACTAGGTGTCCATTTCAAAATCTAGATCATTTAGGAGAAAAAATGGACAAAAAAACTCCTAACTTAGTCTTTTCAAAAGTCCTTAATTAACATAGTTTACATAATTATTATAAACATAGAACTCATACATTGTACTGGCTTTAATTCCAGACCTCATTGTCATCTAAATAATCCTTTATGTTATAGTAGCCCTTTTGGCACAAACTGTGCTTAACATATTTTTTGAATCAGACATCCTTACCTAAATTAAACATGAGTTTTGCATTTACTAATTAAATCACAGATTCTATGTAACTAGGTATTACATTATTATGGGCATTACCCCCCAATGATGGCACAACCTTGCGCTATGGCGCTCATTAGGGGAGGGTTATGTCCAGCAGTGGACTAATATAGCCTGAAGAGGAAGAGGAGGTGATAACAATCACATTTTCACCGTCATTGATAAAATCACATGTTTCTTATTAACTAAACTAAATCAGTTTTTTTTACTATCTTTATTTACTTAGAAGCCTTGTTCAATGGGTAAAAGAGGACTTCATTCAAATATGGTGTGCATTTTGTCAGAGCCATCGCACTAATAATTTAGTCGAATCATGGAACAAACAAATCAAACATCGCGTGGTGAAAATGCGTGGCTGAAGATGCATCGTACTACGAAGTGCTTGCATTGCGGCTTACTCAAGGGAGCATAGGGATTACAGAAAGATCAATCCAAAGTAGTAATCGCGATGTTTACTTATGGGAGGTCCAAATGGAGCTTGTTAATGGCGAAATTACGATTGGCCATTGCTTGGAAAAATGAAGATGATTGAAATATAGAATTTAATTGACAATAAATATGTGATTTTATTAATGACGGTTAAAATGTGATTGTGTTGTAATAACAATTAACATTAACGTTATTTACGTTAGTGTAACACTAATCAATCATCTCTGATTTGATAAATTGTTGTAAAACTATGTTTGTATAATATAATGTATTAGTAGTAATACAATATAAATACTTGTTTCATACTAATGTGTTGTTCTTTATATTTGTTTTATATACCAATGGGGATTTATGAACTTTTTGTTCACAAATCCCCGTTGGCGTATCTTAGTATTGGCAATGGGGATTTGTGAACAAAAAGTTCACAAATCCCCATCAATGGGGATTTTCAATGGGGATTAGTGGAGTAACCCGATAACCTAGCCTTGGATTTTGGTATCTCTGTCTCTAGCCACTTGGTAACAATTTTGGCTGCTGAGTTAATACAGCTTTGTTTCACATGCACCTGACGGTCGCCACTCCAAATTTTAAGTTCCAAACACGGACGATAGCCAAAAACTTTTTAAATAGTTCTGAAACTATGTCAACCTGAAAACGGCTAAGGTCGGAAAGAATCAGAGCATAGTATGATAATTTGAAGTGCATTACGTAGCAGAGTATATTTGTTAATCTGCGGGTAAATAGACTTTGCAATGTACATTAAATTGTCATAGTTAACTATTAAATTGTTGTTCTACGAAACTGGCCTCTGGTTGAGCTTAAATTGAAAATTCACTGAGGCGTGATGAAAATAATGACCACCGTCAATTTAATGCTACTAGCTGCCGAAGGTGGGGACTGGTAGTTATCAGGAAGACTGAGATGCAAGAATCGAATGAAAGGAGTTTCTGCTCCAAAATTTTATTTTACTTAGAATATTTTCGGGGCTTAATCGCGTAGTAATTTATTGCTATTTTACCTCGACGTTTCGACGACGTTACAGCCATCGTGGTCACGAGAAGACTGAAAAATAAATAGGTAAAAAAGCAATAAATTACTACGCGATTAAGCCCTGAAAATATTCTATGTGTACAAGTCGCGAAAGTTTAAAATATGTTTATTTTACTTGTTAGTACAATGTTTTTAGTAATAACTCGCACCGATATTTTCCACGATTAGGTACGTACTATAACCACAAATGCTATTACGTAGTCACCGTATCAATAATGTGGCAACTTATCGGCAGGACAGTCGGTTGTTTTCCGAATGGTTCTAGGCTCGTATTCGGCATGCACTAACTTTATATTTTAAGTTATGTTCCAAATCTAAAGTAGCAATATCATTAATTAGCCGTCAAGGAGAAGATCATGAGGAATTCTGAGTATCAGAGATATTCACTTCGGTGCTTGGATTCCTTAATCAACGGAGGACACGGGTTGTAACTAAGAGCTCCCTGTCAGAAGGCTTTTTTTATTCTTAACATGTCTATAGCAAAACAAGTTTTATTTTAAGTTTTTACCACGATAGAACCTTGCAACGCTGACTGTTTTATAACTTGCAATTATTAGGTCCTCCTTGGTGTCAGTGTTAGAGTACGCAGGGCACGATTAAAGATGATCCATCGTTTGAGAAATATCGTATAAGCAAATTGTTTGAAGTTCAAATTGTTGCTGTGACGGTCTGCAAACCTCCACTAAGACATGTTATTCTTATTTCGGCCGGTACGGGTCCGCAGCGGGTTCAGGGATTTCCAGATTGCCCAGGGCAATTAATGTCCAGGCAAGAGGCTCTTCTTCTTCTTTTAAAATAGCAATAAATTACTACGCGATTAAGCCCTGAAAATATTCTAACTAAGAGGCTCTTCGTCAGCGTCACAAATGGGATAGGTAGAGGTTTGTGCCATGAATTGGGACACGTATGTTCTACTGCATGGCACAAACCTGGCATATCCAGCCAATGCCAGATTTCCTGTACCAAAAATTCCGCTTATAATAATAATATTTTATTTCAGATAAATCAAAATCCATATAAAAAATAACACATAAAATATGAATTGAAAACCTATTTAGAGGCTAAAAATTTCACCCATGCCGGGATTCGAACCCGCAACCTCTGGCTATCCGTGCCAGCGCTCTACCGATTGAGCCAATGGGCGACTCACCGGCATCAGTGAAATTTCGAACCTCTTTACACTATTCTCTGTATTACGTACAGGCAGCGACATCTGGCTTAAGCAAATTGCATTACTTACAGCCCCGACTACCTACTTTGCAGTTAGGTTTAACATCGGAACGACATCACTGTACCCACATGATTATACTATTTTTATTTTTAATGCACTAACCCGTGCTAAGGACACATTTAAAAATTAATTAATTTTTAGCCCCTAAATAGGTTTTTAAATTTGTCCTTAGCACGGGTTAGTGCATTAAAAATAAAAATAGTATAAAATATGATAATAAAACAAAATACAATAAATTAAACAATGAAATGATATATACAACTCAATTTTTTTTACTAATAACTTATGTACGTGGATTATGTGGAAATTTTTTCTACTGCTTTCTCTGTTTTCCAGATATGAACGAATGCGCCACGGATCAGAACAACTGCATCGCGGAATCACAGCGGTGCGACAACACCGTGGGTTCTTACATCTGCGTCAGGTTCCTTTCCTGTGGGACCGGGTACATTTTGCATCACGCCACTGGGAACTGTGAAGGTATTGCGATGATCATCCACTTAAGAGTTGTACATAAAATCAAATGTTTTATTTCAACGTAAATAATTTACATTATACATTTATTTTGCTGAATATCAAATGTACAATGTAAAATGTAAGCCGCTGCCTTCGGGGCGTAGTGTAGCGAAGAAAAAGACAGCGGGAATAAAAACTCCATGTTATACCCAACACATTTCTACCCCTATGAGAAGATTTTATGATCGTTATGAATGAAAACATTATATGGAATCAGGTAAAATTTTCACATTTTAATGTGAAAATTGCTTTGCTAAATTCCGCCAGAAATCCCACAAGCACCATGCGGTTAGTTAATGCATCGCCCTACCTCACACTTTTCAAGCAGAAGCAAGATACGAACACATAAATTAACATTTACATACAAGCACATACATTGCTTCTGGCCTCACACTAGGATCCCCTGTGTCGTGGGAACCAGAAACAACGACATCACAAACATGTAAACATCCAAGACCTGGGCCTTTTTTCCCCAGCCGGGATTCGAACCCGGGACCTCTTGCATGTTAGGCAGACGCGCTACCGCTACGCCACAGAGGTCACCACCACCGATACCAATACTTGTGTGTCTCCGATCCCCTAAATTCGCAATCACTAACCATGACCCCAAACTCCACAGATATAGACGAATGTGCCCTCGGCCAGCACAACTGTAAGCGCGCCGGGCCCAATTACCAGTGCGTAAATATACCGGGCTCCTTCCGCTGCGTCCGACAGCAGGCGTCCACCACGTCCACCACCGCAGGACCAGAGTACGAGTACGAGTACTATGATTCCGAGTGAGTATGGCTTCCCAAAAAGACTAGCAACAAGACGATGGTCAGCGGGTAGACCAAAGCCTCGATTCTGTTATTATGCATTAGTGCATTTTGTTAGTGACCGTGCAGGCAGTCCGATCTTTTTTCCCTTCCCATTTTTAAGGCTATGGTAAAGGAGTTCCTCTCCACTACTACATTGTAATACTGTTATTATTTAATTTTGTAATATTTTCCTGCTGTTGTTGTGTTCTACTTATGTCCTTTGAATGTGTATATTTTCAAAAACCTATTTAGAGGCTTAAAATTTCACCCATGCCGGGATTCGAACCCGCAACCTCTGGCTATCCGTACCAGCGCTCTACCAATTGAGCCAATGGGCGACTCACGGCATCAGTGAAATTTCGAACCTCTTTACAATATTCTCTGTATTACGTACAGGCAGCGACATCTGACTTAAGCAAATTGCATTACTTACAGCCCCGACTACCTACTTTGCAGTTAGGTTTTAACATCGGAACGATATCACTGTACCCACATGATTACACTATTTTTATTTTTAATGCACTAACCCGTGCTAAGGAACAAATTCAAAAACCTATTTAGAGGCTAAAAATAGGTTTAAATAGGTTTTTGAATTTGTTCCTTAGCACGGGTTAGTGCATTAAAAATAAAAATAGTATAATCATGTGTATATTTTGTTAATTATTTATGTATAATATGCATTTTTTATTTTTATTTATGTAAATTATTTGTATGTATCTGTTGATAATTTTATTTATTCACACTGTTATTGAGTCATGTATTTGGAACCTCTGAAATTAATGTTTCCTTTGGTTTTTTTTTACATCTACTTCCTTCTCTTATGTATTAGTCCAGTTCATCCGAAGGTTGTCTGGAAAAGATCACTTTTAGTGATAAGGCCGCCGTCTGTACTCTTAGGTTAAGAAATATCTGTGTAATTTCCATTTTTATATACAATAAAGTGTTCTCTATCTTTCTATCTATCTATGATATATTTTTGAACGAAATCTTTCGTAAGTACAACAACGAGCAACCGACGACGAGAGCTCCGTCTCTGCTCACCATAATTAAGCTCTGCGAATCGGAGCGAAACCTGGTCGGACTCTTCCGATATAAAAACACCCGTAAGTAGATCCGGACTAAAAGTCTACATTATGATATAGTCTGTTTGCTTTTAGAATATATCTCGCCTACTATCGGATAGAATCGGATAATTATGTTCGTGTTATAGAAATATCAGAACTAATATGACACTTAATTTCGAAATCCGAACTCGATCATTAGTACGAAAACCGGCGAAAATTGGCAAAAACCGAAGCCTACTATACGAGATATATTCTAAAAGCTAACAGACTATACCATGACGGATACACGGTCGGGTCACGTGACCTGTTTTTTATACCATTAACGTCTAAAAGGTTTGATGTAGGTGCGCGCCTAGAATTGTTTAAGCAACGACATTCAATCTTCATGTTAAAGCAATGGTCATCGTAATTCGATGCATTAGCAGAATTTAGGCCCATCGTTGAGGCAGCGGATGGTTCTCAAATAAAGCGCATAGAGTTCTTTGGGAAAAGGGCTACAACTATCAGTGTGCAGCTGTGGGCTGATGACAATGATGCCTTCTCGAAACATGAATATTTGCCACATGTGATGGTGGGGGAAGACGGTACAGGTCGAGGATAGGAGTTGCGAGAGTTGCAGGATGATGTTTGAATAAGAATTTCTAATCTGCTGAATGATTATATCCGTAATAAGGGCTGTAAGTCTTATTATTAAGTATTAAGTTGATTTCGGTATTGCTATCTTGACGTGCCATCCACTTAATCGTTTTTCATTGGAAATAGTCGTGGTAATGCACTTATCAATTAGTCCTAGTGATTCCTAGTGTGGGCGTTGTTAGAAAATGTTAATTAGCATTAAGTGCTAAACTTAACTTAGATGTTGCTGCCTGTACGTAATACAGAGAGTATTTTAAAGAGGTTCGAAACTTCACTGATGCCGGTGAGTCGCCCATTAGCTCAGTTGAAAGAGCGCTGGCACGGTTAGCCAGAGGTCGCGGGGTTGAGTCCCGGCATTGGTGGAATTTTTAGCCTCTAAATAGGTTTTTAACTTGTATGTTTTGTTTTTAGAGAAACATCGGACACGAACAGTACCAAACCTCAATCGGTGCCAAACAAACCAGATACGAATGAAGCACCAACTACGAGTTCAACTACAGAAAAGTCTATTCCTTCTACACTACCTCCTACCACAAGTTCAATTCCAACAGAATCTCCGAAATCCGAGCAACCAATGTTTGAGCAACCAAAGTCTGAGCAACCAAAGTCTGAACAACCAAAGTCAGAATCACCAAAGTCCGAGAAACCAAAGTCAGAACAACCCCTTACGAACCCGGAACAACCACCACCACCACCACCAGAATACAGCGAACCTCAAACCCCGAAGATTGAATTCAAGTTATCACCAGGTGAAAAAGAACAAACAAACAATGAAGTAAAATCACAAGAAGAGAAGAACTACTACGAGCCAACCCAAAAAATACCAGAAGATAGTACGTCACCACATGTGGTATTACTGACGCCGCCTGCAGAAACTGTTACTTTTGAAGCGGTGAGAGGTGAAGACGGCTCCTTGATAGTTAACACTCAAGATGTGCCAAAGGATGAGTGGACTAATATTCTGAGGAAACCGCAGCGCAGTTGCCCATCAGGGTTCGAACCCAATGATTTTGGAACATGCGTCGGTGAGTTGGTATTTTCAGTTCTTGGGCGGCCAATATACTAAATCAATCACCTGATAATTCTCAGACGCCGTTCTTATTAGTCTACATATTTCCCTTCTGTGAGTTTGTAAAATAATATCTTTGCTGTTGCGTTCACATACCTGCTACGTAGTGGAAATATTTCTGTTTTAGTGGTGAATTGAAAAATGTGTGCTTTAAGGTAGTATGCCTTATTTTTAAATTCTTATACCGTTACCCTTCCTCAATTGTGTTCTGAGATGCTGTTGCAGTTTCGATAATAACATGGTAATAGAAGAAAAAAATATATTATCCTGCCCAACAAATATATAAATATCTTTATGCCACACCTGGCAATAAAGTGGCTTTCTGGCCAAGTGTAGACATAAAAAGATGTACACAACACGGGAGGTAATAAAGAAAGCTCTCGATCGCATATTTACGTCCCTCGCTTGCAGCTCGGGCCGCAAACTTCTGCGATCTCGGCCTTTCTTTGTATTACCACCCTAGTTGTGTAATGTACTATTACCTCTTTCTCCCTTTATGATGATTAATCATCGTGTGCATTTCGTGTAAACTTTATCACAGCATTTATATAAAACGACTAGTTTTTACCCGCGACTCCGTCTGCGTGGACTTTTTTGCAACCGCGCTCACTCCCTTAAGGGTTAAATTTAGAATAACGGCGAAACACGTGTTCAATCAATTGAAGTTGAAGAGTATTTATTTTAAGTTTCAAGAAAATTAGACAACATTCTTTATACCTTCCATACAAATTTCGCCCTTTTCGCCCCCTTAGGGGTTGTACGAGCAGAGGCGGGTTGTATGATGGTCACTGATGCCCTACTCTGCTGTACAGGGATGATAAGGATGTATGATGATTATGATGTAAAGTCTGATTTGCTATTTCTTGATAGATATTTAATAAATACGGCTGATAGAGTACTGGATACATATACGAGTAAAGTGCTAAATGTGCGGTTTGGCCCGTACAGGGGTTGTATTTCAAAAAATACGGTCTTTTCCTCCGCCCACATTATATATAGACCCTCTGTGAATAATTTCAACTTCCTAGGTCCAACGGCTTGGGCTGGGCGTTGATGAGTGAGTCAGGACTTTGAATTTTATTTCTTCTTCTTCTTCAGGCTATATTAGTCCACTGCTGAATTTTAATTTATTTATTTATTTGAATTTTATTTATATACATTTTATTTACACTCCAGACATAGACGAGTGCGCAACAAACAGACACGTGTGCTCTGGTCTCACTGAGATTTGCCGCAACAGCATCGGCGGTTACGTCTGTAACTGCGCCCCCGGGTTCCGCAGAGACTTGACCACGGGAGCCTGTGACTTGATGACCTCATCTACCAGTACCAGCACAACTACCAGTACAACTACTAGCACTACAAGCACTACTACGTCGACGACTACGGAGACGCCAACTTCCTCCACCACTGAGGGTATTTAATGTTATTTGGTTGGTTTAATGTTATTTGATGAACGAAGAAAGATTTTAAAAACCTATTTAGAGGCTAAAAATTCCACCCATGCCGGGATTTGAACCCGCGACCTCTGGCTATCCGTGCCAGCGCTCTTTCCAACTGAGCTAATGGGTGACTCACCGGTGTTAGAGAAATTTTGAACCTCTTTACAATATTATTATTCTCTGTAATAGATACGTACAAGAAAGATTGACGAAACAAATATATATTGCGAATGTGAGTGGAAGGGCTGGTAAGGGACGTCCCAGGCGGACATACATCGACCAAATAGGGGATGTATTAGCAAAGGGAAAGATAAAAGCACCCGGAACCGACGTGCGTGAATGCAACATCTTATGAACGTTGATGAAGCGAAGGTGATCTGTCAGGATCGTGGCAAGTGGCAGTCCCTGCTCTCTGCCTACTCCTCTGGGATACAGGCGTGAGGTTATGTATGTATGGTTGGAAACATTCCGCGATATAGGCAGTTACTCATCGTTATGCCTTGTGAAAAAGGTTTCCATGGTACATTTTTTTCATGTTGTTTCATCCACTGCCCCAAAACGCCCCTTACGAAATTATCCTCCCAAAATACGAACCTCCTTGACAACTACTGAAAACGTTTTTTTTTAATTCACATAGACTTTTGAGTAAAGTTGTACTGGACAATCAGTGCACTGAGTCCCTAAAACAGAATTGAATTGATTGACTTTTGAGTATTTACATCGCGTCAGATACGTACACAATTTTCTCTTCCTCTTCCCAACTATCCTAAATTATTGCCTCCTTAAAACAGGTGCATTATGTCTTCTGTTTTGTACAGGTCGATTCTTCGGCTATAAAGTGTATCGTCCAACGTTCAGGCCTTTCAAGACAGTGACGCTTTGTGACGTTGGTTACCACATGAATACCAGCTCTGGAAAGTGCGAAGGTATGTATTTTAACATATATTTATGTTATTCATAATTACATGGTGACATGCTTGAATACTTCAGGAAATCGAGGGTTGTTTTCAGTTCACTCAATGATGATGACAGACAAGATTTACTTAGAATACGTAAACATTTTAATATGACATCTCTTTCATAACTTATTCCGATATTTGGTACTAAGATAACAATACGTAGAAATAGGTACACATTAATTTAATTTAATTTAGACTTTATTGCACACGAAACATTAAACATAATAAATAACATGTACAAAGGCGAGCTTATCTCTGTAAGAGATTTCTTCCAGCAAACCTTGGAGAGTCGGAGCAGCAGTAAAAAACGGGTCTATCAACGGGATTATCTGTCAACCTTAGCCTGAAATTAAGAGGAATATTCCCAAATTATTACACCTAGATTGTGGACATTCAAATTGTGGCCCTCTCCTACCGTACATAAACCTGTAATTGAATGGCGTTTCAATCAATCGCTAGTCCATTCAACTATCATTATGCTACGTCAGCATTTTCAGCCCCTAAAGCGTGTTACACTGCGGTAGCTTGAGTCAAATGGCATGAACCTGGAGTTTATGGTAGTATAAACCCGAATTTTAGGGGAATTTCCTAGATTTTCTCTACTGGATAGGTTGGCGTACTCATTGTGACTCTCCCACCAGACATTAACGAGTGCATGAACGGCGTGGCTCGCTGCGGAGCCGTAGAGATCTGCGTGAACACGGACGGCGGCTACCGCTGCGACTGCCACCCTAACTGGAAGTACGACGACAGCCGGCACCGCTGCGTGCCCAACCGGGAGCGCGGCCGGTTCCCGACCGGCTACGAGAACGTCGGTGAGGGGCATTGTCATGGACTGTTTTGTGGCTTCATCCATTGATGCGCTCTGGCATTGCACTTGGATCTCGTACTTTTTTAATAGTAAAAGTGGTTTGTGGTTAAAATTGCGAACTAATGCAATGATTGAAATATATATGCTATATTTATATTCTTCTCTCCACCAATTTGGAATTTTGTGCTAGTCGATTTGATATTATCTACCGACCATTGGTTATTGTATGTATTTTCAAGTACCAAAGAAACATTTTTCTAGAGAATTAGTACCTGTAACAGGCTGCTTATTCAAATAATCAGGTCAAATTCCAAATCTGCAACGTTGAATTAGTAAGAAACTGAAAAGAAAATCTCGCGCAACAGAAATATAGTGCACCAATATTGTAATAATCGTTAAAAACCCTCGTATGTCCCCACTGCTGGGGCACGGGTCTCTTCCTGCATCGCAGGAAGGTTAGGCCATACTCCACCACGGGGGCCAAGTCCGGGTTGGTGGAGGATTGTAAGACAGTGGCGGGCCTTACTGTCAGAAGTTATCAAGCCGCCCATAAGGCCTCTGACATGGCTTAACGACTGCCATTATATGACAGCCGGCACCAACGGCTTAACGTGCCTTGCGAAGCACGGAAGCGCTTGGAAAAATGCCACTAGCGGTAGTCACGGGATGCTCACCCATCCTGTACCTGACCGCGCCTGTTGTTGCTTAACCAAGTGATTGATTCCAATAACTCGGTTCGCCTAAATGATATAACATTACTATTATCATTCCTTTCCAAGGTCATTCCGAAGTCATAGTAAGTCGTAACGACGAGCGTATCAACGCCGTGCCGACGTTCACGAAATACGAAGGTCGGGGCAACGTGTTGCAGTGCCGATCAGGATACACTCTTGGTGATGACAACACTTGCAAAGGTAAGGAAGAGATTGATCTATAATATAAAAATATGTGTTGGTAAGCGCAAATCTCGAGAGCAGCTTCCAATAAATGTCAATGAGGCAGCTGAAATGATTTCGGTAATTATTTTTTTAGAATATTCCTTGAAGTACGAAGATGGTTCTTACGGCGGGAAAAATAAAAAGAAGTAAAGAATCGACTGTTAGGCAGTACGAAGTTCGCTGGGTCAGCTAGTATAAAATGAAAATAATGATTCTGATGATTTTGTGCCGTTTGTACTAGAAGGTGTTCTGTTCTTCTGGTCTAGGAAAATAAAACTAATCGTGAAGAGCAATCACAGTACCTATAAATAAAGATAGTAGTCTTCGGACCCGGCTCGAAGCATATAACCACTAGGTAAAATGGCGCGGGCTATTGCTCAGCCATGCAGTGACATCTGCTAAAGACAAGCGCTCGCATAATTTGTCTAAGCAAAAACGTGTTTTGTTTCATTCAGGTCACGATCCTTAATGATTCCTGAACCCTGAACTATAAAAAAAACCATTTCATAATTAGCCAGTTTTTTTAAATTTGACTGTATTACAATGATAGTAAGTTTAACATTTGTATGTGTATATAAAGAGAGATAGAGCAAAAAAAAATTTAAAATGAACTTGTACCATTTTTTTATAATCTGTTCGGAAATCCGCTGGAAGTAGCATGAAGCATGTGTTATTTAGCATATGCTCCATGGACATTTCAGCTATCCTGTATCAAGAAAATGCCTTTTATAGGTGGCAGACGGATAGACAGACAGACAGATGTGGTAGGCATATTAATAGGATGCCGTTGGTGGAGAACGCCTTCGCAACAAGCGTAGGCAAGATGCTGCCATTATCTTGCTGATAAACTAAGAAAGGTTCTTCTTCTTCAGGCTATATTAGTCCACTGCTGGACATAGCACTCCCCTAATGAGCGCCATAGTGCAAGGTTGTGCCATCTTTGGGGGTAATGCCCATAATCCCCACGTAATCCCCCATAATCCCCAAAAGTGATTCTGAAATACAAATTGAGACCGATTTTTCATAAATCGTCAAATGAAGTACGAGTCTCAGTAAGTCCACTAGCTCGAAAAAGAGAGATTGTCTTTATTGTACTGTAGAGATGTTTCAGATTAATGATTTGAAACAACTTCGATGATATACAGATGCGTATTTTATTCAAACCTAAGTCTAGGCTTTATTTGTAAGATTATAAGCTTTCATCATGATATAATTACATGTTATGTTACTTATCTGTTGTGTAATGCTTTAAATAAAATAAAATAAAATTTTCAAGAATGCGTAAATTATATGCAATATTATTAAAAATTAAAATTAAACGGCGGATTCGTTAGCGAGCTTTTGACTGGACTGTTATTTCTATAGTAACGGTCGGCTGGATGCGCGCACGCTAGGCCGTGTTGCGGCTGTGGCGATTGCTAATATCTTCATGATGCCGCCACAATACCAACAAGACACATAACAGGAACAAAATAAACAGAAAATTCACATCATGTCCCCCAAAATTCCAGACATAGACGAATGCGCTACCGGCTCAGCAAACTGTGACGCTCAGCAGATCTGCACCAACCTGCCGGGGGGCTACGTCTGCGCTTGCGCAATGGGCTACAAGCTGGGAGACTTGGAGTGCCAGGACATCGACGAGTGCGCCTTGGCCGGGGACCGGGTAAGTCAGTCATCTGTCAATCGTTATCGTTATCAACCTCTGTATGTTCCCACTGCTGGGGCACGGGTCTCTTCCTGCATCTCAGGAAGGTTAGGCCATACTCCACCACGGGGGCCAAGTCCGGGTTGGTGGAGGATTGTAAGACAGTGGCGGGCCTTACCGTCAGAAGTTATCAAGCCGCCCATAAGGCCTCTGACATGGCTTAACGACTGCCATTATATGACAGCCGGCACCAACGGCTAAAGGTGCCTTGCGAAGCACGGAAGCGCTCGGAAAAATGCCACTAGCGGTAGTCACGGGACGCTCACCCATCCCGTACCTGACCGCGCCTGTTGTTGCTTAACCAAGTGATTTATTCCAATCACTCGGTTCGCCTAGGCCACGAGCGCTTCTGTCAATGTTCATCCTCAATGGATAAAGGACACATCACAAACACATACTGATCATATACTTTTTAATGCACTAACCTTTGCTAAGGACAAATTTAAAAACCTATTTAGAGGCTAAAATTCCACCCATGCCGGTACTCGAACCCGCGATCTCTGGCTAACCGTGCCAGCGCTCTCCCAACTGAGCCAATAGTCAGATGATAGATGTCGTTGCCTGTATTAATATTGTAAAGAGGTTCAAAATTTCACTGATGCCGGTGAGTGATGAAAGAGCGCTGGCACCGATAGCCAGAGGTCGCGGGTTTGAATCCCGGCATGGGTGGAGTTTTTAGCCTCTAAATAGGTTTTTAAACTTACTAATCATATTTTTTTAATGCACTAACTTAATGCACTGCTAAGGTCAATTTTTAAAACCTATTAAGTAAGGGACTCGAATCCGCGACCTCTGACTAACCATGCCAGCGCTCTCCCAACTGAGCCAATAGGCGACTAACCGGCATCAGTGAAATTTTGAACCTCTTTACAGTACTCTCTGTATTACGTGCAGGATACAGAGAGTACTCCGGGTGCAGGCAGCAACCGGAGGAGCAGGACTCCCGGCATGGGTGGAATTTTTAGCCTCTAAATATGTTTTTACATACTGATCATTTCAGGGCGTCTTGAGCCTTTAATTCCACGGATTAACTGTACTACTTGAAAGCTCATCTGCTGAATTTCTCTCAATGGCTTCACCCAAGGAATGAGTAATAGAGCTGAAGAACCATACGGTACTATAATTCAAAGAAGAGGTTTTTAATAGATTTTCAGAAATCCCTAATATAGGGGAAGATGCCAGGTGATACATAGGAGAGTCGGGAATTACGTTTAAGCTAGTTGATGTCGACCGTTGTATGTCCCCACTGCTGACGCACAGGTATCTTTCTGCATCGCAGGAAGGTTAGGCCATACTCTAATACGGGGGCCGAATCCGGGTTAGTGGAGGATTGTAAGACAGTGGCGGGCTTTACTGCCAGAAGTTATCAAGCCGCCCAGAAGACCTCTGACATGGCTTAACGACTGCCATTACATGACAGCCGGTACCAACGGCTTACCGGTGCTTACCTTCTGAATTTCCCTCAACGGCTTCACCCAAGGAATGAGTAATAGAGTAATAGGCTTTAAAAAAGATGACTTACATAAGTCTACTCCAAATCATTTCAATTCACCAGGTGGACTGAAACATTGACATTTCTTTCAGCCAATATGCTCGGAACATGCCGACTGCGTCAACACTATCGGCTCTTACCAATGCAGGTGCCATGAAGGATTCCGACCAGCCCCGGCCAATGATAAGGTACCTACCTAATATTTAGTCTTCATAGGGAGGATTAACCAAGAATTTCGAAATACTTTACGTAGAGATTAGTATCCTAATATCTGTTCCTTTGATAAGCTCATATTACTCAATGCATAATGCTCACGAAATAAACACTTCCGACAGAGCCCGTTATGTCGGGGGTTTGACAGAAAGGAGAAAGAAAGACATTTATTGGAACAAATTAACAGATCATACCATTCATAGTTACATACAACGAAAACACAAGCAATTCACATAAATAATAGTAATAACTAGCTGACCCAGTGAACTTTGTTCCGCCTAACAGTCGATTTTTTTATAATTTTTTTATTTTTATCTCCGTAAGAACCATCCTCGTACTTCAAGGAAAATTCTAAAAGAAGAATTGGTGAAATCGGTTCAGCTGCTCTCGAGATTTGCGCTTACCAACACATTCAGCGAGTCATTTTTATATCATAGATTATACCCGGAAGTAACGGCTTAAGAAAGTTGATGAAGCGAAGGTCATTTGTCAGGATCGTGGCAAGTGGCAGTCCCTGGTCTCTGCCTCCCCCTCTGGGATACAGGCATGAGGTTATGTTATGTTTATTACACATTAAGAACTCTTAACTCTCTTACTGTTATTATTATCTATTGTAGGCACATTTTACTAACTACATAAGAGTAATCTTAAATATACAACAATAGGTTTTATATATAGAGTCAACAAAGATGTCAACATGTATATAATAATATGTCACAGTCAAAACTTTTAAACGGTCAAAACTAGTTTTGACTGCTAAAATCAGTCAAAAGTACTTTTTCCCAAAGCTTCTGGTCAGTATCATTTGAAATACGAAATGTTAAAAACACGTAAAATGATGCATCACTCAACCTGCGACAACAAAATTATAGGTGCGACGAAGCACGTAGCTTAGCGGAGCGCCAAAGAGCGTGTTAGGTTGACCATGTAAGACCAAAAACCAAGTCGACATTCTTAGATACATATTAGAATTTTACTCTATTTTTCTGCAGTCAAAATAATTTTGGTCGTTTAAGACTTCTGACTGTAACATATACACCTATTGCCACAAAGGGCATCTGACTCAGCATTTTGCTGAGGGTGCAAGCCCTAAGCGCTTTTTGCTGTCGTAGTCGGGCGGATTTATCAACAATTCCTCTTCCAGGTGTGCATGGATATAGACGAGTGCGTGGAGTCAAGGGCCGGCTCCCTGTGCCAGCATCGCTGCAACAACGTCTGGGGCAGCTACCGGTGCTCCTGCCATAGGGGGTACCGGCTCAATCCTGACAACAGGTGAGGCCTACTGGACCCTGAACTTTCCTTCAAATTCATTCTCGTAAAAAAAGGTTTGGCGAGCACATGTCAAATCTGCGCGCTCACTACAAACTCCAACATTCCTGCATCGCGCAATCAAAGTGTTTCAATGACATACCATAAATATAACGTCCAACTACTATTAGTTGGACCGGCCGTCCTCAGGCATACGATCTGCCTGGCGGGAAATTTCACTTTATAGTAGAAGAACACGATCACCCGCTCTTCCCTATAAAGGTTTCATCCTCAAAAACCTCTTACATTTACTCTTACCGTCTGTTGAAAAAGAGTTGATCAAAGCTTAAATGCTAGCGGAATCTTTTATTCAATTTCTCGTAGGAGACTTAAGTTAGATACTTAGGTTAGGTTTGATCCCCCCTGGCCCGCCGCTCGATTGAGAGGTCTCGTGCTGGAAGGCGCTCTGTGTGTTCCAGAGTGCCTTCCGCGGAGTAGGGGGAGGTAACGCTTCCCCCCCGGAGGAGTGCCCGCAAGGGCGCCCGCAGACGGGGTCGCGGTATTGTGAGCAAGCGTTCCCGTGGCCCCGTCCCTTGCGAGTGCGGAGGAACATCCCAGGAGTTTTAGTCGGTATACCGCCCTTTTCAGGGCGGGGAGTCCTACATAACCACCGCGCTCCACCGAGCCGGTGGTACCCGTATAGGTTTCCTCCAGGGTTAAAAAAGAAGGGTTGATTCCCCTTGACGATCAAACCTAACCTAAGTATTAAAAAGTTAAAATTACTTTGCTAAATTCCGCCAAAAATCCCACAAGCACCATGCGGTTAGCTAATGCACCGCCCTCCCTCCCACTTTTTCAAGCAGAAGCAAGACACGAACACACCACCACCAACACCAATACATGTGTGAGAAAACAATGTGGATGAGGACAGTCTTTTTTTCTAACGTTCCGTACCCTAAATTTCTTTAGTTCATTTCAGACTTCATGGACATGCAACGTCTTCATCGAGGAGAAAAATTACAATTATTGGAATTAACAACAGTACGCATGTTATTATTTTTTTAATGCACTAACCCGTGCTAAGTATGCATGTGTCAGAATTATTTCATGTTTCTTGGTGCATTTTACCAACAAAAGGAAGGCTTAGCAATGAGTTCACCATTGAGTCCTTCCATGAGTTCATGGATAATTTTGAACGTAATCATATACCTGGGAAGAGAAACACTTTATAAAAAAAAAACCTTTTTCTCACACAAGTATTGGTGTTGGTGGTGGTGTGTTCGTGTCTTGCTTCTGCTTGAAAAAGTGGGAGGGAGGGCGGTGCATTAGCTAACCGCTTGGTGCTTGTGGGATTTTTGGCGGAATTTAGCAAAGTAATTTTAACTTTTTAATGCTATTATGGATTTCCGCAAAGTAACGCCTCATTCAATACAACATTTAACTTAAGTATCTAGTATCGTAATTTTGATGAAAAGTGTTAGTTGCAGAGAAAATATTTTATGACCATTATTAATGTCCTCTCATCCAATGAAATCAAAATAATCTTTTCTTTCAAATACTCCATCACATTTATCAACTCGCCAGGACATGTTCAGACATCGACGAGTGCACAGTGTTCAAGGCGAAGGTCCCGTGCGTGGGGCGCTGCCTTAACGAGCCGGGCGGTTATAAGTGTGCCTGCCCATCCGGCTATAGGCTGTCACAGGACAAGAGGAGTTGTATCGGTAAGTTACCCTAAATATTTGACGAAGAAACACCGGCGGAACTTTGACTGCGTAGGTGGAGGGAACAGACAAAACACCTTCCTGACTTCATCAAGCCGGTGGAGTCAATAACACTGGAGGGCATCAGCAGTGGAGAGTATGGAGATCTTTTTTGAACTAAAACTTTCGTAAGCACAACACATTGTAGACTTTTAGTCCGGATCTACTTACGGGAGGTTGTTATATCGGAAGAGTCCGACCAGGTTTCGGTCCGATAACAACAACACCCTTAAGTAGATCCGAACTAAAAGTCAACAGTATGGACATCGCTGAACCGTCTGCGCGCTGGTGTTGCTCTATCCAGGGATAACCTGAAAAGATGGGGGGTCCTGCCCGAAGACGCTGACATCTTGTGCCGATGTAGAGCTGCACAAACAACAATGCATCTTTGTGTCTGCCCTGAAGCTCCACAGTGCAGTTTGCGGTACTCATGCGTGTTTTCTCGTGGTCCCATAATTTTGTCCCGTTAACGGGTCCACGAGGGATAAACTATTTCTCGTAGTCCCATTAAAGAAGATGCCTTCTGTGTAATGGAAAAATAACGCGACACAAAGTACTATAGAATTTAAAAGCAGAAAGTATTAGGCGCTCATATAAAGGAAGAAGAGCTCTGCTTTTGGGCTCGCACAAGAGGACCTTTGGGGCTCCCTTTGAATGTTTGAGAAAAAGTATTAGGGTCTAATGAAGACATGGGGAAAACATCACTTTTTTGTACTGTAGACTAACTAATATTTTTTTAAGCAAATGTTTGGAAGAGTACTAGGGTCGCATCGTCGCATAAATCGCAAGACATGGAGAAAACATCACTTTTTTCTACTGTAGTAGTAATATTTTTTTAAGCAAAGAAAGCACTAAATGTTTGAGAAAAAGTATTAGGCTCTCATGAAAGCGCAAGATATAATATAAGACAAAGTTTTAACGTGTAATGTTTTATTCTTCTTGCCTATAAAAATTATAGCAATGATCGGGGCTCATGCCATTATTTATTTATCCATGAAATTCGATATTAGAATACATATCGCTCATTTGGCAGAATAATGACGCAAATGTACTTTTTTGCCAATTTGAGTTAAGTATGCCAAAACACCCGAAATAACTGTTTACACTTGGGGAAAAAATGACAGTAATGTAGTTTTGTTTTTTATCGCGTGACAGCGCCACTGTCGTTGTGGCATTTTGACAAAGTTCTAACACTTCTGAATGAAATAACGGTCTCTCCTGTAAAATTGGAAAAAAGGACATTTGCGTCAATATTCTGTCAAATGAGCGATATGCTAGCGCTTGAAATTGCCAATTCGACGTGGGCAAGTGTCGTAATTAAGCTCATACTCCGCCTCTCAGAGAAGGCCTTCAGTTTCTGGCCTGCAGTAGAACGTTTATAGGATAACAAAAATGCATACCCAGACCACAGTACTTTCTTAAAAGAAACAGTTTTGACCATAAATAATAACCCGCTTCTTTATCTACAGGGTTATGTCTGAAATACGCAATTCTTAAGAGTGGATTAGAATTTTGCATTTATGATAACTTTTATATTTCAAAATTATTTGTTTCAAATACTGAAAATAATTCGTTATTAGAAAAAAAAGGAAGTTTCGTTTTTATTTCACATTGCATTGACGTTGTTTGATAGACAATGGTTATATATAACCATAATGTGTTATACACCTATGTGTTATTTATTTTGTGTTAAAACGAACTCTACGAACGTTTCAGGAATTGCGTATTTCAAAAAAACCCGGTATAAAAACGCAATCAACTCCTCCATCTCCATGTGAGCCTAATACTTTTTTCCAGAAGCATCCGAAACGCTTAGGAGGGGGGGGGGGGGTGGTCAAATCACAAATTATTTATGAAATTACTCCTACTTTTCCGTGAGAGCCTAGTACGTTTTCCAAAATCGACTCTATCTCTGTTTAAATAATAAACTATACAATAAGCTACACATGACATCATGCAATCCCAGTACTTTCTTTTCTAGTAAAACTTAGGAAAGATGAGCAACTGAAGAAGGATACAGGGAGCAAAGGGAGAAGGAGAGAAACGTGGTGCTGAACGTGACAAGGCAGTGAAAATTCTTATACAGGAGGCATCATATTTATTAACGGGACCACGAGAAATAGTTTATCCCTCGTGGACCCGTTGAAGACGTATAACGGGACCACGAGGGATAGTTATGCCTCGTGGTCACGTTATTGGGATAAAATAATGGGCCACGAGAAAACACTCGCGCGCTCGCAGTGGCGCGGTTTTGGGAGCGAGATGTCTGAGAGGAGGGCGGCGCTCTCGACGCGAAAGAAGAAGAAGACCCTAAATATAGTGATAATAGGGGTAAAGGATTCTTAGCAGTCTTTCTTCTTCTTCTTGAGGCTATATTATGTAGTCCACTGCTGGACATAGCCCTCCCCTAATGAGCGCCATAGCGCCCTGTCTTCAGCTTGCCGCATCCAGCATCTGCCGGCAGTTTTTCGCTGATCGTCATCCCACCTGGTCGGAGGGCGTCAGTCTTTCATCGTCCATGTTTTTCTCCCAGATATTGACGAGTGCGAGACGGGTGAAGCGGTTTGCGCAGTAGGCACCAGCATGTCGGGAAGCAACCTCTGCTTCAACATCCGAGGTGGCTACCGCTGCGAGAAGATCACCTGCCTGCCCGGCTACAGGCTCGAGAATAAACAGTGAGTGCTTCCTTAAAGGTTTCTGCTTTTTTTTGGCGGCCTCGGTGGCGCAGCGGTTTGGCATCTTCTTCTTCTTTATGTATTCCACTACTGGACATGGCCCTCCCCTAATGAGCGCCATAGCGCCCTGTCTTCAGCTTGCCGCATCCAGCATCTGCCGGCAGTTTTTAGCAGATCGTCATCCCACCTGGTCGGAGGGCGTCTTACACTACGTTTGCCGAGTCACGGTCTCCACTCAAAAACACGTTTACTACAACGGTTGTCGGTTCTTCGCGAGATATGGCCAGCCGCCGCCTCTGAGCTATGTCGCAGCGGTTTGGCATGCTGACTGTAAACTCGAAGGTCTCGGGTTCGATCCCCCGGCCGGGTAAATCTAGGAAACGAATTTTTCTAGATTGTCTTGGGTCTTAGATGTTACCTATGTATTTATTGTATTAAATCTATCGTCGAGTTAGCACCTGTAACACAAGTCATTTAGTTGTGCTTAGTATGGGGCTAGCGAGATCTGTGTAATATGTCCATGAATATTTATTTATGTATTTTATGTAGGACTATAAACGTCCCACGGCAGGGCACAGGCTTTTTCTCAAAAAGGGAAAGTATGGGCTCAATTACTACGTAAGATTCGCCCATTAGCTCAGTTGGAAGAGCACTGGCACGGAAAGCCAGATGCCGCGGGTTCGAATCCCGGCATGGGTGGAATTTTTAGCCTCTAAATAGGTTTTAAAAAGAATGTAATCAATTACTACGAGTGAAATGAAATGAAACTGCGGCTTAATGAACGTTGCAATTTTAACTAGGTGTCCATTTCAAATCCTAGATCATTTTGGAGAAAAAATGGACAAAAAACTCCAAACTTAGTCTTTTCAAAGCCCTTAATTAACCGTGCCCACCGCAGATTGTCAATTTCAAGCGCTGAGGTATTTAAACACCGCAGACACTCAGATTTCCTCACGGTGTTTTAATTAACCGTTAGCTAGTGGTATTGCTACTGCGAGTATAACTTTACGAATGAACTTAGAAAACCCAGGTCATTGGTACATGCTCACACTGGGAATCGTATCTGGGAACCCATTGGGCTACCGCTGCTATTTTTCACTGGTTGTGGTTATAACTTGATTATATTAAATGACACATAGAAACACACTAAACTAAAGAACTATAATTAAATCCAGACAGATTTGCCTTTCAATTCCAGATTAAACGTTTTCACTGAAAAAAAAAAACTTTTTTTTACTGGTAATGCATGTATAATAAATAACAAAAACAGATATTATTTCACTATTTAAACTATAAATGAAACTAAACCTAAAACCTATTTTCTCATTTAAATAAAATATTTGAGCCAGAATGCTGTCGGACGGTATTGCGAGACTGCCATCAAAGAGTATATAACCACTACGTTTTAACTGCCATTTTTATCTTCTTCTATCTCTCTCTTCTCATACACCCTTCTACCTCGCCACACACACGCCGCCATCCTTCGTTTCCTACCTATCTTTTAGAGTTGCTAACAATTATCATCGGTACCTACCTTTTCAACTGTTAAATCCGTATTGGATTCAACATATTCGATTTTGTTCCATTTCAGTCGTTGCACAAAGATCGATCAACTATGTGCAGTGGGAGACTGGAACTGCATACACCAGCCCAGCACCTACTCCTATCACTACATCACCTTCGTCTCCAAGCTCGAAATACCTATTTCCAAGGTAAGTTGGCATTTTCGGTTCATTTCTAAAAAGGGAGAGAGAATGTGCTTCCTCTTCTTAAATTCCTCAAAGAGTAGACATAGTGCCTCATCACAGATTTCCACCTGTGACGGTGTAAAGGTGTCGGACGATGTGCTTAAACCATTTCCCCTCCTTTCCCGTATCAAAGTCAGATTCTATTAGTTAAGCTAATCAATAGAATAGAAAAGGTTTATTCCAAAGACAAGACACACACAACACAACAACAAAAGTACAGTAAAGCATGGTGCTCACAGTAAAAGTACGTTTTGTGAGTTAAATTTAAACATGCACATAAAACATTATTACAAACTTACTTATAACTAGAAAAGTAGATAAATGAAACGAAGTTTAGTTTAAAGTGGGTATGACGATGTGTGTCATGGCTTTAAAAAAGGAGTCTGTACTCAGCATGTGTTACGGCTAAGACCCGTAACGCTGGTCTTCCGCCAGATCCTAAGTGTGGCAAAATGGCAAAATTATGTAATCAGTTAATCTTCACGCTTTTTAGTAAGTACTTATGTGTATAGTCTTAGTCTAAAGTAACGTTCTGTCACGCTCTTTGCTGAGAAATGCGAAGAACAGCACCACAGTTAACTATTTACTTAGCGAAATTCTCAATTGAGAAACTGAGTCTATTGGCCGGTTTCTAAATTGAGAATTTTTCTGTGTTTCGTTCTATAACGCTCTTTGGTGAGAAATTCGAAGAAATAGCACTAGTTCCCGTAGTCCACTCGAGTGGACCACGGGGTTATTTTTTTGCGCGTGGTCCACCTTGGTGGACTAGTTATAGTAGATGGGTGGCCCACGGGAATAATGGGACAAATGCCTTTTCACTATGATCATATTTTCACATATTATATATACAATTACCAGGTGGAATACGAGCAATACAATATTTTAAAATGGTTTAAATCATGTTAAAGGTAGACCACGGGAAATTCAAATCAATTAAATTCAATTTATTTCAACCTAAAGAATTTACATTCTGTTTGCTGATGGTCAGACGATGTGGTGAAAACCAAATTGCCTGACCATCATTCGGTCCCCTGCATCGCGAAAGAAGGCGTGATCGTAAAAGATGGCGTATTAAAGAAGGTTTTGGGACTTGGTGCTGATGATGATAAATTAAGAAAATAACGAAAACAGTTGCCCAATCCCTTTCTTTTCTAGACCGTGTCATTGCAGGTGGACCTTTACACTATGAGCGTGCCGGCCTGGCCGAACGCCAACACAAAGTTTGAGCTGCGACTGGTCAAAGTTGACGCCCCGCCCACGGTCAAAGAGAAGGCCCGCATTAAGTCTTTTCTGTAAGTATTTCTAGTATTTCTTCTGGAATTTCGTTACCAGTACTCGAACTTACTTCCAAAAGAGTGGACTTTTTTTCATCAACCCATTGTGCCCACATACGCAGTGCCACCTGAAAGGCCTCAAAAAATGACGTCAAATATTACCTGTGTAGGTCCAATTTCTGAAAAAATCCACCGGACGTTAAAGAGATCTGGGATACGGGTTGCGTTCAGGACGAGCAACTCTTTGGCTAGAAATCTGTGCAATCAAAAAGAGAGGGTGGATAGATTCCAGCGGTCTGGGGTGTATAGAGTTGTTTGTTCGGAATATAATGGAGTGTATATTGGCCAGACCGGTAGGAGATTTATAACTCGGTATAGGGAGCATGTGGCGGCTTTCCGAAACAATCATCCGGATAAATCTCATTTTGCCAAACACCTTTTGGATACGGGTCATGTTCTTAATAATAACTATAATTTGGAAATTTTACACACCTGCAGTAAGGGGTTGAGATTGTCTATACTTGAACAGCTGGAAATTTCCAAATTATCTAGGGATAGGTTGTTTACAATGCTGAATGAACAGGTGGGCAGCTCCTCTATTTCCCCATTAATCGCTATATTTGGACAAAACAATAATAGCCCATAGGCGGTTGAAACGGTTTAAGGGTCACCAGTTTAACGGTTACATTGCGTCATCGGGGGGAGGGGCGGCCTAGCCTATAAATACGGAGAGTTTTTGCGGAGACGGTCACATGCATTTGGGAGCCTGAGGATGCCTCGTGTTAGAGGCGAAACGCGTCGCTCGTTTTCTCACACAAGTATTGGTGTTGGTGGTGGTGTGTTCGTGTCTTGCTTCTGCTTGAAAAAGTGGGAGGGAGGGCGGTGCATTAGCTATCCGCATGGTGCTTGTGGAATTTTTGGCGGAATTTAGCAAAGTCATTTAAACTTTTTAATGCTATTATGGATTTCCGCAAAGTAACGCCTAATTCTATACAAAATCAATAACGGTTACGAATCCAAAACCAGAGCCGACTTTCATTTTGGGAACCAGTTTCAACAGCTTCCTGAGGCCACACAATATAATCACTAACATGTTTCTAATGTCGTTGTTTCTGGTTCCCACGACACAGGGTATTCTAATGTGGAGTCAGAAGCATGTACGTGCTTGTATGTAAATGTTATGTTATATCCTGTTCTGTGATAACCAGGCAAAACGTGAAAATACACCCAGACTGAGACCCTTTGTACTGATCTGAAGCACTTCATGAGGCATCCACAACAAAATATAAAAGACGGCCTCGGTGGCGCAGCGGTTTAGCACGCTGACTGTAAAACGGAAGGTCTCGGGTTCGATCCCCGACCGGGTCAAACTAGGAAACGAACTTTTCTAGTGTGTCTAGTGTGTTTCTAGTGTGTTTCTAGGGTCTTGGATGTTATCTATGTATTTATTGTATTAAATCTATCGTCTAGTTAGCACCTATAACACAAGTCATTTAGTTGTACTTAGTATAGGGCTAACGAGATCTGTGTAATATGTCCGTAAATATTTATTATATTATTTATTTATTATTATTTTCATCACCTTTAATTTAGGCCGCCAATTGTACTTCGTATCTTTACATGTTTTATAATAATATGTGCTCTGGTGTAATAATCTGGTGTAGATTAGATAAGATAAGAATATTTTTATCTTATCTAATCTACATTCTACTTAACTTTAGTCTACCTTCAGATTTTTGTCAGATTTTTACCTACCCAAGTAGATACAGAGCAGGCAACAAATTCATCACTGTGTCTATTCCAGACTAACGTCAACGAACAAGAATGCCGTGGTGTCCATCGTGCAGTCTCTAGAGGGTCCCCAGAGCATCGAGTTGGAGCTGTCTATGGAACTGTATTCCGGTGACAGCTTCGCCGGAATTGCCGTCGCTAAGCTCTTTATCTTCGTCTCGGAGTACGAGTTTTAGATAGGACGCCATCTAAGCCATCAATTCTCGCCATAAAACGCAACGTGACCGTGTGGTGCTATGAAATGCAACGGTGCTAGGATTCTTTTCTTTGCCGCCATGCCTCCTTTCAATTGTAGAACCTTAAACATTGGATCGGTTCGATTTCAACCGTGTATTTCTCCACTGCTGAGGCGCGGATCTCTTCCTGCGTTGCAAGAAGGTTAGGCCGTGGAGTATGGCCTAACCTTCTTGCGGGGGCCAAGTCCGGGTTGGTGGAGATTTGTAAGACAGTGGCGGGCCTTACTGTCAGAAGTTATCAAGCCGCCCATAAGGCCTCTATGGCTTAACGACTGCCATTACATGACAGCCGGCACCCACGGCTTAACGTGCCTTGGGAAGCACAGAACCGCTCGGATAAGTGCCACTAGCGGTAGTAACGGGACGGTCACACATCCCGCACCTGACCGCGCCTGTTGTTGCTTAACTCGAGTGATTGATTCCAATCACTCGGTTCGACTAGGTCACGAGCGCTTCTTAAACATTAACATCGTCTTTTAAGGTCTCTCATAGCACCGACAGCGTCTCTAGTCTAATGAAAGTAACCAACCTAGTGTATGGCAATTACAGCTCTGTTCTTTACAGTTATTCGAAATAATTGAAGTCCAAGTAAAAACTAGAAGGTTTTTACGAAAACTTACAGTCTTCCTTGGTAGCGATAAACAACTACGTATTGCTAGTGAGAGAAAAGAAGAAAAGAGGTTAGGTTTTCTATATTGAAACTTGATAGAAATTATTATATTTCTATCGAAATATAACAAGAAACTTGATAAAGTTTCAATATAGAAAACCTAACCTAAAATATAGTTTTCTAAGGACCAGTTTCCAAGTTAAAAATTTCTCTAACTATATACTTAACTGTAATGGTCTCTCTTCGCATTTTTCAGCAAAGAGCGTGACAGAACGTTACTTAAGTATTTACTTAGTGACAATCTCAATTCAGAAACTTGCCCTTAGCGCCAGTTTAAGTAAGTAAATAGTTAACTGTAGTGCTGTTATTCGCATTTCTCAGCAAAGAGCGTGACTTAAGTATTTACTTAGTGAAAATGTCAATTCAACCCAGCCCATACCGGCTCATTATGTCCTAAAATAAATCCGATGCTGAGTCATACAGAGTCAGTCTCTGCCGTCAGTGCTGACTCGGCCCTGATCAGATGCTGACCCCGTGTAAATGTATTTCCAAGTCAGTTCTTCGCTGCCGCGTAGTACTGACTCGTTTAATGACCTGACTCTATGAAACGAAAGAAGTCAGTTCCAGGCATCAGCACTGATGTCAGTGAATGATTTGGGCCCCGTTAAATGTCGAACTTCGTACGACCATCGCAAAGATTACTAGTAGTACTAGTGATACACAATCGGATGATTACAGGTGTACTCCTTGGTAGAGCTAGTGACCAAGAGGGAAGATTTCAAATTCTATAGTATTGAAGTCAAGTTGTATTAGTTAAGATAATCAGTTGCTCTTCACACTTTTTTAGTAAGTACTTATTTCTATAGTATTAGGGCCGACTTCTGCAATGAGAATTTCACTAAAGTAACGTTCTGTCACGCTCTTTTCTGAGAAATTCGAAGAGACAGCACTACAGTTAACTATTTACTTACTTAAACTGGCACTAAGGGCAAGTTTCTGAATTAAGATTGTCGCTAAGTAAATACTTAAGTAACGTTCTGTCACGCTCTTTGCTGAGAAATGCGAATAACTGCACTCCAGTTAACTATTTACTTACTTAAACTGGTGTTAAGGGCAAGTTTCTGAATTGAGATTGTCACTAAATACTTAAGTCACGCTCTTTGCTGAGAAATGCGAAGAACAGCACTACAGTTAACTATTTACTTACTTAAACTGGCGTTAAGGGCAAGTTTCTGAATTGAGATTGTCACTAAGTAAATACTTAAGTAACGTTCTGTCACGCTTTTTGCTCAGAAATGCGAAGAACAGCGCTACAGTTAACTATTTACTTAGCAAACTTCTCAATTCAGAAACTGGCATTAAGTTCAGTTTACGTCACAGTTTGTGTATCATTCCTGAAACGGATAAAAATACCAAATCTACACTATGAGACATGCATGTAATCCGTGTCACAACATATTTTCGGCCGGGTGCAAGTAAACATCTGATGCATATTTTAAATAAAACAACAGCTAGGTGTAAGTAAAGCTTATATTTGTACTTAGTATTGTTAATTTATACCTAATTATTATTCCTACGCTCAATAAATATTTAAAAATGAACTTGTCTTGTGATATTTTAGCTTTAAGCACCGGTCAATTCAACATTTTCTGCAATCTCTGAGAACTTGTACTTCAAATGGGTAACATCAGCCCTGCATGGGTAGGTAGTATGATGGAGCGTGTAACGTGTTTTGTGACGCCAAAATGTCAGAACCCTTCAGCCACGTTCGTAACCAAATTTTCGTAACTAGTTACGAATGTGGACTTTTTATCCCTGTGTCATAAGCCTCTTAGCCATGTATGGTCTCCTGGTACTTCCACATCTATCCGGCTCTTTGAGGCTTTATATCAAATATCAGGAGACCATACATGGCTAAGAGATTTCAGTTACGGAAATGGAAAAAGAATCCACATTCGTAACTGGCTTGTAGCTGGTTACGAAACAGCGATAAAAAGTCCACATACGTAACTAGTTACGATAATTTGGTTACGAACGTGGCTGAAGGGAGTCAGAATTCGACAATTAATGTACTAGAATGGCGCAAACTTTGACATAAAATCGCGCTACTCGCATCATCATGCTGCCCATGCAGGCTTCAGAATCTGAAGATCTTGCTGCCCATGTAGAGTTTAGAATCTGAAGATAATCACCCTACGTGAAAATATAACCCGCAACAGATGTAACGAAAATGATTGCTCAGTGCCACGTCATTCCACTTTGTCTCCCGGACGAAAAATCGACTATCACTATGTTCACACGGACGTCAAAATGACGTCTTTTATGAGCCACTTATTGATTTTTGTCCAAAAATCGGGATTTTCGGCACTTACACATTCACTCACTCAGTCACACACTAGCTTACTGATGTATAATCATATTTTGTACTGTGCTTGACAAATGAAGATAGTCTACAGTACTTCTAAGTGAGCTGCAACTCTGATATTCGAAACATAAATATAGTAATATTCTTTTTAATGCACTAACACGTGATAAGGACAATTTTAAAAAACCTATTTAGAGGCTAAAAATTCCAAGTAATTTGCATCACTTGCAGCCCCGAGTACCTACTTTGCAGTTAGGTTTCGCTGCCTGTACGTAATACAGGGAATATTGTAAAGAGGTTCGAAATTTCACTGATGCCATTGAGTCGCCCATTAGCTCAATTGGAAAGAGCGCTGGCACGGATAGCCAGAGGTCGCGTGTTCGAATCCAAATATGGGTGGAATTTTTAGCCTCTAAATAGGTTTTTATAAATATAGTATTTGAAACATAAGTATAGGTAGTGTTTAATGAGTAGGTAACGGGAAAAATCTAAAATCCTTAAATTATACAGTCTGTTAGCTTTCAGAATATACCTCGGCTACTATCGGATACAATGGGATATACTTATTCATGTAAAAATTATTGGAACTAATATGACTATAACGTTGCATAACTTTTCAAAATAGTGAAGAAAAGTTTTATACAGAGCAGGAAGTAGTGGTGCTTTCGGCGAAAACCGAAGCCTACTCTAGAGCCCGAGGTATATTCTAAAAGCTAACAGACTGTACATAGCCATTACTCTAGCTAGTAGTAAGGTAACGCCTCTCTGCACGCAAGATTATTTGCATAGAATAGGTGTGGTCATCTTTTCCAATATCTCTGTGCGGCTATGACTGCAGAGATTTTGTAACAGAGGTTTAGATAGATAAAAAGAATATTCTTTGAAATATTATTACTACCCATTGTTTGTGTTACATTGTCTCAAATGTAATTCCTAATATACAGACAAAAACGTACACTAGGAATTAAATTGCTGGCCTAAACAACGAGTTATATTAAAAAAAATGATAGATTTTTAATTTACTAAAACGACATCAACTAAAACTACGTGAGATCCATACCGTTTTGAATTATCTAGCCGACAGTCTACCAAAATATTTCTTTATTCCCACCTTGGACCTTAAATAATTACTCACCTATCAAATCACAGACTATTTTTTTAACACTTTACTAACATTTAACTTTAACACTCACAGCTCATATAAAAGCAGGTTTTTTTTCGTAAATCTGTAATTGCTGAAAAACGTTATCGAGTTTGTCATTTACACCATGTTTTTTTGTATGACTTTCGGTTTATTTCGTTTGGTTTTTGTGGGTTTACTTTTTTCTGCATTGCAGTGGCAATATCATACATGTATTGCAATCAATTGTGTCATCATAATAGAGTGAAAATATTATAGGTACAAAAAAAGTATATCCTTCAAAAAAACAAATATCCTTCTGTGTTGAACAATACCGAATTCCCGAACCGAATGCTGGAAATTATCTTATACAATGAGCGTAATAAATCTTATAAAGCTGCGTCGAATTTGATAAATATTGATCTAAAAAAACTCAGCACAAAAGTTCAGCAAAAAACTTAATTTACGCATGTCTGTAATTGGGTATTTTAAATTAAATAATTCTTTCAATGAAAGTCTCTGTGCAATTTGGTAGTTGAAGTAACTATAAACTTAACATTTTCATTTATCTTTGTCCTTTCCAATCACGAATGCCTGCATGTACTATAATTTATATTAATTTAAATTGCACAATTTAATTTCATGGCATTAGTGACAAATCCAATTATAGAACTCGTAGTCCTCGAGCTCCATCTTTGGGTATGTACGCATGAATGAAGCTAGTGCGAAAATTCACACGCAGTAGTCCCATCATGGAACTAGGCAATGGAAGTGATGTGTATACCAGATATCTGGCACGACACTCCTCAAAGAAGGGGACGCGCAGATTAGCCGTGGAGCCGTGGCAGCCGCCATGCGGAATGGACGCTTGGAGTGCGTTGCGAAGCGGATGCATGCGATGCACGGAGTGACTGCCTTACGATGCCGATGCACGGAGTGACTGCCGTGCGAAGCGGATGCACGGAATGACTACCGTGCAAAGTGGATGCACGGAGTGACTGCCATGAGAAGCGGATGCACGCAGTGACTGCCGCGCAAAGTGGATGCACGGAGTCACTGCCGTCACAGCCGTGCGAAGCGGATAAACGGAGTGACTGCTGTGCGAAGCGTATGCACTCCGGACTTCCGTCCAAAGCGGATGCACGGAGTAACCGCCGTGTGAAGTGGATGCACGTAGTCGCGGCTGTGCAGTGTGGATGCACGAAACAAATGTGTGAGGTAAACCTGCAACCCTTACTTGTCAGTACAGGCCTTACCTTAATTAGGTACCTAATTACTTCATCTTATATCAATTTTTCCATTAAATCCTTTCTTTCACAATCTCCTTACCAACTCCACGAGCAACCTACAGCGCCTACTCGTAAGGATCCACTATATCGAGGATGGTGAGGCAGCCGTCCTGGCCAGCGATGGCCACTGACCGACCACCATGGGCACTTTCCACCGCCATAACTTCAGCCGGGGCTCGGTACTCCGCGATGGCTTTCCCGTCCACTGTTCTGCGAGAAGAGTAAAATAATTGAAGGTAAGTTCCAGTTGTTTGCATAAGCTAAGTGGATATTGGAAGAGCGAATGATATAGAATTTTAGTCACCATCAAAATTACAATTTTTTATTTTAGTGACAGGAATTTTACTGCAGCTCAATCTTTACATTTTAGTGGCCTAGTCTATTCTAAAGTAACTGAGGAAAATGCACACAAAAGAGGTTGAAGTGCTCTGGAATGTTCTAGAGTAAGCCGAACGAAGCAAGCAAGACAAAGAAGAAGGGTTTCGTTTCAGTTGCCAAGACCAATATTTAGTTCAATTTAATTGACACTAATATTATAAAGACGATAGTTAATGAGCGTGTATGTTTGTTACTTCTTCACGTCTAAATGGCTAGAGCCACTTTAATAAAACTTTGCTATGGAGTTTGCTATGGACACCTGGATTAACACATTCCCATAGGAAAGTCGATAAACCGCGGGTTGTTACAGTCTGTTAGCTTTTAGAGTATGCCTCAGGCTCTAGAGTAGGCTTCGGTTTTCGCCGAAAGCACACGAATGTGATACTACTTTCTGTTCTGTATAAAACTTTTCTTCACTATTTTGAAAAGTTATGTAAAATCTATAATATAAAAATGAATCGCTGAATATATTGGTAAGCGCAAATCTCGAGAGCAGCTGAACCGATTTCGCTAATTCTTTTTTTATAATATTATTCCTTGAAGTCCGAGGATGGTTCTTACGTAGAGAAAAAAAATATATAAAGAACCGACTGTTAGGCGGTACGAAGTTCGCTGGGTCAGCTAGTTACAAATAACAATACAAAATAAACCTTACCTTATTCCAATATAATCAGTTTGTCCGATAGCAGTCGAGGTATATTTTAAAAGCTAACAGACTGTACCGGAGTTACGCGGGGCACAGCTGTTCTTCCAAGAGACGTTATACATAATTTACAAACATGTTTTTTATATATATTTTTTGCACGTAAGTAATAAAATCAATAATATTAAAAAATAATTATTATCAATTATAAATTAATAGTTACTGTAAAATAAAAAAAACAAAATTGATCGTATTAGAAGAGCCCCTGGTAGGGTGAAGGACTCCTCCAAGTTCAACCACGCATCTCTATCTTGAGCAATCTGTATCCAGTTAGTCCCGGCAATCCTTGTTATGTCGTCAGACCAACGTTTATATGGCCGTCCTCTGTGACGCTTTCCGTCTTCTGGGCCTATCCACTCTGTTACGGATTTGGTCCAGCGCGAAGAAGGCATTCTGGCCACTTGGCCGGCCCATTTCCATTTCATCTTTCGAACATGTTGGCACAGCTAGTATCAAATAATTCTCACCTGAAAACCCTCAACGTCTTCCTCCCGCTGTGATAGTAGAACACGTAGTTGTCAGTGGAGCTGAACATGGTGATGATGCTGAAGACGCCCTCAGCGGCCCTGGTGATGAGCTGCTGCACGGAAGTACCCCTCTTCAGCTCGATGAGGTCTAGTCCACCCCTAGTTGGTGCGCAGAGGCCGATCTTGCCGTCTCGGGTGCACGCGCCGTTCCAGCGTGGCACGAAACTGGGAAATTAGAAATAAAGAATATGTGTTTGTGTTTGTTATTTTATGTAGCCTATAAACGTCCTACTGCAGTGCAGAGGTGTTCTCTCAGAGAGAGAGAGAGTATGTGCATAATCCGCTATTTGACACGTATCAAATTTGACGCGATAAATATTTCCTATAGTATTTAGCGTAAGAAACCGAAATATATTGATTTTGCTAAGTATGCAGGATGGCTGCAAAATTTGCAAAGTAAAAAAAAATTTTCCTCGTTTAATTCGTAACAGCGAAAACGCTATCCGCCATTTTGAAACCATCTAAAGTATGTAAACAAACATCTTTCAGCCAGAGCCAGTGGACATTGATTATCATAGGACTTACATCAAAGTGATCTTCACGTAAATACACCCGAGTTTCTATTGATAAACAGTCGGGGTCTCTTTTGGCAAGTTTGGGCCAAGTTTTTCGAATGTTAATTTTACTGGGTACACGAATCTACAACTTACCGTGGGTCTTTATTGACGTGTATTTTCATTCTAGAACAATGCAATGGTATATTTGGATGTAAATTCGATGAAATCATGGTTGCGTTGTTGTTATTTCACTATGCTCAGAGATCACTTACAGAAAATTTTATGTCAAACTTTGTTTACAATTTTTTGGACTTCAAACCATAGACAAAAATGGCTGACCGCGTTTTTGGCTGTCTAGGAAAATGAAGTTTTAAAATATATTTTTATGTTGCTTTTAGGTCCTCAAAAAATATACTAAAATATGTTTTGGTCTAATGGAAGAGTTATTTACCGTTTAAGACTTACTTGAAAAGACAGTCAAATTGCGGATTAGCCGTGCCCTCTGCGGATGAGCAATTTCAAGTGCTGAGATATTTGAACACTTTTAAGTTAAAATGTTTTTATAATAGTGTTAGGTTCCACTTAAAGTTATTAGATGATTGTAAGTAAGATGAGTTTCACTTGAAAAGCTGGTTACGAGGAAGCATTCCTTTTAGTAGTTTCATCTATTGCGAAATATTTTAGATGTTGTTCGGAATGGGGGGAGCTCTTTACACCGTTTTTTTTTCTATCTATGTATCATTTTCAAATATTTAAATTACGTCACACATTATTCGATTTCCTAATTTTTCATCACTACCTACTACTTTACCCTTCGACCACAACTGACTATTTTACCTGCTTATCGGTTTTGATCCAGTTTTTCTGTTTTATTATACCTACTACTAATCTACAAATAAAACAACACCTGAAGTCGTTCAGTGTTTATTATTATTATAAAAGATATCCAACGATCCAAGTAAATACTTAAGTGACGTTCTATCACGCTCTTTTCTGCGAAATTCGAAGAGACAGCACTGCAGTTAACTATTTAATTAGCGAAATTGTCAATTCAGAAATTGGCAATTAGTCAATCATCACTACAGTGAAAAAGGAGTCCGGTAATTAGGTTATCTCACCGAACGTGCCGCTTCGTCTTGATGTCCAGTATGCCAGCCTTATCGTTCCCAATGACTGCCACCCAGTGCGGCTTGTGCGGGAGCGCCACTATCGACTGCATATCCTTGATGCCGCTGTTCTTAATAGGTATCCTTTAAAAACAAATGATAGAATTAAGCTTATTGACATCAGCAATCTTTTATCGAGAGCGGCGGCAGCTCATTGGGTAAAACAATTGACTCGACAACGAAATAGGTGCAATTCCTAAAGGGGGCACTTACCAATGACATTTACGTAAAGTTGTGAAATGATAGTAGCAATACCGCTTGCTACCTGTGCAAAATGAAAAGGAAAGCGTCTCGAGGAGGAGGAGACACCTGAGTGTATGAGGTGTTCAGATTACCAATCCGGTATCAATCAATCAGCGTTTGAAATTACCAATCCGCGGTGGGCACGTGTGGTAAGCCCATATTCTCTCTCTGAGAGAAGGCTTGTGCTTTACCGTGGGACGTTTATATGCTACACCCATTGTCGTGTAGATGGTCCCTCCAGGTTGTGTACGTAACTTCTTTCCGACTAATATCTACATTTTTGTGGAATCTCCATATGCTATAAATGGGGCCGATTATTATTTACGTGTTACTTACAGGAAAAAAAAAACATTCTTTTCTTTTTTGGTTCTTTTCTTTAACAACCTCCCTAAAAATACCAACAGACCTAGCCTAGTTTGGTGACTTACGGTAAACGTTAAAATATATGTAATACCATCACTGGCTATTTGTGCTACCTTAATAATTAATTATTACAATTATTGTATTGCCTTGTTTTAAATAAATTTACTTTACTTTACCTTCGATGTGTATGTAAGAGTTCTTATATTGAATGCAATCAGGCGTTACTTTGCAGAAATCTACTATAGGTAGCATTAAAAAGTGAAAATTACTTTGCTTAATTCCGCCAAAAATTCCACAAGCACCATGCGGTTAGTTAATGCACGTACAATGAGGGCGGTGCATTAACTAATGTGGCGAGCATATGTCAACTCTGCGCGCGCACTACAAACTACAATATTCCTGCATCGCGCAATCAAAGTGTTTCAATGACATAGCATAAATATAACGTCCGACTAACAATAGTTGGACCGGCCGTCCCCAGGCATACGATCTGCCTGGCGGGAAATTTCCCTTTATAGTGGAGGAGCACGATCACTCGCTCTTCCCTATTGTCAACCTTCCTTCGCTCTCGCAGCACTCCACATACATTAGTCTCATAGCAAAGCCAGCATTCTTCCCTCTCACTTCATCAGTTTCACTACAGTCAACGCACCGACTATCGATAATTTTTTTATCGATTTTCTTCCTTTCTATTTTTCTATCTTTCTTCAAATCTTACCAGTGAACGCAATTTTTTGTCAAACTCTTACGGATAACTGGTACGGATAGCCAGAGGTTGCGGGTTCGAATCCCGGCATGGGTGAAATTTTTAGCCTCTAAATAGGTTTTTAAATTTGTTCCTTAGCACGGGTTAGTGCATTAAAAATAAAAATAGTGTAAACTCTTACCTGTGCAGCCTGGTTCCAGTCCTCGCATGGAACACATGCAGGCAGTCTCGATTTGATTTGTCAACACCGGGAGCGACAGCGTGGTGTTCATCAGCTGACGCCACGGCCGCGCGATACCCCATGCCTCTGACGTCATAGTCTACGGAGTACATGCGATCGCCGTCTGCAGTGAAATTAGGTAGACAGATAAACAATTTACATTTACAAGAGACATATACCTACACGCACATAAAATAGTAACGTAGACTGCAGACAACAATTATACAATCATAGCAACTTGTCATTATAAGCTAAGTTGTATCTATAGGCGGGAATCTGTTATTAGCTCTTAGTAACCTATTTCTTCTACTAGCATAATTTTGTAAGCTGATGATTCTCCAAACTGTATAAATAAATAAATAAATAAGGAAACTACCTATTGGTGAAGAATCTAAACAAGATGAAGAGACACTCTTACTATAAGAGAGAAATGTAGAATCCGATGATGAATATGAGCCGGGTTTATTTATATGTTTGTGATGTTGCTGCCTCTGGGTCCCACGACACAGGGTATCGTAGTGTGGGGCCAGAAGCTTGTATGTGCCTGTATGTAAATGTAATGTGTCCTGTTTTTTCTTATATGTTTTAAATGTATCAACAAAAGGTCCCTAGATCAAGTAACGTATTTAAGTACCTGGTATAGTCCTTGCAACCATCTGAGCTATCGCAATATTGTCAGTGGCGTCAGGATTCACTTCAACCGAGATGGTTATAAACTTCGTTCCATCTTCTAGAAGAACTATCTGCTTGATCCCTTTCTGCTCTTCTTTGAATATAGGCTGAAAAAAAATCGACTCCAACTCATTCTGGTCGACCAAATAAAAATTAACGATGAGTAATGCCATCACTGCGGCATGAAAAAATAAACAAAAACATCGAAACGGAATACAACTTAGCTTATCCTACATAGGTTACAATCAAATCAATGCAATATTAGTTTAAAATGAACTAACTTCTTAAAAGTGTAATCGCCTGAGTCCTGAGAAAAATCAAAATCAATGCACCTTTTGCTCACTGAGGTCCCAGACGAGCACGTTCCCAGATTCCGCTGTCACGACGTGCTCACCGCTGGGCGTGATCACCGCGTGGGTCACGATGGCGCCCAGTGGCGCCTCCGCCAGCTGGGCCAGCAGTCGCCCATTCGTTGTATCCCAGAGGCCCCAGCAACTGCGGGTGACGGTCACTGCTAGCCGCTTGTCACGGGCCAGGCTGGGGAAAGTATTAAGGGTTAAAACGGTAGAGCCATAAAAATTAAACAGTGACAATATTTTAAAACGTTCAGTGGATATCACCAAACGGCACTTCAAAATATCCCATCCATGCTAATATAATTGAATTCTTGAAATTCAATGTTATATTAGCGACCTAAAGTAGGAAGTGGCTGGTCACATCTTCTGTGGTTTTAGAAAACAGTAAAGGGCTTTTGGCAGCCTGTATACAACCAAAGATGACTGTAGACTGTTTAAGTTGTATCTTAGATTCGACAATTTGCTAAGTGTGAAGAAGGCGTTTCTTAGTAAATAGCATAAGTATCTATGGACGTCGCCTACTGCTGGTCGGAATCCCTGAATGCTTGCCCAAGCTTTGACATCACTCTACAGCCGCTAAAATAAGCGCCTATCTATATTATTCTGTAACCCCTGGTTTCTCGTACATTATCAATTTGTCATTCAATTTATCTATGAATCTGTTAACAGTTGTAATTTTTTTGTTTAGTCAATTTACACCCCCGGTTTAAAACAGATAATTACCTGACCTGAAAAATTGTTGTACTTAAAATCAGAGATAAGTGTCACATTTTAAGAACGTGGGAGTGTTTTTTGCCACTTAAGATGTAGGTATACCTTATAGAATCAATAGGTAGCTCTTGCCGATCAATCTTGTGGACCTGCTCGAAGATGTTGTCGATATTCCAGATCTTGACGGTGCGGTCAATGGAGGACGTGATGACATTATTCCAGTTGCCCACGGTCAGGGGCTCGAGCTGAACAATTCTGCCGAAGTGAGCGTCCAGAACCTTGATGAGCTGGGTCGTCTCTAAGCTCCACACGTAGAGGCTCTTTCTGTTGATGATAATTAGAAGGAAAATTATAAAATTAACATTTATTGAAGCCGACTAATATAAAATAATAACACGGACGGACAACTATGGACAGAAGTTTTACTAACAGCCATTTTCGGTTGAGATGAGGACCAGTTCTTGTGTTATGTGGAAATAATTTATTAAATGCTAAAGAGAATCAGAATATGTAACCAAATTACATAAAACAGAACAAGCTAAAGGAAAACAGAGTTTTTTTCCACTATACAATGAAAAGGAAAGCAGGTTCTCATATTTGTTCTAATCTTACCTCACGCCAGCTACGGCATAGGTGTTGTTCTTGCTGACCATAAAGGAGTTTGAAAGCGTCATCTTCGTGGATATATTCCTGATTGTATGCGGCAGCTTCAGGACTATGGCTTCTAGACCCATATCTTTCTCTGGCTCGTCTATCTTTTCTTCCTGAAACAGGATCCGTATAAGAACTCTTTTTATTTTAATTCAGTGTAAATAATACTTTATGCTTGGCTAGACTTACTTCTTCTTCTTCTTCATCTTTTTTGTCTTCTTCATTTTCTATTTTCTTCTTCTCTGACCCATGTTTTTCTCTCGATATCAATTTGTCAAAGTCCCACACCACGAAGCTGTAGGTTGTTGTTGCTGAACAAAAAAAATCTTGAATTGCTATGAGCAGTTTTAAGCACAAATTCCTTTACAAAGCACTTCATAGGTGGCACTTATAGGCGTGCACATACAAAAACAGGGACACGTCTGCCATATTTTGCTTAGCACCGATTAATTTTGATAGCAGTATTCCGGTTCCTTTATGGCGACGCCTGTCAGCGCCAACTATGATTTTTGTTGTCAATTTGTGCTGAAAATGGCTCATTCTACTAATCCAATGCCCTACGTGTGGTGTACACGCCATGTCTGCGCTTTTGCGACGTCATTTGTATAAAGTATTTCATCCAGGACAATATTACTATGTTTATCTAAAGGTACAAACTTTTACATGTGTTAGGTTTATTAACTTAATTCCAAATTCACTTTTTTTTTGCTTGCTTGTGAGATTTTTTGGCGGAATTCAGCAAAGTAATTTTCACTGTTTTATGAAAGTAGACCTGATTAACCGATTACCAAGTAGCATCCGATCTTTTTTCCCCCGTTTGAGCTGCAACATGGCTTCGGCTGTGTCTGTCTCCTGATGATGCAGCTCTACCTCCTTTTTCCAACAGTTATCTTCCACATCCAGGGCGAAGATTGTCACCTGTTCATCAATATTGTTTATTGAGTTGAGTTCCTTCTGGATAGGTACCTATAGGGGTTTTGACTTTGCTAATATTCTGAGTTACCATACGAATAAAATAAGAGTTTGTAGCCAAGCTGAACCGAGTGATTTGAAACAAATACCTGAGGTAAGCAACAACAGACGAGGTCAGCTGCAGGAGGGGTATGATCATAGGATATAATCCTATGACTACTGCTATGGCATTTTTTCTGAGCGCTTCCGTATTTTGCAAGGCAGGTTAAACCGTTGGTGCTGGCTGGATGGCAGTTGTTAAGCCATGTCAGAGTCCTTATGGGATGTTTAGGCTTGATAACTTCTGATAGTAAGGCGATTTTCTGTGCGTAACTTTTTCGTATAGACTGCTACAGGTATTCTTACAAAGATAAATGAATAAAGATTTCATTTATTACAAATCTTATCTGATAATCCGTCCATGAACGGGTAGTATACACTTGTAAAAGAACGTCTGGGGTTGCTGTATTATTAAAACAAAAATTAGAATTCACTTTTAGTATCTGTGTAATTTACATTTTTATGTACTACTAGCGGACTCAACAAACTTTTTCGTGCATGCAGCACCATCTGCCGGGTTGATTTGTGAATCATTCAGGGCGCCACCCAAACGCATAATTTTTTTTTAATCATATCTGTCCAGCCGTTTAAGAGAATTCAGTGATATACACATGATTAAAAACCTATTTAGAGGCTAAAAATTTCACCCATGCCGGGATTCGAACCCGCAACCTCCGGCTATCCGTGCCAGCGCTCTACCAATTGAGCCAATGGGCGACTCACGGCATCAGTGAAATTTTGAACCTCTTGACACTATTCTCTGTATAACGTCTAAATAGGTTTTTAAATTTGTCCTTAGCACGGGTTAGTGCAATAAAAATAAAAATAGTATGATATACACATGACCAGTAGAAATATTTGTATAAAGATATTTTTTTCTATCTCTATCGATCTAACTATATAGACATATATATTGTATCTATATTTATATTTTCTATCTATCTATCTATCTATCTATCTATCCCCCCGCCGTCTCGCTTTGACGAGTAGACGCTTTTACTGTCGCTCTGAGTTAAATATTGTATATCCTGTCTAAAGTTGCATGTCAAGTTTTAAAGAGATGTTATTGTGTTGCGTGTAACATGAGACTCATCATAAAAGTCACCTTTACATAGCTTAAAGTGATTTTCTTAGTTAAAATACAGTGACTATATTTTGTACGCTGTTCTGTGGTATAGTGGGTATAAAAATATTGCCACCGATTGTTTACCAACCTAAAGTTATCGGAGCAATATTTCACAGTCCGGTCCATACACTTTGTACAAATGCAGACGCACTCTGCCATGTCCTTCCCAAATGTGGCTTTGCTAAAATGTGGAGGATGCCTTCAGAAAATCACAAACGACTAATACCTCTGCTGTTCATTCAAAACACTGCAGGCTGTCCTTCCATAGGTACTGACTTCTGCATAGATGGGCCTATACCGCAAGCGGACCAGAAAGAAAATTGTATCTGCTCTAAATGCAGGTCTGCTATAAAAAAAGTAGGGCCAAACTGCTCTTCGCCGGTACGTGGCCTTGACTCTACAGATTACTGAATGTGACCGTATGGCGCAAGACGACAATCGTATTTTAGATTTTGTGGTATTTACCTGGTATCCCCTCTCCGGGTCACTGGTATACACCTTGCTCCAGGTCTTGTGGAACGCAACAGCTCCGCGGCACCTTAGAGGTCGCACCCACTGGCCTTGCCGGCAGTAGTGCAGCAGCAGCCGGTCCTCGTCCAGGTCTCCGCTCCACATTACCACCATGAAGTTCTCGAGGTCGCGGAACTCTACGGCTGGAGGCGAAGAATAAACGAATTACGGTTCAGCGATTTGACGCCTCTTTTATGGTGATTGATCCCGTTCACTCAGTCCGACTAGGCCACGAGCGCTTCTTGACGATGATAAGTACTCGACATTTTTTTTTCATACAACGCCCCGCCAATATTATAAATGTATGGAACTATAACATCTAAGTTCGTCGTGTCGTAAAAGAGTTAAAGATAAAATTTAGAAATTTGTGTGTTTACTTTTTAAGTTTCTAGTGTAACATTTAATATATAATAGATATACCCATATAGTGAACATTTCTATAAGATAAGATAATTATTTATTATATGTAGGACAATGATTTTATAAAATCTCTATGGTAGAGTTTCATAAAATTATCTACACTCGCAGGCGTTAAATAAATGGTTAATTATTTAAAAATATATATATGTATAAATATGACATAAATATGTCATAGAACAAAATGTAAAACACATATAATAAGTAATTGTCATGTTTCAGGGATTGCGTATTTTGAAAAACAACCATGTATACTTCAGAGCGTATGCTAAGGGCGTGGATTGAAATCCCTCTTCAGCTCAAATTTATTGTTTTCGTTTGCATAAACGTAATAAGTTCAAAAGAACTCACAAAGAATTTCCCAAGTGACGTCATCGTAGGGTGCCGGGTCCGGCGCTGGCACTGTCTCCTGGTGCTCTCCCCTCATGCTGTACCGCACCCAGGTGTTAGGGCCGTATATGAACATGTTGTGATTGAGCACGTACACTCCACGGACAGTTTCCCCTGGAAGTCACCAGTAGGTATAGATAGAGGCGTTGAACAAAAATATCCTTAGGCTCAAAGCAAATATTCCTAGCAAATATCAAAGTTATTCAGAGAAATATTATGTGGTTTTAGCTTAGAGTACAAGTAATTTATATTTTAATTTTAGTAGTTTCTGCCATCTGACATGTTATGATCTGTGGCACGATTTTCGATTTTTGGATTTCATTATATACAGATTGCTTTGCGAACGCTGAAAGCCGGGTCCACTCCGACCGAAGAGCGTTAGACTCCGACATGTTATTTTATTTTTCTTCAGGCTATATTAGTCCACTGCTGGACATAGCCCTCCCCTAATGAGCGCAAGGTTGTGCCATCATTGGGGGGTAATGCCCATAATCCCTACGCTGGGCGTGCGGGTTGGGGATCGCAGTTTGGTGAAATTGTTTTTCTAACATGTAATAATTATTTATTGTAACAAAATATGGGCTTGGCCTAATGTTTAGTAAAACAAAAACACGCAAGCTGTTAAGGCAAGTCCACAACGCTAAAATTGTAAGAAAAATTCAACAGATTTTAGCGCAGTAGACCAGCCTGAAAGAGGATAAACTATTTACTATGAACGTCAGAAATAGTCGCACATCGACTGGTTGACATTACACTAATATCTCCTATTTAGTCTGTGCATTTCACCAAAAATGTCATTGAATGATATTTTATAATTTATGAGATTTATTAAATACATTTTTTGGAATTCATGAGTAAAACACAGCATTTCAAGTGTGTACGACGAAAACAATACTACCTACGCTTTGAGTCGTTTATGAAGTAAAGCAGACAGTGCTTCAATAAAAAATGAGACAAAGGAAGTTGCGAAGAGTGTTTAGCGTTGTAATGCACAAATTAGGAAAAGCAATTATGTTTTTTTTGCGGACATTAGCAGCGTGGAAGAACTTTTTGTATCTAATCTTTATTCTGCTCACTTTTCTCGTAGTCGTCACCTGTAAAGTAACTGACACACTAACTGTCTTCAGTAAAGATATTAGGGGAGCTATTTCAAAGTTATTTAGCAAGTTTTTACCGCAGTCAGGTGCTACTGACAAAAAACTGCTGATGGAGTTAGCGCTACTACAGAAACAGGTGGAATTATTGCAGTTCAAATGCCAGACATTACAAATGGACATGATGCCACAAATGAAAAATGTAAGCATTTTTGGTTTCAAAAAGACGAAGCCACAGTTGTCTCCAGAAATATACAAATCTAATATCATAGCCCAATTACAAAGAAATCACAAAGGAACAAACGCGTGGTCGGGCCTAAATCAGACAAATTTGAAGGCGCTCCAAACTCCAGAGATTCATAATTTATTGCCTCATTTATTAGATGACGTTGACAGTCTACGTCCTGCCTATCACATGGCTAGTGGAAGGACATACGTGGATATTGTTATTGGCATACCTACAGTCAGGCGGGACAACACGACTTACTTAATGGCAACCTTGTGGTACTTGTTAAAATGTTTGAGCGAAGAGGAAGCCAACAGCACACTTATCGTAGTTCTAGTAGGAGAAACAGACATGGAATATTTTGAGAAAGTGACCAAAAATATCATAGGTCAGTTTCCAAAGCACATTGAGAAAGGACTCATCGAGGTGATAGCACCGCCGCGAAGTTACTATCCAGACTTTGAAGTTCTTGCCGCTGCCGTAAAACCAAATCTCAAATGGACTACATGGAGGATGAAGCAGAATTTGGATTGCATTTTTCTAATGGCTTACGGTCATACCAAAGGAGACTATTACCTAATGCTTGAAGATGATGTATTCAGTGCAAGCAATTATATGAGTGAAATCAAAAATTTTATCAAATTAGCTTCCATCGATTACCCAAACTGGGTTGTTATTGTTTTCTCTCACATTGGAGCCATCGGGAAGCTATTCAGATCTTTACACGTCCCTCATTTTATTACCTACGTCGAGTTATTCTACCGCAATGGACCAATAGACTATCTGCTTGAAAAATATGTGCTAAACAAGGCGTATGGAATGAGCGAGAATTTAGTGAGTAGCAACCTCAGTTACTCAAGAATTTCTTTGTTGTATTTGTAAAGTGATCTGGGAATAAATATAACATCTGAAGGACCTACAACATTTGAAACCAATGGGGATCCGATGGGGACGAATGCAGTCGGGTCACATGGCCAGAGGGAAATATAAGTTCTTACAGACCATTTCGTGCAGACATGCCCATTAAAATATTTGTGCACATTTTACGACACACAAGATTTCGATGATTATAATGTTACGTTCATCCACAGACGGTGATCACACTAATAATTTAAAGGCGAATATCTATGAGTGTAAACATACACACTTCTTCACGTCTAAAAGGCTGGAGCAATCTTAATACAATTTGGTTTGGAGTTAGCTGACACCCTGGATTAACACATAATACTTTGGGAAAATATCTTATTATTAATATCTTATTAATAGGAAAATCGATAAATCACGGGGCACAGCTAGTTGCTAAATATTTAGGACCGGAGTGTCAATTAAAATTTAGAAAATGACTATAAATTGTACGAATATGTTGTATGTAAGGCATGATTTTTTCCAGCAGGTGATTGACAAGGACCGTCTTCAAGTTCGGCCAAAGCATGGTACCTTGTTTAAGCACTTTGGAGAAGTTTCATCGATGAAGGGAAACTTAGAGCGACTGATATCCATGAACAAGTGGCGTGAAAAAGATCATTAAACATTTAACACACACTTTGCAAGCATTTTTTACCATCTTTAATAAAAGACAACTAATAACAATTTAGTAAATATACAATACTGTTTAATAAGCCTTTGGCGAATCACGGCCATTATTAATCAGTGATTACAACGTGTGATATTATGTGAGCATAAAAATTGACAACGTTAATGCACAAGCCTAGTTTTTGTGTGTTGTATTATGATATAAGGCCTTATAATCGAGGTGCTGGAACAGCGATTGGTGATACCTTGGATTTACCATGAGACGATTCTTGGTGCAATTTTTCTGAAATAAGTGGTAATATATGCTGGTCAGTTATGTACTGTGTACAGATGCATTTTAAATTTAAATAAACGTTCCAATTCATATCTTATTAACGATAGTTACCAAAGAATCGTAATAGCTGCAATACTTGTCAACAACGTATTTATCAATTAGGCAGTCTATTGGCATGTTGGCGTAGAACAACTGAAAGTATGTCACAAAATGGGGGATAAGGCAGGATTTGATCAGCTTGCCGATGCTTCCATGGGAAGAAAAGTCGATAATTATCCAGTGCGGGTACTCAACGGAAGCTGTAACGATGAAAGACTTGATATCGTTCATGTAATTGTGACTATCGACGATCACAATATTGTCCTCAAGCATTAGATAATAGGTTCCTTTACTTTGGGCATATAACATTAGGAATATACATTCCAAATTTCGTTTCGTTTGCCGTATTAGTGTTTCTGTCATGTCTAGAGCATTAAAGTCTGGGAAGTAACTTTTTGGAGGTGCTATTATCTCGATGAGGCCAGAGTTCACGTGTTTTGGAAACTTATTTTCAACATTATCAGCTACTTTTAGAATGTATTCTAGATCTTTTTCTTCAATTAGAATGACTATTAAAATGTTATTGGTTTCTTCCTCTCTTAGACCTTCCACGAGATACGTCAGGGAATTTAGTATGTAAAACATACTGGTGCGTTTTACAGTTGTTATACCGATAACGACATCTGCTTGTATCCTGTTATTCGTCATATGATATACTGGACGAAGACTATCCAATTCATCTAATAGGTGAGGCATGAACTGATAAATTGTTGGCATGCTCAGTGGCTTTAGTTTTGTTTGATTTTGACCGTCTTTGGTTGATGTCAGATTATTTAACAATTTGACTTCGGGCTCTTGCAATGGAAATTGCGATACGTTTTGATCTTGCCCCAGTTTAGGCTTTTGTTCGTTTATCTTCTGCTGCTCAATTAACAAACGATGCTTAGCCCGGTATTGTGCCTTGAGGTATTGTATCTGGATCTTCGTATGTGATATTTTAAGCTCTAACAGCTTTTGGGTATGGAGATTATTCTTAGCGTTGTTTAGTCGATAGATTATTAGTAACATACTAAATAGGATAGTAAGTAAAATGTAGCGATTAAGAAGAACAAGTTTACTTGCTACACCTATCATTTGAAAATTTGTTCATATATTAATAATCAAATATTTTCAAAAACTGTCGTTTTCTAGACAAGCTATCACATATTTTGTTCGTTTGGTTCTACGAATAAAATCACTGATCTCTAAGGAATTCTCGATAATCCAGCCAATATGTTTGTAGGTATACGAAATAATTTTGTGAGAAATTAATAACATGACCTGTAATCATGATATACACCACAGATTAAAAAGAACACAGAATCTGTGCATGAGCGTCAGGTTATCATAGAATAAAATGAAGAAAACTTCGAAATATTGAAAAAAAAAAACAAACTGCTCAAAAAGATCAAATGTGTGAGACAAACAGTTCTGATTGACTCAAAATTCTGACCGAGCCTTGTTCGCTTGTGATTGGCTATAGTCTTGTCTAACAAGTGATATTGGCGAAGTTGTACTGGACAATCAGTGCACTGAGTCCATAGAACATAATTGAATTGAATTGATCAAATTTGTGGTTTACTTTTAGTGGTAATACAATCGCAACGTAAGCAACTTTTCCTCTGTTACAACCATTTGGTGGCTAGCCGTTTTCTATAAATTGATCCGATGATATTATATTGATAATGTGAAGTAGATAATCTAGCCTACAGGCGGTCGCAAGTAGTTATTAAGTTCCAGTTACTTAAGAACTAAAATTTTAATTACCAGTGTCATATTTATCTTGATGTAGTTATGTATTGTTTATATACGTATTTGTAAATTTGTTGTAATGCTTCAGATAGGAGCAGCATCTAACTTAAATAATATTTGCTTTTTTTATATCGATGAAGAAGAATACTTTCGGAAATACATACCTTCGTCTAAAGGATTGTTGATGGTGATGTATTCGCTGGTCAGCATGTTCAACAGCATCGACTGAAACAAAGTTTCCACAATTAACTTGCTAGTTTGACTCGTAACCTTCATTAAGCCGCAATTTCTGCGCTACTTTGAGTAAAACCTTTTCATTTCACTCAAACAAATAAAACCTTTTCATTTCATTATCGGTGCTAGGCAAAAAGGTACTAATAAGTACTGTACCGACTAAATTAGTACAGGTTTAGGTACTAATTTACTCGTACTTTGCACAGCCAATTAATTTTATTGTTTGTCTGTTTATGATACTCCGCCGGTTTCTGTATTGAGAACTTCACATATTTTAATGTCGTTCCGTCTCTTCAGATTTCACAAAATATACTAGGCTGACATCTGTCAGCATATTTTTAGAACATATTTATGTATTAACTTGTAAAATTGTCAATTCAGAAAGCGACACTATGTACTTAGTGTGTAATATACATTCATCATCAGACACGTTTTTGTAAAAAAAAATATAAAAACAACTTTCACACAACTACTATCCTGGTCCCAAACTAGGATTTCCTGTACCATGCTAACCAGGCAAGGTCACGAAAATTTTGGAAAACACTCATACTGTACATTTGTACAAAATGAAGGTGGGATTTACACTAACAGCCAAGCGACAAGACGTGGATCCAAAAACCTGATACTCACCACTGAGTTGTTGGTAGATGCGGCAGCCCATTTATTATCCGGGGACAGCTCCAGGTTGTGCATGATCCCCTCAAGTTGAGGGCACAGGTCTCGCGAGAGGTCCGAGGTGGAAAGATCCCAGGATATCACCCGGCTGGATATGGAGACCACGTAGCGCTTGTCCGAACTCAGACGGATACCAAAGACGGCGAATTGGTGTCCTTCTAGGGAGTACTAGAAGAAAGTGTCATCTTAATCCCTTAATCCCGTTCGTCGCACCAGAATGCCTTGACTAGGTAGCTGGTCAAAACACTCCCTCTATTACCAGCAAGCCAAAAAACCCAAACTTGACTTCTCAGACAGACCAACCTTCAAAGGGCCTCCAGGAGTGTGGAGACAGTGGTGTGCCGGCAGCAGCGCGCAGTGAGCCTTGCCTCTCTCTACGCACTGCCGCAGCAGGGATGATACGCCGGCGTTGGTCGAGGCTTCAGGCAGGAGTCTGCCCACCAACTGAGGGGCTAGCATATCTGGGTAGGTTCCCAAGATAGCCCCTCCAAGGCGCAGGGCGTCTGCTACTAGCATTATTTCTCTGGAGGAAAGTAGTTAAGTAGTTTAAAAATAAACGACTTATTATTTCTCTTAAAAAATGTGTTTTTGTACTTTTGGGCCTGGAGTGGATGATAACACTTCAGATGAGGCTGGCCAATAAATATTTTAGCAGTTATTTGTGATCGATGTTTACTGGTCTAAAAAGACATGCTTTTACATTATACTTTCATTCCATGAATGTTGCATAAAAAACAGTAGTTTGGATGGATAATGAATACCAAGAATATAAATGGACACGATTGAGAGTTATAACGAGTAAAGATTATTTTAAAGTTTTGCATTGAACAAGTCTTCAGTTGCCATAAACGGACTTCCTTAGATCTGTCTATGAAAATAACAATAGAAAGCTATACCTTAGACCTTGTAAATGGAAATGAAAGAATAGAAAGTCTGAGATCTGAGGAGGTTAAACCAATCGGCACACCTCACCTCACAGCGTCCTTGCTAATATGCAGCTTAGCGTCTTCAAAGTCTGCCAACACCGCCTGCAGGGGGCAGCAGTTAAGCTTGGCGTGCAGCCAATCGTAGTTGAACAGAACTTCGGCATAAAGGTCCGTGAATCGCTTGGAGCGGACCAGGTGAAAGGGGAGCTCGCCGAACTGTGGATAGAAGGTTTTTTGGAAATGAAATGAATGAAAGGATTTTTTTTATCGCCTATTCTGCTTCTTATATTATCGATGGCAAGACGTAGTATAAGGATTTGCCAATCAGCGTAAGAAGCTCGCTGCTTGTTGCCCAGGGTGCGCCAGACATACTGACCGACCGCTTATTAAACGTCCCACTGTAGTTCACGTGCATTTAAAGAAGGAGGCGGAGAGAGTGTAAGACAAAAAGAGAGAATAGGGTAAATATCGCGAGGTGACGAGTATGTAGTGTAGATTGGAGATTTCCAGAGCAGATTTACATATGTAAACACTTTACGCTTGGGTTTCCTCTCAATGTTGTCTTTCACTTTGACGAGTAGTAAGCATTTCTACTTCAAAGTAAAAAATGGACGTATGATTTATACACAAACGAATATGGTCCGTATGACTCAAATTCTCCGCGAACGAAGTCGCGTTCCAGTAAGTCCTCTGTAATTTTCTATTATTCTAGGAGCTACAATTACCCTGCGCAGATAGATATATAAGCAGATGTTATTCTGGCAAGCATTCTCGTTCTGAGTCCAATCGGACGAATGGACGGAGTTATTTTGGCATACCTTCCTCAAATTGTATCTCTTATTAACCCCATCAGCGGAGATGAAGGCTAGCGGCTGGAGAGGCACCTTGCGGTCAGCCACGCCTTCACGATCTGCCAGGTTGAACCGGTGACGCTGGATTTCCGTGTACTTGAAGGGCTTAGGGTTACCACCACCCCATATCCCTGGAAAATCAATAAGTCCAAAAAATGATGAGGAAAATATTGGACCTGGAACATTAAGTTTTCCGGATTTCCTACTCATCACATCATTGGGTGTGAATTAAGAAAATTATGCGTGATGTCCTATTTTTAGGAGGATGGGTAGCTAGCCGTGTTTGCACTTTGATGCTGCGCGACCTGTACGACGAGAAAACATCAATCTCTGCGGCGGGCGGAAGACCCTCAGGATTTTTTGGAGATATGAACTAGGTAGGCTAAACGTAGGCAAGTTTAGCCTACCGTTGCATAAATTATGTTGATACAACGATACTGAAGTTAAATATTTCTATTAGTCATTAAATGGGTAATTATTTCATAGTAGAGTAGTAACGTGTGATACCGTGAAGCTAGATTATCTTTGAAGCTAGATATCCTTAGTTTTGATAGATTTCTTCTTCTACTTCACAGTGGCGTCTTGCGGAAAATAAAATGATGCTTTTTAGAATATAATAATACATGATTGCACGATAAATTTGTGGTTAAAATAAAGTTGCTCAAATTACCAAGATAATAATCGGCGATCATCGAATGGAAGTACATGGCCATGTTCATGTTCTTGAAGTATCGTTCACGGGCCGTGTCCCGGAACTGCCTGTGGTACCAATTCATCACCGAGACCCCATCGGCCTCTCTCTCCGAGAGATAGTTCGGCAGATCATTGCGGATCCTAAAAGTAACAGAAAATTGCATATTCAGACACTTAACATCAAAAATTATTGTTTTTTTCGGAAGGAAACCTGGGTGACCTAAGATATCATGGCTACAACTTATAACGGAGGTTTGAACAGAATTCCTTGTTTGTATTGGCAGCCTCTGCAAGCAACATAGCCTAATTGGTTGCCAATCTCCAAAAGCTGACGATTTTTTTATGCATTGAATTGAAAAACAAATTAACGATGAATAATTCAATTAAATTATAAAAGTATTGGAAATTTATTGACGTTTTTCTTCCATAAAAGTATAACAAGTAAAACTCACCTAGTCCACAGAAGCGGCGGGATTCTCCGCACGGGCGGCAAATGGTACTGATAGACATCATCCAGGACTTTGTCATCTAGAGAGATCAAGTCCTCCAGCTCAGTTTCGGAGAGCCCACTCCTGGCTGCTGTGATGTACGCCAGCGCGTGAAAGACCAGGAGGCGGCCGTGCTATTTAGAGAATTTGAGGTGAGACCCAGTATGTCTACTGGGTAATAGTATCAATTTCTCCATCGGATCCGGCTAGTTCCGGAAAGGTGGAGAAAATACACATACCTACCTAAACTCACGTCTGTATCTAGAAATGGTAGGTAGATACCAGGTTTCGCTACTTTCAACGAGAAAGGAAGACTAGTAAGTACCTAGACATTGTACTACTTTCTGGTATTCATTTATTGTTGAACAGATTTGATACCAAACATTGCTTAGAAAGGTCATGTCAAGATTATGGAAAACGAACAGTTGGCAAGATCGCTTAGAATGAGAAGAGTCATAAGTACTTGTTTTTCAATCCTTTCAAACAGCATCATAATCGAGTCCATGACGGTGGAAGCCAGATGAGTATCTTGAGGTTTGGTGTAGCTTCTCCATCTGCAGACCTGAAAATGCATTATATCAACTTTCAATTAACACTTTAACGTTTGCTAACTTTCTTAAAAGTGAATAATATTAAAAATTATCTTCGTTTTTTTTAAAAAGACAGCTAATAATGTGAGACATACTCGCATAAACCCTTCAAATGACTGGCCGCATATTAATCAGCATTCAAAAAGTGAAAAACTCTTAGCCACACTTGATTTTATGCTGCACGCAACAACAGCGTAGGATAGGAACTGTTCTCGACAAAAAACTACAGTTAAAATCGCATATTGTTCAATTAAGAATTAAGTTACCCTTCTGAATTGTAGAAGAAAAAAGCTTATTAAATGAGATTAAAACGTTGAGAAAAATTGTTTCAGGAAATGATGTTAACGTACCTCAGCGAATACCAATTTGACGAAAATGGGCAGCGAGCATTGACCAATAGCATTGGAAACAAGTCTCCATTGGTAGTTACTTAGATCTCTTGCTGCTGATGCCATCCACAACCTGAAAAAATACAAGATAATAACATCGCATCCTGAAGTATACGTATTGTAACTCATGATTGAGGAAATGCTCAATTATATTTAATAATGTGATGTGTATGTATATACACATTATTAACACATTATTATATATATATTTTATTTCATTTTAATATATATGTTTAGTGTATTATATGTGTAAGTATATAATTAATGTGTAAGGTTTTCTATTTCCTTTTTTTTTGCACGCCTGCCAAGTTTTCGTTAAACCTTCTGCGGTTGACTGGTAGAAAATGCTTATGGCATTAAGTTCGCCGCATTGTACAATTTTATGATGCAATAAAGTATTAATAATAATAATAATATAAATAAATACGTTTATTTATTAATATTTACACAAAACGAGAAAAAACTAATAAAGCAGAGCAAATTAAATTAATGTGTCTTTAGATTAGCTTCTGGCTCAGTATTTGCCGAAGGTTTATTATTTACAGCGCCGATTTTTAGCAACAGCTTATTTCAAAATTGCGATGCATCGTATATACAGACATACAAGTGTTTTTCATGCGCCAAAATAGCCACTATTATATACAGTAGCCACGAAACTTCACAATAAACTATAATAGAACCATATAATATAATGCATCACCGCAGCTAAAATCCTTCAGTAGAATACCTGAATGAATTCTTTTAAAGATGACATCACAATTTAAATGTTGTGCATCAAAATCTGTGCTACACCACGACTTACTTCAGAACCTGCATTGCCAAGTCCTCTCCCAAAGCTTTCACCTCCAGAAAGTTTTCCTCCGAGTCTATCATTCGTCGCAGAACGTCGTATTCTTTCGAAACTTCTGGATTAGCTTCTTCACACGCACAGGTCACTATGATCTGTAATAACCAATGCAGTAAAGAAGCTCAGAAATACATTGGTAACGCCAAGGAGTAACGCGTCGATTTCCTTGAAAAAGTTCGTCGAACAAAGGCCTGGATCAAGCAAGAAAGGAAGCGAGGAGCAAAAGAAGAATTGTTTAGGCGAATAAAAATCTATATTTATTCCCTATTTATCGACCTCAACACGCAAGAGCTTACATGGCTCCTGTTAGACCCAAAAACTTACTCTCTCGATTGCACTTTATTTCATCCAACACAGTCATATTCTTAGCAACAGAAGAATGTTTACACCTAACAACGCTTTTTAGAATAAATGACGAAGGACATAATATAAATAATGTATTATTATCTCACCTTAACGTGAGGTGGCAAGCGTGTCGGTAGCCAAGAGACCTTGTTATTCTCAGTCCCGATGCCGGTCAGCTGGTCAACAGAGTCCAGGAATAAGAGGAGCGGTTGTTGCTGCGTGGCGATTGCCAACAATTGCTTGAAGTGGGCTGTCAAGGGCACCAGATCGTCGGGGATGCCCTCGAAAGGGAGGGCAAAGTTGTAGGATATCTGGGAATGCGACACGTACTTCAGACAGAGAAAAACAGCTATTAACTAAAAAATAAAAAGGAAAATTAATGCATCAATTTTGTCTTCAATGATGGAGCGTTGTGTAACATGAATAGACTTTTTCCGACTGCTTACAACCTCAACATCTTTAAGTTGTATGTAAACAGGCGTCTTCTGAGCAAAATCGGTCCATTGTAGAACTCATCTTCACCATCGGGCTAAATAGAGGCCAAGAGTAAGGATATTTTTTATAAAAAATAGCTTCTACCTACTCATTGTGCGGGTATTTTAACAGGCTGATGATTAGGTTATTCTAATAGTATTACTTATGATGACCAAAATACAAGAATAACAAAAATGGTTTAAGATCACATTGTACTCAGTGACTCAGTGGACTATCCTATCCTGTAGTATGACGGTTGAGTTTGTAGTATGAGGGTTGAGTTTCAGTTTTCAGATATTGTTAAATACCTATTGGTTTATTTCTACCCATTAATAGAGCCTACTAGGCATTGGCTTCGTTCCTGTTACGACAACTTTCGGTCCCCAGCCAATCCACTCCATACGCCTGTCTAGAAAGTTTTAGACAAGACATCGATCTGTTCAATTTTGTCATTATATTAATCGTGCGAAGAATAGTGGAACCGCTAGTTGGAATACTACCTGTTGACAGATAGAAATGAGGGTAGGAGTAAGTGCGCTGGAGTCCGGAGTCGTCCCCAGGAACCGGATGATATTGGTGGGTCGGACTTCGGCGAACCAATCATCCAGAGATGTGGCTGCCGCCTTTGAAAGAAGACTGGTCTTCCCACACCCACCTGGAAATAAGGAATAATGTATCTTTTTTTACAATTTGACCGTGCAAGTCAAATTCTAAAAAAAAATAATGAGATAACTGCATGTGTCTGCTCTACAGGGTAAAATAAGTTCACACGTAAGATATTATTTATTCATGATTTAGGAGATATATTTTGAGCGAAAGAAATGTGAAAGAAAAAAATGTGGTGAATGAGAAATTAGAGCCAAATTCCTGTTATCAAACAACGATCCCACTGCTGTCCACAAGCACCATGGGGTGCTATTTATAAGTATTTTACATTTTCTCTCTCTATAAAAGATTTCAGGAGGCATACCTTCTCCATACAAAACGAGTGGCTTGTCACAGCTATTTTTCATGTAATTTTCGATGAATTTCAAGTCGTCCGCTCTTCCGTGGAAAACCTGTAAGTTGAACACGATTTATTTGTAACCTCAATTAAAATTTCAAGTATTTTACGACCACAGCTGAACGGAAGAAGATTACACATTCCTCTAAAATATTGCGCGGTACTGCGCATTTACATGAAAAGGTATGTAATTCTTCCTGAGAGGCTAACGCTTCAGTTGCGTGAATTAGAGGTACATTTTCATTTCCAGCATTTAGCAATATGTTTTACAATCACAATATTAAATTATGTGTGCCATAGATATCGACGTGGATAGTAGGCTAATATTTACCTTTACGGAATTGTTGCAAGCGTGAAGATGTTGCAGTATTTCTGTAACTATTTGACCTTGAGCACTGCTGTCCTCTTTTCTCATTGCCCTGAAAGTTGTCGATTCACTTTATAAGCGTATCCTTTATTTTCATATATTTTTCGATAAATTTTCTCGGGGGACTATTTATTAAATAACTTAAATTTGGTCTCACCTATCCACAAGCTTGATAATGTTCTTGTAGAAGTGGGAGATAAAGTGGTTGAGATACTCAGCATGCGACTCTGTATCCAAGCCCTCACGGCCAATCCATTCCACAGTGTACCTGGAAGATTTATGTGACAGAAGTATGAAGAAAAAAGTATTAATTTTACTATTTTTATTTTTAATGCACTAACCCGTGCTAAGGACAAATTTAAAAACCTATTTAGAGGCTAAAAATTTCACCCATGCCGGGATTCGAACCCGCAACCTCTGGCTATCCGTGCCAGCGCTCTACCAATTGAGCCAATGGGCGACTCACCGGCACGCCCTGGCACGGATAGCCAGAGGTTGCGGGTTCGAATCCCGGCATGGGTGAAATTTTTAGCCTCTAAATAGGTTTTTAAATTTGTCCTTAGCACGGGTTATTGCATTAAAAATAAAAATAGTATAATCATGTGGGTACAATGATATCGTTCCGATGTAAAACCTAACTGCAAAGTAGGTAGTCGGGGCTGTAAGTGATGCAATTTGCTTAAGCCAGATGTCGCTGCCTGTACGTAATACAGAGAATAGTGTAAAGAGTTTCGAAATTTCACTGATGCCGGTGAGTCGCCCATTGGCTCAATTGGAAGAGCGCTGGCACGGATAGCCAGAGGTTGCGGGTTCGAATCCCGGCATGGGTGAAATTTTTAGCATCTCAATAGGTTTTTAAGTATTAATTTATCGAAATCCCTTATCTTGTTAAGGATCCTTAAAAAGCGCTGCTCTACATTTAATTGCTGATTTCTTAATAACTGGTTGGTTATTTTTATTGTACTCGTATTCAGATAAAAAAAAACACTGGTATAGACTGTTACAAACCGTGATAATTGACCTACCGTATTTTGGGCCATAATCCTTAATAAGCCAAAAAGCTATTTTGTTTGTGTATTTCATTGCCTATCAGATGGTGAAGCCCGTAACCGTATTAATGATAATACCACAAAAGATAAATGCCAATTCACGAGTCAGTATACTCACTTCTGTATGTTCGTTGTTTCTATCTTATTTGGTAGTCTCACGTCTCTCAAGTCTGCCAGCAACTTCGATGCCTCCGAGTCCAGGCTTCTATTGAGGATATCCACGAAGTTACTGGCTTTCTTCAGGTTCTGGAGGTTGATATTGTTGATGTAGCGGACGTACGCCAAGCAGTGATTCTTCGTGTTCTTCACATTGAGCACGCCGTTTATTACTTCACGCTCGGTTACTGAAGACAGAGAATTCGCTTTGTTATGATCGTGAAGATTTCTTGAATCAGTATACATAGGAGTTAGTTTAAAATCGAGGTTTCCTTGGAATAAAACACACGAAATTTTGATCGATATTTTAGAGCGATACCGTTTTGATCAACAGTAAAAACCATTTGAGTAGAACTCGCGGTCGGCAGAAAATACAATATTGAATTGCGTAAATCAGCAGAAATTGTAAATTGAACACCAGAAAATTAATTAATTGTCCTAGGTTTACTCTATCGAATAGATCACTTTATTTATTCTCTCGATAAAAATATTTGTTGGGTAATATATTACCCCATAAAGGAAATTCATTAGCCAAATAATATATTATTTGGCTAATGAATTTCTATCTACTGACGATAACTTGAGATCAGTGGCCTCAGTGATAGTTTCATATTTGTAGAACCTTTTACTACCTTTATTATTGAACGGAGTTGGGAACATAATTATGTGCAACTATGTTACCTATGTATTTGCATTCCTTTGGAAAACTATTATTAATAATGTATAGCATTAGTAAATACTATTGGCGTGTAAATTACATGCGGTATTTATTTTGATTTTATGTCAAGTATGTATATCACATGAGTGCCATAAAGATATTTAATTTGATGATACGCTTACCAGACATGAAGTAATTGTGCATAGTATCCTTGTCGATCTTGCCGGAGTTAAAGAGCTGGGAGGCTGCCTTCCGGAACATCTTCTGCATCTTGACCAGCGTATCCCACCAGACTGCTTGATCTTCCGCCTGGAGCTTCGGGACTCTCTGGAATTCAAAATTGAAGGCTGAGAATCTAAAATAAATAGATATCAGAATGATAGGAAATGATATCTGGATTGAGATATGGGAGTGAAATATCATGGTATCTATAGTCAAGAACTAGAAACAAGCACTGACAGCCGAAAATCAAAGAATTGGTAAATCAAAATCAAGAATCCAGAGGCGAAAACAGAAACGAGAATGGAGAGCCAAGAATTCAAAGGATTCACTTCGTCTGCTAGGAATATTTAAGATACCAGTTCAACTGATCGTCGAGAATAAGTTACGAAAATGGTTGCCTTGATGAAATAACTTTTTAGTAAACAGGCACTCAAATCTGCCATAATCGATAGGGTACCTAGAAAGGTTCTTGAGTGAAGTTGAGTGAAGACCATGAACTGAGCCGCAGCGTAGGACGGCCGCCATTTCGCTGGACCAACACTGGCTGGCTGGATGGTGACTGGATGGGAATGGCAGAGGACAGAAAAAAATGCCGTGCTTTCGGGAAGTACTAAATGAAAGCTATCAGTGGGCCAGTACGGGCTACTCGACTGATTGAAAAAGGACGTCAACATTTTTTTTATGTAGTCTATCACTGCTTGGCACCGGCCTTCTCTCAGAGAGAGTGTGGGCTTTATTACCACGCGTGCCCCCCGCGGATTGGTAATTCCATGCGCTGAGGTACGAAAATACCTCAGACACTCAAGTTTTCTCACAGTCCCTTAAGCACCATTTCATAATTTCCCAGGACACAGCAAAAAAAAATTTATGAATAACTGCAGCTGACCTTATTATTGAAGTTGATCAAAATGGACGATATAGGCTGCAGCACCGACATGGGCGGTACAGCGTTCGAGTCCTTCTTGTACCAGGTGTCCAGTAGTAGGACATCCACACCACCAGCTGCCAGCTCGTCGCGCAACATCTGCAGCTCCGACGAGAGCACGTAGGTGGGGATAGGTCTGGTAAATGTCGATATGTTGATATCAACCCTTGTATGTCCCCACTGCTGGGGCACGGGTCTCCTCCTGCATCGCAGGAAGATTAGGCCATACTCCACCACGGAGGCTAAGTCCGGGTTGGTGGAGGATTGCTGTCCACCTTGCTTGCAGAAGTTATCAAGCCGCCCATAAAGTCTCCAACATGACCTAACGACTGCCATTACATGACAGCCGGCACCAACGGCTTGACGTGCCTTGCGAAGCACGGAAGCGGTCGGAAAAAAATGCCACTGGCGGTAGTCACGGGACGGTCTCCCATCCTGCACCTGAACGCGCCTGTTGTTGCTTATCACGTGGGCGAGGATTGGCCTGTAAAACGTTGATAGATATCTGACCTACGTGTAGATCGCTCATACCAAGACCTACTATATAGCAGCCATTTGCATCTTCGGATACTCTGTGAAAATCAATCAAATAACGACGCCTCCGAAGGTCAAACAGAAACATAAATACATTGAATTTTTGAACTAAAACTTTCGTAAGCACAACACATTGTAGACTTTTAGTCCGGATTTACTTACGGGTGTTGTTATATCGGAAAAGTCCGACCAGGTTTCGCTCCGATTCGCAGAGCTTAATCATGGTGAGCAGAGACGGAGCTCGCGTCGTCGGTTGCTCGTCTCACACTGCGTCTGCGAATCGGAGCGAAACCTGGTCGGACTTTTCCGATATAACAACACCCGTAAGTAAATCCGGACTAAAAGTCTACAACTTTGAATTTATACTTTTCTCTAGGATCAGATCCAGAATTATCAGAGACAGGACGAAGAAAGGTAGAACATTCTAAATTACCTGTAACCATACTTCTGGCCCAAGAACACCACGAAGTTGGGCCCCATGGAGAGGCGCTGGCAGTTCTTAATCTCCCTCATGCAGAGTTCTGTAGTCATGTGGTCGTCTGTGGCCTCGTCTCGGACGCCCCAACGCATGTCCACCACCTGTAGGATAACATAAAAAATATATTGAACAGCGGGAAAAAAGTGGGTATAAACAAATAAATATTTTTTAATCAATGGGAGACAAATAACATTAGATAATAAATGATAAATATATGATTTAACCTAGAATCATATATTTCGATTCAATTTATTTCAACGTAAAGAATTTACAGTCTGTTTGCTGAACTTCATTGTAATAAACCTATTTAGAGGCTAAAAATTCCACTCATGCCACGGTTAGCCAGAGGTCGTTGGTTCATGTCCCGGCATGGGTGGAATTTTCAGACTGTAAATAGTTTTTTTTTTTAATTCTCCTTAGCACGGGTTAGTGCATTAAAAAGAATATAATCCTTTCTTACTTAAAAAAAAGGTTACTGAACCGCCGCGCCGATAGCTAGAATCACCATAAATGCCAATTTCTGCAAGCCATAAACTTGAGCCGTGCGGCTTGTGTGAAATTTGTAGTGCTGTAAACATTTTGCCCCTGGGGTTGTATTTTCGCCTAGTTAATAATAGGTACCTGCATCCGTCGGTAGTAAAGTCGGTAGGGCTATGCACACTGAAAGCTAAGCTAGCAGTTGCCTTTAATGGGCCACGATACGCCTGTCAGGCTGGGCGCATGCTGAGACGCAGGTGACGCAGCACAGCGCAGGGCAGCGCAGATTTAAAAGCATGGAACGTCATTGAGCTACGTACGCTGCGGCGCGGGCACGTGCGACGCAGACATGTGCCTGTGCCCTGCCCTGCTCTGCGGGCAGGGCACAGGCGTGTTTATTAACAATTTTGTTACTGACAGAACATTTAATTGAATTATTTCGCTTTGAACCTTGCTTATATGATACAAATCATCCAGACTATTCAAAAAAGACATTGAAAGAGTTATTATGGGTGAGAGTTGCCAAGAAATGGAGCGAATAGTTGCGTCACAGCATGCAGTGGGGCCTATGCCTGCCTCAACTCGCCTGCCCTGTACTGATCTGTGCTGCGCTGTGCTGCGTTGCCTGCGTCTCAGCATGCGCCCAGCCTTACTCAAGGCTGCGCTGAAATTAATGTATACTATAAAATAATGAAATAGTCACGTCCGAAAAATATATTTCTTTTGCTGTCGTAGGTCTTAAAAGGTTCAGGAAAATTTTAATTGTTATGTTTCAAAGTCTTTATCAAATAGGTTAAGTTACTCTACTAATGATAATAAAATAAAATTTAATAAATAAATAAATCAATTCATTCCGGTTCGAATTTATTAAAGAAATCAATTATTTCTTGTTAATTTGTAGTGTAGATAAATAAAATTTTACGAGATACAAGGTATGCATACTTCCAAATTCTGTAAAAAATACTACGTGGGCTATAGTTGTTGTTTTTTGCTTCAAACAACAAAACTTAAATTCCTCAAATACAAGGCATGCCTTGTATTTGAGGATAACTGAGAACAGATGTAAAGCCTTGGAACGGGCTACCGCAGAACTAGATGAATATGGACAAAGAGAAATTGATTTGAATTTGATTGAGACTGTTGGAGTTATTCAAGGCACTGTCAAATTTTAACTAACAATTACAATAAGCAACATTTTCAAAACATGATTATATTCTTTTTAATGCACTAACCCGTGCAAAAGACAATTTTAAAAACCTATTTAGAGGCTAAAAATTCCACCCATGCCGGGATTCACACCCGCGACCTCTGGCTATCCGTGCCAGCGCTCTTTCCAACTGAGCTAATGGACGACTCACCGGCATCAGTAAAATTTCGAACCTATTTACAATACTCTCTGTATTACGTACAGGCAGCGACATCCGGCGGAAGTAATTTGCATCACTTGCAGCCCCGAGTATTAAATAAAACACAGAGACAAACTACACTAAAGAACTATTATTAAATGTTACTTTATTATATTAAATAAATTATATTCTTTTTAATGCACTAACCCGTGCTAAGGCCAATTTTAAAAACCTATTTAGAGGCTAAAAATTCCACCCATGCCGGGATTCGAACCCGCGACCTCTGGCTATCCGTGCCAGCGCTCTTTCCAACTGAGCTAATGGGCGACTCTCCGGCATCGGTGAAATTTCGAACCTCTTTACAAACTCTCTGTATTACGTACAGGCAGCGAATAAATAAGTTTTTAAAACTTACAGTTGCAGCAGAGGGTTGATGTGGGCTGATTATACATAGATAGATAAAACTTTCAAAAAACATGCCAAATTTGTATTAGATTTCACTTTAGTAACTGTTGTTTCTGCAATTATTTTTTCCGGTATACAATAAAGAGTAAGTACGTTATCTTATGCATTATGCACAAAAAATATTAAGTGTAGCATAATATACGTCCCAGTAAAGGGCCCAGGCCTTCTCTAAGAGACAAATTATGGGCTTAATCACCACGCGTGCCCCCGCGGATTGGCAGTTCCAAGCGACCAGCGACCTAAACTGAATAAGTAAATAAATAAATATCACATCACACTTTGTATACATTTTATATTATCTTCTATAATATAAAAAAGAATCCCCGAATGTGTTGGTAAGCGCAAATCTCAAGAGCAGCTGAACCGATTTCGCTAATTCTTTTTTTTGAATATTCCTTGAAGTACGAGGATGGTTCTTACGGAGGGAAAAATAAAAAAAAAATACAAAATCGTCTGTTAGGCGGTGTCACAGATCACCTATCTGTGGGCGGAACGAAGTTTGCTGGGTCGAATGTGTTGATAAGCGCAAATCTCGAGAGCAGCTGAACCGGTGTCGCTAATTCTTTTTTTAGAATATTCCTTGAAGTACGAGGATGCTTCTTATGGAGAGAAAAAGAAAAGAACCGACTGTTGGGCGGCACTAAGTTCGCTGGGTCAGCTAGTCTTCTATAATATAAAAATGAATCGCGGAATGTATTGGTAAGCGCAAATCTCGAGAGCAGCTGAACCTATTACGCTAATTCTTTTTTTAGAATATTCCTTGAAGTACGAGGATGGTTCTTACGGAGGGAAAAATAAAAAAAAATACAAAATCGTCTGTTAGGCGGTATCACAGATCACCTATCTGTGGGCGGAACGAAGTTCGCTGGGTCGAATGTGTTGGTAAGCGCAAATCTCGAGAGCAGCTGAACCGGTGTCGCTAATTCTTTTTTTAGAATATTCCTTGAAGTACGAGGATGCTTCTTATGGAGAGAAAAAGAAAAGAACCGACTGTTAGGCGGCACTAAGTTCGCTGGGTCAGCTAGTCTTCTATAATATAAAAATGAATCGCGGAATGTATTGGTAAGCGCAAATCTCGAGAGCAGCTGAACCTATTACGCTAATTCTTTTTTTAGAATATTCCTTGAAGTACGAGGATGGTTCTTACGTAGGGAAAAATAAAAAAAAATACAAAATCGTCTGTTAGGCGGTATCACAGATCACCTATCTGTGGGCGGAACGAAGTTCGCTGGGTCGAATGTGTTGGTAAGCGCAAATCTCGAGAGCAGCTGAACCGGTGTCGCTAATTCTTTTTTTAGAATATTCCTTGAAGTAAGAGGATGCTTCTTATGGAGAGAAAAAGAAAAGAACCGACTGTTAGGCGGCACTAAGTTCGCTGGGTCAGCTAGTCTTCTATAATATAAAAATGAATCGCGGAATGTATTGGTAAGCGCAAATCTCGAGAGCAGCTGAACCTATTACGCTAATTCTTTTTTTAGAATATTCCTTGAAGTACGAGGATGGTTCTTACGGAGGGAAAAATAAAAAAAAATACAAAATCGTCTGTTAGGCGGTATCACAGATCACCTATCTGTGGGCGGAACGAAGTTCGCTGGGTCGAATGTGTTGGTAAGCGCAAATCTCGAGAGCAGCTGAACTGGTTTCGCTAATTCTTTTTTTAGAATATTCCTTGAAGTACGAGGATGGTTCTTACGGAGGGAAAAATAAAAAAAAATACAAAATCGTCTGTTAGGCGGTATCACAGATCACCTATCTGTGGGCGGAACGAAGTTCGCTGGGTCGAATGTGTTGGTAAGCGCAAATCTCGAGAGCAGCTGAACCGGTGTCGCTAATTCTTTTTTTAGAATATTCCTTGAAGTACGAGGATGCTTCTTATGGAGAGAAAAAGAAAAGAACCGACTGTTAGGCGGCACTAAGTTCGCTGGGTCAGCTAGTCTTCTATAATATAAAAATGAATCGCGGAATGTATTGGTAAGCGCAAATCTCGAGAACAGCTGAACCTTTTACGCTAATTCTTTTTTTAGAATATTCCTTGAAGTACGAGGATGGTTCTTACGGAGGGAAAAATAAAAAAAAATACAAAATCGTCTGTTAGGCGGTATCACAGATCACCTATCTGTGGGCGGAACGAAGTTCGCTGGGTCGAATGTGTTGGTAAGCGCAAATCTCGAGAGCAGCTGAACTGGTATCGCTAATTCTTTTTTTAGAATATTCCTTGAAGTACGAGGATGCTTCTTACGGAGAGAAAAAAAAGGAACCGACTGTTAGGCGGCACTAAGTTCGCTGGGTCAGCTAGTCTTCTGTAATATAAAAATGAATCGCGGAATGTATTGGTAAGCGCAAATCTCGAGAGCAGCTGAACCTATTACGCTAATTCTTTTTTTAGAATATTCCTTGAAGTACGAGGATGGTTCTTACGGGAAGAAAAATGAACAAAAATAAAGAATCGACTGTTAGGCGGTACGATGTTCGCTGGGTCAGCTAGTGTATTATACATATTATAATATTATTAAAAAGGCAAAAGTTTGTGAGTGTGCGTGTTTGTTGCTTCTTCACGTCTAAACGGCCAGAGCGATTTTAATAAAAATTTGGCAAACAGTTAGCCGACCCTGGGTTAACACATATTCTATGTTTTACTGCTGGAAAATATCCTTGGAAAAATCGATAATAAAATCGGTATTAAATATCTTTTAGTGTACACCCGCCCCAACACTTCAGGCCCAAGCCGCCGTGCACACTTGTAAACATTTAGAAAAAGCCGTCTATTCCCGTCGACGGAAGCCCGCGCCGCACCGCACGTGTACCTTATCCGTACCCTTACCCGCTGCACTATTTTAAAACGCGTCTTTGTAGACTATGGCCTATTACACTGCACTATCAGCTATGTAGAGTTGCGGTGCATCGCTTTTGAAACTTTTTCGCTTGCGGCTTGTCACGTGACTATCTTAGCAGGTTCCGCCACCTGGGCTTTGTCATCCTCCAAAAACCATTAATTGTTTTATGAGCGAACACTGTTCGGGTGCATCTGGGTGGCGTAGGGAAAAACAAACATTAGGATTTAAAAAACCTATTTAGAGGCTAAAAATTCCACCCATGCCGGGACTCGAACCCGCGACCTCTGGTTAACCGTGTCAGCGCTCTCCCAACTGAGCTAATCGGTGTCTTATTGGCATCAGTGAAATTTTGTACCTCTTTACAATACTCTCTGTATTTAAAAACCTATTTAGAGGCTAAAAATTTCACGGATAGCCAGAGGTTGCGGGTTCGAATCCCGGCATGGGTAAAATTTTTAGCCTCTAAATAGGTTTTTAAATTTGTCCTTAGCACGGGTTAGTGCATTAAAAATAAAAATAGTATATACTCTCTGTATAACAATACTCAATACGCACAGGCAGCAACTTCTGGCTGAAGTAATTTGCATCATTTGCAGCCCCGAGTACCTTACTTTGCAGTTACGTTTTACATCGGAATGATATCGCTGTACCCACATCATGTGGGTACAGCGATATCATTATTAACGATGATAGTATTATTCTTTTTAATTCGCGAACCCGTGCTAAGGAAAATTTTAAAAACCCATTTAGAGGCTAAAAATTCTAAAAATGCGGGTTCGAGTCCCGGCATGGGTGGAATTTTTAGCCTCTAAATAGGTTTTTAAAATTGTTGAATATAAGCCTTACGATATCAACCCATTCTATGTCCCACTCGCAGTAATGTTATGCCATACTCCACCACGGGGGACTTACTAACCTAACTTAACCTTATACTTAATTGCACACGAAACATTAAAAAAGACTTTACAAAAGAAATAACATGTGAAAAGGCGAGCTTAATCTTTGTAAGAGATCTCTTCCAGCAAACCTTGGTGAGTCAGAGCAGCAGCAAAAAACGGGTCTATATCCGTGTTTGAAATAAGGTACATAGACTAAGTACCTACCTGTAAATATAAATAAATAAAATACATTGTAAATAATAAATAAATATTCATAGTTATGATAGAGATGAATAGTGTTACATTTTTATTTTATTAAGGACTAATTATTAATAAAGATACAGTTCACAGGGCCAATAACAGATATCCACAAATAGGCAGTACATAATTACTAAAAAATTACCACGACAACGCTTTGCAAACACAAACTCTTTTATTTTATACTATTGTTAATTTTGATGCACTAACCCGTGCTTAGGACAATTTTAGAAACCTATTTAGAGGCTAAAAATTTATTTTTATTTCTTTTATTTTAACTACCTATTAAGTTAAATATAGCACATTATAATTTAAAATGTTACTTCTTCACGTCTAAACGGCTGGAGCGATTTTCCGAAAAGGTGTCAGAACTTCAGAAGCGATGGATGGATTAATACCAGCCCCTGGAAGTCCCGGGTGGCTAATCCGACCGAATCAACATTTCCACCGATATTACGCCACAGATAGGAAAGCCCTTTGATTTTTCCAATGAAATGGCTCGAGAGTGGAGGGCTCGGCGAGCGGTAATGTCCTTTAGTGATATTGAAAGATTATGACGGAAAGGAGGGGTAGCGGGAATATTTAAGAGGAAGATGACGACAGTTTTTACGATAACTTAAAGTTCTGTGAATCAGCGATGGTAATCTACTCATCGGTAACCAAATTAATATCGATCGATCGATATCGACCCTTGTATGTCCCCACTGCTGGGGTACGGGTCTCTTCCTGCATCTTCTTCTTCTTCTTCTTCAGGCTATATTAGTCCACTGCTGGACATAGCCCTCCCCTAATGAGCGCTTAGCGCAAGGTTGTGCCATCATTTGGGGTAATGCCCATAATCCCCACGCTGGGCATGCGGGTTGGGGATCGCAGTTTGGTGGAATTGTACGGCAGGGGGCGCTGCTGACCACCCCCCGGTTTGTGTCCCTTATTCGCCTTTTACGACACCCGCGGGAAGAATTTGGGTTGGTGCTATTCTCTAGGCCGACACCACAAACCACCTGCATAAAGGTTAGGAAGGCACAGGAAGGAAGGTTAGGCCATACTCCACCACGGGAGCCAAGACCGGGTTGGTGGAGGATTGTACTGTCAGAATTTATCAAGCCGCCCATAAGACCTGTGACATGGCTTAAAGACTGACATTACATGACAGGTGACACAAATGGCTTATCGTGCCTTGCGAAGCACGCAAGCGCTTGGAAAAATGCCAGTAGCGGTAGTCACGAGACGGTCACCCATCCTATTAGTTCAAGTTAACCCAATTACTCGAGTGATTGATTCCAATCACTCGGATCAACTAGGCCAGGAGCGCTTCCACCAAATTAATATACTCAAAACCATTCTTTGTATTTTGTCACTTTAAGCAGCTTTCATCTATGATTGATAATGTAGCGTACACGATGACATCCGCACTGCATGAGCGCCAGCGCACACTGATGAAGGCGCCGACCGGCTCGTCGCAGATATTTATGCATGGCGCATAAGGCCATTTGCCATGCAAAGAAGCTTGCTCCTACGCTGTGATTGGCTGTACAAAAGTAACTAGCTGTAATATGTACAACTTGCAATGTTAAAATATAATAATAGACAGAAAAATCATATACTTCACCACGCTCATTTTATTACTTCCTCGACCCACAACGATAATTATATGAAATGGTTGGTTTTAAAAGTTATTATATTTAACTTAATTATAATAAGTTAATAATTTTATATTGACATTGAGGCTTATAATTAAACCCGTACTCTCTATCTGAGAGAATGGCTGTGCCCTACAATGGGGCGTTTATAGGTTATGTAATAAAAGCATGGACTCTCCTCTTATATTAAAACGTTATTTTATATTGTTGGTGCCAGTTGTCCATTGACAGCACACCAACCCTTACACAAGTGCACTAAAAAAGGCACAGGTTGACTTGCTGTCATGATAGTGGTTGTTAGCGGTACAATCTCCTTCTTTTCCAGTGGAGATTTATGCTGGAGATTAATTAACACGCATACACAAACTCACCATCCTGCATGCAAAGTCGAGGCAGAAACCAGGTTTTGCAACTTGATACGAACCTGACAAATCTCTTCCGTTTTATCAACATACATTGTGCCTTTTCATGCACGCACGCTGGTTTCGGCTACCAGGTACTTATCTTTGCCGTCGCTAAAACATCCCCTACTTAGGCGATAAATGTGCGCCTGCGTAGTGTAAGACATGTAACCTAGTTTAAGCTACTTATAAATATCAGTCCTTCGACATTATAGTCAGTCTTGATTGAGCTCTACTCGCTTTATTCATCTCCCAGAACGCTCCACTCTACATGGCGACCCTGCCTTGTTTGGAGCGTGCGAGCGCGCATCAAAAAAAAAATGTGTGATGGATATTCAAAATGCAAATGAAGTGACAAAATAGACTTTTAATTGTGCCGACAAAATTACGCGCCAAAATGTGCAATTTTAATGTGCCAAAAAGCCCAAAACAGGACATTATGACCCAAATTGGTTACAACAATAACATCGTTAGATTATTTTCGGGGCTTAATCGCGTAGTAATTTATTGCTATTTTACTTGGACGTTTCGACGACGTTACAGTCATCGTGGTAACGAGTCTTCTCGTGACCACGATGACTGTAACGGCCCACTGCAAGGCACAGGGCTCATCTTAAAGAGAGAGAAATAGTATGAGTTTAATTGCCACGCGTGCCCACCGCGAAATTTCAAGGGCTGAGGTATTTAAACGCCTCAAACACTCAGGTTTCCTCAAGACGTTTTCCTTTACGTTAGTGAGAGTCATTGCTACTGTAACTTCACGGAGCCTTCTTCAGAGGCTTTTAAATATATTCATTTACTTCTTCTTTTTCTTCAGGCTATATTAGTCCACTGCTGGACATAGCCCTCCCCTAATGAGCGCAAGGCATTCATTGGGGTGGTAATGGCCATGATCTCCACGTTGGGCATGCGAGTTGGGGATCGCAGTTCGGTGGAATTGTACTGCAGGGGGCGCTGCTGCCCACCCCCGGTTTGTATCCCTTAGTTGCCTTTTACGACACCCGCGGGAAGAATTTGGGTTGGTGCTATACTCATTAATAATTTACTTATGGGTAGTTTTTTAATGTGGCCTGAAAACTTCCCACTGCAGAGCATAGGCCTTCCCTTAAAGAGAGAGAGAGCGTATGAGCTTATTAAATTAAAGATAAGATTAGATAAGAGATAAATAAGTTCAATATTTTGAAGTAGCATACCATTCGCATTAGGTGAACTCTGTAATGAAAGGTATTTTATGGAAAAATAAATAAATAAAAGAAATACCGCGGATAGGCAATTTCAAGTGCTTTGGTATTCGAACACCCCAGACACCACTTAGGTTTCCTCACAACGTTTTCCTTCACAACTAGCGAGTTGGAATTAAAGTATTATAGCTCCCCCTTAATCAAAACGAAGATTTTTCTTAGCCCGATCGCCGGAAGATATAAAATTTAATGGCGCCATTAAAATAAGCAGTTCATCGGAGATTTCGCCGAAAAGTATTCTCTAGGAAAATATTATCCGGATTTTACATAATCATTCGAATCGCTTTGTCAATCTTAGTGATTAAACTCTATTGGTGATAGATTTATTAGGCAATTCCATAGCTTTCCAGCTACATCAGCTGCTTCAAGTATTGGGTTTGCATCCCGGCTTAAATCTAACTAGGTTCGTTATCCTTATCGACCCTTGTATGTCCCCACTGCTGGGGCACGGGTCTCTTCCTGCATCGCAGGAAGGTTAGGCCATACTCCACCACAGGGGCCAAGTTCGGGTTGGTGGAGGATTGTAAGACAGTGGCGGGCCCTACTGTCAGAAGTTATCAAGCCTCCCATAAGGCCTGTGGCATGGCTTAACGACTGCCATTATATGACAGCCGGCCCAACGGCTTAACGTGCCTTGCGAAGCACGGAAGCGCTCGGAAAAATGCCACTAGCGGTAGTCACGGTAGTCACCCATCCTGTAACTGACCGCGCCTGTTGTTGCTTAACCAAGTGATTGATTCCAATCACTCGGTTCGCCTAGGCCACGAGCACTTCTAACTAGGTATGTAAAATGTATATCGACTGTGAGCTGACAATATGTCCTATCTCTTTTTTGGCTGCTTCACAGAACGGACAAAAACATGTCATCTATTCCATACATAAGCTAATAAGTTGGACGACGTCAATTTACGTATTTGCGAATTGCAATTATTATGTTAAAATGTCAAATGTGTGTGGCTCGGTAAAGATTGGGATATAATATGACGAAATGAAGTTGGGATAAATGACGAAAAGAAGTTGGGATGTATGACGAAATGAAGTCAAAGAGGGATTTGTCCAATTACATGAGATTCCTGATATTATTATCAACTGTGTTATTGCCAGAACACAGTTGATATCAGACTGTGAAAACATACGTAGCTTTAGGCTTCTAGATAACTATTGACAAAAGACTACTGACCTGAAACTCAAGTCCGTGCTTCTCCCGGCAGTAGTCTTTGATTCGCGGGTAACATTTGGCCATCAAGGTGTTCCTTTCCATAGTTGTGTCTGAAAACATGGAAAAGGTATTAGGATATTGAGTAACCGTGGCTTGGACTTTCGCTCTGAAATTTGTTAAATCGCTTGTTAAATGTTAATTTAGTCGGGTTTCAACTGTGGTTACGGTTCTTACGTTAAGAAATATCTGTGTAGTCTCCGTTTTTATGTACAATGAAGTGTTCTCTCTCTAATGTATCTATCTATATATCTTCTGAGTGCAGGGCTCAATGCTCATCTTATGTTATTTTCCGTAATCTGAACTGTTTTGTATTTTGTATCTATTCTATCCGAAGTCATCACAATGATACAGATAGAAAACCAATACTCTTTCGTTCGCCTTTATCTTAACTATCAGCGCCACCCGATAGTTTTACGACTGAAAGCCATTCAATGATCATTGCACTATCTCGAAACCCCTTTTGAGTCACGCAATGGAAATAAACTTCTCGTGAACTCGAATACAATGAGTTACGGTCGGCTACTGATTAAAGTGGAGCGATAGTAGTTTAGTGGAAAGTTCAAATGTTTTCTTCATTTTGTACCTACAATTTGATAGCACGATCAAGTACTTAGTTAGTTAGACCTGAGGTTTCCGCACTTAACCTCATGATTGGGCCATTGTACGTAGTGGAGCTGTGAGTTTACTCCAGCCAGCCTATCTCTTTCCGGAAAGCCAGCAGTGCTCCTATGTCACTGCGGGCCTCCTGAAGGGACCCCGGCTTCCCAATGATGGCGGCCCGTTGCTTCTCCACGCCTTCACAGTGAATGGTCACGTGGGCGGGTGTTTCCTCTTCTTTGAGGCATCCCCGGCAAAGCGGGCTGTCGGTTAGACCCAGAGATGTATGTTCAGTGAGCAGTGGCCTGTTGCACCATCATTAAGTATGGCTGGAAGAAATTTCTTACACAGATAAGCTCGCTTTTGTTTATGTTATTTCTTATGTAATGTGCCGTGAAATACAGTAAAATTAATGTTCAACTTTAAAAAATGTATTTTAAATAAGATGGTCTCTTTTTGTAGAACAAACGTACTTCAGTATGTGTTTGTTTACTAATCTATCATCTTCTTCTACGGCCCTTTAACCTCGGGGGGAGCAGAGGGCCTCAACCACAGATTTCCACTTTTGACGGTGGTTCGCGGCAGCTTCCAATTCAGGCCAGCTAGTGGCGATCGACCTGGCCTCTTGGTCTGTATTATTTTTTGTATTTTAATTCGCTAACCCGTGCTAAGGACAATTTTAAGTGATAGTTGTGTGGAAGTTGTTACGTAGTTAACCCACAAACTATTTTTCCGAGGCAGATATTTCTTTCCGTGATCATTTATCAAATCCGTGCATCCTAATTTGTCATTCTTATTTATTTAAACATTCATTTATTCATTTATTTTATTTGGAATGAGAGTGGAACTGCCACGCAAGGGACGTCCCAGGCGGACATACTTCGACCATATATGCATCATAGTTAACTATGACGACCTCTGTGGCGTAGCGGTAGTGCATCTACCTACCATGCAAGAGGTCCCGGGTTCTAATCCCGGCTGGGAACAAAAAAAAACCCAGGTCTTGGATGTTTACATGTTTGTGATGTCGTTGTTTCTGGTTCCCACGACACAGGGTATTGTAGTGTGGGGCCAGAAGCAATGTATGTGCCTGTATGTAAATGTTATGTTATGTATGAGTATTGCGAATCCTTAAGAAATACTAAATATGCATCACATAAATATGCAATAATGCAGCGACTTATGAACGTTGATGAAGCGAAGCTGATATGTCAGGATCGTGGCAATTGGCAGTCCCTGGTCTCTGGCTACCCCTCTGGGATGCAGGCGTGAGGTCGTATTATGTTTTTATTTATTTGGAAACTCACAAACTATTTCTTTCCATGATCGGGATTGCGCGCGCATCCTGATTGCGTGACAACCGCTTTACCTAAATCACTATTGGTACGGTACTGTCCAAATTCTGTGACTTAACATCGTGTAATAATTGTATGGAATCAGGCGTTACTTTGCGGAAATCCATAATAGGATTATGTCGAGTGCAAGTCACTTGTGAGCCTGAGGATGCCTCGTGTTAGAGGCGTAACGCGTCGCGTATTTTCTCACACAAGTATACGTGTCTACTATGCTATCGGGTAGTAACACGAAAAGCCACCTTTACGTTTGTTACATCAGCAAATCCCGTTTAGTCGACTTTTTAATCACAGCTCAATCCAACGCTAAAATAACTCGCGGCACGGCGTACATTTAATCCCGGATTTGATAAATGACGTCATCCTATCAGTAGAGCTTTAGTAGACTGACAAAGACCATCTCGTTGCTAGAGCTCTGTTAATCCGACCTCCATGCACAATGTAGGCGAGCAGGGCTTAGTATGTTGCAAGTTTCCGTCATAAACTTGTCTGGAAGAAGTTGCTTTTAGCAATAAGTACGCCAATACTCTGTATCGCTACATGTTTTATACCATGTGCTCTGGTGTAGAATAAAGAATAATTAAAACTGTTTTTATACGGATTTCACTCGTTTATTATATTTTTACAATTTTCCGACGTTTCGACACTTTTTCAGGTGCCGTGGTCTCGGATGAGATAAAAACAGTTTTAATTATGTCTAGTGCTCGTGTTAACCTTAAAAAATACTATAGAATAAAGAATGTTTTTTTTTCAGACAACCCCATGTTTTGTCTCTTACGAGAAATAGTGCCTCTCATTTGGAAAAGAAATCAATGGAATTAAGTAAATTCGAGATCATTTATTACCAACACACAATTACAAAAATAGTTATAGCACAGGGTTTTTTTTTATTTTTAGGCTGGGTATAACTATTTGGTAATAGGTAATAGTCGTTATCAACCCTTGTATGTCCCCACTGTTGGGGCACGGGTCTCTTCCTGCCTCGCAGGAAGGTTAGGCCATACTCCACCACGGGGGCCAAGTCCGGGTTGGTGGAGGATTGTAAGACAGTGGCGGGTCTTACTGTCAGAAGTTATCAAGCCGCCCATAAGGCCTCTGACATGGCTTAGCGACTGCCATTATATGACAGCCGGCACCAACGGCTTAACGTGCCTTGCGAAGCACGGAAGCGCTCGGAAAAATGCAACTAGCGATTGTCACGGGATGGTCAACCATCAAGTGCCTGACCGCGCCTGTTGCTCAACCCAAGTGATTGATCCCAATCACTCGGTTCCGCTAGGCCACGAGCGCTATGGCTACTTTGGCTACTTCTTCTTCAGGCTATATTATGTTAGTCCACTGTTGGACATAGCCCTCTCCTAATGAGCGCCGTAGCGCCCTGTCTTCAGCTTGCCGCATCCAGCGTCTGCCGGCAGTTTTTCGCAGATCGTCATCCCACCTAGTCGGAGGGCGTCCTACACTACGTTTGCCAAGTCGCGGTCTCCACTCAAGAACACGTTTGTCGGTTCTTTGCGAGATATGGCCAGCCTACTGCCACTTCAGCTCGCTAATTTTCTGAGCTATGTCGATAACATTGGTTCTCTGTCGGATGCATTCGTTGCGAATCCTATCCTTCAGAGAAACTCCGAGCATATAGCTCACTGAGCGACTTTGAACTGGTGGACCAGCCCTTTCGTGAGTGTCCATGTCTCGGCTCCGTAGGTCATCACAGGTAGGACGCACTGGTACTTTGGCTACGTCGATATTTATTTGTGCCGGTATTCAACAACTTTGAACGATCTAAATAGTTCGCGTGTTGATGAGAATAGACCCGTCAGCTTTTAAATTGCGTGTCTAAAATTATTGACTACCTTACAGTTCCACCCCTTGTCTTTCGTTCTAAATTGCAAAGGGGTAATTTGGATCAGTTTACGAACTCCGAATGGGTTCATTGATTAGTTTTGTCCAACCGTTGTATAATTCAGGTCACCTTAAAATTAGTGTTGCAAATAACTGAATCGCTCGTGGCCTAGGCGAACCGAGTGATTGGAATTAATCACTTAAGTTAAGCAACAACAGGCGCGGTCAGGTGCAGGATGGGTGACCGTCCCGTGACTACCTACTGCTAGTGGCATTTTTCCGAACTGGTGCCGGCTGTCATGCAATGGCAGTCGTTAAGCCATGTCAGAGGCCTTATGGGCGGCTTGATAACTTCTGACAGTAAGGCTCGCCACTGTCTTACAACCCTCCCCAACCCGGTCTTGGTCTCCGTGGTGGAGTATGGCCTAACTTTCCTGCGATGCAGGAAGTGCCCCAGCATTGGGGTCATACAAGGGTTGATAACGATAACTGAACCCAGAGCGTCGGTAGCGCTGTGGTAGAATGCCGGCTTGTCAATCGGCATGTCGTGGGTTTGAATCCCGATATGCACCAAGGACTTTGATTTCTAAGTTATATACATTTGCTACCTGTGAGGGAAAGCATCGCGAGGAAACGCTACTTGGGTGACAAATGTGCACCCGGCAGATCCCTTACCGGCCCTTCCACTTACTAATTCTTCTTCTTCTTCTTCAGGCTATATTAGTCCACTGCTGGACATAGCCCTCCCCTAATGAGCGCCATAGCGCCCCTTAGCGCGCCTTACTTACTCGGTCGATATTTTTTTTCAAGTAGCAGATGAACGTCCCGCAGGTCACAGGCCTTCTCTAAGAGAGAGAGAGAGAGAAAGAGAGAGAGAGAGAGATAGACAGATAGTATAGGCTTAATAATTACCACTTATACTCACCACGTTGAGGTATACCCACGTATACCCACTAAGCGTTAAGGTATGTGCAGACTTCAGAGTCTGTGTCTTCCACTCATATTCGCAATATATATTTGTTTCGTCAATCTTTCTTCCTTCACCCTCTCCACATGTCCAAACCAACGCAATATTCCTATCTGAATTCACTACACCCTCTTTCAGTCCATAAAGTTTTCTAGTCAGACTATTGCGTTTCCAGTCATTCAAAGTAACACTACACATACTTCTCAAGGACTGCATTTTTAGCATTAATTCCACTTATTTGCTTAAATTTTTCAATAAAGTAGTAATCATTTATGTCACTTTGTAGACCACTAAATCTTTTTCTTAGCGGCCTTTTGCATCTTCGTAATGAGATGATTTATACAGCGTCCAGTGGCATCTTCACTCACAGTAGGTGGGTGAAGGGACCACTCGGATGCTGCAGTGCCTGCGACATAGTTTTATAGATGATGTACACCACTAAGATATTATGTTAAAGTTACTGATACTTTTCCGATATAACAACACCCGTAAGTAAATCCGGACTAAAAGACTAAGATATTATGTTTAAGAAAGTGGCGGTATCTAGTTATTTGATTAGGAACTATCTTGATGTTAGAACTACATATTTGTTTATCATTATTCTTACTCTTTCCTTACGTATGCAAAACGAATTAACAAAAACTTCTCTACAAAAACAAAACAAGATTAGAAAAACATATTTTTGTTAATTGAAATTCCATCGACCCCATTCACAAAGTGGCTTAAAAAGCCCAACGCAAAATAATTAAATTTCAGTAAAAGCAATCAACAGCCACTATCTGATAAAATGGCTGTTAATTAAAAGTTTTCCATATTTACGAACCCCCGCTTGGCCTGACTGGCCCCGGTCTCCCCTCGCGGATATAGGGCGATGACGTGATCGGGGCCAAGATTCACATTACTACAATATTCATAGCTTACTATGACGATTCGATGTACATTGCTTACCCAGAGAACCCACATGTAAGATCTGTATGTAGGTATATTACTTAATGTATGTATAAATTGAAGAATAGGTGCTGACTGAAAATCAGTGTTGCAGGCCCAGCCTGCAGCAAATGCTGAGTCAGCTACCTGTTTGTGGCTGCGGAGATACAATGCCCTTCTAAATTTTAAATGTTTGTTTTATATCGTATTCTTTGTTTTATTATATTTTTCTTTGTTCTTTCTTTTATTATTTGTCTGTATTATTATAATATCGTGTTACATTGTGTTATGTGTATTGTATCTTTGTGGCTGCAAATAAATGTCTCTCTCTCTCTCTCTCTCGTATTTTCTAGTCAGCTATGAAACGTACATCGAAGCATCTTAACGGTGCTTTTTGATATAAAATGAAATGAAAAGGTTTTATTCGAATTAGCGCAGAAACTGCGGCTTAGTGAAAGTTACAAGTCAAACTAGGTGTCCATTTCGAAATCTAGATCATATTAGAGAAAAAATGGACGAACAAACTTCAAGCTTAATCTTTTTAAAGTCCTTGAGTTTACATAATTATTTTAAAACGTAGAACTCATGGATTGTACTGGTTTTATTAATTCCAGACATCATGTCATCTAAATAATCCTTTATGTTATAGGTAGTAGCCCTTTTGGCACAAAGTGTACATAACACATTTTTTGAACCGCGTTTCAGGCAAGCTTAATATATATATATATTTAGGGATTTTATTATAGAAGCGTATACAATGCCCCATGAAGGATGTATTACCCTTTGTCAGCTTAAATAGTGGAAACAAGTGTTTATGTTTATTTCTAGTATTTAATTTTACATTGTATTGGTTACCTAAAGTGTTAAAGTTACTGATATTTTTCCTGACGTACGTAATGTTTGCTGCTGTGTGGTGTCGGCCTAGAGAACAGCAACAACCCAATTCTTCCCGTGGGTGTCTTAAAAGGCGAATAAGGGACACAAACCGGGTGGGCAGCAGCGCCCCCTGCAGTACAATTCCACCGAACTGCGATCCCCATCCCGCATGCCCAGCGTGGGGATTATGGGCATTACCCCCTATGATAGCACAACGTGGCGCTCTTTAGGGGAGGGCTATGTCCAGCAGTGGATTAGTATAGCCTGACAACGACGACGACGACATAATGTTTTTTATAGATATACTGACTGGCATCTGTCAGGATCTTAGAAATCTCTTAAAGAATCTGTACTTTAGGCATGTGCTGCCTCTTTCGAAAAGGCTCTCCTCTGAAAACCCCAGATTCCCGTCGGCCGGCACAGCAGCAGTAGTTTTCAATGCCTGAGGCACGAAAAGAGTGCTACTCATTATCGATGCATCGCATCGCAGGAACGTTATACGGGGGCTAAGTCGGCCGGTAAGAAGGTTAGGCCATACTCCACCACGGGAGCCAAGTCCGGGTTGGTGGAGGATTGTAAGACAGTGGCAAGCCTTACTGTCAAATGTTATCAAGCCGCCCATAAGGCCTCTATTATGACAGCCGGCACCAACGGCTTAGCGTGCCTTGCGAAGCACGGGGGCGCTCGGAAAAATGCCAATAGCGGTAGTCTCGGGACGATCACCCATCCTGCACCTGATCGAACCTATTATTGATTAACTAAAGTGATCGATTCCCATCATTCGGTTCTACTATACTACGAACGCTCCTCTATGGTATATTGTTTAGCTCTAATTTGCACTTAAGTAATACTTAGTTTACCTGTGATTATTTTAAAACACAATGACTTAAATGCATCTATGACATCATATTCCTGACATTGTATAATAATCTTGTAAATAATATAGCGTTTCTAAATTTTAATTATAATATTTGTATACCATATTATGGTGCTACACGCTTGTCCATAAAAATGAATCTTGTAAAATCTACATGTACCGTGTTTGCTGACAAATAAAGACTTGAAACTTGTGGTTAAGGGAAGACACTTGCTCCTGACGCACAGGATATCCTAGCTCGAGAGTAAGGACTTTGTAACTCACTGTGGCAAGTTATATTTCTCAATAAAGATATTTCTATTTCTAATGTAAATTTTCTAGGGTAAAAGGCAACTTTTGACATTTTGAATAAATAATTCTTAATGAAATCGACCACGACGACAGATGGCCGTCACAGACCTGGAAGAGATCCGTTCTCTCTGAGAAGGAGAAGGGAGTAACTCGGCTGAAGCTACCATCCCTAGCCATGAACAGTGATAAATGGAAAGCCCTTGTGTCAGCCCCAGACTCCACGGAAGAGTAAAGGGCCAAAGAAGGATGAAGATGAATTCAATACTGAGTTCGTGCCTTACATTCAGTAAACCGTTTTAAGGCGCTACGCCGTAATAACTAGCGCCATCAATGGAAAAATAATCAAATCTTCTTTTATAACCACGTCTTTGGAAAAAAATTACATCATGCATCTTAACAAATATAAATAGATAGATAGACAGACAGACAGACAGACAGACGGACGGACGGACGGACGGACGGACGGACGGACGGACGGACGGACGGACGGACGGACGGATTGGTGTGCCACCAATGGAATAAAAGGTAGGTAGTGAGCACCGCCTAACGCCTTTACAGTAAAACGTTTAACAGCTTAAGCGAAATCGCTTTACTGCCACTTAACGGTTTTAAATAGAAGCAGCTACGGACGGACATGTGACGAATAGTGACAGCATTATAGATAACTTTGGCTATTTAGTTACAAATGGCACAGTGTAGGGTAAGAGCGGTTTCACACTACGCCCGATCCGACTTACATAACTTCACGTATGTATAGTATTTTCTATACATACGTGAAGTTACACATACATGCCGGGCACTAGACATAATTAAAACAGTTTTTATACGAATTTATGGTCGTTTATTACATTTTTACAATTTTCCGACGTTAATTTTACAATATTCCGAGGCTAACTACCCTCCTACCGGTTTACTACCCTCGGCAAAAATTCATAATTAACTGAGGCTCTTTTTCAGGTGCCGTGGTCTCGGATGACTGAGGTGACGGCGTCTTTTAGAAAGCATTAAGGTGTGTTTACTATCCCGGCAAAAATTACGAAATTTTTGCCGGTATAGTAAACTAACCGTAATAAACGAGCATAAACTCACGTTGTAATGGTGCAAACCTCTTTACACCATTCAAATAGGTAATAAAACAAACAATAAATATGTATTAAAACATTTTCAAAATTAAATTTTGTCACTCATTCTTCGATTTCCCTCATTTTTCATCCACTAGTATTTTACCCTTTGACCAGATCTGACTTTTTTACCTGCTTCTCCTTTTATCCGTTTTTATCCAGTTTTCTGTTAATATTACATACTAATCTATAAATAAAACCACACCTAAAGTCGTTCCAGTTTTTATTATTTCTCTATATAACATTCCACTGGAAAGTTTTGAGTTTAGGTGTGGTTTTATTTGTAGATTAGTATGTAATATATAACATACAACGTTCCAACATCTGTATCTCAGAGGGGTAGGCAGATACCAGGGACTGCCACTTGCCACGATCCTGACAGATCACCTTCGCTTCATCAACGTTCATAAGTAGTTGCATGCACGCACGCCGGCTACGGGTACTTATCTTCCGTGTCTTTCGTACGTCCGATCCGAATCCGTGAAAATGCAGGTCTGGAAATCTCGAACCTAATTCAGACATTGCCTACGCACTAGTCCGATCTAGCATGGGTTATACAATCATTACATCAATGTAATGATGTAATGCCGTAAAAATGAGAAACACCTCTTTATAAACAACTTGGATAATTATTCGTTCGTTCGTTATCAACCCTTGTATGTCCCCACTGCTGGGGCACGGGTCTCTTCTTGCATCGCAGGAAGGTTAGGCCATACTCCACCACGGGGGCCAAGTCCGGGTTGGTGGAGGATTGTAAGACAGTGGCGGGCCTTACAGTCAGAAGTCAGATGCCGCCCATAAGGCCTCTGACATGACTTAACGACTGCCATTATATGACAGCCGCCACCAACGGCTTAACGTGCCCTGCGAAGCACGGAAGCGCTCGGAAAAATGCTACTAGCGGTAGTCACGGGACGCTCACCCATCCCGTAACTGACCACGCCTGCTGTTGCTTAACCAAGTGATTGATTCCAATCACTCGGTTCGCCTAGGCCACGAGCGCTTCATACTTACTATATTTATTTCTATTTACAAAATATCTCATTACCTGTAAAGGTGGAGCTGGTGAATATCCTCACGATCTTGGAGCTGACAGGCGGAAGCGACTTCAGCGATCCGCTGAAGATCAGGTCTACGGTGTGATCGTCCATGGCTGCTGGGGTTCAAACCTGGCAAAGTATAATTGGGTTAACTTCTTCACATCACAATCACTAGTACAGGCTATATAGTCTAATCTTACATAGTTTTTCAAAGATATAAGCACGACTGTTCAACTCTAGATCTTTAGGTCGTATCGAGGGTGTACTGGTAATGAAACCAAAAGTAGGTACACAAGGGTTTATTGGATAGCTAACAATACTTATTACAAATTATGTTTTTATACATTCAAAAAGAAATATGCACACTGCCATGCAGTATCGTATAGAGAGGGATATAAACCGACACAACGCCATCTCTTGGGAAATTTTAGAAACTACTTATTTTTATCTACAGATCCTAAAATGGTATTACGTTTATGTAATTATTATTTTTACACCCTTTTATTTATTCTTTCTTATATATTAGTTTTTATTTTTATCAAAACACGTATTTATCTCTAACATTTACCGCCCACCAAGGACAAATTGTGAGTTTGTCCTTATATTTTATAACTAGATAAATTCCGCCCACCATGACAATCCCAATTGGTCAAGTGCTGAGCGTGTAAAACATTTTTTTTTTTAAACTACAATTTTAATTTTGTACAATTTGATCAAAAACTCAATAATTAACAGGTAACTTAATTCTCATAACAGTAACAGTAACAGCCATGCTCAACAAAAGTAAATAAGTATTTGACACTGTGTATGTCATTTTATATATCAACCTGCATATTATTATTTATATCTAACACACAGTCTCATTAATAACAAGTAAATAAAAGAAACCTATCTTAAAATAAGACAAACATGCAAAATATAAAGTGTACAAACTATTGTTTATACGCTAACTGGTAAAATACACAATTTGTTTACCGGTCGTTTGATCATTGAATTTTTTGTTTTGATTGTGACCACCCTCGCAATTCCATCCCGACCTGGATGTTCCTCTAAAATTATACCATACAACCAACGACATGAGGGGAGGCCGTCCTCTTTAACCAAAACAATGTCACCAGTTTTGGGGGGTGGTGCCTGCTTTGACCATCTATATCGGTGAAAGAATTGATTGAGATATTCTTGCGACCACTTTCGCCAAAACTCCTGACTTATTCGTTGTGTAAACTGCCATCGTTTCAATGAGCCTACATTTGAGGTTTCATAGTTGTGATCAGGGGCAGTTACCAAAGCTTCTCCAACCAAGAAATGACCAGGTGTAAGTACCTCCAAATTATCCTCGTCACTGCCTAACCTTGACATAGGTCTCGAATTTAGGCAGGATTCCACCTGTGCCAATACCGTCGCCATTTCTTCGTAGGTTAATGTGGATTCACCAATGACACGTTTTAAGTGGTGTTTCACCGATTTTATTCCCGACTCCCATAAACCACCAAAGTTTGGAGCATGAGGGGGAATAAAATGCCACGTAGTTAAATTATTTGCCAAATTTTCAGATATCTCTGACAAAATACCCTGTTTCTCGTAAGAGAAAAGTTTTCGCAATTCAGTTGCAGCACCCACAAAATTAGTGCCATTATCGCTCCAGATATCTGTACAACGTCCCCTTCTTGCAACAAATCTTTTAAAAGCCAATAAAAACCCTTGAGCAGTAAGGTCGCTCACTGCTTCTATATGTACTGCCCTTGTTGACATACATATAAACAAACAAATATAGCCTTTAAAGGACTTGTGCCCACGACCTTTAGATGTACGCATCTTAATTGGACCAGCGAAATCTACGCCACTGTGCAAAAACGGACGAGATGGAGTGACACGAACTGTGGGAAGTTCGCCCATCAAAGGTTGGTAAGTACGTCCACTGTTCTTTACACAAGTTACGCACTTTCTAATATAGGCCTTGACTAGCTGCTTCATACCAACAATAAAATATTTATTTCGTAAATAATTGATCGTCAATTGCGGACCTCCATGCATAGTTTGCTTGTGAGCGTCTACAATCAACAAATCTGTTATCTTTGACTTTTTCGCCATAACGATAGGATGCTTTCTATTTTGTTGTAACCCAGATTTTTCTAGTCGTCCTCCTACCCTTATAATATTTTCATTATCAACAAATGGATTTAATGTTTTCAACGGACTTCCTTTCTTGACTTCTTTGTTTTTCGTTATTACATCTAATTCCTCTTCAAAATGTTTTTCTTGATCTTTTCTTATACAAACTAGTAATGCTGCTTTCAATTCTTCTGTTTTCAAATATCCTGTTATCCTATCTGATTTTACTTTTTTCATCTCCAGAAATCTTCGACAGTACGCTACAACTCTCACCAATTTTGTTAATGATGAAAATCTTTCCCCAATGTCTTCATTGCTCTCTAATTTCTTTGCAATGTGTACCTTTACTGCTTCCATTTCTGTGTTCAAGTTGGTTGGCCGTTTATATGTTATATCTCTAGCCCAAAGAAAATCAGGACCTTTGAACCACAGAATTTGATTTTTTAAATTAGCAGGCGATACTCCCCTTGAAGCACAATCTGCTGGGTTCTGTTCCGTTCTGACATGAGACCACTGATGAGGATCCATAGAAGTGAGTATCTCTGAGACACGATTCGCCACAAACACTTTCCAGCGACTTGGTAAGCTGTTTATCCAAGCCAAGACAATGGTCGAATCGGTCCAAGCGTGGATATTAGTACTCTCAATGTCCATGATCTTCGCGACGTCAATCAACAATCGAGTAAGTTCAACAGCTCCGCAAAGTTCTAATCTCGGAATTGAGACCTGTTTGATGGGAGCTACCTTGGACTTCGCCGCCACCAAGGACAAATTAATTTGTCCTTCCGAATTGATTGTCCGAAGGTACACGACAGCAGCGTATGCTTTTTTGGAAGCATCACAGAAGCCATGCAGTTCACGTCTTATATCGTTTCTACTACATATTACCCATCTAGGAACCTTTACCTCGGATAAGCGCCTGAGCTCGTCACGGTAAGTACACCATTCGTTAATTATATCCCCAGGTGCTTCATCATCCCAAGCCACGCCTGCGATCCACAACTTTTGCATCATCACCTTTGCAACAATAATACTTGGGGTGATCCAGCCTAATGGATCAAACAGTCGTGAAACGTCGGCCAATATTTTCCTTTTAGTAATCGGCAGTTGCACCACGGGAAGATTAACTTTGTAGGAAAAATTATCAGCGCATCTTTCCCAGGTAAGTCCAAGAATTTTAATCATCTCATCTAATTTTATATGTATCCCATCCTTTATTTTTCCATTTCCTTTCCTTTCCACATCTTCATTCTCCATTTTTTCAATCCTTTTTAGCAAACTTTCATCATTAGTTGTCCATTTTTGTAGTTCGAACCCACCTTTCCTTAGTAACCCTTTCATCTGTTTATAAATTTCCAAACCTTCTTCCGCAGTATCACATCCACACATCAAATCATCCATATAAAATTTTTTCGGCACTATTTCAGCTGCTACGGGGTATTTAGCGCCTTCATCAATCGCAACTTGTTGCAACGATCGTACTGCTAGGAATGGAGCCGACGCTTCTCCAAAAGTAATTGTCAACAATTTCAGATCTTTTATTTTACCCGTTTTTATATCTCTCCACAGTAATCTTTGGAAATCTGTGTCATCTTCATGTACCTTGATCTGCAGGTACATTTTGACAATGTCAGCACTCAGACAGATTTGCGACAATCTCCACTGCAGTATTAGGTGCCTCAAATCAGGTTGGATGGTTGGGCCAACTAACAAGTCATCATTAAGTGACTTTCCATTTCTGCCACGCTGTGAAGCATTGAATACAATCCGCAATTTCGTTGTATCTTTGTCCTCACGAATCACGGCGTGGTGAGGTAAATAGACTGACGTATCACGTTTGCTATCAGGACTTTCGACTTCTACCATGTGCCCATTTTGTAAATATTCATTTATCCCTTTTTGGTAATTGTTTTTAAAGTTTTCATTTTTCTCGAATCTTCTCTCTAATCCCAATAATCTCTTTTCCGCTGTTGTCCTATTTTCTCCTCTTTTACAATCTGGATCTTCTGTTTTAAAAGGCAATCTGACTATGTACCTTCCTTCTGAATCTCTTGTCGTTGTCTTAACATAAATCTCTTCACATTTTTTCTCTTCCTCTGTATAAGACTGTTCCTTTGTTAATCCTATCCCTGTCTCAATTTCCCAAAATTTCTTGAGAATCTCATTGTCATCTTGTACATGACAGTGTAAAGCCACTACTCTTCCAGTTACATTAACTGGTGATCCTACTGTGCCAGACAGAATCCAACCGAAACTAGTGGATTGAGCTACAAGTGAACCGCTTGGAGCTTTTAGCATCCCGTCCTGTATCACTTGACCATATACCTCCGCACCCAATAACAAATCGATTTTATTAGGTCGGTGGTATTCCGGATCTGCTAACTCAATGCCCTCAAAGTTTGAGAAATCGATATTTTCTACCTTTCTGTTTGGCAATAAGGTAGTTATCGACTTCAGAACATACGCCTGCACAGTAATAATCGCATGTGGATTATTCTTTGATTTTAGTTTCAACGTTACCATTGCCTTGGAGATAAGACCATTGTCTCCACCTACCCCTGAAATGATTCCTTGAATAGGGGTCCTTTTTAATTTCAAGTCATTGACCGCGGATTCAGTCACAAAATTTCCCTGTGAACCCTGATCTAACAACGCTCGCAATAGATGATTTTCCCCATTTTTCGACTCGGCATTCACTAGCGCCGTTGCTAGCAACACCTGTTTCACATTTCCTGTCGATAAATTGCATGCCACAAAAGCTGAAGCGTTATTTTCAGCTTTACCTGCCTCATTGTTAGGCCCAAAACCCTTTGATGAGCTATCCTTCCCATCTGATACAACCTTAACCATATTATTTGTTTGACAAATTTCATTTCCCGTAGGATGTAGGAGAGTGTGGTGACGACGATGACATAACTTACATCTGAAGTTAGTACGACAAGCCTTTGCCCCATGGTTGTTTCCTAAACAACTATAACACAATCCATTTGCCTGGACGAAATTACGACGTTGGTCGACATTTTGATTCGAAAACTGTTTACAAGTATACAGCTTATGAGGTTCAGAGCAAAATTCACACTGTGTTTTAATCAAATGTAGGGCCTTAAGCTTAGCAAAACTATTGTTCTGACTCGCATTACTGTTTACATTTACTGGTTTACTTGACCCTGTCCTTGTATCCAAAAACTCAAGTGCTCTGTACCTTTTAGTTAGGAAATCCTTAAACTGTTCATATGTAGGAATTTCTTCTGTTGATGTACTTTCAGTTATATTAAACTCCCATTGTTTTCGAGACTCAACGTCTAACTTTAAACACAAAATGTGGATTACAATTATATCCCAATTAGTTGTATTGATCCCCAAATTATTTAACCCACTCAAGCAATCATTTGTTGTGTCGATTAATTCTTTTAATGCAATTGAAGACTCTGTGTTTATATTTTTCTGGCTAAGCAGTCTCTTCAAAATGAAATGTGATAGATACCTTTTATTATCATATCTAGATTTTAATTGATCCCAACATCTAGTATAATTAGCATCGCAAATAGGGATCTGTCTGAGGAGCTGTTCAGCTTCCCCAGTCAAAGAACTTTTCAGATAGTGCATCTTTTGGACATTGTCTAATTTCGCATTATTATGGATCAAAGAAAGAAATAAATCTCTGAAAGTAATCCACTCCGTGTACTTTCCCGAAAAGGTAGGAATCACGATTTTAGGTAATTTAAATGATTCCGCATTAGGATCGGTTTTAACTATGCGTTCCCCACTTTTCGATCGCTGTTCCTTATGCATGTTGTAAGCATTTAACTTTGACTTTAGCTCTGTTTTATATTCAGTATACACTTCCTCTGCCTGCTCATAAACATCAACTTTGGTATATTCATGATCCCTTAGAAGTGCCCCATAGTTTTTAACCAACTTTTGATGCGTTGTTGTAAATGAGACCCACAATGCTTCTAAGGACTCTAATCTGGTTTGACAATAAGGTTCACTAATGCGATCCTTTGGCGACTTCTTATAGGTTTTAAACGCTTTAGCTATTTTATCGTAATTGTCCATTTGCAAATTCAATTCAGAATCCATTTTAACTAAGTAAATTGACGAAGACGTCAACAATTTACCAAAATAAAACAAGTGTAAACAAATCCAGCAATGTAAAATAAATATCCGAAAAAACCAACAATGTATAATAAACTAACATGCAAATAAAACTTAAAATTGAACAATCAAAATATTTTTCACCCAAATATATTAAGTCCCAGATGAACCGTTAAAATTTTACAAGTATAAAAAGTTCAACCGCAAAATTTTACAAGTGTTTAAAAATAAATAACTCTGACAAAAATCGGGCATAGGTTCCCCGTCGGAACCACTTTTCCTTAAATTTAGACTAACTATTTTTAACTTAGTATAATTCACTACTCACTAAATCTATTTAATTTTCTAAGTCCAAGTCTTTGTATGAATTTCTTTCTTCACAATCCGGTAAATTTCAAAGTTAATTTTCCAAACGAAATAAGGTTCAAAATTCCTCAGCAAACAAATTAAATCACTCACAGTTCGTCGTCTTCACTCACTCGTCGTGACGAATCCTGTCGTCATCACCATGTCCTGAACCATCAGATCCCAGGAACCTGACTGCGCCTCCTCATCAGCTCCAGTCCCGAAGTCCACAGCTGGATTCACCACCAAGCCTGAACTCCTGATGCAGCAGCTCCGCCCACGTAGCTGGACTGCTTCCTGTACCTTGGTACCAGGGAATTTGGCCTTCTCCGAATCCTCCCAAAACTGCGTCACCCGTAGGACGACTTCCGGTCTAGGTCTGAGCTAAGAACCTATCCGGCTCGAAGGACCATGTTCAACTCTAGATCTTTAGGTCGTATCGAGGGTGTACTGGTAATGAAACCAAAAGTAGGTACACAAGGGTTTATTGGATAGCTAACAATACTTATTACAAATTATGCTTTTATACATTCAAAAAGAAATATGCACACTGCCATGCAGTATCGTATAGAGAGGGATATAAACCGACACAACGCCATCTCTTGGGAAATTTTAGAAACTACTTATTTTTATCTACAGATCCTAAAATGGTATTACGTTTATGTAATTATTATTTTTACACCCTTTTATTTATTCTTTCTTATATATTAGTTTTTATATTTATCAAAACACGTATTTATCTCTAACAATGGTTAAATTTTTGCATCAATTCAATTCAATTTATTTCAACGTAAAGAATTTACATTCTGTTTGCTGAATGTCAAAGTACAATGTAACATGAAAGTGAAAGCCGCCGCCCATAGTGTGAATGAAATGACCACTACCGGGCTGTATTGAACAATGAATTTTAGAGACTCAACCCCCAGGTCTCAAATTAGGATACCCTCCATGGTAACCAGGAATGGAAACACACCCGAACTGACGCCATTTCTACAATTTGAGTAGGTACGACTGGCTACAGTGGGAACTTAGCCTTCGACCACTGTTTCAGTAGATAAGCGTGTTAGCCGCTAGACATGTTTACAATGCTAATGCAATGGTAGGTACTAGGTCACTTTGAGCTTTCTGTCTTTCTATTTATCCAACCCATGAAGATGGCCCACTGCTGGGCATCGATCTCTTCTCTATTATCTCCTTGAGACCCTGCCAAACTCATCCATTGCTTTCTGACAGCTTTAGTAATTTAAAAAAAACCTATTTAGAGGCTAAAAATTCCACGCATGCCGGGATTCGTACCCTCTGGCTATCCGTGCCAGCGCTCTTTCCAACTGAGCTAATGGGCGACTCACCGACATCAGTGAAATTTCGAACCTCTTTACAATATTCTCTGTATTACGTTCAGAGATCGCGGGTTCGAATCGCGGCATGGGTGGAATTTTTAGCGTCTAAATAGGTTTTTAAAATTGTCCTCAGCACGGGTTAGTGCATAAAAAAACATATATTCAATTCGATTCAATTCAATTCAATTTATTTCAACGTAAAGAATTTACATTCTGTTTGCTGAATGTCAAAGTACAATGTAACATAAAAGTGAAAGTGAAAGCCGCCGCCTTCGGGCCGTAATGTAGTGGAGAAAAGGGCAGCGGGAAAAAAAACTCCACTCTGACCATCTTTTCTCAAGTCCTCTTAAATGTAATACATTAGATACCACCTATACGCATAAGATTCCATGATTGCCATTAATAACTTTAAATGCTAAGGCATTATTAAATATATGTTTTTACATAGGCCGTGAAAACATAACAAGTGCTGCGGCCAGACACATGAACAGCACTCGTTCACGAGCATAACTCAGAGGTCAGCCATCATCAGTCTCAACCATTTTGGAGGGAGATAGATGACCCGGCCACCTCACCACCACCACCTATAAGCTTTATTAATGTTTCAGACTGACGCATCAAACTTTTTGAGCTGTGAGATAACCTAAATACAAACGAAAGACAGAAAATATTTAAACTTAGCACTGAGGTTTAGGCGGATATAGGTACCGTTTCGGTAGAGTCGAATAATAAGTTTAGATTTAGAAAGCTTAGAAAGTCGGCAGACAATGAACCTTTGCAAAAGAAACTAAGAAAAATCAGGCATAAATAATCAGTTGATAATTATTTTATAGTAGAAAAGATTTTAGAAGTTCTTAATTTAATTAAATAAGTACCTTAATTTTGCAATAATGTACAGATGCACGAGGCCTAGCGAAAAAAAAATGAAATCTAAAAGATTTTATTCACCTATTGATAACAAACCACGAATTATTCTTGCCATGCTTAAACGTTCAATGGTCTCCGAATCACTGAATAGTTTTCGGATGTGACCATTCATTTAGAATTTAGTATTTATGAGTTTACAGCTAATTTACAGTCCAAGTAACAGGGTTCTTCAACACCTGTTGAACATGTAAACACGATCTATCTGTCGCAGGCAATTCGTGTGATTCCGTGTTTCACAAAAGTCTTTTTTTTATTGATATCAACTCTTGAACTAAAACTTTCGTAAACACAACACATTGTAGACTTTTAGTCGGGATCTACTTACGGGTGTTGTTATATCTGAAGAATCCGACCAGGTTTTGCTCCGATATTCCAGGTTTCGCAGCGTAAGCTCTGCAAATCGGAGCGAAACCTGGTCGGATTCTTCCGATATAACAACACAAGTAAGTAGATCCGAACTAAAAGTCTACGAACTAAATATCAACTCTTGGTATGTCTCCACTGCTGGGGCACAGGTCGCTTCCCGCATCGCAGAAACGTATTCCACACTTCACCACGGGGGCCAAGTCCGGGTTGGTAAAGGATTGTAAGACAGTTGCGGGCCTTACTATCAGAAGTTATCAAGCCGCCCATAAGGCCTCTAACGTGGCTTAACGACTGCCGTTATATGATAGCCTGCACCAATGGCTTAACGTGCCTTGCGAAGCACGGAAACGCTCGGAAAAATGCCACTATCGGTAGTCACGGGATGTTCACCCATCCAGCACCTTATCGCGCCCGTTGTTGCTTAATCGAAGTGATTGATTCCAATCACTTGGAACCGAGTCTAGGACACGAGCGCTGTTTTGCTATCACAGCGAGCGATGTTAAACGGACGACGCCGTTTCTGAAACGCGGAATCATACAAATTGCCTGCGATATAATATATCCACGAGCTCTATAACCCTTAATAGATTACAACAATTTCTGGAAACCACGTAAAACTGTCCACACAAGTTTCTTATAACAGAATCGTATGGCTGTCGAACTGTTAAATTTTACGAGTGACAAATTATTGCCGACATGCGTCTGTCACCTTCCTGTCATTTATTAGAACTTGACGGCTCTTTAAGGTGCCTCCAGACGTACGGATTGAATCGTCAGTCGATTAGTGACTTCGGTCATTAGTGGGACGTGAACAAATGTAAAATTACGTATTATTTTTACAACGGCAGATATAAACTTTAAAGTATAGTATCACTACCAACACAAAACAATCACTAGTCCAAGGGAGTAAGTCTCTGAAATGCATAGTTGTTCAATAGAGTCATATTAGTCCGCTAATGGTCGTTTCAGCCACACTATCGGTAGTCTAGTAACCAATCGCATTGCAATAGTATACCGTGCTACTTAACTGGACGCCTCTCGTGATTCGTTCTTCTTCGCGGGAGATACCTATTTTATTTGCTCGGGTTATACGGGCTAGGAATGACAATGCCCTGCTATTGCTTTGGAGACTACCAAATTGAGGAAAATATCAACCATGGACGTGCTTATTTCATTCAATTGAAAAACTTGTACGTATTGGACTCTAGGGCCTGGTCCCAAACTAGGATACCCTATGCTATAGTAACCAGGCGAGGACATCGCAATTCATAAAGAGGTTCAACTCCTAAGATAAAGTTAAATCCTACCTTAGGAGTTCGCCTTAAAATTTATAAATCACTTGGTTACTATATTCTATTCATGACTAAAGAATGTACGATTTTATTTGGTCCAATGAACCCTTTTTACTTTAAAAAACAAATTTGAAAATGCACCCACAGACTAAGACCACAAAATACTTTACGGAAGTTTTAGATATTACGTTAATTGTTAATTTTATGAGTCGCAATACCCGTACATTAATAAAAATAAGCGAAGCCAAATAATTAGAGAGCCATATATAAAGCATAACTCTGTTAATGAAGTTCAAATGCTTTGAAAAGAATACACGTAGAGTTATTTCAGAACCGTAGAGTTATGTACGTTGATGAAGCGAAGGTGTCTGTCAGGATCGTGGCAAGTGGCAGTCCTGGTCTCTGCCAACCCTCTGGGATAGAGGTTATGTATGTATGTATGTATGTATGTATGTATGTATGTATGTATGTATGTATGTATGTATGTATGTATGTATGTATGTATGTATGTATGTATGTATGTATGTATGTATGTATGTATGTATGTATGTATGTATGTATGTATGTATGTATGTATGTATGTATGTATGTATGTATGTATGTATGTATGTATGTATGTATGTATGTATGTATGTATGTATGTATGTATGTATGTATATATGTAAGTACAATTCACGAGTTCTCTGTTTTATATTATGTAAACTCTTTTAATAAAGGACTTTCGAAAAGACTACGTTTGGAGTTTTTTGACCATTTTTTCTCCTAAATTATCTAGATTTTGAAATGGACACCTAATTTGAATTGAAACGTTCATTGAATAAAACCTTTTCATTTTATTTTATTTCGTAATAATTAATAGTTTCACGTTGATTCATCATAAAATCTGAAAAATAACTTTATAAATTAATTTCTATACGGATTTATGCTCGTTTATTACATATTTATAATTTTCCGACGTTAAAAAATAAACTAATTAGAATATCATCACGTCACAATTTCGTTTTACGAGGAAACACTACTTTTATTCCGATTACGATAAAGCTCCTCTGCAGTTCTGGGTAGGCTAAAATTTTCGGTCTGGTGGTCGTGATAACAGCCTGCATTAGCCTAAACCGCTTGCGATGGGAAAGTGTCGTGCATTGATAAGAAATTGTTAATAGGGGATTAAGCAGTGACAGCATCATGATTTATTTTGTGTATCGTGTAGGTTCTAGCTAGCTAGCTAGTAGTCTAGTTCGAAGCGCTCGTGGCCTAGGCGAACCGAGTGATTGGAATCAATCACTTGGTTAAGCAACAACAGGCGCCATCAGGTACGGGATGGGTGAGCGTCCCGTGACTACCACTAGTGGCATTTTACCGAGCGCTTCCGTGCTTCGCAAGGCACGCTAATCCGTTGGTGCCGGCTGTCATATAATGGCTGTCGTTAAGCCATGTCAGAGGCCTTATGGGCGGCTTGATAACTTCGGACAGTAAGGCCCGCCACTGTCTTATAATTCTCCACCAACCCGGACTTGGCCCCCATGGTGGAGTATGGCCTAACCTTCCTGCGATGCAGGAAGAGACCCGTGCCCCAGCAGTGGGGACATACAAGGGTTGATAACGACGTAGGTTCTAGGCTAGAGAATACTTTTGATATTGCAGAGAATATTCGCCAATATTAACTGTCCCGTTGGTCTGACAGCATCACCTTTGATTACCGTACTGGAGGTCGAGGGTTCGATTCAGAGAGAAGCTTCCGTACATTTGTACAAATGGCCTCAGTCTATACTTTCATGTTTGTGACGTCATTGTCTGGTAACCATAGCACAGGGTATTCTAGACAAGTGATTGAGTTGTATCTTAACTTAGGTTATTTTTATGGCTTGTTTTTAATATTTTGCCGTTGAATAAATGTTTTATCTATCTTATTATCTTGTTTGTAACACAAGTCATTGTATTTACAACCACCGTCCCCAACTTTACCCACCAACCGAGTAGTCATAATATTCTAGTGAAAACACGGAAGCATAGCAGAGAGTTTTCGGTTATTAAAATGTCATAATTGTCAATCGAATATATATGTTTTTTCTTTATTTAGCAATTAGTAAAGTTATTATAAATTTAATATTCTTAGGGAAATTTTCGAATCATAGCTTTTTGATACTGTCCGCCTAAACTGTAAATGGTGGCTAAATAAAGTATAGCTAATTTGAGTTTCTTGTCATGTATACCTACTTATACCTTTGTCTATCTGTACGCCAAGTTTCATGGAAATCAATTCAGCTGTTATTGCGGGATTGAGTAACAAACTTCAAATCTCTACTTCTTAATCTGGACGTAATACAGAGAATATTGTGAAGAGGTTCGAAATTTCACTGATGCCGGTGAGTCGCCCATTAGCTCAGTTGGAAAGAGCGCTGGCACGGATAGCCAGAGGTCGCGGGTTCGAATCCCGGCATGGGTGGAATTTTTAGCCTCTAAATAGGTTTTTAAAAACTTCAAATCTCCAAAAACTTTTATTTATAATATTAAGTAGGATTATATTGTTATGTTATATTCAGTATAATCTTCAAAGAAATTTATTACTACCAAAATATTTGGAAATATATTTTCAGTAGATCTACATCCTTCAATTCAACAAGTTTCAATATCATCTTTCTTTTAAAAGGTCAAGGTAAAACAAGGAATACATTTGTTAAAATACGAAACACAACGCGATAATCTATTTACTTATAGACTAGACAAAGAATCACCCACCTGGCCCACTTGCGGAGTTCTCAAACTTCAATCAATACCGTTGCACCATTTTAAATGTTAAGGTCAACACTATCGATTCCTTTTCACTTTCCCACTGCCATAAGCTACGTGGCTTTGCCTTTATTGAGCCATCCAAGTTAGGCCGAAACAAAAGAACATCGACTGTCAAAATTTTGACAGAAATTTTAGTTTTAACTTTTTGAATTTGGAACGCGTGGCGTTCTCGGGTTCGATCGGAAAGAACTGAACAAATGAAATCAAGGGGAGAGAAGTAAAATCTGTTATTCGGTTGCCATGGTGACGCGGTTTTGTAAATCGTAGTTTGATGGTATCTGTTGTCTATTGAATAGGTTTATGTAAATAGCGGGTGATAAATGGTGAACCGTGGTATGGCGTGTTTAAAAGTTCCTATAAATTTACAGGCAATTCGACATTTTAGACATCAGAAGTTATTTGTAACGATAATGAAATTTGGATTCCATTAAAGTGGCTAACGTACTTGTTTATAAAACCTATTCCTTGCTTAAACTATCAGTGGTAAAGGGAAACCGTAAATGTAACCACAGATTATATAAACTGCCTTTGAGAGGTGTTTTAGAGGAATCGTTTTTTAATAAATGAGAGCGTTAATATCTGAATATTGCCATCACTGTTTCTATGGTGTGTCCTAAATATCAGCATGTATATGTATGTGCACAATTCAGAGATTGATTTTTGTAAAAACTGTTTGTGAAAAAAAGATAATTATTATGCAGCCACTCACTAATTGTGACGGAAAACACCGCGAGGAGACCTGCGCGTCTGAGGTGTTCAAATACGTCGGCGCTTAGGCTAAGCGCGCACGAGTTACTTTTGTCACCGAACTGTTTCGTCACTCCGTAGATTTGTATGGAAATGCGAAATGTTACCCAGTTGTCACGTCGTAACGTACGCGCTTCACCATACATATCCACGGTCTTGATAAGAGTGACGAAACAGTCACGGTGACAAAAGTAACCCGTGCGCGCCTAGCCTTAAAGTTGCCAATCCGCGGAGGGCACGCGTCGTAATTAAGCCCATACTCTCTCTGAGAGAAGGCCTGTGCCCTGCACTGAGACGTAGGTATCTATCTATCTATAATCAGCCCACATCAACCCACTGCTGGGCATAGGCCACCTTTTTGTTGCGCCATTCCTCACGGTCCTGTGCTAACCTGATCCATCTCTGACCCGCATATATAGACGTATATAGGCACATAAATAATATTTTGTTTTGTAGACTTTTAGTCCGGATCTACTTAAGGGTGTTGTTATATCGGAAGAGTCCGACCAGGTTTCGCTCCGATTCGCAGAGCTAATCATGGTTTGTGCTTTAGTTCAAAAATATTTTGTTTGTTACTAATCACTTCGATAGTTAGACCTGAGATTTCCGCACTTAGCCTCATAGTTGGGCCATAGTACGTAGTACGTAGTGCTCATAGCTCCTAGTACGTAGCAAGCGCTGAGGTACGCTAACACCTCAGACAATAGGGTTTCCTTACGGTGTTTTCGTTCACCGTCAGCGAGTAGTATTGCTACTATAATTTCACAAATGTACATAACTTAGAAAACAAAGTCATTGGTACATGCCGGGGTTCGAACCCACGACCTCCCGATTGAGAAGCCGGCGTTCTACACCGCTCCGCTACCACCGCTCGGTTAATCACTTCGATATCAACCCTTTCTTGCTAGGGCACGGGTCTTTTTTTGCATCGCAGGAAGGTTGGACCATACTCCACAACGGGGGCCAAGTCCGGGTTGGTGGAGGATTGTAAGACAGTGGCGGGCCTCACAGTCAGAAGCTTAGGATAAAAAAATTAACTCTGTTTAGCAGGTCAGTGTATTTTCAAAATAAAGCCCTTCGTATGCAGGTTGTCCCATATACTTTTTATCTATGATTTGTAGCACCTATGAGTGTAACCCTGTAACTTTTCTTCCGAGAATTGCTAGCAATTAACTAGGAAAGGCGTGTAAAGACGGGATTGGTCGCTAGTAACTGTAATAAAGAAGGAAAGCAAGTTAGTGAGCAATCCATTAGGAACATTGTATGCAGGCCGCGCCCGTAAGGGCTTGGCCTAGACTGCTGGCCCAAGGGATAAGCGATGGCGGTTCCATAAGCGGCAGCGAGAGCGGAGCTTTAAAACATCTAATTAGAGAAAGGGGCTGGACAAGTAGGGTGAAAGGGCCGGCAAGAGGCCAAGCCAGACATACTTTGGACAAACATCGGGAGATATTTGCCCCAATATTGTATTCAATTAATTTATTTCAAATATAAAAATCATATAAAGTTGTTAAAGTCGTATTTAAATGTTAGTACATGTTCTATTAACGAAGAGCAAGACAATATACAAAACCGGCGTGCATGCATGCAACGATTAATTAATGTTGATAAAGCGAAAAAAGTTTGTCAGGATTGTGGCAAGTGGTAAACTCTGGTCTCTCCCTGCCCTTCCAGGGTAAAGGCGAGCTTATCTCTTTCAGAGATAAGCTCGCCTTTGTACATGTTATTTTTTATGTAATGTCCTGTTAAATGTTTCGTGTGCAATAAAGTATAATTAATAATTAATTAAAGGCGTGAGTTTTTGAAATTATTTAATGACTGGTCAACTATTTGCCTCCCATGTTTGCAAGTAATTTTTTAATAGTACTTATTAATTAATACCATTTTTGGATTAAATTAACAAAACTTGCTACGCGCTAAAAAAACTTTCTAAGTTTTTTTAAAATTATATTTAAAAAAACAGTTACACGTAACTCACCAATTAAACAAGGTTCAAAGGTCACGGAACGGTCACTCATGCAGCATCTGACCGCGCCTGTTGTTGATTAACCTGATTGAATCCAATCACTCGGTCACGGTTCCACTAAGCTACGAGCGCTTTAAATCTAATACGAGTACCATGTTTTGATATTTTAAAATCAATTATTTTTCTGGATGAAACATGGAAAAGACAAAAGAGCGCTGAGGTATTTGACCACCTCAGCCACATAGGTTTCCTTACGATATTTTACTTTTCACAGCGAGTGGTATTGCTGTTATAAGTTTACAAAATGTACATAATTATATTCTTTTTAATGCACTAACTCGTGCTAAGGACAATAATTGTCCTCAGCACGGGTAAATTATTTGAAAACCTATTTAGAGGCTAAAATACGTAATACAGGGAGTATTGTAAAGAGGTTCGAAATTTGACTGATGCCGGTGAGTCGCCCATCAGTTGGAAGAGCGCTGGCACGGATAGCCAGAGGTCGTGGGTTTCAATCCCGGCATGGGTGGAATTTTTAGCCTCTAAATAGGTTTTTAAATTTACATAACTCAGAAAACAAAACCACTGGTGTATGCCCGCAATGGAAATCGAACCTGAGGCTCTCGCTTCCAAGTTCCGTTCTTCCGAGTCTTCCGCTTTGCTTTACCCGCTCTTCTCTCACTGTGGAACTTTATTGTCTAAATTTTCTTTTTGAAAATTTAGAAATTTAGATTTATTTAGAAGCTAAAAATTCCACCCATGCCGGGATTCAAGCCCGCGACCTCTGGATATCCGTGCCAGCGCTCTTACCAACTGAGCTAATAAATTATCTTTGTCAAACTGTGGCCTGTCGCTCCTAACTTGCACCACGCGCCGACTGCGGATGCGTCTATTTCGGTACCGATTCGCGCGCGGGGCCCGCCGCTTTCCACGATTAGTCAGAGGGCCGTAAAGCTGCTCGCTATGAGTTTTCCTGAAAACGACTCCATGTTTCAGCAATCTCCGTGCTCGGTGGGCAATTTCAGTCCGTAACTCTGGCCGTGGACGTCTCTGGCCGTGGACGTAAATGGAGTGCTATAATCGTCATCGTCAGGCTATACTAGTCCACTGCTGGACATAGCCATCCCCTAATGATTGCCACGTTGAGCTATCGGGTGTGATGCCCATAATTCCCACGCTGGGCATGCGGGTTGGGGATAGGGGAATGGAGTGCTATAACCTAAGAGATTTCAGAGAGTTCTTTTGTCAATACAGGGTTCAAGAGGTCGGAGACTCAAATTGCGGCATGTACCTACTTTGTTTTCTAAGTTAGGTACATACGATCGTAATGTTACAGTAGCAATACCACTCACTAACGGTGAAGGAAAACAGCGAGAAGAAACCTGAGTATCTAAGGTTTTTAAATACAACTTAAGAAATAAACTTTCTGAAACAGTTATTTGTGCCTTTCGCTGGATGTTACTAAATGTTGTTTAAGAGATTTTTTATAAAGAATAAAGAAGAATAAAGAATATTTATTGTGAGCATAGCTATATAGGTAGGTATAGCGAGTTGCTATTTAAAATAGATTTACCAAATCTTACCTTAACAGGTGTACTCACATTCATCCATCCTTTACATGAAAACGGTAACAAAGCAGAACTTTAATAGGTAACATTTTTAAATAAAAATCCATAACAATATGAGATCATCTTAAAAACTTATCCCCTCCGGCAACTTAGATCCCTGTGTTTGATCCCATGGGATCGAAAGATATTTATTTTTCCTTTTAGATCATTTTTTTAGAAATCATGTTTGATTGCAACTATGGTGTTTCCTTTTTAAGATCCCCAAACTTTTATTATGTTTTATTCAGTGAGAACAAAGAGCGCCTGAAAATCCGCGCTGTGGTGCGCCGCATGCACTCACAGCACTAAGCTGAGACTTACCCTGTCGCACAGGGAAGACAGGGGCAGAAATGATAATCTAAGATACAATATTTTATTTACAAAAAGAAGTGGGTTGTGGGCAATAGGTAAGTACCTATCGGCAGTTCAAGCTGCCGATAGGTACCCCCCTTGGCTGGATGCGATGACGCGCCGTGTCGCCTCGATAGCGGCGTAGAAGGCCGGCGCCGATCCCTTCGGGAAGCCACGTCAGGGCTAGAGGCGGCAGTCTGTAGCGGCCACTGAGCTTCTTTTGGAAAATGAGTCCGAACTCCGAATTTTTGAAGGGGCCTTGAACCCTGGAACCGATGTCCAATATTACAATATGGCCACCACAATGCCCCTGTGCATCGCCACCCAAACCGGAAAGCACCAGAAAGGAGTATGAAGGTGGCGGTACACTAAAATAGGCAGAACGGTGGATAGCGCACATGCAAAGCCTAAATATGAATAATATTTACACATATAAGAGAAATTACAGGAACACACGTACAATTTATTAATAAATAGAAACAGACAATTAATTGTTCACACTCACCCAAAAGCGGGGGCAATAGTCGCAGACAAGAAAATATTAGTCTTGTAAAAAAATATTGATTAAAAATGGCCGCTAGGGCGGTTGGAGAGTGGCGGCGTAACAGAGCGCACACCCAACTCCTTCCGTGGTCAAATTTCAATGAGCTGCGAGAGCCGAGGTGAGTGAGTGAAAAAAATAGTTGAATGAAAGTATTGAATGAGTGATTGTCACAGATAATCACTCATTCAAAGAGAGCTGAAACTAGTGGCCAAGAACGAGTAAAAGAAGAAAATAAACTAAAAATATACATTTTGCGAAACTGAAAAAACGTAAAGTTGAAAATAGAAAAATATTAGTTTTAGTAGCGTATTTCCTTAAAAATAAATAACGCTACAACCCTTTTCATCACATCCATCGTAGTAGGGTTTTCATAGTAATCTTACATGACTAAATATTTCGAATTTCTCGAATCTGTGTGTGATAAAAACAATTTTCAATTTCAACTTCAAGTTGTGTATTTTTAGCGGTAATCCCATCTTGTACTACTCCCCCTCTTACCTTAGTGGACGTTTCGAGTTCCTCATCCCTTCAGTGAATGTCGCCTTCTGCGTCCTTCGCGAGCATTGCATCTTCGTACCCCCGAGCACAATACGGCTAGTTACTCAAGCTCTTTCACTGTGTCAGCAATTCACCTATGGAATAGCTTACCTCTACACATCCGACAAGCCCAATCGCTTGAAGTATTCAAAGGTAAAGTATACCAACACTACCTAAGTCTTCAGTAATTTATCATAATATATTATAAGTAGTATTCACATGTAGACATATATATATATATATATATATATATATATATATATATATATATATATATATATATATATATATATATATATATATATATATATATATATATATATATATATATATATATATATATATATATATATTTACATCTGGGTACCGATTCAGCGTCCTTTCATTTCGCATCATTGTGACGTCCACCATTACTAGCAGGTTTAGATCGACTCTGCCGGTGAATATTAGTTACTTAATTACCTGCTTTTACAGTGTATTACTTCGTTTTTCCATAAAGTAATTTAAATCGATATACAAATATATGTATACCACCATGCACACTCATAGCTATGGGAACCCCCTTCCATATTGCGATTCATTTAACACCCGGCGAATATTTTATAATATTATTTCACATCATCGACTATACCAGCTCCTTCAGAATGCGACGTTGCCATATTGTGCGTCAATAGCTAATTTCCATATTTGTATTATTGTTTGAAAGAATACCACTTCTTGCTCGATAGGAACGTGGTGTTGCATTCCTGGTAAGTAAGGCGTCCGAACTCCCGAGGATTCTCAGACCTGCATTTGTACTTAGTTTTTAACACAATGAATTCTCAATTAAATAAAGGGTCGAAACTTTTCTGGATTGTATCTCCTGGATGGGCCACGCTGTTAGCTTATCATCAGGTACTTATGCTTTATGCTTTGCCTATCCAGTTCATTACCAAAATATCTGGATATTGGAATACAAGTGGATGTATGAAGGTAATTTTGAGTAGGAAATATGCTAAGTGACCGTTTAAGAAAGAAGGTTTAAATCAATGTGTATGAATGCTACACCGGTATTTTCTCATGGCATAGGTGTATAACGCAATTTTATTACCGTATACGAAAGTCATATTTGACCAGTCATATGTCAAGTGACCGTCTTCTTTTTGACTTGAAATTTATTTATTTTAATAATTGAAGACCGTCAATTTTCTTAAAATTGCTCTGTATGCGAGTTATTTGAAATGTTGGGCAGGGTAAAAAAACAAATGGGCGGTTGGTATTGACCTCACCAGGAGAGCTGATAAAATACGGCGGAGAGAAGTTGCATAAGCTGGTCTGGGAACTATTTGTTTGCATGTGGGAGCAGGAGCGCGCTCCGGATACCTTAAAAGAATCGCGCATAAATGCTTTCTACAGGAACAAAGGTGACCGATCTGACTGCAACGCTTATCGCGGTATTTCGTTTCTTTCTGCCCCCGGAAAGGTCTTTGCTAGAGTTCTCTTAAACCGCCTAAAGAACTTGTCCGTTAAGATTCTGCCAGAAATCCAGTTTGGCTTCCGACCGGACCAAGGCATATGCGAAGCTATATTCTCTGTGCGTCAACTGCAAGAAAAGAGCAGAAAACAGGGTCGTCAGTTATACCTTTGCTTTGTGGACCTAGAGAAGGCTTTCAACAGCGTGCCTCGGGTAGCTCTATCGTTGTTGCTAGGTAAGCTTGGGTGCGCGGAAAAGTTTGTGAGACTGCTTAGACTCCTGCATGACGACATGCAATGCTGCGTTGCCATAGACGGTGATCAGACAGACTTCTTCCCCGTTACCTGTGGGTTGAAGCAAGGTTGCGTTTTAGCAAATACTCTGTTTGCCTTATACTTTGCGGTGGTAGTTAGAGGAGTCTTACAAACTGTTTCTCAAGGAGTTCGCATCCGCTTCCGCACAGACGGCAGCCTTTTGAACTTGGCTAGACTTAAGGCTCGCACTAAAGTCTCACACGCACTGATCACCGAGATCATGTATGCTGATGACCAGTGATAGGAATGGAGCGGGCTTATTTACCTAAACTTCGAGGAACAGAGACAAAAATCGGAGACTTCCTTACGACAATATTTTTTTCCGGGACATCACTTAAGTAAATAAAAAATTAATGTTATTCGGAATAAGTAATTGGTCTATGTTTACTTAAAGTTTAAGACTATACATAACAAATCACAGAGTCGCCTTGAAAAGTGTTATATAATTACAAAGTGTACTCTTTGTGTTACTGAATAATGTCGGATCACATTATAAAACCTATTTAAAGGCTAAAAATTCCACTCATGTCGGGATTCGAACCCGAGACCTCTGGCTATCCGTGCCAGCGCTCTGGTAAATAAGCCCGCGCCATTCGCGGGCTTATTTACCTAAACTTCGAGGAACATTTTTTTCCGAGCCAGAGGTCTCGGGTTCGAATCCCGGCATGAGTGGAATTTTTAGCCTCTAAATAGGTTTTACAAATGTTATTATTTAAATAAGGGCCGGATCACATTATTCAGTAACACAAAGAGTACACTTTGTAATTATATAACACTTTTTAAGGCGACTCTGTGATTTGTTATGTATAGTCTTAAACTTTAAGTAAACATAGACCTATTACTTATTCCGAATAACATTAATTTTTAATTTACTTAAGTGTTTTCCCGGAAAAAAATGTTCCTCGAAGTTTAGGTAAATAAGCCAGCGCCATTCCTATCACTGCTGATGACAATCATGTGCTTCGTAGCAGAATCCCCAGACGGCCTGCAACAGCTAATGTCAGCATTTCACCAAGCCTGCCGTAAGTTCGGCCTGAAGAGCAGTGTCAATAGGATGGAGGTGATGTCCCTGGACATACACGGTCACGAGACACTGGCCATAAAACTTGGTGAGGATGTGCTGAAGCAGGTGGATAAATTTCGCTATCTGGGGGACACTGTAACATCCAAGTGTGACCTTGATGCTGAGATAAATAGCAGGGTAGGTGCCTCGGCTGCAGCATTCGGCAAGCTATGTTCCAAGGTCTTCTGCTCTCATGACCTTAAGTTGGCCACTAAGATATCGACATACATGGCAATCGAGCTGCCAAACCTCTTATAGTCCTTTGAGACGTGGTGTGTATACCGCCGCCACATTTGCACTCTTGATCGCTTCCACCTTAAATGCCTCCGTACCATCATGAAGATCAGATGGTCTGTTAGAGAGCGAAATACCGAAGTTCTGCGACGAGCCAATGTTGGTGGCATTGAGGCCTATTTAATGCGTCGACAGCTTCGGCGGTGCGGTCACGTATCTCGTATGGCGGAGGAAAGAGTGGTGAAGCGCATCTTCTATTCTGAACTAGAGGAGGGCAAGCGGAATCATGGCGGTCCCCTCCTCCGGTACAAGGATGTCCAAAAGCGACACATGAATAGATGCAACATAAAGCCCTCCCGCTGGAAACAGGAACGTGGCAGCACAGCGGCCAGAATGGTGCAGGATGGTGAACAGCCAAGTACGTGAGTTCGAGGTTCAGCGTAAAGCTGACCTTGATACCAAACGCGACCAGTTAAAGGCTCGCCCACCTGCTGCCATAACATATAATTATGAGAACGGCATTCTCACGTGCCCTCAGTGTGAACGGAGTTTCGCCGCGAAGATAGGCTACATAAGCCAAGCGCCACATTTCTGATCAAGGGTCAAAGTGGTCGCCATGGCCGAAATCGGTCGGAGCAATCATCATCATCATACGTCATACTATAAGTTTTGCGTAACTTAAAAAACAACATGTTATAACCAAAATATTATGTTTATTGCTTTTCAAAATACTCTCCTTTACATTTTAAACATGTTTTCATGCAATCGAACCATTTTCTAAAACCATAGATGAAGGCATGTTTTCTACGTGCTCATTGAACGCATTTACTGCCTCTTCGGAGTTGGTAAAAGTAAAACCTCTCATCAAATCTTTGATTTTGGGGAAAACACAGAAATCACAGGTTGCTAGGTCGGGGCTATGCGCAGGATGGGTGACGAGTTGTACTTTTTCGGAAGCTAAAAATGACTTAGTTTTGCTTTGGCCGCGTGTCATGATGTAGGAGAACGCGGCTTTTTGGTCGTCTTTCGCGAACTTTATCTAACACCCTGGATAAACAAATGGTTAAATACCACTCGGCATTAACATTCTTTTGATCTTCAAGTGGAATTGTACAGATGGGACCCGTAGCTGAGAAAAAAAGGGATAATTTTTTTACCAACGTTTCTCGTCTGCTTGACTTTTGTTGGCCGGTTTATTTTTTAAACACCCATTCACAAGATTGCTGTTTTTTTTCGTCTTTTTCGACTACTGTGAAAATGTCATAAACAGCATTAGAATGTCCATGGTCGTACTTTAGTAGCATCTGTGAGCACCATTCCACGCGAGCCCGCTTCTGCTCCGCTGTCAGTTTAAGGGGGATCCAACGAAAACGAAGTTTGCCAACTTTCAATTCTTCGTGTAAATTTTTCTCAATTTGGCTCATACCAATCCTCAATTAGTTCTCGAATTGTCTCATAGGTAATCCGCGAAATTTCTTCAATTAGCCCCTTAACAGTAGCCACATTATTTTCGTTGACGGCAGTTGAAGGCGTCATGTAAAGAAACTCCACCTCTCTAAAATTCAGCAAACCATCGGGTCACTGTTCTCAAACATGGTGCTTCTCTTCCAAAAGCATTTTGAAGATGAGCGGCATACTTTTGCGGGGAGAGAAAACTTTTTATGCCTTAATGTATGTGTACGCTACCGCATGTGTACCACTTTGTACCATATGTGACCTCTAATTTTATAAGGAACACTATTCCCTAAGATACAGGTTTTGCCTAGTTTAGGGGATCGAAGAGTGGCACTGTTTTTAAACTCATGTTGTACAGCCTCTGCCTATTTTAAGTGTGTGCGTACCTATACTTTAGTCACTGTCTCTGTAAATTGACTGTATTCGTGTTTTTGCTACATGTACAATAAATTATTATTATTACATATATTAAAATCATAAAAAATCATCGCTCTAACATCCTTTCGACTGAATTCCATTTTCGTTGCGTACGTAGAACTTTGATGTGTGATAAAAAACAATTGACCAATGATTTCCCCCGGCGAATGTCTGTTATTTCGTTAATATTCGAAACTCAAATAATTCCGATTAGTTAGAAGTGCAAAACTTTTAGTGTGCCCCATGTAGTACATGGTACTCGTTTATTTAATAGTTTTTAAATCTCTCATGATCGGCAAGTAGGTTCTTATTACCTCCAAATGGGGCTTGTAGGTGACTAATTAGCGGTCTAGGGTAATAATGTAGCTAGAAAAGCCCTAGGGCTAAACAATAAAAAAAAACACTTCTTTCTTTCAAAAAGTTCGCGTACATCTAACCATCATACTGGCAATATACATCATGCATTCAGCATAATGACCAAAGAGGTCAACGTACGTAGGATGCAAACCATTAAAGACAATCTGACGTCCGTATATAAAAAAAAACACAAAAGTACCAACTATAACATTATTTCACTGATTCAACTCATAATCCCAACACGATCACTGAGTAAGACATAGAATTTAATTTCCTTTGGCCTCTACCGCGACCACTAAACGTTTCTAATCTATCAGACTGAGGCTAATTTAAGGTTTCCTATACCATTACATTACAACAAGCGACACATATTTTCGTTTTAAATTATATTTTACTCTAAAAAGGAGTACGTTAAAGGAGTATGACTGCACTACAAACTTACTAATAACGAACACGCATTAATTTGTGGGAAAATGTCAAAGCGAGCAGCAAAATCTTCGGTTCTGAAGTGGAAATATTAAGTTCTCGGGAACATTCATGGGCGTCAAATGTTGCTCAGTATGAATAGAACGCGTCAAACCGACATCTGTATATTATAAGTAGATCCCGCATTATTGAAACTATTTCTCTTAGAACGACACTATATCATCACTCATCAGCTCTATTTGTGATCGGAACCTAGGTATTAGGTATTTCTTATCGATTGACAGTCAGTGTCTACCTATAGCTAGCAGGAGTACAAAACTAAGTGCCTACCCTACCTACTCCAGGTGCATGAAATAAAGTAGTAAAAACGAGTGAATAGGTATTATAATTTCAAATGTGAACTACGGTCACATTTGAATATATAATACAATTTTGAACCTTATTCCCTTGACATAAGTTCCGTAAAGTGTACATATTATTAAAGGCGACTGTACATACATACTCACGTACCTGGTATCAACTATAATAAATTCTCAAAATTAATCTTTTAAACCGAAAATAATGATAATAAGTACTAAATATAATAGGTAAATATTGAAACGGCATTCAAAAATTTACTCGTCGTTCCTTCAACCTTCTCTTTGAGAACGGCATTTCAGTTACACAGTCACAGTCGTCACAAATTAGATCGCACTAAACGGCAACGTCGCAATTCGCAGCAACAAATGACGGGACGCCAAATGAGGCGCACTATGAACTGGCGATTGAAGACAGCTGCGCCACCGATATTGGCTACGAAAATGCGCGGAACTACGGAATTATTCAGTTCAGTCAGAACGGAAGAAAAATGACTTCCAATTTTATTTTTTTATTTTTAATTATTTGTGGTCAGCAGGGTAAGAGGAGGCGATTGGAACGGGTCTCCTATTTGACTTCCGTATATCGGACGTCAGAAGCAGGTGGACGTCAGATTAAATGTAAAAAAGCCCATAATGGACGCCGAATCTGTAGTAGGATGTAAATATATATATATATATATATATATATATATATATATATATATATATATATATATATATATATATTTATTTGTATGTAGATAATGTTTATGTATTTATTGTATTTCATATTTATTTGTTGTTATGTAATATAATATTGCACTACCTGCTAATCTTATCTCCAAAGCTTAGGTTAGCTGGTAGATAAGCTAAGTAGCATTAAGCTCGCCTATGTGCAAAATTTTTATGCAATAAAGAATTTTAATAATAATAATACTATTTTCTTTTACAATAATAAAGAAAACGGGCCAAGTGCGAGTCGAACTCATGCACTGAGGATACCGTACTAATATGTATGTGTACTGTAACGCATTATTACAGTACTTACATAGTGTAAATAGTAGTTTAGGAATTGAATCTCACAGGATTAACAGAAGTACCTGAACTTCAGAGACTATTTTTATGAGTAAGTTTAATCATCATCATCATCATCATCATCCCATTAGGTCCCCACCGAGGGGCGCGATTCTCTTCCCTGAGGTAGGTATAGGCCATACTCCACCATAATCTGCCAAGTAGCACAGAAACTGCGGCGTAATGAACGTGACAATTCAAACTAGGTGTCCATTTCAGTATCTAGATAATTTTGGAAAAAAAATTGACAAAAAAACTCTAATTAGTCTTTTTATGGTCCTTCATTAATATAGTTTACATCATTATAATAAAACATAGAACTCATGCAATATACTGACTTTTATTCCAGACATCGTTATCAACACTTGTCCCCACTGCTGGGGCACGGGTCTTCTCCTGCATCGCAGGAAGGTTAGGCCATACTCCACCACGGGGGCCAAGCACGGGTTGGTGGAGGATTGTAAGACAGCGGCGGGCCTTACTGTCAGAAGTTATCAATCCGGCCATAAGGCCTCTGACATGGCTTAACAACTGCCATTATATGAAAGCCGGCTCCAACGGCTTAACGTGCCTTGCGAAGCACGGAAGCGCTGGGAAAAATGCCGCTAGCGGTAGTCATTCCAGACATCATTGTCTTCTAAATAATCATGTTATAGTAGCCCTTTCGGCACATATTATTTTAGCCGCGTTTCAGGCAAGAAATTAGTTTCTTTCACACAAAAGAAATTGCGGATAACTTAACCTAACCCTTCTAAGCAATGGGCCGACGATATAGTAAAAGTCGCGGGAAAAGACTGGATGAAGACAGCTCAAGACTGAGCGCAATGGCAAAACCTGGAGGAGGCCTTTACCCAATAAGAGGCATCAATGTTTAATTGATTTTTATACTCATTTAATTTATTAGTAGCTGTTTTATAGTTCTTTTTAGTTGTGTATATATTCTTTGTGTTCTAAGATGCATCAAAGGCTATTTAATTTTATTTATTTTATTGTTCTAACCACGTTGACGGCCCGTCACCCTTAATTTAGACTCTACGCAGTTATTGTTACGGGTGATTTTCCAACAAAAGCTCTTAGCAGGCGACTGTACATGAAATTTTGTTCTTCCCCTCGTAGTTAAAATGAGGTTTCTTGAAACTTTAGTGCTCTTCCTTTGTTTCGAAACACTGAAACGCCATTCCACGTGCTTGGAACTTGCCAGTGGAGGGAGGGTAACAAGGCTGAAAGTTTTGTACTGTATTTTGGTAAATATTTTATGTTTGTTTTTTCCTGGAATACAATCATCAACAACCCATTATGTCCCCACCGAGGGGCACGGGTCTCTCCCCTTGGCTACGGTTAGAAGTTATCAAGCCGCATGGCCACACGATTGTAATTTTAGGACAGCCGGCACCAACGGCTCAACGTGCCTTGTGAAGAATGGAAGCGCTCTGAAACTAGCGGTGGTCACGGGACGGTCACCCATCCTGCACCGGACCGCGCCATTTTGTTTTTTTAGTGATTTTTCACTTAACTAAGGAACATTAGTTTAATGCCATTTTCATGTACACGGAAAAAAAAGATTTCTTAGATTAAGACAATATCCTATTGGTCAAGACAATCCGTGATTCATATATGGCGGAAACAATATTATCTTGAATGAAGTAAAATACTGTCTCAGTTTTGTTGTCTTCATCTAAAACACTCATTCTTGAAACAAGAAAGTTAAGTTTTATTTCGGAAATAAACTAATGTCTTGATGAAAGAATATATAATGTTTCAGGAATAAGCAAGAATTTGATATATTTTCTTTGAAGACCATACATTGTTTTAGCTAAAGAAAAACTGTCTCCGAACAGTCATTCATTCAGTCATTCACTCATTCTTCAAACTGCTAATATTCTTAAAACAGAACATATTTGTCTTGCAGCGAGACTCGATGTTTTATGCTAAGACAATATTTTCTTAGATGAAGCGTCTACTATTTTAGCTAAAAATAAATTTATTTTGAGAGAAGACTCGTTTATTTCGTACTAAGTCAATATTTTCTTAGGATAAGCCGCTACTATTCTTAGCTGAATAGAAATGTATATTGTAGGAAGACTTCTTTGTTTCATACTGAGACAATACTTTCTTGGGAGGAGCCTGTACTATTCTTAGATCAAGAGAAATTTCTTTAGATAGAAGGCTTCTTTGTTTCATACTAAAACTATATTTTCTTAGGAGAAGCCTTTAGTATTCTTAGCCGAAGAGAAATGTATTTCATACTAAGACAATTTTTTCTTAGGATAAGCCTCTAATATTCTTAGCTGAAAATAAATGTGTTTTGTAGGAACAATTCATTGTTTCATACTGAGACAATATTTTCTAGGGAGAAGACTGTACCATTCTTAGATCAAGAGAAATTTGTTTCGATAGAAAACTTCTTTGTTTCATACTAAAACAATATGTTCTTACTATTATTCTTAGCCGAAAAGAAATTTGTTTCATAATAAGACAATATTGTCTTAGTAGAAGCATCTACTATTCTTAGCTGAAGAGACATTTGTTTTGAGAGAAGAGTCTTATGTTTCCTACTGAGAGAATATTTTCTTGGGAGAAGGTACTACTATTTTTAGCTGAAGAGCCGTTCGTTTTGGGACAAGACTTGTTTGTTTCCTACTGAGAGAATATTTTCTTGGGAGAAGGTACTAATATTCTTAGCTGAAGAGACATACATTTTGGGACAATACTTGTTTGTTTCCTACTAAGAGAATATTATCTTGGGAGAAGCTTCTACTATTCTTAGCTAAAGAGACATTCGTTTTGAGAGGATATTTTTTATGCTTCATACTGAGACAATATTTTCTAGCTTAAGTTTATCCCAATGACACTTCATCCAAAAGAATATTGTCTCATTACAAGACTGTACCCTCTTACACGTAGGTATTCCCATAAAACAAACAACTCTTAAGCTAACTATTGCTAAGGCATTGATGAGCATTTTTATGTAGAGGATTACATAAAAATGCTTATCCAATTAACATTAACAAGCTTTGTTGAAACGTCTCACATAAAAAAACTCCAGCTAATGGTAGGTATACTATACATACAGGAATGAAAGTAAACAGATTGATTAATGGTAGGCAACACTTATTTATTATCGATAAAAATTGAACATATACCTATTGTCTAAATTAAACACTTGAATAGTGTATTAAAGGCCTTATAGGCAGATTTATAGACGTACCTGACCTTGTCTATAATCAGGTAAAATTTACCGTGGAAATCTTCGTCGGAAGTGCAATGTATGATGTACGGCTGGACGGCCTTTTGTTTTCCTGATGCGGTGGTGAATATTTCGTCAATTTTCTTTTGTACATCCCCAGGTGTCTAGAAAGTAAAGGTCACCATTTAAACGCCCGTTTCACTCAACATGGTAAGTATTAAGATACAAGCGCAAAAATCATTTAAAAAAATATAGAAAAGCTGATTAAAACTATAAAAACTCTATGTGTAGGTACTCGGTTTTTACCTTTACATTGACAATGAAACTTTCACTGCATTCCTTTATTGAAAACTTTTCCCGTTTATTCAACCGTCCCTTTGGCAGCACCAAATGGCACAGCAGCTCGATTTGCGATGCAAGGTTGTGATCTAAAATAATAATAACTAAATTAATTATTACGATTTTTTTCTAATTTCAAGATTGGAGGATTGAAATAGGAAAATATTGGATAATCCAAAACCAATCCATACTAGGCCTCATGGTGGAGTATGTATGGCCTATACCTTCCTCAAGGAAGAGACCCGCGCCCCTCGGTGGGGATATAATGAGTTGATGATGATAACTAAATTTAAAAGTTGGTTTCTACAGGGTGTTGATTTGTACAGTTAAATCCGACTCAGGGGTGGTTATTTATATGATACTGAAGAAAAATAAATATAAACATTTTTTAGTGAAAATCACCTTAAATCCCCGGTATTGCGGCGCAGGCGGCGAGCGCGCGGGCGCACTCTCCCGCCCCGCCCCGCTAAACCCCCGTCAGACCCGTCAAGTGCAAACGTTAGAAGCTAAACCATATTAGTAACTTTTCAGGCGATTTTCACAAAAAAAAAAAATATTTTATCTACTCTGCTCGTATTATCTAATGCAGGTTATAAAGGGCATAATGAGCAATAATTTACAGTTACACCCCTATGAGAAAAGTACAATTTTAAATCGATTTATAATTAAATTAGGTATATGGCGGGACGACCTCGCAAACTTTCTGCCGGGGTGACAGGGAGAAGTTGAGAGCTAAAGAGGAGGCCTTCGCCCAGGAGTGGAACACTAAATCGGCTAATTAAAAATATAATTAAAATGTATCGACGATCTCTGTGGCGCAGTGGTTAGCGCGTCTGCCTACCATGCGAGAAGTCCCGGGTTCGAATCCCGGCTGGGGACAAAAAAAACCCAGGATGTTTACATGTTTGTAACGTCGCTGTTTCTGGTTCCCTCGACACAGGGTATCCTAGTGTGGGGCCAGAAGCAATGTATGTGCCTGTATGTAAACGTTAAATGTTATGTATATACTCACCGGTATTTGTTAATCCGTCAATATATTCGACCAACGCCACTGTCTCTTTCGAATTTTGATGTTTTTTAATATTCTTAACTTTTTCCATAAATTCGTCCCAAAATAGGTAAAATTTATTCGATTTTTCAGGATATATTGCCACGAAGTCTAAATGGATCTGAAAAAGAAAACCAATGAGTTGTCTGTATAATGCCACAAAGTATCTGATCCAGTAAAGTTGTCAAATTTAATATGAAAACGTCAAGTTTAATATGACAAAAGTGACGCATTCATTAATGGAGATTAAAAAAATCTTACCAAGACATCGCTTCTGACATGTTTAATGGTAAAATAAATATGGGCCAATTTGCGATAAATCCTTCTACAGCGTCATAGATACTGTGTCAATTGGCGGAGTTCATGAGTAGCTTTCCACTTCTTGATAACATCATCACAAGGTTCTGTGTTGTTTTTTAATCACACAACATCATCTCTGGGAGTATCTAAAACGGACTATATGATTAGTATCGCATTATGAATAAAAAAATACCAAAAAAAGGCCACGAAAAAGAAAAACTTACCAACTTTACCCACCAACCCATCATTGAATGTCTTTGTCCACTTCCCATGACGTTAGCAATTTTTCTATGTTCATTTTCACTTTCTTACTACAATAGGACGAGAGCGAATTAAATCCATGTGATGCGCTGCATGCACTGCGCGGGTGCGCGGAAAAAAAGAAATGGCGCTAACGCAGCGCGGAACAACGACCATAGTGTTGCCAACCCCTTCGGAAAAAATCCTCTAAGAAAATGTTTAAATCCCCCTGAAAACCGCAAATTTTTGGTTTTTTGAATTTGTTATATCTATGTACCATTTCATTGGTATGTGAACAAAAGTGAAAGGTTAACAAATACTTTTCACTCATGAAATAAAAAGAATTTTGTTGGTACTTTTATTTTACACTTTCGGCATCGTACTTTATAGCACAATCTTACAAGTTATAAATCAGAAAAGTTTCAAAATCGAATTGTGATTGATGGATGAATTCATAAGCCCATCAGCTGTGTGCCGTACGTTGTCGTTCGGTCGTTCTCGGCTGCATTCAATGTCATCTTCTTGTAGGACTAAAAAAAGTAATTCAATTCACTGCTATTGTAAGTTTCAATCGTCAGAACAACCCCTAAAAACCCCAAAATATTCTTTCCTTTGCCAACCACTAGATTTGTTAAATAATATCTACTTATTTACATGAACGCTTGTAGAGATTTCATGTGCTGAAGACTGTGCCTACTGTTTATTGCAATTAAGCGTGCCAAAACACCCTCACAGTATGATTTTTTTGTTGTGTGTACCTATAGCAAGTATTATGAACAGCTAATAATAATAATACTATTAGCTGCTTATGTTTCCGAGATTTATGCAATATTCGTCGCGTGGCAATTTTCGCTCATCTGTCTGGACCCATACGGATTACGTGGCCTACTCAAATTAACGGCGTCATTGTCCTTGGAAGTGTCACAATTATATGTTGTCAGTGCAACAGTTGTTAAAGATATTTTTATTTCTATATTAGTTGGAGTTGACTGACATTCTTATATACTGTAACGACAATAACTGTATACTTAGTACTTTTCTGTTGTGCTGAGAACTGTGAGAGATTAATGACAACAATGACGAATTAGTGACAATTCGAGTAGATCCACCCGGCCTGCCTAATTCCACTTGAGTTTTGCGGGCACATCAGATCCAATATTAGTCATTTTGGTTCTGGAGCGAGCGAGCGTGGTGTTTTTTTCGGTCAATCCTTCTTGCATCTAGAATGCTGCGCCCCATCGCCCATTGGCAAACCTTAAACTTTGTTTTCAGATGTTCGTTCAGAGCAGGTTTTTCACCGTCGTAGGCTAGGATGGGCGTAATACACAAGAATTATTAAGGTTTGCTTCAGGCAAGTAGGTACTAACTTGCCCTTCATTAACTGTTTCATGGACCAGAAGCTCTTCCAGGAGATCTCGCTATGATGATTGATTTCATTATTCTGCCTTTATTCGAAGGAGACTATCTGGCCCAAGTATTGTATACCTACTCTTCGACGTACTGTATATCCTGTCTATCCACCTCGACCCTCCCTTCGAAGTTATAAGGGTTCTTTTTCTTTCGAGTTACGGAAACCCAAGAATAGAAAGTTCAGCCCGTTTTTACTCAGTTTTATTTTGTCAAATTGTACAAAAAGGTTTTTCATCTCAAAGGCTCGGAAAGAGAATCTCTATTAGCTTCACCAGCTGGAGTAAAAGCGTAATTTAAATTTCTAACTATTTTTGCGCCCTTCCTCGCTGAATTGAGATGAACAGATATGTATTTCGCACATGTGCAATGTTATTTGCGTCTCGTCCATGTGAATCCCTCGCTACGCTAATGTTTCTTTTTTGGCAAAATAATGGGCATATTCATCTCGAAATACGCATTTCACTGGGAGATGAGTCTTAAACTAGCAACACTTTTAGTCAGCGCTGTACGTCGCCGTCTATAGTGCATGCATACAGGCGCAGTGCAGGCAGACACGTTCAGACACGTTTGGCTTATTTAAAAATTTTTGTTTACGTCGAAGAATATGTTTCTTGAGGTGAAATAGGTACTCTTGAATTAGATTTTAAGTGACGTGAAGTCAAAACTATGAATCTTGGTGGTCTAGTAACCGAATTTAACTGATAGTGTTTTGTTTAGCTTGCCTTAGGTCTGTAAGTAGGTGCTTAATACCTATAGCACAATTAATTACATCTAAACAGGAAAAGCACTTTACAGGAAAGGCGAAAATCTTATTTCTATATACCTACATAACTGACTTTTTATACCTACTAGGTGACCCGGCAAACGTTGTTTCGCCTTATAAATTATTTGTACCTAGGTAACTAGGTAGGTACCTAGTAATTATATTAAGAAAAAAAAATTGGGAGGACCACGCCCTTATTATCACTTAGGGTATATACAAAATAGATACATAACGACCTAATTCTCAAACGTACCGAATATACATAGTTACCTACCTATAAAAATTCGTCAAAATCGGTCAGGTCTTTTCGGCCGAGTACCTAGAACCTAACACTGTGATACAACTGATACAAGAATTTTATAGTTATAGGTATTTAATTAGATTAGATGAAGCTAGAAGAAAGATGTTGTAGGAATATTTTGTTCTTATCAAGTACCTACAGGGGCTGCAAAGTTCATTTTTGGTGTTATTTCCCCATTCCTTAACAAGTGTACCTATGTATATTTTTAGGGTTCCGTACCCAAAGGACCCGGAACGGACCCTATTACTGAGACTCCGCTGTCCGTTTGTCCGTCTGTCACCAGGCTGTATCTCATGAACCGTAAAGCCGATTTTATATTACGTATTTGTGGCATGAAAATTAATGTCGTGATATGAGTTTTATCGATATGTTCACGTCTAATTTAGGACTTTTGTAATGCATGCATTAATTTCGCGACAGCTTAAGAATTTCGTGTCCTGCGCGATTTTTTTGGTGAAGTTAGTGTCATGCAAATAATTTCATAATGTAGATGCGTCGTGAAGCTATTGTCGCCTCTACCAACGTGTTTTTTTCTTGATACCTAGTCTTTTTTTAAGTCTATATAGAAGCATCTCTTTAAAAACTAAATTGAATACAGAAGAATATAGCTTTGATGCCGATGTAACATGGTTACTGCGATACTGACGATTTCACGACACTAATACTACGTAACGAAATTACTTCGTAAAAAAATAATAATTATCGAAACTACATGATACAACGACAAAAGATGATGTAGGTACTTATGTTGCCTTGTTATAGCGGCTACAGAAATACATCATCTATAACACCAAATATTAAAAAACGGTATAAAGTAAACATTTAAGGGGGGCTCTCGCACAACAAATATCTATTTTTTTGCTCAATATTGATAACGGCAACAGGTAGACGATAAAAAATATTCATAGAATATTGAGCTATATTATGTACTTTAAAAATATCTAAATAATTGAAATAAAATAAATATCTAACGGGGGCTCCCATACAACAAACATGATTTTTTTGCCGTTTTCATAGATAATGGTACAGAACCCTTCGTGCGCGAGTCCGCCTCGCACTTGGCCGGGTTTTTAGAGTTACGCCTGTGTTTGTAAATTTGTTTTTTACTGGGCTGTCTTTTGAAGAGACAATGTAAATATAAATGTAGTAATAAGTTTTATTAATAATACCCTAAAATTAAATATTATATCAAAAAGGCACCAATGAGTGCATTTTTGTCCTTAAAATTCTAACCTACCTTCCGAAACGATCGTATGAAAAACTATAAGTGCACCTTAGTTTAAAGGTGCACATTATAGAATCGCATTCGATTTACTAAATATAAATAGGTAGGTATGACCTTTCTGTCTTATATTTTTGATTTTACTAACGAACGCTACGCGAACACCGGCCGCTATTAAGTGTGGGTTTGAAACACCATGATGCTTGAAAACAAGATGTGAAAGTTATTCAACGAAGAATATAAGTAGGTAGGTAGTAATTTTGGCTGAACACAAAGATTTTCTTTAACAAAAGAAATGTATTGGTTAAAAATCAGTTCTTTCAGTGAAGAGATAACGCATTTTAAAGTAAAATAACCCTTCTTCTTTGAAACTTCATTCTCAAGTCAAGGATAATCTATTTCGGTAAAAAGTAATGGGAGTTTCTTGATGGAAAATAATATATATTTGCAACGTAAGATAATATTGTGTTACATCAAAAAAATGTGGTCTTGGTTTGAAACGTTTCTAAAGCTTGCGTCCAAAATATGAAAACTATCTAGCGAAGAATAATTAGTTATTTCGGCTATAGGTACAATATGGTGATTTTTTTGACTCTAGAAAATAATGTCTCGGTTCAAAATATGTATATTTGTTCAGTGAAGAGAAACATTATTCTTTAAATAAAAACCCTTAGCCTCCAATCAAAACGAATATTCTCAAGTCAAGAATATTCAAGAATAATTTATTTTGGTACCAAGTATTGGTAATTTATTGATGGAAAAATATATATTCTTGGCATGCAAAATAGTATTGTGATGCATTTATAAAATATGTAGCCTTGGTTTAAAACACCTAAGGGCTTGAGAATAAGATAAAAAAAACTCTAACCAAGTGTATGGTAATTTCTGCTCAACAATATGTATTTTATGGACGCAAGTAAATAATTTCTTGGTCAAGAATATACCTTTATTTTCAGTAAAGACAAATGTATTTTTAAAATTAAAACAAAAACTTTTTCTTCTGTTGAAACAAAAAATCTCAAGTCAAGAATAACAAATCAAGAATAATATAATTTGGTCGGAAGTTATCTCAATTTCTTGATGGGAGAATATAAATTCTTTTTATGCGAAACAATGCTGTCTTCTCTTTAGAAAATATGAAATCTTGATTTAAAATTCATTGAGTTTTAGATCAATATATTAATATTCTTTTATGAAGATACTGTGATTCTTATGTCAAAAATAAACGATATGTTTTGAACCAAAAAAAGTGTTTTCTTAGAACTAAGCAAGCTTTCTTGAACTAAAATATTCTCATAGTCTTCCTTCAAGAATAAGGAAAGTCAATCAAAACGAGACGATAATGTTTTTGTATCGAGAAAACTTTCTCAAGATAAGAATTTATATTTCTTAATTCGATTCAATTGTTAGTGTTTTAAGGGAAGTATTTTTTATCTTTATTTAAGATAATATCGTCTTGAATGAAGAGATTTCTATTTTGGTTTAATATTTTTATTGTTTACTGTCAAGAAATAGTGATATTCTTCAATTGAGATTAGTTAATCTTCAATTAAAAATATATTTCTTCAGTCAAGAATAAAAAGGAAGATAATATTATTCTTTAATCAAGTAAACACTGTTTCTTGGCTTGAGAATATTTACTTAAGTCAAAATAATATTTACTTCAATTAAAACAATATGTCTGAGAATATTCATATTCTTCGATTAAGCATTCCTTTTTTTCCGTGTAGCCTATGATTTTCACGCAAACACAACAAAATCAATTAAGATCTTATGTGTCAAAATCAGAGCTATAATTAAAGCGATATGAGGGAACATAGAATCGGAAGTACTTACATACATACGAGCCGAACACATTACCCTCCACTTGCGTACCGCCGCAGTCGGGTAATTAAAACCAAAGCGTCCCAAAGCCACATTGTAACGGAAAGCTCGTAAAGCAGAGTCCTTATTTTGGAATAGATTACCGTCATCCTAAATCGAGTTAACGACGTCGATAAAATGCTGTAATTAGTCCCCATATTCTTTTCAAACCCGGCGAATTTCTGGACGCCAGACGGTTGAACCTAGCCGTATGTAGTCGCGGTTCACCATAAACTTATTCGTTACTCTGCAGGGCACAGGCCTCTCTTAGAGAAAGATAGTGTATAGGGTCATTTGAATTAAAAATTTCTAAAACACACCCCTCGTGGTTTCAGACATTGCTCATTCGCTCGCTGAAGCGCTCGTGGCTTAGTCGAACCGAGTGATTGAAATCAATCACTCGAGTTTTGCAACAATAGGCGCGGTCAAGTCTTAGATGGGTGACCGTCCCGATACTACAGCTAGTGGCATTTTTCTGAGCTGCCGGTTGTCATGTAATGGCAGTCGTTAAGCCATATCAGAGGCCTTATGGGCGGCTTGATAAGTTCTGACAGTAAGGCCCACCACTGTCTTACAAACCTCCACCAACCCGGACTTGGCCCCCGTGGTGGAGTAAGGCCTAACTTTCCTGCAATGCAGGAAAAGAACCGTGCCCCAGCAGTGGGGATATACAGGATTACAATCGCTGAAACACCAATTGAAGTTTGTGTTTTGCAAGAACATTTGCTCTACGAGTATTTTCTCAAATGTATATATACAAGTATTTTAATGTTAAGAGTTTTTTCATCCGGCCTATAAACGTCCCATTGCAGGGCACAGGCGTCCTCTCAGAGAGAGACGATGGGCTTAATTACCATGCGAGCCCACCACGGGCCCCTATAGCTTACCCGAGACCACGGCAACTGTAACGCTGCCGAACCGTCAGGAAATAAGATAATTACGTTTTTCCTTATAAATAAACAAGCAAAGTAAAAGAGAGTGTAATGTTTTTGAACTAAAACTTTCGTAAGCACAACATATTGTAGACTTTTAGTTTGGATCTACCTAACGGGTGTTGTTATATCGGAAGAGTCCGACCAGGTCCGTTATAACAACATCCGGACTAAAAGTCTACTGATTGTAATGTCAAAAAAGAAAAAGAAAACCCAAATACAATTAAAACTGTTTTTATACAGATTTATGCTCGTTTATTACATTTTTACAATTTTTCCGACGTTTCGGCACTTTTGCAGGTGCCGTGGTCTCGGATGACTGAGGTGACAGGCGTCTTTTAGAAAGCAATAAAGGTTATTGTGCGATCCGCGCCAAATAAGAACATATTAGGGTTATATTTTTAATGTAGCAACATTAGCGACAAGTTACTTAAGGTAGTTTTAAAATTATTATTTTGTCGTTTTGTATATCCAGTGAGGGTAGTTTATTATTGTCGTGGGCCTTCTCGCTGTGACGGTCGTCAAGATCGTGTGTCGGATCTTTTTGATAGCCTTTCGAAAATCCACGGTTACGTTCACATCAAATTAATAGTTTCGTTTAAATCTGTGAACTTTCACCTACAAGCCCTCACGCAGTGCAGTTCCTCATCATCGTGATTGTGAAGTTGTGATAACCAACAGCTGATCGGACACTGTCGGCGCCGACGGATAGGCTCGGGCTCGAGACGCTGCTGGTGAGTTGGCTTTTCGACGTTCTTCATTACTTTCACTGGATTTTTGTATAGACCTTCGTATTCCACTGTCTTTCGTTAACACCTAGCGGTCTCCCGATTCGCGGGAGATTGCACATTTTGGTCCTTCAGAGTCGCGGATCCTCCTTAGGGTGGGTCAGCTACCCTGTCCCACTTTCAGGAGAGACTCAGAACCATCTTCGTATTTCATATCGCATCGTAACTGTCGCTAATTTCGCTCACAATAGTAAACAAAACGTTCGCCATTACATTGCGCAATCGTTTTCTTACTTATCTATCGTTTTTTTGTACAAATCATAATTTCGTACGAAAATCAACTTTTGCTGACATAGATTTATCGATTTCATATTGTATTTCGCATTCCTAATTCAATATATCGTAGGATTCATAAGATTTGTTCCGATTTATTCGCATAAACATCGTGCGGTAGGTTAGCGTTCAATTAACCGACCGAATTAAGTGGTGAACCTAACACATAATACAAGTACGCCATTTAGCATCTTTCATACGTGGTTGTATTATAGTGTTTAGCCTTTTCTTTCGAACACTAGAACTCGCTGCCACAACAGCTATAGTACTACAAATAAATGTGATCCGCTCACTACGCCCAACTTCCAATAGAACAGCTGTTGTAATGCGTTGATATTGGGTTACAATTACATTGCGTTGAGTATTGTGTTTAATTAATTGATTAATTTTAATTCATATTTCAATCTCGTATGGTTTTTCTTTGTTCACTATCTTCCATGATAGCAAACAAATATTTTATTGTTTGAAGATTCGTTAAGTTACTTACCAAGTTCTAAATAGTACCTAATTAATTTATCGTATTTTCGGTATAAATATCGGACGAACTAATAACGTTATTAGATAATAACTTTATTTAGTTCCTCGTATTCAGTTCATTTAATAAAGATATTTGTTTTTTTTGCCATGCCGAATAAAACCGGACGTAGATCTTTGGAATTGAGGCGTGATATAGCATTCAAGCGAATTGAGGAATGTCTATCAGCCGGCACGGAAGCCAAGGGTGATGCAAACCGTTTGCCGTTGTTATTGTCTCGGTATAGCAAACTTGAATCGTATTGTTCTAACTTCGAGACGCATCATTTGAAATTATGCTCAGAAATTACTGACGAAGAGGAATTGATCGAACAAGACTCATTGCGTCAGGAATTTGATAAAAAATATTTCGAAATTATCGAACTGCACTCGGAACTAGTTGCTTTTGAAGTGAATACTCCGTCGCAGGAGGATAACTCAAAAACCGATTTGCTATCAGTCAAAACGCCCAGGCTAAACCTGTTGCATTTCGATGGGGATACCAACACATGGGGTTCATTTTATGACATGTTCAATAAAATGATCCATCAAAATAGAAAATTGTCGAACATCGAACGCTTTTCCATATTGCTATCGCTGCTTCATGGAGAACCTCTACAGCTTCTTAAGGGTTTTCCTCTTTCAGAAAACAATTACTCGGATGCCTACGCGGCTTTGGTAGACCGTTACCAATGCAAACGCAAATTAGCGTTCCGTTATTGGGAAGAAATGCAAAGTGTTAAGTCTGAGTCGAATTCCCCTCGGGAGTTGCGTCGCATAGTAGACACATTTAATGAAAACATTGCCGCTTTAAAAAACTTAAAGTTACCAGTTCAAGACTGGGACTTTCCTTTGTTTCATTTGCTGATTAATAAATTGGACATCGATACTCGCCGTCGTTTCGAATTGCAGAATGAGAGTAGGGACATTCCAACATTCAATTCATTGCTGCAATACCTAAATAAAGCTAGCCAAGCACTCGAGCTTGCCGAACCCGAAGTCAGTGCACCGCGTGCCAATGCTCGCGCATCTCGTGCGTCCGCACTCCCGCGTACCACGCCTCAGCAGCCGCGCCGACCACCGCGCGACGTTAGTTCTGGAAAACACATGACACGAGCCCTCGTTGCCAATAATGCGCAAAGACCAAACGACGTCGCTTGTGCATTATGCAAATCAAACCACGACTTATTTAACTGTCCATCTTATCGTAGCCACACCCCTCACGAGCGTTTTACCATCGTGAAGGAAAATAATCTCTGCGTGAACTGCCTTCGCCCTGGTCACGTGGTCAGATTTTGTCCGTCCAAATCACGCTGCTTTAAATGCAACGTGCCGCATCACACGACAATTCATTTCGAAAACAAGTCTTCTGCCGCTATTGGTAACAATGATTCATCGGCAGTGACACTTTTCGCTTCAGAAAATCACATTAAACCAGTACCCGTCTCTTCGTCATCCAACTCGTCGAATGTCGCACGCAATCAAACAGCCGTTACTCTAGTTGCTGGTTTAGCACCCGCCGCGCACACCTCGCTCCTCGCTACGGCCGTCGTTGAAGTTTCGGACAATTATGGAGGTCGTCGTAAAATTCGTATCGTGATTGATAGTGGAAGTCAGTCAAACTTCATAACAAAAAGGTGCGCTCAACGTATCGGTTTGTCGATACACAAGACTACCACCACCATCGAAGGCATTGGCCAGTCATCATCTATTGTAACGGACTCCACCGTATTTCACATGCGTGGTGTCGACTGTGATCACAGCATCAAAGTTGAGGCTCTGATCATACCCAAAATATGTAGCGAGATGCCCACAAATAAAATCGACGTGGCTCACTGGCCGCGTTCGAAAGAAATTATATTAGCCGACCCTAATTTCAATTTGCCTGGGAACATAGACGCTTTAGTAGGAGTTGATATTTTTTGCAAAATTTTCTTGGGCGAACGCATCGATTGCGGACCTGACGGCCCAACGCTCTTCAAAACCTCGCTTGGTTGGGTAGTGATGGGCAAAATATCGAACTCATCTTCACTTTCGAACTCATCGTTGCTCTGCCTCGATTCTCTCGATTCGCAAATTCGCAAATTTTGGGAAGTTGAGGAAATTCCAAAACATAGAACTCTCAGCGATGAGGATGCGCTGTGCGAGGAAATATACTTCGCCACTCACTATAGGGATGAAGATGGCAGATATGTCGTTCGTTTACCATTCAAAACTCCGGAACCAACTTTCGGTGATTCCTACTCTCTTGCTCACCGTCGCTTGCTCTCACTGGAAAGACGTCTATCACGAGACCCAAAGCTCCGTGAAGAGTATAAAGCCTTCATGAAGGACTACCTCGAGGCTAAGCACATGGAGTTAGCTAAGGAACCTCGGACAGACAAATCGTATTATATCCCTCACCACTGCGTGCTCAAACCAAGCAGTACAACCACTCGTTTGCGCACAGTTTTCGATGCCACTGCAAAACCTGCGGGTGGACCTGCCCTCAATGATTTGCTTCTCGTCGGGCCAAAGCTCCAGTCGGACATTGGCACACTTTTGCTTCGTTTTCGCCTCCACGCTGTCGTTTTCACCGCCGATATGAGGCAGATGTATCGTCAAATATTGATTTCAACTGAAGATCGTGAATATCAGCGAATCTTGTTTCGTTTCTCGCCAGAAGAGCCCATATCAGAATATCGTCTTAATACCGTTACATACGGTATGGCCTCTTCGAGCTTTCTCGCACTTCGCACCATTCTTCAGGTAGCTCAAGATGAAGGAAAGGAGTGCCCTCTTGCTGCTGCAGCTCTTTCAACAGACGTCTATGTCGATGATGTAGTCACCGGTGCGCACACTCTGGAAGCGGCACGTGACCTGCAGCTTCAAGTTGTGAAAATACTCAAGAAAGGTTGTTTCGAGCTGAGGAAGTGGACTAGCAATCATCCGTCGCTGTTGGAAAACGTTGCTCCTGAACACCGCCATGACCAATCTCTCTCGTTTGGGTCTGAATGTACATCCCCCATCAAAGTATTAGGCCTAGAGTAGAACCCCTCCAAGGATAGCTTCTCGTTCACAGCTTCGCCTCTTCATGAACATTGCACAAAACGAAATGTTCTGTCAGAACTCGCTCGCATTTTCGACCCCCTCGGTTTGTTGACTCCCATTACTCTCGCTTTCAAATGTATCGTTCAGAAACTCTGGAGTCTCGGATTGGATTGGGACACCGTCGCCCCCGATCTCATCACACGCGATTGGGCTCGCTATCGTTTTGAGCTCGGTTTGCTTTCATCCCTGGATTTGCCTCGTTTCCTACCTGCATTGAATGCTAAATGTGTTCAAATACATGGCTTCTGTGACGCCTCTGAATTAGGCTACGCTGCTGTCGTTTATTTTCGTATCGAACATAGTGACAATCGTGTCACCACACATTTGATCATGTCTCGTTCCAAAGTCGCCTCCGTCAAGAAAGTCTCGATTCCGCGCTTAGAACTATGCGCCGCGGTCCTACTCTCGGATTTGATCAAGCACGTAAAGGAGGTTTTTGATAACAAACTCCATATCGATGACATTTACTGCTGGTCAGACTCTACCGTAACTTTGTCGTGGTTGAAATCACCTTCGTCCCGCTGGAAGACATATGTTAGCAATCGTGTGAGTCATATACAGGACATTGTTCCGCCTGTCCACTGGCATCACGTACGGTCCCAGTGCAATCCAGCAGACTGTGCTTCTCGTGGACTTACGGTTCGGGAACTCCTCGATCATTCACTTTGGTGGTCAGGGCCCCGGTGGCTTGTGAATGATCCTCGCGATTGGCCTGTTTCGACTTTATCAATAGAATCTCCAACTGCGACCTTGGAAGAACGCAAATCGCCTATTTCGTTATTCGTCACTGTCGACAATTTCGATAACTTCTTGCTTAGACATTCAAGTCTCAAGAAGGTGCAGCGCATCGTTGCGTACATTCATCGCTTCATGCACAATTGTCGCAATCCCAGCAATCGTAAGACAGGACATCTCGTTACATCGGAGCTGAACGACGCCCTCTTAAGTCTCGTCAAAATGACACAAGCTTCAACATTCTCAGAGGAAATCGAAAACATTAAAAGAGGTAAACCGCTGTCGAAACCCTTACGAAAGTTGAACCCTTTCGTCGACAAAGATGGTTTGCTCAGGGTGGGTGGCAGGTTGGCCCAGTCGGATCTTGACTATGACTGCAAATACCCGATGTTACTGCCACGGCAACATCGTCTTACCATTCTCATTATTGACCAGGTTCATAATGACAATCAACACCCTGGGCTGCGTACCCTCAGTTTTTTGTTGGCTCAAACATTTTGGATTCTTTCAGCACGCCGCGCCATTAATGGTCGACTGTCCAGATGCATTAAGTGTTTTCGTGCTAATCCTCGTCCTATCACTCCTCGCATGGGTGATCTGCCAAAATTACGGATTTCGCAAATAAAAGCTTTTTCGTGCGTCGGTATCGATTTTGCGGGTCCTTTCGCCACGCATACTCAACGGTATCGCGGTTCTAGAACCTTCAAGACATACGTTTGCCTGTTTATATGTTTCGCAACTAAGGCGATTCATATGGAACTCGTCACTGGCCTTACTAGTGAAGCCTTTCTTGGCGCTTTGCGCAGATTTATCGCCCGCCGCGGACGTTGCCAGCGTATCCATTGCGATCAGGGAACCAATTTCGTTGGTGCTTACAACACGCTGCTCCCTCTCATGCGGGACGCAGCAGCTACTGAATCCATACATTTCTCGTTCAATCCTCCGGCTGCGCCACACTTCGGTGGTCTGTGGGAGATAAGCATCAAGGCTTTTAAAACTCACCTTGCTCGTGTAGTAGGCAATCAGATCCTCACATATGAGGAATTTTTGACTGTTATCGCGCAAATCGAAGCTCTGTTGAACTCGCGACCGTTATGTCAGATGGGATTGGATCCCAATGACATGTCCGTTCTGACTCCCGGCCACTTTCTTACTCTCGAACCTCTCACATCTCTTCCAGAATCTCGCGATTTTGATCGAAACATGAGTTGTTTGAATCGTTGGCAACTAGTGCAACGTCTTCACCATGATTTCTGGAAACGTTGGCAGGTAGAATACCTACACACGTTAAATCAGAGAGCTAAATGGCATACTGATGCTTCTGAACCCAAAATAGGTTCTTTAGTACTAATTAGAGATGAACAAATCAAGCCACTTAATTGGTCGCTCGGTCGAATTGTAAAGTTGCACCCCGGTCGCGATGGTGTAACTCGCGTAGCCACAGTTAAGACGCAAATTGGTCAGATGCAAAGACCGCTAGTCAAGCTCTGTCCTTTGCCATTAAATTGTTAGTTTGGTAAAATACTGTCGTATTTTGGTGGGCGGAATGTGCGATCCGCGCCAAATAAGAACATATTAGGGTTATATTTTTAATGTAGCAACATTAGCGACAAGTTACTTAAGGTAGTTTTAAAATTATTATTTTGTCGTTTTGTATATCCAGTGAGGGTAGTTTATTATTGTCGTGGGCCTTCTCGCTGTGACGGTCGTCAAGATCGTGTGTCGGATCTTTTTGATAGCCTTTCGAAAATCCACGGTTACGTTCACATCAAATTAATAGTTTCGTTTAAATCTGTGAACTTTCACCTACAAGCCCTCACGCAGTGCAGTTCCTCATCATCGTGATTGTGAAGTTGTGATAACCAACAGCTGATCGGACACTGTCGGCGCCGACGGATAGGCTCGGGCTCGAGACGCTGCTGGTGAGTTGGCTTTTCGACGTTCTTCATTACTTTCACTGGATTTTTGTATAGACCTTCGTATTCCACTGTCTTTCGTTAACACCTAGCGGTCTCCCGATTCGCGGGAGATTGCACAGTTATTTTACTACCCTCGGCAAAAATTACAAAAGTTAATTATGAAGTTACGTTCCAAAATAGGCAAACCAATTGTTTTATTTAAATTCAACAATATTGATTATTAGTAATTGAAGTTAAAATTTAATTTATAAACTAATTATTTTATATGAATTTAAAAATACTGATTATTAATTGAAATTAAAATTTTAACTCTACTGTCACACTTCTAGCAAGGGGGTCTCATGCACTTAAGCACTGGTTTCCATGCTACCGGTATATTCCAACCACGATCTCTATTAAATTTGGATGCCGATGGATCTCTATTGCCTCGCATATCATTCTACGGAAGAAACGATCTTCTTGGGCCTATAATGAAATCCCAAATAGCCTATAATGAAATCAAATAATCAAAACCACTAGATACCAACCTTTACAATGTCATTAAATTAAAAATATATGTATATTTGCAGTTAAAAGATTTCTTCCCTTTAAATTTTCGAATAAAATTATAATTCAAATAAAATGTCAAACCAAATTACAAGTAATTACAATTTTATACTACATAAACACGAAAATACCCCTGCGAGCAACGGCTAGTACAGTTGACCGCACATTAACCTTTACACACGTGCACTCTAATTAAAGACTTTGCAACAAAGATGTACATTTCGACTTGCTGTCAACTGTACCTATAAAAGCTACGATATGTTGTGTTGGCTCACCTTCGTAAATTAAATTCCTTAACGTCGCTTAACGCGTAACAATGGCGGTGGAAAATCGATAAGTGCTGAGTAGATTTTGTTAGAAATGGAAATTGATTTTCAGGTAACATTTCGAAATGATACGAAGCGCTCGTGGCTCAGAGCAATCGAGTGATTTTTATCAAGGTCATCATCATTATCAACCCATTATGTCCCCAACGAGGGGCACGGGTCTCTTCCCTGCTTAAGGTATAGGCCTTACTCCACCACGGGGGCCAAGTCCGGCTTGGTGGAGTCTTCATACAAGACGGCAGCCGGCACCAACGGCTTAACGTGCCTTGCGAAGCACGGAACCGCTCAGAAAAATGCCACTAGCGTTAGTCATACACGGTTTACCCAACTGTGCACTAAACGCGCCCTGTGTTGCTTCACCTTCGTGATCGTATAACTTAGGCAGCCTTCTTTATTGTATTCTTTAATGTATACCGGCAAAAATTGTTACAGAAAAACCGCAGACACAGAAGATAAGTTACAATTGGCGGCCTTATTGCTAATAGCAATTCTTCCAGGTAAAATCAAATCAGAAAATTTGCCGAAGGAGAAATTGATACCTACGGGTACTCGGTGCTAATACGAATATTATTAAACATACGTATCTACGTGTGTTATTACGTATAATAATAATATTGGCCTTTTTTGCATCTACTTAATGAGATGATTTATACAGCGTCCAGTGATATCTTCACTCACACTTGTTGGGTGAAGGGACCACTCCGACGCTGTAGTGCCTGGGACATGGTTTTTTTATAGATGGTGTAGGCTTGCCCTGCACCTATACCATCCTGACAGCTTAGTCAGCCTAGCCCACAGGAAAGACTAGTCAATACGTGCGGAGCCAACCAAGCCGCGGGTTTCCTCACGATGTTTTCCTTCACCGTTAGCGTGTGGTATTGCGACTACAAATTCGCAAATGTACGTAACTTTGAAATTAAACAAAGTCATTGGTACATGCCCGCACTCGGGATCGAACCTGGGGCTCTCGCTTGCCAGTCCATGGTTCTACCCACTGAGCTACCACCGCTTACGTATACGTAATCATAAACTTACATAAATCATACCTAAACACTATAAATAAATGTGTACGTAAAAGTATAAATAGTGACTTAAAACAAGTGTGTTATCTGGCTAATCACTTGGGTTAAGCACCAACAGCCGCGGTCAGGTACTGGATGGGTGACCACCCCGTGACTACCGCTAGTGGCAATTTTCCGAGCGCTTCCGTGCTTCGCAAGGCACGTTAAGCCGTTGGTGCCGCTGACAGTCGTTAAACCACGTCAGAGGCCTTATGGGCGGCTTGATAACTTCTGACAGTAAGGCCCGCCACAGTCTTACAATCCTCCACCAACCCGGTCTTGGCCCCCGTGGTTGAGTATGGCCTAACCTTCCTGCGATGCAGAAAAAGACCTGTGCGTCAGCCATGGCGACATATAAAGGGTTGATATCAATTCCGGATTTCAACTGCTCTAGTTTTGTAGAGTTAGCATCAAACTCAAAAGCCTTAGATAGACTTGAGCAAATTTAAAAACCTATTTAGAGGCTAAAAATTTCACCCATGCCGGGACTCGAACTTGAGCTCAATTGGTAGAGCGCTGGCACGGATAGCCAGAGGTTGCGGGTTCGAATCCCGGCATGGGTGAAATTTTTTGCCTCTAAATAGGTTTTTAAATTGAGCTCAATTGGTAGAGCGCTGGCACGGATAGCCAGAGGTTGCGGGTTCGAATCCCGGCATGGGTGAAATTTTTAGCCTCTAAATAGGCTTTTAAATTTGTTCCTTAGCACGGGTTAGTGCATTAAAAATAAAAAAAAAATAGTATAGACTTGAGCATTCACTTCTAACGAGCATTCTAGGAAATGTTCATTACGGGCAACATTGTCCTTTCGCATCTACGTAATGAGATAATTTATACCGTCCAGGGGCACCTTCCCTCATACTAGATGGATGAAGGGACCACTTAGACACTGCAGTGCCTGGGACATTGTTTTATAAAATAGAGGCTTGCCCAGCACCATCCTGATAGCTTAGTCGGCCTAGCCCACAGGAAAGATTAGGAATAAGTGCGGAGCTAAGCCGCGGGGTAATTAGTTGGTTATACCTGGGAAATCCGCACTTAGTTGGGCCATTGGAGCAAGCGCTGATATATTAAAACTGTATATTAACATTCCAGACACTATGGTTTTCTCACAATGTTGTCCGTCACCGTTAGAGAGTGGTATTGGTACTATAACTTCGATTTCAACTCGTGTATATCCCCAGTGCTGGGGCAAAGGTCTCTTCGTGCATCGCAGGAAGTTAAGGCCATACTCCACCACGGGGCCAAGTCCGGGTTGGTGGAGGATTGTAAGACAGTGGCCGGCCTTACTGTCAGAAGTTATCAAGCCGCCCAAGAGGCCTCTTAATGACATGGCTTAACGACTGCCATTATATGACAGCCGGCACCGACGGCTTAACGTGCCTTGCAAGGCTCGAAAGCGCTCGAAAAAATGCCACTAGCGGGGGTCACAGAACGATCACCCATCCTGTACCTGACCGCGCCTGTTGTTGCTTAACCAAGTGATTGATTCCAATCACTCGGTTCGACTAGGCCACGAGCGCTTCTAAGAGCGCCGCAACAACTTCACAAATGTACATGACTTAGAAAACAAGTCGGCGCTCTACCGCTCTGCTACCACCGCCTAACAGCTCACAGATTAGACTTGAGCTGATGGATTGATTGGTTGAAGACGTTTATTCAAACAAATATACAAAAAAATACAGAAGTTGGTTTCTGCCAAACTGCATAACAGTTGGCAGATGTTATTGGTTTTACAAATTAAAGTTTTCTTGTATGCTAGTTACAATACATACTTAAAAAGATATTTGAAGACTCCCTGCACACTATTCTCTTGCTCAAATAAGCTAAAATACGCTCTAGGGTTTTTTTTCGATTTTTTATTTAAAGAAGAAGAAACGTCTGTATCTTTTTTTTATTTGTACATTCACCCTGTAATATTGTCCTCGAATAAGTTTCCTCAGTAACCTTCAGGGCATCTTAGAAAAGGGTATCTTCGTGACCGCCATTTGTTTGGCAACATCTGGTTCTCACCTATAGCGTACCCACTACACTTGCTTAATGTTTTGTTCGATAATAAGCCTTATTCCATCCAAAATAAGAGCGAATATTGAGTTTCCAGTTTGAAGGTAACTAGTACACCGCTTGTTTCTCCTTCTGTTCGATAAAAGGTCTTATAAAACCAAGACTAAGAGCGAATTTCGAGAGGGACCTAATTGTCGGTGGGATAAAACTAAATGACAGTAAGATACGATATTCTTAGAATAGAATATTCTGGATATAATATTCATTGATGCACTCAAGAAACAAAACACTTAAGTTACAATGAAAAAAAAAAACAGACAATTTTAAATAGTTTTTCTTAATGATTCGCAATACACTTATTTCCCGACCTTTCGGCAGCGTTACAGTAACCGTGGTTTCGGGTAGACCAGTCAATTATTGTGGGTAGTCATTTTTAAGTTTTCGCAGCTGGCCGACCCAATAAGGTAAGTAATTATGTTTTGCCTAATAAATAATCGCGGTTTGATATAATTGACGATTATAAATGTTGCTTGAATTAAAAAACAACTCAAAAATTTCTTTCTCATTTATTGTAATAGTTTTTCCAACATTGTTTTAGGGTTTTTTGTTGGATTAATGCTTCTTTCTTGCAGCCTTAGCCACTCGTGCAAACACAACGAATCTATGAAGATCTTATTTGTAAAAATCTGTCCGTCAGTTAAGGAGTTATAAAGTAACATAAAATCAGACATACTTACATTAACTAACATGCTCTTGTAAAAAATAAAGTTAGCTCTCATAGCGCTCTCTATCATTTCTTCCAATTTTATACGCTCGTGGCCTAGGCGAACCGAGTGATTGGAATCAATTGCTTGAGTTAAGCAACGAGCGGTCAGGTGCGGGATGGGTGACCGTCCCGTTACTACCGCTAGTGGCATTTTCCTGAGTGCTTCCGTGCTTCGCAACTAGGCACGTTAAGCCGTTGGTGCCGGCTGTCATGTAATGGCAGTCGATAAGCCATGGCCGAGGCCTTATGGGCGGCTTGATAACTTCTGACAGTAAAGCCCGCCACTGCCTTACAATCCTCCAGCAACCCGGAATTGGCCCCCGTGGTGGAGTATGGCCTACCTTCCTGCGATGCAGGAAGAGACCCGTGCCCCAGCAGTGGGGACATTCAAAGAGTTGATATCGATCGTATAGTTTGGTCCTGCGTAGTTAATGCTCAGCAGTCGGTTGGTTTATTTATTTCAGTACTAAAAAGTCGCCCTGTGTGATGCTTTTGACAGTGACGTCACATTGCATATGCGCCGTACACTCTGACAGACAAGTCTCTAATCGGATTAACGTTTTTTAACAGTTCGTTAACCGGGGGATCCGGCAAAGGCCCAACTTCCTAGTTGCCCGGTGACATGCATATTTGTTCGTCCGCTCATGCGTCATGCGCCGTTTATGCCTACTCTGGATGTCAAAGGATGAATTCAATATAGTGTTGTTTAGTGACAACCTTTGTTTTCTAAATTTATTCGCTGAAAAGATAAATACATACATACATACATACATACATATAAATATATATAAAAATATAAATAAATACTTACATATAAATAAATAAATACATACATATAAAAATATAAATAATAAATAAATAAATATTCATGGACATATAACACAGATCTCATTAGCCCTATAGTAAGTACAACTAAATGACTAGTGTTATAGGTGCTAACTCGACGATAGATTTAATACAATAAATACAAAGATAACGTCCAAGACCCGGGACAAACTAGAAAAAATCGTTTCCTACTTTGACCCGGCCGGGGATCGAACCCGAGATCTTTGGTTTTACAGTCAGCGTGCCAAACCGCAGCGCCACCGAGGCCGTAATATAATCTATTAATCGAAAATCAACTAAGAATCGCTCATAGCCCTGGCTACCTAGATCACCAAAGTTAAGCAAGCAACACAGGGCGCGTTCGGTGCATGGATGTGTAAACCATCTACGACTAACGCTAGTGGCATTTTTCCGAGCGATTCCGTGCTTCGCAGGGCACGTTAAGCAGTTGTTGCCGGATGTCGTCGATAGATGGCAGTGGTTAAGCCAAGTCAGAGGCCTTAGGGCGGCTTGAAAACTTCTGACAGTAAGACCAGCCACTAGTCTTGCAAACTTCCACCAATCCGGTCTTGGTCCCCGTGGTAGAGTATGGCCTATACCTTCCTCAAGAAAGAGACCCGTGCCCCTCGGTGGGGACGTAATAAGTTGATGATGATGATGAATCTTTTAACTGTGAAAGTAACAGCTTTGACGTTCATTTTGTTTTTACTGTTACTAAAATTCTTTTGACTTTAAATTTTGTGTGCTGTGTGGTGTCGGCCTAGAGAATAGCACCAGCCCAATTCTTCCCGCGGGTGTCGTAAAAGGCGACTAAGGGACACAAACCGGGGGGTGGGCAGCAGCGCCCCCTGCAGTACAATTCCACCGAACTGCGATCCCCAACCCGCATGCCCAGCGTGGTGATTATGGGCATTACCCCCTATGATAGCACAACGTGGCGGTCTTTAGGGGAGGGCTATGTCCAGCAGTGGACTAGTATAGCCTGACGACGACGACGACTTTAAATTTGTGAGGTTATAATAGCAATACCACTCGTTAACGGAGAAGGAAAACATCCTGAGGAAACCTGAGCGTCTGAGGTGTTTAAATACCTCAGCGCTTGAAATTGCCAATCCGTGTTGGGCACGCATGGTTACTAAGTGAATTTTGAAAAATATTTTAGTGAAACAGTCGTACAGTTTCTAAAAAAAAGATTGAGTTTGCTTTTGCGGTTCGAGAGTAGGGGGCAGGAAGTTGAGTGCGGCGGCTCTTGTCATCTGAGATATAAGAGCGATTATCGCTTGAAAAGATATGCACTGTGACGTAGTGCACACAAGTTGGACGCCAATATTTTGGGCCACCATTTGGTCCTACCACGCTTCATTGATTTATTTATTATTTTTCGTGTTTGTTTTATATTTTTACTTTTTAACCGACTGCGGCGGACCCCAATAGGAGGGTAATGTGCTTGCATATATGTATGTATGGATGTATGTATTTTACTTCAGTTTTTTATTAAGGCGTTACGGGGCGCTTACTAGCGCCACCAATGGAAAAAAATCATAACGTTTTTATCTAAAAGTGAACATGAGAAACCTTAACAACTGTGACAACTATTTTTATAACTTACAGTCTAGAACCTATATATCACGGTCAATAGATTAGAACTTTAATCGATTTCCGCCAAAAACAGCCGTTTTCGGCGGTAAGTCATTAAAGCCCTTGGTTGTTGATTTAAGGCTATAAAGCTCTAGACTGTAGGTTTTAAAAATATTTGCCTCAGTTGTTAAGATTTATCTTCTTGACTCTTAAATAAAAACGTATTATAACACAACTTTTGATTTTTTTCCATATTTAGCACAACGCAGCACCTTAAAGAATTCTTGAATAAAAAGTTCAATCTCAATGACCGCGTCATGATTTTCGATGAAGCGAAAAAAGTTTGTCAGGATCGTGGTAATTGGTAAAATCTGGTCCCTGCTTACTCCTCAGCAAAACAGGCGTTAGTTAGTTATATTTATATTATAAATTTCAATAAATTCCAGTCTAAAAGTAAAAATAGAGTTAATGTAAAAATCCACACCCATGTAAGCTTCGACCCAATAATTCGTCCAACATTGGCCCAACCTAGACAATAAACCAACATGACATCACCTATGTCACTCATTCCTTTGTAGGCTTGTGTAGATCCGGAACGACCTATTTCAAGGATTTAGTGCCAACAAATGAACTATATTATCCTATATTACATTCCACATTCGGGTTCCCCGGAGTTTTGCTATAAATTGTTCAACGTACCTTAAATTGTTTTTTTGTGTCGCATACTGTCCTTTTACGTCCCTTAATATTTTAAACGAAGACACTGTACTTCCCGGTGATAATTTCTATGGGAAAAAAATAACAGCAGTAAGCACCAGATAGCTAAAATAGGTCATAGGTATACATATTTGTTACGCCAACAAAACGGTACGATAAAAAAAAATATAAAAAAAAACATTAGGGTACCTTCCCTATACATAAATTAGGGATTTAATTTTCGGCTCTTACATAGCAAGAGTGCCGTTGGGTTACTCGTTTAAAAATATTGATAGTCTAAAAAAACATTTTTTTGATCTAGGGGTCCCTTTGCAAAATATTGGACTATAAAGCGGAATTATTTGTAGAGCAGGGTGACCCTCCATCACTCCCAGAGAAACGGTTGATTGTATTGCATTAAATGTGCTATTGCAGTTGATGAACTTAAAAGTTACGCTTTACAAATCAAATGTAAAAACTAACTTAAAAGGAAATACTTCATACAGATTCCAATAAAAAATTCTCTGATCAAGTTATTATTAGTTCTGTAGAGCAGGGAAAAAACCTCTTATTTTACACACGCACACCAATATTTTTCTATTTCTTTCAAACAAAGGTGGTACCAATTATTTTATTCTGTTGACCTATAACATCTATGGGCACATTTAATAATTGATTACTATTCTTATTACTGATATTATAAAAATATTAATAAAATATTCTCATGTCACTGATATTGTACTTGTATATTGTTGTAAATTGTACGGTTTCATTAAATGATATGATATCGACGAAGTAGAACCTATCACGGAGGAACTATGAAACTAGTAAATGGAACTAGTTCCACATGAATTGTGGACCTAGATTAATCGATAGCACCGACGAACTATTGTGCCCAAGTCTATTCCTTTGTGACAATTACGGCACTATTCAAGTCAGTCGACCTTATTCCATTCATCACAGATGTCAGAATCCTACAGCATAGCTGACATGCAATGTTGAGTTTGCTGAACCGTTTTGTGTTGTGTTAAGGTTGGTTTTGCAATGGCCAGTCGAGGCTGAATGACGTGAGCTGAATAGATAGACGGACGGACGGACGTGCCTGTACACGGTTATGTTATATTAATTAATGGGATGAGGAGGAATTGCGAAATAGTGGATTTTAGCCGTTTTGTGTGAACGAACAAGTAAAACTTCGTGAGGAAACCTAGTATTTTCAATATGATATATTTCACTGAAATAAATTGTCTGGAATTTGGAGTGGGCATTGTCCTAAATATATACAATAGCTACAAATGATACGGTATTTTAAAGGTACAAGCTCAATAAATGTAATGCTACAATGATAAATTATAACCAATGTTCACTGATTTCTTGCATTTTTGTGAATAAAGTCACTTGACACTTTGTGAATGTTATACGACCTTCCAATTAAGCTACAGACGTGAATGAAAAAAGGTTTCATATTTTCTCATTATTAAAACACCAAGATGTTGATTTTTTGGTACTCTAAAAAAAACATAAACAAGGTTTGCTGCAATAAAGTATAAAAAAATACATAACGTTTTTTGTGTTCACAAATCCTGTTAGGTTTTTACCTTGAATCGTTACTGCAAAAAAAAGTAGGTAATAAACGCGTCAAATTGATAACCTCCCCCTTTTTTACAGTCGGTTAAAATTCTACAGGATTATTTTAACTTTGGTTTCAGTGTTGCCTTCTCATGTTATTTACTTGATTTTGTTTTATTTAGGCCGATTTTCGCCCATGCCAATTGAAAACGTAGAAGTGAAATATTCGAAGGCATCATTATATACATTTGTCGCATAAAAATATGATAACTCGACAGAGTCATTAGACATTTATTTTCTCGTTCGGATTCAATTTAGCACGGCGTTCAGAATACAGATTTTGGCGGTCGCTCGACTTTTTATGTATATATATAAGGTTCCGGATATGCTATCCGATACCAGGGCTGCCGTTTGTTCTAAATTTGAATCCATGAACGAACACACGCAATATAGGAATATTTATTTAAATTTAGAACAAACGGTAGCCCTGGTTGCGGATAGCTTATCTGAAACTTTATTTGAACATTGTGAAACAGGGCCTTAGAGTCGTATACAAATTATTTGCTAATGAGGTGAGAGTTAGCTTATTGGTCGGATAGCGTCCTACACTACATTTGCCGAGTCGCGGTCTCCACTGAAGAACTCGTTTACTCCAGCAGGCATCTGCAGGCAGATGCAGGGATCGGCGAGCTGAAGACAGGGCGCTCTATGCAAGGATATGTCCAGCACCATCATCATTAGCCTGCTGATAATGATGATGATGATAAACCGGTAGAGCGGTGGTAGTGGAGCGGTGTAGAATGCCGGCTTCTCAATCGGGAGGTCGTGGGTTCGAATCCCGGCATGGACCAATGACTTTGTTTTCTAAGTTATGTACATTTGTAAAATTATAGTAGCAATACCACTCGCTGACGGTGAAGGAAAACATCGTAAGGAAACCCTAGTGTCTGAGGTGTTAGCGTACCTCAGCGCTTATTACGTCCAATGGCCCAACTATGAGGCTAAGTGCGGAAATCTCAGGTCTAAATAACTAACACGCTCAGCCACGAGGACCTGCCGTCTGAAAGTAGACGCCAAAACATAAGGACCGATAGCCCTTCAAGATCACGAACTATCATGTCTGCCCCATTATCGCATCAGCTTTACGGCCCCCGGGGTCGTTATGGCCCTTAGCTAGGACAGTTCGCTCCTTAGCCCCCGCGGATTACCATCTCATAAGAAAAAAGGGTGAGAATATTACCCAATCGAAATACCTCCGGAGACGTGGACGGTCGTAAAGTGCTTGAACTCTTTTTATGGGGGGAAAATGTAATATGGCGGAAAGCTTGTGGAATAGCCAGGAAAATGAGGGCGGTGAAGAAGAAGAAAAGAAGTTCCGGCAACCCCGTCATGTTTAACGTTCAATGTATTTAAGACAAAAAATAAGTAAAACAAAAGAACTTTGGATGGCATAGACAATATAACTATTAGATAAAAGATCTTAATAATTGTTTTTGGTGCACTTCCCCTATCTAAATTAGGGATGCATGTTTTCAGTTTGAAAATTTGGAATCTTTGGATTGATCCTTTTAAACTGATGTTTTTGTTTTTGTACTAACATAGGTTAGATTATACTAACAAACTTAGGGGTGTTTAACGCCTGAAATAAATAAATAAAAAAGAACTATTGTGGGTATAGGAAGACATTTTTTTATTTAGGTTTCCTTTGCAAAATGTTGTCTGAGTAGGGCGTCCCACTCTCTCTTCCAGCTACACGGTTGATGTTAGAGACCTGAAAAATTTCAGGGCAGTAGCATAAATAATGAAATTCAAAGCCAAATTATCATAGCTAAGTAGACTTCACACACAAGTTAACAAATGATAAGCAACCGACCACCTTATAAACGTAAAACGTCTTACAAATTCCTTTAAACATTACTTAGATGAATTTTTTAAAAACCTATTTTGAGGCTAAAAATTCCACCCATGCCGGGATTCGAACCGGCGACCTCTGGCTATCTGTGCCAGTGCTATTTCCAACTGAGCTAATGGGCGACTCACCAGCATCAGTGAAATTTCGAACCTCTTTACACTATTCTCTGTATTACGTGGCATGGGTGGAATTTTTATCCTCTAAATAGGTTTTTAAAAAAATGTCCTTAGCACGGGTTAGTGCATTAAAAATAAAAATAGTATAATTACTTAGATGAAGTTTTTAGTTTTGTAAAACAGTTAAAACAACTTTTCTATGGAACCTTACAGTACGCGTGGCTCGACACGCGCTTCTTCATCTTTTTTTCAGCAATTCGACTAGTTTGTAGGAATGCTTCCTGCCCAACAGATAAAATAAAATTTATGTTATTTGGAACTATAGCGCATCGCGGGTGTATGCGGAAGCACGCGTGAACTGAGTCTCTAAAATGCATAGTTGTTCAAGAGAGTCATATTAGTCCGGTCATGGTCGTTTCATTCACACTATCAATATTACTAGAATATTACAATATTACCTATCGTATTACAATGGTATAACCCGTGCTAATTAACTCGGCGCCGCGCGCAATTCGATCTTCTTCGCGAGAGATGCCTATTTAAGTTGCGCGGGTCATACCCCTGGAATGACTTTGTAAAAAAAAAACTATGTCAGTATTAGACTCTAGGGCCTGTAGAAGTGATTGTGTTACGTGGAAGTTATTAATTTCACCATCATCATAATCAACCATGTCAGTCAACAGCTTGACTACGGCCTCTCCAATCACCACGCCAGTTATTTACTTATTTTCAGTTGGCGAGTAATTTTTTCGTACCTCCTAGCTTGAAACCACTGATGCTATGTGTGACTGGGGGCTAGGGTTTTCAGCAGAGAGCCCATTGGAAATTACGCTGATGAAGTTGTTCTGGAACCCTGCTCGTGACCCGACATGCTGTGGGCCGGTATTTGCTAAATAAATTTTCTATATCTATCTATATCTGTAATCCCACATCAACCCACTGCTGGGCATAGGTCTATTTTTTACTGCGCCATTCCTCACTTGCAAATAATATAAATAAATTTTTCATCCCACCATCTCGGAAAGAGTATTTTTAATCTTCAATATCTGAGTGGAAAAGCAGTTTTTATTCTCTAGAGGATAAAGTAAATTTTCATCCCACCATCTCGGAAAGAGTCTATTCTTAATCTTCAATATCTGAGTGGAAAAGTTGTTTTTATTCTCTAGAGGATAAAGTAAATTGAATTAAGAACATCGTGTGCACTAAGTTTGTGAATTAAAAAAGTGTACCTATCTTGTGATTGTAAACATTTTTTTTTTTTGCATTTAGTCATTTCCTCGCTGAGGTGGAATGAAAAGTTACGTGTTGCACTCGAGTGCAAAGATTTTTCACCTCGTGCTCTTTTGATTCCCTCGCTAACGCTCAGGATTCTAACTTTGAATCACTCGCTGCCCTCGTGATTCAATTTTAGAATCCTTCGCTTGCTCGGTCATCAAAATTGAACACGCGGTTAAAAAGCAACTTTGCACTCTTGTATAACAAATAACTATTATTATTTTTTTTTTTGCAAGTGATCAAAAGTGAAGAATTAAAACAGGATTTTATGTATTTAATTGTTAACCCTAAATTAACTAAGTAGAAAATAAATTTACTAAGTATTATTATTATTAATTTGGCCTCAGAATCCCCAGGTTCGATTCCCAATTCGGGCAGTAGCCCCAGGTTCGATTCCCAATTCGGGCATGTGCGAACGAATTAGTTTTCTAATTTAAGTACATTAATATGGCTAAAAATATTATCAACTATTTAAATATTGTAGTAGGTATAACGGGCGTTCACAATTTTTTGTGCTTTTAGGTATGCGCTGAAAAATATGTGGTGAAAATTACGTCGTTGTTGCTTTCGGCCACGGAATAAAGCTCTGCGGAAGCTATTTTGGTCAATTTTGGTACCAATTCCTAGTTTAAATTTGTAAATAATTAGTTTCTTTTTAAAATGAAAATAAACATTTCTTTCTATCTAATTAAGTGGCTACTACACGCGTGTACATAAAATAAATTACCTATTAGGTACGTCTTAACCGGGCCAAAATACGATCAAATATAAGCTAAAACGTAATTATCTTAGAAAATTGCCATCTCTTTACGTAATAAATAATACTGGCTGGACCCGTTTATTAAAAAAGTACACAAAATTAATTTGAGATTTAGTTAAAATTGTTTTAAATACTAAGGCCAACCTGCACCGCTTCTTAATCATAATTTAAATAATATTTTGTATGAGACATTTTAGTTAACCTGTGCCAACAAAAACTGTAAACTTTTTAGCCGTAGGGCCAAGTTGCATGCATTTTCCAAATTATATTCATGTTCTGAATGACCAAACTGCACGTTGTTAGGGTTAAAGCCGTTTGAGACACATTTTAGTGAGGCGGGCGGGCGTCAAACTAACAAGATGGCATGTGGTCGTCTTCGCGAAATTTTACGGTTCAATTTAGCCGTACTTTTTTAATGAATTGGTTGGTTTTATTATTATGCTGGACAATTGCATGGTGACGGCTCGTAACGTCGAGTGTCTGAAATTTCCCGCAAATTGAAAATTCACGTTAAGGTGGTTCGGGGTGCTAACTGGCGCCACCAATGGAATAAAAATTATAACTTGTATTGTAACATTACTAAGACTTAAGAAATCATTGATTACTTTGGCCAAAGGATAAGCCTAGCCATACAGCGAGGCAATGCCGCCAGCCTTCTTGGTACTCTGCCGCCCGACAGCGATCTGGCTCAAATATTTCATTTAAATTAGAATGTTTTGGGTTTAGTTCCATATTGTGAAATATCTAATGTAAATAGTGTTAAGTTAATAATAAAAAAATACTTTATACAGCATAAGCTACCAACCCAAAAAAAAAAGAAATAATGGTGGTATTATTTTTTCTCGTTGTGCAATAAAGTGTTCTCTATCTATCCATCTATAATACATTTTTATCTAAAAGTGATCATGAGAAATGTTAACAACTATCACATCTATTTTTAGAACCTACAGTCAAGAACCTTGGATCAGCAATCTAGGTCATTAATCGATTTCCGCCAAAAACGGCCGTTTTTAGCGGAAATCGATTAAAGTCCTATGATATTAATACTACATTGTAGGTTATATAATCTAAAAATAGTTATCACAGATATTAAGATTATTGATGTTTACTTTTTAAAAAAAATTATTATAATAGTACATTATGCCACACCTGGCAATAAAGTGGCTTTTTCCGCACGCTGCGCGTACGGAAAAAGCCGCTTTCTGGCCAAGTGTAGACATAAAAAGATGTACCCAACACGGGAGGTAATAAAGAAAGCTCTCGATCGCATATTTACGTCCCTCGCTTGCAGCTCGGGCCGCAAACTTCTGCGATCTCGGCCTTTCTTTGTATTACCACCCTAGTTATGTAATGTACTATTATGATATAAGTGCGGTAAGTTGAAAATTACAGCCGAGGCGATATTACTAGCCCGAGCCATCGGCGAGGGCTATAAGGAAGCAGAGGCTGTAATTTTCAAAGCGCACGTATGTCATACGACGTTTTATAACATATTTACGAGGAAATTAATAAAACTTTGTTATCATTGACGACATTTTCAAATAAAAACAATACATCGAAAAGAAAAAGCGCGCGGATTTATTTTTACTTGTCCACAAATAAGCGATGCGCGCGCATCAACTTTTTTTTTAGGCAAGGTACAAAAACAGCCAGTATTACTCATAAAGTAAATTAATATTTTTGTGTTTTTGTTACAGATAAATGGTTGTAATTTATTGTCAAAATTAATTAAATTAAAGAATTAAATGTTTATTTGTTATATTTTATTTCCCAAAGTTAATTTTATTCATAAAATATTGACCACTTTCTTGACATAAAATCTCTTTGCAGATTTTTAAAAGTATCGTTCATTTTTATACGAATTATCTTAAAACTTTATTTAAAAAAAAAACACGTGCCTTTTACATTACATTATCGCACAAGTACGTAATGAGATACATTACGATATTGAAATTGGTGTAATTACAACCACTTTACGAGCAAATATGTTATAATAGTACATTACACAACTAGGGTGGTAATACAAAGAAAGGCCGAGATCGCAGAAGGTTGCGGCCCGAGCTGCAAGCGAGGGACGTAAATATGCGATCGAGAGCTTTCTTTATTACCTCCCGTGTTGTGTACATCTTTTTATGTCTACACTTGGCCAGAAAGCGGCTTTTTCCGTACGCGCAGCGTGCGGTAAAAGCCACTTTACTGCCAGGTGTGGCTTAAAACAAGTTACGATTTTTATTCGTGGCCTTAATAATGCCCCTCACGAAGCGGTAACCAAATCAAATAAAATCAAAGAATTTTACTCAAAAATTCACAGAAAATGTGACTTATTGAACGTTACAAGTAAAACTAGGTGCCCATTTCAAAATGTAGCTCATTTTGGAGAATAAATGGACAAAAACTCCAAATGTAAAATTTCAAAGTCTTTTGATACTAAATGTAAATAATACTTATTAATGTAAATACTATCCGTGTAATTTTCGTTTTTAATACAAAAAAGTGTTCTCTATCTATTTATTTAATATGAAGCCCGCCAATCTTTATTTGTACGATTCTTAATTAAGAATTATTATTTTACACGTCTAACAAGCAAAATTAAATGAACTAAATACCCAACTTGGTGCAAATAACAACTAAGTAGAAAGCTGCAAGATTTACATTATACATTTTTATGTATCTGAGGTACGTCCCACTGGGCACAGTATTTTACTCTTTTTTTATTTCCTTCCACTTCTCGAAAGGAAATTAAAAAAAAAACAAAAATAACTTAAATTCACAATGAAAATTAAGTTCGTTTCAGTGATTTCCTCCACACGGGGTTGCCTAACGCGTAGGGGGTTGAACTCACTGATTTTAATATCTAAAAACATCCCTTTTTGCATGTAACATTTTAGACATCATGTTTTATACAGACATTTACTGCTTAAGACCTACACAATCGATATCTAAATAGAAATAGTGTAGAGTTTTTTTTTCATAACAACCGGGTTCGATTCCCGAAAAGAGTACAGATGTTTTTTAAAATGTATGAATGCAGTTTTTCTTGTTATCAAAATCGATGACATGGTTCCTCAGAACAGATCTTCGTATGTCTTATAGTTTCAGACTTTCCCATACTGACCGATTTGAATGAGACAGCCTGTATATTGTTGTTACCGTAATCGTTCGTCAAGCCGAACTCTATGATATTTATTGCATTGCAATGGTAATAAGTTATCGTATAATCTATGGCGGTACGAAGTTCGCCAGGACAGCTAGTAAATGAAAACCGTATTAAAAACGGCCAAATGCAATTCGGACTAGCGCACGCAGCACCCTTGCCCCAGCAGTGGGGACATACCGGTTTGATGCCGATGTCAACATATTCATGAAGTGAATAAAATAAATATTTTATTTAGGTCATTGAAAATCATGGACATTAGATAGATAGATAGAGAACACGATTGTACATAAAAAAGGAAATTATGCAATGTTTCTTAACCTTAGAGTACAAACGGCGGCCTTATCATTAGTCATTAGCCGTCTAAATCTATTAGATTTGTATTCTTCGTTATAAGATAACATTATTTTAAATGGATATCACGCCGGATGGATATAATTATATTTACATTCGTCGTGCTTATCTATTTTTTTTCTGATTGGGCATCACTCTTCCTGGGCATTATTTTTTTATTTGGTATATTAGAGAAATCTTCTTCTTATAATACGATTACAAACAGATAGCCAATACCTAATAGTTTTCAGAGCATCACAGAGTGCTGAGATGTTAAAAAAAGAAAGTAAGTTTGAAATTATGAATGTACATCACTCTGACTGGACGTAATTCGGTCCTTAATTTTTTTTGATACTTACAAATACAAATAGTTTTATTATTTATACATAGAAAATACATTTCATCCTTATTATCTAGACAATCAGTGTAGACAATAGATTATTGGTGACCCTCACACTAGGTCAGACCTGTCCTGTGAGGGCCATATAAAAATATTACTAGCTAGTTCTTTTTTAAGTAGCTTGACATAGATTTATTTATTTGTCGTGTAAAGCTTATATAATACCTACTTAGTCTTGCTTTGTATTTACTCTAGATTATACCTATTTAAAGAAAAATATTTATGGGGTCAGGTTCAATGTTAATGTTTTAGAGTAATTTTCGCACGTTTCCTATTTGTTTTCCAAATATTTTTTTTTTAAATAGATTTTGTCTCGATTCGTTCTTCTATCTTCAGTCTTCAATTATCTTTTCTTCAAAGTTTCTTTCTTCTAATTTCTTCAAAAGCTCTTTTTCGTTTTTGTTTAAGTATTTGTAGTAAAGCCGGCACTAACACACCTGAAAGTTTGCTCACCTGGTCTTAAAATGCAGGTTCGAGCAACAATTCAGGCCCATCAGTGTACCAGACTGTCTTCATTCTTGTTTTCCAGACTCTTCTTTCTTCAGGATTATTTTCTTTTTCTTCAACATTCTTCTTTGTTATAGATTCTTCTTATTTTCTTGTCGGGTTTATTTTGTCTTCAGTAATATTATCTTTTCGTCAACAGACGCCAATTGGCGGTGGGCATGCGAGTCAATTAAGCCTATTGCCATCTTACTATGGATTTATCGAAAAACCTGAAATCCTTTTCTTCAGTCCGTAAAATGTCTGTTTTATTATCTACTAGCTGACCCAGTGAACTTCGTACCGCCTACCATCGATACTTTTTTTTTTTTTTTGTTAGTAAGAACCATCCTCGTACTTCAAGGAATATTCTAAAAAAAGAATTAGCGAAATCGGTTCAGCTGCTCTCGAGATTTGCGCTTGCCAACACATGCAGCAATTTATATTTATATTATAGATCTAACCCTCACGTTTGATAGTAATAAAACACCACATTAAATTATTATTACTTACGTACATATTTATTGTAACGGTTTCATAAATTAAATGTGTAGAAACCAATTTTGTAGCAATGATTAAAAATATTAGAATGTGCGAGCGGGACAGCAGGTCAGTAACCACCTTAACAGTAAGAAAAAGGAACTTTCCGAATATTGAAATAAAATGAAAATTTATTTGCACAAAATATTTACGTAAACAGTGTATTACAATTTAAGAAACTAAATGTTTACGAATATTGTCATTAGTTGCATACGCTGGGCGACTCTGTATTGTAGACAACCAATATTAATAAAAATATAATGAAATAACTAATATTTATTGTTTACGTAAACGGGATACGGAGACTCTGTTCATGGAGAGTATGACAAACACTGTATAGAAAAACCGCAAGGCAGCCCTATAAAGAATAAAACAATGTCTACTCGACATTTCCACACAATCTCGAGGACAGATCCACATCGTTAGCGCCGCACTTTCATCGATGGCGCCAAATAAACATGGCCGCCGAAGGGACGGCGCGAAACGACTCGCGATTTGACAGCTGTCAATTAGACGGCGGGAAAACGTGGCTGCTTGACAAATTGCTGGTTGGGACGCCCGGAAACGTCTGGAGGGTGGAAAACTGGTGGGAAGTTACGTTTCTCTATAAATAACAAGTGGCTCAGGGCAACGAATCACAAAGCGGTAATTAGTAAAGTTTGTAAACCAAAAATTTTTTTTTTTTCAGGAAAAAATCACTATAAAATAGTTAAATCACTATCAGAAAAAAAAATATTTTGAGTAAAGATTTAGGTTTTGTTTTTTAAATTATTTATTGCACTAATTACATAAGTAAATATACAAGGGCGTGCTTAATGTAAGAAGCATTTTCTTCGAGCAAATCTTTTATGTTGAAGAGACTGGCAAAGGGTAGTGATAGAAAAAGGTGAAGTACTATAATAAACTTGTATGGTAGGCAGACGCGCTACCGCTGCGCCACAGAGGTCGTCAAAGTAACTTGCGATTTTCGCAGTGCCGGATAGCCAAACCGGCGTGAGTACATGCAACGACTAATCTATCAGGATCGACGCATCGTGAGAAGTGGCAAAACCTGGTCTCTGGCTACCCCTCCGAGATTCAGGCGTAATGTTAAGGGAAAAAACCCTGATAACATCCTCTCATAACGCTAGGGACCGGCCATTCAACCAAATGAAGATTAACACATTACTCCACATAAAACAACGGCCCACACTTAACTAATATAGTTTACTTACACGTGATGCTAGCATTATCGTATTAAACTACCATGTTATTACATAACTGACCAAAAACATCAACTGGTGACCCCAAAGCCTATGCGTATCGTTTCAATACCAGGGTTTTCATAACAAAAGGCCCTAAACGGTATCCATTACTGGAATGGGACGTGACTGGCAATCCATCTTCATTGGGGTAGTTTCATGTCTTTTTTTTACCATGTTTGTTGGGAAAACTAGACGGGGAGTTGGTGCAAGGAAAAACAAGCTTATACTGCTATAGCTGTTTCTGTTTGTCCAATAATCACTCTTATGGTGACCGCAATAAAATGGCTGGCGTTGATGTCCACCGTGTATAGAGACCTACATTTTCTGAACGATATTCATTTATTTAATATTGGGAAGACTAACAGCACATATAAAGAATAACATAAACATTAAACATACAGAAGGCCAATTATAAGTCTCCACTAATACAAATTAATTAAGCTTTTAACACGTTAACAGGCAATGGTATAATGGGAACTATTATACCATTGCCTGTTAACGTAACCATAGATTGAACCTTATCACTTTGAACAAATAAAGTCCAAATTAATGAAACCTTTCTACCTTTGTACCTAATACAGAGAATAGTGTAAAGAGGTTAGAAATTTCACTGATGCCGGTGAGTCACCCATTAGCACAGTTGGAAAGAGCGCTAGCACGGATAGTCAGAGGTCGCGGGTTCGAATCCCGACATGGGTGGAATTTTTAGCCTCTAAATAGGTTTTAAAACTTTTCTACCAGCTCCGCCCGTTATAGAGTTCCAGAAAAAATCCAATGACAGTTTAAAACACTACAATATTTATTACCTACAAAATTCCACAAAATTAATAATTTTAACCACCAAAGAAATCTGCACTAAGTGTATCCCTCAAGCTTTGGACTGATGAATTAAACATAATTATCCTGATCGCCTATTTTCACAAGTTTGTTAAATTGCTTACACTTTTGTTAACACTTTTCCAGATGAAAAACTGGATTTACTTGCCCGATCTAATGGGAACATAGAGATATACTGGCGCACTGGCGCTTAGGATGAACATGACAGAGTTATTGAAAATTGACGTTGTTGATAAAAAAAAAGGATATATACAAGTACGCTTCGGCCTGAAAATCCCTCCATTTTTGCAGTTTGTTAAAAAATACCCGCCTGCATGCATGCACGCGACAACTAATGAATGTTGATGAAGCGAAAGAGATCAGTCAGAATCGTGGCAAGTGGCAGACTTTGGCCTCTGTCTGTCTACCTCTCCGGGACACAGACGTGAGTTTATTTTATTCTTTATTTTACATTTGACCACACATCCGTGCATTAATTTTATTCTGTTACAAAATGTTACAGATTACAAAAAAATTAAAGGCTAATATGCTGGACTGTAGATAGATAGAGATAGAGAACACTTTTTGCACAACCAGAAAACAAGAATTATAAACATGATTTCTTAAAACTAAGTGATGTTCTTTCTGTATCAATAGAAATATATTTAGCCAACGTGTTTATTGCAAATTGGCTTGGTTAGCGTCAACAAAAATTAACTAGCAACTTTAAACTAACGTCGGGACTTTTACAAAACCTCAAAAAATGCAACAAACTTCGCAGCGAACAAAGTTATTCATTTCCGTATCTCAGACTATAACAGCAGTCCACGCCCACTTTTGTGCCTTGCGTGACCACCTACGTGGAGCGAACACTGTTGGTAGCTAATTGAATTAGCCAATATAGTCTCATTCCAATTCCATCCACTTTACGTTATCAACTGATAGTTGGGTCGTTTAGACAAGGTTGCTTTATGATGACCAGGGGGCTTATTCAGTTGAGAAAAACGGTTATCAAAGTCAGTGGTAAACTACTGAATTCGATAAATGTTTTTCATATTATGAACGTCACAAAGCAAGCGGTGGTATGGTGCTGCAGCTGTAGAACGCCGGTCTCACATACGGGAGGTCTTGGATTCGAATCACAACATGTATGACTGTTTTCTAAGTCGCTGAATGAAAACGTCATAAAGAAACCTGAGTGTCTGAGGAGTTCACATACCTCGGCGCTTGAAATCGCCAATCCGCGGTGGGTACGCGTGTTAATTAAGCACATGCCCACTCTCTCTCTCTGAGAGAAAACCTGTGTCCCGCAGTGGGGCATATAGGCTACGTATATAGGCATGGCGTTAAGCCATGTCAAAGGCCTTATGGGCGGCTTGATAGCTTTTGACAGTAAGGCCCGCCACTGTCTTACAATCCTCCACCAACCCGGACTTGGACGTGGTGGAGTATGGCCTAACCTTCCTGCGATACGGGAAGAGACCCGTGCCCCAGCAGTGGGGACATACAAGGGTTGATAACGATATAGGCTAAAAAAACTTCACAAAGACTCAAAGAGAAGCTTTTATGGGATGGACTTGATGCGGAAATGGCCAGGGCATCAAACACGCTATACCATTGCATAGCCAAGCATCCGGATTCGAGCGGATACGTTTGGATTTTTACGATCATGCAACGCTGGCGTTTCACTCGTCTATTCATGTCCCCGTTTAATGCTGACGATTTATATTGCATTGTAGCTTTTACAATAAGTGCTAAGGATTAGTCAGAAAACTCGGCAGTGGATGGTTAACAGTTCAATAATCAAATACGAGTGGCCAAGTGATGTCCCGGTATTGGTAGAGAACTCTTATAGTAATCCGGTTTTTTTTAAGATAAGATAAGAATATTCTTTATTTAATTGTACACACCAGAAAATAATTACAGAGACAACAGTTACGAAAGAAGAGGTACAATTGGCGGCCTTATTGCTGACAGCAATTTCTTCCAGGCAACCTTAAATCGGAAAGATTGCTAAAGGAGAAATTGAGACGGTTAGTTGGTGCTCATGTGGGGTCGTGGGGAAGTGGGGTCTTAATTTTAGATTAGAATTTTAATATAATAATCGCGACTCGACTCGTCGTACTACCTAGGCAGATCACACATTGATTATAAAAGAACACTGGTTTTTTATTAGCGGGACTTATGACCGGTTTCCGAATTGAGAATGTCACCAAGTAAATACTTAGATACAGTACTACACATCATAAAAGTCCCTTCGGGAATCTTCGTTCGCGCAGACTAGGAAGAAGTGTAACGAAAGTACCCGAAGCTATATGTACATTCAACATGATCTTTAACCGATACGGTTAAGGTGCAGAATTGATTGCCGCAGTAGCGCTACCTACTTCGCTAACGCTAATATTGCCAAACTAATAGTCACGTGCATCGATGACGTTGAATCAACCAATAGCAACAAAGGCGCGCGGCCTGCCATAAAATGAAACTATCTGATTGGCCGATCAACTTGCCGCACATCCAAAATTTGGTCATCTGCGCAGATACATCCGCGAGACTTATTTCTTGTGTAGCACTGTAACGTTCTCACGCTCTTTGCTGAGAATTTCGAAGAGACAGCGCTACAGTCAAGTATAGCGAAATGTCAATACAGAAACTGGTCCTTAGAAAACAAAGTTATTCGTATATGCCGAGATTCTTACCCGAGACCTCCCGAATACTGTAGTAGATAATATTTCCAAAGGGTTCTAAAAATATGTACCAGTAATAATAATAATAAATAAATATTCATGGACATATTACACAGATCTCGTTAGCCCTATACTAAGTACAACTGTTACAGGTGCTATCGACGATAGATTCAATACACTAAATTATATAACATCCAAGACCCGAGACAAACTAGAAAAGTTTGTTTCCAAGTTTGACCCGGCCGGGGATCGAAACCGAGACCTTCGGTTTTACAGTCAGCGTGCCAAACCGCTGCGCCACCGAGGCCGTATAAAAGACTTGAATAAAATGTAGCTTGAAGATCCCAAGAAAACCTGTTCAAATTCTTTCCACAAAATTACAATTACCTGAGTGTGTCCGTATCAGTGAGAAGTCTGTAAAAGTGACTAAGCAGAGAAGTTTATAAGATTTAGCGTATTGTATCGTAATATCGTCGCTTTTTAACACTTATTTAGCAGAATTTAGCACAATAATTAGGTAAATTACTCAACATACGTGTTATTATTATTTTGTCTCTAATTGATTGACCTGACAGATTGCATAATTATTATGATATTGACATGTAATATTTTCTTTTTGACATTTGTAAATTTGATTATTATTTCTACATTGGATTGTTATTATGTACGGAGTCTTGACTTGTAATGAATATTACCAATAAATGATGTCTATGTCTATCACCTTCATAATTCAAATTTTAATTTCTGCATGTGATTTAGGTATTGATTTTGTTTGATTCTGTCCTTTCCGCTGTTGCGTATCTCTTAAAATATACTTTTTTTGAACTAAAACTTTCGTAAGCACAACACATTGTAGACTTTTAGTCCGGATTTACTTACGGGTGTTGTTATATCGGAAAACAACACCCGTAAGTAAATCCGTACTAAAAGTCTATAAAATATACTTGTTTATTAATACCAGTAGGAGAACCAACGATCCCTAAGACACAGGTTCCTACCTAGTTTAGGGGTCAGAAGTTCGAATTGTACAATGACACTGTGTACGAACAACCTTTGTTGTTCACCAAACCAAACCTTAAGAGCCAGAGGTTGCGGGTTCGAATCCCGACATGGGTGAAATTTTTAGCCTCTAAATAGGTTTTAAATTTGTCCTTAGCACGGGTTAGTGCATTAAAAATAAAAATAGTACAAACCTTAAGATTTAAGGTTAACCAAAGCTTAAGATAAAAATTGTAGACTGTACAAATAAATAATTTTATTATAATTTCCCAGACTCCCCGACCAAATCGCGAAAAAAACGCCAGAAAATTCATAAATTCTATGAGCGCGAATCTAGAGCAAACATTTCGCCTCTCAGTCTAAATGCACCTCTGTGTGGCTCTTTGTATTTAGTAGGTCTAGGCGGCCTCGTTCGTCCAATTAGTACTAGTTAAAGGTCCGATGAAGAAATGGTTCATTAGCAACGCGTAGTCTCTGACTCTCTGGCTGACGAAGTGGCTTAAACAAAAAGAACGTTTAAATCATGGTTCACATCAATGGAGTTCGATATCAAACCTTGTATGTCCCCACTGTTGGGGCACGGGTCTCTTCCTGCATCGCAGGAAGGTTAGGCCATACTCCACCACGGGGGCCAAGTCCGGGTTGGTGGAGGATTGTAAGACAGTGGCGGGTCTTACTGTCAACAGTTATCAAGCCGCCCATGAGGCCTCTGACATGGCTTAACGACTGCCATTACATGACAGCCGGCAAGAACGGCTTAGCGTGCCTTGCGAAGCACGGAAGCGCTCGGAAAAAATGCCACTAGCGGTAGTCACGAGATGGTCATCGATCCAGTAGCTGAACGCGCCTGTTTTTGCTTAACCCAAGTGATTGATTCCAATCACTCGGTTCCGCTAGGCCACGAGCGCTTCAATGGAGTACTTTATTAGAGATTTTTGGACACAGCAAAAAGAGACGATGTCAATGGCTATGGTAAAAAAGAATGCTCTCAAAACGCCTACATCTAATACGTTCATTTGCACTGATTTTACAATAACACATAAACGCAGCAGGTCCTCTTCTAGTTCACACACGTCGTAGTTAGGGAAACTTTTTTTTTTAAAGGAAGCGCTCGTGGCCAATGGAACCGGGTGACTGAAATAAATTACTTGCATTGAGTATCAACTTGCGCGGTTTGGTGCAGGATGGGTGACTGTCCTGTAACATCCGCTAGTGGCATTTTTCGAGTGCTTCCGTGCTTGGCAAGGCACGTGCCGGCTGTCATAATGGCAGTCGTTAACCCATGTCAGAGCCCTTATGGGCGGCTTGGTATAATTTCAGACGGTGGGGCCCGACACTGTCTTACAACCCTCCACCAACGCGGACTTAGCCCCGGGGTGGAGTGTGGCCTAACCTTCCTGCTTCCTGCAAAAAGAGACCCGTGCCCCAGCAGTGGAGACAAACAAAAGACGTATTTTTTTCTCTACGACTAATACTTTTTTAATTGTCTCTCAGGAGTATACTAAGGAATCGTGTTTGTATAAATAAGAGCTTTTGTCCGTAAATCATTGTTCAATGCTATTCAAGGCTTACTTAACAGACGATAAACTTCACTTTAAGCCAAAACAACGCATCCGCCGCCTTTGGAAAAGCACTGGCGAGCAATTAACCAAGCCATTCTCTTGCCTAGCAATAAAAATGACCTACTTTGCATTATAATGCCGCGGCCTACATACAATTTAAGGCTCTTTCAGACAGTTCAATAATAGACAATGTTAGCAAAAGCCGGGTCTCCTAAGCTGATTGGCAAATCCTTTTACTGCAATAACTTGCCATCGACACGCTAACAACAACGTCAGCTCTGAATTGTAGTTGTATGAAATATGGCCTTTGGTTACTAGTAAGTTGTTTGGTTACTAGTAAGTTGTTTGGTTACTAGTAAGTTGCTTAAGACACGTTTAAAGGTAAATGATATTTTATTTCATAAACGTGGTTTGCTGGAAGAAATCTCTCGAAGAGATGAGGTCGCCTTTGTACATGTATTTTCTTAAATTGTATTTTTTTGTGTTTTTCGTGTGCAATAGAATATAAGAAAAAAAACATTAGTTTTTAAATAGATGGTTCAGAGTAGAATATTTTTCCTGCATAGCAGACATTCAAAAGTTATGAGGGAGTGCCTTAAAGTTGTACATAATTATGTATATGTATAAGTAAGTTTTGTTATGTAGTTTTAATATTTATGTTTTGTTCCCGCTACCTTAATTTAAACACCCCAGGGTGTAGTTAGGTTAGAACTCAACCTTATGAGAACTAATCTTATAAGGTTGGCTGTATAAGATTAGTTCGTCTTTTTAACGTTCGTTATTATTTTAAGATTGTATTCTACGCAATAAACAATACTGTAGAATATTACAGAACGGGCATTCTTCTATGTAATTATTGTCTTACACAGACAAACCTTACCAACCGCAGCCAATGACGCCCCTGAATTGCATTGTGCTTGGTAATGCTTTGAAAGCGTGAATTTAAATAAATTATAAAAATCCATATACATACCCCAAATCATAACTCGAACAAAAGTTGTTAAAAAAACCACAAACGTAACCCTGTATTACACCTAAGTGTAATACCGGGATGACGCAAGTGGGCCTAAGCCCACTTGCGTCATCCCGGGTTAGCTCATCTAATTCGAGTTAACCCGCAAGTTGGCCTTAAATGAAATCAATTCGTATGTCGCTTAAATAACACAAAACCGTAATGCACATGCATTGCCTTCAAGTGATTCCGCGTGACATTTTCGTATTAACAGTCGGTCATCCATCACCAAACTTGTCCCGTCTGAAAGCGCCCTTACGGAGCATTTGCCTAAGGCTATGACTATCGCAATATGGGTCAGTCGGACCGTTTGTATTTGCAAATGTCATTATTCCGATGCGAGGATGTCGCCCGCCCAACTGAGTGGAAATTGAGGGTGCTGAATTTGGGACGAGAATAGAGCTCTGTCTCCAGGGGCCTATTTAGTGGGTTTTACTAAAGTTTTAGTAAAGTGGTTATTCTGCTAGGGTAATAGGCTGGCAAAGTCGGTAAAATTACAGATAAGCGCTGCTCAGTACTGAATATTTATAGGGTATAGACCGGTGGTAAGCAAAGGGGAAGATAAAAAGTACCCGGAACCGGCGTGCGTGCATGCAACGACTTATGAACGTTGATGAAGCGAAAGTAGCAAGTGGCAGTCCCTGGTTTCTGCCTACCCTTCTGGGATACAGGCGTGAGGTTATGTAGAAGCAGAAGTAGAAGTATATTTATTTACGAACACAATACTAAAAACGAACATACCATGTATGTATGTATGTATGTAGAGCGGTGGAATCGAATCCCGCGATGTACCAACATTTCTTTCTAATTATTAGAATATTTTCGGGGCTTAATCGCGTAGGAATTTATTGCTATTTTTTCTAATAATGTGTTCAAGTCGCGAAAGTTTAAAGTGTTTTCTTTCTAAGTTACGTACATTTGTGAAGCTATTAGCAATTTGAAACTAATTCTAATCGCTGAGGATTAAGGAAGATGACGTGAGAAAACCTTAGTCTCTGTGGTGTTCATATAGCTACCCCATCGCATGGAATTGCAAATCAGCGTTGGGCACGCGTGCCAATTAAGTAATACTTTCTCTCTCTCTCTAAAAGAAGGCCTGTGCCCTGCAGTGAAACATACTTAAAAAACACACAAAATAGGGGTTCGTTATCGTTCGTTATCAACCCTTGTATGTCCCCACTGCTGAGGCACGGGTCTTCACCTGCATCGCAGGAAGGTTAGGCCATACTCCACCACGAGGGCCAAGTCCGGGTTGGCGGAGGATTGTAAGACAGTGGCGGGCCTTACTGTCAAAATAGGGGTAAAAGCAGATTATTTATTTAGAACACAAAACAGTTTACAGACATATTTACCAAATTGACTTACATTATAGATCAGATCTAGCCTATAACCCTAAACTTGTGTACCTAGCATGCACTTAGGGTAACTAGATTAGACTGAAAACTTATATTAATTTATTTTAATCTCTCAGGGTGCCCTGAGAGCGCCACGGATAGTTTTTATAAATACTAAAAAATATATATGTCCACATCTGTGTTATCTGCCACCAGATCGTGGTAAGTACAACGCATGCTAACAATGGGGGTTGTAAAAAGAAGTATTATTTTTGTAAGTTTCTAAAGGGAAGAATAGAGGTTTGCGACTGCGATATCTAATATTAAATTTTATCTGAGACACGAGAGAGGGAGAATCCATCTTCGTTTTAGTGGTATGGAGATCTAAAAGGTTACAAACCAACGGCCTAGATTTTCTAGACATTAAATAAAGAAAAAGTCGGGCTTCACGGCAGGAAATAACGGACGGAATTCACTAGGAACTAAATTACTAGTACGTCCTAGAACTTGTTAAGCGGAAGTGGGTGCCAAGATGACAAAAATATTGTTTTCTTTTTACCCGACATAAGACTGCGAAAGCGAAGGATATTAATGGTATCTGTGTATGTTTCTCTATCATCGCTTTGAGGCCAAACAAAATTTAAAATTCATGCCTAGCTTTGGCAGTCGCCTCTTTATTTACTTATTTAGGGTTCTGTACTCAAAGGGCGAAGCGTTCGCCCTTGCAAAGCACGGAAGCGCTTGGAAAAAATGCCACTAGCGGTAGTCACGGGACGGTCGCCCATCCTGCATCAGACCGCGCCTGTTGTTGCTTAACTCAAGTGATTGATTCCAATCACTCGGTTCGGCTAGGCCACGAGTGCTTCTCTGTTGTCTTTAGTTTCAATCATACTATATTACTATATCCGGACTTGGCCCCCGTGGTGGAGTATGGCCTAAACTTCCTGCGATGCATGAAGAAACCCTTGCCCCAGCAGTGGCGACATCCAAAGGGTTGATATCATTTATCTTTTATTGTTAAAACGGCAATACATACAGACATAAAACTTATCGCGATTGAGGGACTTGTTAGAATGATATTTTAACGATTAAAATTTATCAAGTACTTTAAGCTGTACTCCGCGGTGTTACCCGCAGTTTATCGATTTTCTCATGGGAATAAGATATTTTCCCGCAGTAAAACGTAGCCTTTTTGTTAATACAGGGTGTCAGCTAACTCCATACCATATTAAAATCGATTTTGCCGTTAAGATGTGAAGCCGTAACAAACATACACACTCACAAACTTTGGCCTTTATAATAGATAGATAGATAGATAGAGAACACTTTATTGCACAGCCAGAAAAATATTACAACCATGATTCTTAAATCTAGGTAATGTTATACAATTAGCGGTCTTATCGCTAAGAGCGATCTCTTCCAGACAACCTTTGGATGGAGTGGATTGCATGAAAAATATAGTCGGTACGTGGTGCATGTACATAAATGATTAAATCGAAAATATAGTGATAACAAATATTGTTGTTTGTTATAATTACTTATAATTACCTACGATATAATGTACATATATTTAAATAATAATATACATAGACACCTAAAAAATAAATACATATCCAATTAAATACATATAGGTAAGCAACATGTACTTAAATAATAATACACATAAATACCTAAAAATAAATACTTATACAAGTAACACATATAAGCAACAGTTTTCCAGTTTATCCAGTGAGATAGTGGGATTTCACCAGTGCCTTAAAACAAGCCAAGGACTTTGCTTTTCTCACTTCCACGGGCAGATCATTCCATAAATGGACTGCCTGAGCCGTGAAAGAGGAGCCAATATTAGTGTGATGTGACGTGAAGTGTGATAATAATTATTATTATTCTTAATTTGGAAATCCAACAGCACAAAATAACAATAAAATATATAAATATCGTTCCGATGTTAAACCTAACTGCAAAGTAGGTAGTCGGGGCTGTAAGTAATGCAATTTGCTTAAGTCAGATGTCGCTGCCTGTACGTAATACAGAGAATATTGTAAAGAGGTTCGAAATTTCACTGATGCCGTGAGTCACCCATTGGCTCAATTGGTAGAGCGCTGGTACGGATAGCCAGAGGTTGCGGGTTCGAATCCCGGCATGGGTGAAATTTTTAGCCTCTAAATAGGTTTTTAAAATAAAAGATCTGCAAACAATTATTGTAACAATAAAGCCAAAAATAGATTTCACTTGTAAATATTACTATGCAATATCAAGCAGTGGAGCAAATTAAATATTAATGAATATTAATGTGCTTAGCAGTTTTCTATTATTATAATAATAGAAAACTGCTAAGCACAACTACGGAACCTCGGTGCGCGAGTTCGTCTCGCACTTGGCCGGTTCTAAACGGTGCAAGTATTGTATTCCTTTGTAACACAATCCTATACACGGATGGCATCACTGAACAACAAAGCAGAAAACGTGCCCAATATTTTATATCATACCGACCTTATTCCTACTAGAGATAGAGCGTAAAATTGCTGTTAACCTAATTTTTAGACCGAGTTTACAACTAGACCTCCCAGAAAAGCACCCATAAAGACGACGTAAAAGGTGCCCTGATGTGCATTTGATAGTGGACGTAAAACTGTGATGGGTACGGGCGATATTCCTTTGAGGGTTGTTAATTTATTTCGATGCCATTTGGAACAGTGTTTACATTGGTTTTTATTAAAGCTAACGGCCGCGCTCCACATTTTGTTTCTTGTCTATGAATCGTCAGAGTTAATTCAAATTAAATTTTTACCCGACTGCGCCAGAAGGAGGGTAAAAATTTAGGAGGAGGGTTACGTTTCAGCATGTATGTATGTATGTATGTATGTATGTATGTATGTATGTATGTATGTATGTATGTATGTATGTATGTATGTATGTATGTATGTATGTATGTATGTATGTATGTATGTATGTATGTATGTATGTATGTATGTATGTATGTATGTATGTATGTATGTATGTATGTATGTATGTATGTATGTATGTATGTATGTATGTATGTATGTATGTATGTATGTATGTATGTATGTATGTATGTATGTATGTATGTATGTATGTATATATGTATATATTATACGTATTTCTTTGTTATCGTTGTAGCGTAGCGTAGCACGGCTTGGCTTAATTGTGAGAGTGCCTGCCTAGTGTCACAAAAATTAAAAACTACATATTTACTTATAATCAGAACATTTTTTACGCAATGCGGTATTTTTTTTAAACATATCACAGTCATTATTTACGAAAATATTTTATCTCTCTCAATAGGCAAAAATAATATCAATAGGCAAAAATAATATCAATGGGCAAAAATCATATGTTCTTTTATAGTGCGTCTTTGGAAAAGTTATCATCATAAAGCTTATTAAATATAGTAGCTCTTTTTAGAACCTACTGACAAGAACTTAGGTTTAAGCAGTTTTTCCAAAAACAACCGTTTTTAGCGGAAGTCAATTAAAGTCCTTGGTTGTTGATCTTAAGGTCTAAAAAAAATAAAAAAAAAGTAATATACGCGTCGAATTGATAACCTCCTCCTTTTTTGAAGTCGGTTAAAAATAGTCGTCACTGTTGTCAAGATTTACAATGTTCACGTTTTGAAACAGACATAGGTATTGTATTTTCTAAGGTTAACACGAGCAGTAGACATAATTAAAACTGTTTTTATACGGATTTATGCTCGTTTATTACATTTTTACAATTTTCCAACGTTTCGGCACTTTTTCAGGTGTTTCAGTCATCCGGGACCACGGCACCTAAAAAAGGGCCGAAACGTTGGAAAATTGTAAAAATTTAATAAACGGGCATAAATCCGTATAAAAACAGTTTTAATAAGACATAGGTATTATAAATGAAGATATGATTATACTATTTTTTTTTATTTTTAATGCACTAACCCGTGCTTGCACGGATAGCCAGAGGTTGCGGGTTCGAATCCCGGCATGGGTGAAATTTTTAGCCTCTAAATAGGTTTTTTGAAGATATGATTTCAAGTATTATGAAGGTATATTTTTTCGTTCATGTCCTATGTTTTTTTTTATTTATTTCATATTTATGTACCGTTTATGTATATGTATCAAGTATAAAATAATATGTCGTCTAATATTGTTTACTTGCGCCGACTACCCGTAATTCAGTTTCCGTTTCTTCTTTTCCGTCAATGGTTGTCTGGAAGAAATTACTTTTAGTAATAAGGCCGCCACTTGTACTGTACTGTTTTTTTTAAGTCTCTTATGTAATCCCTGGTGTACATGCAATAAAGAATATTCTATCTATCTATCTATTCCATTGGTGGCGCTAGGTAGCACCCTTAACGCAATTGCAGAAACCCATTGTCTTCAACAGGATGTTTTACTCAATTTCCGTTCCCAGTTCGCACGCGCAACGCATCAAGTCTGAGATTGTCATGTATGATAAAAATGGATATATTTCCATATTTGCGATGTCCTTGCCTCATGGGGTCCCGAAAGGCCCGAAACAGTCCTACGATCCTCCACCCGCCCGAACTTGGCCCTCCACCCGAACTTGGCCCCCGTGGTGGAGTATGGCCTAAACTTTATTCGATGCAGGAAAAGACCCGTGCCCCAGCAGTGGAGGACTTCCGGTGAAAACCGAAGCCTACTCCAGACCCCGAGGTTTATTCAGACATCATAAAAACAGAACACACGCCGCAATAACAAAACATCTTCTTCTTGATCAGGCTATATTAGTCCACTGCTGGACATAGCCCTCCCCTAATGAGCGCCTTAGCGCAACGTTGTGCCATCATTAACAAAACATAATTATTAAAAAAATAAATTAAAGGAAAGGCGTTACACTGCTCATATAAAAGGCAACTCAGCAACTGACTAAGTAACATGAGATAGGCTAGCCTTCAGCGCTGATTTTCAGACAGTACCCGGAACCGGCTTGCGTGCATGCCAAGACTTATGAACGTTGATGACGCGAAGGTGATCTGTCAGGAAGGATCGTGGCAAATGGCAATCCCTGGTCTTTGCCTACCCGTTATGTACGTAGTGGTTATTTGACGGCCTCGGTAGCGCAGCGGGTTGGCACGCTGACTGTAAAACTGAAGGTCTCGGGTTCGATCCCCGGCCTGGTCAAACCAGAAAAGGAACTTTTCTAGTTGGTCTCGGGACTTGGATGTTATCTATGTATTTATTGTATTAAATCTATCGTCGAGTTAGCACCTATAACACAAGTCATTTAGTTGTACTTAGTATAGGGCTAACAAGATCTGTGTTATAGGTCCATGAATATATATTATTTATTTATTATTTATACTCTTTGGTTATGTATGTATGTATGTACCGGTCAGATTTTCAACAGAGCTGTTTATCAGGGGATTTCGGAGAGTACCAATAACTCTCTCCATACATCTGGTGAGCTGACAGACATGCGCCAGACGTTTACTTACTTTAAGCTGTGCACGTCCAATCCACGGGGCTTTCTCAACAAACTCATATTCTTGTACTGAATAAATAGTTTGTAGTAATGAGGCTGCCGAATTATATAATTTCTGTGTACAATAACGAATATTCTATTTACGTAATTTTCTTAACTCTTTGAAAACTTTGTATAAAAAATTATGACATAATTTTTCGATTTTACTGTATGCAAAAAAAGTGCTCGTGGCCTAGTGAAACCGAGTGATTGGAACCAATCACTAGGGTTAAACAACAACCGTCTATTCACGCCCACATGCCAAGCGTCTATTCACGGTGTCAGATCATGATTTAAAAAAAAATCTTAAAAATATAATTATGAAGATTGGTAGCATGGGAATAATCCGATTGGACTCGCATTAAAAATATTTTTAGAACCGTCTGCCTGAGATTAATATTTTTTGGCAGAAACTCAATGAGCGTGTTCTCTTTGCTGTACTGTTGGTTATTTTAATAATTTCAAAGTTATATCAATCCCGTGCTAAGGACAATTTTTAAAACCTATTTAGAGGTTAAAAATTCCACCCATGCCGGGATTCGAACCCGCGACCTCTGGCTATCCGTGTCAGCGCTCTCCCAACTGAGCTAATGGGTGACTAATCGGCATCAGTGAAATTCCCAACCTCTTTACAATATTCTCTGTATTACCTGTCGCTGCCTATACGTAATACAGAGAATATTGTAAAGAGGTTCGAAATTTCACTGATGCCGGTGAGTCGCCCATTAGCTCAGTTGGAAAGAGCGCTGGCACGGAAAGCCAGAGGTCGCGAGTTCGAGTCCAGGCATGGGTGGAATTTTTAGCCTCTAAATAGGTTTTTAAAATCTTAACTGAAAAGAAAAATCTACTCGTAGGTTTTCAGAGGGTGTCTTGTTAAATGATCATGTTACCTCATGTCATGACGCAGACAGGATTAAAAACTGCGCACTTCTAGTCTATATTTAGTGAAGACGGTCGCGGGTCTTTACTCCAAAATTCCACCCATGCCAGGGCATGGATGCAGTTTTTAGCCTCTAAATAGGTTTTTAAAGATATATTTTAAATTTTAGGGCGTATTTAACAATAACTTTTGCAAATAAGACCTAATTACTACTGGAAAAAGCCCAAAAAAGGAACACATTACAAAAAACTGAATATCATATAAAAATTAAATCCGAAAAACTTGCAAGAATCACTATTATGTGCCGTTTTCGGCACAAATCTTGTATTTATGTGAATTGTTCTTGTTTGACCTATGATTGGTATGCCTTTTCTTTCCTGTGATGTGTTAATTTGTTCCAAAAAATGTCTTTCTTCCTTCTTTCTTTCTTAAATTCACAAAGAAATTCATAGATGGCGCTTACAGGCGTGGCCATAGAAGAACTGGAGTACGGCTGTCAAAATTAATCTGTGCTGACTAAAATTTGAGACACGTCTTTGTTCTTGTATGTGCACGGATATAAGCGCCATCTATCGGAGTCCTTTGTGAAACTGTGAAACTCAAAAGGGCTCATTGTAGTAGGTAGCGATTACAAATTATGTATACTATAAAAATGTTCGTTGTTCGAATAAGAAATGTTCGAATACAATTCGTTGAATGTTTTGGTAAGCGCAAATCTCGAGAGTAGCTGCACCGATTTCGCTATTTCTTTTTTTTAGAATATTCCATAAAGTGCGAGGAGGTTTTTACGGAGAGAAAAATAAAAAAAAATTAAAGAACCGACTGTTAGCCGGTACGAAGTTCGGTGGGTCAGCTAGTCTATAATATAAAAATGAATCGCTAAATCTATAATATAAAAATGAATGGCTCAATGTGTTGGTAAGCGTAAATCTCGAGAGCAGCTGAACCGATTTCGCTGATTCTTTTTTTAGAATATTCCTTGAAGTACGAGGATGGTTTTTACGGAGAGAAAAATAAAAAAAAAATAAAGAATCGATAGTTAGGCGGTACGAAGTTTGCTGGGTCAGCTAGTATAATATAAAAATGAATCGCTTCTTCTGTTGGTAAGCGCAAATTCCGTGAGCAGCTGAACCGATTTCGCCAATTCTTTTGTTACAATATTTCTTGAAGTACGAGGAGGTTCTTACGGAGAGAAAAATTAAAAAAAAAAACTGACTGTTAGGCGGTACGAAGTTCGTTGAGTCAGCTAGTTTTTGATAAAAAAACACAGCGGCAATATTTATTACTATTTAATAACGTCCTATTGCGTTTTAAAAATACCTAATAAGATTTTAAAGTTTATTTAGTTTCATGAAACTAAATAAACAAAATTCTAATCGATATTTTTCCGACGCACATCTGGTTTCTATCACTCGGTCGATATCAAAGAGATTTCTTGGTTTATTTATTTTGCTCTGTGCGGTGAGCAAAATGTTTCGGAAAGCGTAGCCGAAGATTTGAGGTAGATTTTTTACGTAACTTCTCCTTCTTTAGCATGTAGACGTTTTTGTGCTTTTTTTCAAGATTATGGTATGGATCGTGGTCATCTGGGTGTATTTCCAAGTTAGCGGTATTCTTCTTCTCCTTCTTCTTCTTCAGGCTATATTAGTCCACTGCTGGACCTAGCCCTCCCCTAATGAGCGCCATAGCGCCCTGTCTTCAGTTTGCCGCATCCAGAATCTGCCGGCAGTCTTTCGCAGATCGTCGTCCCGTCTAGAGCACGTCCCACACTACGTTTGCCGAGCGTCTCCAGAGCGATATTCTTGCTTGATTACAATAGCTCAGGGTCTGGTTCTGGGTCTCTTACTTCGGGACAAAGACAAGCGATTGTGGTGTGTGGAAGTTATCATTATTATTAATTCATCATCATCAACCCATTACGTCCCCACCGAGGGGCACGGGTCTCTTCCCTGAGGAAGGTATAGGCCATACTCCACCACGTGGGCCAAGTCTGGATTGGTGGAGGCTTGCAAGACTAGTGGCTGGTCTTATACTGTCAGAAGTTTTCAAGCCTTTCTAAGTCTTCTGACTTGGCTTAATGACTGCCATCTATCGACGGCAGCCGGCACCAACTGCTTAGCGTGCCTTGCGCATCACGGAACCGCTCGGGAAAATGCCACAAGCGTTAGTCATAGACGGTCGCCCATCCATGCACTGTACTCTCCCTATATTGCTTAACCTTCGTGATTGTTTGAGATCACTCAGACAGCCGGGCCATTCTGGATTTAATCCGCGACAAATTAATTTGTGAATCAGATGATCTGATCTAACCCAAACGATAAAGCTACAAAAAAGCTTTAACTCAACTGTCGAAAGGGTTGATTTAACAATAAAATAATCTGTAATGTGAATGCATCCTGTGAGGTCGTAGTTTAAAGAACTTATGACCCGATACTTTTCCGTGGTTTGAGATTTTGGAGGGAACAGGCGTAGTCCATCTTAACTAACCATCATCGTGAGACAGAAAGAGGACACATTCGAATTTCAAACGGATTCAAATTTCGAACATTTAAATTGCACAACGACACTCACACTCACATCCTATACCTACCCAAATCGCTTGATCCCTCGCATCTTACTGTTCCTAACGGAACCGCGGGTCTTAGTGCTGGTCTTATATTTCACGCGTCAGTCGTAGCCAGGCTAAGATGACCCTTTCTCCTTGTTTCAGAGTCAAAGTTTTTCCATGGATTCGACACACAAAAATACTGAAGAGAGTTTCAGTTTGGTTTTCAGGTTTCGTTCAGTTGTAATAATAATAATAATAACATCCGTCATATGGATGCCACCATCACCACTTATCTTGCCAGACTAATGACGCTAGACGCGCTCTTTAAATATCGAAAGTCGTGACTTTCCAGTACATTAATTGTCAAAATCTGACATTTCGTCGCCACAAAATGCGTGACTCGCCCCGTCGTACTACCCGAGCTGGTAGTACGATGACGCTAGACGCGCTCTTTAACCCTTTACCGCATGATTATTTTTTTATCGCTGAAAAAAAAATATATGGTAGGAAATGGAAAATAAAAAGACACGTATTTTTTTATTTTCAATTTTATTAAGAAAAATGGGAAAAATATTAGTTTTTTACTGTGGCTCAAATAAGGCACATGCAGCAAAAATTACAAAAAAATACCCTTAAAATTGGGAGCTACAAGCTATATAAGCTAATAGAACTATGTAGTATGAAACAGAAGAAAACAGTTTCTTTTCTCATTTAGGCACAGATTGACTTGGCATTTCCTGCATTCTACATGAGATCTTCCTTTGCATTCTGGTACCTTGCAGCGCTGCCGAGAAGACCAGACAGGAAGGTGGTCCAATTTATCCTGGCGAACGTCTTGTGACGGCATAATAGCTGGAGCACCCCTGGTTTTTTTCAGCTGAATATCATTTTCTAGTGCGTTTGAAGGCCGGCCTCTTTTGGTGTTTGCACTTGGTTTGTTAGCCCAAAACAAAGCTTCTGCAACAGCCACTTTGAAATCGGCAAGAGGTAGATAAGGAGCGGCCTCGCCATTCTTCCTTCGGTATAGCAGCCATGCATTGACCGTTGCCATGTCGATCATGTGAAAAAATATGCGATGGTAGAACTTTTTTGATCTTATTTGGATTCGGTAAAACCCCAACATGGCATCCAGCAGATCAACTCCACCCATATGGCTGTTGTAGGCCTGGACTGCTTTTGGACATGGAACGTTGAAGTATTCTTTACGTTTTTTGCAATAACGCCTTACTTCAGTCATTGGCTGACTACCGACGTAAGTTGATAATAGGTTTACGACCCTATTGTCATACCATGTGGTCACCGAGATGTCAACATTCTCCACTGTGGTCAGTTTTTCTTCGGTGGCTCCTCGTCCTTTCTTTTTCAACTCCTTCTCAGTAGGAACTTTGTAACCAGTAATCCGATTAGCTCTAACAGTCCCCAAAGGTTGTATACCTCTTTTTGTCAAGTAAACCATGAGCTGCAGCGACGTATACCAATTGTCGAAGAACAATTTGTAATTCATTTCGGTTGGGACAGTGCTCGCGAGACGAACTACGACATTGCTAGATGCACTGATGCTAGGTTCATTGTCAGCAACAATTCCAGGATTGTTTGCACCCGTGTAGATTTCAAAATCGTAACTAAAGCCACTAGATCCACTAAGTACCTGGTTTTTATAACCCCACTTGTGAGGCTTCTTCGGGTTATATTGTTTCATTGTAGAACGGCTTTTAGTTGGAATAATCTGTTCGTCTACTGCCAAAAACTCTTCTTTTGGGACCGTAAGGAGTCTCTCCCGCAATTGTTGTAAAAATGGCCTAATTTTATGTAAAGGGTCATGTCCAGGCTGTCCTTTAGGAACCATCGTAGCATTATCATTAAAGTGTATAAACCTTTTTATTTCTTCCCACTTGTTGCAGGCCATAACACTGCTTACTTTGGCGTGACCCAGCTCTCTACTCCAGTAATCTCTAGTAGATGGCAGTTGAATTATGGACATCATTAGGCATATACCTACGAATTGTTCAAGCTCAGCTGTGGTGATACTCAAAGGTTTTTCGGGTCGTTTGCCTAGTGAGTAAGCTATAGTTTCTTTTTTTATGTGCTCAAACATCTCGTCAGTAAATAGATATTTGAAATATTGAATTGGCGTTTCCAATGCTTCAATTACTGGTGGTAATTTTGTATCCCCAGTGAACTCTATCTCAGTAACATCCTTTTGAAGGTTTCCATCTCTCCATCGTGGTTTACTGGCTCTTGTATCCCTCGAAGAAATAATGTTTGCTAGTGGAATATCATCCTCGGACTCGCTATCTGATTCGGACTCAGGAATAAAAATACCAGGTCTGTTAGTATGAAATCTTTTCTTTCTATAATCTTCATCATCTGAAAGTTCATCATTGCTGCCATCACTTGGGATATTTTGTATTATTGTATGCACTCCGCCATAAAATCTGTTGGGATCCATAGTATCTGAAAATAAAAGGAAAATTGGTAAAAAGAGGGTAGTTTGAGAACTAAAATGAATACGCAATCACAAGAAAAAGTATATCATACCTGCATACTGTGTCAATTTTAAACTATAAGAACACGTCTTTTATTGCATGGTGGCTCAAATATGACGGAGGAAAAAAATAGGTATAGGAATATTTTTGCATACTGGTACGAATTAGGTACATACAGAAACTTCGTGATATTCATTACAAAACAAATGAGATATTATAAAACCTTACCCTTGTTCAATAGTTGACACTCCTAGCAAACACCACCAAATTTTTCACAGTAATACGAGCACTTTTTATATAAACTTCCGAATTTTCAAAACTCCGACTAGTCAGCCTAAAAGAAAATACTTGTCAACTGACTTCGCGGATACAATTTAGTTCCGTAATATGTCCATAGATGGCATTAGATGTTTTTTTTTGAGGCATGTATGGCTTGTTTAGGATCCAAGAGGCACAAAACGATGCAAAACGTAGAAAATAGTAACATTTCTGCTTAAAATATGGATAGGTCTGTAAATGGACCAAGATGCGGTAAAGGGATGTCAAAAGTCGTGACTTTCCAGTACATTAATTGTCTATATCTGACATTACATCGTCACAAAATGCGTGACTCGCCCCGTCGTACTACCCGAGCTGGTAGTACGATGACGCTAGACGCGCTCTTTAAATGTCAAAAGTCGCGAATTTCCAGTACATGAATTGTCAAAATCTGACATGTCTTCGCCACGAAATGCGTGAGTCGTGCCATCGTACTACCCAGTCTGGCATTCAGCAATAGCAAGAAACCAATGTGCTGTGTGGTGTCGGCCTAGAGAATAGCACCAACCCAAATTCTTCCCGCGGGTGTCGTAAAAGGCGACTAAGGGACACAGACCGGGGGTAGGCAGCAGCGCTCCCTGCAGTACAATTCCACCAAACTGCGATCCCCAACCCGCATGCCCAGCGAGGGGATTATGGGCATTATCCCCCAATGATGGCACAAGCTTGCGCTTTGGCGCTCATTAGGGGAGGGCTTTGTCCAGCAGTGGACTAATATAGCCTGAATAAGAAGAAACCAATTTATTGAAAACCACGGTCATTGACAGATATTTTAGTTCCATTGCCGCTTTAAGTTTATACGAACGCATATCAAAGACCGCCGTCACACACACGCTTTTAACAAAATGACGGGTCACGTGGAGCTGGTGCCGGTTTTACATTTCAAGCTTGACTGACGGCGGCCCAGGGGGAAATCCCCGGCTGGATTGCACCGCTTTTGGTACGTAGTCAGCTTTATTGCGCTGTTAGACGATATGAAGCTCGGGGAGTAGATTAGAATAGCTAAATCCCACCGAAACATAAATGTGAAAAAGGGGGCCAAGTTTGGAGCATAATATGATTGTCGGCTTGCTATAAAAGAAATGCGGTCTAAATAAAGTCAAAACTGCAGTCATAATAATTGCACGTAACATTTGTTTTCACTTCTCATGCTCTAAAATATTTATAAAAATATTTTATAAATATTTTATAAATATTTTAAAAATATTTATAAAAAAAAAAAAAAATAAAAAAAAAATCGCTATCAACCCTTGAATGTCCCCACTGCTGGGGCACGGGTCTCTTCCTACATCGCAGAAAAGTTAGGCCATACTCCACCACGGGGACCAGGTCCAGGTTGGTGGAGGTTTGTAAGACAGTGGCGGGCCTGCCTTACTATCAGAACTTATCAAGCCGCCCGTAAGACCTCTGACAAGGCTTAACGACTGCCATTACATGACAGCCAGCACTACGGCTTAACGTGCCTGCGAAGCACGGAAACGCTCGGAAAAATGTCACTAGCGGTAGTTACGGGACGGTCACCCATCCAGCACCTGGCCGCGCCTGTTGTTGCTTAACTCGAGTGATTAATTCCAATCACTCGGTTCGACTAGGCCACGAGCGCTTCTCTGTTGTCTTTAGTTTCAATCATACTATATTACTATATCCGGACTTGGCCCCCGTGGTGGAGTATGGCCTAAACTTCCTGCGATGCATGAAGAAACCCTTGCTCCAGCAGTGGCGACATCCAAAGGGTTGATATCATTATCATATCATGTTACTATAGCATCAATATCTACAATAAATTACTATGATTGTAGTCTGTGCTTTAAATTGCAAATAAAATGTCACGGCTCCGAAATATGTAGTAAATCAAATTTTGTCAGTTTCAAAACTTACCAAAAATCAGCTTTTACCTACATTCAGCCGATTTCCTGATTCACTGTTGAAGAACACTAACACTCCTCTCAATCGTAGACTTTTAGTCCGGATTTACTTGCTCGTCTCACCTTTGAGACGAGGTTGAGACGAGCAACCGACGACGCGATCTCCGTCTCTGCTCACCATGATTAAGCTCTGCGAATCGGAGCGAAACCTGGTCGGACTTTTCCGATATAACAACACCCGTAAGTAAATCCGGACTAAAAGTCTACAATGTGTTGTGCTTACGAAAGTTTTAGTTCAAAAACTCCTCTCAATCCTTGTTCAATCTGAAACAAAGGAAATATATGTTTAGAACAGTTGTCACTGTCTTTTTTAAGAACATTATTATACTTTGACACATTCACTGCATCTAAATAAAATAATTTTAGTGTCTATTTTTTTTATAAAATAGGTGTTAATTTTAGTGCAAGGACATTATAAATATGTACAACTAAGAAAAGACTACTTACAACCAAACTACAGCGTGTCATGGAATTTAAGCAAGTTAGAACTATAAGTGCTACGACTTTATAAATTATTTACTTTTTCAATATTTTATGAAGTTCTAGGGCTGTTTCAAGTTTTGCGACTGTGTCGCTCTTTAATAGAAAATATTGCTCGTATGTGTTGAAAACCTATTTTAAAAGATAGCTCTAAATTGGTTACCTGCAAGTATTATTTATTGGTTTCAATTGGTTACTCTGTCTATCCCGAGTTAAAGCGAATTTAAAACTACAATTTTTAACAAGGCATCGCCAAATATCTTGGATAGTGTGGAATTAAAAATTAATTTCGAGCAACCTACGGTTCTTCGAAATTTGACACATCACGTATGCAAAGACATGAACAAGCAAACAATAGTGTGATAAAAACAAAAAACCTTATAAAAAGGTCTGAAAACACTTTTGTTTAGAAACCTATTTAGAGGCTGAAAATTTCACCCATGCCAGCGCTCTACCAATTGAGCTCAATTTGTAGAGCGCTGGCACGGATAGCCAGAGGTTGCGGGTTCGAATCCCGGCATGGGTGAAATTTTTAGCCTCTAAATAGGTTTCTAAATTTGTTCCTTAGCACGGGTTAGTGCATTTAAATAAAAATAGTATAAACACTTTTGTTTTTGACTACGGCAAGCAAGAGTTAAGGGTCCGGAAGAACCTTTTAAACTTTGCTGTAAAGTTCAAAAGATCCGTTTCTTTCAAGTTTCCCACGCTTCCAGCTGAATGGAACCCTTTCAGAAACTTAAGGAACTGGCGACCTCTTGGTCTTAGCTATTAATTTGGCGTTTCAATCTTCAGAGGGATCATCGCTGTTGGTCATCGGTCTAAGTGATTTTTAGGTATTTATTCGCTTGTACAAAGTTTTTTGGAGAATGCTTACTCAAAACATGCTCGAAAGCCATAATTAAGCGATATTTCACTTAAATGTCAAAACTATTTCAGCTGCTTGATTATTTTCTTAAGCGAAACTTCCAAAAACCAAGCACTGCATCAAAATAAAAATGACTAAAGTTTAAAATCGTAGGCAGGCTTACCATGTTATCTTCTATAATATAAAAATGAATAGCTAAATGTGTTGGTAAGCGCAAATCTCGAGAGCAGCTGAACAGATTTCGCTAATTCTTAGAATTAATTCTTTAGAATATTCCTTGAAGTACAAGGATGGTTCTTACGGAGGAAAAAAATATAAAATACGACTGTTAGGCGGTATGAAGTTCGCAGAGTCAGGTAGTTTGTCATAAATATAACCATGCTTTTCACAAAGAACCGATAGTAGATGAAGTAAAAAGGTTCTTGAGAGGATACTACGAACAGAAAACGCCGCGGAAAATGCCAACCAGCTGGACGGACGATCTAAGACAGATTGGTAGCGGTTGGACGAGGATGGCCAAGGACCGAAAGAAATAGCGTGCCTTGAGAAGGCCTTTTTTCAGCAGTTGCTGGTCTTCGTCGTCGTCAGACTATACTAGTCCACTGCTGGACATAGCCCTCCCCTAAAGAGCGCCACGTTGTGCTATCATAGGGGGTAATGCCCATAATCCCCACGCTAGGCATGCGGGTTGGGGATCGCAGTTCGGTGGAATTGTACTGCAGGAGGCGCTGCTGGCCACCCCCTGGTTTGTGTCCTAGTTGCTGGTCTACAGCAGGACAAAGGCCTCCAGTGTTCAGCAGTGGACTAGTACAGGTTGATTGTTTAACTGATACCCATTTTTTCTACACTATTAAATAAGCGAGTGAGAGGGTATCCAGGGAGAAGCCTTAACAGCTCGTTAATAAGCGATAATTTTTCGTCTCACCCGAAGTGTATCTCTAAATTGGTGACTCACCAATCATGCTGCCCTCGCCCACATTGCTCACAATTAGTGGCTAGCCTAGAAATTGTATTAAATGAATGCGTGGGTGGGATCCTGCGTTCTTAAGTGGGGCACGAGAGACTTTTGTGTCAGGCTAGCTTCATAAGTTGAAGGTGCTCGAATTTTAAATAATTATGGAGCAAAATTTGGGGATAAGCGCTGTCTAGGCAACACCTGTGACATTAGATGTTGTTGGTACCTATCCCTTCTCTTGATTTTAAAAGACAGACACCTCTGTCTTTTATTTCGATTACCGATAGATACGATCAAAAACACTGTATATTTTTTTCGTGATTAAAATAAGTTACTTCACTGCAAAACCCTCCCTTTTTAATGTCTTTATGTCCTATTTAACAGGTACCCTGGTAGCACATTGGTAAATTTATTAGGTTTTCCGCAAGGAAAGTGCTTTTAGCAGTAAGACCGCCAATTTATACTAGGTATCTTCGCATTTTTAATGTAGCTTACATAAATCTTTCAAGTTTATCATATGCTCTGGTGTACAATAAAGAATACTATTATCCGACCTTACATGATAACTTCATTATGTTAAGCTGTTACGTATGGTAATGTCACGCTTGACTACCAATAAAAAGGTCTTGGGTTCGACTCCTACTGGAGGTAGCAGTACTCGATTTATAGAAATGACCACATTTATGATGTCATGGGTGACTATCCTGGTGACCATAGCACATGGTATCCTAGTTTGGGACCAGTTGTTGTGTTGTGTTTAAATTATTTGTAGTCTATTGCGTCACAAAATAATAAAAAAACTGACACTTGGGACAAGTTTCTTAAGTATTTTCTAAGGTTAACACGAGCAGTAGACATAATTAAAACTGTTTTTATACGGATTTATGCTCGTTTATTACATTTTTACAATTTTCCAACGTTTCGGCACTTTTTCCAGTCATCCGGCATCCAGTCATCCAGGACCACGGAAAAAGTGCCGAAACGTTGGAAAATTGTAATAATGTAATAAACGAGCATAAATCTGTATAAAAACAGTTTTAATTAAGTTTCTTAAGTTTTATATACTTGGGTTTTGGTAGAAACATCACTTAATAATTTAATAATTTTACAGGTCAATTCTTTTTATCAAAAAGCAAGAATAATGGTCAATATTCTTTTTAATAATCTTTATTAGCATACTAGAGTTTAGTTTACAAATAATATTTTGTTACTAAAACTGATAGAGGCTAAAAGAAACGAAGCTAGTATAAAGAGAAAACTAAGTAAAAACTCGCGAAGGACAAACTTTAAAACGTAACTACATCTCTTTGTAAAACTAGTTCCAAAATAATTCTAATTTAAAAACAAAGTTACCTCAAAGAAACTTCGACAAAGGAACGCACTCGAAATTCAAATTCAACGGTCAGTCCCGACCGGAAACACGTGGCTCACTGACTACTGACAGTCGCCAGCGTTCCTTATAAACGCACCCTTACCTGCGCGCGCAACCACCATAGACCGTTACACCATAGCCAATATAGACTTAAAGCCACCCTATGCCATAGACAATAAAGATAGTTGTTCATTCGATACCGGCGCTTACGTCACACGCAATAAGAGTTTTCCGCCAATAGCCAAGACAAAAACACACACCATAGACAATATAGACGTAAATGCTAGCACGCCCATAAACCTGCCCTCATTAGAAAAAGGGCACGATATAACTTCAGACAGCACACCTTTATAGCCCCTCTACATCCCTCATTTGAAGGGAATACTGAGGCGATTACATTACGTCTATAAACAGAGAAAAATCTACGAAACGAGCGACGTTTTAGCCAGGATTGAGGGTTGTTGATTTTATTTTAAGACCCCCATATTGTCTTTTTATCTGTTACCTTTGCGGCTTATTGGGGCGTTTGCGGGGCCAGCTAATAATGTGATAGTGATGCGAATCGCCGGACAATAGGGTTGGGGTAATGTGGGGTAATGGGGGGCACGCCTTAAAGGCTAGGTGGGTGATGTCTATGGGTTTTCTTTGTTTACATCTCTTGTGGGAGCGGCGAGAAGGGCAGGTCAGGCCTTTATACAGCTTTTGTTGTGGTGAGTTTGCAGAAAAACGCATACATACGTACGTAAACTCACGATTGTGTCCTAGAGGGAGGGTTAGGTTAGGACTCGGTTTTGCTACTTACCACTATTCTGACAAACATAATATATTGCTTTCGTCAGTCTGATATTAAAAGTGAACGATTGTGAACCTGAAATCCTTGTATGTCCCCACTGCTGGGGCACGGGTCTCTTCCTGCATCGAAGAAAGGTTAGGCCATACTCCACCACGAGGGCCAAGTCCGGGTTGGTGGAGGATTGTAAGACAGTGGCGGGCCTTACTGTCAGAAGTCATCAAGCCGCCCATAAGGCCTCTAACATGGCTTAACAACTGCCATTACATGACAGCCGGCACCAACGGCTTAGCGTGCCTTGCGAAGCACGGAAGCGTTCGGAAAAAATGCCACCAGCGGTAGTCACGGGACTGTCACCCATCCTGCACCTGACCGCGCCTGTTGTTGCTTAACTCAAGTGATTGATTCCAATCACTCGGTTCGCCTAGGCCGCGAGCGCTTTCACAAATCGAATACACCTACCTACTGTTAATGTTTCAATACGTTTTCATTACCATTAAACAACATGGCGCCATAACAGTAACTCCATTCACAGCCGGGAATCAAACTTGACACGTTAGCCCGGCGAGCTCATTCTATACGCTTAGAACAATCAGCTTTTATACTGGTGTAAAACAAAATTGTTTTGTGTCCTCAACTCTACATGGTGTTATTTTTCGTTACTTTAACTCCGTTCTGCGCCGTTGCGTGTTTAAGTAACAAACAATTAGGTATGTCATATATATCTTCAAAAACTTTCACATTTATAATATTAGTAGGCTGCACTATTTTTATTTTTAATGCACTAACCCGTGCTAAGGAACAAATTTAAAAACCTTTTTAGAGGCTAAAAATTTCACCCATGCCGGGATTCGAACCCGCAACCTCTGGCTATCCGTACCAGCGCTCTACCAATTGAGCCAATGGGCGACTCACGGCATCAGTGAAATTTCGAACCTCTTTACAATATTCTCTGTATTACGTACAGGCAGCGACATCTGACTTAAGCAAATTGCATTACTTACAGCCCCGACTACCTACTTTGCAGTTAGGTTTAACATCGGAACGATATCACTGTACCCACATGATTACACTATTTTTATTTTTAATGCACTAATCCGTGCTAAGGAACAAATTTAAAAATCTATTTAGAGGCTAAAAATTTCACCCATGCCGGGATTCGAACCCGCAACCTCTGGCTATCCGTACCAGCGCTCTACCAATTGAGCCAATGGGCGACTCACGGCATCAGTGAAATTTCGAACCTCTTTACAATATTCTCTGTATTACGTACAGGCAGCGACATCTGACTTAAGCAAATTGCATTACTTACAGCCCCGACTACCTACTTTGCAGTTAGGTTTAACATCGGAACGATATCACTGTACCCACATGATTACACTATTTTTATTTTTAATGGTACGGATAGCCAGAGGTTGCGGGTTCGAATCCCGGCATGGGTGAAATTTTTAGCCTCTAAATAGGTTTTTAAATTAGTAGGCTGATCGATACTCGGTCCGGTCACGTGACGTTATTTTTTATATCATTAAATAAATAAAATATTAGTGGACATATTACACAGATCTCGTTAGCCCCATACTAAGTACAACTAAATGACTTGTGTAGTTGTGTTACAGTAATTTTATTTATAAAGACGATACATTACACTTAGCATCAAGTTTCGCTTTAATTTAATACAAAAATAATTTTGAATACGCTATGATTTAGAGCCACTGCTTCCTAAAAGAGGGATAAGACCCTGTAGCTTAGGCTAAGCAATGCTCATCCTCAGTTACATGTTACAATATCATAAAATGTAAAAACGAGGTTATCTTTAGTTTTAGTAGTATGTACCTGTAATCGTGTGTGTATATTGTGTGTGTGTGTGTGTGTGTGTGTGTGTGTGTGTGTATGTATATGTGTGTGTGTAGGTACCCGATCTACGAGTCTGAGATCTAGCAAGGCTCGCTCCATAGCTCTCTGTGCTACTTTAATGAGATAAAAATACTCCCTGTATATATAAAGAGCGTGACTCACGCGTATTTCCGGCTGCTTACATTTCGGCTGTTTTCCATTACAGAACGGTCGTGGTGCGTTCCATTACGTGATGATTCAATCATAACTATATTTCGCTACCGCGCGGTGGTAGCCCTGGGTAGAACAATGGAGTCGGAAGCGAGAGACCTGGAAGCCGATTCTCACATCATTAGCAAATAATTCGTATACGGCTCTAAGGCATATGACTTGAATTTTACATAAAAAGTCGAGCGACAGCCAAAATCTATATTCTGAACGCCACGCTAGATTGAATTCGAATGAGAAAATAAATGTCTAATGTAATGACTCTGTCGAGTTATTTTATTTGAGTTTTATGCGACAAATGTCTAAGCCTTCGAATATTTTGCGTCTACGCATTCAATTCGCATGGGCGAGAATCGGCTCCCAGTTCGATTCTACTGGGAATCAGGCATGTAACGATGACGGTAATAATTGTCACTGTAATATTAAAATAAGTAAGAAGTGTGTTATAAAAACCTATTAAGAGGCTAAAAATTCCACCCATGCCGGGATTCGAACCCGCGACCTCTGGCTATCCGTGCCAGCGCTCTTTCCAACTGAGCTAATGGGTGACTTACCGGCATCAGTGAAATTTCGAACCTCTTTACACTATTCTCTGTATTACGTACAGGCAGCGACATCTGGCTGAAGAAAATTGCATCACTAACAGCCCCGAGTACCTACTTTACAGTTAGGTTTTTACATCGGAATGATATCGCTGTACCCACATGATTATACTATTTTTATTTTTAATGCACTAACCCGTGCTAAGGAAAATTTTAAAAACCTATTTAGAGGTTAAAAATTCCACCTATGCCGGGATTCGATTCTCTGGCTATCCGTGCCAGCGCTCTTTCCAACTGAGCTAATGGGCGACTCACCGGCATCAGTGAAATTTCAAACCTCTTTACAATATTCTCTGTATTACGTACAGGCAGCGACATCTGGCTGAAGTAATTTGCATCTCTTGCAGCCCCGATCACCTACTTTGCAGTTAGGTTTTACATCGGATTGATATCGCTGTACCCACATGTTTATTTTTTTTTAATGCACTAACCCGTGCTAAGGAGTCGCCCATTAGCTCAGTTGAAAAGAGCGCTGGCACGGATAGCCAGAGGTCGCGGGTTCGAATCCTGGCATGGGTGGAATTTTTAGCCTCTAAATAGGTTTTTAATACAAAAGCTCTAAAAAAGTTTATTGTTGAGACAGTCGTCCGTACTCTTAGGTTAATATATTATATTGTGCAATTTCTAACGTTTTGTTATCATATCCATATAATTTTTTGGGTCCTCTATATCTATCGATCTAAAGCGCTCATACTTCTGATATCACGGATACGCTAAGCTAGCGTTCTAGTTTTTGGAAGAACAACTTTCTACAATCTCCACAATACGTCGGTTACAAAAACGTTATCATGATTATGTCGTTAAAGGTTATCTACCTGAAGTAACATTCACGAACGTACGTTTTAGGGTTCCGTAGTACACTTCGTCTTCAGACTATTATTAGTCCACTGCTGGATATAGCCCTCCCCTAATGAGCGCCATAGCTTGCCGCATCCAGCATCTGCCGGCAGTTTTTCGCAGATCGTCATCCCACCTGGACGGAGGACGTCCTACACTACGTTTGCCGAGTCGCGGTCTCCACTCAAGAACACGTTTACTCCTCGGTTGCCGGTTCTTCGCGAGATATGGCCAGCCCACTGCCACTTCAGCTCGCTAATTCTCTGAACTGAACTATAGCCGTAGTCTATAAAGAACCATTATTATTTAGCTATGTCCGTCTGTCCGAAATTTGGCATAGCATAATAATAATGCCAGCGAAAAAGTAATGCACTGCAACTCTAGCTGATATGTAGTTAATTGTTCTAGGTTCTTATTTATGTTGACGACCAACTTTAAGGAACCCTGCAATGCGCATAGCCCGACAGGCACTTGGCCGATTTTTGTAGAAATCATGCCGTGACATTTTTTCTTGCTTCCCAAGACTTCCGAGCGTGCAGTGACTTATAAAATGTGTTTGAACTAAAATAGACATGGCTAGTGGTCGCAGTCTACCCCTAATGCAAATAGCTATGGGTGTATATCTACACTTTTTTAAAAATTGGGAGATTTATATCACGGAGCACTCATGGCCTAGTAATTGAATTGGTCAGGTGCAGGATGGGTATCCATCTCGTGCCTACCGCTAGTGGCATTTTTTTTGAGCGCTTCCGTGCTTTGCAAGGCACGCTAAGCCGTTGGTGACGGCTGTCATGAACTTATATCGATATCCCCAGTCCCCACTGCTGAGGCACGGGTTTCTTCCTGCATGGCAGGAAGGATAGGCCACGACGGAGGCCAAGTCTTTGTTTTTGAATGATTGTAAGACTAGTGGCTGGTCTTACTGTCAGAAGCTTTCAAGCCGCCCTAAGGCCTCTGACTTAGCTTAGCGACTGCCATCTATTGACGGCAGCCCGCACCAACGGCTTAACGTGCCTTGCAAAGCACGGAACCGCTCGACAAAATGCCACTAGCGTTAGTCATAGACGGTCATCCATCCATGCACTTAGTGCGCCCTATGCTGCTTAACCTTCGTGATCATTTAAGATCACTCAGGCAGCGGGGGCTACGAGAGATACTTTTTTTGTGTTATGTATTAATTTACCATTTTTCCACTATATTAGCAGTGTTGTACTGTGAAACAATACAACGATAAATAACACAAATTATTATAACAATTTGGTCCGATCGTTAGAACAAAAGTTATTGTTCTCGTAAGTTTTGGTGTTTCGTTACAGCGTAGTGAAGTGGATAAGAAACAGAAGCCTCGCTTACAAGGGCTGGCGTATCCGGCGGTTGCTGAGTTGCCTCAAACATATGCCTTCGGAAGTATTGAATGAGGGGTAGGCTCTACACTAGCTTCTGTAATAAAATAACATAAAAATAATATAAATAAAATAATAATATATATTAAGTTTGCCTGAAACGCGGTTCTATAAATGTGATAAGTACACTTTGTGTCAAAAGGGCTACTACAACTTAAACCATTATTTAGATGACAATGATGTCTGGAATTAAAGCCAGTACAATGCGTGAGTTCTATGTTTTATAATAATTATGTAAACTATGTTAATTAAGGGCTTTGAAAAGACTAGCTTTGGATTTTTTTTGCCCAAAATGATCTAGATTTTGAAATATACACTTAGTAGCATTAAAATGTGAAAATTCCTTTGCCTAATTCTTCAAAAAATCCCACAAGCACCATGCGGTTAGTTAATGCACCGCCCTCCCTCCCACTTTTTCAAGCAGAAGCAAGACACGAACACACCACCACCGACACCAATAATTATACTTGTGTGAGAAAATGCGCATTTTTCACACAAGTATTTCTTTTCATTTCTTCTGATTCTCGGATGCAACTTCTGTACCTCCCCATCTTTCGACCAAGTTTCGTCCAATAAATAGGCCAAGTGTTTTGGAAAATTGATCGGCCGAATAATATTTGTGGCCGTCTCTGATTGCGTAATTGTGTTTGCACGGTTTAATAATCGACTGCGCCAAACGGTACGTTATTGCTTCTCCCATCGGGGTCAGCGTTTCCAATAGGTAGTTTCGAGACTTGTTCATGTACCCACTCATAGGTTCTATGGAAGGCTGTTGTACCTACACCACAAAATTGACCTTTGCATCTAAGTAATGAGATTACAGGCGTCCAGTGTCGTGCATCTTCACTCACACTAGATGGGTGGAGGGGCCACTCGCACACTGCAATGCCCGAGACATATTTTTTTAGATGGTGTCGTGACGACCCAATGATTGTGGGTGACGACCTCTGTGGCGAAGCGGTAGCGCGTCTGCCCACCATGCAAGAGGTCCCGGGTTCGAATCCCGGCTGGGAAGAAAAAAAAAGCCCAGGTCTTGGATGTTTACATGTTTGTGATGTCGTTGTCTCTGGTTCCCACGACACAGGGTATCCTAGTGTGGGGCCAGAAGCAATGTATGTGCTTGTATGTAAATGTTATGTTATGTGTTGGTTTGTCCAGCTAATATACCATCCGGACAGCTTAGTCGGCCTAGAACACAGGACAGACTAGTCAATACGTGCGAAACCAACCAAGCCGCGGGTTTTCTGACTAAATACATACTTAAACTCACATATTAGGTAGAACGGAGGGATAGGCAAAAAACAGGAGTTCAAAACTTAACTGAAAGCTTTGCGACCTTACAACCTACATTGAAAGGCAAGTCTTAGGTCATGTTTGACGATAGGATGCTGTAAATCAGAAGTGGCCTTTAAAGTTGTATGAGAAAATATCTACTTAATACTATCAACTTCGCTACTTTAAGAAAAAGGCTATGAAAAAGATCCAATTATACTATTTTTATTTTTAATGCACTAACCCGTGCTAAGGACAATTTAAAAAAAACCTATTTAGAGGCTAAAAATTCATATAATAAAGTAATGCAATTTACTTCAGCCAGATGTCGCTGCCTGTACGTAATACAGAAAATATTGTAAAGAGGTTCGAAATTTCACTGATGCCGGTGAGTCGCCCATTGGCTCAGTTGGAAAGAGCGCTGGCACGGATAGCCAGAGGTCGCGGGTTCGATTCCCGGCATGGGTGGAATTTTTAGCCTGTAAATAGGTTTTTAAAGAAGAGCCAATCTTTGTCAGGCAGAGCCTTAAGACAAGAGTCTTCAACCAGTGCGTCAAGAGTCGTGTCTATTTTTAATTCAAACACAAAAGAGAACTGAATGACGTAACAATACAAAACCGTCCTAAATCTAAACGTGACACTGTTATACGACTCACTGTCTAAGTAGGCAATTAGCGGAGAGTTATGTGAACCACCTAAGTTTGTAGCAGCATTAGCAGGCCCCAAAGGTGCACTCGACCAAAGACGAGTCATAGACAAAGGCGCACTGGCAATATTCGCCACTCTGAGCCACGTAATACTGTGATTTACCTTTATTTACTGAGCTAAACATTCACGGTGGGCACACGTGTGGTAATTAAGCCCCTCCTCTCTCTCTGAGAGAAGCCAGTGGGACTTATATAGACCATACATTTTTTGCACTACGTTATCTACATTAGAATGTGTTTTAATCGTTGTAATAAATAGGTAATTTGAATCATCCCTCGCAAGTGTTTCATTTGGAAATAGCAACCCTATATAAGTGGAGACCGCGACTCGGCTAACGTAGTGTAGGACGCCCTTCGACCAGGTGGGATGACGATCTGGGAAAAACTGCAGGCAGATGCTGAATACGGCAAGCTGAAGACAGGGCGCTATGGCGCTCGTTAGGGGAGGGCTATGTCCAGCAGCAGAGAAGAAGAACCCTATGTATCAAACCGGACATAGATAGCTTAAATAAAGTCCACCCCTGAAATTTTCAAACTAACTTTTGCTATGGGAAATACTTTGATCAGCAGTTCAGTAGTTCCGCATGGGGCATCAAAATGTATGGAGCACCGAACCACTGATGGGTATGTTTTATGATACTTCTATACATACAGCAATTTTTGAAAATTGAGCTTTTTTCTGTTCCATTCTTAGTTTCCACAAAAAAGTAAAAATTTTGGACTGATGAGGTTTTTATAAATTATTAAATAATCAGTCATGTTTCTTAAAGGACAATACTATTCACTGAATGCTTGGACAACGGCAGAACAACCCTGATATTTAGAAAAAAATAAATCTTGCACTCGGAATAGAAGTTTCCGCTAAACACAAACAATTTTTATTTTATTTTATTTTTATTTATTAGGACTACCAACAAGATTTACACCAATACATTTGCAATAGACCATGACTAGAAATAAACTAAGTGTTACCTCACAGGCAGTCACAACATGCACCGTTAGTATGAAGTTCTAAAGTACAGTCTATTTATTCTTACTTGTCCAATTTATTAAACAAGATTCTACCCTTAAACTGTGACTTTTTAGTCCAAAACTGCCATATTTCCGTAAATGAAGTAACTTGGAACACTCATTTAGATAACACGCTGCCAATTTTATAAACATAGTTCATGATAGTTCATGAATTTGCGAGAAAATGTCTAGTTTTGGCATCTAATCTCAATTTTAAGGTTAGAATCTTGTTTACTAAATTGGACAAGTAAGAATAAATAGACTGTAATTTCATACTAACGGTGCATATTGTGACTGCCTGTATTAATTATACAGGCAGTCACAACATGCACCGTTGTGACTGCCTGTATAATTAAACTAAACTAGACTTAATCTATTAATTATAGTTTACACTGGTTTATTGTTAAATTAATAAACTCATGAGACAATTTAACAATAATAATATTACTTTACTTATAAAATGTATAAGTCTATGTTTCAGAGGGTAGACAAGATACTCCTTTTAAACTTTGCACAGCTATCAGTGAATATGTCAATGTCAACTATCATTAGAGTGTCGCAGAAAATGCGACAACCCTGTACAGCGCACGTATGATGCGCTTAATAACAAACGGAGTTTATCTCAAACGATGTCATCGGCACTAAGCGCCTTTACGGACTCCAGTGAGCTACCATCTGGTGCACACCGACCAGCGGAGCAGAAAACCTCGTGAGGCAATCCTCACAAAGGCGCACATGTGGGCCAGCCTTACAAAATATGACCACTAAGCTTGACCTGTGACACCTCTTTGTACGGCTACGTGTCGGTTGCACTCTTGCTAGAAGAGGTGGCCGCGGGAGGTCAAGTGGGCTGGTTTTAGGTGATTTGATTTATACGTTCTTTGTCCGAAAAGAAGGCGAGACAAATCTTAGTTGCGACGTGATTGTTTTAGGGTTCGTTGGGTGTAATAAGACTTGATTAGACCCCCGATAGAGTTGTTAATCAGACCTGAGAATTCCGCCCTTAGCCTTATAGTTGGGCTATTGTAGGCAGCGTAATCAATAAAAAAATATATTGTTCATAAAAAGTGAAGTACAATTATTTTTTCCTTACTAGTTAACATAAAATCTAGTTTCTTTGAATATAAGGATGGTCCGTTAGTACCTATTCTAGTGTTGAATTACATTGTATCATAGGTTCTAGCGTCCTCCGCCATTTTTAGTACAGTTAAATGCAGATGTGCAATAAGGACAATAAGACAGGTAACAATACCTTAGAATATAAGACGAAAATATAAAAAAACTATAGAAAATAAATATACTATTTTTATTTTTTATGCACTAACCCGTGCTAAGGACAATTTGAAAAACCTATTTAGAGGCTAAAAATTCCACCCATGCAGGGATTCGAACCCGCGACCTCTGGCTATCCGTGCCAGCACACTTCCAATTGAGCTAATGGGCGACTCACCAGCATCAGTGAAATTTCGAACCTCTTTACACTATTATCTGAATTACGTACAGGCAGCGACATCTGGCTTAAGTAAATTACATCACTTACAGCCCCGACTACCTACTTTGCAGTTAGGTTTTTACAACGGAATGATATCACTGTACCCACATGTTTATATTTTTTTTATTTTTAATGCACTAACCCGTGCTAAGGACAATTTTAAAAACCTATTTTATTAAGTGATGCAATTTACTTAAGCCAGATGTCGCTGCCTGTACGTAATACAGAGAATAGTGTAAAGAGGTTCGAAATTTCACTGATGCCGGTGAATTGCCCATTAGCTCAATTGGAAGAGTGCTAGCACGGATAGCCAGAGGTCGCGGGTTCGAATCCCGGCATTGGTGGAATTTTTAGCCTCTAAATAGGTTTTTAAAATATAGAAAATGAAGACAACGAATTTGCTATTTTAGGAAATCACAGAAAAGTTATTTTATAAAGGTATATGGAGGCTGACAATTGCACCCATGCCGGGACTCGAACCAAAAATTTACTTATCAAAAAATATATTGTAAATTGAAATTCCGCATCCCATTGAACAAAAAAAAAACGTATTCCGGAACCACATCAGCTACGCACCCTCAGCTGAAACCAAGGGTTCACGCTTGACCGTGTTTTTATCTCGCGTAACGATTCTGTTAGTCTTGACGTGAGAGTGTGAATTATGGGTTCCGTGTAGAAATTCGTCATTGTTTGACGAAAATGTGGAGCAACGAAGTCTTGGAGAGAAAAATGACATTTTATGTTTATGACGATGATTGCGTGCGCAACGAAGAAATTTGACAGAAGACGTGGGCATGCCAATAACGAAACAACCCCTTTGATTATATTATTTTATATGCACTTACCTCAGTACAATAAAAAAAAATCAATTTAAAAACCTATTTAACCGACACAGGGTATCCTAGTGTGGGGCCAGAAGCAATGTATGTGCTTGTATGTAAATGTTATGTTATTTAGAGGCTGAAAATTTCACCCATGCTGGGATTCGAACCCGCAACCTCTGGCTATCCGTGCCAGCGCTCTACCAATTGAGCCAGAGGTTGCGGGTTCGAATCCCGGCATGGGTGAAATTTTTAGCCTCTAAATAAAAGACTTTACTTAATACTTTACTTTTAAAAGTGGACCTTCTGTTACTTTTCTTTCGTGCTCTATATCTCTACTTATCCAGCGGTGGATTATGATTAGGTTAATAACTATATTGAGAAATCTGATTTGTATCTGCGTTTGTTTGTACCGTTGTTTTATTGCTATTATTATTTTGAATGGAATGAGAACTGATTTCTTTGTTGGTTACAGTGTCTAATTTACTTCTTGACCGACATATGAGACATTATTCAGAAGATATATTAAGCTTGCCTGACACTTGTTTAAAAAAATGTGTTAAGTTTTTTGTGCCAAAAGGGCTACTATAATATAAAAAACACTAAGTTCGGAGTTATTTTGTCCATTTTTTCTCCAAAATGATCTAGATTTTGAAAAGGAAACCTAGTTAGTTTGAATTGTAACGTTCATTAAGCCGCAGTTTCTGCGCTACTTTGAATAAAACCTTTTCATTTCATTTCGTTTAATGTGACATGATTCCTCAACTAATCTCCCCGTATTCGTTCACTGTTGGATACTAGGCTTCGCCAAGGCAAGCTACGTCTTTCTATCTTCGGGAAACCTCATCCAGCCGCTGCCACGATTGATTGGTCCAAGCAAGATAGCATCCACGCAAGATTGGTGGCAGCGGCTGCGCAAATCTCGAGAGCAGATGAACTGATTTCGCTAATTCTTTTTTAGAATATTCCTTGAAGTACGAGGATGGTTCTTACGGAGAGAAAAAAAAAAGAATCGACTGTTAGGCAGTACGAAGTACGCTGGGTCAGCTAGTTAATAAATAAAAATATAGTAGCATTGGGATGCTGCCAGCATCCTGGGTACTCTTCCCAACGGCAGAGGTCTCGACTTTGTAATACAGAATTTATTTTGTAAATAGATTGTAACAGTGCAAACCAATTTTTTTTTTTTTTTTTTAGTTCCGATTTCGAAGTTTTTATTTACTCTATTTTACACTAGAATTTTTAATTACAAATTTGATATCTTAAATATTTATAATAATAATTTATAATTTTTTTTTATATTTCTTTAATTCTGTCTATCATTTTAAAAATTTTAAATTATATCACCCATTTTTGAGATTTACTTAATTTTTTGGCATTACTACTTTACATTTCAACTAGACCGGACTATATAAATCTTCCTTTAGCTGCTTATTCTGTTATTTATAAAGTTTTCTGTTTCTATTAGAAATTAAATAAATAAAACACTTTATATATAAAACACAGTCGAAGTCGTTCCAGTTTTATTACTTATAAAATGTTCTACAACCCCACAAGATGGAAGACGAAATCAAGCTAAGAGTAAGTCCTAACTGGAGAAGAATTGCATTGGATAGGAAACAGTGGAAATCATTGAAGGTGCCTTTGCCAGGGGTTACACTGAACTATGAGATATTCTATAAACACACGCTGATACGAAAAACTCAGGATATAAAGACTGATTGATTTTGTAAATTCTGATTATATTATTTTTAATGCACTAACCCGTGTACGTAATACAGGGAATATTGTAAAGAGGTTCGAAATTTCACTGATGCCGGTGAGTCACCCATTAGCTCAGTTGGAAAGAGCGCTGGCAGGGATATCCAGAGGTCGCGGGTTCGAATCCCAGCATGGGTGGAATTTTTAGCCTCTAAATAGGTTTTTTGTAAATTCTGTTTTAACTTAATTAATAGTTGAGCAATTTACCTATTACTAGCGGACCCAACAGATGCGGTCCTGTATGCAGTGCCATCTGCTGGGCTGATTTGTGAATCTAAACCTTCAAGGGCGCAAAAAAAATCTAATCCGTTAGCCGTTTAGGAGGATAACAGTGAAATACGCACGTGAAGTCCGGATCGGTGGAGGCTTGCAAGACTAGTGACTGGTCTTACTGGCAGAAGTTTTCAAGCCGCCCAAAGGCTCTGACTTGGCTTAACGACTGCCATCTATCGACGGCAGCCGGCACTAACTTTTAGCCTCGAAAAGGTCTACATTATTCTTACTCCGTGGGTTAGAAATCATCGTAAATTTTGTACTCTACACTACGCCACAAACGTCGGCAAAGGCCAACAAATATTGGCCTTTCACAAAAGATAAGGCTTCCAAGCACAATAAAAGTCTTCATCCACGATCTACATACTCCTTTCAATGAGCGCCTTTCATCGGATTTTCATCGCGAGAATGAACCTTATCTGCTGAGGATTTAAGTCGGGAACGGCGCGCCATTTTCGGACACGTGCGTTGCCCCAGTTGCGTTCAGAAATCGGTATGCAAATCCCTTTGTTGTCTGTGAGTGTTGCGTCAGAGTTAACGGCGGTTTACGAACGGTACGGAGATGTGAGAATGGGCATTGTCCTAAAAAAAGTACGTTCTTTACTTTTTTATGTAGCCTGTCACAACCACTGGGCACTGCAGGGCACAAGTCTTCCTTCAGAGAGAGAGAGAAAGTACGGGCTTAATTACCACGCGTGCCCGCCGGGATTTGTAATTTCAAGCGAGGAGAGCTCAAGCACCTCAGACACTCAGGTTTCCTCACAATGTGAAGGCACATGTCATTCCCTGGACGAATAAAAACCCCGCTATCACGCCACACACACACATAGGGCGATAAGACGCTTTAAAATAAATCCAAATGCAGCTAGTAAATCTTCGTACAATGTAAGTACACCTTAATAAATTCAATCACACGATCGTATCGATATAAATAACAGCTGAGACACTGAGGTGAAATTTCGAACCTCTTTACAATATTCTCTGTATTACGTACAGGCAGCGATATCTTAATACGTAATACATTGTAAGATACAGTTTGACAAAATAGTTTGACTACGAGGAAGAACTCGATACCTGATTGTATCTTACAAAACACAGTTTTAATTACAAGCTTTAATATTGACGATGATACACAACAATAATCCGCTTATATGCCCTTTTAGAATGAGAAAGTTTTCAAAACGAAAATTAGAATGAAAATCTCATCTGAGGTAAAAACTTAGAACGTAGGGCTATCCAGTTAGCTTCCTTTTCATATACAGCAAAGAAAAAAAAATGCGTATTAATGTCCATTACACGTTATCATGCTCCTATATTACGCGTACCAAATCCTATACTCCAATGGTCTAACTGTCAAATTTTAATGGGATTTGACAGTAAGGCGATCAGGTCCATGATCATTGCGCTAACAAGCTGTGAGAGTATTTCCACGCCCACGTTACAACCCAACGTGCTATCGGCACGATTCATTCTAAAATAAGCCTTATAGTATATTATGCCACACCTGCCAATAAAGTGGCTTTTTCCGTACGCTGCGCGTACGGTAAAATCCGCTTTCTGGCCAAGTGTAGACATAAAAAGATGTACACAACACGGGAGGTAATAAAGAAAGCTCTCGATCGCATATTTACGTCCCTCGCTTGCAGCTCGGGCCGCAAACTTCTGCGATCTCGGTCTTTCTTTGTATTACCACCCTAGTTGTGTAATGTACTATTTCATTACAAGTGCGGAAAGGCTGTCATTGCAAAGAGTTCTGATAAATATCTACCCGAGCCGAGGCGCAGCCGAAGGCGAGGGTTGACAGTCGGAACGAGTTGCAATGACGTTTCCGCACGTGTACTGAACGACTATTTTTAATACAGTTGCGAAAAAATGAAGTAATTTAATAAAGAAAAAATATTTGGAAAATGGCGCCAACCGTAAAAGAATATTTAAGAAGAGATTTTTTTTTCTTCACCCATTCTGGTGAAGAAAATGGGAAGGGAACAATGCCCATACAGCCAAGTCTTCAGTAGATTTTTTTTATTGATATGAAATGAAAATGAAATTTAATGAGATCAAATGAAAAAATAACCTATTAATAAAGTAATGAAAAAATTTAGTAGCTTCTTTTGAGAAATATACGTATTTGCATGAATCATAACTTTATTCAAATCATGGTTGGTTTTTTTTAATAGACATTATTTTGACAGTTGGGAAAGTCAACGCACTAGTGCTGGAAAGGTAAAAAAAAGCACGAGTGTGATTTAGCCCACTTCCCGCACGCTATACGTCCCTGCAATACGCCACTTTTTGAGCAACTGTATTAAAAAATACTTATCAAGTTCGCTCGTAGCCCCGGCTTAACATATGGCGCGTTCAGTGCATGGATGGGACATTTTTCCGGGCGGTTCCGTGCTTCGCAAGGCCCGTGAAGATGTTGGTGCCTGCTACCGTCGATAGATGGCAGTTGTTAAACCAAGTCAGAGGCCTTAGGGCGGCTTGAAAACTTCTGACGTTAAGACCAGCCACTAGTCTTGCAAGCCTCCACCAATCCGGACTTGGCCCCCGTGGTGGAGTATGGTCTATACCTCACCTTCCTCAGAGAAGAGACCCGTGTCCCTCGAAGTGGACATAATGGGTTGATGATGAATTTAGAGACTACAATAGAAGTTTTTCAAAGTAGTCTCAAGCCTCTTAAGTATCTTTAAGGTTTATTTCGTAAGTTTTAAAACTTCGAGCTTTGGGCGGACCCCAATTATTTTGAGATTGTATTTCAATTAGTGTACTTTTAGATAATGTGACCTCTCTGCTTAGGGATTGATGAATTTACCTATTATGTACAAATATTTTTATTTTTATATTAATAAGAAACCATTTACACTATTTTTATTTTTAATGCACTAACCCGTGCTAAGGACAATTTTAAATACCTATACGTAATACAGAGAATAGTGTAAAGAGGTTCGAAATTTCACTGATGCCGGTGAGTCGCCCATTTGCTCAGTTGGAAAGAGCGCTGGCACGGATAGCCAGAGGTTACGGGTTCGAATCCCGGCATGGGTGGAATTTTTAGCCTCTAAATAGGTTTATAAGAAACCATTTATTACATCAACAGAAACACACACCCCGCTACAACATGAGGTAAGTAAGTTGTGATAAACTATTTTGTATTAATTTAATTGATTATACTCGCATTAACTGTACAAAGTCGCTTTCTTGGCATATGAATTACAAATTAATATAAAGTAATACTAAATTAATAACTAAACTAAAATCTAATAAACATCAAGTGATAAAAATAAATACCTATAATTTTATACTCACAAATAAAACACTTGCCCCAGGTCGGTGTCCCTCCGCAGGGAGCCCAGAATGCTGGCAACATTCCCCCTTTGGATGGCCAGAAGGAATGTTTATATTAATTAGATTTTAGTTTACTTAAATTTAATCCTTAATTTTAGTCATAGTTTAGATTAATTTGAAATTCATACGTATAAGCATCTTTTTTTTAATGCACTAACCTGCTAAGGACAATTTTGAAAACCTAGGTATTTAGAGGCTAAAAATTCCACCCATGCCGGGATTGGAACCCGCGACCTCTGGCTATCCGTGCCAGCGCTCTACCAATTGAGCTAATGGGCAACTCACCGGCATCAGTGAAAATTCGAACCTCTTTACAATATTCTCTGTACAACGTACAGGCAGCGAAATATGCTCAGTTGGAAAGAGCGCTGGCACGGATGGCCAGAGGTCGCGTCCGGTTCGAATCCTGGCATGGGTGGAACGTTTAGCCTCTAGATAGGTTTATAAAATTCATATGCTGTTAAGTAAATGTTCCACAAATAAATTAATTTGAATTTTAAATGTTATAGTGTTGATGTAATTATTTTCTCTTGTGTACAATAAAGAATAATATACTATTTTTATTTTTAATGCTAACGACAAATTTAAGAACCTATTTAGAGAAATTTTTAGCCTCTAAATAGGTTTTTAAACCTATTTAGAAGCTAAAAATTTTCACCCATGCCGGGATTCGAACCCGCTATCTCTGGCTATCCGTGCCAGCGCTCTTCCAATTGAGAATTGAAAACATGCTGTCTCGCTCACACAATAGCTCACACTTCATTGTGTGAGCGAGACAGCATGTTGGACGTAACAGTAGCCTTAAAGTACACTACAGTTCGTATCGCTGCGTCCGCGGCGCGTAGTACTTCAAAAAACGTGATAAAAAAGATGGCCGCCTACTACGTATGTAGTTTTTTTACCGAAGGGTCGACCTGTCGCGTAAGCCAGCGTAACGGCGCCAGACTTGAGGCAGACAGTTTTTTTCTACATAAAAACCCGTTCCGTTGTAGTATAGTGTAATTATTACAGAATGGCAGCTGAGTGCTTGGTGCGAGTTTGACAGATCCAATCGAATAACTTTACTACCGCGTTAATCGAGCATTGAGTAGTGAGTACTCTAAGGTGTAAGTTTACCGTTCGAACTGGCAAAACGCTTTCACAGTACAACTCGCACTCGCGTTTATTCGTGTTTTGGCTGGTAAACGTGTTCGATTCTCAACGTAAACCATTACAACTCGCACTCAGCAATTATAATTTCCATACTTGTCGCTAGGTGGCGCTTCCTCGATGCCATAGAAATATGAGTTTACGTTAACGCGATCGAGTAGTTAAAAAACTCTCACTAAGCACTCTGCTCATACAAGTCAAGCGGTATCAAGTGACAAGGGTTGGGCCGGGGAGAATGTTTTCCGGGAATGTCTATCCCGGGAGTGGACACCTTAGAGATCTTGATAACAACCCTATGCATGTCTCTACTGCTGGGGCACGAGTCTCTTTCTCCAACGCAAGAAGGTTAGACCATACTGCACCACGGGGGCCAAGTCCGCGTTGGTGGAGAATTTTGACGCAGTGGCGGGCCTTACTGTCAGAAGTTATCAAGCCGCCCATACGGCCTCTGACATGGCTTGAATACCGCCATTATATCACAGGCGGCACCAACGGCTTAACGTGCCTTGCGAGGCATGGAAGCTCTCGGAAAAAATCCACTAGCGGTGGTGTTTTTTAACCCAAGTGATTGATATCCATCACTCGGTTCCACTAGTCCACGAGAGCTAGAGATCTTGTAAATTGAAAAACCTATCAAAATAAGGTTTACATGATACAATATGCTATTGTATTTTATAATATGACATATTTTAAAAAAAATAACAAGACTGTGGTACAGTTCTTCTGTCGTAGGTGATATCATGTGACAGTTTTTATTTATTTATTTATTTTCACTTATACCTATCTTTACAGGCTTAGCCTAATTCGATTGGCATGAAACTTACAATTACCCAAAATATCTTATGTCTAATATTTAACCACTATTTAATTAATAATTTAATTAATTTCTTATCAATGTAACATAATTATGTAATACCAATCAACATAAGTGTTCCCCATAGCACAGCACGAACAACGCTACTCTCTTGAATTCACTCAGAGCAACATGGAAGAGGTCCGTTTGATCCGCGATGACATTCAAAATGCGTAGCGCGCGCGTCAGCGGCGCCTGCGCCAGCAGGTTAGTGCGCGCGCGCGGCAGCAGCAGCAGCGGCGGCCGGCGGCGGCGCCCCACATACTCGTCCGGCACGCACAGACTCATCACCCCCAACGCCACCGGATTGCACATCCTACCCACCAGCACTTTGTGCATATATGATACCAGTGCGAGGTCCCTCCTCACCCTGAGTTCGTTATACCCTACCATTCCTAAAATAAAAAGTGTAGGGTACATCAATGGGTAAAACGGGTATACCCCGTACTGCCGCAAATACAAATATCGTAAAAATTTATTTTGTATGCGTTCCATCATGAGACGATATTTCATTTCATGAGGTGCCCAGATGACTGCATTCGATTCCAGTTGACTCCTAACTAGAGCGTTATATAGGGTAACAATAGCTGTTATGCTTGAAAAAGCCCGTCCCTTGCGGAGTATGAAACCCAGATTCCTGTACGCCTTTTTACAGATATTCTCAATATGCTCGCGATAGTTTAGGTCAGAGACCAATCGAACTCCCAGGTCTCTGACTTCATTTACTCGCTGGATTGACTTATTTCCTAAGGTATAGTCATTAGTTATTGGGTTTCGTTTCCGGGTAAATGATATCAGTGCACATTTGGATACATTAAATTCCAAGTTATTGTTAAAACTCCATTGTTCCACTCTGTCAATGTCCTCTTGTAGCTTATTGCAATCTGAGTCGCTACTTATTGGTAAAGATAGTTTGAGGTCGTCCGCAAATAATAAACAACTCGCATTTTTTACTACCATCGGCAAATCGTTTATCATTATTGCGAATTCAAGTGGGCCCAAGTTACTACCCTGGCTCACCCCAGACCTGGTAAAATATGGCTCAGACCGGTTTCCATTGTACTCCACATATTGTGTTCTGTCGCCCATGTAACTAATGAAGAACCTAAGTAGTTGTGGAGTACATCCTACGCTTGCTAATTTTTTAAGTAGAACATCATTATCCACCAAGTCAAAGGCCTTTTTGTAATCGAAATAGGCAGCATCTACCTGACCCCCTCTGTCCACTTCTGGGATTACCTGTGACATAAAGTTAAGAAGGTTGCTAGATGTGCTACGACCTGGCCGGAAACCATGCTGAGCTTCCGATAACTGTGACTCGACCTGGCAGAGAACCGATTTTTGAATCGCAGATTCCATCACTTTTGCTGGTGTAGAAAGTACCGCCACTGGTCTGTAACCCTCGACGTTTGGACTAGCCCTACCCTTAGGAACAGGTATTACCCTCGTCATTTTCCATCGTTCCGGAAAAACTGCCGCCGCCAGACACTGGTTATAAATATAGGTTAAAGGTTCTGCTAGAGCCAAACGACAATCCCTTATAATATACGTAGGTATTCCATCTGGTCCCGCCGACCGTTTCGGTTTTAATCGCGCCAGTGCACTACTTACCTCCGCCAGCTGTAGCCGATCCACCTGCACGCGCGCCGCGGTGGCGTCTGCCTCCGCCATCGCTGCGGAGATATCTAGCTTAGCGCGGTCTGGGCTATACACTGAGTGAAAGTAATTTGCAAACTCCTGGGCGCACTCTTCATCGGACAATACTTTTTCATTCCTAATAATTTTTTGTGGACACCGATTACCCCTCATTGACTTCATATAGTTCCAAAATGCCCTTGGGTCTTCAATTAAATGTTTCTGGACCCGATTCCTGTACTGTTCTTGTGCTAACAAAATAGAACGTTTAACCCATGCTCTGCAAATTGAAAAATCTTTGTAATCTTCTAATGATTTGCTAGCTTTGTACTTCTTATGAAGAATTCCTTTTAATTTAATGTCGCGAATCAAGTCCGTTGTATACCACTCTGGGTAATTGTACTCAGAGTTTATACCAAATCGCTTTTTTTTTGGAACACAGTCATCAAATATACAATTTAGTGTACTGTAAAAAAAGTTTAAGGATTTTTCTATGTTATCTATACTATACATAGGCGCCCAATCCACTGCTGCTATAGTCGAGTAAAGTAAAAAGAAATCAGCTTTGTTAAAATTCCAACCGGTCGGCTCTGTGCGCGACTCGTTTGGATCGCCATAGTTAAGGTTGACGTGCCGCGGCGGCGGTGAGTCCGCGCGCTGACGCCGGGCCTGAGCGCGGCCGCGGCCGCACACCGATACAGACACCTCCAGCGGCGGGTGATACGCGTCCACCGGCAACAGCGGCGCCCCTGCCGCCCGCACCCCCACACTCGAATTATCATCACTAAACTTACTTAGTACTAAATCCAGTTGCCGATCGTTGCAATTCCCAATCATGTTGCCCTGAGTGAACCCACAGTATGTTATAAAATATTCGTAATAATTACGTATTTCCAATGTACTAGAAAACAGATTAAAATCACCCAAAACTATTACCCTACTATACTTATCACAATATTGTTCTATTATTCTAAACATTAACATATATTCAGCCTCATTAGCATTCGGCGGTATGTACACACAACACATTAAAAATAGCAGTCTATTATGCAAGCACACCGCACCAGCCACCAATTCGAAGGCCCGGTCATCAATTTTTACATTACCCGGCGTTGCTATTCTGCGAATCTCAAATCGAGGTGTGGCCACGAGACACGCTCCGCCTTGCTTGCGGCCGTCCGCTCTGTCGCAGCGAAGAATTGTAAATCCTTGGGGGACTATTTCTGCATCCTGTATGGATTGAGTACAACCAGTTTCCGTCAGTGCAAATAAGTCGACACTCAAAGAATGAAAACCAGCGTATAACTCATCAAGTTTGGTTCTCAATCCTCTAACATTTTGATAATACACTGTGTATTCATGTTTGGTTGTTAGGTTTGGTTTCATTTCTCCGAAACCACACCCACTCACAATACTCTATATTAATTGGCCAATTTTCCGGCTCACACAGCTTTTCATACATATTTTCGGGAACCGCTATTATAAACGATGCATAGTCCCTTTCCGTCTTATGTTTTATGCCGTCGACCTTTATTTCAGCACTCTCTCCGCAAATTTTCTTGACAAAAGTCTCCATTGATGCCGCAGTTGTATCTTTCTTCACTCGCCATACATGGAGAAATTTTTTTCGCTCTGTCCCTTGAATGTCTACCGAACTTTTACATCCTCCTTTTTTTACTTCCGCCCGTGGGTACTTTTTCGTCGTCCTCTTTACCACCTTCCAATCTCCATCCTGGTTTGTTTCTATTTCTTCCGCTTTATTTCCATCCAATGATGGCATCTCCGGTAGTTTAATAGTTTTCATGGCCCGACTCTCCATAACTTGCGAATTTTTTTCAACTACCTGCGGTTTGTTAAGCTTTACCGCTTTTGCAAACGTTATTGGAGTTCTTTTTGCCTTGTTAGATTCTTCCTCCGGCAATATACTCTCCCTGGCTACTTCTTTCTGGGCTTTGGTTTTTATGAGTTTTTCCATAATATCCAGTTTTTTGGTATACTCTTCAATTACGCACATATTTTTGCGAATGTCTCCCATTTCTATCTGAATATTGTTTAGTTGCTCCTGGAGTTGAGTAAAGTTTCTACGCTGTTCATCCTGTTGTTGCTTCATTTCCAGTCGAATTTCCTTCAGTACTCTCAATAATTCCGCTTGGTTATCATCATCTGTTATTTCTTCCATCTTACGAGAACCACGGGGCTGCATGTTCACATAGCTGTTTGGCGTGAAAGTTTTGTTCATCACCGTTCCTCTAATAGGAGTTTCAGAATTTCCCGTTTTAGGTATATTACATCTGCACGCGGGACATATCCAGGTATTCCTATATTCCAAACTTAGCTCTTCAAATTGCTCATTCGACAGGCTAAGGCACTTCAGGTGATACAACTTTTTGCACTTTTCTTGCGAACACTCCATAAACAGTATGTCGTAGATAGCCGAGTCACAGCCATCACACTTCGTACCCATTTACTTTACGATCAAAATAATTACGACACAGCCGAATACACGTCCGTTTGCTCGCCCGCGCGCGCGTGTTCAGTTGTAAGTTTGTTATTAGTATTATACCAATTTTTGGGTATCCCTATGTAAGAGTCATCAATAGGAGATGAAAGGTCACCAGACAAGGACTTGAAACTCAAACTGGTAGTCAAGGTGATGATGTCTGATGATCTATATTTGAACTGTTCGACGAATATTGTATTATGCAGAATATTGATTGTCTTGCATAAATAGTTAATTTACACGCGGAAATTCAAAGTTTGGATTTATTTCACTTCCTACATTGATAAATGACTTTGATAAATGAATCTTAAGTAGGTAGGTAATATTATACTTGCCGAGACAATTTTAATAAGTAACTAATTATAATGCCATCGTGAAGGAAAACATCCTGAGGAAACCCGGTGTCCAAATACCTCAATGGTTGAAAATGCTAATTCGCAATAAGATAAAAAGGGTTAATCGCACACTACTCGCTGCCGCTAGAGGCCGAGCACTTGTGTGCTTCGCAAGGCACGTTAAGCTGTCGGTGCCGGCTGTCATGTAATGGCATTAGTTAAGCCATGTCAGAGGCCTTATGGGCGGTTCGATAACTTTTGACAGTAAGGCTCGCCACTGTCTTACAATCCTCCACCAATTGCATGGTGGAGTGAAGTTTGCAACCGTAAAACAAAAAAAAAACAGAAAGAATTTTTTGCGCAAAACAAATACCAGGGAGCTTATACCAGTAGAAATTGTAGGACTCCATACTAGACTTGGCCTGTGTATTAAGCCCTTACTGTCTCTATAAGATAAGCTCTGTGCCCTTCAGTGGGACGTATTTAGGACGTTGGCTAGATAAAACAAAACACCTTATCTCGTTGAAGATTGTTGAATATTGCCCACTAAACTTTTTAGACTACAGGAAACATTGCTCAACGAAGCTAACGCACTATAAGTTCCGCTATAAATCCATTTGGGTATCCCCTCTGACAGGGTTATCTTACTTTATAATCTTTCAGTCGAGAAACACGAAAATGACCTCTAAGATCATTACGCTAGGGCTGAAACTGCAACTGAAAGGCTGCTGTAAGGCTTGAGCGTCGAGCACTAATTTCTCTCAGAGTGACATCACCGGTACAAACTTTGGGAATAGATTTTAATCCTCTCTGTGTAGTCGCGTGCAAGGAAACTAGTTACTTTATTAGAGTAATCATGGCTGATGGATTAGCTGGCTAGGATTCTATTAAGATAGCACTGCAGCCTGCCTTTTATTCGCCATCCAATTTGTTCCTAGAACAGTGGTCCTTGACCTTTTAGTCATAGGGGACCTTTTACCATATTCCTGTCCTGTTAGGACCACTCTATTGGTTTATTGGTAACATACGGTAGGTATGTTACCAATTGTGTGATCTGTCTATGAAAAAAACACGCATAATTTTACGACTAACACTCATTTAATTACCTTCGCGGAGCGGTGGTAGCGGAGCGGTAGAACACCGGCCTTTTCAATCGGAAGGTCGTGGGTTCGAATCCCGACTTTGTTTTCTAAGTTATGTACATTTGTGAAGTTATAGTAGCAATACCGCTCGCTAACCGTGAAGCAAAACATTGTGACGAAACCCTAGTGTTTGTGTGTTAACATACCTCAGCGCTTTTTACGTACACTGTCCCAACTATGTGGCTAAGTGCGGAAATCTCAGGTCTAACTAACTAATGCCGTTGCGGACCACTTGGAATGCCTCGAAGAACCACCAGTGGTCCGCGGACCACTGGTTAAGAAACTCTCTCCTAGACTTTGGAAGATTTTTTGTACGGACGAGTAACTCTTTTGAATCTTAGCAATAAGGCAACGTGTCACGGACGTAACGTGGGCTGTGACATTATACAAGGCATTTATAGAGTTTACCTACCTACACTACAACATTATTAGTTACAGCCTTATTAGGCGTTCGCTAATCACGATTAACTAAGTGTTAGCAAATAAAAGACGGTGAATACGATAAGGGAAGCGCTCGTGGCCTAGGCGAACCGAGTGATTGGAATCAATCACTTGAGTTAAGCAACAGCAGGCGCGGCCAGGTGCAGGATGGGTGACCTCGTCCCGTAACTACCTCTAGTGGCATTTTTCCGAGCGCTTCCGTACTTCGCAAGGAACGTAAAGCCGTTGGTGCTGGCTGTTACTATATTCTATTTCATTGAACTCCTAATTTCAATATTTCTGCACCGACTACGAGTACCCGTCTCTAATTTCTTTCATGTCTCCGTTGCCTGGAAGAAATTGCTTTTAGTCATAAAGCCGCCATTTGTACTATATTTTTTATATAATTTCTGTTACTGTAATTTCTGTGTACAATAAAGAATATTCTATATGTCTATCTATTCTATGGAAACTAACCCCGACTATGTGTAAATGGTAAGCAGTTTTCGAAATTTGGATTTACAGATAGTTGAAAATATTTTTCACCAATAGAGTAAAACACGAAACGGTTATACAGTGAATGCACAAGAGACATTAAATAGGTACCATAAAGACAAGAAAACTGCAATACATGGGTCACATAATGCGAAATAATAAATATGATCTCAAAAATGTATCTTGCAGGGTAAAATATAAAAACGCAGAGGGGCTGGCCTTAGAAGAACTTTCTGGCAGCAAAACATGGCTGAATGGTTACAGATAGGCACCATCGAGCCGCAACATCACGGGTTACAATAGAGACAATGATGGCCGACCTCTGATAGTAGATGGCACCACAAGAGCAATATAAGACGAAATAGCTATTACATGGCAATAAAAATATTTAATTCCCTGCCAAAAGAAATATATTCCCTCCAGGAAAATAGATTCGACAAAGCGCTTTCTAACTGGTTGATTGAAAAATATATATATATGAATGATTATTTTAAAACTTGACATTGTATAATAATCTTGTAAATAATAAAGCGTTTCTAAATTTTTATTATAATATTTGTATACCATATTATGGTGCTACACGCTTGTCCATAAAAATGTATCTAGTAAAATCTACATGTACCGTGTTTGCTGACAAATAAAGACTTATAACTTGAAACTTACATATTCTCTGTAACTCCCTCGTTGCACGCAAGTGTACGGTTAAATTTGGCCAAAAATACCTAGTGCTATGTAGCGACGGAGGAGCTGGATCCGATACAACTTTAGCGCCGATATCGATTGGACTCTATCCTGGGTCTCGATTCTGTTAATTCATTATCAAGGACGTGCTGTGGTCGTGAAACGTGAAACGTCTTGCAGTTCAGTATAGGAAGGCCAATGAGACGAGATAAAGAATGTAAACAAACGGACCGTTACTGTGTTACATTGCGATAGTGAACGATTATTATCTCTGTCCTTGTCTCACTTATGCGGTAATGGCGTCATTTGATCGACGACAGCTGTCGTTGCGTATTTCGTGGTACAGGAAAACTTTCAGTACGGCAGTTGTCAACATATCCGTATTTACTAAGTTTATTGTGTTTATTTAATCATATACTGTTAGTTTTCTTGTTGATTTTTGCTGTTATTGTAAATAGTTGTTGGTTTTATTTACGGAATCACAGCCTGGCGGCTCTAGACAGCCTTCCGGTGAATCATGTTTGACTAATACAGACACAGCGATTAGAATAGGGAATCCGAAATTTATAAAACTATAATTTGTTTAAATAAAAATGTTTTGAACAACTGAAACTTTGTTTACATTCTTTATCTGTCTCATTGGCCTTCCTTTAGTAAGGGGTCTCTCGCTGAAACGGGGTGCAATGAAAACATGACACCTCGGCAAGGGCTCTGTAACTGCGTGTCGTGTGCAATTCATTTATATGTCACTGAGTTGAACAAAGTAGCCATTACTTAATTTTTTTTGGTACATACCGCTAGATGGCGCCAGTGTCGTATAAGACATTGCGAAGTTTAAGCTAAAAATTGACTTTTACTTTCAAACGTTTTATGTTAATCCAACGGTCATGTAAGTAGACACAGCCCTATCCGTTTTTTTTAGATTGGCTAATAAGTTTTAGTTGCAGTCACAAACCTAGATATTGTAAAGCCACGAGTGCATTCATCATTTACCAGGCACATACCTTGTATACGTGATGTAGGTGGTCTTTGTTTATACTGGTTCGTGGGTACACTGTAACAAATGAAAATATAATTTATGTAACAGAAGATAAAATTTAAGTGTACATAACATTAGATTGGGATAAGGAGTAAAGGAACATATATTTTACGTTGTGTACGTAATGACGTAATTTATTAAAACGACATAAATTAACGGATTTGAAATTAAATAATTACGGAAAAAATGGTATGTTGTGTTCTTTATAATGCACTAACCCGTGCTAAGGTCAATTTTAAAAACTTATATAGAGGTTAAAAATTCCACCCATGCCGGGACTCGAACCGGCTTCCAATTCGGAAGCTCGAGGGTTCGAATCCTGCATATACAAATGACTATGTTTTCTAACTGCAAAGTAAGTTACTAACTGTAAGTGATGCAAATTACTTCAGCCAAATGTCGCTACCTGTACGTAATACAGAGAGTATTGTAAAGAGGTTCGAAATTTCACTGATGCCCCAGTAAGTCACCCATTAGCTCAGTTGGGAGAGCGCTGGCACGGATAGCCGGGTTCGAGTCCCGGCATGGGTGGAATTTTTAGCCTCTAAATAGGTTTTTAAAATGGTATGAACTAGGAAAATTAGTAAAAAACCTGAGTTCTTCGTAAGGGAATCTGAGTCTCTCCACAGATTCCTCAGCCTCTGCTTCGCGGCGGGAACTTATGGTGATAATCCGTACTCTTTTTCTCTCTGAGAGAATTATCTGCGTGGTAGCACACAGTAAGACGTATACATAGGCAGCTTTTATTTACGTATGAAAGTATTGAGTTACCTAATCATAAATAAATAAATATTCATGGACATATTACACAGATCTCGTTAATCAGAAACTGGGATATGATTTTCCTGAGAGAATAGTAGCATTGACAGAGTTAAAAGTTGTTAGATAAGTATAATTTTTTATGGGAGTTTTATTGATGTACCTACAGTCTAATGATGTAAGCGGTGGTAGCTCTGTGGGTAGAACCATGGTCTGGCAAGCGAGAGCCCCAGGTTCGATCCCGAGCGCGGGCATGTACCAATGACTTTGTTTAATTTCTAAGTTACGTACATTTGCGAATTTGTAGTCGCAATACAACACGCTAATTGTGAAGGAAAATATCGCGAGGAAACCCGCGGCTTGGTTGGCTTCGCACGTATTGACTAGTCTTTCCTGTGGGCTAGGCCGACTAAGCTGTCAGGATGGTATAGGTGCTGTGCAAACCTACACCATCTATAAAACCATGTCCCAGGCACTACAGCGTCGGAGTGGTCCCTTCACCCATCTAGTGTGAGTGAAGATACCACTGGACGCTGTATAAATCATCTCATTAAGTAGATGCAAAAAAAAAGGCCAATATACAGTCTGTTAGCTTTTAGAATATACCTCGGCTACTATCGGATAGAATCGGATATATTCGTGTAATAGAAATATCGGAACTAATATGACGCTTAAGTTTACATAACTTTTCAAAATAGTGAATAAAAGTGTTATTCAGAGCAGGAAGTTGTAACACTCGTGTGCTTTCGGCGAAAACCGAAGCCTACTCTAGAGCCCGAGATATATTCTCAAAGCAGACTGTACCACCTATATTCGTCTTGAAATCCCCCTCTTCCAAAGGTTGTCTGGAAGAAATCGCTCTACGCGACAAGACCGCTAATTTACTATTGCTTACCTACCTTCCTTTTTCTATTTGCGTATTAAAGTGTTCTCTCCAGGTTTGTCTGGAACATATCGCTTTAAGCGATAAGACCACCTAATTGTATTCGGCAAAACTTAGATAATATGTGTAACCCTTTTAATGTATTTTACTTTCTGGTGTAAGCAATAAAGATTTCTAGTCGAATCTAGTGTAATATCTATCTAGGTACTATTATTGATAAAGAAACTAATTTAGGAAACATTTTTACGCTTTTTGCAAAATCATGCTTAATGTAGCCGAATAGAGTGCAAATATGTAAAAGCCTACATGACGTGGAGTTTACCTGCTAACTGACTGTGAGCACTGAGTCATGTAACTATTTGTAGGCTTAACATCGACGCGAGTGACTAGCTGATGACGTACCGACATCTGGTTATGGTGTAAGGTGATGCAATCATGAATTGTGATGGCGAAAATAATAGCACTCAAGGAATCAAGGAGAAGTATCTCAGAACCATCAGAAAGTTGTTTTTTTTGTATAGCGTGGTTTATTAAATACAATTTTTATTTTTAATGCACTAACCCGTGCTAAGGACAATTTTAAAAACCTATTTGGAGGCTAAAAATTCCACCCATGCCGGGATTCGAACCCGCGACCTCTGGCTATCCGTGCCAGCGCTCTTTCCAACTGAGCTAATGGGCGACTCACCGGTATCAGCGAAATTTCGAACCTCTACACTATTCCCTGTATTAGGTACGTACAGGCAGCGACATCTGGCTGAAGTAATTTGCATCACTTACAGCCCCGAGTACCTACTTTGCAGTTAGGTTTTTACATCGGAATGATATCGCTGTACCCACATGATAGGTAGGGTAGGATAAGTACATGGTAGGTAAGATAGGATGTAGGGTAGTTTGTCCTGTGTTTTCCGCACTTAGGGCCTGTTTTACAATCTGCAGATAAAGTTCCGGATAATCTATCCGCAACCAGGGCTGCCGTTTGTTCTAAATTTGATGCCATAAACGAACACATGCAATATAGGAATATTTATTTAAATTTAGAACAACCGGCAGCCCTGGTTCCGGATAGCTTATCTGGAACTTTATATGAACATTGTGAAACATAAGCTTAGCCTCATAGTTGGGCAATTGAGCGTAGTATACTTACCCTATACATACCGTATAGGGTAATGAGCTTAAAAGACCCATTAGTGGGCAGACGTGGGCTGAACATGATGACGTTATTTTAAGTGAGGAAACCTGAGTGTCCGAGGTGTTCAAATACCTCAGCGCTTGAAATGGCCAATCGACGGCGGGCACGCGTGGTAATTAAGCCCCGTACTCTCTCTGAAAGAAGGCCTGTGCCCCGCAGTAGGACGTTTATAGGCTACGTAAAAACATGGTTTAAGTGCCGCTTGGAACTCCTTGCTGGTCTAGCGGTGGCCTAAAGATGTCTGGAATTAATGCCAGTGCAATATATTAGTATAAGGTTTTAGAATATTGTTTGTATCAACCATTTTCTAGATTAATACTTAACATACTTTTATGTACCTAATGGGAAAAATTTACAATTTGTTAGTAAGTGGTTTAAATATATTTTTATCTTTATCTTATCTTTATCTAGAACAATATGTAAACACTGTTGATTAAGTTAACTAATATTAAAAGAATCTGAAAAGACCAGGAGTTTTTTTTCCATTGTTTCTCCAAAGTGATCTAAATTTTGAAATGGACTCCAAGTTTCACTTGAAACCTTCAATGAGTTCCAGTTTCTATGTAATTTTGAATAAAATACTTTGATTTGATTCTGCAATCGTAGAAGTCGTGGCAACCCACGACTGCTACGATTGCAGAATCAAATATTCCGGTGGCGCTACAAAGCGGCCTCCAGCGGGAATCCAACCCCTGTTTTAGGATACAACCGCTAGACCAAACAAGCAGTCTAGCAGGTTAATATGATTGTTTTTTTATCCACCTCTCAAACGGTCGTGAGTAGAGGCAAACTCGGGTCTCTGCCTTCCCCTCTGGGATACAGGCGTGAGTTTACGTTTCAAATCATCATCATAATACAATAATAGAGTCAAGTAGACTAATCCACTACTTGAAATGAAATTAAATAAAAAGATTTTATTAAAAGTAGCGCAGAAGCTGCGGCTTAGTGAACGTTACAATTCAAACTAGGTGTCCATTTCAAAATCTAGATCATTTTGAAGAAAAAATGGACAAAAAAGTCCAAAGCTAGTCTTTTCAAAGTCCTTAATTATTAACCGAGTTTACATAATTATTTTACAACATAGAACTGGTTTTAATTTCAGACCTCATTGTCATCTAAATAATTCCTTATACTATAGTAGCTCTTTTGGCACAAAGTGTACACATTTTTTGAACCACGTTTCAGACAAGCTTAATGTATCTTCAGGGATTTTATTATAGAAACGTAAAATAGGCCGCTCATAAGACGCGCCACTGAACCCGCTATTCCCAATGAACTGACAATTTCTCCCATTTAAATGCATAAAGTTTCGCGTTTTCATGTTGCAATACAAAGAATGAAAGACTCTTTCCGCTCATTAATTATTAATATTCGCCCAGTTTCCAACAATAACTTTGAACAATATTCGTCGGAATTTGAATAATTCGAGACACTACAAGAGCGAAACGTTTTCCGACTGGAGCTTTCTCTTCCTGAAACTTTTCGTACTGTCACTTGAAACTTGGTCATCGTCGTTAAGGGGCTCCGTACAGTGTTTTTATTAGCGCCACCAGTGAAAAACGATATCAACCCTTTGTTTGTCCCTACTGTTGTGGCACGGGTCTCTTATTGCATAGCAGGAAGGTTAAGCCACCACATTGGAAAACAATGGTAATTTCTTAACAGATCGTTTTTGCAAGAAAAGTCTATACATTATCTTACATACAGTAACGATACTTCTTTATAATAGCTGCCCGACGCAGCCATTCAGTCAAATTTGAATTGATTTAAAGGAAATCATTACCAGCTGTTTAAGTACCTGCTGTTTAAGGTGAGTTGAGACCTGGAGCTAGGCTAGGATTTCGATGAAAAGAAGATAATAAAAAAGAAAGTATTATTTTAGACTAGCAGTGCCCCGTCGTGTTACCCTCGCTTTATAGATTTTCCCATGGGTATAACATAGGTATTTAAAACTTTAACCCATCTGTTAATCCAGGGAGTCAGCTAACTACATATTTAATTTTACTAAAATCATTCCGTTTAGACGTGAAGAAGTAACAAACATACACACTCACAAACTTTTGCCTTTATAATATTATTAATATTATATTATTTTAAATAGTGTGATGTGATAATCAGAGTTTCAACAAGTGTATTGTTACAACACACATACACAAATTCACGCCTGTAACTCGGAGGTAGGCAGAGATCAGGATCTTCACTTGCTGTGATCCTAACAGATAATTTTCGTTTTATCAAAATTCATTTGTAGTAGCATACGCGCATGCCGGTCTCGGGTAATTTTTATATTGTCCTTTGCTAATGAACGTACAATAACGAATGAACAATAGATTTAAATAACTAACATGATTATGTCTTAATCATGTAAGTAGTATTTTTTTTGGTTTCATGGCCGTGAACCAAAGGCAAAAAGCGTAGAACTAGATAGCACTAACGCGTGAAACAGCAAATTTTTGCATAAATGCTATCTCGCTCGTGGGACTCAAAAATCATATTAATAAGATTGAGAGATTGTACTGACGCGTTTTGAAATAAAGACTTGTAAAAAACGTACGATTGTTTTCCATTGGTGACGCTAGTGTTACTGCGTGGAACCCCTTAAGGCAATCTGTCGCTTATACATTTTAACATTTTTAATAATTGTAAATAAATAGCTAACAATGCATCTTGTCGTAAATTTCATAATGGAATACGTCATCTCAATTAAATGGCCACTTAAATTGAATTGAATATCCTAGTTTTCTTAAGGATATATAGATAGAGAACAATTTATTGTGCATAAAAATGGAAAATACACAGAAAGATATATTGGTTTCCTAAGAAATCCTATACAGTTACCTACCCAAGGTATCACCTAGTTAAACTGTACTGATTGATAATACTTCGCTTATTGGACGACACGTATTTTAATATTTTTATTACGTATCACTGCAGATCTCTCAAGTATTCTCAGAGAGATAACATACCTAGGTTTATTTACTAAACGTACCCACCGCTGACTGTCGACAAGCGCTGGGGTGTGTGAACACCTCAGACTCAGTGGTTTCCTCACGATGTTTTCCTTCACAGCTAGCCATTTGCCAACATAAAACAACCATCATCGACCTCTGGGGCGCAGCGGTAGCGCATCTGCCTACCATGCGAGAGGTCCGGGTTCGAACCCCGGCTGGGCACAAAAAAACCCCAGGTCTTGGATGTTTACATGTTTGTGATGTCGTTGTTTCTGGTACCCACGACACGGGGTATCCTAGTGTGGGGCCTGAAGCAATGTATGTGCCTGTATGTAAATGTTAAATGCTATGTAAAATGTTATCATCATCAACCCATTATGTCCCCACCGAGGGGCACGGGTCTCTTCCCTGAGTAAGGTATAGGCCATAATCCACCACGGGGGCCAAGTGCGGATTGGTAGAGACAATACATACAAGAGACAAGACACAAAACAATACTGAACAAAAATAAGGAGCAAAAGAATACCCTGTATTCTACATACCGGTTCGGTCGTGAGAAACGTCATGTTTTATTTATTGAAATCCGGTTAGAGCCAGTTCAGTCTATGTTGGAAGTTCCCGGATTGATTTAGGACACCGTTCTACCAACCAGAGTGCTTAGTGCGAGTTTGACAGATCCAATCGAATAACTTTACTACCGCGTTAATCGAGCATCGAGTAGTGAGTATGAGTAAGTTAACCGTTCGAACTGGCAAAACGCTGACACAGTACAACTCGCACTCGCGTTTATTCGTGTTTTGGCTGGTAAACGTGTTCACTTAACGTAAACCATTACAACTCGCACTCAGCAATTTTAATTTCCATACTTGTCGCTAGGTGGCGCTTCCTCGATGCCATAGAAATATGAGTTTACGTTAACGCGATCGAGTAGTTAAAAAACTCGCACTAACCACTCGGAATGTCTTAACGAAACCTATATATTCGCAGATCTCGACAGTGTAGAGCATATTTAGTGGAGAACTTTAAAAAAAAAAACACTGTTCCCATCTGAGAGGGTAATGAAATAAAATGAAATGAAAAAGTTTTATTCAAAGTAGCGTAGAAACTGCGGCTTACTGAACGTTACAATTCAAACTAGGTGTCTATTTCAAAAACTAGATCATTTAGGAGAAAAAATGGACAAAAAAACTCCAAACTTAGTCTTTTCAAAGTCCTTAATTAACAGAGTTTACATAATTATTTTAATACCTAGAACTCATGCATTGTACTAGCTATAGTTCCAGACGTCATTGTCATTTAAATAATCATTTTCTTTACGGTTCGTAAAGAACTCCTTGAAACTGCAGGCGACGACGCGGAGCGTGCTCGTCTCTTAGCCAGCTGCGAGCCAGAATCAGGCTACTGGTTGAGGGCCCTCCCATCGGCGAGCATAGGTACTCTCTTAGAGAGAACCACATTTAGTTTGGGAGTTAGTCTGAGGTTGGGAGCCAGGACTAACGAGCCACATCGCTGCCGCTGCGGTGGAGGCGTCGATGCGTTAGGTCACCATGGCCTGGCATGCTGCCGTAGCGCTGGACGTCTGTCTAGACACGCTGCCCTGAATGACATAATCCGTCGGGCTCTTGCCAGCGTAGGCGTGCCTGCAGTCCTGGAGCCCACTGGAATTGCGCGCGACGATGGCAAGAGGCCTGACGGAATGACTCTCATTCCATGGAAGAATGGGCGGTCGCTGGTCTGGGACGCAACTTGTGTTGATACGCTTGCACAGTCCCATATCCATGCGACCGCCTGCCATGCAGGGGCGGCGGCGTCTAACGCAGAGTCGAACAAGAGGCACAAGTATGCAGCCATAGGGCAGGGCTATATATTTGTGCCTTTTGGAGTCGAGACTCTGGGGCCATGGGGTCCGGAGGCGAGACTCCTCTTTAAGGAGATCTCGTCGCGCTTAGTCGACGCTTCAGGAGACCCGAGGGCTGGTGCTTACTTTGGCCAAAGAATAAGCCTAGCCATACAGCGAGGCAATGCCGCCAGCCTTCTTGGTACTCTGCCGCCCGACAGCGATCTGGCTCAAATATTTTATTTAAATTAGAATGTTTTAGGTTTAGTTCCATTTTTATCATTAATTATTACTATCTGACGTAATTTCCTCAGGTAAAAAAAAAATTAGTGTTATACTTTTGTAATAATTTATCTTCAACTAATAATAAATAATGCTCGACTGATTTTACAGTAGCCCTTTTGGCACAAAGTGTACTGAACAAATTTTTTGAACCGCGTTTCAGGCAAGCTTAATATATCTTCAGGGATTATAATATAGAACCGTATAGCGTATATTTTAGAAGACAAATAATCATGACAAATAATTTCCTCCAAATCAAAAGATATCAAGTATTCAATGTCTCAATTCAGATCTTTGTCTATCTGGACGCCAAGTTTCATGTGACTCCGTACAGCCGTTATTGCGTGATTAAGTGACAAACATCTTCACATACTTTTATATTTAAAATATTAGTAGGAAATCTTTATTTATATCATCAGTGGCGTTAGTGAAACATAAACCCCGTTTCTGCTATAGCTCGGCGATAGATTTGTACATATATGATTCAAAGTCGAATCACTCGTAGCCCCGGCTGCCAGAGTAGTCTTAAAAACGATCACAAAGGTTAAGCAACATAGGGCGCGTTCAGTGCATGGATGGCTGACCGTCTATGACTAACGCTAGTGGCATTTTCCCGAGCAATTCCGTGCTTCGCAAGACTCGTTGGTGCCGACTGCCGTCGACAGATGGCAGTCATTAAGTCAAGTAAGACGCCTTAGGCTGGCTAGAAAACTTCTGACAGTAAGACCAGCCACTAGTCCTGCAAGCCACCACCAATCCGGACATGGCCCCCGTGGTGGAGTATGGCCTATACCTTCGTCAGGGAAGAGACCCCGTGCCCTTTGGTAGAGACATATTGGGTTGTAGACTTATAGTCCGGATCTACTTGCGGGTGTTGTTATATCGTTGTTAGCTCTGCGAATTGGAGCAAAACCTGGAGCTCTATTTTTGAATCACTCGTATGAAATTGTATCGTCGAATGCGACATAAGTCACACTCGTCTTCTAAGTCGCATGATCTCGTTTTTCCGTATTTTTGAATCTTTCGCCTGAAGTGTTGCCAGTACAATTCAAAGTATTGTATTTGATCCGTTCCACGCAGAAATTACAAAAACCGGAAACTACCGTAGCGGAAACGAAACGTGAAATATTTCGTTTTATTGGCTGTTTAGATGAAAAATCTTTGCCTTTAGTTGCAAAACAAACACAACACTGTCATAGATCGTAAATAATAACACTTTGGTTTGTTTTTGTTTGAAAATGTCAAAACAAAAAATCATTTCGGCACAAAAGCACAACCTCCTCGATTTGAAATTAACACAAATTTTGACAATTAATCTATCGATCGACATACGAGACGAGTGGTAGGGACCATTCGTTGCAGTCGAGTGATTCAAAAATACGGAATTTCGTATGTCGAACGAAAATCAGTAGAAATCGAGCGCTCGACGCGAGACGAGTGATTCAAAAATAGAGCTCCTGGTCGGACTCCTCCAATATAACAACACCCGTAAGTAGATCCGGACTAAAAGTCTACAAAGTGTTGTGCTTACGAAAGTTTTAGTTCAAAAACATAATGGCTTGATGATGCTGAACCAAATTCGCTCACGATGTTTTCCTTCACCGTAAGCGTGTGGTATTGCGACTGCAAATTCGCAAATGTATGAAACTTTGAAACAAAGTCATTGGCAGATGCCCGTACTGGGGATCGTATCTGGGTTTCTCGCTTGCGAGTCCATTGTTCTATCCATTGGGCTACCACTAGGCTGCTTGGTTGCCTCCGCACGTATTGAGTATAGTTTTTTGTGGGCTAGGCCGATAAGGCTATCAGGATAGTATATAGTTATATATTAAATGAGTCAAATCGCGATTATTTATTAAGTAAAACGTAATTACCTTATTTCCCGACGTTTTACTATGTATGAGTATCGCAAATCATTAAGAAACTACAGGATAGTATAGGTGCTGGGCAAGCCCACACCATCAAAAACAATGCCCCAGGCTGCAGTCGTCCGTGGTCCCGGCACCTATCTAGTGTGAGTGAAGATGCCATTGGTCGCTGTATAAATCATCCCATTACGTATATGCTGAGGCCAAAGTCGCTGTACGCCAAGGAGAAATAGATTTCAAATCGAATAGAATCCGATTTCTCGGCCCGAATCTAATTCGGGATGCGGGTAAACAAAAATAGCAGCATTACATTACGCTTGTAGTTGAAACGCAAAATATGTCTGAGATTTTCCGTTCTTAGTACGTGACTCACAGATCGACTCAACAATTTGGCTTGCCTCTTACCGTGCTCCAGAACCAAGAACGTTGGCAAACATAAGAATGTGTAAGAAGCGCTTGGAAGAGGGATTGGAATCAATCACTTGAGTTAAGCAATAACAGGTGCGGTCAGGTGCTGAATGGTAGATGGGTGACCATACTGTGATTAACGCTAGTGGCATTCTTTCCGACCGCTTCCGTCACAAGGCACGTTGAGCTGTTGTTGCCGGCTGTCGTGTAATGGCAGTCGTTAAGCCATGTCAGAGGCCTTATGGGCGGCTTGATAACTTCTGCCAGTAAGGCCCGCCACTGTCTTACAATCTTCCACCCACCCGGACTTCTCCCCCGTGGTGGAGTATGGCCTAACCTTCCTGCTATGCAGGAAGAGACCCGTGCCGCAGCAGTGGGGACATACAAAAGGGTTGATATCGATATTGTCATTCGATACTATTCTACTACAACTGGTAAGTGACATGAACAGTAGGTATAGTACATTTCGTAAATTTTTCTGTTTTAAGTATTTTTAGGTGTGAACCTCTTTGGTGTTCGTGTTTGAGTAAAGACCACTTTTTAAAAGATAAGATTGCACTTTGCACGCATTGGAGTAAGATAGAATCGGACAAGTCCATTCAGTGGATTGGTTACGTAATACCGCCCCAGAACTGTCAAACTGATTGTTTTACATTTATAAAGACATGCTTAACATGTTAAGAACAGACATTATCTATGTTCGAACTTACCTTCTTAAGCGCCACATATTATCAGCTTGATTCCGGATTCACTTACTTAAGCAAGTAAGTGAATCCGGGATTAAGTTAATCAACTTAATGTTTATTACTATATTATATAATATAAACTGTTGTGTATTACACTATTTTTATTTTTAATGCACTAACCCGTGCTAAGGAACAAATTTAAAAACCTATTTAGAGGCTAAAAATCTCACCCATGCCGGGATTCGAACCCGCAACCTCTGGCTATCCGTACCAGCGCTCTACCAATTGAGCTGTTGTGTATTGAATTGAATTGTTGTGTATTGTCAAGGATGTTTTATTGTATAGAGTGTACTCCGAAAATCACGCATAAACCTCCCAGGTTTTTGTGATTTTGGTTTGTTTAATTTCATTACACTTGTGTGCCTCAAATAAATAAATAAAAAAATATTTATATATATTTTAGGGTTCCGTACCTTAAAAGGAAAAATGGCACCCTTAAGGGATCACATCTGTCAAGACTCTATATCTCGGGAACCCGTAAAGGTATCGAATTGAAAATAAAACCATATAGTCCAGAGTATATGGTTCTACAGTACCTCAAAGCTTAAAAAAATTAGCTAATAAACGGTAAAAGATCGGACATTTCATAAATATCTATATGGCCGTTTATGGCGAAAATAACTCATATTTCGACACTCAAGGGAATCAAAATTTATGGAATACTTTCCGAGCAAATAATAATAATATGGCTTTTACGGTTTTTGTGTACACCATTACCAGTACTAACAATGATATGTTATAATCATATATCGATCGATATCAACCCATGTATGTCCCTACTGCTGGGGCCCGGGTTCCTGCATCGTAGGAAGGTTAGGCCATACTCCACCACGGGAGCCAAGTCCGGGCTGGTGGAGGATTGTAAGACAGTGGCGGGCCTTACTGTCAGAAGTTATCAAGCCGCCCATATGGCCTCTGACATGGCTTAACCACTGTCATTACATGACAGCCAGCACCATCGCTTTAACGTGCCTTGCAAAGCACAGAAGTGCTCGGAAAAATGCCATTAGCGGTGGTCACGGGATGGTCACCCATTCTATACCTGACCGCGCCTGTTGTTGCTTAACTCAAGTGATTGATTCCAATCACTTGGTTCGACTACGCTACGAGCGCTTCATATAGGTAGCAACTGATATATTATCTACTAGGAAATTATGTTAATACGATTTTGAGGAAATATGTTCAGAGTGGATTTTTTTCCCGCTGTCTTTTTCTTCTTTACACAACGACCTTAAGAGAGCAACTTTTATTTTACATGGCATATTGATATTCAGCAAACAGAATGTAAATTCTTTGCGTCGAAATGAAAAACACATTAGATTTGATTATAAGTGCCTCGGCATTGTCCGATGGAGCAGTATAGCGCAACCAACTGGCGACTCTAACGAGATAAAAACGTCAGTGAAAAAACGAACTCATTGCAACTATATAAGATTTTAAATCCAAAAACAAATTGACTCGTGCTATCTCGCTCAGCGAAGTACCGACTGCTGAGACATCGCAACGGCGTGGCACAGCAGAATTTCAGATATGACGCGTACGCATCAGCCAATAGCAGACGTATTTGTTCGCAGGTTTGCATTGGTATGCTAGGATTGGCGGAGATATTTTCGCTCCATGCAAAAATCTGATTTCTGCGCAGGTATATTATTATCGGTGTAACTTATAAAAGTGGTAGTACTTTACTTAATAAGACTTAATTTGTGATATTTTTTTCTGGCCGTGCAAGAAAGTGTTCTCTATCTACTATTCCATCGAATACCTTAGTGATAAATATTGCCTAATCGACGACGATTTGTTTTAATACAGCTAAATGAAGAAATGTCCTAAATGCTCAACAACTAATAAAGAAAACCGATAGTTAATCCGTGTTTTCACGGTCTTAGTACACTCGGGCCCAGTGACCAATATTTGCTGCTCGGAAGCTACTCAAGCTTAAACGGCGATCTTACTTTACGAATTAATTTACGAAGATCGTCAGTATACACGATATGAGTTGAATCTTGGTATCTAAAATAGATTGATAGTTCGAGTGAAGGTCGTAAAAATACAGCCTATAAAAAAATGGAGGAGAAACGCAATTTTTGACGCTTTTGATCTGTAGGGGCTACGCCATCAACTCGTCAAAAGTCCATAGGTCGCTGGTTCATATCCGGCTCGAAGGACCAAAATGTAGGGGCTACGCCGTACAGGTATTGTTATGTTGGATGTTCGATGTTCGTTATGTTAGGTATGTTCAATGAATGACACGTCTGTCCAGTAAGATCGTTTTATTGTCACTGAATTGTGTTCACAAAATTGCTTTAGTCAACAAAATAAGTAAGTAGAAGAAAATGTATGTGCTTGCTCGTACATGATCTATAGTTAAAACTGTTACACATATCCTACCTAGTGTGATTAAAGTGCAGTCTCTATACCTACTAAACATCTAATTAATATAAGAAAATGGAAAGATAAAAAATTAAGCGGGAGAAACTAGATTTTTACCGAAACTGTAAATACTTAAAAATGTCCACTCGGTGTGATTATAGTGCAATCAAATCGCTATACTAAGAAAACAAATAATAAAACTCATCTGCATGTATGATGGACTCCTAATGCGTAATATTATATTTATGTTACTACAGAACCTTCGATGCGGAAGTTTGACTCGCACTTGCCCGTTTTTTAGCCTATTAATTGCGAGATACTGTCATATTTTTAACGGTAACTTTAGATCTCTCTTATTCTACAGTTTGCGGGCTGTTACCAAATACGTAATAGTAAAATGGCAAATAAATAACTCAAACAAAACACAATCAAGACTGAGGTCATAAAAACTGTATTTACACGGATTTTATGTACTCGTTTAATTTTAATTTTTTTACAATTTTCCGACGTTTCGGCACTTTTTCAAGTGCGATGGTTTCGGAAGACCACGGTACTTGAAAAAGAAAAAATGTAAAATTAAGCGAGTAAAATCCGCGTAAATACAGTTTTTATTAAGTCTAATGCTTGTGTTAATCTTAGAAAATACTAACCCCTGGTTTCTGAGACACTAACAAGCCGTTAATCTACTGTTAACAGATGTCAAGTAGCCAAAGTGCATATAGAAAAAAACATTTCACAGCTGTTAACAGTAGATCAACAGATTGTTAGTGTACGAGAAACTGGGGGTAAGACTGAGGTCATACAACCAAAGAGTATATAACCACATACAACATTGTACAAATCCAGTATGGCGGCCTCCAGTGGGAATCGAAACCATGACCTCCTGTTGGTAGTCAAGCGTGTCAACCGCTAGACCAGCGAGCAGTCTAAATGTGGAGTTTGTTAGTTTGTGCTTCACATAGTCTTCTTCTTCTTCTTCTTCAGGCTATATTAGTCCACTGCTGGACATAGCCCTCCCCTAATGAGCGCCATAGCGCCCTGTCTTCAGCTTGCCGCATCCAGCATCTGCCGGCAGTTTTTCGCAGATCGTCATCCCACCTGGTCGGAGGGCGTCCTACACTACGTTTGCCGAGTCGCGGTCTCCACTCCAGAACACGTTTACTCCAACGGTTGTCGGTTCTTCGCGAGATATGGCCAGCCCACTGCCACTTCAGCTTGCTCATTCTCTGAGCTATGTCGATAAGCTATGCTTCACATAGTCAATTAATTCTAAAATCTTAATTCGTACCTTTTTTTTATTTAATATATAAAAATCTCGATTTTTAAGATTTTTTTCGTGTATTTTTGGTAGGTCAAACAATAAGTGGGAGGTTTATTAGTATGGCCATGTATTAGTTCAGTCCAACCAACGGTTGTCTGGAAGAGATCACTTTTGATAAGGCCGCCGTCTGTACTCTTAGGTTAAGAAATGTCTTTGTAATATCCATTTTTACGTAGGTACATTAAATTGTTATGTATCTAATTATACATAAAAATCTCGTGTCACAGAGTATGTTAGCAAACTCCTCCGAAATGACTTTACAGATTGTTATGAATTTTTTTGTTTGCCTTTGTTTAGTAGGTCTGCGATTTGGTCGTGAGGTAATTAATATGACAAAACCGCGTTTCTGAAGTCAGCTATGAAATATTAGGTATCACCACTGCTGGGGCAAGGGTCTCTTCCTGCATCGCATGAAGGTTAGGCCATACTCCACCACGGGGGCCAAGTCCGGGTTGGTGGAGGATTATAAGACAGTGGCAGGCCTTACCGTCAGAAGTTATCAAGCCGCCCATAAGGCCTCTGACATGGCTTAACGACTGCCATTACATGACAACCGGCACCAACTGCTTAACGTGGCTTGCACGGAAGCGCTCGGAAAAAATGCCACTAGCGGTCACCCATCCTGCACCTGACCGCGCCTGTTGTTGCTTAACCAAGTGATTGATTCCAATCACTCGGTTCGAATAGGCTACGAGCGCTTCGGAAATTTATAAAAGAAAAAAATATTAAGTAAGAATTTTAAATTTCAATACTTGCCTAATTTTTTTCGGCACGTGCAGCGTTTACACTCAGACTGTTAAGAGCCTCAAGGCTATGGTATCTCTCGTGGAGCCTCATTTGTAAGATAAGATAAGCGGAATTATGTAAAATCTTTGTTCAAGTACTCGCCTGTACACATAACGACACTCCGATCTTACCACGCCCGCTCTATTGCGCGGGTTATAAGTGCGAGTTTCAAACAAGGATTTCGGTTAGTTTTGCTAACTGTACTCAAAGATAACGTGAGTGGTCGGTTTGCACAATAGTACTGCCATCGGAAAGCAAACATAACCTGCAATAACCTGCGTTTCGGGTTGAAATGCGAGGTTTTTTTTTACACACTCAAAGGTGCCGAGGAGCTCTGTAATCGCTATTTATGACGAGCAAAAGTGCCGCCTTTTTACAGACATCGTTTTGGTAGGGAGAAAAATTGTTAAATATTTTTTGAGATATCGATTTACGTAACATTGTTTTATCGTCGCTTTTAAGCGTTAAGATAACATCTACATTGGATGCTGCATATACTTAATGCGATGATTTATACACCGTCCAGAGGCATCTTTACTCACTAGATGGGTGAAGGGACCACTAGGACGCTGCAGTGCCTGGGACATGCCTTTAGATAGTGTAAAAATGTGCAGCACCTAAACCTACAAAGGCGAGATGATGAGATGAGTAAAAGCAAATAGGGAGAACGTATAGTGCGGTCTGGTAATTTTAAAGCGCAAAATAGTGGACTGAGGCTGGGCGCATGTTGAGACGCAGGCGACACAGCACAGCGCAGCGCAGATTTTGTAAAGCATGGAACGTCATTAAGCTACGTACGTTGCGGCGCAGGCACGTGCGATGCAGACATGTGTCTGCCCTGCTCTGCGTCTCGTTGTAGTGCCGGCACAGATTTCTGCGCCGCGTAGCGATGTTCGGATTTTACCCGATTTATAATTTTCTGTAATTTTGTTCAAAAGCTGGCGACATTGGCTCGTAAAGCAACCAATCCAACGCCACATTACGGTGTAGACGAAAAAAAATACGTCCCAGAATTATGCGTACGTAGGACCCAAAATTTTCTTTTATATTTTTATCATACCATTTCGTCGGCGTGATTATTATGTGTATTTATATTAAATACTAGCTGACCCAGCGAACTTCGTACCGCCTAACAGTCGATTCTTTATTTATTTTTTTTTATTCATAAGAACCATCCTCGTACTTCAAGGAATATTCTAAAAAATAATTAGCAAAATCAGTTCAGCTGCTCTCGATATTTGCGCTTGCCAACACACTCAGGGATTCATTTTTATATTATAGAAGATAAAGATAATGCCGCTTATATACAGTCTATTTATTCTTACTTGTATAATGTAGTAAATACTTGATTTTTTTTTTATTTTTTCTCTCCGTAAGAACCATTCTTATACTTCAAGGAATATTCTAAAAAAAAATTACCGAAATCGGTAAGTCGGTAAGCGCAAATCTCAAGAGATTTGCGCTAACCAACATATTCAGCGATTCATTTTTATATTATAGATTTGAACTAGTTTTTTAGTACTAGTCGCCTCCGTACTAAACTGTGGACAGACAGACAGACCAACGGACATGGCAAAACTATAAGAGTTCATAACAATTATTAATAGATTGTTAGTATAGGAGAAAAGGGGTGATGTGGGCTGATTATAGATAGGTAGATATAGATACTAGAAAAAAATAGGCCTCACCTAGCGCTCTAGCAAAATACATTAAGAGCTTAAAAACCTATTTAGAGGCTAAAAATTTCACCCATGCCGGGATTCGAACCCGCAACCTCTGGCTATCCGTGCCAGCGCTCTACCAATTGAGCCAATGGGCGACTCACGGCATCAGTGAAATTTCGAACCTCTTTACACTATTCTCTGTATTACGTACAGGCAGCGACATCTGACTTAAGCAAATTGCATTACTTACAGCCCCGACTACCTACTTTGCAGTTAGGTTTAACATCGGAACGATATCACTGTACCCACATAATTATACTATTTTTATTTTTAATGCACTAACCCGTGCTAAGGAACAAATTTAAAAACCTATTTAGAGGCTAAAAATTTCACCCATGCCGGGATTAAGAGCTGCTTTGCGTCTAAAATGTAAAGCGTGTCTTGCTGTTGACAGTACAAGCAGAGTAACCAATCAATCAAAGCTTCAGCTATCAATTAGTTAAATATTTGATCAGGGTAGGGTTAGGGCTGGGTCATATTAAAGGGCCCGTATTCTGTACTATTCACCGCTTGATGATGATGACGCGGGGGTGTAATATAGAATTACATTTTTATAGGGTGACTACGCTACCCATGAATTTAAAGAAGGATAAACATTTGTAATAGAAACAGTACACACGCCATTATAACAAAACAAACTTGAAACATATTACTAAAACATAATCACAAAAAGTGTGTGCTATAAATTGCAACTGAATCAGCAATATGCTGATAGAAAAGCCTTCAGCGCTGATTTTCTGTCAGTGCCAGGTGCCAGGTGCTACCCCGCGAGCGTCACAGCCTACGCTTGGTGATATGACAGGGCCTCTCCTGATACGGATTTTTTAAACTTAAATGGACCCAAATGCTATTTTATTTGGCTGGTTATGTAAATAAATAATATAGAATTTTTAATTTGAATGCAGTAAACCAATTAATAACCGCGAAGGAAAACATTGTGAGGAAACCTGAGTGTCTGTGGTGTTCAAACGGCGGTTGAAATTGTCAATGCGCAGAAGGCTTTTCTTTTCAATAGGGGCTGGCTGAAAACCAGCGTTGCAGATTTTATCTGTAGCACATGCTGAGCCCAGTCACCTTTTTTATTTCCAGGACACACATTGCCGCACTTACTGATTGAGAATTTTGATCGAGAATTGCATGTTTCTTGAGGCAAGTGGATTTTAATCAAAATTGGGTGTAAATCTTAATTTCACCCAAATGTTTTTATGTGTTTGGTGTATGAGTTTTCTTTTTTTTTGTGTTTAGTATTAATTTCATACAAATGTTTAATGTGTGTCTTGTGTATGAATAAAGCATTATCATATCATATCATATCAGTGGGCACGCGTGGTAATAGAGCCCATATTCTTTTTCTTAGTGAGAGCATGTGGCCTGCAGTAGGACATTTATTGGCTTCATAAAAACCAACTCCACAACCAGTGATACCTGACAAGAACTCGGTCACAATAGGGATGTGGACTAATGTTCGGAATGGATTTTTTTTCATAGATAGACGCTATTTAAACACGAAAAAAAAATATTTCATGAAAAAATACGTCACATTTTACTAAAAAAATACTTATTTAAAACTACTTTTTAAAATTCCCGCCAAAACGTTCTAAAGTAACGCGTGAGTATGATGACGTCACAGACCGATAAACAATCTCGCGCTCTATGAAAGTTAACCTGATATTCAGTGAATTCTTACGAATAAATAAGTTTTCTGAAAGGTGTAAAAATGAATACGATGTACAAATGCTGTGCAGTACCCATGTGTAAAAGTACGTCAATAAGTACCTACGCCGCAAAATGTTCATAAATGTTCCAAAAATTGCTAAAATGAGGAGAAAGTGGCTAACGCTTGCTAGAAGATGTTCAACATCATTGACATCTACAAGTACCAGCTATTTTTGTGAACACCACTTTGATGTAGGTAAGCCAAATATTCTAAAAGTATTGTACGATAAAATTTAAATACGAGTATGTACTTAGGTACAAAATAGTTTTAGATAGGTAGTTTTGACTTTACCCACCAACCATAGGTAGGTATTTCAAACGTACTTACAATGACATTTTTACGTTTCTAAGCTCCGCTGCACAAAAATTCTTATTTCGGGCAAAATAACTTGCCACCATCAACGAATCTATCTTCGGTAAGTTAGAACTACTTCCTTTGATGAATCCAGTCTCATTGTTATAATATTACAATAATATTATAATAATATCGTTGAAATTAGTTCGCCGGTGATACTTTTGACTACGTGAGCTTGTTTTGTTTAGCGGTCAGTGACGTCACCCGCGCTTGGTTGACGTTCGCAGTCACGTGATAGTGGGTATTAAATAATGCAATTTAAACTATTTTTATTTATTTTATGGCAAATAAATATATTCTTAGAATGTTACTATACGTTTTTAAATACGGATTTTAATTAAAAAAAAATAACTTAACATGAATTGGTAACATATGTCAACATCCGTATTGTTACTCAATCGCGCCAGAGTGGTTTTCTCGAATGTCTCAGAGATAGTTTGTGGTGTAGTATAGCAAAAGTAAGCTATAAACATCCCAAAAAATAGAGTTAAATACCACGAAAAAAAAGTCATAACAATAGCTAGTTAATATGTTAGTGAATCACAGGGTATAAAATCTAAATAAAAAAATAGATAGCACGGATAGCCAGAGGTTGCGGGTTCGAATCCCGGCATGGGTGAAATTTTTAGCCTCTAAATAGGTTTTTAAATTTGTCCTTAGCACGGGTTAGTGCATTAAAAATAAAAATAGTATAATCATGTGAGTACAATGATATCGTTCCGATGTTAAACCTAACTGCAAAGTAGGTAGTCGGGGCTGTAAGTAATGCAATTTGCTTAAGTCAGATGTCGCTGCCTGTACATAATACAGAGAATAGTGTAAAGAGGTTCGAAATTTCACTGATGCCGTGAGTCGCCCATTGGCTCAATTGGTAGAGCGCTGGCACGGATAGCCAGAGGTTGCGGGTTCGAATCCCGGCATGGGTGAAATTTTTAGCCTCTAAATAGGTTTTTAAAAAAATAGATTTAAACTTAAATTTTTAATTTTATAGTTGAAATCCAAAGTTACACTTTGGTTTACATAGATAGGTCTCAGTGTCTTAATATTAATAAATAAAATAATTGGAATCAATCACTTGAGTTAAGCAACAACGGGCGTGATCAGGTGCAGTATAGGTGACCGTCCCGTGACTACGGCTAGTGGCATTTTTCAGAGAGCGTCCGTGTTTTGCAAGGCACGTTAAGCCGTTAGTGCTGGCTGTCATGTAATATCAGTCGCTAAGCCATGGTAGAGGCCGTATGGGCGGCTTGATAACTTCTGACACTAAGGCTCGCCACTGTCTTACAATCCTCCACCAACCTGGACTTAACCCCCGAGGTGGAGTATGGCCAAACCTTCCTGCGATGCAGGAAGATACCCAAGTCCCACAAGTGGAAAGATACAAGGGTTGATATCGAAACGAAATACAATAAATATTTTTTGTCCTAACAAGAAGGCCATCATGGTCACCCCGAAAGTGCGTCAACTCATCGTCAAGTGTTAACAAAGGGGGGTGCGGAGGCGTAGAAGGGGGCTATCGATTATCAGCTGCCTGATAGATAACATCCCCCTATGACGTGCAGCGAATGTAAACGGGTGTCAGATGTAGTAATTGGAGTTAAAAAAATTGTGGTGATAAGCGTGTCAGTACGAATATTTACTCCATACTTTTAATACACCACTCGTGGGCTAGTGAATCCGAGTGATTGGACTTGGCTCACACAATAACAAGCGCGGTCAAGTGCTGGATGGGCGACCATCCCGTGACTACAGCTAGTGGCATTGCTTCGAGCGCTTCCGAGCTTCGTTAAGCCGTTGGTGTCGGCTATCATGTAATGGCAGTCGTTAAGCCACGTCAGAGGCGTTATGTGTGGCTTGATAACTTCTGACAGTAAAGCCCGCCACTGAATTACAATCCTTCACCAACCCGGACTTGGCCCCCGTGGCGGAGTATGGCCTCACTTCCTGCGATGAAGGCAGGGACCTGTGCCTCAGCAGTGGAGACATATAAAGGGCTGATATGGATGGCAAGAGACCGCACAGAATAGAGACAGTGTGGCAACTTCTTGTGTTGGAGGCCAGGACCCACTTCGGGTTGCTGAGCCAGCAGGTGCATTGTAGGGCACTGGCCTCCGCTTAGAGAACTTTGTGGACCTAATCACCACGCGTGCCCACCGAATCGGAATCGCTCGTAGCCCGGCTGCCTGAGTCATTTTAAACGATCAGAAGTTTAAAAAACGTAGGGCGCGTTCTTTGCATGGTTGGGTGAACATCTTTGACTAACGCTGGTGGCATTTTTCCGAGCGGTTCCGTGCTTCGGGAGGCACGCTAAGCAATTGGTGCCGGCTGCAGTCGATAGATTGCACTCGGTAAGCCAAGTCAGAGGCTATAGGATGACTTCAAAACTTCTGACAGTAAGACCCGACACTAGTCTTAGAAGCCCTCACCTATCCGGACGTGGTGCCCGTGGTGGAGTATAGCCTACACCTTCCTCAGGGAAGAGACCCGTGTCCCTCGGTAGGGGCATAATGGGTTGATGATAATGTGCCTACCGCGGGTTGGCAATTGAAGCCACGTTTCAACGATCTTAGAACGCGGACAGAGTGACCTATTTCACTCAATAAGATGGTACTCGATAGCGGCCTATGTCGAGTTTTGTAGCCTATAAACGCCCCACTACAGGGCAAATCCCTCTTGCCATATTGTCGTAACACCTATTTATCCTTCCTTGTCAATTTTAGTAAATTGAAAATTACTAATGGCAATCGTGAAATCTTATTAGGTATACTTATAGGTGGCAACTGATGCATTTGGCTTAACATGACTTGAGAAAAGATGGTCAGAGTGGAGTTTTCTTTCCCGCTGCCTTTTTCTCCACTACACTACGGCCCCAAGGCAGCGGGTTGCATTTTACATTCAGCAAACAGAATGTAAATTCTTTACGTTGAAATAAATTGATTTGAGTAAACAAGATTTTACCGCTAAAGTATGACTTTTTAGTTGAAAACTGCCATATTTCCATAAATTGGGTAAACTTTGGACAGTATTTTTGATAACACGCTGTTAAATTTATAAAGAAAGTTCATCAACTTGCGAGAGAATATCTAGTTTTGACCTGAAATGTCAATTTTAAGGTCAGAATTTTGTTTACTACATTATACAAGTAAGAATAAATAGACTGTATATAAGCGGCATTATCTTTATCTTCTATAATATAAAAATGAATCCCTGAGTGTGTTGGCAAACGCAAATATCGAGAGCAGCTGAACCGATTTTGCTAATAATTTTTTAGAATATTCCTTGAAGTACGAGGATGGTTCAGAATAAAAAAATAAAAAAAAATAAAGAATCGACTGTTAGGCGGTACGAAGTTCGCTGGTTGACCCAGCGAACTTCGTCAGCGAATCACTGAATGTGTTGGCAAGCGCAAATCTCGAGAGCAGTTGAACCGATTTCGCTAATTCTTTTTTTAGAATATTCCTTGAAGTACGAGGATGGTTCTTACGGAGAGAAAAAAAGTAAATTAAAGAATCGACTGTTAGGCGGTACTAAGTTCGCTGGTTCAGCTAGTCTACAATATAAAAATGAATCGCTGAATGTGTTGGCAAGCGCAAATCTCGAGAGCAGTTGAACCGATTTCGCTAATTCTTTTTTTAGAATATTCCTTGAAGTACGAGGATGGTTCTTACGGAGAGAAAAAAAGTAAATTAAAGAATCGACTGTTAGGCGGTACTAAGTTCGCTGGTTCAGCTAGTCTACAATATAAAAATGAATCGCTGAATGTGTTGGCAAGCGCAAATCTCGGGAGCAGCTGAACCGATTTCGCTAATTCTTTTTTTAGAATATTCCTTGAAGTACGAGGATGGTTCTTACGGAGAGAACAATTTAAAAAACATACAGGATCGACTGTTAGGCGGTACGAAGTTCGCTGGGTCAGCTAGTTATTAATAAGAATATCGAAATTTCAATGTGGGCGCCGAGCTAAGGTAATAAATAACCTAGTAGGTAGTCATAGCACTAACCTATTTACATTGGTGTCACGATCTTAATCGTTAAAGGGGTATTTCCCTAAGGCAAAATCATGCCATAGTTTACCCTGTACATCGTAAACAAAATCCCCCAATACCTACAAGAGAATAATCGTCTTTTGCTGAAAAAATCCCCCATTTTGGACGCTTACATACGAATTGATGCAAACGGTTGAAATAGCATTAATTGGCCGCGGGGGCGCGGGCGCAGCGGTTTGGCACGCTGACTGTTAAATCGAAGTTCTCGGGTTTGATCCCCGGTTGGGTCAAACTAGGAAACGAACTTTCCTAGTTTGTTTCGGGTCTTAGATGTTCGTTATCAACCTTGTATGTCCCCACTGCTGGGGCACGGGTCTCTTTCTGCGTCGCAGAAAGGTTAGGCCATACTTCGCCAGGGGGCCAAGTCCGGGTGGGTGGAGGATTGTAAGACAGTTATCAAGCCGCCTTTATGGCCTCTGACATGTCTGAACGACTGCCATTACAGGACAGCCGGCACCAACAGCTTAACGTGCCTTGCGAAGCACGGAAGCGCTTGGAAAAATGCCACTAGCGGTAGTCACGGGATAGTCAACCATCCTGCACCTGCTCGCGCCTATTGTTGCTAAACTCTAGTGATTGATTCCAATCGCTTGGTTCGCCTAGGCCACGAGCGCATCTTGGTGCAGCAACGAAATTTAATCGCCATGTTCATTTAACGGTCATTGTACTACAATGCATTCGCAGGATCTAGGCCCGGGTCGGTAGAGCACGGTTATGGCAGCAGATGCGCCGTAGATAAATAGGACACGCGCACGCGCAGGCGGGCTGACTCATTCATTCCCCAGGCGCGGGTACAAGCGGGAACACACGCCTTAAGGCGAGTCCGAAAAAAACAATTTCCTAGGTTTCACCATTGTTAGAATTACAAATAAACTTGCCGAAAAGAAATTTCAGCCTTGTGAATAGTGTCTATGAAAATAAGCCTTTTCATAGACACTATTCACAAGGCTCTGCTTTTTTATTTATTCTGTCATTCTCAGTTATAAGCAAGAGAATACTTTGATTGTTGACAGCTAAACTTATGGGTAAAGTGTCAACGTGAACCAATATGTCGTTTGTGAATTAAAACTAAACTTTGTTTCTATGGGAATTGTTCTTGAGGAACCCCCTTAAGAGATGGAAAGGGTTTCTTTATATTTTTTTATTGTGAATCTAATAGCATTACTATATTCGTGCGTTTTGAAGTGGACTCATTTTAATAATAACTAACACGATAGAGTACTCTATTTCAAATAACGCTATATTGTTCTTAACGCCTGTCTAGAGTTCTAACGTTACGCATTAACTTTAGATTATGAAACTAAACTGATAAATTTAGTACGTAATACAGAGAGTATTGTAAAGAGGTTCGAAATTTCACTGATGCCGGTGAGTCACCCATTAGCTCAGTTAGAAGAGCGCTGGCACGGATAAACAGAGGACAGATGGGTGGAATTTTTAACCTCAAAATAGGTTATAAAAATGTCCTTATCATGAATTAGTGCATTAAAAAGAATATAATGATAAAATCAATGCAGTCCGACCAGATTCAAGAACCAAAGGTATCACAGGACGGAAGACCATTATATTCTTAGCTAATGTTTCGAACAGAGGCCAAATCCAATTTAAAGTCATTCGAGTCAGCAGAATAAATAAGGAATAGAGGAGGTCTCAAGTTACTACTCTGTGGAGCACTTATCCGTGCGAGTGTACCAATAATCCTCGCCCACATCGGAGCTGGCAGGCGCCCGCTCGGCGCACGCTGATCTATCCACGATGTAGGTCGGTACGAGTACCACACCCACAGAGAGCCGGCGCATCGTTACTGCTAATAAAGGCTTTATTGTGGAGGTTTAATTCATTGAAATGGCCTGGGATTGGTCGCCGTATGATGATGTAGTGAGGAAACCTGACCGTGAGGTCTAGATTAGATGTTTTGTCAATTGCAGCCGTGAAATTCTCTGAGGTGAGGCCCGTTTCCTTATAATGAAACGCTACAAAAATGCTCTACCTTTCTTAAATAAAATAAACATATTCGGCGATGTACTTATGCTCATATTTTATGTAAAATATTTCTTTCATTGTGTACAACAAAGTAAGAATAAAATTGGTCAAAGTTGAAACGTACAATCAGTATTAATTAATATCGATTTTTGTCTATGTTCTTTAGAATAAATTAACGCTGTTATATTTAAAACAACGATTCCTCTAAAACTCTCCTCAAAGGCTGTTTAAATAATTCGGATTGTTAACCACAGATTGCTTATCTCCCTTTGATAAGTGTTTTAAGGAATAGAGTTTTTATGAATAAGACAGCAAGTGTGAAACCTTTTTTCTAAGGTTAACACGAGCATTAGTTAGACATAATTAAAACCGTTTTTTATACGGATTTCACTCGTTTATTATATTTTTACAATTTTCCGACGTTTCGGCACTTTTACAAGTGCCGTGCAGGAATCATCCGAGTCCACGGCACCTGTATAACTGCCGAAACTTCGGAAAATTGCAAAAATATAATAAACGAGTGAAATTCGTATAAAAAAGTTTTTAAAATGAAACCTACTAAGACACGTTCAATTCGATTAATTTCAAATATAAAAAAAAATCTTAGAAAGTTTTTAGTGGTCCTATTCTAGTGCAAGTACAAGTACTAGGACATATTTATTTCCAGTCCTGCGAATAAAGAAAGGCGACTATCATCATAAGTAAACATCTTTGTTATCTGCGTTCTTTAGATACTTTTAGCGTGACACAGCTTGACATAAGCAATATGTGAATGAGATCATACAGGGAAGTATAGAAATGAAGTGATTCAACAAAAAATATTTATAGCTTACCTGAGCGTATGAAAGGTAAAACAGTTTAAAATTAAATAAATCAAAACAGAACTGAACGGTGATGAAGCGAAGGTGATCTGTCAGGATCGTGGCAAGTGGCAGTCCCTAGTCTCTGCCTACCCCTCTGGGATACAGGCGTGAGGTTATGTTTGTATGTATGTATGTATGTATGTATGTATGTATGTATGTATGTATGTATGTATGTATGTATGTATGTATGTATGTATGTATGTATGTATGTATGTATGTATGTATGTATGTATGTATGTATGTATGTATGTATGTATGTATGTATGTATGTATGTATGTATGTATGTATGTATGTATGTATGTATGTATGTATGTATGTATGTATGTATGTATGTATGTATGTATGTATGTATGTATGTATGTATGTATGTATGTATGTATGTAGAACGTAGACTCCATAGACCGGCATCAAAATATAATAGACTGCAGGACATAGGCGTTCTCTCAGAGAGAGAAACAGAATGGGCTTATTTTGCACGCGTGCCCACCGCGGATTGGCAATTTCAAGCGAAGCAGTATGTGAACACCTCATACACGCATGTGAAGTTAAATTAGCAATACCACTCACTAACAGTAACACCTCATACACTCATGTTTCCTCGCTTAACTTCACAAATGTAGGTAACTTAGAAAACATATTTTAAAAACCTATTTGGATGCCAAAAACTCCACCCATTCCGGGACTCGAACCCGCGACCTCTGGCTATCCGTGCCAGCGCTCTCCCAACTGAGCTAATAGGCGACTTACCGGCATCAGTGATTTTTAGAAATTTCGAACCTCTTTACAATACTCTCTGTATTACGCGTACAGGCAGCGACATCTGGCTGAAGTAATTTGCATCACTTGCAGCCCCGAGTACCTACTTTGCACTTAGAAAACATAGTCTTTTGTACGAGATGCAAGGATTCGAACCCACGAGGTTCCGGATTGGAAGCCGACGTTCTACCGCTCTCTGGGGTGATATTTTTATTTGAAAATAATTAGTAATTCGATTTTGGCCGTTACATCAAATTGCTCGTAATTATGCTTTTCAAACACTAAGTACGCTACGGTTTTTTAAGTAATTTGCAAGGAATAATGTAATAATCATATTAATATTCATAGTACATCCTTACTGTGGTTAGCTTTTGGAATATACCTCGGCTACTATCGGATAGAATCGGATATATGCAATAAGGTAAGGTTTATTTTGTATTGTAATTTATAACTTTACATAACTTAACTTTCTCTAATGTATTAGTCCAGTTCATCCAAAGGTTGTCTGGAAGAGATAACTTTTAGTGATAAGGCCGCCGTCTGTAGTCTTAGGTAAAGAAATATCTGTGTAATTTCCATTTTTATGTATAATAAAGTGTTCTATATCTCTGTCTATCTATCTATATATATGTAGAGCGCTGGTACGGATAGCCAGAGGTTGCGGGTTCGAATCCCGGCATGGGTGAAATTTTTAGCCTCTAAATAGGTTTTTAAATAGGTTTTTAAATATCTATCTATAACTTATCAAAATAATGAAGAAAAGTTTTATACAGAGCAGGAAGTAGTATTGCACTCGTGTGCTTTCGGCGAAAACCGAAGCCTACTCTAGAGCCCGAGGTATACTCTAAAAGCTAACAAACAGACTGTACTAATATTATAAAAGCGAAAATTTGTAAGTATGGATGGATGTTACTATTTCACATAAAAACGACTGAATGGATTTTAATAAAACTTTACAATCATATAGTTTATACATCAGAATAACACATAAGCTACAATCTGTAAAGATATTGTGTGATTTGTGAAATATATGACGATAAGTGTCAAATACGTAAGAAAAAAATCCACCCGATAATCCTGCGTAGACGAAGTCGCGAGCACCAGCTAGTACTAATTAAAATTGTAAGCTTCTCGCTCCGCCAAATCAAAATGTTAAGTAGTCTGTAGACATAAAATATTATTATGGATAATTTTAGTTGTGTAGAAGACAATGTTAATTTAGTAAGATAAAAAGAACTGTTACCAAGAGCTTGCCGATAAACTGCATTAGCAGTTTGGCAAACTATTGATATTGCAATCTTGCATTGTTTACAGTGAATAAATATATAAATAAATAATAAAAGGATTATTTTTCTTTAACAAATTCGTTGAGCCAACATGACTAAATCAAAGCACATCATTTCACACTAATATTATAAAGGAGAAAGTTTGTGAGTGTGTATGTTTGTTACTTCACGTCTAAACGGCTGAAGCGATTTTAATAAAATGTTCGTATAGTGTTAGCTGACACCCTGGATTAACGCATATAAATTTATATTTCTCCCAAAGTTAGGCAGGTTATTCAATATTTGTGTAGTATATTTTGTACACGTTAATAGGCCCGCTTTTTACTGCTTTTCCGACTCCCTAAGGTTTGCTGGAAGAAATCTCTTGCAGAGATAAGCTCGCCTTTGTGCATGTTATTTCTTATGTAATGTCCTGTTAAATGTTTCGTGTGCAATGAAGTAGAATAATAAAAAAAAAACACGTAGGCTACAGGCTACCTACTTTAAACTGCGGAAAAATCTTAACCTTATACTTATGGGAAAATCGATAAACCGCGGGTACAGCTAGTCTCGAGAGCAGCTCAACCGATTTCGCTCATTCTTTTTTTAGAATATTCCTTGAAGTACGAGGATGGTTTTTACGGATCGAAAAAAAAAAAAATTAAATAATCGACTGTTAGGCGGTACGAAGTTCGCTGGGTCAGCTAGTATTAAATAAAACTGTAGGTTTCTCCCTCCGCCAAATCAAAACGATTTTTTCTTGTCACAATTCAGTTCAAGCCAACAGTACTAAACCAAATTAACAAAAATCGACACACAATACCAATATAAAAGGCTCAACATTCCGCGAAAAGTCATCCAAGCGCGGCAACAGCTGAACTGTTTTTTTTATTCGGGTCAGCAAAGAGGCGTACCGAAGAGGTCCGCGTTATTCTGGCCGGAGCTTTGACCTCGAGGGAATATAGTCTGTCCCACTTCGATGCTCACAACAGCTAAACAGAAACGTCAAGGAGCAGGGGGGGGGGTTCTAACTGGCACTAATGGAATAAAAATCATAACTTGTTTTATAATACGTATTTTTTAAGTAAACATCAAAAATCTTAATATCTGCGATAACGATTTTTAGAATATACGGCCTAGAACGTAGTGTCAACAACCTAGGGCTTAAATCGATTTCCGCTAAAACGGCCGTTTTTGGCGGAAATCGATTAAAGATTAAATTCTTTTAGATCCTAGTTCCCAGAGTGTAGGTTCTAAAAATAGTTGTTATTGTGGTTAATATCTTTGATGTTTTGTTTTTGAAAAAAATTATTAATTGTTTAATACATTTTTTCAAAAACATGTATTAAAAAAAGTTTTGATTTTATTACATTGGTGGCGTTAGTTAGCATCCCAAGCGCCTTAACCTCCTCCTACATTTAAAAAAAATACCTTTTTAGAGGCTAAAAATTCCACCCATGCCGGGACTCAAACCCGCGACTTTTGGCTAACCGTGCCATATAAGTAAGTTTTTTGGCAGGTAATATTGGATTTTTACATTAATATTACAAACAAAAGAGTTACAAATAAATAACTTTCACTTATCGAAGAATTCAAATAATTAACAAAGAACCAAAATTTAAATTAACAGTTAAAGTTAAGTGTGTAAGTTTATTTAAGTACACCATTTTACTATTTAAGTACACCATTTTACTATATTGTTTTTATTTTTCCCTTTTTTTTTGCACGCCTCCCAACTTTTTCGTTACCTCCTGTGGTTGACTGGTAGAAAATGCTTATGGCATTAAGTTCGCCGCATTGTACAATTTTATGGTGCAATAAAGTATTAATAATAATAATAATAATAAAATTAAGGTAATCAAACTCTGACTAATTCACCTTAATTGAACTGTAAACTAGTTCCTTCATAGATTGTAACTTTAAATTTAACGGTGTTAATAAATGTTTTTTGGATTTTAATTTACTTTCTATCAGCACAATTTACAGTCAGCAAGATAAGCAAACAGCCAGCCAGTATTAAACTGAAAATTTATGAATGACGATAACATTTGTATGTATCAAAGAAATATTAAAATGGTGCAGACTATAGGAAGGAAAAGGCTCGATTTCACGGAACTAAAAGGGGAGAATAACTTGAGAGTCCAAGGACTTCGAAATGAAAAGTTTCGTCCGATAAATATTTACCTACTATGAATATTTAAAAACCTAGGACTCTCGTTTATGACTAAAGAATAAAATTAACAGTTGGTTTCCTGTATGTGAGTAGCTACGTATACACACGAGTGCACTTACAGAAATTAAATAGGCAAACCCCGGATTAGCTTCAATCTATTCAAAACCTATCAGAGAAGAGTCCTTTTTTCGCATAAAGCTACAAAATTTTTATTAAAATAAACTCAAAACGTCCGTCCCCACATAAAAGAAAACAGCTGAACTAAAAAAGGAGCATAGAGGCTGGGCTCAACTAAAACTGGCCAGTATTTGACCTCGTCTGTGACTTGTGTGCGGTCCTCCGTGTTGTTCTTTATTTGAATTCAAAAGCGTTCTAGAACAGAGCCGGATGATGAATGGCGCCGTTTTCTGTTTCAAACTTTTTGAAATTGGAACGTTCTTCAAAAAGCCCGCGACATTTAGGTTTCATTGTGTCATTTTTTTTCTATTTGTGGCCTTTAAAAGCTGTAGCACTAATTTCCACGTATGTGTGTTTATGTTATCATTTTAGGAAAGTCTATGTAAATACCAAACTATCAACTACCACTGTAAGTATGTCCTATTCGAACATGGGTTCCATTTTATTTAAAAAAACTCCAAAACGCTTTCGAGAGCTTTTGTGGAATTAATACAACAAATGAGTTAGTTATTTTCCCGGAAACAGCGAGGCATTTAGAGAATGTCCTATTATACATTGGACAAGACACAATGACGCTTAAACTGTAGCATCTGTCAAATGTAATTGAGGCCTTGGAACGAATTAAATGGTTACAAAGGCGAGACTTGACAAAACGTTGCTCTGACCAAATGTCATTAATCTTATTCCTTTTCCTTTGTTTTATTATCTCCTGCTACCCATGCATTTTCGGACATTTAATTATATTTTCACGATACCTACCCACTTTTCTAGCGTTTCGACGTTGTCAAATAAAAAAAATCATGTATAATAAATTAATTTAAAGCACAATTTCGTTATTTTCTTAAACTTATTTGAACCGGCCTTTTCTCGTACATTCTTTGTCTGTCCGTAACAATGACAATAAAATTATTCACAAGTTACGGTTCACTCAAATTGGTTATTTTGCTGCCATAATCATTTTAAGAGTGCAATAAAAAAATATTTCAATTGAATTCGACTCTACAAAATTTTCCCATGATCGCAGACCTATTCATTTGACCACGAAATATTGTAACAATAGACGGTTTCACAAGAAGATAATATAGATCTAAACTGTTTATAGCAGTAATGTCATAATGGTAGGTGATAAAACAATATTGCCAAGATTTTATTACATTTTACATCGTCACCTATTTTGAATTGCCGCCTACGAAAAGAGGCGACGTCAATTTCTTGACAACGATCGACTTTTACCCGCGAACGGCGGGCAAGGGAAATCCGATAACGAGACAAAAAAAACGCCTGAAACTTCTTTAACCGCAAGAAAAGCTTAAAAGCTTTTAATCGATCACTGGCAGCTACGACGTCATTCGAAAGAAAAAAACTTACGCGCTGATTCCGGCCAAGTCCACAAAGAAAAAAAAACAAAAACGGTGAAAACACAGAACATAAAAGCACGTAATATAATCGCGTCCGCTTAGGAATTATTTGGGAAAATCGAGCGATGCACGCCCGCTCGGGAGCTCGCGCCTCGTCCACTGATCTAATTTCAAAACGTACAACGAGAAAGTGACGTAATCGCGGCGCCGCCATGTTGCCCCCCATGCAGGGCCTCACCCCCGCAGGCGCGCCTATAGCTTCCGTCCTGCTAGAAAATGCATTTATTTATTTTAATCAATTTCGGAAATGGAGTGGCCAGTACGCCTGCCTTGCCGCTTTTTTTCTATTGTGATTATGAAGCTTCGTTTTCTTTTAAGCCGTTTACAAGTATTTACGGATAAAAATAAATCTGCTATCCTTACGCAAAAAATATTGGGCTTCTTTGAACCATGGAAAAAGGCTCTTAGTGGGAAAATTAGGTTTAACGTTGATTTTTTCAAATGTAAAATATTTTCTCTGAATACAATATCCAGTATAATCCAGGGTGGCTTACTTAAAAGTTCTATATGCCACTTTATGGAACACTGTGGTTTTTTTCTGTCAACATTAGATTAACGGACTGTTAGTGGACGAGTAACAAAGGGATATCCTTACTCACTCCAAGGTAAGTAAAGGTTCGTTCATAAATTATTCAAATAAAATAAAAACTTTAAAAATATTGAATACTTAGTATTTTTTGTACTTGTTCAGTATGTCCTACTGCAGGTCAGACTTTTTAAAGAGAAAGTTTTACCACGCGTACCCACCGCGGATTGGCAATTTAAAGCCCCTAAGAACATGTCAGACACTCAGGTCTCCTCATGATATTTTCCTTTACAGTTGGCGAGTGGTAATGCTACTACAACTTTAATTTACTTATGTACGCAACTTAGAACTTATTATTAATATTGACAGTCATTGAGGAACAAGAACTTTTTTATCGTTTATTCCACCATGCATTATTCCTAAAATGCTTTTATCGATTTAAGGATTTGCGGGCTCGACATTACTGAGTGAGTAAGTGCAGAAAAGAAAACTATCGTTGTCTTTTTTTTATCAGTTTTTACTGTCTTACTGTCTGTGCACAATTTGATTTTATGGAGTTTGTATTCTTAACGATTCGCGATACTCATACATAGTATATTAAACGGGTCTTATCGCGATTATTTATTAGGTAAAACGTAATTACTCTATTTCCCGACTCCCAGGTATTAAACGGGTTCAATCGTGATTAGACCCGTTTCTTCTTCTTCTTCAGGCTATATTAGACGTAGCCCTCCCCTAATGAGTTGTGCCATCATTGGGGGGGTAATGCCCATAATCCCCAGGCTGGGCATGCGGGTTGGGGATCGCAGTTTGGTTGAATTGTGCTGCAGGGGGCGCTGCTGCCCAACCCCCCGGTTTGTGTCCCTTAGTCGCCTTTTAGGACACCCGCGGGAAGAATTTGGGTTGGTGCTATTCTCTAGGCCGACACCACACAGCATTAGACCTGTTTAATATAACATAACTATTTATGGGGTTTTCCTTTGCAGCCTGAACTATTATCACGTAAGTACATAATTGCCAACGGAAATTCATTATTCTACTGCCAGTTTAGACGCGATCTCTAATTGCGTATGCGAGACGAGACGGATTAAATGAATAATTTGAATAATGTCAAATGGATAATAGGCCTTTAATAAGCTGCCATTATACCCAAGATGGCTGCCAGAGAGGTATTTCATGAAATAGGTAACTAAAACTGGATAGAAGGTGCATTTCATTAAATTATTGAAACACTCTAATAAAAACTCTGTAAAAACCTTTAATTCTTCCAATCGAAGTTCATTTAGTAGGTATGTATAGTCTGTTAGCTTTTAGAATATACCTCGAGCTCCAGAGTACGCTTCGGTTTTCGCCGGAAGCACACGAGAGTGCTACTTCCTGCTGTATAAAACTTTTCTTCACTAAAAACTTTTAAACTTTTTTTCTTCGCCAGAGGTTGCGGGTTCGAATCCCGGCATGGGTGAAATTCTTAGCCTCTAATTTTTCAAATTTTCTTCATTATTTTGAAAAGTTATGTTAAGTTAAGTGTCATATTAGTTCCGAAATTTCTATTACACGAATATATCCGATTCTATCCGATAGTAGCCGAGGTTTATTCTAAAAGCTAACAAACTATACTTACTATTAACGTGGCGTCATGTTACATCAAGCCATACAATTTTAAGAATTCCATGATTAAGTTGCTTTATATTGCATTATATCCGTACGAAAATTGTTATCATTACCTACTTAAAATCAAACTATGTTACGCAGAAATGAATTAAAGGAATTAAAGCCAGTACAATGCATGAGTTCTATGTTTTATAATAATTGCGTAAACTCTGGTAATTATTTCTTATTATTACTTTAATTCTTTATTGCACTAATAACATGAGTAAATGTACAGGGGCGTGCTTAATGCAAGAAGCATTCTCTTCCAGCAAACCTTTAGTATTGAAGAAACTCGCAAAGGGTAGTGCAGGAAAAGAAAGTGAACTACAACAATAAACTTACATAAACATAGGAAGATACAATAACTTAATTTATATCTACAGGTAATTAAAGACTTTCAAAAGATTAAGCTTGGAATTTTTGTCTATTTTCTCTCCAAGACGATCTAGATTTTGAAATGGACACCTTGTTTGACTTGTAACGTTCACCAACTTAGAATAAAACCTCTTTACTTTATTTCATTTCGAAACACTCCAACCTATAGAACCTAAATATACGTAAATAAGTGCTAAGCCAACCAAGCTGCGAGTTTCCTCACAATCAATTAGTTATAAGTAATTATATTCTCGCACGCCCTTGCTGTTTGTTATCAACATATTTTCGATTTAATTATATTCTCGCACGCCCTTGCTGTTTGTTATCAACATATTTTCGATTTAATTATATTCTCGCACGCCCTTGCTGTTTGTTATCAACATATTTTCGATTTAATTATATTCTCGCACGCCCTTGCTGTTTGTTATCAACATATTTTCGATTTAATTATATTCTCGCACGCCCTTGCTGTTTGTTATCAACATATTTTCGATTTAATTATATTCTCGCACGCCCTTGCTGTTTGTTATCAACATATTTTCGATTTAATTATATTCTCGCACGCCCTTGCTGTTTGTTATCAACATATTTTCGATTTAATTATATTCTCGCACGCCCTTGCTGTTTGTTATCAACATATTTTCGATTTAATTATATTCTCGCACGCCCTTGCTGTTTGTTATCAACATATTTTCGATTTAATTATATTCTCGCACGCCCTTGCTGTTTGTTATCAACATATTTTCGATTTAATTATATTCTCGCACGCCCTTGCTGTTGGTTATCAACATATTTTCGATTTAATTATATTCTCGCACGCCCTTGCTGTTTGTTATCAACATATTTTCGATTTAATTATATTCTCGCACGCCCTTGCTGTTTGTTATCAACATATTTTCGATTTAATTATATTCTCGCACGCCCTTGCTGTTTGTTATCAATATATTTTCGATTTAATTATTTATGTACTTGCACCACGTACCGACTATATTCTTCATGCAATCCACTCCATCCAATCCACGCCATCCAAAGGTTGTCTGGAAGAGATCGCTCTTAGCGATAAGACCGCCAATTGTATAACATTACTTAGATTTAAGAATCATTGTTGTAATATTTTTCTGGTTGTGCAATAAAGTGTTCTCTACCTATTTGTGTATTATGTATCTACTTACCTACAAGTGATTTAATAAAAATAATCAAATGTAAGTAATTATGTTTGAAATATTTTTTTTCGTTAATCTTGCTCACAATTCTCTGCTTCTGGATTCAAAAGTATTTATTTTTAATTGCTAAATATTTTACATCAATTGTTATCAATTGGTTGCGTTATTAGTTTATTACAGCAATCGTACTTTCTGTCGCTTGTTGTTTTGTATTCACGGTATGGAACGTTACACTGGCGAAGGAAATTATTCCACTTTTGTAAGTGATATTATTCTCGTGGTTTTAGGGCGGGAGAAATTCTCCTCCGACAAGAAAAATAACATATTGCAACAAGGAACTTACAAATTATGTTTCTGAATTTCAGTATTAGTATTAGACTTTCCTGACATATAGATAAATGAGAGTTATATGAAAAATAAAATGTAATCGAATACTTTTTATTCAATCTTGAAACTTTGCGCGATAGATTTGTAGGAAACAATTTAAGGTTCCCTTTCCTCCTTTTCCCCGAATCTCATGGTCCCTTGCCATCCGCATCCACCGACCTCCACCGACTCAATATGGCCGATATGGTCCGACCATCGGGCCGCTGCCGGTCTGCCGACTGACCATCGTCCTGCTCAATTCAATTCAATTTATTTCAACGTAAAGAATTTACATTCTGTTTGCTGAATGTCAAAGTATAATTTAACATGAAAGTGAAAGCCGCTGCCTTCGGGCCGTAGTGTAGTGGATAAAAAGGCAGCGGGGAAAAAAACTCCACTCTGACCATCTTTTCTCAAGTCCTATTAAATCTTATTCATTGGATAAGCATAAGATTCCATGATTGCCATTAATAACTTTAAATGCTAAGGCATTATTTAAATGTTTTACATAGGCCGTGAAAACATCCATTTTGGAGGGAGATAGATGGCCCGGTCACAATGCCACCATCCGAATGACCTTTAGCAAACTTACAACGTAAGTTCTCGGCCGCCAGTCTCTTCTTAGCCTAGGCTTTATTTTATAGAGCTACAATTATTTACTACGATATACAATAAAAACTACAGCTAAACAATTAGGATGACTCGACTCGTAGAGTCAGCAGCAACGTTTTAGTTTATTTTTACAATGTGGTTGCAAAGTCGGCGGCAATGCCACGGAGTAGATTACATGGTGGTATAGGACGATGTGGCTGTCGACTACACATCGAACTGTCATAATGAAGTTTGAATTGTAGTTTTATGAAACGCGGCTCTGTTAGGTATGCCGTGTTTTCCGATTAGGGCGGCCCCTCAAAAAGCAATTCCCATACAAACGTAGTTTAGTTTTAATTCAGAAACGACGTGCCAGATCCCAATGACACTTTAAAAAAATATTTAGAGGGCACCATCTCGGGCATATATAACTAAGAATAATAGAATAAAAAAAAACTTGTATTCTCAATACGACTTTTAGATAAGATAAGATATTTATCGAGCTTTCTTGTTATAGACGAGATATTTTATATAGTATAACTATACATCAAACTAGGCCTTACAGGTCTTAGGGTGGCTTGAAAACTTCTGACAGTAAGACCAGCCACTAGTCTTGCAAGCCTTCACTAATCCGGACTTTGCCCCCGTGGTGGAGTATGGCTTATACCTTCCTCAGGGAAGAGACCCGTGCCCCTCGGTGGGGACATAATGGATTAATGATGATGATGATATCAAACAAGAACCATTTCTGAGCAGGATCAAACCATTTATTTCCATTTCTGAGCAGGATCAAACCTCGTCTTTAGTGCAATGTCTTTAGTCCTCTAAGCGCAATAGCAAATCTTCATTGCGGTCAGGCATGTAGTTTGTAAATAAAATAAATCAGACTATGTTTGTATAGGAATTGTCCCTTGAGGGGAACTGCTATGTTTGTATGGGAACTGCGCCTTAAATAAAAAACATTAATCTCTCTTTATGTTTTAATTTAATGGTCTTCGTATGAACGTAGAAACCTAAGTGACAAAATGTAGTTAAGTGATATTTTCGAAGGAAAGCACCGGGTCTCTGTGCACTCTGATTATTCCTTGAATATTTAGCCGCTCGTTTTGATTACAATTTTGCCGGGAAAATTCTCGCCGATTGTATTTTCCTGCGGCCGCGTCGTTTGGCTTAATATTAGTACATATTTAACTATCATCGCGGTAATTTGTAGCGTTCTATACAATTTGTTTAAATTACGGCCTCGGCAAGCGTAGTAAATGGGGCTTACGTTTTCTTTATCTATCAGAAAAATAAATTGATAGACAAATAAACGAAACTGAACTTTATAAATATTATGCATTTTAAAGTAAGTATTTTTACTAAGTAAGTTACTTTTAAGTAAGTCATTTTGTCTACGTACCTATATCCTTATATATTTTCTGTAGACCTACCTACTCTCTTCATTTTTCAGCCCTATCCAACCGAAGGTTTTCTGGAAGAGATCGCATTCTTTAGAGCGGTCGCGATCTTTAGAGCGGTACATTGCGCATTATTTTAGATCATTCTCTTTCCCGTAAGCTTCCGTTCTCGTTCATGTTCCGTGATAAGCATTGTTAGCTAGGCAGGTCCAGATGTAAAGTAAAGACTTCTGGCGGAAATCGAAGGATGGCAGCGGAACTTGTCTGTAACGGTAATGAGGATGCGCGGAATACGTGGATGGAAAATGCTCCGCTACCGGCGTAGATTACCGTCGACAGAAGCTCCGTTTCAATGAACCCAAGACAACGAAACATTTAACAATTCTAAAAAACCTACTTAGAGGCTAAAAATTCCACCCATGCCGGGACTCGAACCTTTACAATACACTCTTCACAATACTCTCTGTACTACGTACAGGCAGCGACATCTGGCTGAAGTAATTTGCATCACTTGCAGCCCCGAGTACCTACTTAGACTTTACCTTACCTCACGATGTTTTCCTTCACGGTTAGCGAGTGGTATTGCTACTTTAACTCCAAGGTACATAGCTTAAAAAACAGAGTATTCCTCTTTCCTTAAGTCTAAGCCTCTGTACTTCAGCAAGTCTATTTTCGTACATTTTCCCTGTACCCAGACCGTTTCGTATATTGAAGTTTCTTCGGAATTTCCGACTGGTTTCTGTCAACTGGTCTGTCATGATGTGCTGGTTACTTTTAGCTGACTACTGCTTGGACTGCTACTGGAGGGCTTGTCAACTAAATTCACAACGCGACTGCAATAGGGAGGAATGGAAACTTTTCCAATTTCCGTATTAACTCGCGGGCGACGCTCAAGTGAATGTAATAAATTCAAACTCAATATTATTATGATTTATGAAATCTACATTTGTAAAGCTGTAGCAGCAACCACCCGCTGACTGTGAAGGAAAACTTCGTGAGGAAACCTAAGTATCTGCGAGGTTCTAACATCCTATAGCGCTTGAACAAGGCAATGGTTATTGGGACGTGTGGTAATGAAGTGCATATTCTCTCTCTCTTTTTCTCTGTGAAAACGCCTGTGCTCTGGAGTAGGACGTATATAGGCTACAAAAGACCAATGAAATGTGAGCATGTGCACTGTGTATGAAATAAAAACTAAGGTTAACTAATATGTAAAAATCTCCTGTCACAGTTGTAGTTTTAAAAACCTATTTAGAGGCTAAAAAGACTCTACAATCTCTACAATACCCTTTGTATTACATACAGAGGTTCGAGATTTCACTGATGCCGGTAAGTCGCCCATTAGCTCAGTTGGGAGAGCGCTGGCTCGGTTAGCCAAAGGTCGCTGGTTCGAATTTTAAATAACTCTAAATAGGTAATTAAAATTGTCCTTAGCACGGGTTAGTGCAATAAAAAGAATTATAACAGTATTAGTTGGCGAATCAATTATCTAGTCATAGAGAAAGTGTAAGTTCTAGATGATGTTGCATCATAAAACTATTGCTTTTAGCAATAAGGCCGCCAATTGTACTCTGTATCTTTACATGTTTTATAGTATGTGGACAATAAAGAATATTTTTATCTTATCTTAACTACAAGTTTACTTATGTTTCAACTATAACTTTTGTAAGCACTACGCAATAATTCCGGATTAACTTACATGATTTTTTTTCGGAAGAGTCCGACCAGGGGTCCAATTCTCACTTCATTACAAAATAATTCGTATACGACTCTAAGGCGTATGACTTGAATGGTACATAAAAATCGCATGCTGGAGGCCGATTCTCGCCCATGCGATTGAAAGCGTAGACGCAAAATATAGACAATTGTCGCATGAAAAAAGATGAGACAACTCGCCAGAGTCGTTAGGCACTTATTTTCTCATTCGAATTCAATCTAGCGTGGCGATCAGAATAAAGATCTTGGCTTAAGCTCGACTTTTTACGTAGAATTCCAAGTCATAAGCCTTAGAGTCGTATATGACTTATTTGCTAATGAAGTGAGAATTGACGCCCTGGCTTTCAAAGAGAGCGTTTATTAGCAAATATGCGCATACGACTTTGTTCCAATACATGAAACTAATTTATTTCTATACGACAAAAACCCAATCCTTCGAATATTTTGCGTTTACGCTTTTAAATTCTTATGGGCGAGAATCGGCCCCTAGGTTTTGTTTGGAGTCTAATCATCTTTATCCTAAATTTATTTATTTTCATTAACATAATCCTAATGTAAATTTTCTGAAATTATGTCGTCAATAAAGTAGAGATCAATAATGATACAGAAATCCACACGTCTTTCTTAATAATCTCGAGTCTTAAAATACATACATACATAACCTCACGCCTGTATCCCAGAGGGGAGGCAGAGACCATGGACTGCCACCTGCCACGATCCTGACAGATCACCTTCCCTTCATCAACGTTCATAAGTCGTTGCGCGCACCCACGCCGGGGTACTTTTTATCTTTCCCTTTGCTAATACATCCCTTATTTGGTCGATGTATGTCCGCCTGGGACGTCCCTTACCAGAGTTTTAAGATCTTGAGAGTTTTGACTAACATTAGGCAAGCGACTACCTAGCATTGAATGTGGCAATTTCCAGTTCCAAAATTAAACTCCCCAGGTATTGTTAAACCTCGTTCAACTTTAGAGCAGACATAAAAGTTCTAAAACGCGTACACATTATTTTCGGCCATCCGTCATGCGCACTCAAGGAGCCAACGTCATGAAACCTACAGTTAGTTCACGAGGAAAGAAACTTAAAATAGACGAACAGAAGAAGGAGGAATCAAAGGAAAATATTTTATTACCAACGGCACAGATTGAGAAATAACGAAAAGTCATAAGTCACGGACTTTAAGTTCTGGATGAAGGGTTTATTTCCGGGCTGGATGTTTCATTAGATGGGTTGGGTGTTATTTATAAAAGACTTACGATAAAAGATTAATTTTGTATTGACACTTTTAATTTAACTTTAATTCGATATCAACCCTTGTATATCCCCGCTGCTGGGGCACGTATATCTTCCTGCGTCGCCATACTCCAAGTCCGGGTTGGTGGAGGATTGTAAGACATTGGCGGGCCATACTTTCAGAAGTTATCAAGCCGCCCATAAGGCATCTGACATGGCTTAACGACTGTCATTACATGGCAGCCGGCACCAACGGCTTAACGTGCTTGCGAAGCACGGAAGCGGACGGACGGTCAGCCATCCCGCACCTGACACCCTGGATTAACCCTATGTGTTAATACGCATATATATTAAAAGTCCAGGTCTTGGATTTTTACATGTTTGTGATGTCGTTGTTTCTGGTTCCCACGACACAGGGTATCCTAGTGTGGGGCCAGAAGCAATGTATGTGCCTGTATGTAAATGTTATGTTATGTTATATTAACCCTACGTTTTACTGAAACTTGATAAAACGCGGGTAACACCGCGGGACACAGCTAGTTTGGAATAAATGTCGAACTGTTCCTTTCCTTGTTCTTGTTCTGTGCCGTAGGGCCACCGAACTCGTTAAACGCTAAGTTTTTGGAGGAAGACCAAGGCTATATATCAGAATGGGACGTTTATGCCTGAATTTTTGACTGAAGACTACACGCTGCATTCCGATGTAACTATCCGAACAGAGATTGTTTGTATACAAGATCTATAATCTCTAAAAATGAGCCGCTGAAAGTGTCGGTAGTAAGCGCAAATTTCGAGAGCAGCTGAACCGATTTTGGTAATTTTTTTTTATTGTTCTTGAAGTACAAGGATGGTTACAAGGATGACGGAGGGACGAAAATAAAAAAAAATCAGAAAATGATAGGCGGTACGAAGTTTGCAGGGTCAGCTGATATAATAAGGGCGTCAATTGTACCTACGAGTATCTTATCTTTTGTAACTGCTGTTTCTAAAACAATTTTTCCGGTATACAATAAATGATAAGAATATAAAGAATATTCTTATCTTATCTAGGACTCCTGCGAAACAAATGTCTGCCGGGTCCAAATAAAGATGATAGCAAAACAATATTTGCCTACCTCGCATATATTTTAAAAACCTATTTAGAGGCTAAAAATTCCACCCATACCGGGATTCGAACCCTCGACCTCTGGCTATCCGTGCCAGCGCTCTTTTCAACTGAGCTAATGGGCGACTCACCGGCATCGGTGAAATTTCGAACCTCTTTACAATACACTCTGTATTACCTACAAATAAATATTGCAAATATTGTTTTGCTACCGAACCTGCTCTATAGAGAAATATAATATACATTTAACCAATTGAATTATTAACGCACCCAAAGGTGACAAAAATAACAGCTGCCATAAATCGACAGCCATAAAGCTAACAATAATTAGAAGCATTGCCATTGCATGAATGTGCCCCTTAAAATAGCGGAGACGTAAAAACCAGATGCTCCCCCGAGCCTGTAGTTTCAATTATTTCCAGTCATACGTCATTCATAGTTATATTTTCTTCTTCTTCTTCAGGCTATATTAGTCCACTGCTGGACATAGCCCTCCCCTAATGAGCGCCATAGCGCAAGGTTGTGCCATCATTGGGGGGTAATGCCCATAATCCCCACGCTGGGCATGCGGGTTAGGGATCGCAGTTTGGTGGAATTGTACTGCAGGGGGCGCTGCTGCCCACCCCCCGGGTTTGTTTCCCTTAGTCGCCTTTTACGACACCCGCGGGAAGAATTTGGGTTGGTGCTATTCTCTAGGCCGACACCACATAGTATATTTTAAACGGGTATAATCGCGATTATTTATACGGTAAAACGAACGAACCACCGGATCGAGCTACATCGACTGAAAGTTCTCTCAACCGATCGACATTATTATCGAAGAATTGCTCGGGATTGCTATTGAAATTAAAAAACCGGCCAAGTGCGAGTCAGACTCGCGCACCGAGGGTTCCGTACAAACCTGCAAGGTTTACAAAGTTCGTTCATTACGACATGTTACAGCTTAAAGGTATTATAGACCTGAGTATTTGGTATGAATTTCAATTTAATACCTCTACGCGTTTATGAGGAAATGGGTAGTAAGTTTAAAATTATTAAAAAAAAATATATTATGTGATGTAACTAAAAATTTATGGTTTTCGTAATTTTTCCTTTATCTATGCTATAAGACGTTGCTTCGTACCAAATTTCAAGATTCTGAGTTCACGGGAAGCACCCTGTAGGTTTTGATTCCCTTGCAAGTGTCGAAAATTTGCGGCATAAACGGCTGTATCTTTTGATTGCGTTGGCTTAGAAGTTTGATTTTTTCACAGCTTCAAGGGACAGTAGACTTGAGTAATTGATATAAATTTCAGCTTCATACCTCCACGCGTTCCTGAGAAAAAGGGTCTTGACAGACGGACGGATGGACGGACAGACGGACAACAAAGTGATCCTATAAGGGTTCCGTTTTTTCCTTTTGAGGTACGGAACCCTAAAAACACAAGAATTTCAACAGAGAGGATGGTTTTAAGCTTTCAAGTAGGTGGATACCAGTGCTAAGTAAGTATAAATCACGCGCCTTATCACCGGACCTGTCCGTGGGCGTAGTGAGTGTTGTGTGTCGGCCGGCTGCGAAAAATTAAAAGTGTATCGCCAAGGTATCTGTCAGGATCGTGGCAAGTGACAGTCCCTGGTCTCTGCCTACTCCTCTGGGATACAGGCGTGAGGTTATGTATGTATTTATTTATGTATGTATGTACTCGCCACTTCAGTCTACTACAGCCTTATTCCAAAACGCGGTCTAAATTTAGTACTGGGATTGTTACCAGGTTTAAACCATAGACCAAGTAATAGTAGATTATGCATTAAGGGAATAAAACCATGTATTACGTCATGGTCGGTATATTGAACCCTGAGCGGAGCGAAGGACTCCGAGTTAACTCCCGAGCGCAGCGAGGGAGTTAAATTTTAACTCCTGAGCGAAGCGAGGGAGTTATGTAGAGTCCTGAGTGAAGCCAGGGGTTCATACCGCCCGAGACTAAGACATGTTTTATTCCAGAGGTGAATACTCTACTTTTCACACCATCTGGGAGACAATAAAATTTTTCTTTTTTTTATTGGTGTTTCGCGCGGTCACACGACACAGTAGTTCAGAAAAAAAAGAAAAAAGGGGTGAGTTTCGAACAACAATTCGAATTTCGAATTGCAATGCGGGGCTTCTTCATAGTTTTCATGCGAATTTTGACATTCTAAATTCAAATCACTTTATTCCCTAGGGAAATTCTTCATTATTATTGCCCTCGAGAGACAAGGCTATGCTTTACGATGATATTTGACGGTACGTAATAAGGCATTGTCGAGCAGGTGTGAAAAATGTTATTACAAAACGAAGTTTATCGCTACGTCAAGGACTATCTATGGTACTAAAGTTAAACTTCTGATACCCCTAGTTTATCTATGGACTAACCTCCAAGTTGACGATTGAATTTGTTTGGTTTTGTGTGTGTGATAGATTGCAATAAATAATTGATATTATGGACGCCACTGATATGATGGATTTTGATGATTTGGACGATTAGGCCATGATTTGGACTTCGTCATCGTGTGAATCCCTTCAAATTAAGTGACGAAGATTTTCGATACAAATATGGGTTCACGTTTTTCTTCAAATGTTCCATTTTATTTTTATAATAATCAACAACGAAACCGCCCAAAGTTTAAAAATTAATAATACCTATTCCCAGTATGAAACTATCAGAAAATTTTTGACGTCTCGGATTGGCGCGCGCGCTCAAATATTTCACTCCATTTGATTATAAAAACGCTTCAATAACAATATAATAATTAATAGTGCTCATTTTAGTTAGATTGGAACCTAAACAAAGAACAATTTACGATGTATAGGTATTTTAAACGCAATAATGAATATTTTTGCGTTTAAAATGTGAAGATTATATCCATTTAGTGAAACGGAACGCAGCATTGAATGAACGTTGAATGAACGAATTAGTGAATATTATTTGAACCATGGCTGATCTCTGGTTTAACTGATCCTCGAATAGTCTTCTATTTGTAATAACGACACACATTTGATCTGGGTCTAACTTTGATACCGTAACATTCCTAGATCTTTTAGTCTTGGTTTAAACCAGGACTTATTCAGGTTTTTATAATAAGGCGGCTAGAGACCACGGCATCTGTAACGCTACCGAAACGTCGGGAAATAAGGTAATTACGTTTTACCTAATAAATAATCGTGATTAGACCCGTTTGAAATATAATTATGTATGAAGCCGGCTTTTGACTATGGGATGTAATTAGTATAATAAATATATATATATATATATATTTATATATATATATATATTAAATCTTGAGATATACCATAAGTTATCGCTAGTTTAGTTTATTATTGTAACTAAAAGCTAAGACATCTTTGTAAAACTATATTTAGAGCGTTAGTAGCAACGACACAGGGTATGCCTAGTGTGGGTGCTAGTGCATACACAAATGTAATTTGTATTTTGTTCAATAAAGCTTTTTTTTTAATAAGTAATTATTTTGCATGTACTGCATAACTATTGTGTGAACGAGAGGCAAATAGTCGTCCAGCATCTTTCTTTAAGCAACAGTGTAACCTAATAACACAGATTGAGCGTACTACAAATAAAACTGCCCCAAGAAAATAAAGTTAATTCTCCTGCACTTTGTGTAGAGAAACTTTTTTCCATTTTTATTCCAAGTTCAAGCAACTTGTTTTTTTCTTCTACGCATGACACTGGCACCAGCCAGAGAGCGCATGGAGGTTGGAAGAAGAAATTCCCAACATTAACCTTCCTTATTTTGTTCCGATAACTCGATAACTCACCTCTTTGACAGTTCGGACTTAATAAATAAAAAAAACAGTAAAACTTTTAAAACTGTACGTAATACAGAGAGTATTGTAAAGAGGTTCGAAATTTCACTGATGCCGTTGAGTCGCCCATTAGCTCAGTTGAAAGAGCGCTGGCACGGATAGCAGAGGTCGCAGGGTTGAATCCTGGCATGGGGGGAATTTTAGCCTCTAAATAGCTTTTTAGAAAAACTTCATAAAGTTACAGGATCATAGCGGTAAAATAGGCACAAGTACTCGTAGTTTGCAGTCATTTTAAAACACAAATTATAAACGAAGTCTTTTTAGAGAACAAAAAATATATTGGAATGACAAATGAAAAGTAAACCAACTATCATGGCGTAAGTCGGTACTACTAACAGTAGTCTTTCTTATATATACTTTTGGCTGCAAGGCACTATGTCTTCTGTTAAAAAGCGAGTATGGGCTTAATTACCACGTTTGCCAATCGCGGATTGGCAATTTCAAGCGCTGATATATGTGAACACCTTTCCCTTCGATATCTACCCGTGTATGTCCCCACTGCTGGGGCACGGGTCTCTTCCTACATCGCAGGAAGGTTAGGCCATACTCCACCCTAAAGACCTTACCCTAACTTGAATTCAATTCAATTCAATTTATTTCAACGTATAGAATTTACATTCTGTTTGCTGAATGTCAAAGTACAATGTAACATAAAAGTAAAAGTGAAAGCCGCGAAAAGCTAATTTTAATAATTATTTTTTTAGTTTTATTTCCTCTGAAGCTTGGCCATATTTAATTAGTTTTGTTTATTATTACTCACAAGGAACCTGAGCAATAAATGCATAGAACACACAATGAAAAGAACATAAAATTCAACATGTTTATACTGTTTGAGAGGAAAATGCTACCTTCTTACTTCTTTGAGTTTTCTTCCTTCCATGGCAGAGACAATCGATTACGATCTAAGATGGCCGCATTTCCCGCGCTTTCCGCTGTCAATTTCATGACATGTAAGCTTCGAAGGGATGGGCAAACGAAACAATGTCGATCATTGTCGTGTCGATATTTCCTCTTAATACCAACATAAGAAGGGTAAAATATTGATAAGCTAAGTAGGATAAGAATATTCGATACTGAGTATTCTTGTATATCCAGCTTAGTAATTCAAAGGCTATTATTTACAAAAAAAACTTAATACTAAAAAGTATGTACTATAACACGTACTTGTATTCTTGCAATCTCAAATTACTTGTTACTTAAATATCAAAATATCTTAAATATCTTTAGCCGACTATATTATTTCTGCAATCCACTCCATCCAAAGATGCTCTGGAAGAGATCGGTAAGCAATAAGACCGATCAATTATATTACATTACTCAGACTTCGTCGTCGTCGTCATGCTATACTAGTCCACTGCTGGACATAGTCCTCCCCTAATGAGCGCCATAGCGCCCTGTCTTCAGCTTGCCGCATCCAGCATGTATGTGCCTGCAGTTTTTCGCAGATCGTCATCCATCTAGTCGGAGGGCATCTTATACTACGTTTGCCGAGTCGCGGTCTCCACTTCTTACTCAGACTTAAGAAATTATAATTGGTATTAACTTTGTTTCTTGCGAAATAAAGTATTCTTTATCTATTCACCCATCTGCAAAGTATTTTCATTACGACACAATTTTTAGTTCGTAGCTGATCAACCATTACACACGTGAAATTCATGTTCATACATGGCCGCAGTGGGAATCGCACCTGGGTCTCTCTATTCCGAGTCCATTGTTCTACCCACTGTGCTACCGCCGCTCCAAAAATAACCTTATTCTATTCTTATTCATTGCACTTATGGTCGTCCTCTTTTTTTCACTCATTACGCTTGATCTCTTAATATGTTCCAATCGGTATGAGAAGCGAATTCAATAGTATTGTTCAGTTTTTTTTGTGGCAAACGATAGGTATAGTAAGCTAGTGCCATCTAGGTTTGGGCAAAATATATCGATATCGATGTATCGAGCATGACACTTTTTTATTTTTCATAGTTATTTTTATCACAGAAAACGTTTTTTTTTACATTATGATACCTAAACTCACGCCTCTCCTCCGGAAAAGTAGGCTGAGGCCAAGGTTTGCCACTTGCCACGATCCTGACAAACCTCGTTAGCTTCATTAGATTACTTGCGCGCCGTGCCTAGAATCTGCTAATGCATTGTACTACAATGACAATTGCATGAACATGGCGATCCAATTCCGTTGCTGCTTCAAGTCTACGCGCGCACATACATCGAACCTTCTAAGCGTTAATGGTATGAAAAACACCCCACGTGATCCGATTGTACCTGTCAAGGCACTATAGTGCATTAACAGAATTGAAGTCCTGGGAGCCAATTCTCACTACATTAGCAAAGAATTCGTATACGACTCTTAAGACTTATGACTTGAATTTTACATAAGTCGAGCGACAGCCAAAATCTGTACTATGAACGCCATGCTAGCAATCTAGCATGGCATTATTCGAATTCAATAATTCGAATGAGAAAATAAATGTCTAATGACTCTGTCGAGTTATCTTAACTTATTTTTATGCGACAAATGTCTAAGCCTTCGAATAGGTATTTTGTGTCTATGCTTCCAATTCGCATGGCCGAGAATCGGCTCCCAGGTTTCTGTGCTACTTTGAATAAAACCTTTTTGATTTGATCTGATTTACATCATCTATTCACGTACATACTATCAGCTAGAGTTGCGGTGCATCACTTTTGAAACTTTCGCTTGCAGTTCGCACGTGACGATCTTACATGAAATGGTTTTAGTATTTCTTTAAGATTCGCGATACTCATACATAGATAATACAGTGCTAAGTCAATACAAATCACGCGCCTTAACACCGGACCTGTCCTTGGACGTAGTGAGTGTTGTGTGTCGGCCAGCTGCGAAAAATTAAAAGTGACTACTCACAATAATTGACTGTACTCGCCACTTCAGTCTACCCGAGAGCACGTCAACTTTAACGCTGCCGAAACGGCGGAAAATAAGATACCTTATTACTTTTTACTTAATAAATAATCGCGATTAGGCCCGTTTAATATATAACTAAGAAATGGTTTTATTCAAAGTAGCGCAGAAACTGCCGCTTAATGAGCGTTACAAGTCAAAATAGGTGCCCATTGGGTGTCATGCTTTGTGAACTTTTTGTTGACCTCCAAAACCCATTTATTTACGACCGAATACTATTCTGGTGCATCTGGTGCAGATAAAAACAAACCTTAAGATGATCCCTTGCAGGGTCCTTGTTTAGTTCTAGTTTTTCTTTTAAGTAACATGTTTTATTTAAAAACCTATTTAGAGGCTAAAAATTTCACCCATGCCGGGATTCGCAACCTCTGGCTATACGCCAGAGGTTAGTTGTTAGGTTTTTAGCCTCTAAATAGGTTTTTAAATTTGTTCCTTAGCACGGGTTAGTGCATTAAAAATAAAAATAGTGTAATCATGTGGGTACAGTGATATCGTTCCGATGTTAAAACCTAACTGCAAAGTAGGTAGTCGGGGCTGTAAGTAATGCAATTTGCTTAAGTCAGATGTCGCTGCCTGTACGTAATACAGAGAATATTGTAAAGAGGTTCGAAATTTCACTGATGCCGTGAGTCGCCCATTGGCTCAATTGGTAGAGCGCTGGTACGTATAGCCAGAGGTTGCGGGTTCGAATCCCGGCATGGGTGAAATTTTTAGCCTCTAAATAGGTTTTTAAATTTGTTCCTTAGCACGGGTTAGTGCATTAAAAATAAAAATAGTGTAAACATGTTTTATACAACAAGGAAGCTCAATAAATAAATCATAAATCATCAATCCACCCCAAAACTGACTGATAGTACATCCGCGGAAGACAGAGAAGTGTGGGCATTCTTTAACAACCTTTGAGGAGTGGTCAACTTGCAGTCTAATATATAAAGCTAGCTGCAGTACTAAAATACTTCATATGCAAGGCCGTGGTTGCAATGTATAACAAACATTATCCTATCAACTTATTAGGTCGCGCACACACAGGCGCTCCGGAACACACCTATTTCCCGTCGCTTGTGGGCGCGCCCTCACTTCCTTGGCTTAGGGCGAGTACATATTGGGAAATAAACTACATTGTTTTCTTACGTATTTATTCTTATCAAATGCATTGCGTAAATTATATTGCATACGCAGGCTGTTACGAAGTGTTATGGAAATGACGCATAAGTTAAGACTTGTTTCTGAAATCAAATAAAACAATAATTTATTTCGACTTTGGCAATCTTATGTAATCAAGTCCTTGACAGTTCTACGTAAAATAGTACCTATAGTTATTATTTACGTTTGAGAATAAGAAAACTTTTTTTTTTTTATAAAATTTTACTACTTAAAGCCCTTAGTTAGTAAAGTGTTCCTACAATAGATATAGTAACAGTAGGAGCGTTTTGGGTACTGTGAGTTCTTATTGTATAGTAAGAAATAAATAAAAATAAAATAAAGCACATCGATATTGGATAAATGGCTTTTATTATTTGTATTATTAGCATCAATTACACTTTTTATTGGCCCCAGTGCAAGGAACAGCCCTTTGAAGATGTTTTTTTAGGTTTTCCTTGTACTGAGGGTTATTAATGCATACAGGCACTCAAGTTTAAATGAGAGGGTTTCAGTAAAGGTTAAAACCTTAAATGAGAGGTTTAAAACTCTAGTGATGCCCAGGTGATGCCTTAATAATGACTAAAGTGGGTAAATCTAAAATTAAAGTACCTATTATCTATATTCTTTTTTTAATACACTAACCCGTGCTAAGGACAATTTTAAAAACCTATTTAGCCTCTAAATATGTTTAAAAAAAAAAGTATTATCTATTAAGCACAGTGTAATTATGGTGTCCTTGCTTGTTCCCAAAGTACAATGTATCCCAGTTTGGGACCAGGACAAGTGATTGAGTTGTGTGGACGTTATTATTATTATACCTATATAATCAGCAACGAATCATATACGAAAATAACCATAATCTAGCAGCTTTAATATGAACCAATAATGGTGCGATATGATTAAGGAAACAAATGTGAAAATGTAAATACATTTATAACACGTATGCCTTATGTAAGCTGTTAATCGAAAAGCCTGCACCATCCATTTCTCCTCGGCAACTTCTCCAATTTGAGGTTGCCTGAAAGAAATTGCTTTTAGCAATAAGGCCGCCAATTGTATTTGATCTTTTGTATCTGCCGTTTCTGTAACTATTTTTCCGGTATACAATAAAGAATATTCTTATTTTATCTTATCTCATCCCTGGGATGGTCACCCACCCAGCACCTGGCCGCGGCTGTTGCTTAACCCAAGTGATTCCAATCACTCGATTCCACGAGGCCACGAGCGCTTCCAAAGACCAAGACAACCAATAAAAACACAGCCTTAAAACTTTACATTTTACCACCCCCACTTAACTGTCAGGCGAAAAATCGACCGCCGCCGTTTCGTGGACGAAAAGTGGTTCCGGTGGCCTGGTTCCGGCTGCTTTGTAACAACAGTCTGCGCGCGCCCTAACGGCATTAGGGCGCACCCAGAACACTTCACACCAGAAGCTTAACAAAGTAGGTGTAATGCCTGATAAATGACTTCGCATCGCATGGACGAGTTTCGGGGCCGGAGGACTTAGGATACGCGTAGAACTTTTGTAAATAAATTTAGTAGAACTATTAAATAAAAAGCGCTCGTAGCCTAGGCGAACCGAGTGATTGGAATCAATCACTGGTTAAGCAACAACAGGCGCGGTCAGGTACAGGATGGGTGAACGTCCCGTGACTACCGCTAGTGGAATTTTTCCGAGCGCTGCCGTGCTTTGCAAGGCACGCTAAACCGTTGGTGCCGGCTGTCATATAATGGCAGTCGTTAAGCCATGTCACAGACCTTATGGGCGGCTTGATAACTTCTGATAGTAAGGCCCGCCACTGTCTTACAAACCTCCACCAACCCGGACTTGGCCCCCGTGATGGAGTACGGCCTAACCTTCCTGCGATGCAGGAAGAGACCCGTGCCCCAGCAGTGGGGACATACAAGGGTTAATAACGCAACGTATTAAATAAAAACGACAGCTAATTTTGCTAAACACTGCTTCAAAAAGGTTTATTAGATTACCTATACCCGAAAAGTAATCTAGCCGTTTAAGGCGCTTTGCCAGAACCGAGGTCGTGGATTTGATTCCTACTGGAGCTGCCGTACATTTGTACAAGTGGCCTCATTCTGGGTGTATTTTCATGCTTGTGACGTCCTAGCCTGTTTACCATAATATAGGGTATCCTAGTTTGGACTCATGTGAAACTATAGAAAAAAGATGTATACACATGTTTATTTTCTTTTTAAAAAACCTATTTAGAGGCTAAAAATTCCACTACTTCCAAATTGCATCACTTACATAACAGCCCCGACTACCTACTTTGCAGTTAAGTTTTAACATCGGAATGATATCACTGAACCCACATAATTATACTATTTTTATTTTTAATGCACTAACCCGTGCTAAGGACAATTTATAAAACCTATTTAGAGGCTAAAAATGCCACCCATGCCGGGATTCGAACCCGTGACCTCTGGCTATCCGTGCCAGCACTCTTTCCAACTGAGCTAATGGGCGACTCACCGGCATCAGTGAAATTTCGAACCTCTTTACACTATTCTCTGTATTACGTACAGGCAGCGACATCTGGCTTAAGTAAATTGCATCACTTACAGCCCCGACTACCTACTTTGTAGTTAGGTTTTTACATCGGAATAATATCACTGTACCCACATGATTATACTATTTTTATTTTTAATGCACTAACCCCTGCTAAGGACAATTTTAAAAACCTATTTAGAGGCTAAAAATTCCACCCATGCTCATTTTCTTTTTAGTTTAATTGTGTAACAATATGTAAAGAAATTTTAGTATAAGTTACAGTAAAAGTCTACAAATATAGGTACTACTCAAATCTGACTATTACATTAGAATTGTCTGCAAGTCATTCGACAACAACAACATTAATTATTTCCATACATAAAAGTCACTTTTCCTGGTACCTGGACATTAGGAACCAGGATACTGGAACTAGGATGCCCTGGGCTATGATAACTAGATAAGAACACCATAATCTTATAAATACACTCACAGACGAAAACAGGTTTCCGAATTATGAATATAAATAATATATACTTAAGTAACTTTCTGTCACGCTCTTTTTTGGGAAATTCGAAGAGATAGCACTACAGTTAAGTGTTTACTTAGCGAAATCCTCAATTCAGAAATTGGCCCTGAGGGCCTTTGTACAACGGTACAACGGCCCCAAGCCGAAGCCACAATCTCTAACATGGTAATCAGACATGCGTAAATCATATTGATGAACTAAGTTAACATTATTATATTCTTTTTAATTCACTAACCCGTGCAAAGGACAATTTTAAAAACCTATGTAGAGGCTAAAAATTCCACCCACGCCAGGACCCGTAGCGCTCGTGGCCTAGGCAAACCGAGTGATTGGTATCAATCACTTGGTTAAGCAACATCTGGCGCGGTCAGGTACAGGATGGGTGAGCGTCCCGTGACTACCGCTAGTGGCATTTTTTCAAGCGCTTCCGTGCTTCGCAAGGCAGGTTGTGACGGTGCAAACCTCTTTACACCATTTTTATTTCTTTTTCCATCTATCATTTTCAAATATTTAAATTATGTATGTCACTCATTCTTCGATTTCCCTCATTTTTCATACACTACTACTTTACGCTTTGACCAGATCTGACTTTTTACCTGCTTCTCCGTTTATCCGTTTTTATCCAGTTTTCTGTTAATATTACTACAATTCTACAAATAAAACCACACCTAAAGTCGTTCCAGAGTTTATTTATTAATTATTAAAGTTATAAAACGTTACACTGGCGCCCAACGATAATAACGAAACCCAACGTCACCCCACGGCTTGATACACCGAGGCGACAAAGCCCACCCACCGCGACTACGCTGCGAGTGCGAAGGCAAATACGAGTACGATTACCACAATCGTCGAACTGCTGCTGCTGTTTCATACCCACGACCCGCGACCTCATACATCACAGACGCATCCCTTGGAGCTCCACAGCCTTGCTCAAGGGTTCTGTCGGACGTCTCCGCCGCCCCCAACTTTACCCATCAACCTCTTCCAGTTCTGAAGACCTGCAAGATTTTTTTTTTGTTAAGTGTTAAGTGTTTTATAAATAAAATATTAAATTAATTTTAAAGTGCGACTTGACTTCTGGACCACAAGGTAATTCATCATAACTACTCATTGACCATTCTTCACTAACTAGATTCACCCATAGTAACAAATTTTTTCGGCCCTAATAAAAGTCCTATTCTATCTATCTGCACCCCACCTAACCGAAACATACCACAGTTAGTATACACCAACAGTATACAATCAATAACTTCTACACGCATTTATCAGACAGTTACACAACCACAGGCTGCTCACTAGCAGTTCCATAGACCTCGGTAACCTGGAATTTATAATTCCAGGTGGGACTGGTTACTAACTTACGTTGCCTCAGGAGAGTATCCTGGGTAATTACACGTAGACAGCCTAGCTTTACCCTCTAGGTCTTCGAGGCCGACTCGAAGGTAAGGCGAAGCTGCACTCATACAGTCGATTGATAACAATATTATATTATTAAAATTTAAATTATAATTATTTACAAAATCTTTGCAAACCAAATTTCTAGACGTCAGTAATTCTGACACCATTCATTGTCATAAAATTTTTCAAAATTCTAAAAACAAACCTCCACAGGTTTAACCTATAAGGAACTCTTTGGCAATAAAATAAAAACTTCACCCTCACCCCATCCTTACCTCATTACTAAAATAATTTCTTAGTAACCTCTTTTCTTATAATCCGTATTCTTTTTAAATATTTTAACTGTCAACTTGTACAAAACCTACCAATGCCACCTTTTTATAGTTCTAATTTTCTGTATATATAATCACCACATTACCTTTTCGGACACATTTGCGTCATACTATTTATCTATTTATTTATTAACTATACACTTACACCACTATCCTCCAGGACATTTGCTAACCAATTTTTTTTATAACAATCCAAACATTCAATCAGGTGCGGCGACAACACGTTAAATAAGCCTAGGTCAATTAATTTACTTATCGTTACTTACCTAACGCATTACGGTGTTTACCCCACCATAGCTCTTGAGAGCACTTCTACGACGGATTCTACCCCGTCGGGTACTATGTACCCAATATTATAAATATTGTTAAAATGTAAATAACTTTCATAGAGCGGATTGTGACTCAATAAATAAGCCTTACCACTACCGAATACCAGCGGGTGGTAACTGGCTAAATAAGCCTATTACTAATTTAGGCCAGTTTCTGGATAAATCTAATTAATAAAAATAGATTTTGTCTATACTGAATGAACGTCTTCACCTTCACTTTAGATGAAGACAATGCTAGGTGATGCATGCTAGGGATGAATGATAGGTGATGAATAAAAGTGGAACTGCCTAATGTAAATATTCATTGTAAATATCACTCCACACACTCTAAATTTTTTTCATCGCCCATCCTTTATATTTTATTTTAATATTTAAGAATAACCATATTTACTTACCCATACCACATCCCCGACCTTCATCGACTTTACTCTCGACCTTGACTTTAAATTTTAAATTATATAAGTTAACTTTACTATATTTTTTATAAAAAAAAAATTTTTTTTAGATATTTTTTTTAAATAAATATATCTAAAAAATATTTTTTTTTACCGGTGCCCCCGGGTAATGTGACGGTGCAAACCTCTTTACACCATTTTTATTTCTTTTTCCATCTATCATTTTCAAATATTTAAATTATGTATGTCACTCATTCTTCGATTTCCCTCATTTTTCATACACTACTACTTTACGCTTTGACCAGATCTGACTTTTTACCTGCTTCTCCGTTTATCCGTTTTTATCCAGTTTTCTGTTAATATTACTACAATTCTACAAATAAAACCACACCTAAAGTCGTTCCAGAGTTTATTTATTAATTATTAAAGTTATAAAACGTTACACTAAACCGTTGGTGCCGGCTGTCATATAATGGCAGTCGTTAAGTTATGTCAGAGGCCTTATGGGCGGCTTGATAACTTCTGACAGTAAGGCGACAAGGGTTGATAACGAACCCGTGCTAAGGACAATTTTAAAAACCTATGTAGAGGCTAAAAATTCCACCCATGCCGGGACTCGAACACGCGACCTCTGGTTGGCACATGCCGGTGGATTTTTTAGCCTCCAAATAGGTTTTTAAGTTAACCTTCTGATATGAATATACAGCCGCACCTCTGCCCCACCCAGTGATGACAATGAAGAGTCTAGCAGTATACCGTTGCCTTTTAATTATTTTACTGTTTCAGTCCATTGCTATGTTATGAATGGTGGCTGGCATTTCGAATTACTGGACGAGGAAGGATTTTTGAAGCTTTGGGATAGTTTTAGTGAGAGTTGCTTTAACCGACTACGTAACTTGCTTACAGCAGCTTACAGTTTCACGTACACTAACAATCTTAAAAACCTATTTAGAGGCTAAAACTTCCGCCCATGCCGGGACTCGAACCCGCGACCTCTGGATAGCCGTACCAGCGCTGTCCCAACTGAGCTAATAAAAATTGTCCTCAGCACGGGTTACTGCAAAAAAAATGATATGATATCATTCCGATGTAAAACCTAACTGCAAAGTAGGTTCTCGGGGCTGCAAGTGATGCAAATTACTCCAGCCAGATGTTGCTGCCTGTACGTAATACAGAGAGTATTACTGTAAAGAGGTTCAAAATTTCACTGATGCTGGTGAGTCGCCCATTAGGTCAGTTGGGAGAGCGCTGGCACGGTTAGCCAGAGGTCGCGAGTTCGAGTGCAGGCATGGGTGGAATTTTGAGCCTCTAAATAGGTTCTTAAAATCTTAGCTGAAAAGAAAAACCGGCCAAGTGCGAGTCAGACTCGCGCACCGAGGGTTCCGTACAAACCTGTATTATAGACATGAGTATTTGGTATGAATTTCAATTTAATACCTCTACGCGTTTATGAGGAAATGGGTAGTAAGTTTAAAATTATTAAAAATATATATATTATGAGATGTAACTAAAAATTTATGGTTTTCGTAATTTTTCCTTTATCTATGCTATAAGACGTTGCTTCGTACCAAATTTCAAGATTCTGAGTTCACGGGAAGCACCCTGTAGGTTTTGATTCCCTTGCAAGTGTCGAAAATTTGCGGCATAAACGGCTGTATCTTTTGATTGCGTTGGCTTAGAAGTTTGATTTTTTCACAGCTTCAAGGGACAGTAGACCTGAGTAATTGATATAAATTTCAGCTTCATACCTCCACGCGTTCCTGAGAAAAAGGGTCTTGACAGACGGACGGACGGACAGACGGACAACAAAGTGATCCTATAAGGGTTCCGTTTGTTCCTTTTGAAGTACGGAACCCTAAAAATCTAGGTTTTCAGGGGGCGTCTTGTTATAATGATCATGTTACCTCATGTCGTGACGCAGACAGGATTGGCAACTGCGCACTTCTAGTCTATATTTAGTAAGGACGGTTTTATAAACCTCCGAACCTCTTCTAAAATTAATTTGCGCAACGAGTCCTCTCCCAGGTAAACTTTTGTTCTTGGCGAAGCCCATAAATTTCATTTATTTGTAAATTATAGCTTACGCAAGTCCGCTACGTAGATAGTGGTCTGTTGCTAGGAAGTAAACCTTCCGTACACAAAAAAATGCCCTTTGCATTTACATTTATACAGCGTCCAATGGCACCCTTTACTCACACTTACCTACATAATACGTGATAGTAGATAGATAGAGAACACTTTATTGTCAATAAAATGGAAATTACACAGATATTTCTTAACCTAAGAGTAAAGACGGCGGCCTTGTCACTAAAAGTGATCTCTTCCAGACAACCTTTGGATGAACTGGACTAATACATTAGAGAAGGAATTAGATGTGCAAAAAAACATAGAGGTAAAGTAGGTACTCGGGGCTGCAAGAGACGCAAATTACGTCAGCCAGATATCGCTGCCAGTACGTAATACAGAGAATATCGAAATTTCACTGATGCCAGTGAGTCGCCCATTAGCTCAGTTGGAAAGAGCGCTGGCACGGATAGCCCGAGGTCGCGGGTTCGAATCCCGGCATGGGTGGAATTTTCAGCCTCTAAATAGGTTTTTAAAATTGTCCTTAGCACCGATTAGTGCATTAAAAATAATATAAACATCTACTTAATGAGATGATTTATACAGCGTCCAGTGGTAACTTCACTGACACTAGATGGGTGACGGGACCACTCCGACGCTGTAGTGCCTGGGACATGGTTTTATAGATGTAGGTGGAGTTTTTTTTCCGCTGCCTTTTTCTCCAATAAAATACGGCCCGAAGGCGGCGGCTTACATTTTACATTGTACATTAACATTCAGCAAACAGAATTTAAATTCTTTACGTTGAAATAAAATGATTTGAATTTGAATTTGATGGTGTAGGCTTGCCCAGTACCTATACCATTCTGACAGCTTAGGCGCCCTAGCCCACGGGAAAGACTAGTCAAGACGTGCGGAGCTAACCACGCCCGTTTTCCCACGATGTTTTTCTTCAACGTTAGTGTTCTTTACAACGTTGGTTAGGTACAGACTACAACAAATTTGTAGTGTGTACCTAAGTTGCCACTTTGAAAACGTCCTACAATTATCGTCGTCGTCATCGTAAATAAAATCAAATTTATTTTTTTCAATGTAAAGAATTTGCGATTGCGATTGCAACCCTGTATATCGCCACTGTTGGGTCACGGGTCTCTTCCTGCATTGCAGGAAGGTTAGGCCATACTCCACCACGGGGGCCAAGTCCGGGTGGGAGGCGGTTTGTAAGACAGCGGTGGGTCTTACTGTCAGAACTTATCAAGCCGCCCATAAGGCCTCTAACATGGCGTAACGACTGCCATTACATGACAGAATGACATGGCATGTAAATAATTTACATTCTGGCGTTAAAGTGTGAAAATTACTTTGCTAAATTCCGCCAAACATCAGCACCATGCGGTTAGTTAATGCACCACCTTCCCTCCCACTTTTTCAAGCAGAAGCAAGACACGAACACACCATCACCGACACCAATACTTGTGTGAAAAAATGCGTGACAATGTTTCGCCTCTAACACGAGGCATCCTCAGGCTCACAATCTACATTCTGTTTGCTGAATGTACAAATGTACAATGTAAAATGTAACCCGCTGCTATCGGGCCGTAGTGTAGTGGAGAAAAAGGTAGTGGGGGAAAAAAAACTCCACGCTGACCATCTTTTTCTCATCAAGTCATCTTAAACCAAATGCCACCTATACGTATACTTAATAAGATTTTATGATTGCCATCAATGACTTTAAATGTATCAGCACGTGAACTCATGCAAGTCTCGCCTCTCGACAACAAGCCTACAGGCACGCACGGTGTTTGTAAGTTTATATTTAGCTCTTTTTATGACTCTGGTCTTGGAAACACCTTTTCCCGCTCCAGAGTTTGTGAAGCCAATGAAACTGACTTCCTTTGTTTTTTTAATATTTGTTTTCAAACTGTTGGTAACAAAGTAACTGTTCACACCTCTATCAAAGTGTATATGTAAGTTAAGTCTAACATATACTGCGAATGTCAGTGGAAGGGCTGGCAAGGGACGTCCCGGGCGGACATACATCGACCAAATAGGGGATTTATTAGCAAGGGGAAAGATAAAAAGTACCCGGAACCGGCGTGCGTGCATGCAACGACTTATGGTCGGGTCCCATGGGGTGTTTTTGATACCATTAAGCCACGCCTAGAAGGTTCGATGTATGTGCGAAACTTCTTCATTGATATTTCCTACGAATTTGGAGATCGTTTAGAGAATTGAGGGTATGCTCTGTTTTCAGCATTACTGCCAAATAAATCTAAATAATTAATTCGATGTCAACCCTTGTCTATTCCCACTGCTGGCGCACGGGTGTCTTCCTGCAAAGCAGGACCATGCTTAGACCATACTCCACCACGGGGGCCAAGTCCAAGTTGGTGCATACAGGCGCATACATTGCTTCTGACCCCATACTAGGATACCCTGGGTCGTGGGAACCAGAAACAGCGACATCGCTGTAAACATCCAAGACCTGGGGCTTTTTGTCCCCAGCCGGGATTCGAAAACGGGACCTTTTGCATGGTAGGCAGATGCACTACCGCTCATCACGTTTTAGTTAGTTGACCATTTACTTATTCTACTTTAGATTCCTCCACGATATTCTAATCTTACCTTACCTTAACTTTTCTTATCGTCTCTGACTCTCTTTAAGAGGAATACCCTCTTGCCCTACTCCTCTACCGCAGAGACGGTCAAAACTGACGCCAAACTGCGCGGCCACACAGATGATTGGTTAGCCCTGATTAGGTTTCACTCCGGGCCTTCCCCCCAGGCTGTGATGATAAATTATTATACCCCACTAGAGGGGGGCCCGCCACCAGACACTCTGTTAGGGGTGCAGCCTATAGGGCAGAGGCAAACTGAGTGGCACTCAGTTGTGGTTTAGACCATTTTGGCGTAAACTACCCAACGTAAACTGTGTACGGGGAGCTGATTTTGTAAACTGAGGCGAATATAAAGGTAACTAAATGTACCCTAGTCCAGCGGTGTTTTATTTTTCTATGACTAGGCGCTAACTATAGAAACCGATTAGTTTCAATAAAACTCCGTTGGACTAGGGTATGTTAGGCTAAGAAATATCTGTGTAATTTCCATTTTTATTTACAATAAAGTGTTCTCTATCTATGTATATATATATATCTATCAATCTATATTTAGCTAGCCATATATTCGCCTCAGCTTCGGTCAATATTATGTTCGTTCCAAAAAAATCCGAAACATCGGAAATATTGGTGTTTTATTATTTTATGACCAGGCAATAGAAACTAACCGGTTTCTATTGCCTGTTCATAGAATAATGAAACACCGCTGGCCTAGGATATATTTAGTTAGCTTTATATTCGCCTCAGTTTCGGTCAACATTATGTTTGTTTCGTTACCAATTTATTATTCATATTCGTAATTTTCGTTCATTTTATTTTATTTCGTTTTCGTCTAGTGTTGCCCTTGTTTAATGGAGGCTCAAAAGAGCATGCAACGTACCCGATTAAAATGCGGAGTTTGCAAGTGTAAGTGGCAACACCAAAAAGAAAAAAAGAGAAAAAAACGGACATTCTGTTTTTGGGTTGGAGGCAAAACACGGCTACGTTTTTCGATCGAAGTGTGAAATATTATAAGATTTTCATTCAAGTTTTGCAGTGAATGTGCTAAGAACGATTTTCCTACTGTGCAAGTGCTGATTAAGGTGGGCCCACCAGAGACTTTCCTCTCTCTTCCACGAGATCGACAACTGAACTTTCGTGGAACTTTCTTCAAGGCACTGCAAGCAAACCGAAGATATCGTACGCAGTTTACTCTATTATGTCAAGAGTCAATATTAGACGAATATTCTTATTGATATTTGGTATTTAATGTCGACGAGCACATTTCGTTCATCCATACAAATTTGTTTTCAAGTGCTACCCCCAATGAGTCGGCTGGGACGATTCAATGTTCGTTACAAAAAATATCCAACACTTCAAATATATTGGTAGTCAACATAATGTTTCACAAACATTTTTGGTATGCGCCAAGCTTAAACTTGAAACTCAGCTGAAGATTCAAGATAAAAACAAATAGACCCTTCCTGGTGGATAAAAACTGAAATAACCAAACTTGCGCTTTGTTTATAGGTAGGTATCTCTTGTACAGTCGATTGTTTAAAAGTCATTCATAATATTACAGTACTACACATCATAAAAGTCCTTTCGGGAATCTACGTTCGCGCAGACTAGGAAGAAGTGTAACGAAAGTACCCGAAGCTATAAGTACATTCAACATGATCTTCAACCGATTCTAGAGCCTAGAATCAACAACGAAAGACTTTTAATCACTTTCCGCCAAAAACGGCTGCTTTTAGGGGAAATCTGTTAAAGTTCTAATCTATTGATCATAGGTATAGAAGCGCTCGTGGCCTAGTCGAACCGTGTGATTGGAATCAATCACTTGAGTTAAGCAACAACAGGCACGGTAAGGTGCAGGATGGGTGACCGTCCTGTGACTACCGCTAGTGGCATTTTTCCGAGCGCTTCCGTGCTTCGCAAGGCACGTTAAGCCGTTGGTGCCGGCTGTCATGTAATGGCAGTCGTTAAGCCATATCAGAGGCCTCATGGGCGGCTTGATAACTTCTGACAGTAAGACCCGCCACTGTCTTACAATTCTCCACCAACCCGGACTTGGCCCCCGTGGTGGAGTATGGCCTAACCTTCCTGCGATGCAGGAAGAGACCCGTGCCCCAAAAGCGGGGACATACAAGGGTTGATATCGAATGTCTTTCCAGGGTCGAAGGGGCTCGCTCGACTGACAGTTAAGGTTATTTTTGTAAGGTGCACTGTAATAGTACATTACACAACTAGGGTGGTAATACAAAGAAAGGCCGAGATCGCAGAAGTTTGCGGCCCGAGCTGCAAGCGAGGGACGTAAATATGCGATCGAGAGCTTTCTTTATTACCTCCGGTGTTGTGTACATCTTTTTATGTCTACACTTGGCCAGAAAGCGGCTTTTTCCGTACGCGCAGCGTGCGGAAAAAGCCACTTTTTGGCCAGGTGTGGCATAAACGTATTAATTTAATGTGCCGCTACGACAAAAAACTCGCTTGCGGAATAGGACAGTATGACACTGTATCTTTCTTGCTTGCTTATCTTAGGAAACTCGATGGGTGAAATATTTTCTTTCGTAATTTGGGTCCTCGAAAGTTTTGCAGCTGATAAAAAGATATCAAGGGATGGAAGCAAAACTTTCGTTAGTCGAATCGAATTTTTGTTGCAATGTCGCCGTAACATACTGGGTACAGTTTATATTTTTTTTATTAGGTCTATTAACAGTTTTGGATCCAAAGACTTGATTAACCATTGATAACCGACGTTTATCGGGAATTTAGGTAAATTCCCGACGTTGGTCGAGAATTTGTGAGAGGACCAGAGGTCAATGGTTTCCTCATTATGTTTTCCTTCACGGTTAGCGAATCCTATCGAGATGAAAGACGTTATAACCTAGACTAATATTGCCTTAGGTACCCGGACATTGATACCTACATACCCGTAGACGTTTGTTTTTTAAGTTACGTAAATTTGTGAAGTTAGTTACTTACATAGTAGCAATACCACTTGCTTACTGTGAAGGAAAATATCGTGAAGAAACCTGAGCCTCTGTTCACACACCTCAGCGCTTGCAATAGGCAATCCGCGGTGGGCACGCGTGATGATCAAGCCTATATCCTCTCTCCCAGAGAAGGCCCTGCAGTGGGGCGTATATGTATAGGCTGCTTTATTAAATTCTCGTAGACCAACAGACAGGAATAATAACAAACTTTACAATAACATTGTAGTGCACAAAACGCAATATGTAGCCAAGTCCGGCTGAGACCGAAATGGCGGATGACAGCTGTCACTTGCAACCTCAAACACAACATAAAAACACGCAAAAGGTCCGTTTATTTATTCATTTCCACATCATCATCACCATCTCATCTTCAGGCTATATTAGTCCAATGCTGGACACAGCCCTCCTCTAATGAGCGCAATAGCGCCCTGTCTTCAGATCGCCGCATCCAGCATCTTCTTCTTCATCAGGCTACATTATGTAGTCCACTGCTGGACATAGCCCTCCCCTAATGAGCGCCATAGCGTCCTGTCTTCAGCACCTGGTCAGAGAGCGTCCCACACTACGTTTGCCGCGTCGCGGTCTCCACTCAAGAACACGTTTACTCCAACGGTTGTCGGTACTTCGCGAGATATGGCCAGCCCACTGCCACTTCAGCTTGCTGATTCTTTGAGCTATGTCGATAACTTTGGTTCATCCAGCATCTGCCTGCAGTTTTTCGCAGATCGTCATCCCACCTGGTCGGTCATTTCCACTAATCATCGTTATCAACCCTTGTATGTCCCCACTGCTGGGGCACGGGTCTCCTCCTGCATCGCAGAAAGGCCAGGCCATACTCCACCACGGGGGCCAAGTTCGGGTTGGTGGAGGATTGTAAGACAGTGGCAGGCCTTACTGTCCGAAGTTATCAAGCCGCCCATAAGGCCTCTGACATGGCTTAACGACTGCCATTATATGACAGCCGGCACCAACGGCTTAACTTGCCTTGCGAAGCACGGAAGCGCTCGGAAAAATGCCACTAGCGGTAGTCACGGGACGCTTACCCATCCCGTACCTAACCGCGCCTGCTGTTGCTTAACCTAGTGATTGATTCCAATCACTCGGTTCGCCTAGGCCACGAGCGCTTCTAATCATATTAATAGAAAAAGTTTTAATTCAAAGTAGCACAGAAACTGCAAGTTAATGGACATTACAAGTTAAACTACGTGTCCATTTCACAACATCTAGATAATTTTGGGGAAAATATAGACAAAAAGACTTCCAACTTAGTCTTTTCAAAGTCATTAACAGAATTATTATAGAACATAGAGTTTATGCTTGTATTGTATTACAGCCTGACAACATTGAGATGTTAAAGTCGTACTATAATTAAGTATACAATATTGTCAACATAAGAAATACGGTAACTTAGCACTGCGGAGCCCTAATCATAGGCCTATAGGCAGCTACTGCAGTATGCTCCATAAACTATATATTTATCGATTTTTTTGAACATTTCCATCATACATCATAAGGCTAGCTAGATTTTGGCAGCGCAGATGGTAGTTTTTTCCTACTTACTTGACACTTTTCGCCATTTTTGGACACAATATCCTTATAAATTGTAGCCTATGTGTTATTCTGATGTAGAATCTGTATTATTGTAAAGTTTCATTAAAATCCATTCAGTATTATATTCTTTTTGTTACACTAACCCGTGGGCCATGGGCCAAAAATTTATAGCCTCTAAATACGTTTTAAATTAGTCCTCAGCGCGGGTTAGTGCAACAAAAAGAATATTATCAAGTGGGTACAGCAATATCATTCCTATGTAAAACCTAACTGCAAAGTTGGTACTCGGGGCTGCAAGTCATGCAAATTATTTCAGCCAGATTTCGAAGAGGTTCGAAATTTCGCTCATGCCGGCACTTGCCTATTAGCTCAGTTGGGAGAGCGCTGCTGGTACGATTAGCCAGAGGTCGCGGGTTCGAGTCCCGACATGGTCGGAATTTTTAGCCTCTAAATAGGTTTTAAAATCCATTCGGTAGTTAACCTTAATTCCCGACGTTTGGCGTAGTACCGGATAGACTGAAGTGGCGTTTTATCTAACAAAAAAATCACGTTTAGAGCTATTTAATATATAATTTGATCGGTAACTTACGGTTTGCTCGTATTTACTTTACTCGTATACCAAAAATACAAAATAAATTGTACACAATTTTGACACAAAATTTGCTCTGTCATTTCATTGAAACATTCTTGTATCCTTATTTTGTGATGTATACTTTGAAGCACTTAATATCACCTCTAATACCACTAGTTGTAAGCATGTAATTCCCTTGTTCAAATGTCGAGTTACCTAACTCAAAGAGTGGGTAGCAATGTTACGTTAGATTAATTACGCTCGGAACTAAGCTGGTAATGATCGCATTTGACAATGAGATGGTCCTTACAGTGAGGTAGTGGGAGTCGTTTAATAGCCTTGTTAGTAGTCTAGATACATTCACGCCCAGCCTTGAAGGGGTATACATAGGTTGAAATGTTACTATGCCCGCTGAGCGGTCGTGTAGTCAAAAGAGCTTTTGTTGAAATTAAAAAATGCTATGCTTACAATGTAAATAACGTTACGTGCATTTGGGAAGATCACAGTATCAATACCACTCGCTGCATGTGAAGGAAAACATCGTGAGGAAACCTGAGTGGGTGGATGGGACCAGATATCCCACAGGTTGAAATGTAACTTCTTATAGGTAGTTGAAATAGGTTTAAAAACTCAAAACTTAAACAAAAAAATAGACTTTAAACTGCCAATCAAAGTAACGCCTGATTCCAAACAATAATATACTTTATAACACACGAGGCATTAAACAGGAAATTACATAAGAATTTAAAATAAATTTAAAATGTTTTCTTTGTAATCTCACTAATTATGGTTGTATTCTTTTTTCTGGTTGTGCAATAAAGTATAGTCTATCTATCTATCTATGTAAATTTAGTGAATTTACTTTAAATGTTAAATGTAATTTTATAAATAAATTATTTTATTTTATCCTATAAATTATTTTATCCGAAATAAAGTAAAACAATACAATACAAAAATAAATAGCATGCACAAAGGTGAGCCTACAAAACACATGCTTGAGATGAGTAAATTTATACAACAATTAGTTATAATCAGTGATTTATTATTATAGCATTATATTAACTGAGCTTAAAATGCCGCATAAATTGTCAATGTTTAATTTAGGGCACGGCCAATTACAGAAAAATGGAAGTACTTACAGCTAAAATAAGCAATTTTAAAAGTTGTATACTCCTGCAAAGGTTTCACAGTGAATTATACATTAGAACAATTAGTTTTTAAATTTCAAATTTTTAAATAAATTTTTTTCTTATGATATCCCTTGCTGTGCAGCGCGGTAATGCTGCCAGTGTCATGGGCGCCTTTGGATGGATCGGAAATGTCTCGGGGCGGTTTATTTGATTGACATTATTATTATTAGTTTACATATATATAAATTTTGTATTATTTTTCTCTGACTTTGTGGACGAAATTTTTGTAAATGATTTTTTTAATTATTGTCTATGTTATTTTGTATGCATGCAACTAATTAAATAAAAATTTTTTTTAAATTAAAAGTGAAAATATTGATGGAGTAGCTCATAAATAATAACTGTAACAAATAATATAGCAATTATAAAATGTGTCTTTTAAGCACGTCAAAACTATACCTAATCCCCTGTTTCTCGGAACTTAATAGTCTGTTGACCTACTCTTAACAGCTGTTAGCTAGCCAAAGTGCACAAAAAAATAACTGAAATATGTTAACAATTCAAATTACCGAGACCAAAATTTCCACATTTAATTTCGCAAAATTAAATTCCCACCACACTAAGATTTGATTCGCCTTCAGTGAAAACTGTACTATAATACTATAATACGATGACGACCTCTGTGGCGTAGCGGTAGCGCGTCTGCCTACCATGCAAGAGGTCCCGGGTTCGAATCCCGGCTGGAAACAAAAAAAAAAGTCCAGGTCTTGGATGTTTACATGTTTGTGATGTCGTTGTTTCTGGTTCCCACGACACAGGGTATCCTAGTGTGGGGCCAGAAGCAATGTATGTGCCAGTATGTAAAAAAAAAAAAAACAAAGTACTGCATAAAAATCTACCGGTGGGTTGCCCAAGGGAGGCTCTGTAGACGTTGAAGGTTCTAAATATCGAAAGGTCAGGGATCCAATTCGAAGCGATTGCGCCGGCAGATATGAGCAATTGAGCAGCCCTCTTCACGGAAGCTCCCAACTCGTCATAACTTTTTAGAGCCCTTTTGTACGAGTTTTGTACAAGTACCAGAAACTGCGACTTAGTGAAAGTTAAAATTTAACTAGGTGTCCATTTCAAAATCTAGATCATTTTGGAGAAAAAATGGACAAAAGAACTTAAAACTTTGTATTTTCAAAGTCCTAAAGTCCTGAATAAACAGATAGATAGATAGAATATTCTTTATTGCATGTACGAGTACACCAGGGATTACATAAGAGACTTAAAAAATAACACTACAGTACAAGTGACGGCCTTATTACTAAAAGTAAGTTCTTCCAGACGACCATTGACGGAAAAGAAGAAACGGACACTGAAATACAGTGAAACACAGTTTGCATAATTATTATAAACATAGAACTCATGCATTGTACTGGCTTTAATTCCAGACATCATTGTCATCTAAATAATCCTTTGTGTTATAGTAGCTCTTTTGGCACAAAGTATACTTAACACATTTTGTGAACCGCGTTTCAGGCAAGCTTAATATATATTCAGGGATTTTATTATAGAAGCGTATACAATGCCCCATGAGGGATGAAGTGAACGAAACCCCTATTTTAATATCTCCACTATAAAACAGATTATAATTGTAATCCAACGATAGTCTTTCGTTGGATTACGACATTACGCACACCATTGGCAGAAACACTCTTCGTATTCTAAAATGTCGAATATACCTTCTTCTTCAGGCTATATTAGTCCACTGCTGGACATAGCCCTCCCCTAATGATCGCCATAGCACAAGGTTGTGCCATCATTGGGGGGGTAATGCACATAATCCCCACGCTGGGCATGCGGGTTAGGGAGCAGTTTAGTGGAATTGCTCTGCTGCCTGCCCGGTTTGTGTCCCTTAGTCGCCTTTTACGACACCCGTGGATATACCTTTTCGTGTTGTAAAACTTTTATAAAAAATAAAACTAGAACGACTTCAACTGTTGCTTTATTTGTACTGTTTATTTTAAAAGAAAACTGGGTAAAAATGGATAAGAGGGTAAAATAGTCAGATCTATAATGTGTGAGGTGGTAATGGTAATGATGAAAAATGAGGGAATTTCGGAATGAGTGACATAGGTAATTTAAATATTCCAAAATGGTAGATAGAAAAAGAAATATAAAAAATGCTGTAAAGAGGTTTGCACCGTTACAACCTGTTTTGTGATGCTGATTTGAGTCGACGCCGTATTTTCAGAAACTTCTTCACAAAAGGTTCCGAATACTTCGCAGAGCCAATAAAGTGAGATTCTTACATCCCATTACTTTTGTGTCGCACGCCGACTCTACACTGGAGGCCAAACTTATTGAGCCACACGAAACTAGAGGAAGATAGAGCTAGAATGATATCCGATATTTAGAATGATATTTCAGGAGACACAAAAATCTGTGAAGGACATGTTGCATTTTTGTATTAAACTGTAGCGGTCAAGCAACTAAATACCCGCTCCGCTTATGCTCCTGTGAACGCGTCCTTAGGAACAAGTTTTATGCAGCCACTCCCCGTCTCGCCGCACCTCACCGCCCGCGGCGCCTAAGCGTGAGCTGCGGCCGCGCCGGCCGCGCGGACAGACCAACACGCCAGTCGTGCTCGTATCACCGCTCTCGAACCACGACGCTCGCGCGCGCTTTATTGCCTTTGTATAATTTACGTACTTACTTATTACTTCTAAATCTTTGTACATATATTTTGCTTCGCTGTTGTAATATAATTCTTTCTTCAATTCTAAATAATACGCTTCATTTCATCTTCGCTAAAACCCTTTTCTTACTATCGAACTGTGCTTGCTATCTCCAACTTCTACTTCAACTAAACTATACCTATCGTGGAGTGAGTAACTACATCATCTCCACAAATTGGTGACCCCGACTGAAGAAGAGATCCTGCGTTTCACGGAGTGTAAGGTAGAAGCGGATAACTTTCCTACATTCTTCGCACGGCGACATAACGGACAAAGAAATAACGGTAATTCAAAATCATAAGCGGTGAGCGTTTTTCAATATTACCTACTATGAGTGAGCCCAAAGAAACCGAACAAGTGAACCGTGTAGGCATAAAGGCGCCTATATTCTCTCCCGAAGATGCAGATTTGTGGTTTGCACAAATGGAAGCACAATTCGCTTTGGCTAAAATAACGGTGGATGAAACAAAGTTCTATTACATCACTTCTAGTCTAGAGCCACAATATGCTAAGGAGGTTAAGGACGTAATTAAGGCACCACCAGTTACTGATAAGTACTTAAAGCTTAAGACGGAATTAATTAAGCGTCTATCTGCATCACAAGAAAAGCGCGTAAAACAACTTCTGGTGCACGAAGAGCTTGGCGATCGGAAGCCGTCGCAATTCCTCCGACATTTAAAAGATTTAGCCGGTCCCGCAGTACCTTCAGAGTTCCTGTTTACCCTGTGGTCCAGTCGTTTGCCGCAAAACATACAAACGATCTTGGCCTTGCAGATGGATTTACCGTTAGAAAAGCAGGGTGAGTTAGCCGACAAGGTGCATGAAATAGCTCCATCCAGTCCTCAGGTAGCCATGGCCAGCACATCCTCCTCTCCAAACTGCGAGATGATGAAGGAGATCAGCGAACTACGGAAGCAAGTAGAACTGCTTACTACTCGCCTGAACCGAGGCGGACGCTCACACTCACGCTCCAGGTACAACCGTAACGGTCACTCACGCAGTCGCTCTAGACCAAAACAGCCACCGTCAGATCATCCGCACTGTTTTTACCACTTCAACTACGGTGAGAAGGCCCGCAATTGCAAGCAGCCGTGTACCTTCAAGGCGGAAAACTATCAGGGCGGTCGCAAGTAGCGGCCAACGACTGCCCTCACCCAACAGGCCGTCTGTTTGTTACTGACCGATCGACGAAGATGCAGTTCCTCGTGGACACTGGCTCTGACTTGTGTGTTTTCCCGCGGTCCCACATCAAGACGCCCTGTCCCAAGTCGAAGTTTGATCTAATCGCTGCCAACAACTCTGTGATCCACACATATGGCCGGGTAACACTCCACCTTGATTTCGGACTCAGACGCGACTTCCAATGGAAATTTACCATAGCTGACGTGTCAAAACCAATAATAGGTGTTGATTTTCTCATCCACTACAATCTTTTAGTAGACTGCCGGAACCAACGCATCGTGGACAACCTGACGACTCTCACTGCGCCTGCTACTTCATCTGGAGTTTCTGAGGAACTTGCTTCTGTAAAAGCCGTCACTGGAGAATCAGAATTTCATCAACTGTTGCGCGAGTTTCCCGAGATCACCAGACCGGCAGGTATACTATCGGCTCCTAAGCATAACACTTTGCACTTTATTAGGACGACGCCTGGCCCACCTGTCTCTTCAAAACCTCGTCGCCTCGATCCAATACGCATGCAGGCAGCTAAAAAAGAATTCGAGGACATGCTTTCCAGTGGAGTTGCCAGACGTTCAGAAAGTCCGTGGTCCTCAGCCCTACATCTTGTCAAAAAGAAAGATGACGGTTGGAGACCCTGTGGCGACTATCGGTCACTTAATTCTCGTACAATCCCTGACCAGTACCCGATTCGTCATATCCATGACTTTTCTTATCAACTTTCTGGATGTACTATCTTCTCTAAGTGCGACTTGATAAAGGCTTACAACCAGATTGCCGTCAACCCAGACGATATACCGAAAACGGCCATTACGACGCCGTTCGGCCTGTTCGAATTTCCATTCATGACGTTTGGACTCATGAACGCGGCGCAGACCTTTCAACGATTTATCGATGAGGTACTTCTTGGTCTCAACTTTTGCTACGGCTATATTGACGACATACTCGTGTTTTCAAGATCAGTAGAAGAGCACAGAGAACATCTGCGTCAACTATTTCAGCGCCTGAAACAGTACGGCATCCTCGTTAACACTAGCAAGTGTGTACTCGGCGCTCCAGAGGTCGAATTTCTTGGCTTCAACGTATCTGCAGCTGGTATAAAACCACTTGAGAGCAAGGTCCAAGCAATCCAGGAGTTTCCTGTCCCAAAATCCGTCAAGGAACTACGTCGCTTCTTAGGAATGCTCAACTTTTACCGCCGATTCATTCCTAACGCTGCGCGATTACAAGCGCCCTTGAACGAAGCCTTGATGGGACCAAAAATGAAAGGTTCACATCCTGTTGACATGACGCCAGAGAGACTCAACGCCTTCGTCGACTGCAAGACTTCTTTATCTCAAGCGACCCTTCTTGCTCACCCGGACACCTCTGCGGAACTAGCTATAGTTACTGATGCCTCTGACACGGCTCTTGGAGCAGTTCTGCAACAGCGTTCTGGTAAGAACTGGCAGCCTCTGGCTTTCTTCTCCCACAAGCTGAACACTGCTCAGAAAAAATATAGTCCGTATGACAGAGAACTTCTGGCTATTTATGAGGCGATAAAATATTTTCGCCATATGGTTGAGGCAAGGATATTTACCGTCTTTACAGACCACAAACCTCTCACCTTTGCCTTTTCTATGAATAAAGACAAATGTTCCCCACGGCAGTACAGGTACCTCGATTTTATCTCACAATTTACGACAGACATAAGGTACATACCAGGCAAGGACAACATTGTTGCTGACGCTTTGTCCCGTGTGGAAGAGGTCACTCCAGCCATCGACTACGAGACCCTCGCACGTCTTCAGAATGATGACCCTGAACTGCAAGAGCTTTTACGTCATGGCACTACCTTGAGGCTCGAAAAGGTAAAAAGCGCAGACTGTGACTTACCTGTCTACTGCGACACTTCTGTTCAACCTCCTCGACCATACATCACGCCACAATTGCGCAAGCAAGTCTTTGACACGTTGCACAATTTACACCACCCAGGAAGATCAGCTACGGTGCGACTGGTAACACAGAGATTTGTTTGGCCAGGGATTCGCAAGGATAGTAGAGAGTGGGCACGGCAATGCTTGAATTGCCAGAAATCCAAGATATCCCGACATACCATTTCCCCCCTTTCCTCCTTCCTAGCCCCTTCCTCGAGGTTCTCCCATATCCACCTCGATATAGTAGGGCCATTACCGCCTTCTTCTGATTTCAGATATGTTCTCACTGTCATCGACCGATTTACTCGATGGCCTGAGGCTATCCCAATGAAGGACATCACGGCAGAGACGTGTGCTGCCACCCTTGTTTCTGGCTGGGTAGCCAGATTCGGCTGTCCTGTGCGAGTGACGACCGACCGTGGTCGTCAGTTTGAGAGCCACCTCTTCAAAGCCCTAACTGCCTTGATTGGTGCGCACCACTTCCGCACGACCGCCTACCATCCTGCTGCTAACGGTATCGTCGAACGCATACATCGTCAGCTCAAAGCGTCCATTATGTGCTACGCTTCCTCGCAGTGGATAGAAGCTCTGCCCCTGGTACTGTTGGGCATGAGGAACACCTGGAAGGACGACCTACAAGCGTCCCCTGCTGAACTCGTTTATGGTGAGCCCCTTCTTTTACCTGGCCAGTTCCTGTCACCAAAAGACGACTACACTGCGGCTGACATCACAGAGTACGCTACCAGACTCCGTTCTCACATGGCAAAACTGGCACCAACACCAACTTCGTGGCACAGAAACTCGCCGTTCTACATTCCACGTGACTTACACAACTCCTCACACGTTTTTTTACGCCAAGATCATGTTCGCGGCTCACTGGAACCTCCCTATGCTGGACCCTTCGAAGTTATAGAGCGAAAGTCGAAGTACTACACCTTAAAGGTCCGTGGGAAAACAGTAAACGTCTCCATAGATAGACTCAAGCCCGCTTACACCATGAAGGAAGTAAACACACCGGTCAGCATTCCAGTCAGCAACACCGCCACTAACACTTCCGTCACGAACCAAGAGCGAAGAACACGAAGTGGTCGGCGAGTCAAGCTGCCCGATTTTTATCGACCGTAGTCACGGTCTGGCGGGGGGAAGATGTAGCGGTCAAGCGACTAAATACCCGCTCCGCTTATGCTCCTGTGAACGCGTCCTTAGGAACAAGTTTTATGCAGCCACTCCCCGTCTCGCCGCACCTCACCGCCCGCGGCGCCTAAGCGTGAGCTGCGGCCGCGCCGGCCGCGCGGACAGACCAACACGCCAGTCGTGCTCGTATCACCGCTCTCGAACCACGACGCTCGCGCGCGCTTTATTGCCTTTGTATAATTTACGTACTTACTTATTACTTCTAAATCTTTGTACATATATTTTGCTTCGCTGTTGTAATATAATTCTTTCTTCAATTCTAAATAATACGCTTCATTTCATCTTCGCTAAAACCCTTTTCTTACTATCGAACTGTGCTTGCTATCTCCAACTTCTACTTCAACTAAACTATACCTATCGTGGAGTGAGTAACTACATCATCTCCACAAAACAAAACTCTTAGCATGACGTCACACTATTAAATTTAGCGACAGTTGTTTCTTTATTACAGTAAATGATGTGATTACCCTCTCAAAACATATTTTTGACAGAAACTCAATTTCGCCGCTGTGCGCACATGTTTCCTTACTGTAGTAATGGAATGGCCATCGTCGAAGATCTATTTCACTTAGAAAAAACGAGGAAGAATATGCGAAGCTGACGGCCAACGTTCATTGATAAAAAGCCCGGGAAGAAGAAGAAGTTTATTACATAAGACTAAAACTATATTAAAACTGTTTTCATACGGATTTTACTCGTTTATTACATTTTTTATAATTTTCTGACGTGTGTTATAGAAGTGATAGATAACAAACTCAAAGTCATTCAGTTCAAGACAAGTTAAATAACAGAGACGGTACGAGTACTACGGGGCATGCAAATTACGTTTAAACAAGTACGTAAACTGATATATCACAAAGTTAGTTAGGAAGGCGTACATGCGTGAGGTTATGTATGTAAGTATGTTAGTTAGGAACGCAGATAGTTTGTATCTCAGAGGGATAGGCAGAGACCAAGGAATGCCACTTGACACGATCCTGACGGATCACCTTCGCTTCATCAACGTTCATTAGTCGTTGCATGCTCGTACGCCGGTTTCAAGTACTTAGTACTAAATGCTTTTAAGTCTTAGATTTGCTTTTTATCAGAGACTTCTAAGAAGAGCTATTATTTTAATTGAGTTTAATTTGTTTCAAAGACGCGTCATAAAGTAAATAACTAGCGTGGCGCTAGTTAGCGCCTTGTAGCGTCCTAAAGTAATTTCTCGACTAATAATTTTTATTATTTATCCACGTACCGTTTCCCCGTCATCAAGTGTACGACACGAGGAAGTCTCTCCCTTTTTCCGTCCCATTCGTCCCGTTTGTTGTTTGTATCGGGCCGCGAGTGTCCCTGATTGTTGTCCCAACTTGCCCCGTCTACGGCCGACTGCGTCCTGATCTCCTGACTCATTATTGTTTCAGGTATATTACGTTGTAGAGGTGAAAGCAGTTAGATCGGCAATTTCCTCCTTACGATATCAACCCTTGTATGTCCCCACTGCTTGAGCACGGGTCTCTTCGTGCATCGTAAGAAGGTTAGGCCATACTCCACCACGGGGGCCAGGACAGTTGCCCACGATCAATCTTTTTTTATATAGCTAATAAACGTCCCACTTTAGGGTCCAGGCCTTCTCTCAAGGAGAGAAATATTTGCTTAAATTAGGTCATAATCCACAACGGGGGCCAAGTCCAGGTTGGTGGAGGATTGTAAGACAGTGGCGAGCCTTACTGCTAGAAGTTATCAAGCCGACCATAAGGCCTCTGACATGGCTTTAGGACTGCCGTTACATGACAGCCGGCTAAAACGGCCCTTGCGAAGCATGGAAGCGCTGGGAAAACTCGGAAATTTCCCTTGATAAAACATAAACTTAAGCATGTATTCCGGAAGGGTAGACAACCTGGACCAGTCAATCGTGACGATCCTGACAGATCTCTTACGTTTTTATTAGTGATTACATGCACGAACACGGGTTTCAGCTACTTTTTACCTTGCTTCTCCTTAGTACATCTCCTAATTTCATATTGTTTCCACTCTTCAGCCCTGCCTCTTTCCCTGATATCTTCCTCAGGAACAGTTCAAATAGGCTGTAAACGAAAAACATCACCACAGATTAATCAAACTGCCTCTGAGGAGTGTTTTAGAGGAATCATGTTTTTATAAATGAAACCGTTAGTGTTCCAGTGACTTTGTTTTCTAAGTAAGGTATGTATATTTGTGAAGTTATACTCGTTGTAGCAGTACCACTCGCTAACGAATAAATCCATCTTGAGAAAACCTGAGGCGTTCAAATATCTCGGCGCTTGAAATTGCCAATCCATGATGAGCGCGCGTGCTAATCAAGCCCATACTGTCTCTCAGAGCCTGTGCCGAGCAGTGGAACGTTTAGGTTACAAAGAAGAAGTGTTCATAAAACCGGGGTTGTGAAAGCTTGATCTTCTTCTTCTTCAGGCTATATCAGTCCACTGCTGGACATAACCCTCCCCTAATTAGTGACAAAGCGCAAGGTTGTGCCATCATTGGGGGTTAATGCCCATAATCCCCACGCTGGGCATGCGGGTTGGGCATCGCAGTTTGGTGGAATTGTACTGCAGGGGGCGCTGCTGCCCACCCCCCATTTTGTGTCCCTTAGTCGCCTTTTACGACACCCGCGGGAAGAATTTGGGTTGGTGCTATTCTCTAAGCCGACACCACACAGCTTTATCTAAGGATTCCCAATTCATCATGGAATATTGCCGTTGATTACATTGACAGATCACTCGGACAATTGGTACAGCTTTTCTGTCGAGCCTTTTTTCATCAAATCATGGCTAGCACTAAGGCTTCCAATTCCAACCAATAAACGAATTAATTAAAAAGAAACAATACTAGTCCGCTATCTACTAACAAAGGCCCAGCGGGTGTCTGTCGGTCTGTCCGCAATTAACGTGCAATCACAACTCGGAACTTTGACGAATTAATATTCGTTGAAACAGCCCGCCCCGTGATTAATGGCTGCGTCTTCATAATGTAGTGGGGCCACGATTTGCGCATAAACAAAGGTTTTACTGCTTTCCGACATATTTAAAAAAAGTTAAAAAAGTTGTCGACTAAAAGAGGATGTAGTGACTAGAATTGAGAAAGGAATGTTGCGTTGGTTTGGACATGTGGAGAAGATGAAGGAAAAAAGACTGACGAAACAAATATATATTGCGAATGTGAGTGGAAGGGCTGGTAAGGGACGTCCCAGACGGACTTACATCGACCAAATAGGGGATGTAATAGCAAAGGGAAAGATAAAAAGTACCCGGCGTGCGTGCATGCAACGACCTATGAACGTTGATGAAGCGTAGGTGATCTGTCAGGATCGTGGCAAGTGGCAGTCCCTGGTCTCTGCCTACCCCTCTGGGATACAGGCGTGAGGTTATGTATGTTTAAAAAAGTCAAACTCAAAAATGTTTGTTCAGTGTACAGCAGAAACTATAATTCGATGAACGTTACAAATTAACCAGAGTATATTTTAAATTGGTGAAAAGATTCCAAATAGACAAAACTGCTTAAAAATTATTTCTATATATGACGTAATTTCACGCATGATCCCAAGCAAAAGGTACATAATTGTATTTCTGAATGATTCGCGATACCGATTATTGATTACATTAACGGCGGAAATTAAGCTAGTTACGTTTTACCTAATAAATAATCGCGTTTATATCCGTTTAATATATAACTAAGTACATAATTGAACATCAATGGCCACAGCAGCAGACACTCCAAATTTAGCACAAAATTATAAATTGATCACAATACAATTCGAAGTCGATTATCAGAAAAATATAAATTGATCAGTTTCCAAATCGTGAAAAATTATTTAATTTGTTGAACTTCTTATTAGTATTTGACCTTCTCACTTATTTATTTATTTATTTAGCTGACCAAAATAATTGTTGACGAATAGAACGACATTTATCTTCAGTTTCGTAGCTAAACAAATATTTATATTGTTGATCTTAACACTGCATATAAGAAACCATTTGTAATTATTTCTTTTTGTTTTGGATTAAAGTGGTATTTACGTATCTACCTAACTATAATTTTAACGGAAACTTAAAGGAACTTCTTTAAGTATTCTCAAATGTTTCCACTCCCATGGCCACCGCAGCGCCCCACCATCGCCTCCGTGACGCGATCACTTAGGAACTTGTAATTACAGCCCGACACGTGACCAGAACTGGGTTAGACACCCTGACACCCTGTCGGGGGGCGATTTGTTACACTTTTACCCTACAGAGGAGGGGGTAAGGTACCGTGCCGTTCAAGTTATAGTTGGATATTCAATGTTTACCAACGAGAAGGACCTACAATGTGTCAACAAAAATCGTTAGCTTTGGAATACTGTCCGAAGGAGAAAGATAGGAGGAGGAGCATACTTGCGTCTTGACTATGTAACTTTTCACCACGGATGTCATTTGACATCCGTGCTTTTCACGTATTCATCTCTGAGCATCACTTTGTCGTACAATTATGTGGCGCAATGCTGTCACGTTGTAGAGTATAGCTTTTAATAATAACTAGCTGACCCAGCGAACTACGTACCGCCTAACAGTCGATTCTTATTTTTTTTAATTTTTTTTGTTCCGTAAGAACCATCCTCGTACTTCAAGGAACATTCTAAAAAAAGAATTGGCGAAATCGGTTCCGCTGCTCTCGAGATTTGCGCTTACCGACAGATTCAGCAATTCATATTTATATAATAGATAAAACTGGAACGACTTCAACTTTTTGCTTTATTTAATGTGTTTGTATATTTTATTTTTAATATATTAACAGAAAACTGGATAAAACGGAATAGGCAGGTAAAAATAGTTAGGTCTAGTCAAGGTGTAGTAATGCAAAAATGAGGGAAATCTTTTTAAACTTTTTTAAAATTGACGACCTCTGTGGCGAAGCGGTAGCGCGTCTGCCTACCATGCAAGAGGTCCTGGGTTCGAATCCTGGCTGGAAACAAAAAAAAAAAGTCCAGGTCTTGGATGTTTACATGTTTGTGATGTCGTTGTTTCTGGTGCCCACGACACAAGGTATCCTAGTGTGGGGCCAGAAGCAATGTATGTGCCTGTATGTAAAAAAAAAATGATAGACAAGATACCTAGGTCGCTGCCTACGTAATACAGAGAGTATTGTAAAGAGGTTAGAAATTTCACTGATGCCGGTGAGTCGCCCATTAGCTCAGTAGAGAGAGCGCTGGCAAGGTTAGCCATATGCGGGTTCGAGTCCCGGCATGGGTAGAATTTTGAGCCACTAAATAGGTTTTTGAAATTGTTCTTAGCACGGGTTATATGGTGTAAAGAGGTTTGCCGTTACAACGTATCAGATATCCACTGAAATGCGGTGTCCACTACGTGTGATACCGTACAATTATGTGGGTTAATATCACTGTCATGCATCAGATATCCACTGAAATGCGGTGTCCACTACGTGTGATACCGTACAATTATGTGGATTAATATCACTGTCACGCATCAGACATCCACTGAAATGCGGTGTCCACTACGTGTGATACCGTACAATTATGTGGGTTAATATCACTGTCACGCATCAGATATCCACTGAAATGCGGTGTCCACTACGTGTGATACCGTACAATTATGTGGATTAATATCACTGTCACGCATCAGATATCCACTGAAATGCGGTGTCCACTACGTATGATACCGTACAATTATGTTGGCACTGTCACGCATCAGATATCCACTGAAATGTAGTGTCCACTACGTGTGATACCGTACAATTATGTGGGTTAATATCACTGTCACGCATCAGATATTCACTGAAATGCGGTGTCCACTACGTGTGATACCGTACAATTATGTGGGTTAATATCACTGTCACGCATCAGATATCCACTGAAATGCGGTGTCAACTACGTGTGATACCGTACAATTATGTGGGTTAATATCACTGTCACGCATCAGATATCCACTGAAATGCGGTGTCCACTACGTGTGATACCGTACAATTATGTGGGTTAATATCACTGTCACGCATCAGATATCCACTGAAATGCGGTGTCCACTACGTATGATACCGTACAATTATGTGGATTATTACCACTGAAATGTGGTATAAACTGTGTGCAATACATATAACGCCTCATATCTATAAGATTTAGCGTACTGTATCGTAATATCGTAGCTTTTTAACACTTATTTAGCAGATTTAAAAAACCTATTTAGAGGCTAAAAATTTCACCCATGCTGGGATTCGAACCCGCAACCTCTGGCTATCCGTGCCAGCGCTTTACCAATTGAGCGCTGGCACGGATAGCCAGAGGTTGCGGGTTCGAATCCCGGCATGGGTGAAATTTTTAGCCTCTAAATAGGTTTTTAAATTTGTCCTTAGCACGGGTTAGTGCATCAAAAAGAAAAATTGTATACTTATTTACCAGAATTTAACACAATAATTAGGTAAATTACTCAACATACGTATTATTATTATTTTGTCTATAATTGATTGACCTGACAGATTGCATAATAATTATGATATTGACATGTAATATTTTCTTTTTGTCATTTGTAAATTTGGTTGTTATTTCTACATTGGATTGTTATTATGTACGGAGTCTTGACTTGTAATGAATATTACCAATAAATGATGTCTATGTCTATACGCCAGAGCTAAGTAAACATTCAGCATTCGCACACAGATAACACTTGGAAAGTTACGTAATCGAGGCGCTGGTGAAGGTCTTCAGACACCCAAGATATCTTCTTCTTAGAGTGCCTCCCAATCATCGGATACGGTAGGCACTCAGCTCTTTACAACGGTCTCTGTTCGGTCCAATTTTAAAGAGATCTCCCGCTGTTTTGACACTGGTCCACTCTGTAGACTTTTAGAGAGAGAGAAACAATTTATTTAAAGGTACAATATTTCAAAAACAAAACCAAACGGTAACAAAAAACATAAAAAACGCATATCTTAACGAAAACACAAAAAAAAAACAATTGAATAGAACAGCACAGAAAAATATCTAGACCTAGTAGAAGTAATTTATTTAAAGTTTTAAAGTATTGAGCCCCTAAAATGGTTCCCGACTCAGCATGTGTTGTAGCAGCCACCGAGGTATCTAACCACAACGCTGATATTCTGTCGAGACCATGTTGCGAGTTAGTCGCGTGTTTGTGAAAATAAAAAAAAAAGACAAAAATTATTGAATACTTAGAAAACAGAAAGAAAATCAAATAAATGCATGCCTAATAGTTGGTATGTAAAGTGTAGTGCGATATAATGTAACAAAGTGTGTGTGGGTATGCAATAAATAAATAACTGGGTGAATAATTGTGAAGCAAGCAAATAAAATGAGAGGTGATTTGTATTTTGCCGGTGCGGTAGGCGCAGTCGCCGATTCATCGAGGAATATCTCCGGTCCTTTTAGTCCGGATCTACTTACGGGTGTTGTTATATCGGAAGAGTCCGATATAACAACATGATGATGATGCAGTGTGAGACGAGCAACCGACGACGCGAGCTCCGTCTCTGCTCACCATGATTAAGCTCTGCGAATCGGAGCGAAACCTGGTCGGACTCTACCGATATAACAACACCCATAAGACGAGCAACCGACGACGCGAGCTCCGTCTCTGCTCACCATGATTAAGCTCTGTGAATCGGAGCGAAACCTGGTCGGACTCTACCGATATAACAACATCCATAAGACGAGCAACCGACGACGCGAGCTCCGTCTCTGCTCACCATGATTAAGCTCTGCGAATCGGAGCGAAACCTGGTCGGACTCTACCGATATAACAACACCCATAAGACGAGCAACCGACGACGCGAGCTCCGTCTCTGCTCACCATGATTAAGCTCTGCGAATCGGAGCGAAACCTGGTCGGATTCTTCCGATATAACAACACCCGTAAGTAGATCCGGACTAAAAGTCTACAATGTGTTGTGCTTACAAAAGTTTTAGTTCAAAACCCGGTCCACTCCTTGATGTTCCACAATCATGGCACCCTTCTCCGTCCAGGCCTTTTTATTCCTTCCACCTTGCCCAGCGAGTGGTGGTCGCGAAGCGGTAGAATACCTGCTTCAATCGCGAGGTCATGGGTTCGAAGCCTACAGTGTATTTTGAAGCCCGCGCTCTCGAATTAGAAAAAGCTGTGCGTTAGGAGCAAGTATCTTTTCATTTTTTACACTCGGTAAGTAGTGTTGTTTTGATCTGATTATTGGGTGGAAAATGCTGCTTCCCTCCATAGGGAGGGAAAAACTCATACAAATTACTTCCAGGGCCGGAATGAACTTTAAAAATAGAACTACTGTCAGCTGTGAAGAGTTTTATGTAGTAAATAGGCTTTTTAAAAATAAACTAATTAAAGAAAATGCTGCGGCCATGTGAGTTTCTACACAGCCTGGCACGGATAGCCAGAGGTTGCGGGTTCGAATCCCGGCATGGGTGAAATTTTTAGTCTCTTAATAGGTTTTTAAATGTGTCCTTAGCACGGGTTAGTGCATTAAAAATAAAAATAGTATAAGGCTGGTGAACTTAGCGCAAACTTCTTTGAGCGGAATAAGTTACGCGGTGAGTTCCATATTATGCAAAATTTAAAAAGTCGATATAAATTGGCGGGTACTAATCTGTTATAGTATCTGTGATTGAATTAAAAAAAATAGGTAATAATCTTTCTTGCTTAGATTTTAATATTAAATATGAGTTTTTATTTTCCTCATATTTGAAATGAAAAGTATAGAGTATTTAACACGGGTAAAAAAATCAATTCCTACTCGGACTATAGCCGCCCTCGCTGCGCTCGGGGGCGATTAAATACGAGTAAGTACCTCGGGAATTGATTTTTCTATCCTCGTTTAACAATCTACTATTCCTTATTCCTTTCCGATGTAATTTGTGGAGAAAAAATAAACAAATATCTTATCTCAATTAAACAAATATCTTATCTTATCTGTCCTATTGACATTGCTTGTTTATTTTGATTGCATTGATTATTTTGATTCAAAAATTGATTTTAATGTTCAATATAATATTTTAATTTTAACTGGAAAAAATAAATCAACTATTCTAATTCTTAATATTTAGTAAAATATGTTGAGAAACTCTACTTAGTTATACCATCTAAAATATACTATATTTACAGATCCATAAAAGTAAAAAAAAAATTATCTCTTTATTATATTACTAATACTATACTTTATTGACTAGTCTTTCCTGTGGGCTAGGCCGACTAAGCTGTCAGGATGGTATAGGTAGTGGGCAAGCCTACACCATCTATAAAACCATGTCCCAGGTACTGCAGCGAGAGGTCCCTTCACCCATCTAGTGTGAGTGAAGATGCCACTGGACGCTATGTAAATCATCTCATTACGTAGATGTTTATATTATTTTTAATGCACTAATCGATGCTAAGGGCAATTTTTAAAATCTATTTAGAGGCTAAAAATTCCACCCATGACGGGATTCGAACCCGCGACCTCGGGCTATCCGTGCCATCGCTCTTTCCAACTGAGCTAATGGGCGACTCACTGGCATCAGTAAAATTTCGAACCTCTTATTGAAATTGATACTTTATTATAAAGAACAAAGTTGTGTTTGAAGAACAACAAAGTTAAGTAAGCTCTGAAAGGCCAATATAAAGCGCACCTTTATTTATAAGCCCTGTCTGTCAATTGGCTGAGGCCAATTTGCTTAAAATCTGCCCTCTAGAGGTAAACGACGACAGCTGATGTCAGTCTTTCTGATGCACATTTTGGCGCGTGGAACTCCAACAAGTAACACAGAACGTTCACTCCCTTTTATCTTCGAAGTCACCGTAGACGTCAAAACTAGTCATTTATGTAGAACAAAGAATAAGGCCACACAAAATTCGTCATAAAAAGGGGCACAACAAATTCAACATTAAACTAAAATACGTAATTAATAAATGTTATCGGGCTCGGTATTATTATATCCGATAAGAGTAATAACAGAGTAAAAATAAGAGTAAAAGTAGCAGAAAGAGTAAAAAATGTTTTATTTATATACCGCTAGCTGTGCCCCGCGGTGTTACCCGCGGTTTATCGATTTTCCCATGGGAATAACATATTTTCCCGCTGTAAAAAATAGTCTATGTGTTAATACAGGGGCCAGCAAGCTCCATACCAAATTTTATTAAAGGCGCTCCGGCCGTTTAGACGTGAAAAAGTAAGAGACACACACCAATTTTCGCCTTTGTAATATTAGTGTGATAACATCCTAAAAAAACAATATAAGATGTAATGTATGTATGGAATAAGATCTCGTGACGCTAGCGGCTTTCTCTCCTGCACCGTCAGGGAAATTCTTGGCTTGAGATATGCTCAGGAACGATGATCATACCTACGAGTCCTTATTCGCCGACCGATTATCATAATGACCACTCAAAATCAAAGGAATGTGAGGCGAATTAGAATTCTTAGTGCTGGTTACTGAATTGAGAATATCACTAATGGCGGATTTTTCAATCCTTGGATAACATTTATCCGTCTAATAAAGTATTACACAACAATATAAAAATGTAATAGCGAAATGACAAAAGAAAGGGAATTTTCACACATTTATGAAATTTAAAAACCTATTTAGAGGCTAAAAATTTCACCCATGCCGGGATTCGAACCCGCAACCTCTGGCTATCCGTACCAGCGCTCTACCAATTGAGCCAATGGGCGACTCACGGCATCAGTGAAATTTCGAACCTCTTTACAATATTCTCTGTATTACGTACAGGCAAAAAAAAAAAAAGTAAAGAGGTTTACTTTTATTATTATATCCGATAAGAGTAATAACAGAGTAAAAATAAGAGTAAAAGTAGCAGAAAGAGTAAAAAATGTTTTATTTATATACCGCTAGCTGTGCCCCGCGGTGTTACCCGCGGTTTATCGATTTTCCCATGGGAATAACATATTTTCCCGCTGTAAAAAATAGTCTATGTGTTAATACAGGGGCCAGCAAGCTCCATACCAAATTTTATTAAAGGCGCTCCGGCCGTTTAGACGTGAAAAAGTAAGAGACACACACCAATTTTCGCCTTTGTAATATTAGTGTGATAACATCCTAAAAAAACAATATAAGATGTAATGTATGTATGGAATAAGATCTCGTGACGCTAGCGGCTTTCTCTCCTGCACCGTCAGGGAAATTCTTGGCTTGAGATATGCTCAGGAACGATGATCATACCTACGAGTCCTTATTCGCCGACCGATTATCATAATGACCACTCAAAATCAAAGGAATGTGAGGCGAATTAGAATTCTTAGTGCTGGTTACTGAATTGAGAATATCACTAATGGCGGATTTTTCAATCCTTGGATAACATTTATCCGTCTAATAAAGTATTACACAACAATATAAAAATGTAATAGCGAAATGACAAAAGAAAGGGAATTTTCACACATTTATGAAATTTAAAAACCTATTTAGAGGCTAAAAATTTCACCCATGCCGGGATTCGAACCCGCAACCTCTGGCTATCCGTACCAGCGCTCTACCAATTGAGCCAATGGGCGACTCACGGCATCAGTGAAATTTCGAACCTCTTTACAATATTCTCTGTATTACGTACAGGCAAAAAAAAAAAAAGTAAAGAGGTTCGAAATTTCACTGATGCCGTGAGTCGCCCATTGGCTCAATTGGTAGAGCGCTGGTACGGATAGTCAGAGGTTGCGGGTTCGAATCCCGGCATGGGTGAAATTTTTAGCCTCTAAATAGGTTTTTAAATTTGTTCCTTAGCACGGGTTAGTGCATTAAAAATAAAAATAGTGTAATTTATGAAATTGTTGTTTAATACGATATTTGACTTATAACTTTTATCCGAGGATTGAAAAATCCGCCCTAAATGTATTAAGGTAACGTTCTCCTAAGCTTCTTTTAGATAAATTCGAAGAGACAACTGATTGTAGTTCACAGAGAAAAAAACTACAGTTAACTATTTACGTAGCGAAATTCTCAATTCAGAAACTGACCCTCAGGACTTTAGTTTAGCAAAATAGCAAATAAAAATAAAACAAGCGCTCCTACGTTTATAGACTGCGCAGATTTTTGTTTACGTTATCTGACATAGGTATTTTTCTTTAACACGTCATTGCATCAAACTCCAAGACAGCCTTCTATTTCCCATCGCCCTACTGGTTTCTGGCGACCAATCAGAGGCGCCGACGGAACTGTCGTCGCGGCACACGTTCGGAAACACGCGTCTTTTAATTACCACTAATGATCTCAGTGTTTGAAGACTTTTTTCGGAACCCACGCACGTTCCGTAATGTAACAGAAGGACCATAGCGTTCGTTTTAGCGATTACAAACCAGCGTAAGGTTTTTTTTTTATAAAAACCAATTTAGAGGCTTCCTTTTTGCGTTTAAAGTTTGAAATCTAGATTACAGATAAGATCTTAGTCTTGTATTAGAACCAACTAGAGTCCAATGTATTGAGATATATTAGGTACGGTTTAACACATTAAAATATAACGAATCAATGTGTGTACCGCATTTCTTAAAACTCTAATTCATGGTTTATTAAGAGTTTGATGTACAGTGCATTGCATAACCGATTCGTGACCTCTGTCTGGGTGTATTTTTATGTTTGTGACGTCCTTGCCTGGTTACCACGCTACATGGTATCCTAATTAACATAACAATTACATAACAGGCACATCATTGCTTCTGGCTCCACACTAGGATACCCTGTGTCGTGAGAACCAGAAACAACAACATCATAAACATGTAAACATCCAACACCTGGGTTTTTTTTTCGGCCCCAGCCGGGATTCGAACCCGAGACGTCTTGCATGGTAGGCAGATGCCCTATCGCTGCGCCACAGAGGTCGTCATTGGGACCGGGTCGAGGGATTGTGTTCTTCTTTTTCTGGCTATATTAGTCCACTGCTGGACGTAGCTCTCTCGTGATGAGCGCCATAGCGCCCTGTCTCCAGCCTGCCGCATCCAGCATCTGCCGGCAGTTTTACGCAGATCGTCATCCCACCTGGTCCGAGGGCGACCTATACTACGTTTCCGAGTCGCGGTCTCCACTCAAGAACACGTTTACTCCAACGGTTGTCGGTTCTTCGCGAGATATGGCCTGCCCAAGATAATTTACTTGTCTCTTTATTTTAAAAAAAGTGACGTATCATGTGCAAATAATACTTTGTTAATACTACATTGGACATATTTTGTACAACACAGTTTCACCACCATTTATAGGCTAGTAAGTCTACACCTTCTGTTGTGTTTAATCTGTGCTAGAGGCAAGGGAATGATGGATGGAATACCTTGTTTCAGTTGTGGTTAGGAAGTTGTGTTTTTTTCTCCGTTTTACACGGACGCTGCGGTTTGTTTGGGTATACCATTCACTAATAGGGCCCCGAATAGAACCGGAGTTATAAATACAATGCCAGATACTCTGCTTTCAGCCTCCCTGTTTTCTTTAAGTCGCGGTGATTTTGGACAGTTACACAAGGTGGAGTTCAGTGGGTTGGGTTAATCCGTTTCGATCGACGAAATTTTTTTAATAATAAAATAATTTATTTGTACAGTCTACCATTTTTATCTTAAGCTAAATACATAGGTTGTTTGTACTCAGTGTCATTATACAATTCGAACTTCTGACCCTTAAATAGGTAGAAACCTGTGTCGGTTCTCCTACTGGTATTAACAAACAACTATAATTTAAGAGACACGTAACAGCGGAAAGGACAGAATCAAATAAAATCAATAAATCACATGCACAAATTTAAATTTGAATGAAATTTATATTAAATTTAAAGATTAATCGTATAGTTGTTTATATTTTTTTAATGCACTAACTCGTGCTAAGGACAATTTTATAAACGTATTTAGAGGCTAAAAATTCCACCCATGCCGGGATTCGAACCCGCGACCTCTGGCTATCCGTGCCAGCGCTCTTTAACATTAGCTCAGTTGGAAAGAGCGCTGGCACGGATAGCCAGAGGTCACGGGTTCGAATCCCGGCATGGTTGGAATTTTTAGCCTATAAATACGTAGAGTTGTTGCCAAAAAAATTCAGTGCACTTGTAATCAAGTTTCTGTAACGATTTTGTATTTCAACTAGATTTTTGTACAATGTCCGAGTGGTCCCTTCACCCATCTAGTGCGAGTGAAAAGGCCACTGGAACATAACATAACATTTACATACAGGCACATACATTGCTTCTGACCCCACACTAGAATAACCTGTGTCGTGGGAACCAGAAACAACGACATCACAAACATGTAAACATCCAAAACCTGGGGTTCTTTTTGTCCCCACCCGGGATTTGAACCCGGGGTCTCTGGCATGGTAGACAGATGTACTACCGCTGCGTCACAGAGGCCGTCGAATATATAAATAAAAATAAATAAAATCTCAATACGTAGATGCAAAGAACAGGGTTTTTTGTATCTGAGGTCTAATGATCATCTAGCGGTTTAATTTCTGTTACTGTAATATCTATATAATATAATAAAGAATATTCTATTATATCTACGAGTATATACGTTTTTCCTTTTCTAATTATTGACCTAAACCCGGATTATGTACATACTTAGTGGAGCGAATGTGGGTGGAAAAGCCGGTAAAGGACATCCCGGGCGGACATACTTCGACCAAAGGGGTACATCCCCTTTGGTCGAAGTATGTCCGCCCGGGTTTGGTTAGCAAAGGGCAAGATAAAAAGCGAAACGCTCGTGGCCTGGTCGAACCGAGTGATTGGAATCAATCACTCGAGCTAAGCAACAACAGGCGCGGTCAGGTGCGGGATGGTTGACCGTCCAGTTACTACGGTCAGTGGCATTTTTCCGAGCGCTCCCGTGCTTCCCAAGACACGTTAAGCCGTTGAAGCCATGTCAGAGGCCTTGAGCCGGCTTAACACTTCTGACTGTAAGGCCCGCCACCGCCTTACGACCCTCCACAAACTCGGACTTGGTCCCCGTGATCGAGTATGGCCTAACCGTCCTGCGATACAAGAAGAGACCCGTGCCCCAGTAGTGGCAAAACACAATGGTTGAAACTGGCGTTCGTGCAACGACTATCGGACGTTGATGAAGCGAAGGTGATCTGTCCGGATCGTGGCACGTGGCAGTCCTTGGTCTCTGCCTACTCCTCTGGGATACAAGCGTGAGGTTATGTTACATGTTTTGATCTTTCCTCCGCTCGCTCAGTGAAGGAAATCAAGTCGATAACTCGCGTTGGCAGTAATCAATTACTTTCAACGTAAAGAATTTACATTCTGTTTGCTGAATGTCAACGTGCAATGTGAAATATAAGCCATTAGATACAACTAAGCTCATACTATATTACTATATTAGTTGTTATAATACTATAAATTATATTTATAACAGTAAATATTTATGAACTAGTGCTGTGGGTTTAATAAATAGATAAAATAAACATTTTGTTAGTTGTCGTTTACGGTTTTTCAGTGTCCCAGCTTTACTTGTCGGACTTGAACTTATAACGGGTAGTTCCAATAAATAATAAAAAAATTATACCCGGAACCGGCGTGCGTGCATGCAACGACTTATGAACGTTGATGAAGCTAAGGTGATCTGTCAGGATCGTTGCAAGTGGCAGTCTTGTGTATTTATGTATGTACTCTGAAAACTCTCTATTTATTTAAATTTATAACTGTCATCGCAGATTGAAAACTTCTTCTTCTTTATCATGTGGCGTCTCCTATAGGAGGTAGACAACCAATTTGCCTATCTTGCTTTTTGAGGTTGCCTATACCAACATGGAACTGGTATTCTATTGGAAACTCTGTCGCAGATTGTAGCCATGATATCTTTGGTCTTCCAGGTTTCCTTCTTCGTGGAGTCTTGCCTTGTAGGATTAGTTGAAGTTGGATAAGTTAACCGCTGCAGTAAACGTGTTCTTGAGTGGAGACCGCGACTCGGCAAACGTAGTGTAGGACGCCCTCCGACCAGGTGGGATGACGATCTGCGAAAAACTGCCGGCAGATGCTGGATGCGGCAAGCTGAAGACAGGGCGCTATGGCGCTCATTAGGGGAGGGCTATGTCCAGCAGCTGACTACGTAATATAGCCTGAAGAAGAAGGATAAATTGAAGTCTTTACTTGTATGGGAAAACTGTTAACAGAAAATTATGGAATACAGACTCTGACAATGATAGGTTACAATGAAAGAAATATCAAAAATGGTTTAGAAAGGTTCACACAGTGACAAAATGTAGTTTCAAAAAAGACATTCTTCTATGTAGCAAAATATTTTTTTCCGCAGATTGCGACCAGTACAGATGACAGCAGATTGTTGACACCTCCATTTGTTTGCAAATTAGCTCGTAAAGTCGAAACCTAACTGTACATCGTGTACAATGAAACTATAAGCCTGACCCCAATCTTCAATAACAGTTTCTCCCGAAGAGACATAAAACACGACCAACAGTGCCTTAACTGAACCAACAGTTCTAATGCAATAGCGTTTTATTAATTCACTAAGGCCGGACTGGCACAGACAGCTATTGTACGCTTTAGAGTTCTCGCTAAGAAAATCAGTCGCGAACTTGTATAGATTTTCCACAGATTCTCACAACAGTTGTATTGCACTAACTTTCCTGACAATATAATTATCAATTACCTGAAGTCTATTTATTTACTTTGCACCTGAGAGGAAACCAGACGACGGATAATTACACACTTCACACAACGCTGGCGTAAGCTGTCACATTTTTGGTTTCGCAACCTAGGACATGTGTTGCGAAACGATAATCACCGACTTCTTCAAGCTATAATGCTGGGCGAGATTTGGGGCAAGGAGGTGTGTTGGGCGAAGAAGGGAGTCAGAAGAAGCTTAGAAGCTGATGGATCATCCGATAATGGACGGTTGTAGCCAGCGTAGAAGCTCTGCTTCGCTTGGCAAGAAACGAAGATGAATATGCAGAGCTGGCGGCCAACCTTCACCAGTGGAGAGGCACGGGAAGAAGACGACGGAGATCCTATCTATTTTTAGGGAATCCATAAGACATCGTTGGATTTTCTTTCAATATATTTTAAAACTATGCTAAGTAAATAACATTTTGTGTGGAAAAGATCTTTTAGAGCAATAAGACCCCTTTATATTCTTTTTAATGCACTAACCCGTATTAAGACCACTTTTGAAAACCTATCCAGAGGCTAAAAATTCACGGCACGGTTAGCCAAAGTTAGCTAGGGTTCGAGTCCCGGCATGGGCGGAAATTTTAGCCTCTAAATAGGTTGTTAAGACCCCTTTGTTCCTTTGCACATAAATCGTGACAATCATTCAACTTCATCACTTCTGATGTTCTTGTTTCACATCCTATGTACCGAAAACTAGGATTATCTGTGGTATCAAGTACATTACTTACACACACATACACACACACATACACACACATACACACATACATACATGTCCATGTTTCTCTAAAATGATGTAGATTTTTAAATGGTCACCTAGTTTGAAATAACGTTCATTAAGCCGCAGATTCTGCGCTACTTTGAATAAAAGCATTTCAATTTGTTTCGTTTCATAAACTCTCGGCTGTACCTCAGAGAGGTAGGTAAACAAGGGTCTCGGTCGATTCTGAAAATCAGCAATCCGAACATGATCCTGACATTTCTCTTGCATTTCACTAAAATCTTTCTTCTTTGTTTATCTTTCATAATATATTTTCTTTCTTTTTAATCGGTCCGTCAATTCTGAGGATCCTGACCACATAAAATACTTCTCGATTGGTCATATGCGCAATGGGATGCGTGCTGAAGAGTGATTGGAATTAACCACTTGAGTTAAGCAACGACAGGCTCGGTCAAGTGCAAGGTGAGTGACCATCCCGTGACTACCGCTAGTGGCATTTTTCCGAGCGCTTCCGTGCTTCGCAAGGCACGTTAAGCCGGTGCCGGCTGTCATGTAATGAAAGTCGTTAAGTCATGACAGAGGCTTTATGGGCGGCTTGATAACTTCTGACAGTGAGGCCCGCCACTGTGTTACAATCCACCAACCCGGACGTGGCCCCCGTGGTGGAGTAACCTTCCTGCCTAACCTTCCTACGATGCAGGAGCAGACGTGCCTCAGCGGTGGGGTTGATACAAGGGTTGATATGAAACAAACAATTGATTGAACTATTGGTAAAAGTGGTTCTACTAAGGGAACGAAACCCTTTGTGCAACAGCTGTTCTCGCACAAACAGCGTCTGAGCAAACGGATTGACATTCAAGGGGAGGGTGGGGATGATTAATCACGCGTCTTGTCTGCCTGCCGCCCAAGTTTGACCAATGGGGTGACTAGGGTTGTCAATTGAAGCGGCAAAAGTGTGGTTCTGGATGTGACGCTCGTAGCGCATGACTGAAACGTCAATGCAAGAGTGTATCTTAGCTCCAAATTGCAGAGAAAAACTCGTTGATTTGGTTCGACGATGCGATGAATTTTATAATATAAAATGATTTAAAACATCCGAACTATTATAATAACATCGTGAGTACACTCTCGAGAGTACACTCTCCAATTACAATGTTTTTGTAATTTCCGTGGTACCTGCATATTTACTAACTCCATAAAGGGATCTCTAACGCGCTCAGAATTATTGTACACCATATTTTTCAGAGGTCGTCATCTTATCCTTAAGAATACTTTTAAAACTATTAGCGGTAAATCAATTTCGTTTGCTGTTTTTTTTGTTATCTATTCTATACTATATATCCTACTGCAGAGCACAGCCCTTCACTCAGAAAGAAAGAGTATGAAACTAATTACCACGCGCCGTCGTCGTCGTCAGGCTATACTAGTCCACTGCTGGACATAGCCCTCCCCTAAAGAGCGCCACGTTGTGCTATCATAAGGGGTAATGCCCATAATCCCCACGCTGGGCATGCGGGTTGGGGATCGCAGTTCGGTGGAATTGTACTGCAGGGAGCGCTGCTGCCCACCCCCCGGTTTGTGTCCTTTAGTCGCATTTTACGACACCCGCGGGAAGAGTTTGGGTTGGTGCTATTCTCTAGGCCGACACTACACAGCAGATCGCCACGCGTGCCTACCTCGGATTGACAATTTCAAGGGCCTTTGAGCACTTCAGAAGCTTTCCTCGCGATGCTTCTCTTAGGCTCGGGCTACAAGCATCTGAAATCTCCCCGGTCCGAGAAAAACGGCATCGGACAAGCCCTGATTCAATCCGTCGCTGAAACAAACGTAAGAAATTTGCTCGCGTCGACTACATAGCTTCCGTGGTCATCCGATTCCGATTTATACCCGAAAGCATCCGAATCACACCCCGTTTTCTCCGGCAACGATATCGATATCAATATCAACCCTTTACATGTCCACACTGTTGGGGCACTGTTCCTGTATCGCAGGAAGGTTAGGCCATACTCCACCATGGGGGCCAAGTTCGGGTTGGTAGGTTCTCCGGCCACCCGGCCCTTTATTTTTCGGCACAAGTGGGCGGAGCCCGTCAATATCGTATGTAGCTATCGTAATATTGTATGGACCTGACCTCACTGAAGTGATGCGAATATAAGTTTTTACGTCAGAAATGGTGACAACCCTAGAGGTGACGCTCCCCTCGCGGTGAGATCATGGTTCCGCGTACAAGTTTTAGTGGAGTTTTCTCGTTCATTGTCCGCTGTAAACGAATTACTAGTCTTCCAATTTTGCCATTGCTATGGTCGTATACTCGTATACACTCTCTCTCTAACTTTCTGGGAGAAATGGTCTGTGTCGAGAGACATAGGCCTCTTCTCTTTCACGCCACTAACCGGTCAAGTCTTGTTCATTGTTTTCAAGCCACATTTTTTTAAGCTACGACCACTTTATTTGCGCTGGGATAAGTATAATATTCTCAGTAAAGAGATGATTCATGAGTAGAAGTGAAATAGATATTACTCCGTAAGTCCTTTCATGTCGAAAAATCAAATTGGATGGTAGTTTCGATCCCCAGTGTGGGCAAGACTTTGTTTTCTTAATTTTCTAAAAAATAACACGTAAACTGCATTAGAAGATTGTTTAATGAAAAGTGTTTTTTACATGAAATCGCTCGTAGCTGTTTTAGTAATCTTAAACGATCACGAAGGTAAGCAACATAGGGCGCGTTCAGTGCATGGATGTGTGACTTTCTATGACTACCGCTAGTGGCATTTTTCCGAGCGGTTCCGTGCTTCGCAAGGCACGCTAAGCGGTTGGTGCCGGCTACCGTCGATAGATGGCACTCGATAAGCCAAGTCAGTGGCCTCAGCGCGGCTCGAAAACTTCTGACAGTAAGACCAGCCACTAGTCTTGCAAGCCTCCACCAATCCGGACTTGGCCCCCGTGGTGGAGTATGGCCTATACCTTCCTTAGGGAAGAGGCCCGTGCCCCTCGGTGGGGCGTAATAGGTTGATGATTTTATGTAAATAAGACTCAGACTTTTCCGCATACCTATTGCAGCTTTCATCACCATGCCGTCACTAGTTCGCACACCGTAGTATCTATGTTGTGTTTAAGCTCCGCCACAAAGCATAATACGCATTGTGGTGCGGGCTGGAACAAAAGCATACCTGCACAAAGGGGATGCGTTTGAGATATGTAAGGGCCAAATTTGTTTTCAAAATAGGTTCCATAGTGGATCTGATGGCTCTGATTACCATACCGTAAGAGCTATCTCGAAGAGATATAAAGAAAGATAGTATGAACTTAAAAACGTTTTTAGAGGCTAAAAATTTGTTTTTAGGAGGAGAGGTTGGAGGTTGAAAAATTGTCCTTAGCACGGGTTAATGCAATAAAAAGAATGTAATCATGTGGGTACAGCGATATCACTCCGATGTAAAACCTAACTGCAAAGTAGGTACTCAGGGCTGCAAGTAATGCAAATTACTTCAGCGAGATGTCGCTGCCTGTACGTAATACAGAGGGTATTGTAAAGAGGTTTGAAATTTCACTGGTGCCGATGAGTCGCCAATTAGCTCAGTTGGAAGAGCGCTGGCACGGATTAGAGTTCACGGGTTCGAATCCCGGCATGGGTGGAAGTTTTAGCCTCTAAATAGGTTTTTAAAATTGTCCTTAGCACGGGTTAGTGCATTAAAAAGAATATAGTATGATTAAAACTGTTTTAGTATGGATTTCACTCGTTTATTATATTTTTTATAATTTTCCGACGTTTCGGCACATTTACAGGTGCCGTGGTACCGGATGACTGAGGTGATAGAATATAATTTATCTTAGGTCAATTACGGGTTCATTTTACGTTGTTGTAAATGATAGAGCCTAACCAGATTGCCCAGTTTCGAAATAACCCTGAATTGGTAAGCCTGCAAAATGGTAGCACTCATTGTTCTGTAGCTGGTTAAAAATATAAATTCAACTCGTTAGTGCCCAGAATAACAAAAAATATGAAATGCAGCAACTAGATTAAGCAAAGTTAAGGTGGCAGATGAAATAAAGTTTAAAGATCCAGAAGGTTCACTTTAATTGTTCCCTGATATTTTTGAGCCACGACTACCTTTACCATCCAACACACCTCTTTCCCGCAATCCTGCCATATTGGCCTTTTTGCATCTACTTAATGAAATGATTTATACAGCGTCCAGTGGTATCTTCACTCACACTAGATGGGTGAAGGGACCACTCCGAGTGCCTGGGACATGGTTTTATAGATGGTGTAGGCTTGCCCAGCACCTATACCATCCTGACAGCTTAGTCGGCCTAGCCCACAGGAAAAACGAGTCAATACGTGCGGAGCCAACCAAGCCGCGGGTTTCCTCACGATGTTTTCCTTCACCGTTAGCGTGTGGTATTGCGACTACAATTTCGCAAATGTTCGTAACTTTGAAATTAAACAAAGTCATTGGTACATGCCCGTACTCGGGATCGAACCTGGGGCTCTCGCTTGCCAGTCCATGGTTCTACCCACTGAGCTACCACCGCCTCCTGCCATAGACAGTTAATTTTCTGTTGAACACTACGGAAACCACCTCTTCTCTTTAAGTACAGCTTACACTCTCAGATCTGATATTAATCCTTTGTATGTCCCCACTGCTGGGGCACGGGTATCCTACTGCATCGCAGAAAGGTTAGGCCATACTCTCCACCACGGCGGTCTTGTCCGGATTGGTGGAAGATTGTAAGGCACTGGGGGTGGGGGACTAACTGTCAGAAGTTACCAAGCCGCCCATTAGACCTCTGATATGGCTCAGCGACTGCCATTACATGACAGCCGGCACCAACGGCTTAACGTGCCTTGCGAAACATTTTGATTGGTTCATATCACAATGTGTTTTTCATTTGGCTGAATGGCACACGGGTATTCTCATGGAAAAGAAGAAAATAAAAACATTATACAAACAATACAAACGCACAGTAATAACATACATAACCTCAAGCCTGTATCCCAGAGGGGTAGGCAGAAAGACATAGGTCGCTGCATGCTCGCACGCCGGTTCAGGGTACGTTTTATCTTCCTCTTCGCTAATACAACCCCTATTTGGTCGATGTATGTCCGCCTGGGACGTCGCTTTCCAGCCCTTCCACATACATTCGCAGTATATAAATTAAAAATAAAAAAAAACAATAAAAAAATGATCACACACAATCAGTCACTGACATCAGTGCTGACCCAGTACTGACCCCCTGTAAATGTTTTTCAAAGTAATTTCAGCGCTGTTGCGTAGAAGGCACTTGTTTGCAGACTTCCACTGACTCTCTGTAAACGGCAGAACTCAGTTCCAGGCGTCAGCACTGACGTCCGTGCAATTTTAAGTGCTGACCCGGGCTGATCCGTCAGAATGTGTGTTAAAGTCAGTTCAGCGCTGTCGCGTAGTAAGGACTTATTTGCTGGACTCCACTGACTATGTAGTTCTGAATTGCTTACAGACCGCCACTAACTATTAACCGCTACTATTAGTAAACAGAAGAAGTCAGTTACAAGCGTCAGCACTGACGTGAGTGACTCCGTGTGATCATTCAGTCATTATTTCCACATCCAATCCGACCTTCTACTTTACATGGTTAGTGGACTCAATTCAATAAAGAGCTTCAGTAAATGCATTCCGTATACTGTACGGGGGATCTACTAGCTCTTTCTGTCTTGTAGGTGAGCAGTGTGCAGGTGTCTCACTCGCACAATTTCCTGTGCAAAATGACAGCACTCTGGGAAACGTCAGTCAAAAGTAGAATTGGAATACCGGAGTGCTTTTTGGGATGTTGTGGGGACCTGCAGTTCAACAAAAAACTCTGTAGCCTGGGCCATACAGAAAGGAAGGCGCAGAAAAGTCACGACGTCTTTCCAATAAATTCGTTTTCATACACAATGTATTGAAGGGGTGGGACAAGCTCTCGTCCCATGTCTTTCCTTTGTGCCCCAGGCCTTTAGCTCGATACTTGAACATTTCTCGCAAACTTATGGCTTGGGTGCTTTATTCAGAGACGACCAAATCTTCTTTTACACTTTTAGTCGGCAAAAATGTTTACTGTGAATAACACGAAAAATCGATGATAAAATGCAATTATTTTTTTACGGTATCAGAAACATAGGCAGGTTTTCTATATTTAGGTACATAATGCGTCTGACAGTGATTCATTTAATATTAATTTAAAATGTATGTTGATATGCACTTCCTACCCCTCATGGGTGCAGGGGTGTGATTGTGTATGTACTTATCAAATATTTATCTGGCTAATAGGGAGTGACTATTGTGAACAAATAAGCCATTCGATGAGCCAACAATTATTTTGGTAGCAGAACAAATGGCATCATTATCTTAATTCAGAAACTAACGAAAGTTTTAGTTTGATCAATTCCATAAATTCGATGAACTCCAAATGGATTTTAAAAACCTATTTAGAGGCTAAAAATTCCACCCATGCCGGGCTTCGAACCCGCGACCTCTGGCTATCCGTGCCAGCGCTCTTTCCAACTGAGCTAATGGGCGACTCCAAATTGATTAACAATTTACTCAAGTTGGGCAGCAGAAAATTTGGGAATTTCTGCTGACCAATTTGGAACTTTCTGCTGATGAATTTTGGTTTTTGTGATATTCAACTTGGATATTACTGTGATCAATTTCGAACTGTGTGCTGTTTCACTTGGATATTACTGCGATCAATCTGGAATTGTGTGCCGTTAAATTTGGACATTACTGCGATCAATTTGGAATTGTCCGCCGATCAATGAGGAAAACTCTGCCGATCAATTTGAATTATTCTGCCGATCAATTTGGAATTGACTGCCGATCATATTGGAATCTATATAGGAATAGGAGCTCTATTTTAAATCTTTTGTTTTTTATTCAGCCTCTAAACTTCCCACTGCAGGCCAGAGAAAGAGAGTATGGACTTAATAACACGCGTGCCAATTAGCAATTTTAAGCGCTGGGGTATTTAAACCCCTCAGACATTCAGGTTTCCTCACGACGTTCGCACCTCAATTTTGTTTTTTGCTATCGACCACTAGTTGTTGCCCGGCTTTTATTGCACACAAAAATAATTCTCTTTCTGATGAAAACAATATTTTTCTGCTGTTCGCTTGAATGATACCCATTTATAACAGTATTGTATTTCGATTAAACTGTCAGTTTTGTGAGAAAGGCTTCCGCAGATCCATACTCTTGCGTTACTGACAGCTGAGGTCAGCTACGTCCGTCCCGCTCCAACTCGGGGTGACCTTATTCGCTTAACGATCTACCCATCTCACTCGGAACCAGGTGACCTATATCGTACGGAGAGGCTAGCTTTCATTCTGTGGACATACAGGGTGTATATAAAAATGTTATCGCCTAAGATTTTGAATTAAATTTAGTGCAAAAAAAATAATTTAACAGCGATATCATTCCGATGTAAAACCTAACCGCAAAGTAGGTAGGTACTCGGGGCTGCAAGTGATGCAAATTACTTCAGCCAGATGTCACGCCTGTAAGTAATACAGAGAGTATTGTAAAGAGGCTTGAAATGTCACTGGTGCCGGCAGTTACCCATTAGCTCAGTTGGGAGAGCGCTGGTACGGTTAGCTAGAGGTCGCGGGTTTGAGTCCCGACATGGGCGGAATTTTCAGCATCTAAATAGGTTTTTCAAATTTAAAAACAAGAACGTAACATTCCAAACAACGTCAGTTGACATAATATATACACGGTGTAACAAAATCCCCATAAGCATTCGAAAATGAGGAGTTATATACGTTACTGCCTCGATCACGACGGCTTACCACACCGGAGGTGGTGGATTTGATTCCACTGGGCGCCGCCATATATTTATACAAATGAACCCATTTTTGTTTTTTTTTATGTTTGTAATGTCCTTGCGTAGTTACTATATAGCACAGAGTACCCTAGTTTTGTACCAGGAGATGTGATTGTGGTGTGTTGGGTAAAATAAATACTTATCATCGTCATCATCAGCGAGGATTTGATGCCATTTGGGGCCGCCGTATATTTGTACCAATGGCCTTATTCTTGGTGTATTTTATATTTGTGATGTCCTTGCCTAGTTACTACTTGTATAGCACAGGGTATTCTAGTTTTGCCTGGGCATGTGATTGTGGTGTGTTGGGTGAATTTAAATACTTATCATCGTCATCATCAGCGAGGATTTGATGCCATTTGGGGCCGCCGTATATTTGTACCAATGGCCTTATTCTTGGTGTATTTTATATTTGTGATGTCCTTGCCTAGTTATTACTCGTAGAGCACAGGGTATTCTAGTTTAGCCGGGGCATGTGATTGTGGTGTGTTGGGTGAAGTTAAATGCTTATCATCATCGTCATGAGCCATTTGACGCCCACTTCAGGACACAGGCCTCCCTCATGGTTTTCCAAGCCTTCTGGTCTCGTGCCGTCCGCATCCAGCGACTCCCCGCCACCGTAATCAGGTCATCAGACCATCTGGTGGAAGGCCTGCCCACGCTGCGTCTTCGAATCCGCGGTCGTCAGGTCAGAACTTTTTCACTCCAACGACCATCAGTTCTCCAAGCTATACACCCCTTTTATAATCTTACTTTGTGGAAACTTGGAAAGCGTGAAAACATCATTTATCAGCTTATCACCACATCACCATGAACCCGTTACGTCTCCACCGAGGGGCACGAGTCTCTTCCCTGAGGAAGGCCATACTGGGGCCAAGACCGGATTGGTGAAGGCTTGCAAGACTATGGTTGGTCTTACTGTCAGAAGTTTTGTAGCCGACGCCAACTGCTTAACGTGCCAAGCGAAGCACGGAACCGCTCGGAAAATGCCACTAGCGTTAGTCATCAACGGTCACCCAGCCATGCACTGAACGCGCGCTATGTTGCATTTTAATTCTGCAATTGGTAATTTTATTAAAGAACACCTGAGTGCTATTACATAGAACTACAATTCATGGTTTGCTTGACAGTCCCATGTATATTGAATTATCGATCAACTCACAGATTAACAAGCAGGAAGATTCGGTCACGCAATTTATGTAATATTAACCTGATATTCTTTTAAAGTTTTCAAATATCCGCCCCTAACTTGGACAACGAAGTGCATACTGGAATCGAATTTTATACCTACCGCACCACAGGATATTCTGAGAGTAGCACCGTTACACCATGTATATTTAGCACTTTTCTGTGTTACGAACAAACTAGATAATCTCGTTACTTATTCATGCTGAATTATTTCTATTTCTCGGAGAGGATTTGTGAGCTAGGAACACACTTGGGAGTAAATAAATCAGCTATTCGCACTTATTCTTGTTCTGCACGCGTATTGGCTGTTGTTCCGAGTCCGTATGATCGATCGTGAATTATACAACATGTCTTGAAGTAATGCCAAAACACAAAACAGTTTCTTAAGAATCGTCAAACAACAAACAGAATAAAAAGAGAAGAGATTATCTGGAAGAGATCACGTTTAGTGATAATGCCGTCGTCTTTACTCTACTATTTGTAGAGTACAGACCATACTTCAGACTATTCACAGGTAATTCTTAACCTATAGTACAGAGACGTACTATAGGTTAATATCTGTGTAATTTCCTTTTTTATGTATAACTAGCTGACCCCGCGAACTTCGTACCGCCTAACAGTTGATTCTTTTTTTTCTGTCCGTAAGAACCATCCTAGTAAGTAGTTCAAGGAATATTCTAAAAAAATAATTAGCGAAATCGATTCAGCTGCTCTTGAGATTTGCGCTTACCAACACATTCAGCGATTCATTTTTATATTATTGATAAAGTGTTCTCTATTTATCCCTCTCTAAAGATCTTTTGTAATGATTTATCGTTAAAATTAGTCAACGTTAAAATTGAAAATAACTATGAGCTAGTCAGCTAATAAACTTGCATGATCGTCTACCAAAGCGATCATGCAATTCTTCTTAATCTATCCATCTATCTAAATAATCAATTAGATTTCTATGAGCATTATAAAAAAATTCAATTTTTTGTTATTTATTTGCACTCCACAGATTAACTGTGGGTAACAATATTACTTGTCATGTCATCTTCACCTTTTCTACAAAGAGTTCTTCCACTTTCTCGCTTCATTATCGCTTTTACAGTGCGAAGTTGTTGTATTTCACCCGATTCTTTGAAATTGAGGCCAAAAGTTCACCCAACCCCATTTCCTGATACCACAGCCCCAAAAAATATTCTACAGCTGTAGGCAAGTTTGTGGTCAGCTTTGCGTAGCCAGTTTTCTAATGGAACTTTGCTTTTCTCTTTACGTAGCCTCTTTTGTGTCCCATTGCTGGGAAAAGCCCTCACCGGGCAAATTATCAATACGGGCTTAAATCTTGAGAGAGCAAGAAAGAGAAAGAGAGTGAAAAACAGTATCGTCTCCGCACATTCCATATTTATTTCCTGCGTCTGTAATACCGTGACATGGTAACAACGGCGGAAAACCGCAGTCCCACCCAGAAACCTGGTGATACACGGTATACATCAAGAGAGATTCTACTGCGGACATTCGACTTTGTCACTTGATGGCATCACAAGGTCTGGTCATGATCTTGAGGTCAGTGGATGCGGATGGTACGGGACCGTTAGAGATGGCATCATGGAGGAAAAGGTCAATACGCAGCAAAGAGCAGTGGTAGCCTGATGATGACATCACGAAAGGGGTCATATTCCCATTGTCTCATCACCATAATAAACATTCTAATTATAGGTCAATATTTATCGTAGTGACTCTCTTGGAAAGCGTGGAGACGCTTATACTGAGTAATTAGGCTCTACGTAGTTATATATTAAACGGGTCGAATCAGATATTGAGACCATCTTTGTCTTGCAGAAGAGAGCGATCAGATTCATTTATAAGCTAGGCAGTAGAGATTCGTTAAGAGATTTCTTTAAAGAAACTAACATCCTGACAGTTGCCAGTCAGTATATCTATGAAAACATTATGTACGTCAGGAAAAATATCAGTAACTTTAAAACTTTGGGTAGCCAACACAATGTAAATCATAGGGCATTGTATACGCTCCTATAATAAAATCCCTGAAGATATATTAAGCTTGCCTGAATCGCGGTTCAAAAAATATGTTAAGCACACTTTGTGCCAAAAAGGCTACTATAATATAAAGAACTATCTATCTAGATAGTACTAGTGACTATAAAACTACGTCCATTATTATAAAACATAGAACTCATACATTGTACTGGCTTTAATTCCAGATCTCATTGTCATCTGACAATGAGGTCAGATGGAATTAAAGCCAGTACAATGTATGAGTTCTATGTTTTATAATAATGGACGTAGTTTAGAAAAAAGGTTCCAACCCCCAATAAGGTCATTTTTGAGTTAAATATGCCACAACGATTACTTTGCTCTATATTTTAAGAATCAAAGACTTTCATAGCGATCCGATGAGTATGTGCAAAGTTATGGCACATGGTAGTCCAACCCACATGTATGGGGAGTGTACAAGTGAATATCGCAAAAATGATCCAAAGTTTTTGGAACGTTCTATTTTCATGCATTTCACTTTCTCGCCCCCAAACCATTTCCCACAAAACGATCCAAAGCTCTTGGACCGTTTTTGATATAGCAGATAACGGTTAAATCTTAAATACGCCTTTCAACAAAATGATCCAAACCTCTTGGAACGTTATTAACATTTTGAGTTCAGATTTCATTAAAACCGATCCAGACATCTTGGAACGTTTTCAATGTTTTAAATAGTTTGTATAATTTTGTTATTCAGGTAATGAGCTGAAAACGACCCAGGCGACTTGGATCATTTTAATATTTCAAATAGTTGTCTACCTTGTAATATACACGTCATAAAAACGATCCACATATCTTTAGAATGACAGGAGCAGAATTTGTTGAGACAAAAACGTTACAAAAAAGAAGACGAAGAGTTATATACTGAAAAAACAAAACAAAAACCTCCATGCCTTTGTCAGAAAACGAGCTAATTCCGCTCTGGCCTACAGAAAAACAAATTCCACAGGCTAAGCTGGGTGATTTAAAATCAATATTTCATTAGATTCCAAAAGACTGCATTGATTTTTATAGATCCCTCAGTGGAAAACCTACCATTACTGATGATATAGAAGGGTTTGGAGAAGAAAGAGAATGTTAAAATGATGAGGAAACTGAAATAAATTAAGAATTCATATATTTCAGCAGTTTTATTTATTGTAAAAACACATAAGGTACACTAAGCAATTGTTTTGATGTATAATTTAGTAATTAAAACCTGTTTTATATTATTTTTCAGTAATAACGTGAGTTATGGAACGTTTTCGTTATTTATCTTTTCTGGACTTCTCTAGAAAAAATCATTTTTTCAAAAACGATCCAGTGGTACTTTTTAGTCAATATTTCATAAAATACTCAGAATAATATTATGAAAAGTACAACACTTGAAGCGTCATGTAAACTATGTTAATTAAGGACTTTGAAAAGACTAAGTTTGGAGTTTTTTTGTCCATTTTTTCTCCATAATGATCTAGATTTTGAAATGGACGCCTAGTTTGAATTGTAACGTTCATTAAGCCGCAGCTTCTGCGCTACTTTGAATAAAACCTTTTCATTTCATTTCAATCGCGATAAATAATCACGATTTGACCCGTTTAACATATTACTATGTATTAGTATCGTGAATCATTAAGAAATACTAATTAGGCTCTATCGGAAAAAAGTAAAAAGTAGTACTCTTTAACAGAAAAAGAAAGCTCTCTCGAATATAAGATTATTAATATTAGATTTAAGAATCATGGTTGTAATATTTTTCTGGTTGTGCAATTAAGTGTTCTCTATCTATCTATCTACCTATAAGGTAGACTAAGTCGCAAAGTGTGTTGACTCACAGAGAAATTAGGTTCTCTCCTTAAGTAAGTAACTCTCTTAGAGAAATAGTAGACTCTCTCGGAGATAAGATGTACTCCTCCAGAAAGTAAATAGATAATCTCACAGAGAAAGTTAACTATCTTTCCTTACGATATATTCTTAATGATTCGCGATACTCATACATAGTTATATATTAAACGGGTCAAATCGCGATTATTTATGGCTGTACTCGCCACTTCAGTCTACCCGAGACCACGGCAACGGTAACGCTGCCAAAACGTCGTGAAATAAGGTAATTACGTTTTACCTAAAAAAATACTGCCAAATACTAATTAAATTAGGGCCAGTTCGTGATTTGAGAATCATCATCATCATCAGCCCGGTAAACCCCACTGCTGGGTATAGCTCTTAATTTCCACTTTGAGAATGTCGCTAAGTAAATAATTAACTTTAATGCTGTTGTCTCCTCGAATTTCACAGAAAAGAGCCTGACAGAATGAACCCTTTCGCGGACGCGCGGATGCTATAGCATACATAACAATTAAAAGAACAATAGATTTTAAAAACGTCCGCGAAAGTGTTAAGTACTTATTTAAAAAGTATTATTCGCATAATTATGCATGTTTTATTTATAGATAAATCAAACAATCCTATATTTACATACTTTTAGGTACCGTATTATTACCAATAAACCAATTGGATGTCCCTGCCAAGACTAAAATTTGATAAAATAGTCCCTCATTAATAAAATGTTAAGAACCACTGTTCTAGAGAAAATATGGTCATAGTCATGCAATCACATAAATGATTTTATATAGTCACGTCACCATTTCGTCTAATGGTGTTTTGTCTGCCTTGACTATAAAATCAAAGTACGACCTTATTAAAAATTTACGAGACCCAAAACAAACCGGGTTGAAGGTTTATTGAACGAATGTTTACAAAGTTGTTAAGGGTTAGACGTGAAACTACTAGTTCTGTAAACTATTTACTAATCAAACACACAAGATTTTCGCTCTTTAAACGGGGAAGTTAAATCTGTTAATGCTGAAAATCTGTGTTCTGGGTCTTCCCTCAGCTTATACTAAGCATTTTTACCGCTGCATAGGCATACAGTGTCTACATACCTGTAGCATTGGAATTTGTTTTTTTTTCACTTGTAATTTCTCTTTTTAAAACTGTTTTTATACGGATTTATGCTCGTTTATTACATTTTTTACAATTTTCCAACGTTTCGGCACTTTTTCAGGTGCCGTGGTGCGGGATGACCACGGCACCTGAAAAAGTGCCGAAACGTTGGAAAATTGTAAAAAATGTAATAAACGAGCATAAATCCGCATAAAAACAGTTTTAATTATGTCTACTGCTCGTGTTAACCTTAGAAAATACAATTTCTCTTTTCTTCTACTTTTGTTTTATACCTACTTTGTTCTCTGTATTTTCTTTTTTCTCCCTCCCTCTGTATTTAAATGAATGTTTTCTTCTTCTTCTTAAATTATGTTTAAAATGCCTGCCTGTATGGAGTGATTTACGAGTAATGAATGTCGATGAGGCTCTAGATGTTTGTCAGGATACTCGGGATCGTGGGAATTGGCGGCGAACTCTAATATATGCCTACCCCTTAGGGCTTAGGCGTAAGTCATTATTTACGTATGTAGGTATATTTAAAAGAAGTAATTAAGAAAAATAAAGAAAGAAAGACATTTATTATACCAACAAGACTCATCACAGAAACAAAAAAACCAGATAAATTCACATAATGAGCACAACAGAAACAAACGACAAACGAAAAGAGACAGAAATACACAATATACGAAACAAAAAAGACATAGATTTAGCCTGTGGTGTGTCTAAATTGCCAAAAAAGGCAGCTGACTCAGCGTTATTGAGTGAGCCCTCAATTCTATTCGAAATTTAAAATCGAAAGAAATCAAAACATTTCTCGCGCTTAAGAATGGGTAAAGTTCCACAGGATCGATTCTGGGGCCTGTTTTTTAGTCCTAAATTATTTGCACGATCGTTTAGGCAGACAATAGGTACATTAGCTAACTGCCTGTGTTCAGCTCATAGTTTATTTTTTTCTATTTTAACATAGAAAAATGTGTCGGTATTGGTGACTGTAATAATCCTCAGAGATCTTTAGATAGAGAAGACTTTATACTCAATACTTTATTGCATTCCACAAGTTTCAAGGTTGTTACATTATAACTTAACAGTTATTTGATAAGATCTTTGTGGACCCTGTAGGGCACGCAACATTTTAAAGTGCTATATTCAACATAAAAAAGAAAATTACACAGATATTTCATAACCTAAGTGTACAAACGGCGGCCTTATCATTAAAATGTATTTTTAATGATAAAAATATTAGTATTTAATGGGTTTACCAACTCTTCTTAACCTCTTTCTGCTTTCTGATGCCGGAGATGTTACCCTATTTGTGCGGTACAGCAATTTTTTTGTGATTTCTATGCTTTCCTCATGATGAAACATCACGTTGACGTAATACCCCGCCCTTTTGAAAATGTATGATGTAGTGGTAATGTATTGCATGGACCAGTTGCATCATATGCGCGAGGTTCTGTGTTCGATTCCTTTATATTTTAGTTGCTATGGCTACCATAGTGTAACTGTTGATGCACGGGTGTAAAAGTTGTACTGTTCGCCGTATTAATGCCGAGTTCTCTAATTTAGGCTATTATCACTGGCCTCATTTTATAAACTATTACGTAGTGGACATACTTTACTAATTAGTTTAGTTTACAAATTGACACAGTTTATTTTCATTTTCAGTTTTTTATTTATCATTTTTCAATTCGCTGTTCATTTGATAAGCGCACAGAACATAATAAACTGTGAATAATAATAATAATAATAATAATACAATAATAAATATTAATGGACATATTATACAGATCTCGACCCGGCCGGGGATCGAACCCGAGACCTTCGGTTTTACAGTCAGCGTGCCAAACCGCTGCGACACCGAGGTCGTCATAATTGTAGTCTTATGAAACGCGGTTCTGACTAACTTTTTTAAGTGACGTCATTTCGGTATTCACGAAGTGTCTTAGTCGCGTGAGTTGGTCGCAATACCACTAACTGTGGAAGAAGACATCGTGAAGAACTCTGAAAACCTGAAGTCTTCACACAGCTTAGGGCTTAAAAATTTATCCACGGTAGGCACTTCTGCTGCTGTGTAGTGTCGGCCTACAGAATAGCACCAACGAAAATTCTTCCCGCGGGTGTCGTAAAAGGCGACTAAGGGACGCAAACCAGGGGGTGGGCAGCAGCGCCCCCTGCAGTACAATTCCACCAAACTGCGATCCCCTACCCGCATGCCCAGCGTGGGGATTATGGGCTTTACCCCCCAATGATGGCACAACGTTGCGCTATGGCGCTCATTAGGGGAGGGCTATGTCCAACAGTGGACTAGTACCTATAGCTTGAAGTAAAAGAAGAAGGGGGCACTTCACGGTGATAAAATGTATACTTTCTCTATGCCTCTGCGGTCTTTGCCAGTAGGTCTTTAGTTTTCTCTACATAATACTCTCTTTATATTATGGTATAAGTAACGTGATTTTGGTAGTGTGTATTAATTATTTTTGTCATTGTATTTGTGCTTAATTGCTGTATTAGGATTTACCTACCTGTTAAAATTGTTAAGCTTTTAGACAATCTATAATATAAAAATGAATCGCTGAATGTGTTGTTAAGCGCAAATCTCGAGAGCAGCTGAACCGACTTCGCTAATTATTTTTTTTAGAATATTCTTTAAAGTACGATGATGGTTCTTACGAAGGGCAAAATAAAAAAAAAAGAATTGACTGTTAGGCGATACGAAGTTGGCTAGGTCAGCTAGTAAATAATAAATAAATAAATGTTTATCTATCTATTCTTCTAACTCTATGTATGGAATCAATACAGTGGCAATCCACGTGATCGCCATTTTCAGTAAATCGCCTTCAAAATAAAACACAGAAATAAAACAATTGTTGTAAGAATATTTAAAACCTTTAAAAATTTTGGCCTCCAATGGATTAATATGGCGCAATAATCCGAAGAAGCATTAAGTAGCGTTAGGCTCGCCTTTTTGGAAAATGTTTACGCTTTTAAAAACTTATTTAGAGGCTAAAAATTTCACCCAATTTTCGTAATGTTTACGCAACAAAGAATTTTAGTAATAATAATAAGAACGTTTTAAGTAACATAACACATTATTGCAAAATAACGAAGAAATGTTTCAACGGGCATGTCCGAATATTATAATAGTATGCCCAGGGCTATTATAGTTTAAAGAGTATTTAGATGTCAATAATGTGTGAAATTAAAGCCAGTACTATGTATGAGTTCAACGTTTTATAATAATTATGTAAAGTTATTTTGAAATTAAGAACTTTAGAAAGGCTAACTTCGGATTTTTTTGTCCATTTTTTCTCCAAAATTATGTTTATTTCGAAATGTACACCTATTCTATCTTGTAAAGTGTTATAAATCAAAGTTTCTGTGTTAGTTTGATGAAAATATTTTGTTTTGTTGTTTTAGACATTATGATCGTCATCGTCGTCGTCAGGCTATATATAGGCTGCTACTTTTGTATGCGGAATCTGGGATTCCAATAATTTTAAACGCAATGTCTGACCTTCATGGTCAAATTCGTTTTTTTTTTAAATACTGGCCGCTAATATTTTTCTCTTATATACGTTAGTGTTTTGTTTTTGATGGGTTTAAAATGTCATATCGCTGAAAAAATGGAACTCACTCGTGAAAATATTCGTGCTATGATTACGATTATTACGATTTTCGACGTGGTTTAACGCAACAACAGTGCGTAGATCAATTAACTTCGACTTTTGGTGGTGAAGCTCCATAAAAAACGACTGTGTATCACTGGTTTAGTGAGTTTAATCGCAGGCGCAGTAAGCTCACGGACGAAGTTAAAGAAGGTCGCCCGAAATCGGTGGTTGTGCCACAAAATATTGAAGCTGTGCGAAAACTAATAATGCAAGACCGCCATGTTACGTATCGCGAGATAGAGGCTATTCTGTGCATATGTATGACGAGCATTCATAGGATATTACATGAAATTTTTTCTGTAAAAAAAATTTGTTCGCGTTGGATCCCGCACAACTTAACTCATGATCAAAAAGATGCTCGCGTCGAATGGTGCAAGAAAACCTTAAAAAAATTCAACGGAGGCGACTCAAAATCTGTTTATAATAAAGGGTGATTTTTTTGAGGTTAGGATTTTCATGCATTAGTATTTGACAGATCACGCGGGATTTCAGACATGGTGTCAAAGAGAAAGATGCTCAGTATGCTTTGACATTTCATCATGAATAGACTTACTAACGAGCAACGCTTGCAAATCATTGAATTTTATTACCAAAATCAGTGTTCGGTTCGAAATGTGTTTCGCGCTTTACGCCCGATTTATGGTCTACATAATCGACCAAGTGAGCAAACAATTAATGCGATTGTGACCAAGTTTCGCACTCAGTTTACTTTATTGGACATTAAACCAACCACACGAATGCGTACAGTGCGTACAGAAGAGAATATTGCGTCTGTTTCTGAGAGTGTTGCTGAAGACCGTGAAATGTCGATTCGTCGTCGTTCGCAGCAATTGGGTTTGTGTTATTCGACCACATGGAAGATTTTACGCAAAGATCTTGGTGTAAAACCGTATAAAATACAGCTCCTGCAAAAACTGAAGCCGAACGATCTGCCACAACGTCGAATTTTCAGTGAATGGGCCCTAGAAAAGTTGGCAGAAAATCCGCTTTTTATCGACAAATTTTGTTCAGCGATGAGGCTCATTTCTGGTTGAAAGGCTACGTAAATAAACAAAATTGCCGCATTTGGAGTGAAGAGCAACCAGAAGCCGTTCAAGAACTGCCCTTGCATCCCGAAAAATGCACTGTTTGGTGTGGTTTGTACGCTGGTGGAATCATTGGACCGTATTTTTTCAAAGATGCTGTTGGACGCAACGTTACGGTGAATGGCGATCGCTATCGTTCGATGCTAACAAACTTTTGGTTGCCAAAAATGGAAGAACTGAACTTTGTTGACTTGTGGTTTCAACAAGATGGCGCTACATGCCACACAGCTCGCGATTCTATGGCCATTTTGAGGGAAAACTTCGGAGAACAATTCATCTCAAGAAATGGACCGGTAAGTTGGCCACCAAGATCATGCGATTTGACGCCTTTAGACTATTTTTTGTGGGGCTACGTCAAGTCTAAAGTCTACAGAAATAAGCCAGCAACTATTCCAGCTTTGGAAGACAACATTTCCGAAGAAATTCGGGCTATTCCGGCCGGAATGCTCGAAAAAGTTGCCAAAAATTGGACTTTCCGAATGGACCACCTAAGACGCAGCCGCGGTCAACATTTAAATGAAATTATCTTCAAAAAGTAAATGTCATGGACCAATCTAACGTTTCAAATAAAGAACCGATGAGATTTTGCAAATTTTATGCGTTTTTTTTTTTTAAAAAAGTTCTCAAGCTCTTAAAAAATCACCCTTATCTACACAGGTGATGAATCCTGGATCTACGCGTACAATCCCGAAACTACACAACAATCAACAGTTTGGGTGTTTCAAAATGAGCCGAACCCTACGAAAGTGGCTCGTGCAAAAAGCACTGTAAAACAAATGGTGGCCTGCTTTTTTGGTATTAATGGCCATGTGGCTACAATACCACTGGAGAATCGCAGAACGGTTAATTCGGAGTGGTACACGACCATTTGTTTGCTGGAAGTATTTAAAGAAATACGACAAAACAACCAGCGACGCAGAATCATACTTCACCATGACAATGCCAGCTGTCATACATCTCAGGAAACAACTACATTTTTAGATGGTCAAAAAATAGAATTGATGAGTCATCTACCGTAAAGCCCTGATTTGGCTCTCAATGATTTCTATTTATTCCCAAATGTAAAGAATAAATTACGTGGTCAACGATTTTAGACCCGTGAAGATGCCGTAGATGCGTTCAAACAGCACGTTTTGGAGATACCTCAATCAGAGTGGAAAAAGTGTTTTACAAGCTGGTTTTATCGAATGCAAAAGTGCATCGATCATAGTGGAGAATACTTTGAAAAACAATAAAAGCATATTTAGCCATATACCTACATTTGTTTATTTTTTCTATTCCGCATACATAAGGAGCAGCCCTCGTACTAGTCCACTGCTGGACATAGCCCTCCCCTAAAGAGCGCCACGTTGTGCTATCATAGGAGATAATGCCCATAATCCCCACGCTGGGCATGCGGGTTGGGAATCGCAGTTTGGTGGAATTGTACTGTACTCGAACCCGCGACCGCTGGCTAACCGTGCCAGCGCTCTCCCAACTGAGCTAATGGGCGACCACCGACATCAGTGAAATTTCGAACCTCTTTACAATACTCTCTGTACTACGTAGTTTGACTTGTGACGTTCATTAAGCCGCAGTTTCTGCGCTGCTTTGAATAAAACCTTTTCACTTCATTTCGGATGTAGAGAAGACTCTATTTTCCAATGCCGACTGTTCCACTAAACGCCCACAAAACAGGCAGCGGTCATCCATCAAAATAGTTCCGTTGTAGGAAATGTAGCTAAATGCCTTCCTTCCTCGGAATAAAGAGTAATACGGTGACTTGCAGGTTATTGTTTGAGGCTAGGATGGAAATGTAGTTTTGATAACGCTTCTGCTAGGTAACGTGTGATGGGTCGTTAGTCAGCATCAAGTTTTTCGGTGTGACAGGGGAGGTGATTATAATTATACAGGGTGTGTTCTTATTCATATTCATTTATTGCACTGTCATATGTCATTACAGTTAGTATTTGTAATTTTACAGGGTGTATTCATATTCATTTATTGCACTGTCATATGTCATTTCAGTTAGTATTTGTAATTTTACAGGGTGTATTCATATTCATTTATTGCACTGTCAAGTATCATTACAGTTATTACTCTTTCGTAATTTTACAGGGTGTATTTATTTTCTTATTAATTTATTGCATTGTCATGTGTCACTACAGTTAGTTTCGCAATTTTACGGGGTGTATTCATATTCATTTATTGCAATGTCATGTGTCATTAACTCATTACAGTTCGTTTTTTGTAATTTTAATAGTAGGTAAGGGTACTACAAAATCACAAGGTATAAAAATTACCTTATTTTTTATACTTTTTTTATTTGGTAAAATTTTTAGCCTCTAAATAGGTTTTTAATATCTTATTTTTTTCTTTACCAGGCGAAATATTGATATACTGTTCGTCAAATATATAAAAATTACAGTGTTGTATTGAATTGTATTGTATTGAACTTCTTAGAAACGGTTTAACCGATTTATATTATTATTTTTGGTATATAATAATATATTTTTTTATTGCAAACAGTAAAAAAAATATCATTAGGATAAAATTTGTTTCAAAGGCGTACTTATCTATAACAGAGATCTCTTCCAGCCAACCTTAGCATTGGGTGTTTAAATTAAGATAGCGGGAGGAAGGGCGAAATATTTATAACTATATAAATAAGTAATAATACGATAATACACTTACATATAAATATATAGTTATACATACATAAACCTACTATGTGATGTTAGAAAGGTAGTGCTCTTTTAACCTCTTCTTGAAAGCATATTCGGATGGACTCTCTTGAATGTAGTTAAGAAGCTTGTTCCAAAGTTGCGCAGCTCGGACAGTGAAAGAGTTAGAGAAAAAAAAGGTATATATTTAGTACGTCTGAGAATATATAGGGCAAAGGCTAATTAATGTGCAAAACATTGCTTGCGGAGTCATGCGGGGTATTGGAGATATAAAATTACAGATACTTTTCTGAGTCTTTATTAGGTTACATACGGTTAACAGTTGTAAGTTGGTCAACGTGCATACAAAACATTCAATGACACTTTAACAGATTCTTCGTGTACTACAAGCCGGGGGTTAGTCTTTTATTTGTTCATTATAACCAGGAACCACCGAGTCATTCAAACTCAACCCAATTTTTTTTCACTCGTTTTTTAACCTTCCTATACCCGCGCCAAATGTTTTAACACCTATACCCGCGCACGGTGTGACAGACCGTGACTTTGACTCCTCTTACCTGGTTATTTTTCTATAAAACCGTTTATATATTTTTATTTTATAGGAACTATAGGATGTAATAAAACAAAAAAAATCAATCGTTACCATAAATTATTTATGACTTTAATGACTATCAGTCTTTCCAAAACAGCCTAAAAAGTCACATTTTTCCTTATAGTCTAGGAAAAACCAACATAAAATATCTTTTAATTCTTAAAAATCACATATCTTGAGACCATTGTAACATAAATTTAGTTAAATATTAAAGTTAGCAAAGCAGTCAGAACTCAGAAGTAAACAGTTGATTAGCCTCTAAATAGGTTTTTAAAATTGTCCTTAGCACGGGTTAGTGCATTAAAAATAAAAATAGTATAATCATGTGGGTACAGCGATATCATTCCGATGTAAAAACGTAACTGCAAAGTAGGTAGCTGGGGCTGTAGGTAAGTGATGCAATCTACTTCAGTCAGATGTCGCTGCCTGTACGTAATACAGAGAATAGTGTGAAGAGGTTCGAAATTTCACTGATGCCGGTGAGTCGCCCATTGGCTCAGTTGGGTAGAGCGCTGGCACGGATAGCCAGAGGTCGCGGATTCGAATCCCGGCAAGGGTGGAATTTTTAGCCTCTAAATAGGTTTTTAAAACAGTTGATCGTATACCCGCGTCGGTGTCACAGACCGATCAGACCGTAGTAGGCCCACATGTCCTGCTTGCAACCTTACCTTTTCTTTTTTTCACCCAGGAGAAACCCCAATTACGGGTACCACCGGCTCGGGGGAGCACAGTGGTTATGTCGGACTCCCCGCCCTGAAAAGGGCGGTATACCGACTAAAACTCCTGGGGTGTTCCTCCACACCGCAAAGGACGGGGCCACGGGGACGCTTGCGCACACTTCCGCGACCCCGTCTGCGGGCGCCCTTTCGGGCACTCCTTCAGCGGCGCCCCTGCCCCATCGCATCGGACCGAACGACGGGGCGAGGGAACGCCGCATCTCTTCGTTGGAGCGCATAGTGGCCAAGTGCGAACCCCTTGGCCACCATACGCCCCAACGCGCCGCCCCCTCCATCCCATTGTTGTGTGGTCCAATGGGATTAGAGGAGGGCGGCGCACCTCCTCGTTGGGGCGCATGGGGGCCAATGTCCTGTTGGCCCCCACACGCCCCACACGCGAGGCCCGTCACGTCACCCACCAGCACTTCTCTGAAAGCAGAGAAGGCGGTGAGCGACCGCGCGGGCCCCCTCCGTGCCAGAAGGCACCCTCGGAACACGCAAGGGCGCCTTCCGGCCCGCCGTGATGGAGGCGGAGGGTCCCCCGACCCTCCGCGTCCCGGCGGCCACTCTGGTCCGACTGGTACGAGGCGCGCGCGCTTCCGCGCAGCGGCGCCCCCCCCAGTCGGTCCTTCATTCGGTTGGTCGCCTGGGTCCCGCTCCACAAAGTGAAACAGGGCCCACGCGACCCCTCCCGCCAGATTTTTCGCCGCTGGCCAGCAAGATCCCATAAAGAGAAGTTACTGACCAGCGCCCAGGGTGCACCGGCCCTTGCCACTTACCCTTCCCACTGGTTCAAGATGAATCAGTAGGAACGGAAGCGGAAGGGCACACGGGAAGGTAATCTGGCATCGCACCCCAACCTAACCTTACCTTTTTTTTTTTTTTTTTTCACCCAGGAGAAACCCCAATTACGGGTACCACCGGCTCGGGGGAGCACAGTGGTTATGTCGGACTCCCCGCCCTGAAAAGGGCGATATACCGACTAAAACTCCTGGGGTGTTCCTCCGCACCGCAAAGGACGGGGCCACGGGGACGCGAACACCCTGCCCAGGGTGTTCAAGCGAAACCGCCAACACCACCCCACCCCGTGAGACCGCTCCCTCGGCGATGCCTCGCACCCGCGCGATTGCGTCGATTGTCGATCGCCCGCGACGGAAGCCGAACTGCGCGTCGTTCAGATCGGGGCCCACCGATGTCATATGCTCGACGAGACGTGCAGCGAGCACTCGCTCAAAGAGCTTGCCCGCCTCGTCGAGCAGCACGATGGGCCGATAGCCCGACGGCGATTCGGCCGGGCGGCCGTCCTTCCGCAGGAGGACGAGCCTACCCGTCTTCCAGGGTCGCGGGAATCGACCCTCAACGAGGCACGCGGAAAACAAGGACACCGCCAGGTCTCCCAGATGCGTCATCGCCAGTACCACGGCGCGTCCCGGCACACCATCTGGGCCCGGGGCGGTGTTCTTCGACCGAAGCTTCAGAATCGCCGCCCCGAGCTCTGCCGCTGAGACCGGCGGCACTTCCTCCGGCTCTGCTTCCGCGGAGGGAGGCAAGGGTGCCATTTGCGGAGGGTTAAACTCCGCCCTCCGCGGAAACAGCGCCGAATTGACCCTCGCGACGAAGTCTGGCTCGAGACTCCTGGTCAGTGGGGGAGCCCAGGGGCGAAGCTTCCGCCTGACCACCTTGTAGGGGCGCCCCCACGGATCCGCGTTCAGAGTCTCGAGCCACTCTTCCCAAGCCGCCGACTTCGCCTGGGCGATGGCGGCCTGCAGCCTCTTGCAGACGGCCCTGTATGTTGCATACAGGGTGTCCTGTTCGGCCTGATCCCGAGTTCTCCTTCTTCTGCACCGGGTGCATTGGCGGCGCGCCGTCACACACTCTCGACGCAGATTGCCAATCTCGTCACGCCACCAATACACCCGGCGACTCGGCGAAGCCGCCGGCTTTGCCCTCGGCATAGCCGCATCGCAGATGCGGCCGAGGGCACCGACGAGCCGCTCCGCTCCGCCGTCCACATCCGACCCGGGATCAGGCCCAGCCACCCAGGCCTCCACCAGGGCCGCCTCCCTGGTGACCTCAGGGTCCAGCCGCCTCACCTGCCAGCGCGGACCCCCGCCAACCGGGGACCGGCGATCCGCAGCCGGAGCGTCAGGCAGTGCGGAGACATCAAACCGTATATACCTATGGTCCGATAGTGTCTCCACATCCTCCCTGACGCACCAGCCCGTCACTCGGCGGGCAAGGGCGGGGCTCGCGAACGTGATGTCCACGATTGACCCGCCCTGTTGCCGCACGCAAGTCTCCACCGATCCCCTGTTGAGGAGGACCAACCCCATGGACACTGCCCAATCTTCGAGCTCCTCCCCCCGCGCATCTGTCGCTGGGGATCCCCACGCCGTTGACTTGGCGTTGAAATCCCCCGCGACTAGCACGGGGTTGGGGTGTGCTTGTCCCATCAGAGCCCCGACTTCCACGAGCATTTGCTCGAAGTCAGCGAGGCTCCTGCTGGGCGGGAAGTACACCCCAATAACTGCAACGCCGCCCGTAACGGCTAACACGCATCCCTTGCCCTTCGCAGTGACGTCGAAGGGACAGGAGCCCGCCGCCGGACGGGCGACGATGGCCACCAAGTCCTCCCGGTCCGACACCCAGTTGTCCCGGGCGGGAACCAGGTAGGGCTCAGAGACCACGGCTACTTGGATCAACCACTCTGCCATGCTCTAGACCAACAGGTCCTGAGCTCTAGCACAGTGGTTGATATTCGCCTGCAGATATGGAACAGCCATCTATTACGCAGGCCATCGCCGCGCTTCCGCCCCCCCCTTTTACGACCCCGCTTCTTGGGGAGCGAGGATGGACACGCTTTGCTCCCCAAGGGGTGGTCCGCCGGCGTACCACCGGCCGCAGCGCACAGGATGCAGTGCGGCTCAGTGGCGGCGCATTGGGCCGCTTTGTGCCCCGGCTTCCCGCAGCGGAAACACAACCCGCTGCGGTCTGTGCCGGGGCACTTGGCTCCCACGTGACCGTGCTCCAGGCACCGGAAGCACCTTATGGGTCGGGCCTCGAGCACCTGCACCGAGGTCCAACCCACGAGGAGGCGACCTCCACCCAGTACCATCTTGGCGGCCGCGACGGGGCAGCTCAGCCACAAGGAGCCCATCCCGGATGGGCCCCGACTGACTTCTCCGGACCTTATTGCTTCTGGGGTGCAGCCTCCGGCTTTTGCCACAGCCGCGACCGCCTCCGCCTTGGACGTCGAGTCGTCCAGACCGACGATGCGCATCTCCGCGCACTTCGTCGGCCTGGAGACCCGAACGTCTTCCTCCCTGAGGGCCTCTCTGAGTTTGGCGGCCAGGGAGTCTGCTTTGTCCGCACTGGTGGTGCCCGGCACCTCCAAGATGCGGGCACCAGTGGCCCCAGTGCGGAATCTGAGGCCCTCGATCCCCAGAGCCGCCAGATCAACCCGCGCTTTGGCCTCGGCCAGTACCGAGGCGTACGTCACCCCCCGCTCCCCAGCACTCGGCTGCAAAGTCAGCACGACGGCTGACGAGCGAGGGGGGCGCAATTTGGGTGCCGCTGGGGGTTTTGGTGCAGGAGCCTGCGCCGGCAGCGGCACCGTAGGGCGCCTCTTTCTTCGGCCGCGCCGGGCCACCACGTTCCATGCCTCCCCCATGGATTGCGGCGGTGGCGGCAGTGGGCGCGGCTCTCTAGGGGTGGCTTTCGGCGCCGCCCTCAGCGTGCCCCCTGCGGGAGGCCTAGGAGCGGGTGGCCCACGCTGGCGGGCCCCGGCCTTTTGGGCCGTTCCCTGCTCCCCACCCGAGGCTGCGGGTGGTTTAACAGGGGGGGCCCGCACCGGCGTCGCAACCTCGGTCGAGGTCCGGCTCGCCCTCCCGTCCGCGGCGAGCGGCGGCCGCAAACGGGGCTCCGGGAGGAGCCGGCCCTCGATCGAGGCGAGGCGAGCATTTAGCATCGCCCCAAATTGCGACACCAGGCTGCGCCCAAATGCCTCCTCTCTCGAGGGAGACCTCGCGCCCGTTTCCGGGCCGTTGGCAGGGGGGCAGCAGGGGCCCACCGACTGTCGGGGTCTCCGAAGCTCCGCCCGCAGCTCGGTGATCTCCTTTCGGAGCTCCTCCACCTCCTTCTGGAGGCGGGCGTTACTCGCCTGCAGCACCTTCGTTTCGTCGGAGGCGGTGCGGCTATAAAAGGCCTCCGCCGCCTCCCGGATCGATGCCGCAGCGTCGTTGAGGCGCCTCTGGAATGTGCCCTTTAGATTCTTTGAACCTTTGGACACTGATTCCACCATGTCCACGCTGCTTCTGACCTGAAGCATCAGGTCAGAAGCGGTCTTGTCGGCGTGGACAGGCTGAGACGCCTCCGACTCGGAGACCCCATCAGCTCCGAAGTTGCGGGCGCGGACCTCCCGGAGTTCCGCGTCCAGCTCCTCGAGCCTTTGCTCGGCTCTCTGCTCCTTCTCGGCCCTCTGGCCCCTCACGAAAGCGCTCCTCGCCGTGAAGGGCCGAGATAGTCGCGGCTCCTTGGCCGCGACTTTGGGAGGGTGCTCCTCCCCCCCTGACCCCGAGTCGGAGCCGAGAGCCGCGCTCTCTGGCCTCCTTTTCCTCCATACCCGCCCGTCGAGCGTGGAGACGCTGGCGGAATCCATCGCCGCATCCACGCTCGCCGTCGAGCTATTACGGGAGCCAGTTTGGCTCCCCTCCGCGTGCAGATCGGCGTCCGCGAGGCGCGCCAGGTCTGCCATCGATCGGGACCGGGTAGAGCGGTAAACGCCCCCCATCCCCGATACGATGGGGCTTCGCGGACGCAAGTCCGCATGGTCTGCCACGACCTTGCCGCTTCCAACGCCACTTGTGGCGCCAGGAGCGGCAAAACTACCCGTGGCAGTGTTAAGCTCACTTGAGGCGCCCGGCCTCAAGGAGAGAGAGTCGTGGTTGCCCCCCCCAGAATACGAGGGGCAGCCCGACGCCAAAGTGGCGCCGGGGAGGGATTCTCCTGCTGAGCAGGTACCCTCCTGGGGTAATAATTTTTTTACCGACGACATCATATTTTTTGTGAGAGGTTACACACACCGCTTTCCCAACACGACGCGGGTGCTCTTTTTGGGGCTAGAACCCAGGGCCAGCACTAAGCCTGCAGGTTTGGCCGCTAGTGGCTGATGCACTCCCCAGCCGCTCTTGCGAGCACCCCGACTGAACGCGGTTCAAAAAATGTGTAAAGTAGGTACACTTTGTGCCAAAAGGGCTACTATAGCGTAAAGGATTATTTAGATGACAATAATGTCTGAAATGAAGCCAGTACAATGCATGAGTTCTATGTTATAAAATAATTATGTAAACTCTGTTAATTAAGGACTTTGAAAAGACTAAGTTTGGAGTTTTTTTGTCCATTTTTGCTCCAAAATAATCTAGATTTTGAAATGGACACCTAGTTTGAATTGTAACGTTCATTAAGCCGCAGCTTCTGCGCTACTTTGAATAAAATCTTTTCATTTCATTTCAGAAACTGGTCCTATAATAATTATACTATTTTTATTTTTAATGCACTAACCCGTGCTAAGGACAAATTTAATTCCCGGCATGGGTGAAATTTTTAGCCTCTAAATAGGTTTTTAAATTGGTCCTATAATAACTAAATATTTACTTAATGATCGTCAAAATTGTTAATTTCACAATTAATAGATTATGTGGAGAAGCCTGCAAAGAAACTCCACATTTGTTCTTAAATTAATTAACAATGTGTCAACTTAAAGTTACACTAGACCCACTGCAGCGTCCGAGAGGTCCCTTCACCCATAAAGTGTGAGTAAATTACGTAGATGCAAAGGCCAATGTTCACACTAGACATAATCATCCTCGCTAACATTATTTAAGTAACATAACATAACATTTACATACAGACACATACATTGCTTCCGGTCCCACACTAGGATACTCTTTGTCGTGGGTACCAGAAACAGAGACATCACAAACATGTAAACATCCAAGACCTGGCGTCTTTTTTTTGTCCCCAGCCGGGGTGTGAACCCTGGACCTCTTGTATGGTAAGCAGATGCGCTACCGCTGCGCCACAGAGGCCGTCCGTGACGTAGACACCAAATACCAAATATCTTTGTCTCCCAAAAAATCCTCAATTCATTCATTTATATTGTCCACAACAACAGAACTAACCCACGAACAAAGGCTCTAATTGCGCCGTGTTAACCATTAAATAGTTACCTGTTTTGCTAAACTCACAAAACAAAGGTTAAACTAACTGACAAGCTAAAAATTTCCCCTGTCACCCAAAACACAGCCACAAATTGAAAATACACACTCTAGCACTTATTGCTAACGGCATTGGTACTAGTTTGCAATACGCGTGCATATGACGTACAATCCGGTGCTGCTGAAGTGTGCAGGTATAGCTTCATCGTTCAATAGGCGTACCTGTTGAATGCAGGATCCCACACAGTGATAAGTTGGCACACTTGGATACGATTCACGGGTGTAGGCGTTGTGGGTTGCCAGGGTCGTCAAGAGGGGATTTTCCCGAGATTTCGTTACTCTCGAGATTGTGACGGGAAACACAGTGAGGAAGTCTGAACATTATTTTTCGAAATCTTTTCTTACTTTGTCCAGTAAATAAAACAGTAATTTCAACTAGTAAATAATTTGAAGTGAATTTCTTATCGATAATCTACACAGGGTTAGCGCCAAAATATAGAGCAGGTACCTTAATCGTTTTAGTTACAGGAAATTTTAATGTAATTCTCAAATGTATGGTGTCGAATCGAATCTTGTTCTTTGTTCTTATTCTTTGGTCCGTTTACTCTTCCGTGGAGTCTGGGGATGACAAAAGGGCTTTCCATTTATTTCTGTTCATCGCTAGGGATTGTAGTCCCAGCCAAGTTTTTCCCTTCTCCTTCGTCTCGGAGAAAACGGATCTCTTCCACGCCTGAGACGGTCTTCCGGGCTTCTGAATCTAAACTAATCTAATTTCTGACAGTGTCAGCCTGAGAAAAAAGTTGTTTGTAAAACACAAACTATCATTGACGTGCTTTAGTACACGCACACACGCACAGTATGAGTAGTTTTCTGGATACGTTTTGTACGCTAAAAAGTCCACCTTACACTACACTAAATTGACTCTCAAATTATAACATTTTAGTGGCACAAAACGCGTTACTCACGCCGTCATGCTACCTACGCAGGAATTGCGCTTTTAGTTTGCAAATTGTGATAACCCTATTTATACGGTAACGAACATAAACAGGCAAAAACACAAAAACTGGCAACCCACAAGCTCTTAAGCCCCCTCACTCTCACACTAACCTATCTAGACCTACGCGAACGCAGCAAACCATTATTACATGACCCCTAGCGCTTCATCGATTTTCCCCTCGCCTCCCGACTTTCCTTTACCAATGGGAACTCTACGAGGGGAAGGGAGGTCACAGGAAGCTGGTTCGGAGCATAGTATAGGACGAACTCTTCAATTTCGATTTGAGTCAAGGTTATAGGCCATTTCGCGAATGTATGGAGGTATTACGGAACAGTTGGCGACCGACCCAACTGTGTGGAGCTCATGAAAATTGGATTTACTTAAGGTTTCATGGAAGACAAAAGGTAATTTATTATCTTAGTGAGGTAATGCTTCGGTCAAGGCCTAGATTCTGTACATTGTAGAACAATTGTGACTGCCTGAACGCGTCTATTTAATTTCAATGCCGCTTCAAGTCTCCTTGATCGTGTGTTCCTTTCCGTTCCTGAATAAAACCTTGACCTACCTGACCTGAGTTTTTGTTTTATGTAGCCTATATATATACCTACTTCTCACCGCAGGGCACAGGCCTTCTCTTACAGAGAGAGTACGGGTTTAATGAACACGAGTGCCCACCTCAGATTAGCAAGTTTAAGCACTGAGTTATGTGCAAACCTCAGACACACGGGTTTCCTGTTACAATACCTTCGTGAATGGACCTGAGAAATTATTCAACATTATTAACTTCCTTCCGCAATGACTTACTTACTTCAGTTGTTGTCGGAAGAGACCGACCAGACTTCGATCTGATTCGCAGAACTTAATCATGAGTAAGATAAGATAATATTGGCCTTTTGCATCTGCTTGATGAGATGATTTATACAGCGTCCAGTGGCATCTTCACTCACACTAGATGGGTGAAGGGACCACTCCGACGTTGTAGTGCCTGGGACATGGTTTTATAAATGGTATAGGCTTGCCCAGCACCTATACCATCCTGACAGCTAAGTCGGCCTAGCCCACAGGAAAGACTAGTCAATACGTGCGGAGCCAACCAAGCCGCGGGTTTCCTCGCGATGTTTTCCTTTGCGGTGTTTCACAGTTAGCGTGTGGTATTGCGACTACAAATTCGCAAATGTACGTAACTTTGAAATTAAACAAATTCCTTGGTACATGCTCGCACTGGGGATCGAACCTGGGGCTCTCGCTTGCGAGTCTATGGTTCTACCCACTGAGCTACCACCGCTAAGATAAGATAACAGTGGGGACATACAAGGTTGATATCGAAGCAACAACAGGCACGGTTAGTCAATGGATAGTTGACCATCCCATGACTACCGCTAGTGGTATTTTCCGAGCGCTTCCGTGCTTCGTAAGACACGTTAAGACGTTGGTGCCGGCTGTCATGTAATGACATACAAGGGCTGTTATCGAATATAACTTCAAGTTGAAAACTCTGTTAATTAAGTTAAAATCTGTTTTGAAAAGAATAAATGTGGAGTTTCTTTGTTATTTTCTTCTTCACATAATCTATTAATTGTGAAACTAACAGCTTTGACGGTAAACATTTTGTTTTTATCTATAATATAAAAATGAATCGCTGAATGTGTTGGCAAGCGCAATTCTCGAGAGCAGCTGAACCGATTTTGCTAATTCTTTTTTAGAATATTCCTTGAAGTACGAAGATCGTTCTTACGGAGAGAAAAAAATTGAAGAATCGACTGTTACGCGGTACGAAGTTCGCTGGGTCAGCTAGTAGTGAATAAAATTCTTTTGACTTTGCCTTTTACCACTTTAGGAAACACTGGTTTAAACACACAGTAGGCACAGTCTGTTAGCTTTTAGAATGTGCTTCGGCTACTATCGGATAGAATCTGATATATTCGTGTAATAGAAATATTGGAACTTATTAGTTCTTAACTTTACATGACTTTTCAAAATAGTGAAGAAAAATATACTTCGATAAAATATACTTGGTTAAGCAACAACAGGCGCGGTCAGGTACGGGATGGGTGAGAGTCCGTGACTACCGCTAGTGGCATTTTTCCGAGCGTTTCCGTGCTTCGCAAGGCACGTAAAGTCGTTGGTGCCGGCTGTCATATAATGGCAGTCGTTAAGCCATGTAGGAGACCTTATGGGCGGCTTGATAACTTCTGACAGTAAGGCCCGCCACTGTCTTACAATCCTCCACCAACCCGGACTTGGCCCCCGTGGTAGAGTATGGCCTAACCTTCCTGCGATGCAGGAAGAGACCCGTGCCCCAGCAGTGGGGACATACAAGGGTTGATAAAGAAGAATATACTTCGGCTACTATCGGATAGAATCGGATATATTCGTGTAATAGAAATATCGGAACTAATATGACACTTAACTTTTCAAAATAGTGAGGAAAAGTTTTATACTGAGCAAGTATTACACTCGTGTGCTTTCGGCGAAAACCGAAGCCTACTCTAGAGCCCGAGGTATATTCTCAAAGCTAACAGACTGTACTGAGGCCTTCCCTGTTCAGACATGCAAGACTCGCCCCCGGTTTCTCGTACACTAACAAGCTGTTAATCTACTGTTAACAGCTGTCAGTTGGCCAAAGTGCATACAAAAAAAAACAACTGACAACTGTTAACAGTAGATTAACAGCTTGTTAGTGTACGAGAAACCGGGGGTTAGTCTGGTTAGTCGTGCTGGCTCATTTTCTGTCTATCAGTCCGCCTCGCCTTAGCGTCTCATTACCATCCCCCAGGAGATATCTTGACGAGTTCCGTATAGATAGGGAAGGGCTACGGGATATTTTGACGTACCGTCATTCCTCAGTTTAGGAGAGACCCTTATAGTTTCGCTATGCCCGTCCATCTGCCTGTTTTTCTGTCTGTCTGCAGCTTAGCTCAGATGATTAGTAATAAAACTGAATTATATTCTTTTTGATACACTAACCCGTGCTAAGGACAATTTTAAAAACCTACTTAGAGGCTAATAATTCCACCCATGCCGGGACTCGAACGCGCAATATCTGGCTAACTGAGCTAATGGGCGACTTACCGGTATCAGTGAAATCTTGAACCTCTTTACAATACTCTATGTATTACGGACAGGCAGCAACATCTGCAAGTGATTACTTCAGCCAGATTACAGTACAGATTATAACTATGTATGAGCATCGCGAATAATTAAGAAATAATATTTTTAACTTAACTCCGGATTCACGTACTTAGACGAGCGAACCGACGGCGCGAGCTCCGTCTCTACTTTCCATGTTTAAGCTCAGCAAATCAGAGCGAAACTTGGTCGGACTCTTCCGACAAAAAAGTGAGTGAATCCGGAATTAAATCATTAATTTGTAGTGCTTTCGAAAGTAATAATTCAAAATTAGATAGACATAACTTCAACACTTAATACTAAAAAAATAAAAAAATAAATAAAAAAAAAAAACAAGTACCTACACAAATAAGTACAGATACAAATGATGAAAACTAAAAATATGGATACTTACGTCACATGGGCTACGCTTTATCCGAATCCCATGTGAGCCCATATGTGGGCACACCGCAGATGGAAAATTAATATTTCATAAACGTGTTAAAATATTGCGTAATTAGTCTAGTCGAGTTGAAACGTCGGGGATTTTTACGATATTTTTAGTTCATTTTCCAGACGCTTCGTTTTAAATATTACGTAAAAATACTCAGCAGCCGCCCTGAGAGGCAAAGCAGACGTGTTAAGGCGAAGCCCCAACGAAACAACAAATATTGAGGTATTTGTTTTTTCGTAAGAGATTGACAGCGTATTGAGATCCGTCATCTAATGCTTCATCGTCATCGTCAGGCTATACTAGTCCACTGCTGGACATAGCCCTCCCCTAATGAGCGCCATAGCGCCCTGTCTTCAGCTTGCCGCATCCAGCATCTGCCTGCAGTTTTTCACAGATCGTCATCCCACCTAGTCGGAGGGCGTCCCACACTACGTTTGCCGAGTCGCGGTCTCCACTCAAGGACACGTTTGCTCCAACGGCTGTCGGTTCTTCGCGAGGTATGGCCAGCCCACTGCCACTTCAGCTTGCTAATTCTCTGAGCTATGTCGATAACTTTGGTTCTCTGTCGGATGCATTCGTTACGAATCCTATCCTTCAGAGAAACTCCGAGCATAGCTCTCTCCATAGCTCGCTGAGCGACCTTGAACTGGTGGATCAGCCCTTTCGTGAGTGTCCATGTCTCGGCTCCGTAGGTCATGACAGGTAGGAAGCACTGATTAAAAACTTTCGTTTTCAAGCATTGCGGTATGGATGACGAGAAGACTCGGCGTAGCTTCCCAAACGCTGCCCAGCCCAGCTGGATCCTCCTCTTGGCCTCCCTCTCGAAATTGTTTTTACCTAACTGCAAAATCTGCCCGAGGTAAATGTATTCGGAAACGATTTCGAGAAGGTGACCATGTACGACGACCGGTCTCGGATCAATGTGGCTTCTAATGCTTACTGTCCAATAACCACGTTTTTTAATCCTAATCTTAACAAGTAGGAACTTCCGGTGTAAGATAGTACATCCACAGCAATGAAACCACAATGAAATGTGGTTTCATTTCATTATGTACTATAGTAATAAAAAAGATACCCGACATCACCATATACAGGTCTGGGGAAGCATTTGTATTTGAAAAATCATCTTCAGTCTTCACTCTCAGTTTTTCGTACACCAACAACCTATCTGACAGCTGACCGTCGACAAAAATATCTACCTAAAAAAACCTGCCGGTCAAATACATAAAAAGTCGGACTCGCGCACTGAGGTAATTTGCGTCTACTTAGAGCTTTAATTTTTTCATCGTTATAAGGACCGTAGATTTGGGTAATTATTAACATTTCAACTCTATAACTCCATACGTACTCGAGATAAAAGTCTTGACAGAAGAACGGACAGACAAGGTGATCCTACAAGGGTGCCGTTTTTCCTTTTGAGATATAAAAACTGACAGCCGTTAACAGTAGAATAATTAATAATTATTATATCTATTTATTTATATATGTACTATTGTTTGTATAGGTTTATCGTATTTTTTATTAATCATACCCGCTCCTCTTGCCCCTGTAGGTCTAAGTTAATGTATATCCCTATGTTTATGTAAGTTTGTTATTGTATTCCACCTTCTCTTCCTGCACTACCCTTAGCCAGTCTCTTCAACACAAAAGGTTTGCTGGAAGAGAATGCTTCTGGCATTAAGTACGCCCTTGTACATTTACTCATGTGATAAGTGCAATAAAGAATTTAAATAATAATAGAATAACAGGCTGTTAGCGCACGAGACAATAGGGGTAAGACGGACATACTGGCAGTGCTCTTATTTAAATATTAATTGATCATTTTCATAATTTTAAAACGCTCGTAATAGAAATAGACATAGACATAAGTTTATTGAGAAATACAATTTGGAACAGTGAATTATAAAGCCCTTGCTCACGAACTAGGATATAATAGGACCTGGAGCAAGTGTCTTTCTTTAACTAATTGTTACAGTTACGCGCAAATTCGTGCTAAACAATGTACCATTTTTTTTTTATTTAGCCTGTTTTGTGTCCCACAAATTCTCACAAACAATGTACCATAGAAAAAGTAAAATATATAGTAAGTGATATATTTGATACTTTATGAGGAAAACACGCACGACTGCCCCTTAACAGAAATTCTGTAAATAGCCCAGTTTGATCGCGCGCAGGCGGCGCACGCGTCGATCGCCTATCGATACATCGATTGATTTATACGTAACAGGCCTCTCCTTGTAAAAACGAACTAAACCTCTTGACAGTTCTCTTGCAAGTTCGTCTCTATCTTTTTTGGGAGAGGGTTCTAATTGTCTTGAAATGTATTGTTTGTAAGGTTGTTAATTGAATAAGAGAAACGGCTTTTAGATGTGGCATATGCTTCACGCCTCGTCTTTATGGGTATGAGTAGTAATTTAAGGCACAAACCATTGCGAAGGTACAGAAAGTCCTGTCCTTAGTATAACTTAACTAACATTAGATTTAAAACTGGACTAGTGCGAATTGGACTCACTCACCAAGGGTTGTAGATAAGGAAAATAATGTAGAAATATCTGTGTAATATCGGGGAAGATAAAAACTACCGGGAACCGGCGTGCATGGAGATCTGTCAAGATCTTGGCAAGTGGCAGTCCCTGGTCTCTGCCTACCCCTCTGGGGTACAGGCGTGAGGTTATGTATGTATCGATGTATCTGTGTAATTTCCTTTTTTATATACAATAAACATAAACATAACATTTACATACATGCACATACAATGCTTCTGGCCCCACACTAGGATACCCTGTGTCTTGGGAACCAGAATATAGTGTTAGATTAGATTAGAACTCTTTATTGTACACACTAGAAAACAAATTACATAATAAGGCTTAAATATCTAACTATTGCCGTATACAATTGGCGGTCTTATCGCTAAAAGCGATATCTTCCAGACAACCAAAGTGTTCTCTATCTATCTATATATCCCCCACCAACTACGGACTTAGCCCCCGTGGTGGATGGTGGCCTACCTACCCTTCCTGCGATGCAGGAAGAGACCCGTGCCCCAGAAGTGGGGCCGTACCAAGAGTTGATATAATGTACTTAGATATTATAAAAAAATCAGGAATAGGGTCTCGTCGTCTTTGCAGTACCTATGTCCCGAAAAATCAATGACTTACAATTATTCGAAACATCATGAAATTTCACAAGGGTTTCAGGGAAGAGGGAATGCGTGATTTTTACTTTGGCCTCTGCATGAGATGATTTATACAGCGTCTCACACTAGATGGGTTAAAGGACCACTCTGATCCCTTTACCCGTGAGAAAGAAAAATAACAAAAAACCAAACAATAAATAGTACAAAACGTTTCGTATAATGACGTATGTAATATTTTAAAAGCCAGTGCTACTACCTCATAGATTCGACAGCAAATTAACCTTTATACTTTGGAAAAGCATAGAACGTTCGTCTATCACACACCATCATAACATAATATCAAATTTACATACAGGCACATACATTGCTTCTGGCCCCATACTAGGAAATCCTGTGTCGTGGGAACCAGAAACAGCGACATCACAAAAATGTAAACATCCGAGACCTGGGGTTTTTTTGTCCCTAGCCGGGGTTCGAACCCGGGGCCTCTCGCATGGTAGGCAGATGCACTACCACTGCCCCACAGAGGTCGTTAACATCATCATTGTACGTAATACAGAGAGTATTGTAAAGAGGGTCGAAATTTCAGAGATGCTGGTGAGTCGCCCATTAGCTCAGTTGGAAGAGCGCTGGCACGGATAGCCAAAGGTCGCGGGTTCGAGTTCCGGCATGGGTCGGGTGGAATTTTCAGTCTCCAAATAGGTTTTTAAAATAGTCCTCAGCACGTGTTAAGTACATTAAAAAAATTAAAAAAAAGTTTATAATCATCATTCAGCCACAAGAAGTCCACGGCTGGACTTAGGCCTCCTCTATGGATTTCCAAAAATACCGGTTGCTGGCGACTTCCTGCCACTTGAATGAGGTCTTCTGTCCATCTTGTGGCTATTTGTCCTATGCTGTGCTTGCCGATTTAAGGCCTGCGCAGACGGGGTACTATCCCCCGTGTACTTTTTTTTTCCGTAGATATAAATCTCTTATAAATTGTATCGAATAACGCACACGAAGGACTAAACGTACCCCGTACAAAAAGTCTCTCAAGTTACCGAGGACATCAAAAGACCGTACTTGAAAAAAGTTCAGTGTTTTCTTTTAAAACGCCTTTCCTTTTTCAACTTCATGACATGTAAATTACAACATAACGTAATCTCAGAATATTTGTTTTCATAGCGTACTTCCATCGTTCAATTTCCGGGGAACAAATGACCGCACACCGCGTTGAGTCCGCGACAAGTACTCGGAGGACATTTTTTACAGACGAGGGACTTTTGTTCCCAAGAGGCAGAATTCCCTCGTCTGCGCAGGCCTATAGAGTCTCCAACCGAGAACTTTTGGCCCCTTTGCTTCGGAGCTTCTTAGCACCCCTTAAGACTGGTCCGAAGTGCGGTGGTAGCGGAACGGTGGTGTAGAACGCTTCTCAATCAGGAGGTCGTAGGTTCGAACCCCGGCATGTACCAATGACTTAGTTTCCTAAGTCGTGAAATTATAGTAGCAATACTACTTGCTGACCGTGTAGGAAAACATCGTAAGGAAACCCTAGCGTCTGCAGTGTTAATATACCCCAGCGCTTGCTACGTACAATGGCCCAACTGTGTGGCTAAGTGCGGCAATCTCAGGTCTAGCTAACCAACCAGCCAGTACTAGCCGTAACCAGGAATAGCGGATCTGCCGGGGACTGGGGTTTTTTGTTTTCTGCCTTGAAGGTATTTGCCATACTCGCCACGCTTGACAGGCGGGTTGGTGAGCGCAGTATATGACAATTCCGCAGAAGATGCCGCTGCCCCCCCTGGTAATATGACCCTTTGCCGGTTTTTACGGCACCCACCGAAAGAGATAGGGGGGGCGCTTTCTAAAGCCGGCACCCCACGGCTCCACACAAAATAATTTTAACACATCATCATCAGCGGTGGTGATGGTGACGATTATTACAATTACCATCACCACAGCCAAATGCCATCTCTAAAAATTTACTTATTTATCCGGAAGCGATTTTGTCGTGGCAATAAATGGGTACCAGACTTCTAAAAAAAAGTAAAAATGCATTTAAGCAACAACAAAAGACGAAAAATAAAAGGAGAAATCACAAATGATGACTTCGTTGTTGGTGACAAAAGGTGGCATGTGCCGCCAGAGACAAAACAATGCCTGTAGACGGCGCTGTTTTTCAGCACTCACCTACTTAAAAACTATTTACAGACTAGTTCCTAATCTTCTTCTGCTTCTTCAGGCATATTATGTAGTCCACTGCTGGACATAGCCTTCCCCTAATAAGCGCCATAGCGCCCTGTCTTCAGCTTCCCGCATCCAGCATCTGCCGGCAGTTTTTCACAGATCGTCATCCCACCTGGTCGGAGGGCGTCCTACACTACGTTTGCCGAGTCGCGGTCTCCACTCAAGAACACGTTTACTCCAACGGTTGTCGCTTCTTCGCGAGATATGGCCAGCCCACTGCCACTTCAGCTTGCTGATTCTCTGACCTATGTCGATAACTTTGGTCCTAATCTATATAAATAAAATTCAAAGTCCTGACTGACTGACTCACTCGTCAACGCCCAGCCCAAGCCGTTGGACCCAGAAAGCTGAAATTTTGCACAGAGTGTCTATATATAATGTAGGCAAGGAATGAGACCGGATTTTTTGAAATTTAACCCCTAAGGGGGCGAAAAGGGTTGCCAAATGTTGTCTAATTTTCTTAAAACTTTTTTTTTTTTAATCAATACTCTTCAATACAATTGATTGAACACGTGTTTCGCCGTTTTTTTTTTTTTTTTTAATTTAACCTTAAGGGAGTGAACGCGGTTACAAAAAACTATAGTCCACGCAGACGGAGTCGCGGGCAAAAGCTAGTCCTAAATACAAATAAAGAAATATGACATAATTGAGTTGTCCAGTGTTTTTAACTAATACACTGCATTCTCAGTAGTCATCTGAATGATTTTAATATAATTATACTTCTTTTCATTATCGTGGCAGTGGGCTGGTCACATCTGTCGCAGAACTGATGATCGTTGGAGCAGACGGGTCCTCGAATGGAGACCACGACTCGGCAAGCGTAGTGTAGGCCGCCCTCCGGCCAGATGGACCGACGCCCTGAAAAAGGTGGCTGGTGGTGACTGGATGGCGAAAACGGGAGATCGGGTCTCGTTGCGCACCCTGGGGGAGACTTATGTCCAGCAGTGGACTGCAATAGGCTGAAATGGATGGATGGATACTTCTTTTTGAATCGCTCGTAGCCCCAACTGCCTGAGTGATCTTGAACGATCACGAAGGTTAAGCAACACAGGGCGCGTTCAGTGCATTGATCGGCAAACCGTCTATGACTAACGCTAGTGGCATTTTTGACACGTTAAGCAGTTGGTGCCGGCTATCGTCGATAGATGGCAGTCGTTAAGCCAAGTCAGAGGCCTTAGAGCGACTTGAAAACTTCTGACAGTAAGACCAGCTACAAGTCTTGCAGGCTCACCAATCCGGACTTGGCCCCCGTGGTGGAGTATGGCCTGTACCTTCCTCAGAGAAGAGAGCCGTGCCCCTCGGTGGGGACATAATGGGCTGCTGATAATGATACTTATTTTATTGAAAACGGCTTTTACTTCTTTTAAAGTCGCATTTAACTAACTAGAATGTATGTAGACTTTTAGGCTGGATCTACTTACGGGTGTTGTTATATTGGAAGAGTCCGACCAGGCAGTGTGAGACGAGCAACCGATGACGCGAGCTCCGTTTCTGCTCACCATGATTAGGCTCTGCGAATCGGAGCAAAACCTGGTCGGACTCTTCCGATATAACAACACGATTAAGTAGATCCGGACTAAAAGTCTACAATGTGTTGTGGTTACGAAAGTTTTAGTTCAAAACTAGAATGCTTTTGATTCTGGATCAACTTACTTGACATATTGTTGGAAGAGTCCGTAAATACTACATATTATAAATCAATAATATGTAGTATTTACGAAAGTTTTAGTTCAAAAAGTTGAGTGCTGTCGACTGTACCGTCGCACTCTAGAGCACTCGTGGTAGGGCTTATCTTAGGTAAAGTTAAGTCACGACTTATAGGAGACTTGAGTCAAGTTTACTGGGTCGTTACACTCTCACGACTTATAGAAGGACTCAGAAGGATCGTTCAGTTGTGGTTCCTCTTTTAGTTGATTATCAGAAGGATAGATAGATAGAGAACACTTTATTGTACCTACATAAAAAAGGAAATTATACAGATATTTCTTAACCTAAGTGATCTCTTCCAGACAAGCCACCGACAAGGATTTATGGTTTCTCTTTTGCTTGACTTATTATTATCCTTGTAGACTTTTAGTTCGGATCTACTTACGGGTGTTGTTATATCGGAAGAGTCCGACCAGATCCGGACTATAAGTCTACAATGTGTTGTGCTTACGAAAGTTTTAGTTCAAATATTATTATCCTTTTTTGAAATAAACGGTTCGTTTAATAGTTATTGGTCGTTGAACGCACGTACCTACACTGGTTTTGGATACTTGGGTTTATTGATTCATAGCGACGAAAATTATTTTGTAGTGAACTTTGTATCATAGAGGGTATTTTTAGTAATTTTTCAGAGTGAAAAGTGGCATTAAAAATATCTGTTAGAGCCTAATGGGCCTTTTATAGTAATTTCCATTTATTTTAAAAAGCTTTTAAGCAGCTACCGAATGTATCAACTGCCCCACGTGTTAAAATGCCATAGCATGACACTTTTACTGTGGAACGGCTAATATTTTTAAGCGACGATAAGCCGCCAATTGTATAACATTACTTAGATTTAAGAAATCATGGTTGTACCTTATTTTCTGGTGGCGCAATGAAGCTTTCTCTATCTATCTATTTTTGTATAAATATCTCAATAAAAATATATCACTTCTGTCGAATTTCAAAATTTTTTTGTGTAGGCAAGCCGATGTCACCCCCAAACCCTTTCCCTTTCAAAAAAATGTGGGGATTCTTTTATACCCTGTATAGAAGCGGTTGAGTATTTTTCACGATGGCAGAAGAAAATCAAGAGCGGCGGTACCACAGTGGGTTTTACGATGGACTCTTAAGTGAGAGACCCAGGTTCGATTCCCAGCGCGGGCATGTACCAATGGCTTTGTTTTCTAAGTAAGTTATGTACATTTGTGAAGTTATAGCAGCAATGCCACTCGCTAACTGTGAAGGAAAACATTGTGAGGAGAGTTCAACTATGTCAGAGCATGAAATTGCCAATCGGCGGTGGGCACGCGTGGTATTTAAGCCCATAATCTCTCTCTGAGAGAAGGCCTGTGCCTTGCATTGGGACGTTAATAGACTTCTTCTTCTTCTTCAGGCTATATCAGTCCACTGCTGGACATAGCCCTCCCCCAATGAGCGTCATAGAGCTAGGTTGTGCCATCATTGGGGGGTAATGCCCATAATCCCCACGCTGGGCATGCGGGTTGGGGATCGCAGTTTGGTGGAATTGTACTGCACGGGGCGCTGCTGCCCACCCCCCGGTTTGTGTCCCATAGTCGCATTTTACGACACCCGCGGGAAGAATTTGGGTTGGTGCTATTCTCTAGGCCGACACCACACAGCAATAGATATAATAGACTACATTAAAAAAATTAAACCGTCAAGGAAGGACGGAGGGACATTTTATTTTGTAAGTAGGTGTTCTGTCATTTCATTCTGCGGTCTCAGGCCCGCAGCTATAAAGACAGCTTTAAGATAGTTACGGGTTTTAGAAGGGCATTGAGAAGCACATTTTAACTAACTAGTCGAGCTTTTCTTTTTGGGCTGTTAGAACAGTTCAATGGTTGTCTGAAAGAAATTATTTTTAGTAATATAAGGCCGCCAATTTTACTGTCCGATGCATTTTTTTAGTCTCTTATGGTGTCTAAGTAATAGAGATTATTCCATCTTCGTATGATAAGATTTCATTGTCGTCATCATCATCATCAACCCATCACGTCCCCACCAACGGGCACGGGTCACTACCCTAAGGAAGGTTTAGGCCATACTCCACCACGGGGGCCAAGTCCGGATTGGTGGAGGCTTGCAAGAAGTAGCTGGCCTCACTGTCAGAAGGTTTGAACCAGCCCTAAGGCCTTGGCTTGGCTTAACGACTGCCAGATGGATATCGACAAGATTTCATGATTGCCATCAATAAGGGCATTTGGTAACACAGGAATTCTTGATACACTTTTTGAAACGAGTTTAAATATTCCTCTAACTCTTCAATTCAAAACCTTTCGAATTATGTAACATTCTTTTTAAATGCCTCTCGGAATGAATACTTCTTATCTTTACTCAGAATTGAGACATAAAACCAATTTTCTTTTCAATTTGTCTCCGCGAGCAACCGCCAGCACAAAATGGACTCTAAACTAACGCACTAAGACATCTTTCCCGAAGACAAAGTAAAGAGATACATAATATTTACAGAAGTACCTAAAAGTACTCGGGGTCCACTTCCTTTCTTTACATTTTGGTCTCGAGTTTTTCGCGCCGCGCGGATTATAATACTCAGCAGTTTTTTTAGAGATCTGCAGTCCGACAGAGAACCCAGAGTTACTTCCTAAGAGTAATACCTGTTTTATGATAAGTATAATTTTCCAAGTGTTGTGCATTAATACACGGTACGTTTGAACAATTTTATTTTAAGTAAACTAGTATATCAGGAAAAAAAATGTGTGTGTGTGAGAGAGAGAGTTTGTATGCAAGTTCGTTGAAAATCTACAATAAGACTAAAACTTGTCCATTAATCCCTACTGCCTGCCTACCTGTCTTGTAGGGATGCAGTAGGGATCTATTGCCGAAACATACCGAATGAAAAAATTAAATAATTACTTATTTGCTAATAGTGTATTGGTTGGCAAATAAACCCTCAATTGGAAGAGCGCTGGCACGGATAGCCAGAGGTTGCGGGTTCGAATCCCGGCATGGGTGAAATTTTTAGCCTCTAAATAGGTTTTTAAATAAACCCTAGTTTGGGATCAAGTAAAGTGATTGTGTCTTGTGGTCGAAATTATTATATTCTTTTTGTTGCACTAACCCGTGCTAAGGACTATTTTAAAATCCTATTTAGAGGCTAAAAATTCCGCCCATGCCGAGACTCTAACCCGCGTCGTTGTTATTATTATTACTTTAAAACTCCATAGTGTTGGAGATATTGTCCATTTTTTTTGAAAATCTCTATATTTAGATATGAACACCTACTTTAACTTTTAACGTTCTTTAAGCTACATTTTCAGTTCAGCAGTTTTGGTGCTACATTGGATAAAATTATTTTGACTGATTGTTTAAGTCAGGAAAATTAGGTGATAAGATGATCACCTAAATTTAAAAGGAGCACTTCGTCCAAAATCCCTTTAAAATAACGTTGATGAAGACATTAGTTCTGTAAAGCGGATAAAACGCCGTCTTTCTACAGAACCCTACACAGCGTATGACCGGATACGCGCTTTGTCGGTTTTTTCCTTCGAGGCGACACAAAGGTCTGTTAATTTTAATTTAAAGGGAGCCCGGAATGACTTAATTAAGAAAAGATAACTCAAGGTAAGGAGAGTTATTATTGCTAACGTGTGCTATTTACGTTTAAGTTGATGTAACTTGGTTTTTTTTTTATTTAGCCTATACACATCCTACTGCAGGGAATAGGCTTTCTCTCAGAGAGAGATTATGGGCTAAATAACTTCGCGGCCCACCGCAGGTTGGCAATTTCAAGCGCTGAAAAACACTGTCTGAGATGTTCAAGAACTTCAACGGTTGAAAGCGTTAAGGTTTCCTCACGATGCGTATTTGAGGAAACCTGGCTTAGTCAACATCGTAACTTGTTTAGTGGAAGAATAAAAAAAAGTAATCTTTCTAATCAGGCCATAAACAGAGAGCACTTTTTGGCCTAAAAGATGTTTTTGAATTCAGGGGAAAGCTCGGAAAAGACTCGATTCCTGAACTACCTATAGGTATTAAATTATTTTTAATGCATTAACCCGTGCTAAAGACAATTTTAAAAATCTATTTAGAGGCTAAAAATTCCACCCATGCCAAACCTATAGGTATGTAAGTGTATTTATTTAATAAAACTATTGTCTATCGATATCAACCCTTGTACGTCCCCACTGCTGGGGCACGGGTCTCTGCCTATATCGCAGGAAGGTTAGGTCATACTGCACCACAGAGGCCAAGTCCGGGTTGGTGGAGAATTGGCGGGCCTTACTGTCTGAAGTTATAAAGCCACCCATAAGGCCTGATATGACTTAACGACTGCTATTACTTGACAGAAGGTACCAACGTGTTAACATGCCTTGCGAAGCACGAAAGCGCTCGGAAAAAATGCCACTAGAGGTAGACACGGGACGGTCACCCATCCTGCTCCTGACTGCGCCCGTTTGTGGCTTAACGCAAGTGATTGATTCCAATCACTCGGTTCGGCTAGGCCATGAGCGCTTTGTGTGGCCTATTCTTGAAACTAAATTTGTGTTACCATGCACCATGCTTATCTCCTATAACACTTAAGACAATAAATAAGACGGCAAACCTAGAAATTATTACTTATCAGTAACGCCACATTAGCCACTAAACTCTATTAAAAACTTAACTTATTTTCCTCGGTTTCTGAGTGCATTATGTGGTCTGCTATAGAGTCGGTAAAACAGCAACTACGCTGAGCCTCTGAACAAATTATAAAAATATATAAATATTTTAATTTGTAAATATTCATGAACACTTTACATACACATATCTCGCTAGCCCCATACTAAGTACAACTAAGTGCTAACTCGACGATAGATTGAATACAATAAATACATAAATAACATCCAATACCCGAAAAAAACTAGAAAAATTCAATAAGAAGACTTATCAAGATTATTAACTTTATTTAATTACCTAAACAAATGGGCTATAGTCACTACTCCCTTTATTTACAAAGCCAGAACACTGCATTCTTTCCCCGTTCATCACTTACCACTCGAGACTCGGAAATCGAACCCGCGACCCGCTAAACGGACTAATGGCGCTAAAAAAACTAATTGCACCTATTGTTTACGCTATCATTTCGTTCCCAAAATGCCCGGATACTGAGTAAAAGGTCCAAATTAATAGAGCGCGAGCGGGCGCTTCCCAACCAATCGAAATGGCACCATTTTTATTTAAAAAAGTCATGTTTTTACGTAACCTATATACATCCCTCAGTGGGTGCTACCAGAAGCAGTGCTAGCCCAGTGGGTAGAACCATGGACTGGCAAGCGAGAGCCCCAGGTTCGATCCCGAGTGCGGGCATGTACCAATGACTTTGTTTAATTTCAAAGTTACGTACATTTGTTTTTTTTCCAGTGTACACTAAAGAATATTCTTATCTTATCTTACATTTGCGAATATGCAGTCGCAATACCACACGCTGACGGTGAAGGAAAACATCGTGAGGAAACCCGCGGCTTGGTTGGCTCCGCACGTATTGACTAGTCTTTCCTGTAATATTGCTTCCATGACTTGACAAATGTACCTTAGAAAACAAAGCCGAAGTCACCTGTCAGGTTAAGCCGGGATACGAAGTCACGACCTCTCGATTATGAAGCAAGTCTGCCGCTCCGCTACCAAGCTCTTGATAAGTTAATTTCAGGTTTAAAAACCTATTTAGAGGCTAAAAATTTCCCCCATGCCGGGATTTGAACCCGCAACCTCTGGCTATCTGTGCCAGAGGTTGCGGGTTCGAATCCCGGCATGAGTAAAATTTATAGCCTCTAAATAGGTTTTTAAATTTGTCCTTAGCACGGGTTAGTGCATTAAAAATAAAAATAGTTTAATTTCAATAATGATAAGTATGTAGTTAGCTGACACCTTGGATTAACACAAAGGCTACGTTTTACTGCGGGAAAATATATTATTCCCATGGGAAAATCGATAAACCGCGGGAAACACCGCGGGGCACAGCTAGTTAAATATATAAACACGGTAATTCCCGATAAGGACCCGAGGTCAACTACGGAGAAATTGTTAATTGATTTATGTTTACTTGTGCATCAATGAATCAATTAACAGCACGGCCTCACGGCTTTTTTCCAGGCACAAATAAAGAGGAGTGGAGAACTAGCCCAGCGGTAAGAAACAATGGTGGCTATATAAAAAATGTTTTAAACTTTCGCGACTTGAACTCATAGGATATTTTAAAACGTGGGATCCGGTCATCAAGAAGTGTTCGAGTGGAAAAAAGTCGCATGGCTTATCGTCCGACATTGTCAGTGTAGTGTGTCGCAGCCCTAATAGTACTTTGTGATGGCTGATTGAGGGTAGTCTGAAACCTTGTCAGCCGAAGATGCGAACGGGTGCCAGCCATCAGTCTTCTCGTGACCATGATGACTGTAACGTCGTCGAAACGTCGAGGTAAAATAGCAATAAAGTAAATTAAATTTGAAAAGTGTGTCCAAGCCAGCAGCAGCATTTGGGAGCGCGCCGGGCGACTCCCGAGGCGAACAATGGCGGGGGGTCAACGGCCCGGGTCAAGCCGTGCCCCGCGGTCCGCGGCTAATCTGCTACAGTTCTATATTCACTACAGCTACACTCGGGGTCAACTACACGCCAGTTTTTGTGAGGGATTCGCTAGAGAAATTGGCAATTGCGTATATTGTAATTTTTTGATCTGGTTGGGTGACAAAGTGTTCTATATCTAATTATTTATAATAATTATTAGTATTTCTTTCAAAATTTCACAAATAGTGGTTGGTTTACATTTTGGAAGGCATTACTTACAATATTTGAGGTAAAGCTGCATATAAACAAAGCTCTTTTGTGTCTGAACTAGGTTCTAGAACCTTATCTTAGGCAACAGTGTACGTATATATTGGTCTTTCCTGTCTGACTGTGTAACAATAAGCAAATTGACCTGTAGCTTATCTGCTACAGTTCTACATTCACTACAGCTACACTCGGGGTCAACTATATGCCCGGTTTCTGAGGGAATCACTACAGAAATTAAAATACGGTCCTTCAAATCTTAGTTTTCGGAGTTCACCGTCAATCTGATTTGACCCTGAGAAATGGACAATATAGCTCTACATTGATGTCTCAAGTCTAAGTTTTTAACAATGAACCAAATAAATGAGCCATGCCTAATCTGACACAGTTTGACATTCCTACACTCGGTGATAAAAACTCAGACTTGACGGATATTGGTTCAAGACTTCAAGTCTGAGCTTATATCAATTTTGATCTATTTTTGTTTTGAATTTTAACCTGACCTGTCCTTGTATTAGTATTACGTAACCTTCCCCTCTATAGAGTTAATTATTTAGACAACTGCTAAAGTATCAAAATATGTATGACATTTCGGAGTAGGCTAAATTCGACCACTCCATACAGTAGAGGACTAACGTGATTGCAGCCCTGACCTGAGAAATTGGCAATAGCCTCAAAGATACTTAAAGATACTTAAAGTATCTTTGAGTCTGTGTTTTTATTACTAACCACAATAGAGTCGTGGTAAATTTGTTACAGTATCACACTCACTACAGCTACTCTTAGAGTCTATACTACGGTAGTTTCCAGCGGATTCGATAGAGATAATGGTAATAGTGCTGTACTAGATATATTGATCTTTCAATTCGATAATTTCGACTTTATGTTTTTGCTATTAAGTTTTTTATACCTGATAAATATATATGAAAGATATTTTTTTTTTTTTGATCAGAATTGCCCCGATTTGGGTACCTCAAGAGGTGCTCTATCTCTAAACTTCCGCTTGACACAATTTTTTGGGACACCCTGTATACTATTTATTTGTTAATTTTGTTCTTCCTAACAAGTGATAGTAAAATCAAATCAGTTTAAAAATATACAAAAATAATATCAAAAATAATATCAGATATCCCAAACTGTGTGTAGTTCACTCTAGGTCAGACTTAACACTTCCGTGACGTGTGGGCAGACGGTTACGGTGAGGATTTTGTCTTAATGAAGTCAAAAGGTCACAGCTGAACTGACGACTATTTACACCACGGAGTTCGGTGCAAGTACTTTGTTTTTCACGTTAAATTTAAAAGATGCCGACTAAATTTCTGATTTGTCCAAAAAAAAATTAAAATACATATATTCCAAGTATTGTGTGGAAGAGCCATACATTTCAATTGTTTAATCTTTATTATGCTTAAACTCTAAAAGTATTTTACGAAAAATTTTAAAGGCGTCTTTTAGAAAAAACGGTCGTCTGCCCTAAAAATTCCTGCGATCTGATAATCCTACATTTCGATAATTTATTCTCTATCTTTTAAAAACTCTGTACGTATTTTTTGTGAGAATGAGGTATTTGTCCAGAAAAATTCTCGCGTCCGTCGGGTAAATCTGGAAGAGATCGCTCTTAGCGATAAGACCGCCAATTGTATAACATTACTTAGCTTTAAGAATCATGGTTGTAATATTTTTCTGGTTGTGCAATAAAGTGTTCTCTATCTATCTAAATCTGGGTTTTATTACCAGACGTGAGAATTTTTTTTAGAAATGTGTAAGAATCTAACAGTAAAAAAAATATCCTAATTTCCCGTGTCTGGTAAACCCTACATCTGGGTTTTATTACCAGACGTGAGAATTTATTTTTGAGAAATGTGTTATCTACCAGACAAAAAAAAATATCCTAATTTCTCACGTCTGGTAAACCCTACATCTGGGTTTTATGACCAGACGTGTGAATTTTTTTTTGATAAATGTGTTAGGATCTTCCAGACAAAAAAATATTATTTCTAACACTTGGAAAAATTAGCTCTTCCGTAACAAGACATATGAAATCGTCGAACTTTATACGTGTGGATAAGGAAGAGTCCGACCATTTTTATCGCGTTTTCAGTGCTGGTGTCATCACATCACATCGCACTAATTCATTCGTTCACATTCACACTAATCATTCACACTTTCACACTAATATTATAAAGGCGAAAGTTTGTGAGTTTTTTTTATGTTTGTTACTTCTTCACGTCTAAACGGCTGGAGCGATTTTAATAAAGTTTTGTGTTCAATTAGCTGACACTCTGCATTAACACATAGATTACGTTTTACTGCAGAAAAATATCTTATTCTCATGGGAAAATCGAAGGTACTGATCAGCTCCGCAATGTGCATCGATTGTCAGAATTGTTTTGTTTTATGTTTTATTGTTTATTGGAAAACCAACAGCTTATACACGAGGCATTTTTACATAGAATAAGATGAATTAGATTTAAAGCCAATAACAGGTTTTCGCTGACAATCAGAATAAATTAGAATTTACGTAACAAAATTATCTTAATGTAGTTAACATATTCATTTTTTGTATTTTACGTACTTTTTTAATTAAAATTTACTAATGATCCCTTTATATAGAAAAGAAGGCATCGTTCATTGACATAAATGATTCCAATATTTTCCATCCCAGAGATAATCTTTCTGGGATAGAAAACACTGGAATGCGTCTGCTTGTAATTAGAACTAAAGAGGACGACATTGTACAAATTCAGTGAATCAACTCATATCACCTAATGTGTGTAGGATATTGCGCGTATACACATACTTACACATACATACATATATACACACACACACACCCTCACATACGCTCATGCATACACCTACATAAATATACGTAATATTAACATTAATTATAAATTAACTATAAATTGTTGTTTTATGAACATTTTTTGAACATAAACTTTCGTAAGCTTGCCCGTAGTGTGAGACGAGCAACCGACGACGCGAGCTCCGTCTCTGCTCACCATGATTAAGCTCTGCGAATCGGAGCGAAACCTGGTCGGACTTTTCCGATATAACAACACCCGTAAGTAGATCCGGACTAAAAGTATACAATTATTACAGCCCATGGTGGTTACTGAGTCCACTGGTATAGCCTCAAATGCCAACACAATCCGGAGAAGTCTCCCAGCCTCGCCGGCGAGTGGCCTAGTCTATTTTGAACGTTCTAAGATTTCAATAACATTTCGACGGCCGATACTCTGAGCGATTTCCACCGTGCATAACTTTAAATTTAGGTATCCCCGTGGCTGCCAAGCCGCCGGCAGAGAGAAATCTCTATTCCGTTGAAAAGCTTTTAAAAATGACACTAATCATTGATAGTTACTAAAAACTAATTATTCGGATTACGTATCTCAACCAACCCGGACTTGGCCCCCGTGGTGGTATATGACTGTACTGGGAATCGAATCTGAGATCTATCCACTGGGCTACCGCTGCTGTCACATACATAATTAAAAAATGGGGATTGACCTGGTCACTTAAATAAGTCTCATATAAAGTTTTAAAATGGGAATATTACATGGTCTTGAAGAGCTACCAAAAATGTACCTCTGTTACTAACAAAAGATTGTAAATGCCCACCGAATCTTACAAAATCCACCACCAACCCGGACTTGGCTCCCGTGGTGGAGTATGGCCTAACCTTCCTGCGATGCAGGAAGAGACCCGTGCCCCAGCAGTGGGGACATACAAGGATTGATAACGAATTATTCGGATATCGCATTTGTAAGACTACATTCGAATGACAATTGAACCATCTATAGTACACACCTACATAGTATTTTCTAAGGTTAACACGAGCATTAGACATAATGAATACTGCTTTTTACGGATTTTACTCGTTTATTACATTTTGATTTATTAAAAACAGTTTTAATTACGTACCTATATAGATACATACGTGAACTAGAGCGCCAGAGCTCACACAGATCCTTAGCCACTTCGCCATTTCAGCTATATCTGGAACGAAGGATACTGTTACATACTCTCACAACGTCCATTGTCACGCGGTCGGGATAAATTATAGTGAAACAAATCGTAATAATATAATATATATTGTATGTAATATATATGTAAACTATGTTAATTAAGGACTTTGAAAAGACTAAGGGACTTTGGAGATTTTTTGTCCATTTTTTCTCCAAAATGATCTAGATTTTGAAATGGACACCTAGTTTGAATTGTAACGTTCACTAAGCCGCAGTTTCTGTGCTACTTTGAATAAAACCATTTCATTTCATATAGGAATCTCGTGTCACAGTGTTAGTGGTCGAACTCCTCCGAAATAGCGTCACCGATTGTGTTTTTTTTGTAGGCCTGAGAATAGGTAAACAACGTATGTGGAGTCAGCTAGTAATACTAAAAGATTAAAGTTTATTTATGCCACACCTGGCAATAAAGTGGCTTTTTCCGCACGCTGCGCGTACTGAAAAAGCCGCTTTCTGGCCAAGTATAGACAAAAAAAGATGTATACAACACGGGAGGTAATAAAGAAAGCTCTCAATCGCATATTTACATCCCTCGCTTGCATCTCGGGCCGCAAACTTCTGCGATCTCGGCCTTTCTTTGTATTACCACCCTAGTTGTGTAATGTACTATAATACTTAATATGTACAGCTGCCCCCCAAAACTAGCTCTTGATCCAGCTCTTTAAAATTGTGCGCACAATTTTAGTCACATGTCATTCGAATTGTTAATAGTGTGAATCAGCGACTTAATAATCGGATACACATCCGCGCGTCTTAATGGAATCAGTCTGCACAGTTTTTTCGAACAATCACCCATCCCTACTCTAAAGAAGGATACGATTATGACAGTTGACGTTAACTACGATCTTTTCTTACATTGCAAAAATAATATTGTCGTCCACACGTCATCTTTACGCATGTGTACTCTACTCAAGCAGCGAGCGTGCTTGTCACTTGGATCTTGGCAAGTGGTAGAACCTATAGTCTCTAACAGAGGCTGGCAGACGCTGTTCTAAGCCTTGATAGTTCAGTTCATCTCCAAAAGCTACTATCATTGTTCATCTACCACGCCTAGTGAATGTGAATGCCAAAGTGGGCAGCACTGCTGGGTACCTATGAGCCTAATCCCCCAAATTCCATCTCTCACGATCTCTTGCCGGTGCAGCTGGCACTCTCTGTCGACTCAATGACATCGTCCGACCATCGGGCCCTGGTCTACTCGTTATCAACCCTTGTATGTCCCCACTGCTGGTGCACGGGTCTCTTCCTGCATCGCAGGAAGGTTAGGCCATACTCCACCATGGGGGCCAAGTCCGGGTTGGTGGAGGATTGTAAGACAGTGGCGGGCCTTACTGTCAGGAGTTATCAAGCCGCCCATAAGGCCTCTGACATGGCTTAACAACTGCTATTATATGACAGCCGGCACCAACGGCTTAACTTGCCTTGCAAAGCACAAAAGCGCTCGGAAAAATGCCACAAGCGGTAGTCACGGGACGCTCACGTATCCTGTACTGACCGAACCGAAATTTCATAATATAGATATAATCAGTAAATTTCATATTCTTTAATATTGCAATACCTGCTAATCTTGTCTTCAAAACTTAGGTTAGCTGGTAGATAATGCTAAGTAGTATTACGTTCGCCTAAGTGCAAAATTGTTATGCAATAAAGAATTTTAATAATAATAATAATAGTCACAAAATTTTGCCAAACTGCTAATGCAATTTATAGGCAAGCTCTTGGTAATATTTTTTGTAGATAGATAGAGAACACTTTATTGCACAACAAGAAAAATATAGATAAATATAGACACAATAAGAAAAAAGAATACAACCATAATTTCTTAAATCACTAGGTTCGCCTAGGCCACGAGCCTGCTCTACTCACTGATCATCTAATGCCCTCGTAAAAAAATATAAAATAATAATATTTTATATAACTGTAAGAGATTAAATTAGTTTTAAGATAACATTGTAATACCGTAAATTAATATTCACTAATACCTTAATATTTAAAAAATCTTAGATTTTGGATACGGATTTAACTATAAGGTTTTTGCTGCGCTCGGCAGGCACCATAACGATACATATTATCTGTTATTTAAGATCCTTCCAAACGTAGACTTTTTTAGGCGTAAAAATCGCCTAAAGAAGTTTCCACTTCAAAAACTTCTAAGTGTCAACATTGGAAGAGAACATCACGGTGTGTTACTACAATGTCCGAGCTTTTGGCGTAATTTTGACGTGCGTGGTTTACAGTCCGCCTCGTAAACCAATAGTTTTGCAAGATGGCGGCCGTGGAAAATGTCAAAAAGGGCTTGATAACGTGGAGGAATATCGATAAATCGGTCACATAAATCTCTATAAATCGAAGCGCTGGCCTCGTCAAACCGAGTGATTAGAATCAATCGCTAGAGTTAAGTAACAAATAAAGTTTTAAAATTTAGTTCTGTACAGGTTTATCAAAAACTTAAGGGTTCTGTGTCCAGAGTTTGATAAAATTATTTGTGTCGATGAAAATAGTATGTTTTGACTTTTAAGCTTAAGTACATGACCTACTGTTATTTGAATTCTAATACAGAACTATTCCTGAAATGTAGAAGGAACTATAAGGCTTACGTTAGTATGCCGAAAACGCGCATTTATTTATGATTTTCTGCGAAGTGCAGTGCTCTGCTACTGGAAGTTAGCAGATCATTTTGTCAACTGATTTTTTTTGGGTAAAATCACTAGAACTATTTCTAAAAAGTATCAGGAACTATAGAACTCAACTGCATGCTGCGAGAACTCTCATTTGTTTTTGATTTGCTGCAAAATGATCTACTACGGGAAGTTAGCAGATCATTTTTTCAATTAAGTTTTTTTAAAGACAATACGCCAGAACTATTTCTGAGACGTATCAGGAACTATAGAACTCTGCTGCATGCGACAAGAACTCTCATTTTTTCTTGATCTGCTAAGTTCACTGACATGAAAGAGACGCGTGTCCCAGCAATGGGGACATACAAGTAGAGTTTCTTGGTTAGCTTTTCCCTAAAGTTATTTCTGAAACTGACAATTACTGTCTGGCCCCGCAAACGTTGTTTTGCCAAATAAATTAGCGTACCTATACTCAGAGCTGCCAAACATACTTACTCAAATCTTAAAATTCATCCACCTCTAGAAGCAATGTAATCTCATGTGGAAGATTTCGATATCAACCCTTTATATGTCTTCACTGTTGGGGCACGGATCTCTTCCTGTATCGCAGGAAGGTTAAGCCATACTCCACCACGGGGGCCAAGTCCGGGTTGGTGGAGAGTTGTGGCGGTCCTTACTGCCAGAAGTTATCAAGCCACCCATAAGGCCTCTGACATGGCTTAGCGTCGGAATGGAAGATTTAGCCAGCTAGAATAATTTATACTATTTTGTCTGAAATCTATTGAATTTTTAAGTAAAGCCTTTTCTGAGGATTTCAATAACAAGCACTGTGACTCGACATATTGTTACTTATACTATAAATGTAAAAGATTGTGAAGATGTTTGGATGTTTCTCACTCAATTACGCAACAACGGCTGAACGGAGTTACATGAAACTTGGCATACAGATAGACAGAGATCTGAATTGACACATAAGATACTTGATATCCCGGTAATGCCGGTATCCCGGTAATTCTTATCTTATCTAATCTTACTCCCGTGGGAGTAAGATTAGATGAGTTCTTTAATGAACACCAAGAAAAAAATAATTATAAAGATTCAGTACAATTGGCGGCCTTATTGCTTAGAGCAATATCTTTCAGGCAACCTACGATGGAGAGTTGCTGAAGGATAAGTGTATTTTATAGTTACCTTTTTTCAAACCGAACTCTAAGATATCTATTTATTGCGTTGCCTTAGTAACAAGAATCGTACAAACAGATTCTATTGCGGTACGATGGATACTGGGACAGCTGGTTTATACATATGCATCCAAACTATGACTTGCAACCAGAACCAAAGATGTACCTAGTACATAGTTAGATAGTTAGACCTGAGATTTCCGCACCTAGCCTCATTGTACGTAGGAAGCGCTGAGGTACGCTAACACCTCAGACATTAGGGTTTCCTTACGATGTTTTCCTTCACAGTCAGCGAGTAGTATTGCTATAATTTCACAAATGTACATAACTTAGAAAACAAAGTCATTGTTACATGCCGGGGTTCGAACCCACGACCTCCCGATTGAGAAGCTGGCGTTCTACACCGCTCCGCTACCACCGCTCTTTACCTAGTACATATAGATATTCATCTGCGGAACCCATTAATCGCAACGCTTCGCTAACTACGCCGAGGACGTATTAATAACACGATAGGCATCAAAACAGCTCGAAAACTTTCGAAATGGCAACGTGAAATGTCAAAAATGAGTTCGATCCACGGTGAATGCCAGTGCAAATGCTAAGAGTTGGTATTTCGGCGATCTTTCGGCTATTCTTCGCGCTCTGGTGACCACCCTAACTTCGTTCAGTACCTTTGTTTCCCTTCTATGCAAAACTGGGACTTGGCATAAACAGAATGACCTTTTTAAGGGCGAAGCGGCCTCCGGGGACGCAATTTTCGAACGAATATCGCAGCTTTTTTATTTGGCACTAAAATAAAATGGCGGCCGTTGTAAATGTCAAAAAGGGCGGGAACGCTCTAACCCTCCTTTTATTTTATTCATAATTTATTTTTAGCGTTTTTATGTTGAAAGGATAGGCCGACTGATGGCAGGTGAGTTACTGGTGTGCGTTGTACGTGTACTACGAACCAGGTAAAGTTACCGTTTATGTCAATAAACTAATTTCAAAGTACAGAAAACAAAATATAATTATTAAATTTAATAATATAATTATAATTATTAAATAATTAATTCCGGCTTAACTTACTTGATTTTTAGGATTTAAATCGGTAATGTGTATTGCTAAAGAAAGTTGTAATTGAAAAACTGATTATAAGTTGATAAATTACTGAGAGGAATTATTAAAATGACATTTTACTAGCAATAGCATTCAATACCACACGCTGTGAAGGACAACGTCGTGAGGAAACCCGTGACTTGGATGGTTTGACGTATTGACGTGTCTTTCCTGTGGGCTAGGCCAACTTAGCTGTCAAGATGGTATAGGTGCTGAGCAACCTACTGCATCTGAAACAATTTCCCAGACACGTTTGAGTGGTCCTTTCACACATTTAGTGCGAGTGTCATTATTCTCTTAAGCCCTCGAGGTAACAGTTACCTACTCCTCCTAGTCCTCTAAAACTAAAACTATAAAACTACGTACATCTTGAAAAACTTTTTCTTCTTGTTGTCCAAAAAGTGATGAGGAAAATATTGGACGTGGAACAGGAAGTTTTCCGGACTTCTTACTAATCATAGGGTGTGAATTAAGAAAGTTATTCGTGATGTCCTATTTCTAGGACGCCAGGGCTGAAGAGGATATAGATCTCACTTTACATGCAAAGGCCAACTTTTTTAATACTAGCAAATATTTCTGAGTTAAGTTGAATTCGTCTGAATTAAGTTGAAGTCCGAGATGAATTTAAAAAAAATATAGAGTGAAAAATCGACATGTTTTCTTCACGAACGTCGAAGCAGTTAGTTTCACAATTAATAAAACTACACATTTATTCGTTCTAAAACACGTTTAATGGTACTTTATCAACGGTTTGTTTACCTCCACGGGAGTCCTTTCTGACACTTATACTGTACATTTTACGTAAAACGTTTGCTGACTCGTATTGCATTGTCAGCATGATTAGGATGTTCCTTGAGGCAAGCCAAAACCATCCGGGACTGATTCACAAAGCTATTATAGAATGTAGTAACAATGGTGAACTTAGGTATAAGGTTGGAGTGACATTGTTTTTATATTATAGCAAAAAAAGTAGGTTTGAACAATAAGTTTAAATTTAAAAACCTATTTAGAGGCTAAAAATTTCACCCATGCCGGGATTCGAACCCGCAACCTCTGGCTATCCGTACCAGCGCTCTACCAATTGAGCCAATGGGCGACTCAAGGCATCAGTGAAATTTCGAACCTCTTTACAATATTCTCTGTATTACGTACAGGCAGCGACATCTGACTTAAGCAAATTGCATTACTTACAGCCCCGACTACCTACTTTGCAGTTAGGTTTAACATCGGAACGATATCACTGTACCCACATGATTACACTATTTTTATTTTTAATGCACTAACCCGTGCTAAGGAACAAATTTAAAAACCTATTTAGAGGCCTATTTTTAGCCTCTAAATAGGTTTTTAAATTTGTTCCTTAGCACGGGTTAGTGCATTAAAAATAAAAATAGTATTTTAAGTTTAAACACTAACAATATTTATTCTGGCTTTCCGTAATAAAAAAAATCGAAAAATAAAGGTACTCCGACAACAAAGAATTTATTAGATAGGTACATTTAGTTTTTTTTTTTAATTTCAAAATGTAATTTCTAAACGTTTTGATAAGAAAAACTTGGCCTTCGCATGGGATCTGTATAGCCGACAGCACATCAACCTTCATATTTAGCCTTTGCGTCTACGCAATGAGATATTCTATACAGCGTCCAACAGCACCTTCACTCAAAACTAGTTGGGTGAAGGGACCGCTCGGATGCATGTAAGACAAAAAATAGAGTCACTATAGCTAAGATAACTTAAGATAATGCTTTATTTATACACTAAACACACATTAATGATATTTGGGTGAAATTAACACTACAAACACATAAACATTTGCATCAAGACAGTGCAAAATTATGCAAAATGCCACCTTATTAAGCCAAGAGGCATGACGAAAGATTTTTAAATCCTTTTCCATAAAGACTCATTTATTATTTACAAAAAAACCTATATTTCAATAATAAACTAAAGTTTAACAAAGGTTAACGCCAATTCTCTGAAATTATTTTAATTCGGAGGGAAATCAGCTCGCAGTGTCATGGCGTCGAATCTGACGTCACGCCCAGGTAAACAGACATCGTAATCACTCACAACAAAGCATGGGTGAAGTTTACCAATGTTGACCTAAGCGTGTTCAGTCAAAATGACTGAAAGCAGTATAATAATCTTTTAATTCATTAAAAATATTGGTAACCTCTTTTTTTATAGACTAAATCAGTGTTTTAAATCCTTTTAATATGTAAAAACCTATTTAGAGGCTAAAAATTTCACCCATGCCGGGATTCGAACCCGCAACCTCTGGCTATCCGTGCCAGAGGTTGCGGGTTCGAATCCCGGCATGGGTGAAATGTTTAGCCTCTAAATAGGTTTTTAAATTTGTCCTTAGCACGGGTTAGTGCATTAAAAATAAGAAATAGTATAATCCTTTTAATATGCCCCCAAATAACGTTTAATCTTTGATACTGTTTTCACCCCTATTGCACAACACTAGTAAATATTACTAATTCTTCAGCAGTTCCACAGATAGTTAATCTTAATAACATAGATAAGTGGCGCGATACATAACGAATATGATTTTAAATAGTTTTCCTTCACGGATGATGATGATGATGATGACGATGATGAGTAATTTTTTTCTTCAAATATTGCGCTAATATTAAATTCTCGATACAAATGAAATAAGTGTTATTGTAGGAGTGGTCTTTATACGCTATAAATAATAAATATTCATAGACACAGACCTCGGTAGCCCTATACTAAGTACAACTAAATGACTTGTGTTATAGGTGCTAACTCGACGATTGATTTAATACAATAAATATATAGATAACATCCAAGAGCCGAGATTAGAAAAGTTCTTTTCCTAGCTTGGCCCGGATGGGGATCGAACCCGAGACTTTCGGTTTTACAGTCAGCGTGCCAAACCGCTGCACCACCGAGGCCAAATTGTTATCAGATTTTAAATAAAATAAAAATAACTTTATTCAAAAGTAATAAATTAGCTTATGATACGAATACATAATTCTAAAGCGCTCGTAGCCTAGTCGAACCGAGTGTTTGGAATCAATCACTTGGTTAAGCAACAACAGGCGCGGTAAGGTGCAGGATGGGTGACCGTCTCGTGACTACCGCTAGTGGCATTTTTTCCGAGCGCTTCCGTGCTTCGCAAGGCACGTTAAGCCGTTGGTGCCGGTTGTCATGTAATGGCAGTCGTTAAGCCATGTCAGAGGCCTTAGGGGCGGCTTGATAACTTCTGAAGTTCTGACAGTAAGACCCGCCACTGTCTTACAATCCTCCACCCACCCGGACTTGGCCCCTGTGGTGGAGTATGGCCTAACCTCCATGCGATGCAGGAAGAGACCCGTGCTCCAGCAGTGGGGACATACAAGGGTTGATACCGTACGGTATCAGCCCTTGTATGTCCCCTTTCGAGCACTATACACGTTTTACGCCTAATGTGGAGACCATTGTAATGCTTGTAATTATGTATTTTTCTCTTTAAAATAAACAATTATGTGTATCTCAGGAATCTGTTATTAGCTCTTAGTAACCTATTTCTTCTACTAGCATCATTTTAAAAGTTTAATAAGCCTAGAAGAATTCTCCAAATTGCATAAATAAATAAAAAAGTATAAACTTAAAGGAGAATGACCAAAAACAGTCTATGTTGCGCTTTCAGCATTTATCCCTCAAAATGTTTCTTTTGAAAAATTATTTCATAGTTTTATTTATAATAAAAGAAGCAGGGGCTTAAAAGTAATTAAAAAATATCTGTATTGATGGTATAACCACGTTGACATCCGTGTGTATAGCTAAAAAACTTCAGTACAGATTACATTACAAACACAGATTAGATTAAATTATTGCAAAAATCAAAGAGTATTAAACACGGATGTCAAAAAAGACGGATGGAACCTTAGAAGGTTCCATCCGTCTTTTTTGACATACGCTATCTGCAAAAAGTCGCAGTATGTAAATGCCTTCCTTTGCTAAAGGCATAAATAATCTGTGGCATAATCACCAAAGTCACCAAACCACCAAAATAGTCATAACTGAGTCTTTTTAATCTGTGGTCATAACCTCAAAACATGGGCTCAAAATTAAGATTTCTCGAAACTCCCATCTAATATTTACATAATATTTTTCTTGCATAATTCAGAGCTATTTTTTTATAGTTTACCGTTGGTTTCATCAATGCACAAAAAGGCGCAAAAATAGACTACTCCTATAGTAAATTGATCATTCTCCTTTCAAGTGTTCTCTATCAATCAATTTATCTATAGGCTAACACTTCATGCCGTCTTCTTATTCAAAAACTTACGTAGGTAATTGAAGCTCTGAGAAGTAATATGAGAACAAAATGTGATAGGACAGAAGAATTAGAAGTCAAAAAGTGTCTGCCAGTTACGCCAATGATCAAGAGACATGATAATTAATTGAGGTCCAGCAAATTCTCACCAAATCTCATTTCCGGGGAAGGTCAACGGTGGGAAAAATCACAAATCGTATTTAAGCTCAAAACTCAAACTCAAAAACTTTTTTTATGCAGCCTATAATCGTCCCACTGCACAGGCCTTCTTTCGGAGAGAGAGAGGCCTTGGGCTTAATTACTAGGCGTGCCCGCTGCGGATGCACTGGCAAATGAGAGCCCTCTCTACACTCCCGATTTGTATGGCACGTCTTTGTACCACAAGACTTTGTTGACTTTGCGACCACTTATATTATGAAAAGAATTAGTCGTACTTATAATAAAATTACGGAAATCACGGACGGAAGGACAACAACATGATCCTATAACGGTTGCGTTTTTCCTTTTGAGCTACGGAACGGAGCAATTTAGTACAGGAAACTTCATTCTAGCTGCGCTATTCGTTAACTTGCATTCAGTTGGTCTATACCCGGCATCAGAGATTCACATAGTATTAGTAGCGACTTCCAAACCATTATATAGTAAATAAGTAATTTATTTCCAAAAAGGTAATACAAATTTACGTAACTTATCATATTATAGACAGTGGAGAGTATTACAAAAAATGTTTAACGATTACAGGCAGTTCGCAAACTTGGCTAGACTAGGTCTTGGGCAGTCTATTAGTGTGCACAATTTCTGTTTTTTCCTTCAGAATAGAACGATCATGATGATGATGATGTAGTTTGTCCCCACTGCTGGGGCACGGGTCTCTTCCTGCATCGCAGGAAGGTTAGGCCATACTACACCACGGGGGCCAAGTCCTGGTTGGTGGAGGATTGTAAGACAGTAGCGGACCTTACTTTCAGAAGTTATCCAGCCACCGAACGATACTTCTGCAGTTTTTGGTTTGCGACTCAAGTGCCTTACAGAAGCATAATAATTATTGCTGACAAACCACTGATAGCCCACTGACAGACAGGCAAATATTTAAAATACTTACTGGGGTGTGAATCATCAATTGTTTACGATAGAGATGATTTCTTGAGGACTTGCCAGGCACACGGCGTGAAACTTCTAAGAAACGGGTTTTCAATACAATCAATTTGTATACGCGAAGTTGACGGCACTCTACTTTCCAATAACAACTTTATAATGCATTATTTGCTGTGTGGTGTTGGCCTGGAGAATAGCACTAACCCAAATTCTACCCGCGGGTGTCGTAAAAGGCGACTAAGGGACTCAAACCGGGGGGTGGGCAGCAGCGCCCCCTGCAGTACAATTCTACCAAACTGCGATCCCCGACCCGCATGCTCAGCGTGGGGATTATGGGCACTAGCCCCTAATGATGGCACAACCTTGGGCTCATTAGGGGTTGGCTATGTCCAGCAGTGGACTAATATAGCCTGAAGAAAAAGAAGAATGACGTATTCGTCCGAGTTCAGGGCACTGGGCTTCTTTCAGAGAGAGAGTGTGGAGTTAATCACCATGCGTGCCCACCGGGGACTTAAGGCGCTGAGGTATGTGAATACAGACGCTCAGGTTTCCTCACGATGTTTTCCTTCAAAGCGGGTGGCATTGCTAGTTCTATAACTTCACAAATATACGTTGCTGGCTTAGGATTATTACAAAGTAGATAAGAAGTCTGTATTGCAAACCATTATACAACTACATGTTTTTTTAAAATATCCAACAAATACAAATAGCGGTCTTGTTGCTGAAAGCGATCTCTTCCGGACAATCTTAAGATTAATAAAATAAGTATTAATTGCTAACTATGGCACAACATTGAGTTGGACTTGCTGTTGCCCACGATTTTGTCTGCGCAGGATTGATATATCGAGTAGCTTATATTAGCGTGTTGTAGAAAAGGTTTTGGCAACGCAGTTTTGGCAGCGCACACCAGAATAGCTCGCAGATGGTAGATTTTTTCCTACTTACTTATAATGATAGTTATATATTAAACGGGTCACATCGCGATTATTTATTACGTAAAACGTAATTACAGTACTACACAAAATAAAAGTCCCTTCGGGAATTTACGTTCGCGCAGACTAGGAAGAAGTGTAACGAAAGTACCCGAAGCTATAAATACATTCAACATGATCTTTAACCGATACGGTTAAGGTGCAGAATTGATTGCCGCAGTAGTGCTACCTATTTCGCTCACGCTAATATTGCCAAACTAATAGTCACCTGCATCGATGACGTTGAATAAACCAATAGCAACAAAGGCGCGCGGCCTGCCACAAAATGAAAATATCTGATTGGTCGATCAACTTGCCGCATATCCAAAATTTGTTCATCTGCGCAGATACATCCGCGAGACTTATTTCTTGTGTAGCACTGTACAAACTTTCGCGTTTATAATAATAGCTGGATACGATATTTATCGGTCTTTAAGCGCCTTAAGACGTCGTGTAGCCGATGGTACGGGCATCGCGTAGGAGCAGATGTCGATCCGGGTTCGACGCCCGGCTTTCGGGGCCAGGGGCTGCGCACGCGCCTGTTGCTTACTACCGGGGACTAGTCAGTTAGAGACAGAAGAATCGCATGCGTTCACTTATTCTATTAACTCATTGTGGCGTGCCTTGCGGAAGGCCTTTTTTTTGTTACCCAGGAGAAACCCTATTACGGGTACCACCGGCTCGGGGGGCGTGGTGGTTATGTCAGACTCCCCGCCCTGAAAAGGGCGGTATACCGACTAAAACTCCTGGGGTGTTCCTCCGCACCGCAAAGGACGAGGCCACGGGAACGCTTACGCACACTACCGCGACGCCGTCTGCGGGCGCCCTTAGGCACTCCTTCGACGGCGCCCCTGGCCCATCGCAACGACTCATACGACGGGGCGAGGAGGCGCCGTATCTCCTCGTTGGAGCGCATAGGGGCCAATGTTGCCTTGCGGAAGGCTTATGTCAAGCCGTGGACGAGTACAGGGTGATTGATGAATTGACTGATTAACATAGCCCACTTAATTTTGATTACCCAACTGCAACGGAAACCAAAAAGAGGCAGGTAATGTGTATAGCTTGTATAAAAGTAAGACTGATTGATTAATATCAACCCCATGTATGTCGCCACTGCTAAGGCAAGGGTCTGTTCCCACACCGCAGGATGATTAGCCCATACTCCACCAAGGAGGCCAAGTCTACAGTGGTCTTACTGTCAGAAGTTATAAGGCCTCTGAAAGCACAGATAAACCTGTACGGGTTTCAGTGAAGGTTTTTTGTATTTAATTAATATGTATTCTATAAATGTCTTGAATAAATAAATAAAATCACCAAATATACAATTAATAGAGGTAATTAAACTTACACTTTCTCTCGTGGGACGATTAAAGGCAACTTAAAAAAAATATATAACCAAAAACCCGACTGCTATGCATTAACTACTAAGTAGGCGAGACCCAAGTTCGACAATTTATAGAAATAGAAATATCTTTATAGAGAAATACAATTTGCCACAGTGAATTATGAAGCCCTTGCCCTCTAAGTAGGATAACCTGTGCGTCAGGAGTAAGTGTCTTCCCTTAACTAAGTATTACAGTTAAGTGCAAATTAGTGCTAAACGATGTACCATCCAAAAGACAAAATAAAGAGTAAGTCTAAAGAATGTAAAAACAAAAGCAGAAAAGATTGCTATTATTATGTTGTATGCAATAGCTAAACCGTCTATGACTATGTAACGCTAGTAGTATTTTTCCGAGCGGTTCCGTGCTTCGCAAGGCACGTTAAGCAGTTGGTGCCGGCTACCGTCGACAGATGGCAGTCGTTAAGCAAAGTCAAATGCCTTACAGCGGCTTGAAAACTTCTGACAGTAAGACCAGCTATTAGTCTTGCAAGCCTCCACAGAGTATGGCCTATACCAGGGGTGGCCAACTTGATTAGACCCAAGATCTACTGTTTACTGATGAAAACCTCTACGATCTACCAATCACATACTTCTTGAAATCTTAAATGAAACAGCATAGTTCCGTACACAATAACAAAAATATATTATACTGCGAAAACAAAAGAGAGCTATACTGCGTAGAAGAGAGGATAAATAACGTGTCGGAGCGGTGATAGAAAAATGATACAAGATGATGCTTTCAGCAGTTGGTAATTTTTACGTTGCGCAATCTGTTCTACGTATTTATAATTTTTGGCTTACCACGATAGACTGGACTAATAGTCGCGATCGACCGGTTGGCCACCCCTGGCCTATACCTTCCTCAGGGAAGAGACCCGTGCCCCTCGGTGGGGACATAAAGAGTTGATGATGATGCAATAGCGTGTACTGTGTGGGTGTGTATACGTGTGAAAGTGTGTGCGAGATGTGTGAGAGAGTGGGTGTGTGCAGCTGTGTGGATATGACTGTGTGTGTATTGGTAAGTCTTATTAGTGCTCCTGTGCTCCACTAGCAGGACCATATTTTTTGTTGATGTAAGTCACAGTCAGTGCATTTTTACTCTCTTCAGTGGTCTATCTGTTCTATACATTATTTTGTGACGCGTCTGCTACTACGGTCTATCTACAGGATGATAGAAGTTTATTGGCGTGTAATTAGTTTGGTGTTGGCAAGTTGTGTGGTCAGAGTATACAATGTGTAAGGATAAATATACGAAAATTTCGTGTTGTGATACGCTTAGGTAAAAATTACGTACGCACACAAATTAGTAGAAACCAAACACTGACATAATGACTAACACTAGATACTTGAACTAGTTCAAGAGTTGTATCAGTCTTTTATTTCTGGTTATGCTCTATATTTTATAATATTTAATATATAAAGGTCTCGTGTCACAGTGTTATCGAACTTCTCCGAAACGGTTACACCGATTTTTTTTATTATTTTGTGTATATTTGGTACATCTGAGAATAGGTCGTAGGGTAATAAGATGGAAAATAAATATTTAATACGTTTAGAAACAACGGCCATGACCTGAGTGTCAGAGTGCCAATACAAACAAAAAGACATAGAGGCTAAAATGTATAGGTATATAGACTACATTATAGACTACATACGAATCACTTGTAGCCCGGATGCCTGAGTAATCTTAAACGATCATGAAGGTTAACATAGAGCGCTTTCAGTGCATAGATGATTGACCGTCCAAGACTAAAGCTAGTGGCATTTTTCCGAGCGGTTGCGTGCTTCGCAAGGCACGTTAAGCAGTTGGTGCCGGCTGCCGTCGATAGATGTCAGTCGTTAAGCCAAGGCAGACGCTTCAAAACTTCTGACAGTAAGACCAGCCGCTAGTCTTTCAAGCCTTAACCAATCCGGACTTGGCCCCCGTGGTGGAGTATGGCCTATGCCTCTCTCAGGGAAGAGGCCCGTGCCCCGTAGTGGAGACATAATGGGTTGATGATGTTAGACTACATTAAAAAAAAATGTAAGTTTAACAATCACAGAGGTTACCTACGACCCTACGTTATTATAACCCAAACTTTGGAACAACTACGACGATTTCTTGACCAAAAAAATTAACATTTGACACCAAATTACTTCCTTCTTCGCTTCCTGGCTTCGGCTTCCTGGAAAGCACAGCAAAACAAAAATAGCCTGTCGCATTTCACATGCGATCGAAGTTCCGGAAAGAGGACGTTCAAGGAATAGATAATATTTATGGGGATGTTGTCCTTATTTCTAAAACAATGACACACATAACATTTACATACAGGCACATACATTGCTTTTGGCCCCACACTAGGTTACCCTGTGTCATGGAAACCAGAAACAGCGACATCACAAATATGTGAACATCCAGGACCTGGGGTTCTTTTTGTCCCCAGCCGGGGTTCGGACCCGGGACCTCTCGCATGGTAAGCAGATGCGCTACCACTACGCCACAGAGGTCGTCATGACACAATGCATACAATTACACTATTTTTATTTTTAATGCACTAACCCGTGCTAAGGAACAAATTTAAAAACCTATTTAGAGGCTAAAAATTTCACCCATGCCGGGATTCGAACCCGCAACCTCTGGCTATCCGTACCAGCGCTCTACCAATTGAGCCAATGGGCGACTCACGGCATCAGTGAAATTTCGAACCTCTTTACAATATTCTCTGTATTACGTACAGGCAGCGACATCTGACTTAAGCAAATTGCATTACTTACAGCCCCGACTACCTACTTTGCAGTTAGGTTTAACATCGGAACGATATCACTGTACTCACATGATTACACTATTTTTATTTTTAATGCACTAACCCGTGCTAAGGAACAAATTTAAAAACCTATTTAGAGGCTAAAAATTTCACCCATGCCGGGATTCGAACCCGCAACCTCTGGCTATCCGTACCAGCGCTCTACCAATTGAGCCAATGGGCGACTCACGGCATCAGTGAAATTTCGAACCTCTTTACAATATTCTCTGTATTACGTACAGGCAGCGACATCTGACTTAAGCAAATTGCGTACGTAATACAGAGAATATTGTAAAGAGGTTCGAAATTTCACTGATGCCGTGAGTCGCCCATTGGCTCAATTGGTAGAGCGCTGGTACGGATAGCCAGAGGTTGCGGGTTCGAATCCCGGCATGGGTGAAATTTTTAGCCTCTAAATAGGTTTTTAAATTTGTTCCTTAGCACGGGTTAGTGCATTAAAAATAAAAATAGTGTAATCATGTGAGTACAGTGATATCGTTCCGATGTTAAACCTAACTGCAAAGTAGGTAGTCGGGGCTGTAAGTAATGCAATTTGCTTAAGTCAGATGTCGCTGCCTGTACGTAATACAGAGAATATTGTAAAGAGGTTCGAAATTTCACTGATGCCGTGAGTCGCCCATTGGCTCAATTGGTAGAGCGCTGGTACGGATAGCCAGAGGTTGCGGGTTCGAATCCCGGCATGGGTGAAATTTTTAGCCTCTAAATAGGTTTTTAAACAATGCATACAAATTCAACCTTTACCTTTCTGACGTACAAGTTTTCTAACCACAAGTTATGGTTAGGACATAACATTTGACACAAAGCAGGCAATTAGTTCCTGGCATCTCAGCAAAATTAAAATAGCCTGTCGCATGCCAGAAGCAATTGAAGTTCCGGAAAGTGTACGAGGAAAGAGGAAAAATAGGAGCACGTTCTAGGATGGGATAGTACCTATGTATAGTGAAGTTCTCCTTATTTCTAAAACTATGACACAAAATGCATAAAGATCCAACCTTTACCCTTCTGACGAACAAGCTTCGTAATTATAATATTTGACACAAAGCAGGCAATTAGTTCCTGGCTTCCTGAGTTTAGCTTCCTGGAAAGCTTAGCAAAAGAAAAATAGCCTGTAGCAGTCAAGAAGCAACCGAAGTTCCAAAAAGTGGACGTCAAAGAATAGATAATATTTATAGTGATGTTGTCCTTATTTTCAAAACAATGACACACTATTCATGAAAATAATTCTAAAAAGGGATTACATTTATTTTGTTTTCATTTCTAAAAGAATGACAAAAAATGTACCAAAATCCACCATCCCCTTAACCCCCAAATTTTTTTGTAATATCAAAAATTTCCTTTTTTTATGGGCATTAAAGTAGACATTAAAGGATGAGGAAGAGGATGCAGGAGACTTCTCTCTCTCCCTCACAAATTTCGTTTCAACAAAACTTATAACTTTCCTTCCTATTAAATTCCACTTAAAATATTAGAAAGAGGAATTTTTGAAAATCAATTTTGAGGAAGACAAACAGCATGAGGAACTTCAAAATATTAGGAAATTCCTCATTTTGAGGAAGAGAAGGAGGAATCCTAATCTACCCTAGTTCCTTCAGTGCGCCAGATGTATGGCTGCTTAAGGTGCTTAGGGGCGCTAAATAGCGCCACTAAATATCATAAGAATCGTTATCAACCCTTGTATGTCCCCACTGCTGGGGCACGGGTCTCTTCCTGCATCGCAGGAAGGTTAGGCCATACTCCACCACGGGGGCCTAGTCCGGGTTGGTGGAGGATTGTAAGACAGTGGCGGGCCTTACTGTCAGAAGTTATCAAGCCGCCCATAAGGCGACATGGCTTAACGACTGCCATTATATGACAGCCGGCACCAACGGCTCAACGTGCCTTGCGAAGCACGGAAGAATATCATATGATAAATATCATTTAATAAATATCATAAGGAACAAAAATCAGAAGTAATTTGTTTTATAATAGGTACGTTTTTTTTTCGAAAAGTGAACATGAGAAATCTTGGTGTCTGTGGTAACTATTTTTAAACCATATAGCCTAGAATATAGTACCTACAAATATCCTAGGACTTCGATTCCCGCTAAAAATGGCCGTTTTTGATGGAAATCGATTAAACTCCCAGATTGTTGATCCTAGGTTCTTGACTGTATGTTCTAAAAATATTTATCACAGTTGTTAAGATTTCTCGTGTTCACTTTTAGATCTACCTTTAATCAGCCCACATCAACCCACTGCTGGGCATAGGCCTCCTTTTTATTGCGCCATTCCTCACGGTCCTCTGCTAACCTGATCCATCTCTGGCCCGCAACCCTCACGATGTCATCTGACCATCGTGTCGGTGGTCTGCCTACCAACCTCCTTCCCTCCCTTGGCCGCCACTCCGATACTGCCCTGGTCCACCGGCCGTCTTCCCTTCTAGCCAAGTGTCCCGCCCATCTCCACTTTAAGTCTGTGATCCGCTCACCAACGTCTTCGACCTTGGTTCTTCGACGAATTTCTACGTTGGGTACGCGGTCCACAAGCGATATGCGATAAGCATAGTCCACAAAGCATGGCACGCTCCATCGCTCTTTGTGCAACTTTTATTTTGTGCATATTTTGCTTGGTGAGCGTTCATGTTTCCGCACCGTAAGTAAGTAAGTATGGGCAAGACAGATACAAACGTATTATAAAACAAGTTATTATTTAAAAACCTATTTAGAGGCTAAAAATTTCACCCATGCCGGGATTCGAACCCGCAACCTCTGGCTATCCGTACCAGCGCTCTACCAATTGAGCCAATGGGCGACTCACGGCATCAGTGAAATTTCGAACCTCTTTACAATATTCTCTGTATTACGTACAGGCAGCGACATCTGACTTAAGCAAATTGCATTACTTACAGCTCCGACTACCTACTTTGCAGTTAGGTTTTAACATCGGAACGATATCACTGTACCCACATGATTACACTATTTTTATTTTTAATGCACTAACCCGTGCTAAGGAACAAATTTAAAAACCTATTTAGAGGCTAAAAATTTCACCCATGCCGGGATTCGAACCCGCAACCTCTGGCTATCCGTACCAGCGCTCTACCAATTGAGCCAATGGGCGACTCACGGCATCAGTGAAATTTCGAACCTCTTTACAATATTCTCTGTATTACGTACAGGCAGCGACATCTGACTTAAGCAAATTGCATTACTTACAGCCCCGACCACCTACTTTGCAGTTAGGTTTTAACATCGGAACGATATCGATAACAGTGACGTTCTGTCTGGCGCGAATAATAGACATACGTACGCGTAGCTCGTCAACTTTTTAAATCAAAACAGTGAAAAAACAATAAAGTTACGTAAATAAAGTAGACTATATGAACCATAAACTAAAGTGGATTAAAACGAGACATTGATTGTGTAAATGTGAATTGTAAAAGTACTGAATCATCCAAAGCAAAGTGTTTAAAGTGACGGTTAATCGGTTGCTATCTGTGTTGTGCAAGCTCCAGTCGATGAGTCATCCTCACCTACATCGTAAATCGTAACCAAGTTATTGACCTTGACAAACTTTCTCTGTTCACAAAAGAAGTGGATGGACAAATTGGGAACAGATTGCAACAACAGCGGTGGCGGATTGGCCTAAGCATCGACTTAATACGTCGTCGAATTAGAAACGTGGGTTCGAGACCAACACGACGCGACCACTTTTTGTTTGTCTAATTTTCAACTGCGATCGTTCTGCAACCAGTAAATCGAGTAAACATGCAGAACTTCCTCGAAAACATCACGTTTCGACGCCAGCGAAACCATTCAGAATCAGAGTCCAATAACAGTCATGTAATGGAACGGACATTAGACGGCACTGCAAGTAGCCTACCCAATATATCAGACGACGACGATTACAGCGAGGAATTACAGCAAATGAAAGAAAGAATTAAAAAATTAACTATTGAATTACAAAGCGCTCATGAGGAAATTTCAACCCTAAATCTAGAAAACAATGAGTTGCGATCGAAAAATTTTGAATTAACACGACAGAACCAACTTCTTAAAACGGTTACGTCATCTCCTACATCTCTAAGAACTCCATCAAAAAACAGAAGCCAATCGAACATCACATTCAAAGCGCATAAACAGCTCCAGGTGGAATTTGAAAACACTAATTCGACATCTATGCCTGCAAATGACGCAAAAAAAAAAAATCAAAACGCAAAATCCAAAGAAATATTAAGCCTAACAAAAAAAGCTACATTCTCACAAAAAGCTCAAATAAAACAGTCTGGATGTAATGCTGATGTAACGGTTCAAGAACAAAGACAAAAACACTATGAAAAGCAAATACATACAGACCAACCAAATCAAATGAGAACAAAACCCAAACTGTGTGTAATTAGCGACAGAAATAGAAACATCCTGGAAAATCTGGAAGACTTACTTGCTGAAAAGTTTTCTTTGTGTCACTATACAAAACCAACAGCACATATATCTGAACTTCTAATGGGAATAGAACTCAAATTGTCCAATCTTACCAAGGAAGATTTCTGTATAATTCTCTTAGGCGAATCAGACTTCAGAACAACACAAAACTACATAGAGATTGTACAATTATTGAAAAGTGTCTTGGAAAAAATAAAACATACAAATGTAATAATTTGCCCACCTACGTACGTCTGTGGAGCTCTAATGTTTAATTATAGAGCTGAACAATTCATAAATCTACTGTACCTTGATGTTGAAACACACAAGCACTGCTGGTTTTTAGACACGAACCTGAATCTGTCACTGGATATGTTCTCTAGTACCTCAGGCAAACTAAACAAACATGGCATGCGGCAAATCATAAAGGACATAAAAAAGTTTATTGAAATGGGCTATTCATCAATTCACTCTGACATACAAGAAAAAGATGATAATTCAACAGGAAAGGACAGTAATATATTTTTTCGAGACTAAATTTCTAAACATAATTCATCAAAACATAGCCGGGCTCTTAAATAAATCAGATCTACTGACGATTAACCTAGAGGAACTAAGAGACAAAAACATAAACATAGATGTTATATGTATAACAGAACATTTTATGATGACAGGACAGGAATTATATTTAAATATACCAAACTACGCTCTGGCGGCATGTTATAGTAGAAATGAGAGAAAACGAGGTGGATCTTGTGTACTTGTGCACAAACAATATAAATACAAAGACCTCCCGGAAATTAGAAAAATGTCCTCAATGAACATGTTTGAGTGCTGTGCGATGGAGCTAATTGACTTTAAAATTATAGTTATTTGTGTGTACAGAGTTCCAAAGCAAAATTATTTGAACCAATTTTTTAAAAGGCTAGAGAAAGTGTTAGACTACGCCTCTAAACTAAAGTCTCATAAAATTTTAATAGCTGGAGACTTTAATATTGATGTCCTAAAGAATAATAACATTACTCTCGATTTGGAATGTTTACTCCTCAATCATGATATGAAATTGGCAATCAGGCAGCCTACTCGCCTTGCTAGCAAAACCTGCATAGATAATTTTGCAATTAGCTATAAAAAATATAAGACTGAGGTGTTAGAATTCGGTCTTTCTGACCATACTGCGCAAATTATAACTATTCCAGTAAAAAAAACACTTAAATTAAAATACTGGCGCCAAATAAAAAGAGACTGCGGAACGGAAAATATAAATAAATTTGTAGATTGCATAAAATCAATTTCTTTCTCAGACGTTTACAATGCTACTAATCCTACATTGTCATACAATAGGTTCATGGACAATTTTAATACTTTCTATGACCTGTGCTTTCCAAAAAAAACAAATATAATTAAGGTATGTCCAAAACCGAAATGGGTCTCCCGAGGCATCAAAATATGCAGCAAAAAAAAGAAAGACTTACTTTGGAAATACAGACTACAACCAAGTATTACAAATAAATTAAATCTTAAAAATTATACTAAATTATTCAAAAAAATCATATCTCTGACAAAAATGGCACAAAACAGCACTAAAATAAAAACATCAGTAAATAAATCAAAAACAACTTGGCAAATAATTAATCAAGCGAGACACAACCTTCCTAAAGAACCAATTTCAAAAATAAAGGTCAATGACACACATATAACAGAACCATTAAATATAGCCACAGCTTTTAATGATTATTTTATTGAAAAAATTATACCTGTACCGAATGCGGGTAAAAAAGTGACACGTCTCATAAACAATCAAACAAAATCAATGTTTATGGCTCCAAGTTCGCCCTATGATGTTCATAAAATAATAAAAAACCTAAAAAACACAAATAGTGTAGGTATAGACGATATATCAACAAAAATAATTAAGGCGGTAAGTGAATATATATGTCACCCTCTAAGCTATATTATAAATCAAAGCATAGAAACGGGCATATTTCCGCAGGACCTCAAACTAACACTTGTTAAACCCGTTTTTAAAAAAGAACATAAAGAATTAATGGAGTACTACAGACCAATTGCCTTGATCTCCATATTTTCTAAAATATTTGAAAAATACTATTACAATGAACTAGATACATATTTAGAAAAAAATAAGATCCTTTGCGACGAACAAAAAGGTTTCCGTCGTAATAAAACAATTAATATGGCAGTATATGAATTCCTAAAAAATGTTATGTGTCAAATGGATAAAACATCTCCAGTTTGTGCCATATACTGTGACATGACACAAGCGTTTGACTACGTAGACCACAATATTCTAGTAAACAAACTTGACGCTTATGGCATAAGAGGTAACATTCTGGATTTAATACGCTCATACCTAACAGATAGATTTCAAATTACAGAAATTTCGAAACTCAACTGCAAAACAAAGACGGAAGAATCTTACAGATCCAAAGCACGTAAAACAACTCATGGTGTGCCTCAAGGCAGTGTTTTGGGACCCCTTTTATTTATTATATATATTAATGACATGCCAAAATCGACCAACCATCCAATATCTCTATTTGCTGATGACAGCACCGTTACTATAAAGCATAAAGACAATAACTACGCATTTGACATAAATAATTCTCTGACATCTATAATAAAATGGCTTGACAATAATAACTTAAAAATTAATCTTAATAAAACCAATATCATGCACTTCAGCCAAAGGACAAAACATAATGACATAAAATTAACGTATCAAAATAATACAATAAATGAAGTTGAAAGCGCTAGATTTTTGGGGTTGACAATAAATAATAAACTGAACTGGAAAGACCACATCAATGAACTGACAAAAAAAATCAGCAGTTATTCCTATGTTCTACATAAACTGTCAAAAATTGTCAGCATAGAAGCTTTACTGACGGCATATTACGGACTAGTAGAATCGGTCCTTAGATATGGAATTATATTCTGGGGCAATTCAACTGACAAAGAAATAGCTTTCAAAATTCAGAAACGATGCTTACGAGCTATGTTTCATATCAAGACTATCGAATCCTGTAAGCCCCTTTTCACCAAGCACCGAATTCTTACACTTCCGTCACTGTATATACTCGAAGTAGCAACATTTGTGAAAACGAACCCTCATCTATTTCCACGCCTTTCCGAAACGGTGACTCGTAATAGACGTGATGAAGAAAGACTGCGCCTTTTCTCTTCTAAAACGGCATTACTTCACAAAAGCATATTTTGTATGGCACCGACCATATTTAATAAAATACCGACGAGTTACAAACAATTAAATTCATATCTATTTAAGAAAAAGCTGAAATTACTACTTATTGAGAAATGTTATTATAAGGTACAAGACTTTTTAAGTGATAAATTGTAATGTATTTGACATATCTTTAATTTAAATGACTCAATCAATGTATGTAAAGGCACTAAATTAATAAAATTTTGACCACATGTGGTATATGTAATGTCCATATTTAATGTATTAAAGTAATTTTAAAGTTATGTAACAAAACCGCGCCCAGACTTTCCGTCCACTCAAATTTGTGCGCTGGTATCAGCAGAACATGTTGGGCCTAATAGTATTTATATTTCTATCCTAAGTGCATGTTTTATTTTATGTAACTTGACTTACACGTGTTCGTAGCAAATAAAAGTATCTTTATCTTTATCTTTATCTTTATCACTGAACCCACATGATTACACTATTTTTATTTTTAATGCAGTAACCCGTGCTAAGGAACAAATTGAAAAACCTATTATTCATATTCCATTGGTAGCGCTACTAAGCGTCGCTAAGAGCCTTAATCATTACGTTACGTCGATCCAAATTCGAAAGGTTTTGCAACAAAAAGGTCGATACCTGAACTTAGGTAACGAGAGTCTAATTTTAACTGAAACCCTTGTTTTTCCGCCTGACCCCGTTGGTTACGTGGCAGACCCTTTTTTGCGTTCAGAAATAGCGCGGTATTTTTAGGACACGCTGTGAATGGCGATATTTTTACACGTTCGTTTGGATTTGTTTAGGTTTCATACTTTTTCGATGTTACGATGGTCTGGATTGGGATGTTTTTTAGAGGCCTGCAGAGGGTAGATAGTATTTTATTTTTTTGAATTAATTGTCAGCCTTAATAAGATAAGAATATACTTTATTGTACACACCAGAAAATAATTACAGATACAACAGGTACAAAAGAAGAGGTACAATTGGCGGCCTTATTGCTGATAGCAATTTCTTCGCGGCAACCTTAAATCGGAAATATTGCAGAAGGAGAAATTGAGACGGGTATTTGGTGCTCATGACTAAAACTAAGTTTAGATTTTTAGTCCATTTTTTCTCCAAAATGATCTAGGTTTTGAAATGGACACCTAGTTTGAATTTTAACGTTCATTAAGCCGCAGCTTCTGCGCCACTTTGAATAAACCTTTTCATTTCATTTCATCGAAAATAATAATTAATTCGATTCAAATATTTTGATTATTATTTTTTTACGCGTGGTAATTAAGTATTAAGTCGGGCAGGAGAAGGATGTCATGGTTGTGCAACATCAAGGAGTGGACCGGTGTTAAAACCGCAGAGGAGCTGTTCAGAATTGCACTGAACAGAGATTTAATTTCATTTAGTTTATTTATTTGGAGAAAATACAGGCACAGATAATGAATGTTTATATGGTTTACAATATTGGTTATGGACTTATCTGTCCTATGAAACATTTCTCACGGTAAAGGACTGCCAACCTCCAGTAACGGAGAGGCACTTTAAAAAGAAGGTAATTTACTGTTAATACACAGTTTATTTTCCCTAATAAACAGGGTTTACAGTTACATTTACATAACATAAATTCGTGGTGACCTTGTCCCCACACTAGGCAATTACAATAATTGATAAATAGACCTATAGTGCCGAGAATTTACAAGAATAGAGAGTTTAAAAACCTATTTAGAGGCTAAAAATTTCACCCATGCCGGGATTCGAACCCGCAACCTCTGGCTATCCGTGCCAGCGCTCTACCTTTGTTCCTTAGCACGGGTTAGTGCATTAAAAATAAAAAAAATAGTGTAAGAATAGAGAGTGTTATTTATTCTGTTGTACAATAAAGTAAGTACAATAATTATTCTAATTTTAATATTTCCGCTTCTTACAACACGCAGAAATGTGTAACGATATCAACCCTCGTATGTCCCCACTTTTGGGGCACGGGTCTCTTCCTGCATCGCAGAAAGGTTAGGCCATACTCCACCGCGAGGGCCAAGTCCGGGGTGGTGGAGGGTTGTAAGACAGTGGCGGGTCTTACTGTCAGAAGTTATCATGAGACCTCTGACATGGCTGCCATTACATGACAGCCGGCACCAACGGCTTAAAGTTCCTTGCGAAGCATGGAAGCGCTCGGAAAAATGCCACTAGCGGTTGTAACGGGACGGTCTCCCATCCAGCACCTGACCGCTCCTGTTGTTGCTTAACTCGAGTGATTGATTCCAATCACTCGGTTCGACCAGGCCACGAGCGCTTCTGCAGAAATGTGTAACTAATACTTTTAGATAGGGTAACATTTCAACGCACATCAAAACCTCTGTTTTCATGAGCGTCCGAATATAAGGAGACCTGTACCTCCCAACTACAAATTATGAACTTTAAAACAAAGGTTACATGGGATACTTAAGTATAAATATTATAAGGTTCAGAGATGTAATTGTTTTTACTGTGTAATTTGATTTTACTCTTTTAATGCACTAACCCGTGCTAAGGACAATTTTTAAAAACCTATTTAGAGGCTAGGTAACCTATTCATAGGTTTTTAAAAAATGTGTAATTTGTAATAATAAGACAGTTATAAATTCTTTTTAATGCACGTGCTAAGGACAATTTTTAAAACCTATTTAGGGGCTAAAAATTCCACCCATACCGGGATTCGAACCCGTGACCTCTGGCGCGAATAGCCAGAGTTCGCGGGTTCGAATCCGGCGGAATTCGAATCTGGGTGGAATTTTTAGCCTCTAAGTAGGTTTTTGATAATAAGACAGTTTTAAGATTTTGCGCTATTTCGATAGCACGTTGTAGGATCAGTTATTTTACATTTAATTAGGACGTAGGGTGACAACGATGGGAGTGGGCGAGTCCGCACGAGACATTTAACCGGCAGTAAAATTTGGCAGAACCGTTTGTGAATATTCATTTCAAAATGGCGCCAACAAGATGGCGTCCGGACCGAGTTGGCGGGAGACATTTACATTTCCAGCCTCGCAGTTTTAAATATTTCATTGCGATTTTAATAGAGGCATTTGCATATACTTACATTGTATAAAAATACTCGGGACAGAAGCGGTAGATGAGCGGTAGAACGCCGGACTTACATTGGGAAGGTCGTGAGTTCATATCCCGGCCTGTACCAATCGAAGCGAGTGATTGAAATCAATCGCTCGAGTTAAGCAACAACAGGCGCGGTCAGATGCTGGATGTGTGTCCGTCCCGTTACTACCGCTAGTGGCATTTTTCCGAGCGCTTCCGTGCTTTGCAAGGCACGTTAAACTATGGGTGCCGGCTGTCATGTAATGTCAGTCGCTAAGCCATGTCAGAGGCCTTATGGGCGGCTTGATAACTTCTGATAGTAAGGCCCGCCACTGTCTTACAAACCTCCACCAACCGTACTTGGCCTCCGTGGTGAAGCATGGCCTAACCTTCCTGCGAATCAGAAAGAGACCCGTGCCCTAGCAATGGGGACTTACTCGTACAAGGGTTGATAACGAACGATAACGATATTATTGTAAAATTTCATTAAAATCCATTCAATAGTTTTTATGTCAAAGAGTAACAAACATCCATACTTTCAAACTTTCGCGTTTATAATATTATTAGAAAAATGCCATGACCGCGCCTGTTGTTGATCAAGTGATCGGTTCCAATCACTCGGTTCGCCTAGGCCACGAGCGCTTCCCTAGGCCAATACAATAATATAGCATCAAAATAACACATAAGCTACAATTTATAAAGATATTGTGTATTATTTTTCAAATGCGACCCACAAATTATGTGATAATTTTAATATCATAATTTTATATCTTTATTTCCAAACCTCCCCTATCCTTACAGGTGTAACCTACTTCAATAGGGAGAGACAAATAACTATATAATTAACAATGTTTAAATATCATACATTTCCTTATATCTAACCTAAACCTTTAAATTAGTATGTAACATATCAAATATAATCCTGTTCTTCTAATAAGGGCTGATTTTTCAATAGTCAGGTAACTTTCATCTGAGGAATAAAAATGGCGGTTTGACATAATTTTCATACATAAGCTGTCAAACCGCCATTTTTATTCCTCAGATAAAAGTTATCTGACTATTGAAAAATCAGCCCTAAATTCACTCAAGGTAACATTGAAAGAAGAAGAAGAAGAAGAAGAAGAAGTTGACGTGGAGATGGGCGGGACGGGATGACGGAAGGGGACGGGATGACAAGGGCAGTCACGGAGTGGTGGCCAAGAACCGGTCGTCGTTCGGTGGGTAGACCACTTGCCCGTTGGAGGGATGACATTAAAAAAGCGGCCGGGGGTCAGTGGTCGAGATATGGCTAGGGACCGGGAGAGTTGGCGTGAAATGGAAGAGGCCTGTACCCAGCAGTAGGCTTCATTCATGGGCTGGATAGATAGAGATACATAGAAGAAGAACATGGAAGACATCAACATCTTCCGCTGTGCGATTTAAGAGTCTGTAATGTTTGTTCTTTTGTACGCTGCTAATATAAGCTACTCGAAATACTAATCCTGCGCAGACGAAGTGGCACTAGCTAGTGAGATACATAGATGAGGTTAGATGTGCTTATCCAAAGCCTGAGCAACTGAGGAAAAATATTTACCTAAATAAAATAGGTAACAATTTCTACGAAGAACTCGACGGTTATTATTATTTCTGTGAAGGATAAGATTTTCTTAAGAGGGATTGCTATTTGAGATTACGGCTATTCCCCCGAAAAGCTGGGATTTAAAATATTGTTACCAGCGTTCGTTTGAAATGTTTTAATCTATTCAGTTAGGTACTTTCGTAACCAGGGGTAGGTTTACGTTTGACACCCGTCTTTGTGTAGCAAAAGAGCAGAATCAACACATCTAATAAGGAACTTGTGTCAAACTTTGATTGAAGTGGCATAGCGTTTATACCACAGAAAATCATAGTATCATCACATCACACTCATATTATTTTATTTTATTCGATATCATCGATCGATCGATATCAACCCATGCATGTCCCCACTGCTGGGGCACGGGTCTCTTCATGCATCGTGGGAAGGTCAGGCCATACTCCGCCACGGGGGCCAAGTCCGGGTTGGTGGAGGATTGTAAGACAGTGGCGGGCCTTACTGTCAGAAGTTATCAAGCCGCCCATAAGGCCTCTTACATGGCTTAGCGACTGCCATTACATGACAGCCGGCGCCAACGGCTTAACGTGCCTTGCGAAGCTCGAAAGCGCTCGGAAAAATGCCACTAGCGGTAGTCACGGGACGGTCACCCATTCTGCACCTGACCGCACCTGTTGTTGCTTAACTCAGGTGATTGATAACAATCAACCCGGTTTGACTAAGCCACGATTGCTTCTATTTTATTATAATAGGAAAACATAGCTATGAACAAAATACATTGCCATTGAAATAAAGACTGAGATCTAATAACAAGTTTGCACTTATTAAATAGAAATATTTTGGAAGAAAAATTCGTTCACTACAAAACGAATACACACACACTTCATATTTATGGTGTCGATCAATGTATTTCCAATAAGGAGTTTATTTAATCGGGGATTGATTTCAAGGAATTGCAGAGGTCCGAGGTAACAAATTTACGTACGCTACTTATAGTATCGCAAAACAAATGGATGCTGTTATTTACACTATACCTATAGTTGATTGAACGACCGAGCGATCCGCAAAAGAAATAAAATTTTTACGGTAATTAGTATTCACGCGGGGAATATATGGAAGCAAAAACTGCTCACAGACTGTGCAACTTTAGTGTACATAGTAGAAATACCTAAGTTTTGTTGTTTTTGTACTAACATAGGTTAAATTATATACTAACAAATTTATGGGTGTTTACGCCTGAAATAAATAAAAATATAGAATAGACTTATTGCGGGAGGATAGACGTGAAGGGACTAGGACATTCAAGTGAGCTAATAATTGTATAAAGGCGAAATTAAAAGGAAAATCGATAAACCGCGGATAATACCGCAGGGCGCAGGTGTCTGAAGTAAATATTTTGTTTTCTTTGCAGTGCGGCCGTTTAAAGACTAGATATACTTAACAACTGTCGTAGACCAATTCCACAACGAGTCAATCATAGTTATTGAATTACAATTTTATTTATATGTAGCAAACAGCAGTCGAATCACTGCGATCCTCAGTGTTAGTTCTATCGTATTTAAGTTTGTACAGACGACGTGATTGCATACTAGTAAATATGTACAAATGTCATACATTCTGTAACTGACAAGAACTTAATCTGCAGGTTTGCTATAGGTCATTCGAATGGTGGCGTGGTGGCCGGGTCATCTATCTCCCTCCAAAATGGTTGAGACTGATGATGGCTGACTTCTGCGTTATGCTCGTGAACGAGTGCTTTCGTGTGTCTGGCCGCAGCACGACCTATTTGGAATTTAAAGTAAATAATGGCAATCATGGAATCTTATCATACGTATATGTGTATCTGATGTATATAGATTTAAGAGAACTTGTGAAAAGATGGTCAGAGTAGAGTTTTTTCCTCGCTGCCTTTTTCTCCACTACACTACGGCCCGAAGGCAGCGGCTTTCACTTTTATTTTACATTGCACTTTGATATTCAGAAAATAGAATGTAAATTCTTTACGTTACGTTGAATTGAATTGTCGCGTGTTGTCTTTGAATCATTGCGTCTGACTGTACAGTCGGGCAGGAGCGGCTACAGGATGACTAATCGACCTTCGAGCAACAGGTGATCGGCAGATGCATTGTGGCTGTGTAGCTGTGTAGCGACAGCAGATGCGGCGCCCCAATAAGAACTAAATGGCGCTCTGATTTGGCTCGTGTTGCGCCAAATATGCTTCTTAAATGTGCAGGTTGTCTGAATTATAAAACAACTTCTCTACGCAGAGTCAGCTGCCTCTTGTTACATTTGGGCACACAATAAGTTAGAACTACTTTGTGTTATGTCACTTTTTCTCCCTGTTTTCGTTCATGATAATTTATTATATAAACCATGAAAATAAAGTCTGACAGCAGTTCGCTCCAGTAAAAATTAAATTTTGCTTTGGTTTCAGCGTGCTGCACCATATATGGTCCTTAAATGTGCAGGTTGCCTGCTATATCCTACTATAATAATAATTGTATAACATCACTTGGATTATTTCTCATATCATTTACGCATTCTTGTTAATTGTGTAGGTATACTGCATAAAGTTCTATCTATCTCAACCTGCAACTTCTCTACAATTGTGTTTTTTTTTCTGGTTGTGCAATTAAATGTTCTGTATCTATCCATCTATAATATTATAAACGCGAAAGTTCGTAAGTATGGATGGAAGTTTGTCACTCTTTCACGTTAAAACTACCAAATGGATTTAAAAACCTATTTAGAGGCTAAAAATTTCACCCATGCCGGGATTCGAACCCGCAACCTCTGGCTATCCGTACCAGCGCATTACCAATTGCATGGGTGAAAATTTTTAGCCTCTAAATAGGTTTTTAAATTTGTTCCTTAGCACGGGTTAGTGCATTAAAAATAAAAATAGTGTTACCAAATGGATTTTAATGAAACTTTACAATAATATAGCTTATACCACAGATTAGATAATAGTTACTACGTAACAGATACATCACTCCCATACTAAAGCGAAAATACCTACGCTATAATAGCCTACAAAATCTTAATAATAATAACTACTGTTCACAGCGAGGAGAAATATACCATAAGTACCCGATCAAAGAGTCGAGATTGTGTTGCCCACCGTGCGACTCACGTGCAAGCGCGTCATCGCACGAATGCGCTAGGGTTATACCTATGATGATTATTACTGTAATAAAACGAATGTTGTGAAATAGGTAACCATATTTATTTATTTGTCAAAAATATGTAATATAAAATGACAAGCTTACATTGTATGAGTTGTTATTAGATCAGGCCTCCCTATTATCTCAAGCCAATTGCGGCGTCTGAAAAGCAAACATTAAGTTATCAAACTTAATTTTTCGTCATTGTGGGCGATTTTGACCGCCACGTTTAATCCTGAAATTGGAATGGGTTCTATTTGTCCCTCTCTATTCCTAGACAAATATTTAAAAAGGGGACAGACTAAACTGATTTTAGTTTTGAGATTGGGCGTGGCGGTCAGAGTCGACCACATTATATTGGTTTGAATTCGAGAAATATGTAAATATTTGACATCCATGTTTGTTGTACATGTTTTGTTTCTAATGTTTACTACGAAACACTAAAAAGCCAATTTAGTTGATCCTAAATTAAATTAACATTAAAAACAAATACACGCACGACAAATATGGTTAACTACCATCGATAAAATATTACTAAAGTAGTAATATTTTATCGATGGTAATATTTAATAATAATATATAATATTTTACCCATCTTTGTCGTGCATGTCTTTGTTTTTCACGACTCCACGACTTTTAGCAACTGCTAAAAGTCGTGGAGCGAACTATTATAAAATTGATATTTTTGGCATTTTCCATCAATTTACGACTATGATTGTTGTGCATTTTTAAAAATTTTCGGTATAGCCACAGTACAGCCGTGAAAACGTGACAGACAGAGACACTTACGCATAATAATGTTAGAACGGATGTGGTTATTTAGAATCAAAATTAACAAGTCCACGAAAAAAAGCAGTTACCTTTATGTATTTATTTTACTTTTATAGTACCTACCTACCTACCTAAATGTTTAAAGAAATAAATATAAGATTTAAAATACCGCTTACCTTTCTTCTTCTCTCGGCAGTGAAAAAAATTATAATTCTTCATTTGTTTTTTTACCTTTACACCCATCCACTGAACAATAATTACGTGGTTTCGGCATTACGAGTAGTAAACGCGGGAAACGTGCGGTGCGAGCGCTCAGGCGGGCGTAGCGGCCCTTTGTCGGTTGTATCGTGGACGATACGCCGAGCGGCAGGTATAAAACGCGTGACCTTGAGCGAGTGACGGACGCCTGCTTATACATCAAAATAACACACAGGCAACATTTTATAAAGATATTGTGTCGTTATTGTTATCAAACCTTGTATGTCCCCACTGCTGGGCCACGGGTCTCTTCCTGCGTCGCAGGAAGGTTAGGCCATACTCCACCACGTGGGCCAAGACAGGGTTGATGGAGGATTGTAAGACAGTGGCGGGCCTTACTGTCAGAAGTTATCAAGCCGCCCTTATGGCCTCTGATATGGCTTAACGACTGCCATTATATAACAGCCGGCACCAACGGCTTAACGTGCCTTGCGAAGCACGGAAGCGCTTGGAAAAATGCCACTAGCGGTAGTCACGGGACGCTCACACATCCCGTACCTCACCGCGCCTCTTGTTACTTAACCAAGTCCACAAGCTCTTCAGGATATTGTGTAAATTGTCCAAAATATGACGAAAAGTGTCAAGTTAGTAGAAAAAAAATTACCATCTTCGAGCTATTCCGGCGTGCGCTGCCAAAACTTTTTCTACGTCACGCTAATATAAGCTACTCGAAATTCTATCCTTCGCAGACGCAGTCGCGGACACCAGCTAGTTAATTATATAACACTTCCCCAGCAATACGCTCAGTCAGCTGCCCAATTTTATTAGTTATTATTTTATTAGGTCTACCACTTTTTGTATCTTAACATTCGTACCTAACAAATAATTTAAGTCTAGACTGAGTCTTAATACAAAAAGCTATTAAAGGTAAACACCACATGTGATACTTTTTAAATCTTAAAATAGAGTGTATGTAAGAAAGCTATATAAGTATATTTGTATCTTAACATGCGTAAGAGGTAACTTAACCCTAGGCCGACACTTGATACAAAAAGCAATTAAAGGTAATCATGGGTAACTTTTTAAATCTTAAAATAGAGTGTATGTAAGAAAGCTATATAAGTATATTTGTATCTTAACATGCGTAAGAGGTAACTTAACCCTAGGCCGAGACTTGATACAAAAAGCAATTAAAGGTAAACATGCGTAACTTTTTAAATCTTAAAATAGTAGTGTCTCTAAGAAAACTATATAATTTGGGCACACCATAGGCTACAACTATGTGTTATCCTTTGCTTTGTGTCACGTTTTTCGCTGTTTTATTTATAATTATTATGTTACTTATCTTTCTTTCTGTTTCGTTTATGTCTTGTTATTTATAATAACTATTTTTTTTTATTATGCCTTTGGATTTTCTAACGAATAAATGAATTAAAAGGTTTTATTCATAGTAACGCAGAAACTGCGACTTGATTAACGTTACAATTCGAACTAGGTGTCCATGGATTTCAAAATCTAGATTTTTTGTAGAAAAAAATTACCAATAAAACTCGAAACTTAGTCTATCTTTGTTCAATTTTCTAAACCGTGACAAAAAGCAATTTTTAAAACCTCTTCCTCAGCACTACGCTGAGGCAGCTGACTCTAGTGGCAACTGCATTTGTTTTTTTCGTTTTACGTTATCTTTCTGTTGTTGTTCATTATTGTTATTTATTTGTCTATTTGGTATCTATGATGTGTTTAGTTGTTGTTCCATGACTTTTCTCTTCTTTCTCAAGAAAAAATAAACCGACCATATATAGCTGTGTAGGTACCACCAGCAGATGCTGCGATTCAGTAAGATTTAAATATGGCTCCGGACTTAGCGCCGGTTCCGCCGAATGAGCAGGTTTCCTGAATTATAAAGATATAGTCTACAAGATCTCATAAAACCCCATAAGGCTAAAAAAATGCTCGTTCTTCTCGTTAACACTAGCAATTTTTGACTTGGGGAAAAATTCGTGAGTAAAAATCAGTTTCACCCCACATTTTAATGGCAGAGGTGCTAGAAAATCTACGAGTATATTTTTATAATATTAATACAAAAGGTACACTACATAGTTCTCAGCTATCCAAGGGTAAAATGTACGTGGAAGACGCCTATGTCCGGCAGTGGTCAAATATGGGCTTGAGGAGTAGGTATGATTGATATTTTTTTGTGAAGATATCTAGAAACTATACCAACATAATATCCTAAAGTACATATAAGTAGTCCGCTCTATGCGCAAGCGCACGCAGTAATCTCTGGAGTGATGATTAAAACGGCCTTGTCTACTGCGCACAATTAGGTCTTTGTTTCGTGGTGTTGTACCGTCGGCAAAAACAAGCACTAGCTGAATTTCAAAACTATAGCAAATTTAATTAAATTTATTATTATTTATTATAAATTTATTAAATTTAAACTTAAGATAAAGAATAATTTTATTAACAACTATAAATAAGTCAAAAGACCGTACCTACGGATTGTGAATGGCCGCTACTTATTGTAAATAATTTCTTAATATAGCGTGCCAAAACTTACGTTCCGTAGGCCTTTCTTAAGTTGTGCATCTAAAATTAAATTAAAAACTAAGAATGACAGCTGCTAACAGATAAATATTTCACAAATAAAAAAAAATCAAAAAGGCTTCAAACTAACACAGAAACCGCGACTTACAAGTTAAACTCGGTGTCCATCTGAAAATGTAGGATTATTATGGAGAAAAAATAACTCCATGCTTAGGTCTAATAATAGACACATAAGCCTTTCATACGCAGAATGATTCGAACATTATTGAATGTGGCGCAGCGGTAGCGCAATTGCCTACTATGCGAGGGGTCCCGGGTTCAAAAACCCGGCTGGCGATAAAAAAAACTTCAGGTCTTAGATGTTTACATGTTTATGACGCCGCTGTTTCTGGTTCCCACGACACAGGGTATCCTAGTGTGGGGCCAGGAGCAATGTATGAGCCTGTATGTAAATGTTAAGTCATATTGTCATCTAAATAATCTTTCAAATAACTAACCAGTTACTCTCTTTTATGCTATCCAAGACGTGGTCTATCTTCATGAAAAACTGCTAAGACGTTTACGCAAATTGCGTAACGGTGTGACATACAAAGTGGGATAAGATGCCATAGTCTTATACATTGTATTTGTAGACCATTTTTAAAGCTGAAAATAATGACACCCTATACGCCTAGTAGGTAACTAAGTGTAGTATTTTGATAAAATACAATCCCAACTCACAAGTATTACGCTTTATTTAGTGCTAATATTTGAGCCAGATCGCTGTCGGGCGGCGGAGTACCAAGAAGGCTGGCGGCATTGCCTCGCTGTATGGCTGGGTTTATCCTTTGGCCAAAGTAAGCACCAGCCCTCGGGTCTCCTGAACCGTCGACTAGACGCGACGAGATCTTCTTAAAGAGGAGTCGCGCCTCCGGACCCGCTGGCCCCAGAGTCTCGACTCCGAAAGGCACAAATAACTAAACTATGGCTTCCTACCTTGTGAGTTGGAATTGTATTTTACATATTTTTTTACATAGCCTCTATTTTTGCGTCCAAATGCTGGGCAAACGCCTCCCCCAATTCAGTCTAGAGTTTTCTGTCCTGGGCCACCTCAGACCACTCCGGCAGATGGTTGTCTAGATCATCGCTCCACCGTCTTCTAGGCCGGCCTCGATTTCGATGTCCGTCTTGTGGCACCCACTCGGTGGCGAGTTTCGCCCACCTATTCCGGCGCATTCGACTGACATGACCAGCCCAGCTCCACTTCTGTTTCGCCGTCTGGACACCCAATCGACGTGGGATTGGGGAATCGACACGACGAAACTAATATGTGCCTACATTTTATTCTGTTTAAACTTTACGAATCTCACTGGATGTCATTGGCACGCCTACTACTTAAATATGAATACATATCGTCGCCCCCGACACAGGCCTAGTCTAGTGCGGGGACAATGAAAAGTCTGTAAGCCTCCTATAATAAGCCAAAATGCATGTTCATTACAATATGTAAGTGACAGTGTCTACCTCATATGCCTTCTCGTATCCACAGTGTAATGAGGGGAAAGTCCTGCCTTTTCATAATTTATGTAACATGTTATGATATTTTTATTAATTTTAACTCAAAGTTTGTTCTTCTCATACAAACTTTGTTCAGGGATAAGATGAGGTAAAAATATTCTTTCTTTTACATCAGGAAAAAAAAAACATAAAATATTTACAATGATGCAGTTAGCCGCCTTATTGCTTACAGCATTTTATCCAGGCAACCGACGTTAGAGTCAGTTGCAGTTGTTGTAAATATGAATATAGATACTACATATTTGTAGCAAAGGGGAAAACAAAAAGTACCCGGAACCGGCGTGCGTGCATCCAACGATTTATGAACGTTGATGAAGCGAAGGTGATCTGTCAGGATCGTGGCAAGTGGCAGTCCCTGGTCTCTGCCTACCTCTTTTGGATACAGGCGTGAGGGTATGTATGTATATATGTGCATATTTATACTTAATAATAATACACATACCTTTACATACATAAAGTTACACGACGAGTAGTAGAATGCTGTTCGATTTTAACTAATAAATGAAATTAAACTTCATCAGTATGTTTAGAAGTCACATTTAGATCCCAGTCGATGTTTCATAGTGCTTATTATTATTAGGGTATATCTATTAATTACGTCAGGCGATATTGGCAATGTTTCGTCCTCGTCTCCCCCTTAGTGAGATATCGTGAGATTTCATCGTTTTTAGGGTTCCGTACCTCAAAAGGAAAAAACGGAACCCTTATAGGATCACTTTGTTGTCCGTCTGTCCGTCCGTCCGTCCGTCTGTCAAGACCCTTTTTCTCAGGAACGCGTGGAGGTATGAAGCTGAAATTTATATCAATTACTCAGGTCTACTGTCCCTTGAAGCTGTGAAAAAATCAAACTTCTAAGCCAACGCAATCAAAAGATACAGCCGTTTATGCCGCAAATTTTCGACACTTGCAAGGGAATCAAAACCTACAGGGTGCTTCCCGTGAACTCAGAATCTTGAAATTTGGTACGATGCAACGTCTTATAGCATAGATAAAGGAAAAATTACGAAAACCATAAATTTTTAGTTACATCACATAATATATTTTTTTTAATAATTTTAAACTTACTACCCATTTCCTCATAAACGCGTAGAGGTATTAAATTGAAATTCATACCAAATACTCAGGTCTATAATACAGGTTTGTACGGAACCCTCGGTGCGCGAGTCTGACTCGCACTTGGCCGGTTTTTTCCGTAATTTCGTCGATCGTAATTTTACGTCAGATATTTTAGTCTGTATTTTTATGTTCACTGCAAGGCCCAGGTTACATCTCAGAGAGAAAGCCTGTGGCATATTTACCACGCGTGCCCACCGCGGATTGGCAATTTCAAACGCTGAGGTATTTGAACACCTCTGAGTTCAGGTTTCCTCACGATGCTACGATATTATTTGTACTAAAATATCCTGAACGATTCCAATCGTGAAATGTCAAATACCACGCAATTTGCTATCACAAACCTTAGGATTTAGTGCTTAAGCTTCTGGTCCACTTTTTAGATTTCCCGTGATTTTTCTGCGTTAAAATTTGGCTTGACAATAGTACAGAATAGAATACACCAGAATAGAACAGAATTCTCTCTCCATTCTAGAACAGAATAAAACAGAACGGGACAGAACGGAATGAAACGGAACGAACTATTAATGACATACGTGCACCACAAATAAAAAGATAAATGATTGCAAATTTACTCGATTTTAGAGCCAACACTATGGTGATCATGTTATGGGCATTATCCCTTATGATAGCACAACGTGGCCGTCTTTAGGGGAGGGCTATGTCCAGCAGTGGACTAGTATAGCCTGGCGACGACGACGATTATGGTGATCCCCACACTAGGCCTCACTATTACCTCATTTCCGTTCTCCCACGGAACAATGGCAAATTTTCCGTGTAACGCGTCATTTTCCTATTTGCAGCGATCCTTATCCTAATGGCAGTGGCAATTAGCAGCTCAATTGACAAGTCTCCAAAGTCTGCTACAATTTTTTTAGTTCCTTTCAATACCATCAGTCCGCACTCGTCCAATGCTCGGCATAGGCCGCCTTCAAGGTAGGTTATTGCTTTTAATTATTTGTTCAAGAAGGTATGCTGGTCCCAACACTTATGTATATAAAATGCCACTAACGTTAGACATAGACAGTCATCCATCAATGCACTGAACGCTTATAATAATAATATGGTTTTTTTTTCAGAATTTAGAGCTCCAGGTTATAATAATAATAATAAAATCCAAATAATAATACCGCACAGAAATAAAATAAAAGAAATAGGTCAGAGGCCTTAGGGCGGCTTGAATACTTTCGAAAGTAAGACCAGCCACTAGTCTTGCAAGCCTCCAGAAATCCGGACTTGGCCCCCGTGGTGGAGTATGGCCTATACCTTCCTCAGGGAAGAGAGCCGTGCCCCTCGGTGGGGACGTAATGGATGATGATGATGATAATTGTCATCTAAATAATCCTTAATGTTATAGTAGCCCTTTTGGCAGAAAGTGTACTATATTATTTTTAATGCACTAACCCGTGCTAAGGACAAATTTAAAAACCTATTTAGAGGCTAAAAACTCCACCCATGCCGGGATTCGAACCCGCGACCTCTGGCTATCCGGATAGCCAGAGGTCGCGGGTTCGAATCCCGGCATGGGTGGATTTTTTAGCCTCTAAATAGATTTTTACAGAAAGTATACTTTACACATTTTATGAACCACGTTTCAGGGTTGTAGGGAAATAGAGTTGGTTAGCGCCCTTTGTGTACAGAACTCTCCAAAGAAAAACAGTCTTTCTTTATCAATCAAGCAGCTCGAGTGTGAGCCGACAAACGCCGTGCCTGTTCCCGCCCCAGGTTCAGTTCCCGGTGGTTCCCGGAACGCAAGTCAATCACCGCGCGCATTATAATCGCCGCTTTGTTTATACTATCACGCTGGGCAGGGGTCGGCAACCGGTGTCTCGTGTGGCTCTTCTAATCGGTTTTTATGTAGACTGTAAACGTCCCACTGCAGGGCACAGGCCTTCTCTCAGAGAGAGAGTATTTTATTTATTTTGTTACCAAGCGTTTCCACAGCGGCTTGTCAATCGCAAGCATTTATTTTATATTGTTGTACATAAAAGAACACTAATAGCACAATATAATATTGGCCTTTGCATCTACGAAATGAGATCATTTATACAGCTTAATCACTCACACAGATGTAAATAAGCAATAAGTAAATTTAATATCGTAAATAATTGCACTACACTCTAATTAATCTTGTCTCCAAGACTTAGGTTATATGGTAAACAATGCGAAATAGCATTAAGTTTGGAGTAATGGTATTTCAGAGAAAGAGAAAGCAATATTTGTTGTTGTTTTTGTAGGGCTAATAGTTATCCCGTTGGAGATTTTGAATTTGTTTAATTAAAGTTCATTCTGTATAACACTTGAATAGTATTTTAAGCAAGGGCCCTGACGGCTCTTTAAATTAAAGGATTAGTAGTTTAGGCACAGAATAACCCTTAACTTATTATGTTATGTCAAGAACCAAGAAAAAGGATGTAGGGTTTCTATGCCATTCCTACATTTAATAAGCCTATTAGATGTAGCAGAACTTTGTGATTAGCTTGATTTCCTAAATGGTTTTCGATCTCTGGCTGAGTGTTTACACTAGGCAGATGCGGCGCACGTGTGGCACCGGCCGGCGCGTGCGCACCCGTCCGTCTTTACGCCCCGTTCACACTCCAACCCTGCTGCTGCTACTACCATCGCAGGCGTTCACACACGTCTCACTTAAAGGCATCCTTCAGCTTAAGTCGAGGTTCCCCGATAGTTTACTCTCAAATTATTATTTAAAGTCAGAAAAACCTAGGGCCGCCGGTCATTATTATTACGTTTTTTTAAACAATACTGCTTCAAAAAATCCCTAAGATAAATCTAAATTTATAACAAAAATATTTTTATTTTAGTCAACGTTTTGGATAATAAGAAACTCGCTTTAAGCGGAGTAATTCAATTAGTATAAGTTTATTATGCTAATTACATTATTAATACTGTAAATTGTTAATTTATGTATAAATATATAAATAGTCTACCTAAAAAAACTTAAAACACGGCTAAAACGAATGTATATAGGCAACGAATAAAAGGAATGTGCTGAGATTGGGAGAGTTGGCGTGAAATGGAAGAGGCTTATACCCAGCATTGGGCTTCATTCATGGGCTGGATAGATAGATAGAGGTGTGTAGTTTTAAGTTTCGCAGGAGTTTGATAGAATAGCCTAGAGAATAGCACCAACCCAAATTCTTCCCGCGGGTGTCGTAAAAGGCGACTAAGGGACACAAATCAGGAGGTGGGCAGCAGCGCCCCCTGCAGTACAATTCCACCAAACTGCGATCCCCAACCCGCATGCCCAGCGTGGGGATTATGGGAATTACCCCCAAATATTGGCACAAACTTGCGCTATGGCGCTCATTAGGGGAGGGCTATGTCCAGCAGTGGACTAATATAGCCTGAAGAAGAAGAAGAGGAGTTCAAACACTGTTGCACGAGATTTTACACATTAGGTATAGCTTATTATACTTCCCAACACAGGGCACAGGCCGTCTCTAAGGTAGAATATGGTTTTTATTGGCAACTAGCTTTTCCCCGCGATTCCATCCGCTTTTGGACTTTTTTGGCATGGACTTTTTTTGCAACCCCGTTCACTCACTTAAGGGTTAAATTTAGAAAAAACGGCGAAACACGTGTTCAATCAATTATGTTGAAGAGTATTTATTAAGTTTCAGGAAAATTAGACAACATTCTTTATACCTCCCATACACATTTGGCAACCCTTTTCGCCCCCTTAGGGGTTGAATTTAAAAAAAGCCGGTCTTATTTCTTGCCTACATTATATATAGACCCTCTGTGCAAAAATTCAGCTTCCTAGGTCCAACGGCTTGGGCTGGGCGTTGATGAGTGAGTGAGTCAGTCAGTCAGAATTTTAAATTTTATTTAAATAGATTTCAAACGCTGAGGTAAGTGATCACCTCAGACGCACTGGTTTCTTCATAATGTGGTCCCTCGCCGTTGATTTGTTGCTATTTCTTTCAATTCCCAGCACCTGATCGTGATGAGCGGAATGTAAACCTAGCACAAGAAGTTTCCATCTGCTATGAAATGTTCGGTGGCCTCTTGCCCCATGGTTGTTCTAATACAGAGAGGGCTCTTTAAAATTACCTACGAATTTTAAAGTTTCAAGATACAGAGTGAAGTCAAGACACACCTTGGAACAGTACGCAGGTAAGATTTTTTTTGTAGCCTAAATATATCCCACAGGGCACAGGCCTTCTCTCAGAGAGATAGAGTCGTCGTCGTTGTCGTCAGGCCATACTAGTCCACTGCTGGACTTAGCCCTGCCCTAAAGAGCGCCACGTTGTGCTATCATAGGGAGTAATGCCCATAATCCATACGCTGGGCTTGCGGATTGGGGATCGCAGTTCGGTGGAATTGTACTGCGGACGCTGCTGCCCACCCCCCGGATTGTGTCCCTTAGTCGTTTTTTACGACACCCGCGGGAAGAATTGGGTTGGTGCTATTCTCTAGGCCGACACCACACAGCAATGAGAGAGAGAATATGTGAGCTTAATTCCTACGCTTTCCTACCGCCATCCAAGTTAACACCTCACACCCAGGTTTCCTCACGTTGTTTTCCTTCTCAGCGAGTGGTATTGCTACTACAACTTCATAACTTTGAAAACAAAGTCATTGGTACAAGCCAGGCCAAGACCGCCAATTGTATAATATTACTTAGATTTAAGAAACACGGTTGTAATATTTTTCTGGTTGTTCATTAAAGTGTATCTATCTAACTAGTGCCATCAATGGAATAAAAATCATAAAATTTTGTTTTATAATAAGTTTTTTTCAAAAAGTAGTTTTTCAAAGTTTCTGCTACAAGAAAGCAGAGGCTGTAATTATTAAAGCGCACGTATGTCATACGAGGTTTTGTAACATATTTGCGAGGAAATAAATAAAACAAGGACTTTCTTAAACGAATAAATCTTTAATCACTTGTTAAAGCAGTTAAAAAGATTTGAACAATTTATGAAATTGATTTTAAATATCTATCTATAATATAAAAATGAATCGCTGAATGTGTTGGTAAGCGCAAATCTCGAGAGCACCTGAACCGATTTCGCCAATTCTTTTTTTAGAATATTGCTTGAAGGACGAAGATGGTTCTTACGGAGAGAAAAAGTAAAAAAATAAGGAATCAACTGTTAGGCGGTACGAAGTTCGCTGGGTCAGCTAGTAATATTATAAAAAATATTCACTGAATGTGTTGGTAAGCGCAAATATCGGGAGTAGCTGAACCGATTTCGCTAATTCTTTTTTTAGAATATTCCTTGAAGTACGAGGATGGTTCTTACGGAGAGAAAAATAAAAAAATATTAAAGAATTGACTGTTAGGCGGTACGAAGTTTGCTGGGTCAGGTATTTATTCATAAAATTCTTGTAAAATATTGACCACTTCTCTGGCATAAAAACTCTTCGGTAAGATTTAAAAAAGGATGTGAACAAATTTTATAAAAAAAAATTACATATATAATTTACATTAATAGAATGTACTATAAATAGAACTATAAACCTAAAAATTTTGTCGTCAATGTTTATAATCTAATCTAATAATAAAATAAATCTCGTGTCACAGTGTTTGTTATCAAACTCCAAAACGACTGCATCGAACACATATTTTTTTTGTGAATAGTTCGTAAGCTTCATTATATAAATTAATATGACAAAAGAAGGTTTGCAGAGTCAGCTTATTTTGCATTTATTAATCGAACAATCAACTCGTCCTCTGCTGGACCACCTCCCCCATGGCACGCCAGTAAAGTTCCTTCTCTCCTCAGCCATCCTTATCCCGCCGCTGCCAGCAACCTGCTTTAGATCGTTGGTAAATAAATAATAAATATTCATGGACATATAACACAGATCTCGTTAGCCCTATACTAAGTACAACTAAATGACTTGTGTTATAGGTGCTAACTAGACGATAGATTTAATACAATAAATACACAGATAACATCCAAGACCCGAGACACACTAGAAAAGTTCGTTTCCTAGATTAACCCGGCCGGGGATCGAACCCGAGACCTTCCGTTTTACAGTCAGAGTGCTAAACTGCTGCGCCACCGAGGCCGTCTCATTCACTCACGGTCCATCGAGCTTGTGGATGCCCTAGGCTGCGTTTGGCAGTTCGAGTGTACACTCGTGAATCTTTGCACCTCATTAGCCATAGATTCTTCATCATATTATGTAACCAACCCGCTGGATTATGTAGCTTTGACTTTTACGTCTATGTAATGAGATAATTTTTGCAGCGTCCATCACTTACACTAGATGGGTAGAAGGGACCACGCGAATGCTGCAGTGCCTCGGACATCGTTTTTTATATGGCATACGCTTGCCCAGCACCTTATAAGATAACATACTCGTAACATTTACATACAGGCACATACATTGCTTCTGGCCCCACACTAGGATACCCTGTGTCGTGGGAACCAGAAACAGCGACATCACAAACATGTAAACATCCAAGACCTGGGTTTTTTTTGTCCCCAGCCGGGATTCGAACCCGAGACCTCTTCCATGGCAGGCAGATGCGCTACCGCTACGCCACAGAGGTCGTCAAATTATACCATCACATGACAGCTTAGTCAGCCTAGCCCATAGGAAAGGCCAGCTAAAGTTGAGGAAAAACATCGTGAAGAAACCTGCGACTTGGTTGGATCCGCACGCATTAACTTGGATTGAATACACCTACTATTTATTACATAAAAAGCGAGCACTTGCTATAGGCTAAAGATTTGTACCCTTTCTGGTCCACAAAAGACCCAAATTTTCTTTTGAATCCCTTCAAAAGCACACAGAGGCAGTACAAGGCCAGTGATAAGTGTACCCTACGCCGTGTGATTACTAATCAGGCTGGGCTTGTATTGAAATCGTCATCACGCATTTGAATAGCTGCAGCTGGCTGCTCGAATTCAACTCTTATCACGCTAAGGATAAGCACGGGAATCGAATAGTAAAATGTTGTATAATAAACCGTAGCAATTTAACATTACAGAATGGATATTTCATACACTTTGGAGATATTCAGTTACCTCGGGCACTGACTGAAAATCAGCGCTGAGGGCTCAGTCCCTCAGCACAACGCTGAGTCAGCTGCCTTTGGTGGCAATTTAGATGCACCACAGGCGAAAGCTATTTGTGTGTTTTTTTTTTTTGTTTATTTGTATATTTGGTTAATTTCTGTTGTGCTCGTGTTGTGTTAATTTTGTGATTTTTTGTTTCTGTGATGTGTCTTGTTGCTATAATAAATGTCTTTCTTTCTTTAAACCTGTGGCTTCGTTGGCTACGCCTGCATTGACTAGTCTTTCCTGTGGGCTAGGCCTGAAATGTTGTATATCTTTCATAAATGATAAAAACTGGAACGACTTCAATTGTGGCTTTTTTTGTAGATTAATAGTATTATTTTATAATAAAACAGAAACGGATAAGCAGGTAAAATAGCCAGATCTGGCCGAAGGTTGTAATGATAAAAATGAGGGAAATTTCGAAATGTGTGACATAATTTAAATATTTGAAAATGATAGATAGAAAAAGAAATATAAAGAATGGTGTAAAGAGGTTTGCACCGTTACAGACCTACTGTCAAGATGGTAGATATGCTGGGCAAGCCTCGATATCAACTATTTTATGTCCCCATTGCTGGGGCACGGTTCTCTTCCTACATCGCAGGAAGGTTAGGCCATACTCCACCACGGGGGCCAAGTCCGGGTTGGTGGAGGGGCAAGGCTACTTCATGTAAAACAATATCAAATCAAATCAATTTATTTCAACGTAAAGAATTTACATTCGGTTTGCTGACTGTCAATGTACAATGTAAAATGCCAAGCCGTATTGTAATGGAGAAAAAGGCAGCGGGAAAAAAACTCCAGCTAGCCATCTTTTCTGAAGTCCTCTTAAATCTAATACATCAGTTGCCAAATATGCGTATACCTTAAATGGGGTCCGGACCCGTGCTTCACTACGATTTATTTTAACGCATTTTTTCCGAAAAATAGCCCAATTAAACTTTGTTATGAATTAATTGCAACTTCGAATTTAATATAAAATGGTCTTTCTCACAGTGTTCTTTGCGGCGTTTAGCTTTTGGGAAAAAATGCGTTAAAAAATCTTATTGATTAAATATTTGTTAAATTATGTATTTTTTATTTACGTCACTGTACTAAGGGACAATAACGTCATCAGTTGGAGCACGGGACCTTAGGTGGGTCCCTGGTCCGGACCCCATGCCCAAGCATTAGTTAAATGTCTTACAAAATTAGGGATAACATAAGTGCTACGGCCATACACACGAACAGCACTCGAGCAAGCAGCGTCCGAGTGGTCTGTTCACTCACCTAGTGTGAGTGAAGCTGCCACTGAACGTTGTATAAATGATCTCGTTACGTAGATGCAAAGGCCAAAGTTTTTTGGAGTTAAGGCAGATTTTTTCTTTTACCTTGTAAAAGCCTTCATACTGGCTTTAAATTAGGACTCAAGAGCTGGGAAGTGCCGAAAACCATGGGTGACGAGTTGATGGTAACGTGATAATAATATGTGAACTCTCTGCAATGACCAAAATGTTTAGACAATCGCTGAAAAGTTGTTAAATGCCTCTTTTAATTATTATATATAAATTTATTTTATTTAACTTGTGCTGCGGCGGGTTAAATCGCTTATTTTCTCTCCTACTATAACTGCGCAAAATGGCTTGCTTTCATAATAAAATGAAAGACTACTGAAGGTAATTACCCCGGCGTGGGAAAAATGGTTCTATAAAACGCAGCGCAGCTCCTAACACCTGTATAGAAATCACACCAATCTATCCAGCCTTGAAACGCCCTTGCTGGACATCAGCCTCTTCTTCTGGACACGCCATCCCAATCATTCGCCACCAATTCCAACCGACTACCCGTATTTCAGTTCTCGTTTCTTCTTTTCCGTCAATGGTTGTCTGGAAGAAATTACTTTTAGTAATAAGGCCGCCACTTGTACTGTACTGTTATTTTATAAGTCTCTTATGTAATCCTTGGTGTACATGCAATAAAGAATATTCTATCTATCTATCTATCAATCTCACCCACAGCGGTCCATCGCAGTGTCTCCACAAGACACCTCCTCACAAATCCTCATCCATTCCAGGACCGAATCCAATTGTTTTTTTCCACCGATGCCATTCCCAGAATTTCCTTAGCAGGTCGTGCTAAATGAGTTTTTGAAATGCCTCCGCTTCAAGCATTCCTCCGGGGGGTGGGAATCAATTACGCCAGCAGAGGTCCCAACTGCCACTGAACTACTTTTAATACACTTTTAATCATATCTGGGTGTTTTGAAAGCGGCCGGTTATAAGAATAATAACATTTCAATGCAAATTAGAGTGTTTAAAAACCTATTTAGAGGCAAAAAATTCCACCCATGCCGGGACTCGAACCCGCGACCTCTGGCTAACCGTGTACGGGTTAGTGCATTAAAGAAAAAGAATATAAATTAAAGTGTTACAAGTTTAAGTAAAGAAATCCTGGAAAGGAAATGGCGCTGGATAGGACATACACTACGCCGCGATAAGAGATGCCTGACCAGACAAGCACTTACGTATACTGCCACTGGGCAGCCGAGGGGTATACGTAAGTGTATCCTTTTGAATAAACTATATGGCATAGGAGTTCGCGGAGCAGCACACGCATGGCTTGCTTCCTACTTAAAAGACCGAGAACAGTCAGTAGAAATTGAGTTTTACAACTACGAGCTAAAACAAATTGAAAAGATAAGGTCAGAACCTATAATTGTTAATGCATCTATTCCACAAGGCAGTGTTATTGGTAGTTTATTATTTTTAATATATATCAACGATCTACCCAAAATTTTGGACGACTCATGTATTTTATTCGCGGACGATATCTCTCTGCTCACATCATGCCAAGATAGCACAATTATAAATTCAAAATTACATACTATGCTTTTGACACGAATGAATGGCTAAATAAACACAATTTAGAAATTAACTTCCAAAAAACAAAAATTATTACTTTCCACCCATATCAAAAACGCTCATGAGACATAGATATATCGTTTAATGGGTTTAAAATAGAACAAGTTGATAATATATCATTGTTAGGTTTAATTATAGATAAGCACATAAATTGGAAAGCACATATACAAAAAATTAAATCAAAATTGTCATCCTTCGCATACGGTCTTCGAGAAGTAAAAAAAACAACTAATGTGCAAACAGCCCTCTTAACTTATTATATTACGCATACGCTTACGCCTGGCTGTCGTATGGAATTATAATGTGGGGTAACAGTACAGACGCACCGCAACTCTTCACCCAGCAAAAAAAATTGGTTAGAATAATAACAAATATAGTGAATACCGACAGTGGTAAAACATATTTTATAAATTATAACCTGCTTACCTTACCAACTATTTACATATTAGAAATTTCAAAATTTGTCAGACAACATAAAGAACTTTTCATAAAAAAAGAAGATGTCACTATAAGACCCATAAGACATAAAAATAAATTGTTATTACCCACCTCTCGAATGCAATTACACTCTTCCAGTACATTGATAATGGCTATAAAAATGTATAATAAACTCCCAAATCACCTGAAAGAATTAAATAACGACTACAGTTTCAATAAAGATTTAAAGAAAATACTAATTTCAAAATGTTATTATACGATAGAAGAATATTTAAAAGATAGTATAGATGAAATGAGATAAATAATTGTATAAATGTAAGTTTATGAATATAATTAATTAAAATTGTATGATAATTAATCAAATTAATTTTAAATTAATGTAATACAAACTTTTATATAGCACTTTTTATATAGCACTTAAAAATGTTGCGTGCCCTACAGGGTCCACAAAGATCTTATCAAATAACTGTTAAGTTATAATGTAACAACCTTGAAACTTGTGGAATGCAATAAAGTATTGAGTATTGAGTATATAAGTTGTAGACTTTTAGTCCGGATTTACTTACGGGTGTTGTTATATCGGAAAAGTCCGACCAGGTTTCGCTCCGATTCGCAGAGCTTAATAATGGTGAGCAGAGACGGAGCTCGCGTCGTCGGTTGCTCGTCTCACACTGTATATATATAAGTTATATATACCGGCCAAGGACCTGGAAAAGATCAATAGACCAAGAGGCCAAGTCGATCGGCACTAGCTGGCCTGAATTGGAAGCTGCCGCGAAACACCGTCAAGAGTGGAAATCTGTGGTTGAGACCCTATGCTCCCCTAGGAGTTAAAGGACCAAAGAAGAAGAAGAAGTTACAAGTATTATTCTGGCTCCCGAACTAAACTTAATGTTAGAAATATCTATGTAATTTCCTTTTTTATGTACAATAACAATGAAGTGTTCTCTATCTATCTAATACGAGTATCTACATTAAATTGCCTGAAATTTACGGAAATCTTATTTATCAATAAAGTATTTTTTTCCGTAGCTTATTATAAACGTCCCAAAAACGTCAAACGTCAAAGAGTGGACCGGTGTTAAAACCGCGGAGGAGCTGTTCAGAACTGCACTGAACAGAGATCGCTGTAAAGAGCTGACTGCCAACCTCCAGTAATGGAGAGGCACTTTAAGAAGAGGATAAACGTCGCACTGCAGAGTACAGGCTTTCTACCATAGAGAGAGAGAAAGTATAGGCTTAATTGACGACCTCTGTGGCGCAGCGGCAGCGCATCTACCTACCACGCATGAGGTACCGGGTTGGAACCCCGGCTGGGGACAATCCTAGTGTGGGGCCAGAAGCAATGTATGTGTTAATTAATTACTACGCGTGCTCGCCGCGGATTGGCGATTTCAAGCGCTGAGGTATTTGAACACATCAGACACTAGGCTTCCTCACGATGTTTTCCTTCACGGATAGCTAGTGATATTGCTAACATACCTTCACACGCGTACATGCTTACATGCGCGCACTGGGAATCGAAACTAGATCTCTAGCTTCCGAGTCTATTGTTCTACCCACTGAGTTACCGCCGCTTCTTTATTCGTTATCAACCCTTGTACGTCCCCACTGCTGGGGCTCGGGTCTCTTCCTGCATCGCAGAAACGTTAGGCCATACTCCTCCACGGAGTCCAAGTCCGGGTTGGTGGAGGGTTGTAAGACAGTGGCGGGCCTTACGGTCAGAAGTTATCAAGCCGCCCATAAGGCCTCTGACATGGCTTAACGGCTGACATTACATGACAGCCGGCACCAACGGCTTAACGTGACTTGTGAAGCACGGAAGCGCTCGGAAAAATGCCACTAGCGGTAGTCACGGGACGGTCACCCATCCTGCACCTAACCGCACCTGTTGTTGCTGAACTCGAGTGATTGAATCCAACCACTCGGTTCGACTAGGCCACGAGCGCTTCTTTTCGCTTCTTTATTATTGTGCCCCAATTATTTTAGAGCCCTCAATTTTATTCACTGTGGATTCCATTATTCTTATGAATTTCTATTTCACCCTGCATACTTCCAATTAAGACATCCCCCCAGGAGTGGGGGAAGACGTACAGAAGGCTACATATGTGACGGGCGACATATTAGTAGAGGCGCGGGGGGGGGCGCTTTTCAGACTTTAATTTGATATTGATTTTTTTTGAGTCGAGGTTAAGGAGCTGTGAGTCTTGTGCGGGTTTTTATTTTTTTTTGTTTCGCCACTCGAATACTAAGTAGGTGTTATTTGCCGAAGTTGAGCGGGCTTACTTTTAATCGACTTCAAAAAAGAAAGAGGTTCTCAAATCGTTTATTTTTTATGTATTGTGCGAATTGCTTGTTAATAAATACATTTAAATACTAAATGCAAGTGATATTAATATTATAAATTAAGTAAAATTGTCGAATTATATATTAAATTTATAATTGAATGATTTATTTTTGTGAATGTATTATTTTTGCACAGGAATGGAATTTAAAATTAAATATGTGTTATGAATGAAAAATTCTTTATTGCACTAAAAACAGGTCCCAACGGCATCCTGGGGCTGTTAAATGATAGGGCGGATAGCCCGTTTTTGAAGCACCACTCCAAGGTGCATTTACATTAATTTATCAGAGCGTTATCTAATTGTATCTTACTAACATAGACTAAGCTCGTACTAACAACTCTATGGATTTGTTTATCTGAAATAAACGTATATAATAATAATAATAAAAACATAATTTGTACAAAGGCGACCTTAATACTAGATAGTATTTTCTTCCAGCTAACCCACGATGATGCGGACAAAGGAAGGGGTAGTGCCAGTAACCAATTTAATATAAGAGTGATTTATTACATAAACTAAATTAACTAAATAATACAAAATAATATAGTTTAAATACACAATTCTAAAAACCTATTTAGAGGCTAAAAATTTCACCCATGCCGGGATTCGAACCCGCAACCTCTGGCTATCCGTACCAGAGGTTGCGGGTTCGAATCCCGGCATGGGTGAAATTTTTAGCCTCTAAATAGGTTTTTAAATTTGTTCCTTAGCACGGGTTAGTGCATTAAAAATAAAAATAGTGTAATTAAATACACAAACGTATATAACGTAGTACCAAAAATATAAAATGATACTCAAATACATATTTACTGTAATCTACGTACATACTTATAATCAATATTACATACATAACATACTATAATAATATAATACTTCATAGATTAAATACAAACCAGGGGTGGGCAGCAGCGCCCCCTGCAGTACAATTCCACCGAACTGCGATCCCCAACCCGCATGCCCAGCGTGAGATTATGGGGATTACCCCCTATGATAGCACAACGTGGCGCTCTTTAGGGGAGGGCTATGTCCAGCAGTGGACTAGTATAGCCTGACGACGACGAAGACGACGACTTCATAGATCCTGGATAACTCTATGGAAGCCCAAAGTAGTGATCGTGAACCTTACTCTTAAACACGTCTACAGATGGAGACTGGCGAATGGTCAGCGGCAAAGCGTTCCACAGACAAACCGCTGTCACAGTGAAGGAATTCGAATAGCCCGCCAATTATGTTACAGCATGTAGGTACTTAAACTTTTGGTTAACATCCTGTTTAGTCTCTCAAATATATACATTACCTTCTACTGTCATATCTCCATTGTAATTATCCTAAGCATGACAATTTATATCTTACCATATACCTCGCCAGAGGCACGGGCCTGCTCGCCATAAACACAGGCTACATGTGAGCCTAGCTATGGCAGCAGACATGTACCCAAGTACATTTTATGTTATGTTTTTTCTTCTTAGAATAACTTAATGTAGATGTATCACTATGCAACCTTTACCTTGAATAAACAAATTTATTATTATTATTAAAAAACAATGTAATTTATTTTTTGGAATAATATTATTATTATGTATTGTGCCCCGATGTCTCTCTTTTTGGAACAAGTCTTACATTGGAACGTATATAGACAACACAATATAAAAAAATATTGTTACTTGATTACTCTAAGACTCCGGGACCGATTTGGAAATAGTACGAGTATATTTTACACTATTTTTATTTTTAATGCACTAACCCGTGCTAAGGAACAAATTTAAAAACCTATTTAGAGGCTAAAAATTTCACCCATGCCGGGATTTGAACCCGCAACCTCTGGTACGGATAGCCAGAGGTTGCGGGTTCAAATCCCGGCATGGGTGAAATTTTTAGCCTCTAAATAGGTTTTTAAATAGTATATTTCATTACAAGTGCGGAAAGGCTGTCATTGCAAAGAGTTCCGACAAATGTCTATTTTATAGGTTGACAGTCGGAACAAGTTGCAATGAGGGTGCCGCACGTGTACTGAACGACTATTTTTAATACAGTTGCGAAAAAAATAAGCAATTTAATTAAAAAAATATATTTGGAAAATGGCGCCAACCGTAAAAAAATATAAGCAGAGATTTTTTTTCTTCACCCATTCTAGTAGGCAAAGGGAACTATGAACACACAGCCAAGTCTTCAGTAGATTTTTTTTATTGATATGAAATGAAAATGAAATTTAATGAGATGAAATGAAATGAAACCTAACTTAACTCATTCAATCAAATCATTAAATCTGATATTGAAATAAATTAGTAGCTCATAAAAACTTCTATGATTTTTTTTTAGTAAAAACTTCATGGTTGGTTTTTCTTTTTAATAGACATTATTTTGACAGTTGGGGAAGAAAACGAACGAGTGCGGGAAAGGTAAAAAAAAAAGCACGAGTGTGTAATAGCCCACATCCCGCACGCTATACGTCCCTGTAATACGCCACTTTTTGAGCAACTGTATTAAAATAGTACATTACACAACTAGGGTGGTAATATAAAGAAAGGCCGAGATCGCAGAAGTTTGCGGCCCGAGCTGCAAGCGAGGGACGTAAATATGCGATCGAGAGCTTTCTTTATTACCTCCCGTTTTGTGTACATCTTTTTATGTCAACACTTGGCCAGAAAGCGGCTTTTTCCGTACGCGCAGCGTGCGGAAAAAGCCACTTTATTGCCAGGTGTGGCATAAAATGTTTTTTGGCTTGAAAGGGTAGATTTCCAGGTGGATTCCATACTCATCAAGTCAGGATCTGACGATGGGATTCTGGGGAAATCTAGAGCACTCTTCAAATTTTAAACGGACACTTGAAGCAAATTGGTGTTATTACAGGGAGTCGTCTTACGGCCTTACTTATTACACCACTTTTCAGTAAAACACTCCTTGAGGTGCTTTGTTTAATATGTGGTTACGTCTTTTAATTGTAAAATCTCCACTCTCCAAATCTCATTTTATTGGGCGTTTTTGGAGTGTGTTAAGGAATTGTAATTTTATAAGGCCCTTAACCTCTGAATGTATTCCGGTAGGAATAGGAATAGTAACAATGAAAATGAAAACATAAAATGAAAATATAAAAATTCAATGTTTTTTGAAAAAAAAAATATCCGAAATCTCAAAACTGGAACAGTCTTCAGTGTCGGTATTGAAAGAAATCTAATTTTCTTTTAAAACTATTCTTTGTTTTCCTTAAAAACATGTTGTACAATGCTTTCCAGAGTAGAGGCTGCCCCTTTTATCTTTGATACCAGCGATCACCTATAGTTTTTCCTTCATTTCACCCGTTGAATAGCAAGTCAGGTTTACCAGAAGCGGTGAAATGGGGTCTTAGTAGCCTTGGGTAACTCAAGAGCCAGATATGAGTGCACACAACTTCCTCGCCGTCAAGTGTGTCTCATTCATATCCCAGACATGTCAACTATATCTGGCTCCCTCACACGTACTCTCAACTCAGTACGGTAGTCATCTCCGGCTACTTTATCCAGCTCACACACAATGCGCGAGAGCGAGATCAACATCGTCTGACATCGGTTACATTCGGCCGCATTTCTCGTCGTAACCAACGAGCGATGAGAGAAAGTTGACCAAAAAAAAATGTGTGAACTGGATAAAGTAGGGAATATGTAGACCAGACTGACTCACCACTTGTGTCTCTTGTTTCCACACGCACTTAGTTGATTGGACGCCGTATGAGCTAAGACACAAGTGGTGAGCGAGATATGATAGAGATATAGTGTGTCTCGGTGAGCAAAAATATTAGATAAGTATAACAACTCCCTCTACGAACACACTTTGCCCAAGTCTAGGTCTTAGCAAAGCAGTGTTACGGAAATCTAGATTTCCGAGCAAGCAGACCTAACCTAAGCTAGCAATCAGTAGAAACCCTGTAATTACGAGGTACGCCTGTCCGTCTGTCCGTACGTAAGCTTTGATTTCCAGCACGACTTTCCCACAGCTCCGAAGCGAAGAATTTAGACCTTCAGATAGCTTCAATGCTGTTTGCTTTGTGTGGTCACGTCCGACACATAGATTAATTAAGTGGAGACTTTGTAAAACGGTACTTTAGGCCATTGATTTCGTAGGTGGGTGGTTATAACGCCCGGCAGATAACTTGGACAACATCCGCGCAGTCGGAATGAGTAAGAACAAACTATTTTACGTAAATGTAAAAAGAGATAGATAGACATATTTATACAACAACAACACAGAAGAAACAAAATAGACAAACTGAATAGACTTAGATTTAAGAATCATGGTTGTAATATTTTTCTGGTTGTGCAATAAAGTGTTCTCTATCTATCTATCTATCTAGACAGATAATTGACATAATATGAGCAAAACATAAATAAATGAAATACACAATAGATGGAATAAAAAAAACATTTAGCCAGTGGTGTGCCTAAATTGTCACAAAACGTAGCTGACTCAGCATAGGGAACTAATAGCATAGGAATCGCTGAATGTGTTGGTAAGCGCAAATCTCGAGAGCAGCTGAACCGATTTCGCTAATTCTTTTTTAGAATATTCCTCAAAGTCCGAGGATGGTTCCTACGGAGCGAGACAATCAAAAAAATTAAAGAATCGATGGTAGGCGCTACGAAGTTCACTGGGTCAGCTAGTCTTTCTATAATATAAAAATGAATCGCTAAATGTGTTGGTAAGCGCAAATCCCGTCAGCAGCTGAAACGATTTCGCTAATTCTTTTTTAGAATATCCCTTGAAGTACAAGGATGGTTCTTACGGAGAGAAAAATAAATAAAGAGTCGACTGTTAGGCGATACGAAGTTCGCTGGGTCAGCTAGTTATAAATAAAAATGGAATAGGGCGTGACGACAGCATGAAATAATCAAAGATTCAAGGGAAAGTACATATTAAAAGGATTTAATAGTAGAATATGCATTAAGGGAATAAAACCATGTATTACGTCATTGGCGGTATATTGAACCCTGAGCGGAGCGAAGGACTCCGAGTTAACTCCCGAGCGCAGCGAGGGAGTTAAATTTTAACTCCTGAGCGAAGCGAGGGAGTTATGTAGAGTCCTGAGTGAAGCCAGGGGTTCATACCGCCCGAGACTAAGACATGTTTTATTCCAGAGGTGAATACTCTACTTTTCACACCATCTGGGAGACAATAAAATTTTTCTTTTTTATATTGGTGTTTCGCGCGGTCATACGACACAGTAGTTCAGAAAAAAAAGAAAAAAGGGGTGAGTTTCGAACAACAATTCGAATTTCGAATTGCAATGCGGGGCTTCTTCATAGTTTTCATGCGAATTTTGACATTCTAAATTCAAATCACTTTATTCCCTAGGGAAATTCTTCTTTATTATTGCCCTCGAGAGACAAGGCTATGCTTTACGATGATATTTGACGGTACGTAATAAGGCATTGTCGAGCAGGAGGTGTGAAAAACAATGTTTTTATTTTTATAAAAAAAAATAAAGTAAAACATTATGATACTGCCTTCAGCTATTTTGGCTGAAACACACATCACACCACGTGACGTCACGCTTAAGTTAACATTGGTAAACTTCACCCGAGCTTTGTTGTGACTACTAGTGATTACGAGGTTTTTTACCAGAGCGTAACGTCAGATGCTGTTTTCCTACACATTTAAAATAATTCTAAAAAAATGACTTTAATCTTCGTTAAACGCTAGTTTATTACTAAAATATAGTTTTTTTTTCTGTAAATATTAAATGTGGGGACATTATGGAAGAGGATTTCAAAAACTGCCGGCAGATCCTGTAAGCGGCAAGCTAGAGACAGGGCTCTATGGCGCTCATTAAGAGGGCTATGTCCTGCAGTGGAATAATATAGCCTGAAGAAGAAGAAGTAGAGGAGAATTATACTATTTTTATTTTTAATGCACTAACCCGTGCTAAGGACAAATTTAAAAACCTATTTAGAGGCTAAAACCTATTAAGCCTCTAAATAGGTTTTTTAAATTTGTCCTTAGCACGGGTTAGTGCATTAAAAATAAAATAGTATAATCATGTGGGTACAGTGATATCGTTCCGATGTAAGACCTAACTGCAAAGTAGGTAGTCGGGGCTGTAAGTGATGCAATTTGCTTAAGCCAGATGTCGCTGCCTGTACGTAATACAGAGAATAGTGTAGTGGTTCGAAATTTCACTGATGCCGGTGAGTCGCCCATTGGCTCAATTGGTAGAGCGCTGGCACGGATAGCCAGAGGTTGCGGGTTCGAATCCCGGCATGGGTGAAATTTTTAGCCTCTAAATAGGTTTTTAAAAGAAGAGAATTTAAAAGTCTTTTGTGATGCCTATTACATAGGTATTTCTTAACCTAAGATTACAAAGTTCCATTGGGGGCCACGGTACATTTGTGCAAGTGGCCTCAGTCTGGGTGTGTTTTCATGTCTGTGATGTCCTTCCCTGGTTAGCATAGCACAGGGTTAGCATAGCACAGGGTGTGGATGGTTATTTGTTCAAGTTGTTTGTCGGGCATTACACATCTGTTTAATTTGTGTGCGCACGTCCATTACATACATTAATTAACTGAAAACATCCCAGAAGCCTTCTTAAGTGATTGGTCAGTGGGATAAAACAATTTTGAAAACCTATTTAGAGGCGAAATATTCCGCCCATGCCGGGACTCGAACCCGCGACCTCTGGCAAACCGTACCAGCGCTCAGCAAAATTTCGAACCTCTTTACAATGTTGTCTATATTATTATTATTATTCGAGTCCCGGCATTGGCCGATTTTTTAGCCTCTAAATAAGTTTCTAAAATAATCCTCAGCACGGGTTCATCATCATCATCATCTATTTAGAGGCTAAAAATTTCACCCATGCCGGGATTCGAACCCGCAACCTCTGGCTATCCGTATCCGTACCTGGTACGGATAGCCAGAGGTTGCGGGTTCGAATCCCGGCATGGGTGAAATTTTTAGTCTCTAAATAGGTTTTTAAATTTGTTCCTTAGCACGGGTTAGTGCATTAAAAATAAAAATAGTGTAATCATCATCATCATTTCAGCCTATTGCAGTCCACTGCTGGACATAAGCCTCCCCCAGGGTGCGCCACAAGACCCGATCTCCCGTTTTCGCCATCCAGTCACCACCAGCCACCTTTTTGAGGTCGTCGGTCCATCTGGCCGGAGGGCGTCCTACACTACGCTACGCTACGCTACGTCCTACAGCACGGGTTAGTGCAACAAAATTTGAATTTTTGACATGATAAGAGTAAAAGCTTAGCCGAAACTAGAAATAAACGTGTATTTAACGCACGCTCCATCAAACCCACCGCTTGGAATCAACCGCTTGAGTTAAGCTACACAGGGGCGGTCATGTGCAGGATGGGTGACCGCCCCATGACTACGTTTCCGAGCGCTTCCCTGCTTCCCAACGCACGCTAAGCCGTTGGTGCCGGCTGTCATGTTATGGCAGCCGTTAGCCATGTCAGAAGCCCAATGGGTGGCTTGATAACTTCTGACAGTAAGGCCCGCTTATAGTCCTCCACCAACCCGTACTTGGCCCCCGTGGTAGAGTATGGCCTAACCTTACTGCGATGCAGGAAGAGACCCGTGCCCCAGCAGTGGGGACATGCGAGGGTTGACGTGACGTGGGGTTGATGTGGTATTGCTTAAATATTTATAATTACATAAATTGACAATTACAAAAAAAAATGTTATGAAGCATTCAATTATTAACTTTTTTGTTAGTTTTAACGCTGACTTGTACCGTCCTACCGGTAAAGTCTGAACTGCAACTCTACAACGACAGCAAGAGATAGAAAAGCGTTTCACAAAACTTTCCGCTCATTATGGCGGCATCGGCAACGGGCGCGTGGCACCCAGTTTGCTGTGTGTTTAGGTACATCACAGATTAACCAGAAGGCTGGCGAGGTATTTTCTTCGGTCCTTTAACTCCTAGGGGAGCATAGGGCCGCAACCACAGATTTCCCCTTCTCACGGTGGTTCGCGGCAGCTTTCAATTCAGCTCAGCTAGTGCCGATCGACGAAGCGCTCGTGGCCTAGGCGAACCGAGTGATTGCAATCAATCACTTGGTTAAGCAACAACAGGCGCGGTCAGGTACAGGATGGGTGAGCATCCCGTGACTACCGCTAGTGGCATTTTTCCGAGCGCTTCCGTGCTTCGCAAGGCACGTTAAACCGTTGGTGCCGGCTGTCATATAATGCCAGTCGTTAAGCCATGTCAGAGGCCTTATGGGCGGCTTGATAACTTCTGACAGTAAGACCCGCCACTGTCTTACAATCCTCCACCAACCCGGACTTGGCCCCCGTGGTGGAGTATGGCCCAACCTTCCTGCGATGCAGGAAGAGACCTTGCCCCAGCACTATACAAGGGTTGATAACATGCCGATCGACTTGGCCTCTTGGTCTATTGATCTTTTCCAGGTAGTCATTGGCCGCTCCCTCTTTCGGCTGCCCCATAGGGTATATGTAAGTGCTTGTCTGGTCAGGCATCTCTTGTCACCGCGTAAGTTATATCCTATCCAGCGCCATTTTCTATCCAGGATTTCTAGGCGAGGCGAGGTATAGACGGGATTAAAGTATTTTTCTTGGCTGATCCAATTTCCCAAATTGCTCCCGATCCAAAAAGAAAAACACGTACGATGCAAAATTTTTTAGATGATCCAACGTTGTAGGTTTTTCAATACAAAACGGACTCTTAGGAAAACCCCATCGAAAAAATCTAATGGCGATAAATCGCATGAAGGTTAGCGGATAGGCAGTCTTTAAAAGTAAAGACTTTACATGTAAACTTTGTTTTTTCGTTAGTTTGTTTGTTACACTTTATTGCAGAATAAAACCATAACGATAACTTAAATAACATCAATGTTAAAAAAAATACGTACAAGGGAGGACTTACTGATGCGTTCCCTATAATAATATAATAAATGAAATAGCACGTGATATAAGGGTAGGTTTCGCTCTTGTTCGAATAACTGTTATTCTTGCTATTACTCTAGGATAACAAAAACACTCCATATCGACATAGAAACATATAACGTTAGTAGGACCGTAAAGAAAGTGGACTGGAGTTGACATTTTGCCCCGTCCTAGCTCACTAGGCGTCCAATAGGACAATGGACTGTGGCCCACTTGTGAGAACTAGGCCCTAGGGTGGTGCAGGCCACAAGAGTGCAGACTAAAGCTCCGTCGGAACTTTTGCCTGCAAAGTGTAAAAACGTTGGTCTGAGTTCACAAGTTAGGCGTTTCATTTCTACACTACAAGTGTAGAAAGTACTAGTTTTCAGAGACTTGTTATTTAAATTTCTTCGTAGGTCAGCATACGTTGAGTCGCTCGATAAAGAAGTAAATGGCATACGTTAAATTACATTACATCACATTGCATTACACTACAATACATAACATCACGTAACAGTACATCACATTACATCACACTACATTACATTTCATAACATCACATTAAATCACGTTCACCCATTCACCTGGTCTCTGCCACGGATGGGTAGGCAGAGATCAAGGTTTGCAACTTTCTCCTGACAAACCTGTAAAAAACTGGGTTGTTAGGTGGGTGTCATGTTTGGCTTTAGTCATAATCTGCTTTTAGTCGTGTTTTGGTTTTGTCATAATCTGGTTTGGTCATATTTATTCACATTTAGCCATGTTTTGTTTTAGTCATCTTCTGTTTTAGTTAAGTTCTTGTTTGATCATGATTATAGTCGTGTTAAGTTATATTCCGCTCTATTAATATTCTACTCTAGTCATATTATGCTTTAGTCATGTTCTGGTTTGGTCATACGTGACGTATTAGTTTCAAATATATTAATATTTATAATAACTAAAATTGCCTATTTACCAATAAACGACGCGTAAATTGACCAATACGCATAATGCCAACACGAGCAATCAGTCGCGAAATGAACTACCTTAAATAATACAGTAGGTAGCATTTTGATGTAATAAAATTAAAAAAATATGGATTTACAATTTTGTTTGAATCAGAGAGGATTTGAAACATTATTAGAACATGACCAACGCAGAACATGACTAGTATAGAACATGACCATACGCAGAACATGACTAGGATATAACATGACCAACGCAGAACATGACGTGGATATATTAACATGACCAACACAGAACATGACTAGGATAGAACATGACTAGGGTAAAACATGACCAAAGCGAATCGTGTCCATTGAGGAACATGACTAAAGCCGATTATGACTAAAGCCAAACATGACACCCACCTAACAACCCCAAAAAACTGAATGTTGACCTCGGTAAATTATATATCTAGGAAAACAAACGCATAACACAAATACCTAATGGCCAATACCAGGTAACTTATTAGTGGCAGGTAATTATCGTGTCTCATTAATAGAACTACGAGAAATAACTATTTCTTTTGTTTTCGCATAAAGTTCCTTGCCCAGAACGCCGAACGTCGAATTCCCATAATGTCAAAAATATATAAACGAATATGTCGCAACGAATATTTACGTACCTTCCCTTAAAAATAACTATTTCTCGTACACCAATCACACACCATCAATCAGACTGCGAGTAGAATATATTTCTCGTAGTCCCATTCAATTTTTCATTAACTTTTATTACGGAATAAAAGTTAATGAAAATTTGAATGGGATGGATAGGTCCCATTCAAATTTTCATTAACTTTTATTCCGTCTAGAATATTCTGGCTTTGGTAAATAGATATTCAGGTTTGAATCAAATGGACAACACATCTTTGTGTCCAAAATATCTCTGTCTCGAGACACTATAACACGACGAAGCGTTCGTGGCCTAGTCGAACCGAGTAATTAGAACCAATCGCTTGAGTTAAGCAACAACAGGCGCGGTTGGGTGCAGGATGGGTGACCGTCCCTTGACTACTGCTACTGGCATTTTTCCGAGCGCTTCCGTTCTTCGCTAGGCACGATAAGCCGTTGGTGCCGGCTGTCGAGGAATGGCAGTCGTTGAGCCATGTCAGAGGCCTTATAACTTCTGACAGTAAGGCCATTGTCTTACAATCCTCCACCAACCCCGGCTTGGCCCCCGTGATGGAGTATGGTATAACCTTCCACCGATGCAGAAAGAGACTCGTGTTCCAGCAGTGGGAACATACAAGGGTACAAGGGGTACACGATATAGATCGATATCGTGTTTTGTCAGTGATGACTCATCGATGTGAGACCTGGTCGCTGACTATGGGCCTCATAAGAAGGCTCAAGGTATCCCTTGGAGCCATGGTAGGAAATTCGTATCGAATCAGGACCCGAGTTACTAAGGTTGTTGAACCAGCCAGTTGAAGTTCCAGCGGGCGGGCCACATACCTCGGAGAACTGATGGCCGTTGGGGCGAAAAGTTCTGACTTGGCGACCGGATGACGCGGCGTGGGCACGCCCAAGACCAGATGGTCTGGAGACCTGGTTATGGTGGCGGGAGTCGCTGGTAACGAACGGCAAAAGACCTTGAAGCTTTGAAAACCTATGTTGCTTATGTAGTGCAGTGGGCGTCAAATGGCTGATGTTGATGGTTTGAATGCCAGGTGGGTGAAGTAATGTCAGTGTGAATTATAAACTAATACCTCTAAATGAATAAGTTATTGAGAACTTAGGTTATTACGTATACAAAATCCATAAAATGACTATTAAGGGTATGTGCAGACAATGTGGTTATGGACATCATTTAATATAAACTCTCATATCCATCCATCCATAGTTGAAAACGCTATCAGTGATCTTTGCTAGGAAACCTGAATTTCTGATGAGTTCACAAGCGAAAGGAAAATATCATGAGGAAACCTAAGTGCCTTCTTCATCGCCCGATCCTCTCCCATCCTTTCTAAATGAAATCGCTGACGCAGTCTGTGTGATTTGGATCCTCCGATAATGTCAGGCTCAGAAACTAGGTCTACAAATTCTTGGCTCTTCAAAATTAAATGAAAATGTGAAAATTATTTTGTTGAATTCCGCCAAAAAATTAATACTAATAAAATAAATTATAGCATTTTAATGTTATTATGGATTTCCGCAAAGTAACACCTGATTCCATATACATACATAACCTCACGCCTGTATCCCAGAAGGGTAGGCAGACACCAGGGACTGCCACTTGCCACGATCCTGACAGATCACCTTTGCGTCATCAAAGTTCGTAAGTCGTTGCATGCACGCATGCCGGTTCTGGGTATTTTTTAACTTCCCCTTTGCTAGTACATCCCCTATTTGGTCGACGTATGTCCGCCTGAAACATCCCTTACCATATAATAAAAATTATAATGGAAAATTTGTTATAGACTGACGAACTCCAATTGACGTATTTGAGCAAGTGCACGTTTAAAAAAATAACCACGTAAAAGTGAAAGTGAAATGTTTTTATTGCCAACAAAAAAATAAATAAACAAGGTACAATAACTGAGAAAATGTTTTAAGAACTAAATTTGGCAAAAGGCCTTATGCTCAGCTTAAAGTCGCCAGGGAACATGCTCCACTGCCGACGCTGATTTTCAGCAAAAGCCTTGGAACTTTAAGTTAAGGGATAAAAACTTAATTACAGAGTCGCTGAGCGCAACATAAAAAGATACAAATTTTCGTGTTTGTACATTTTTTTACATTGAAATTTACGTACGTATAGGCGCACCTTTACGACCTTACAAATTACTATTGAAAATCGACAATCCATACTGTTCAAGATATTGATTTTTCGTTACATTGAAAAGAAAGCTGTTACATGGACGGTAATAAATATGTAAGTACGACAGCAGGCGACCTTCGTACGTGTAAATATTTTATTCGGCCACGTTACAGGCGAAGTTGTGAAGAAAACGTTAAATCGGATCAGCTGCCTAGGTATAAAGCCCGACATGTAGATAGATTGATTATTTTTAATGCAAGGACTAAGGACTCTCTGTACGTAATACAGAGAGTATTGTAAAGAGGTTCGAAATTTCACTGTTGCCGGTAAGTCACCCATGGGCTCAGTTGGAAGAGCGCTGGCACGGTTAACCAGAGGTCGCGGGTTCGAGTCCCGGCATGGGTGGAGTTATTAGCCTCTAAATAATATAAGTTTTTATGATTGATTAATTCATTGATTGAAGACGTTTCTTCAAATAATAATACAGAAGTCGGTTTCTGCCAAACTGCATAAGAGATAAAGAATGGAGCGATGGTAGCGGACCGGTAGACTGGCTTCTCAATCAAGAGGTCGTGGGTTCGAGTCCGATAGCGACGTTGATTTGAATCCCGGTAGCGACAAAGTCATTGGAATGAGTCCTATGACATCAGTTTTCTAAGTTACGTCCATTCAAACATGTACATGAAATTATAGTAGCAATAGCACTCGCTGATCGTGAAGGAAAACATTGTAAGTAAGCCCTAGTGTCTGAAACAGTCGTTATCGTTATCAACCCTTGTATGTCCCCACTGCTGGGGCATGGGTCTCTTCCTACATCGCAGGAAGGTTAGGCCATACTCCACCAGGGGGGCCAAGTCCCGGTTGGTGGAGGATTGTAAGACACTGGCGGGCCTTACTGTCAGAAGTTATCAAGCCGCCCTAAGGCCTCTGACATGGCTTAACGACTGCCATTATATGACAGCCGGCACCAATGGCTTAGCGTGCCTTGCGAAGCACGGAAGCGCTCGGAAAAATGCCACGAGCGGCAGTCACGGGACGCTCACCCGTCATGTACCTGACCGCGCCTGTTGTTGCTTAACCAAGTGATTGATTACACTATTTTTATTTTTAATGCACTAACCCGTGCTAAGCTAACCCGGCATGGGTGAAATTTTTAGCCTCTAAATAGGTTTTTAAACAAGTGATTGATTCCAATCACTCGGTTCGCCTAGGCCACAAGCGTTTCTGAATCAGTGCTTGCTACGTATTGTCGCCCAAATATGAGGCTAAATGCGAAAGACAGGTCTAACTAACTAGATAAAAACACTTGTGTGCGTAAAATAGGAAAAAAGAAATTTCTAAGCATTATCGGTTTTATTCTTTTGTTTTTAATACGCTAACCCGTGATGCCGGGTAGTCGCCCATTATCTCAGTTGGCAGAGCGCTGGCATGGTTAGCCAGAGGTCGCGGGTTCGAGTCCCGGCATGGGTGGAATTTTCAGCCTCTAAATAGGTTTTTAAAATTATCGGTTTTACTTATAAAACCCCGAGATCTTAAAACATTCCAAAACGCTGATTAAAATAGTTCGCGGTGGAGATTTTACAAGAAAACAACGTGTAATGCTGTATATCCTTTACAAATAATAAGAACTGGAACGACTTCAGGTGTTGTTTTATTTGTAAATAGGTAGTATAATAAAACAGAAAAAGTGGATGAAAACGGATAAGCAGGTAAAATAGTCAGATCTGGTCGAAGGGTAAAGTAGTAATGATGGTTATATACTATCTATCTATCTATCCAGCCCAGGTTATATACTCTTTGGTAGTAATGATGAAAAATGAGGGAAATCAAAAAATGTGTGACATAATTTAAATATTTGAAAATGATGGATAGAAAAAGAAATAAAAATGGTGTAAAGAGGTTTGCACCGTTACAAACGTAACCACAGATTAAATAAACTGACCCTAAAAAGTTTAGAAATACGACCAAAAGAGTGCAGAGATATAACTGACTGTCCCGTCTAGCGGTGTAGCATTTGATGACCAGAGGTCGTCTGTTCGATTCCTACTGAGGGCCGCCAAACATTTGTAAACATGTTCTGAGTCTGGGAGTATTGCCATGTCTGTGACGTCCTTGCCTGGTTAGGTACTATAGCAGAGAATATCCTAGTTTGGGACCAGGAAGTGATGGTGCTGTATGGATGTTATTAACATATTTTAAATAAAACCACTGTATAGAATTACACAAACCATCGGTAATTTCCAACGATCGCCATTATTATAGCGGTCAAAATTAAGAAATACAAAAAATTTAATCGGGAATGTGGTTTCAAACTGTCGCAAACATGGGATCAAGATGTGTTCGAGTGGAAAAAAGTCGCATGACTTATCGTCCGACATTGTCAGTGTAGTGTGTCGCAACCCTAATAGTGCTTTGTGATGGCTGATTGAGGGTAGTCTGAAACCTCATCAGCCGAAGATGCGAACGGGTGCCAGCCATCAGTCTTCTCGTGACCACGATGACTGTAATGTCGTCGAAACGTCGAGGTAAAATAGCAATAAATTACTACGCGATTAAGCCCCGAAAATATTCTAACTATGGAAGTTATTATTGTTTTTATACTGAAGTTACCAACTACAGTATTATGTATGGAACAGCTGGTATACTTTTCGCACCTACCAACACTTAGTTGCGCGTTACCCAGTCAGGCCGGTGAATTCCAATCGATATCAACGCTTGTATGTCCCCATTGCTGGGGCACGGTTGTCTTCCTGCATCGTAGGAAGGTAAGGCCATACTCCACCACAATCTGATCACTGAAATGATCTGAAATGATCTTACTGTCGAATGCCTGATAAAAAACTTTGTCACGTAAGCCACAGTTTCTTTCCTCTTAGCCACCTGTTGCGCCGAGTCGTGACCTCAAATACTGAGCGTGACATCTCTACCTAAATAATATAGAAGTCTGAGGGCCACTTTCTGGATTGAGAACTTCGGTAGGTAAATACTTAACTATAGTGCCGTCTCTTCGCATTCTCAGCAAAGAGCAAGACAGAACGTTACTTAAGTTTGTTACTTGTAACGGTGTTTGCAACGTTCTTATATTTCTTTTTCTATCTATCATATTCAAATATTTAAAATATGTCACACATTTCGAAATTTCCCTCATTTTCATCATTACAACTATACCCATCGACTAGATCTGATTATTTTACCTTCTTATCCGTTACACATACAGTGTTACATACAGTAACATACAGTTTTCTGTTTTATTTTAAAATAACTGTAGGTATCTACAAATAAAGCAACAGTTGAAGTCGTTCCAGTTTTACTATTTACAAAAGTTATACAACACGATACACTTAGTGAAATTATCCATTCAGAAACCGGCCCTAGGAATTGTAGTGACATACTTCCCGATCGATCCTTTTTTCTTGGGGCATTGTATTGGGCATTGTATTCCTTCATGGGGCATTGTATACGCTTCTATAATAAAATCCCTGAAGATATATTAAGCTTGCCTGAATCGCAGTTCAAAAAATATGTTAAGCACACTTTGTGCCAAAAGGGCTACTATAACATAAAGGATTATCTAGATGACAATGAGGTCTGGAATTAAAGCCAGTACAATGTATGAGTTCTATGTTTTATAATAATTATGTAAACTATGTTAATTAAGGACTTTGAAAAGACTAAGTTTGGAGTTTTTTTGTCCATTTTTTTTCCAAAATGATCTAGATTTTGAAATGGACACCTAGTTTGAATTGTAACGTTCATTAAGCCGCAGCTTCTGCGCTACTTTGAATAAAACCTTTTCATTTCATTTCTTGAATAAAAGCTGGCTGAATAGAAGGGACGACGTCGGCCACACACCTTCTGTGAACTAAAACTTTGGTAAGCACTAAACATTATTGATTTCACCGTTTTACCGGTTGCAAATTCATCATCTGCCTCTCCTCATCTTCACCTTTATCCTCATGTGCCGTCTCCTATCGAAGGTTGGCAACCAATTCGGCTATCTTGCTTTTCGAGGTTGCCAGCACAAACTGCAGGTTTGAAACTGCAGGTAGCCAACACAATGTAAATACTAGAAACAAACATAAACTTTTAATCCCAAGATTTAGGCTGGCAAAGGTTAATACATCCTTCATGGGGCATTGTATACGCTTCTACTGTTTGACTGAAGCGCGGTTCAAAAAATGTGTAAAGTACACGTTGTGCCAAAAGAGCTACTATAATATTAATCCTTAATTTAGATGACAATAATGTCTGGAATCAAAGCATGTAAAATGCATGACTTTTGTAAAAAGTGTGTTAACACTGTTAGTTAAGGAATTTGAAAAGACTACAAAGACTACGTTACAAGTCAAACTAGGTGTCCATTTCAAAATCTAGATAATTTTGGAGAAAAAATGATCATAAAAACTCCAAACTTACTTAGTACCAGTGCTGAACTGGTAGATACCTTCTGGTACTTGCTACTAGTTCCTTGGTATATGAGTACAAAGAAACTGGTACTCTGTTTTTTTTTTTTTATTGCTTAGGCCACACTCCTGCACAGGTTCTATTAAAAGCAACTAAAAATCGGTCATGAAATTAAAAAAAAAATCGTTCTAAACGTTTTAGTCTGTTAGCTTTTACAATATACCTCGGGCTCTAGAGTACCTAGGCTTCGGTTTTCGCCGAAAGCAAACGAGTGTAATACTACTTCCTGCTCTGTATAAAACTTTATTCACTATTTTGAAAAGTTATGTAAAGAGACATTACTTCCGATATTTCTATTACACGAATATATCCGATTCTATCCGATATATATTCTAGCCGAGATATATTCTAAACGCTAACAGACTGTACACGATTTTATGTAAGATTACCGTCGTGTTCACGCGAATTTTATCAGTCAAACTGAAACTTTTTTTTCTTCAGTTTGAAATGAATTTTTTTCACTACAAAAACAAACCTCGCTGGCACGAAAGAAAATAAAAGCTTTACTTACAAGATAATAAAAATAACATTGGCTTTTTTCATACAGCTTGACGAAAATGAATAGAAATTGGAAATTGGATCGTAATAATGATTTTACCGAAAACTTTGCCCTGAACTTTGCGATGCTGGTTGTACAATTACTTACAAGACTTAAATTTTACTTAAGATGCTGTTACCACTCACTGTACAATTGTTTGTTTACCCTAATAAAATAAAGGTTTTGATAGTTTTGTTAAATTGTATAAAGAATGTCTAAAAATAAGTGACTAATCCCCAGTCACTCGTACACTAATAATCTGTTAATCCACTGTTAATGTACAAACGTCAAAAAAGAATAAGAGCTTTAGCAAAATCTGACACTTTAGGTAAATCGATAGAAAAAAAAACTCATGTCTTGCATGTTTACATGTTTGTGACGTCGCTTGTTCCTAGTTCCCACGACACGGGGTATTCTAGTGTGGGCCAGAAGACATGTATGTGCCTGTATGTAAATTTTATAATTATTTTATTTAGGTGTTCGAGCCTTCAGCTTGAACCACTTGAGATTACGCACTCTCTGTAGCTCTATCTCTGTCTCTTTCTCACTCCTTGATCTGCGCCTTCCAGCCTAATGACGTCATCAGTGCAGTGTCAGGTTTGACAGCTTTTCGTGAAGCAGCGCGCGGCGGCCATTTTGGACTCAGTACGCTTATAACTCTCAAGTGGACAACACGTCTCGTCTCGGAAAGAAAAAATTATCGATTTATTCCAATACGACGTCGTATGAAATAATACAACAAAAATCTACAGGTTAGTATTGTGTAGGATTATAACATACCTACCAACAAGGTTTCCGCTCGGCGCCCTAGGCCCAGCGACGAGAGTGCAATTTAGTGCACAGATATAAACCTTGTCAGCACACTTGTCGCATCAAACAACGTGCTCGATACGCCACCGTCGTATCAAGTTGATGCGCCATTGTCGCATAGACTGATGCGGCATTGTACCCTCAGTTTATACGTCATCGCATGAATCGATGCGGTGCGTACGCCTCGACTTCATACGCCGCCGTCGCATACACCGATACAACATTGTCGCCTCATTTTAGTGCGACGTCGTTGAGGCTACACTATATGTGTTATGAAAGTTAGTGCGCAAATTTGCAATAAATGATTAAGCGTTTCTTCCTTTTTCCATTTCAGTGGAAGAACGCAGAAAAATGTCAGGGGGAATTAAAACCCTCGGCGAAATTGCATTCAATCCGCCTCCAGATGTGGATGCTACAGCGTGGAATGGCCTGGTCGATTTCATCGAAGAAAACTTTCCAGATGATTGGCGATCATGGGAAATTGCCAACTACACTTTCACTGACTTATTTGGAGAAGAAATTTCGACGACTGTCGAAGCTAAGCTAAGGTTTGCAATACCAAACGAATACTTAGCTAAGGCCTTTGAGATCCCCACGCTTTCTGAAAGATCCTACAGACAAATAAGGAGAAAGCTCTGTACATGGGACTTAGGAAGAGCTCTGATCTATGCACCGCATAAAATTATGCAAACGATACACGATCGCTGTTATGATAAATTCATGGATGTCGTAACGAAGCTAAAATCACAGATAACTCCTATCAGGACAAAGGTTAGTTGTTCAAATGAAAAGGATAAGACATCATCTCACAAAACTGAATCACCCAGATCGCAACCAAGAAATTCAAGAAAAAGAAGTCTTTCACCCGAGCATACCAGTAACCATCGCGATAAACGGCGAAACACATCCCATGTTGAACAAGGAAGTTCAGACCATCTTTTGGCAGCAGTACTCCAGCAACAAATGGAAATGTTTAACAAACTTATCCAAGTTTCGGTAGACACCAACCAAAATGTCAAAACCTTAGGTGAACAGTTGACACAAAGCAAGTCAAACTTGGAAAACAATCCAGCCACTGACGATGGTGCTTTAAATGCGTCTTTCGACTCATTACCTGATAGCACGGACGACGTAGAAGTTGAACCAGAGCAAAACAGCAGAATCTCACAAACTGAAAACAGACAAAACGGTTCCGCGTCGGTAAACAGTGAAAGAGACCTCAGCACTAAAATAGCAGAAATGCAGCAACAGTTAGACCTCTTGAAACAGTCTCAAGAAAATTATGAAATAGAGAGTAATTATGAAAACTACGACTTCGAACCGAATACAATTGAAAAAGAAGGCAAACTCTCAAAAGCCGACCCACTGCTTCTAAAACAAGGAATAGAGTGCCAAAGATTTGGAACGCAGAGTTGGGGAAACATTAGATATTCTGAAGTGCAAAAGCAATTTCAAGCATCCCCAGCGTTTTGCTCCCTGAAAACCAATAATATATTGGCTAATGTCACACCTAACTGGTCATCGACAGCTATCCTGGAAAAATTTGACCATACGTTAGGTGCCATTACAAATGGCCTCTTACAGCAGCGCAAAAATTTTAAAGATGTCTGCGACAATTTACCTAATAGTATTCGCCAGAAAGTGGGCTATGACTTTCTAGCCATGGACTCGAAGTTTCGCAAAAATTCCGATGATCTCCTTCAATATGTGTGCGGACGTAGGAGCGAGGTGTTAAAAATGAGAAGAAGCACCTACAAGCCAAAGAACAAAGTGCTCGCCGGTCTATTGCAAGACATCCCTCCTACAGAATATCATCTGTTTGATGATGAAAAGCTATCCGAAGCTATTAAACAACAAGGAGGCACACAAAAGTTTTTTCCTGTCAAGTACAAGAAAACGGGGGGGGAGACAAAAAGACACGAGAGAAAAGGAGACTATCGCTCCACCTATCAGAGCACAAACACGAACCGAGCAAGACCACGTCACAATGAAACAAACTGGGTCCCACCAACTAGAAAATTCAACAGTGGTAAACCAAAAAACACAAACCAAAAGAAGTGGAACCCCCCAAACCGAAAATGACTCACAGACACCGATTTTCAAAGCGGGGCAACTAAAATTTTACACAAAGGAATGGAAACGAATAGGTGCTCCCAAAATAATATTACAAATTCTAACACAAGGATACAGAATTCCATTCAATTCAAAACCAATGATTGTAGCTTTCAATCCAGATACAGTAAAGAAATATCAAACAAAGGAATCAGATCAAATGACGCAAGAAATACGGAAAATGTTGTCATCAGGCGCAATTCAAGAATGCAACCGAAAGAGGGGATTCCTGTCCACAATGTTTCTCCGCAAGAAACCAGACGGGTCAAATCGCGCCATTTTCAATCTCAAGAAGCTCAACAGTTTCGTAGTTGCACAAAAGTTTCATCTTTTGAATCATCAAAAAATACCGTCCATTCTAGGAAGGAAGGCTTTCATGATGAAAATAGACATTTCACAGGCGTATTACCACGTGCCTATACGAAGAGGTCATCGTCTTTTCCTTTCCCTTGCATATGGGGGAAAAATATATCAGATGACGTGTCTACCCTTTGGGTTAGCAAGTGCGCCTTCAATTTTCGCAAAAATCACCAACGGATTAGCACACCACTTTCGTCAACAAGGATAAACATAGTGGTATATCTCGACGATTTCTTGATAGTACACCAATGCCCCCAAACGTTGCTAAAACAGAAAATGCACATAGAACACCAATTGAAAAAACTCGGATGGACTATAAACCACCAAAAATCGTCAACAAATCCGGTAACACAACTAGAATACTTAGGGATAATCTGGAATACGGAGAAAAACCTAAAATACTTATCACAAAGGAAAGTTATATCGCTGCAGAACGATATCAAAATCATCCTGAGAAAAGGATTCTGGAGTTGGCACGAAGCGAAAGTGTTACTAGGAAAATTAAATTTCGCAGCTTTTGTAGTACCTCTGGGTCGCCTTCATTGCAGAAATCTTCAAAGAGCAGAAAAGTCACTTTTGAAAAACAATCCGCACGCCAGACTGCCTATACCAAGCCAAGCTGCTGCAGAAATGTCTTGGTGGGTAAAGAATGCTTTCAAAAGTACAAACATTCATTACAGTGCAGCAACCGTCTTCATAACCACAGATGCGGCAGACAGCGGTTGGGGAGCCACAGTAAATGGTCAGAAGCTTTGGGGATCCTGGGCAGAAAAGCAACGTCAATGGCACAGCAATTACAAAGAACTCTGGACGGTCTACGAAGTGCTAAAACGTCTAAAAAAGCAGCTGCAAGGACAGTCATTGATGGTCCAATCAGACAATCGCACGGCTGTAGCCTATATAACCAAACAGGGAGGGACGAAGTCACTGAGGCTCCTAGAAATAACAAGACTTATTTTAACCCTCTGTCAGGATATAAAATGCCACATAACAGCTCTTACTTACCAGGGATCTACAACGGGATTGCGGATGGACTATCGCGAACAAAGAGTTTACTCGAATGGACGCTGAGCAGCGAAATCTTAACTATGATTTTCACGAAGTTGGGTTACCCAGAGATAGACCTATTTGCAACGTCGAGGTCCGCAGTCCTGCCAGTATATGTGAGCGAAGAAGCGAACGATCCAGAAAGCCAGTACACAGATGCTTTCAGCAAAATGTGGCAGTACAAGTTGGGCTGGGCTTTCCCCCCGCCGTCATTGATCCCGCGAGTACTTCATCACCTCAAGGAGTCGAAGGGAACTTACCTGATTGTGGCACCCATGTGGGAACGACCGCACTGGAAGACGGAGCTGGTGAAGAGAGCATTGCGCCCTCCACTTCTAATTCCAAATCTACGGATACATCTGACCGATCTCCGAACAAACCAGGCACCACCAGCGGTAGATCAATTAAAATTAGCGGTCTGGATGGTACAGGCTGGGCCTGTCACGTGAAGAACTGGACTGATGCTGAAGTAGGCATATTAGAGGCCTCTTGGAGGACGACAACCATGAAAACTTATAAGCCCGCGTGGAAAAGATGGGAAAGATGGGCATCTGCTAATAATGTCCCAGTGGATAATCCACAAGCATCAGAATTGGCTAAATACCTTTGTTATTTACATATACAGCTGAAACTGGCTCCTCGTACTATATTGCTACACAAATCGGTGGTTACAACCTTTGCAAACCCAACACATGGAAGCCTATTGGGTTCACACCCCGTAGTAAAACATGTATTAAAGGGTATTTTTGTTAAACGACCCCCAACAAAGAAACCTTTGACGTGGAAGATGACCGATTTCATACAATTTTTAGAGGCTTATAATGTGGATGATAGTCTTTTTTCAGTGTCAAGACATACGGCAGCGTTACTATTACTAGCGTCAGGTAGACGAATCCATGACTTGTCTCTCCTGAAATTAGAAACTGGATATATTGAATACGCAGGAGATAACATCATTCTCTGGCCTGAATATGGCTCAAAAACTGATTCATCAACATTTAGACAGTCAGGGTGGCTATTATCCTCCGACACTACAATATCGGATAAACTAAACCTACCTCTATGGATTAAGAAACTAATTGCAACTTCGGAAGATCGTAGAGCAAATAAAACTACAAGTCTTTTTATAACAACTAGAGGTCGTGTGAAGGCAGCTTCCAGAACCATAATATCAGGTTGGATGAGAAGCTTGTTCAAGGAAGCAGGCATTTCTGCTTCGGCAGGCAGCTTTAGAAGTGCTGTCGCAACAGACTGTTGGCTAAACTGTCAGGAAATTGAAAATATACTATCCAGAGGGAACTGGCGCTCAGCGTCTACAGTTTTGAAGCATTACTTCAAAGAGGTTACAAGTCCGAAAAGCAACCCTAAAAATAAGTTGATTAACTCATTTGCGCCTATATAAGTGCAATCTAAATTATAACTATGTTCTTTTGTTATCTTATTTTCATTTCATCGTTATCTTACAGTGCGAAATTCTTTATGTTGATTAAAAATTAAAACTGATTACAATGTCAAAATTTTTTAATTATTAACACCAATATATTAATAAAAATAATTAAAATAGTGTTACCACGTATTTGTACAAGAAAGAATTAAATAAATAAATATAAAATAAATCACAGTACGCTACTTGCAGCACGCCGGCAGATAGAAAACACATCTCAAGTGGTTCAAGCTGAAGGCTCGAACACCTAAATAGAACCGTTTTTCCCCCGAAGGGTATAAAACGGATATTTAGGTTTCAGCCGAAGCTTGAACCACCCCTTCAGGGCCTTGCCGGCTTGATTTGGGGTACTGAGTCCAAAATGGCCGCCGCGCGCTGCTTCACGAAAAGCTGTCAAACCTGACACTGCACTGATGACGTCATTAGGCTGGAAGGCGCAGATCAAGGAGTGAGAAAGAGACAGAGATAGAGCTACAGAGAGTGCGTAATCTCAAGTGGTTCAAGCTTCGGCTGAAACCTAAATATCCGTTTTATACCCTTCGGGGGAAAAACGGTTCTAATAAATAGAATATTCTTAGTTTCTACACTTTTGCCAAGCTGTAATCGGCAATGATTTACAGGCCGGCCAATTAGGAACTAAGGAATTCGAACCCAACTCGTCTAGACTTGAAAGGTCACGCAATTAATTCTCTTTTGACACCTCATTACGTCACTTTTACCCGAACAAAGCAAGACGGAGCACCTGCAACCTTATTTCCATTCCCATAAAGGCTAAATTTATTCCGCACACGTCTTAGAATCGTAACTCCGCGACCACTTTAGTTCGAAATACAACTGTCGCTCTATTTTCGATAGAAATAGAAGCCAAATTCGTCCAGCACTAGGGTTTGACCTGTATTTCCGCGAGTTTCATTATGCCGTGGTGACGTCACCGCTGGAGGAAGACGCGTCGACGAATGGTATGAAATTTCAACTCCAGTCGCTATGCCACAGAATTTCTCTAAGTAAAAAGTTAACTGTAGTGCTATCTCATTAAATTTCTCAGAAAAGAGCGTGACAAGAATGTTACTTAAGTATTTACTTAGTGAAATTCTTAATTCACAACATTTCAGGGAACTAAAGGTGAAACCAGACCATGGTGAACTTTCACTCGAGTGAACGCTCATTTTCTCCTTCGTTCATACATCACACGACATGGTTATTGGCATAGACAAAGAAGGTATACCTTCTTTGTCTATGTTATTGGTCAACGTTAACATTAATTTTCGTACCACGGTCGACTAAATATAAAGTTATACGTACGATAAGGACAATAATATGTTGAATAGTTACCCTTTAAGGCCTGCGCAGACGAGGGGCTTTTGTCCCCGAGGGATAAAATTCCCTGAATCGTAAATAATGTCCTCCGAGTACTTGTCGCGGACTCAACGCCTACGGCGTGCGGTCATTTTGTTCCCCGTAAATTGCGTACACTATGGAAGCAAATATTCTGAGATTACATTGTAATTTACATGAAGTTGAAAAAGAAAAGGCGTTTTAAAAGAAAACACCGAACTTTTGTCCAGTCCGGTCTCTTGATGTCCTCGGTAACTTGAGGGACTTTTTGTACGAGGTACTTTTAGTCCTTCGTGTGTCTTATTCGATACAACTTATAAGAGATCTATATCGAAGGACAAAAAAGTACTCGGGGGATAGTCCCTTGTCTGCGTAGTCCTTTAAAGCATGGACTGACAGACGGACAGTCGTAAAAGTGGTAGGAAACCATAAAAAACCTTTTTTTATATAGCCTATAAACGTCCCCGTGCAGGACGCAGGCCTTATCTCAGAGAAATAGTATGGGCTTAATCACCACTCGTGCCCATCGCAGATTAGCAATTTCAAGTGCTGAGGTATTTGAACACCACACTCAGGTTTTTTCACGATGTTTTCCTTCACACTTAGCGAGTGGTATTGTTAGTATAGCTTCACAAAATATTTATCTTAGAAATCGAAGTCATTGGTACATGCCCGCACTGGATCTCTCGGTTCCGAGTCCATTGTAAGCAACCTCTAAATGCTTTTGTTACGACTCTACCCACTTGCTAAGCACCACTTAACTGCTAACCCTCAACATTCAAAATAGCTGGTTTTAATCGACGTTACCATCGATTCATTGCTCTCTCTCGTTTTCCTTTAATGTACTTACTAACTTTAAAAACCTATTTAGAGGCTAAAAATCCCACCCATGCCGGGATTTGAACCCGCGACCTCTGGCTGTCCCTAAATCTCTAAATAGGTTTTGAAAATTGTCCTTAGCACGGGTTAGTGCATTAAAAATAAAAATAGTATACTTACTAACTGTACCACGCGGTGTTACCCGCGGTTTATCGATTTTCCCATGGGAATAAGACATTTTCCCGCAGAAAAACGTAGCCTATGTGTTAAACCAGGGTGTGAGCTCACTCCATACCAAATTCTATTAAAATCGCTCCAGCCGTTTAGACGTGAGGAGGTAACAAACATACACACTCACAAACGTTAGCCTTTATAACACGATATTATGTGATATGTAGTGGATTTGTGTGATACGGCGTTCTCTATCTGTCTCTATCGAAAAGCAAGATAGCCGAATTGGTTGCCTCCGATAGGAGACGGCACATGAGGATCAGGGAGAGGATGAGGAGAAGCAGAAGGTAATATTATTAGTGTGATGTGTTGTGGCCTAACCTTCCTGCGATGTAGGAAGAGACCCGTGCCCCAGCAGTGGGGACATATAAGGGTTGATAACGAGGTGTTGTGATGAAGTGTGACGTGATAGCATTATATACAGTTTATTTATCCTTACTTGTCCATTTTAGTAAACAAGATTCTACCTGTAAAGTATGGATTTTTAGTCGAAAAGTGCCATATTCTAGTAAATTAAGTAATATAGGAGATTATTTTAGATAACACGTTGCCAATTTTATAAACAAAGTTCACGCACTTGCAAGAAAATGTCTAGTTTTGGCATTAAATATCAATTTTGAGGTTAGAATCTAGTTTACTTAATTGGACAAGTAAGGATAAATAGACTGTAAGTAGCCTATTTAAGGCGCTTTGGGCTGCTAACTAACGCCACCAATGGAATAAAACTCATAATTTGTTTTATAACTCTTACGACCTCTGTGGCGTAGCGGTAGCGCGTCAGCCTACCATGCAAGAGGTCCCGGGTTCGAATCCCGGATGGGGACAAAAAAAACCCCAGGTCTTGGATGTTTACATGTTTGTGATGTCGTTGTTCCTGGTTCCCACGTCACAGGGTATCCTAGTGTGGGGCCAGAAGCAATGTATGTAAATATTAAATGTTAAAAAAAAACGTTTCTTTCCAGAAGTAAACATCAAAATCTTAATATCTGTGGTAACTATTTCATTTCTTTATGGCGGGTATCATTAGCATTTTATTGCGAAATCACCCGTAAAGTAGGTGTTTGAGCAGAGTGCACGCGTAAATGTATTGTGATGCCGACTGTACCTAGGTTCCCAAGTCGCTGAATGTAAAATGATTGTGTTCTGGAGCAGCGGAACTGCGAACGGTGATGGTACAAACTTATGCTGGTGTTTGTTGAAGTGCCATCCTCATATAGGCTAACCGACGAATGACAGCAGACAAGGAAACTTCGTAAATGGCCATAAACGCTCGTGGCCTACTGGAACCGAGTAATTGGATCAATCACTTGGGTTAAGCAACAACAGGCGCGGTCAGGTGCTGGATGCGTGACCGTCCCTTGACTACCGCTAGTGGCATTTTTACCGAGGGCTTCCGTGCTTTGTCAGGCACGATAAGCCGTTGGTGCCGGCTGTCATGTAGTGGCAGTTGTTGAGCCATGTCAGAGGCCTTATGGGCGGCTCGATAACTTCAGTAAGGCCCGCCACTGTCTTACAATCTCCCACCAACCCGGACTTGGCCCCCGTGGTGGAGTATGGCCTAACCGTCTTGCGATGCATGAAAAGACTCGTGCTCAGACACGTCCAAATGTCAATATGGCTCCCTGAACAGGCATTTCTACTACATGGGACTGACAGACCGCTCTGCCGAGGATACCCCAAAGAGGAAGAAACGCTTTCACTCACGAACACAAACACACACACACAGTCTTACACATAAACTTTATTTTTTACATTTACTCACCCGTAAATACTCTAACCTTCGCATAACCTAACTCTAACTCATACATAGCCACACACGAAGGAACATACCTAAACATAAAAAGACATGCACACAAAATACAAAACAACCTAAAAGCTTTCTTTCTGCATGTTCAAATAATTTTGATTTTCTTTTAAACCTAAAAATGCCCCTGTTAACAGCACAACAGCTCACTAGATTGCACTATGATTATTGTAAAACACTGACCCCTGAGTTACAGCCTAAAACCTAGTTCTGGAGTCAGGGTATCATTTATTTTATACCTAAGTGTGTAATATCAAAATTGTTTTTATGATGCAATAATTTTCTTGCTTGCTGTGTGGTGTCGGCCTAGAGAATAGCACCAACCCAAATTCTTCCCGCGGGTGTCGTAAAAGGCGACTAAGGGGTACAAACCGGGGGGTGGGCAGCAGCGCCCCCTGCAGTACAATTCCACAAAACTGCGATCCTCAACCCGCATGCCCAGCGTGGGGATTATAGGCATCACCCCCCAATGATGGCACAACCTTGCGCTATGGCGCTCATTCGGGGAGGGCTATGTCCAGCAGTGGACTAATATAGCCTGAAGAAGAAGAATTTTCTTGTACGTATTGCTTTTCTATAGAAATAATGTCATTATTATTATTATAGTTCTCAAGCCCCCAACGTAACCCCCATCGTTAGTCAGACTGCACCCTCAATATTGACCCGAGATGAGTGTGGGTGCGTCAATACGCCCCCGCGTCGGTGTGCGTGGCGTCGCAAATAAACACGTACAGCCCCGCTTGTGTGCGTGCTAGTAAAAGGATTTATGTGCCGGTCGTAGGGTGGCTGCGCTGTTATGTGTTTTAAGGACGTTTGAAAATTTTACTTTTAAGCCGGTAGAGTAGATGGGAAGACTTTTCATTCATCTTGATTATTATCATCACCTTCCACCGCTACTGCCCATGGCTGGATAGGTATAGCCCTTTCTCCAAGTGCCATTCATCACGGTTCCTTGCCGACCATCGCGCTGATGGCTTCCCTACTATCCTTTGGCCCCGTTCGGACGCTCGCCTGCCACTCTGTGATTGCCTGGTCCAGCTTTCGTCTTCCCGTTTCGCCAGATATCCCTCACAAAATAGGTAGTAGGTATAGTAGGTTGTTTTCAAGAGCAAATTAGTTTGTGATTCTTTGATTATTCTATATTTTTAATCAAGAAATTCTGATTTTTATATTAGTTTCCGTTGAGCCAGTTTTAAGTTCTATGAATTTTCTTTTATTAATTCATTAGCTCATTTTCTACGATTTTCAAACGAAACGAAACAAATAAAAACGCTTTTTTTATGTTTGAAGGACATGCTAATAAGCTTAGACTAGGCTTCCGGTACGGTAAAAAACTGTTAATCTTCTGTTAACAGCTGTCAGTTAGCCAAAGTGCCTACGAAAAAAATATTTCACAGCTGTTAACAATAGGTTAACTGATTGTTAGTATACCAGAAACCGAGGGTTAATTACTCTTAGTACGTAAATTTTCATCTAATAATTTGATCAGTAAAGTTTTTCCGTGTTTTCCGACGTTTCCACGCGGCGTGGTCACCCTATCAGTGAGCCTTAATAAAACAGCGCTGCGATGCTAATATATGGATATTTTAATGCTTTCTTCGGCTTCGTAAGTCCGCTATTGCCGCCATTTTGACATATTTCCCTTTACTGTCAAAATGTAGTACGGTTTTAGGGTGATTTGCTTCATAGGGGATGGCAATGAGGAAACATTCGCAGAGTAGAGATATTATAGAGTTTGAAATGAGATATGTTAGCTATTGACGAAAGCATTTTTTTTATTTTTAACCGACTTCAAATAAAAAAAGGACGTTCTCACGTTCGACGCGTTTATCCCTTTTATTTTGTCTATGTTCTCGCACAACGTCGTTAAATCTAACCGATTACGACAGTTATTTTTTGTTCGAATAGGTATATCCCCATTGGTTCCATTTTAATTTCGTGAAGATCTGATGAAGACTTTGAGAGATGGAGAGCGGAACTCTTGAAATGAAAGGGTTTTATTCAAAGTAGCGCAGAAACTATGGTTTAATGAACGTTACAATTCAAACTAGGTGTCCATTTCAAAATGTAGATCATTTTAGAGAAAAAATGGACAAAAAAACTCCAAACTTAGTCTTTTCAAAGTCCTTCATTGGACAGCACCATTAAGGCCCAAAGTGGCCCAACCTGTAATATTATTTTCATAAAATATTGCGTTAAAGTACCTAGTTTCAGGGTAGTTTGGTGATGTTCTGGTGATGACTTTCGAAGAGGTAAATTGAGAACTTCAAAATTTAAGGCTAATAATAATTTACTCTGTGGTTTTGATCTTACAAACACTGTGTTCAAGAAATACCTACTTCCATTCATTAACTCATTCTCTGGTGTCTGGTCGGTGCCAAGTTCGAGATCAGCACATACATTTTCGGCACAGACGCCAAAATATTCTTCTACTATACCTAGGTACATGTACCTAGCTTCAACCTCTTAGCTTTTAGGATATACTGCGGGCTTAGTGTAGGCTTCGGTTTTCGCCGAAAGCACATGAGTGTAACTACTACTTCCTGCTCTGTATAAGTGTAGGTAAATATTAGTTCCGATTTCGAAATTAAGTGTCATATTAGTTCCGATATTTATATTACACGAATAAATCCGGTAGTAGCCGAGGTATATTCTAAATGCTTACAGACTATCATAGCCCGGAGTCAAGTCGGTAAGAATTTGGTGCCTCCTGGCGCTCAGGATCGATCACCAGACCTGGGAAAAATGGCTGTGGATCGCGACGTCTTTAGAGAGGAAATTCGGGAGGGCCGAAGTACCTATAGTGTTTGGGACTGGCGGATGTAGGTAAACGTATCTTGAATTTAGAGGTCATAGTCGTTTAAATTACCTATTTCTGCGTTATAGCGCCTTCGTAGGTATTCTGAAGTCGGATTTTTATTTCTGCGTCGTGCTATCTACGCTGGACCACGTCTCAATTAATAACTTACTCGTATTATGATAAGTCAATGTACATTGCGTAGCAGTCTTCCTACCTACTTGTTAATGTTGGGTCAATCGACTTCGCAATGTACATCGTAGTATCAAAGTAAACCATAAATTGTGGTTCCTTGATATGCCCTTCTGGCCCCTGTAATACGTCCATGTAAAGCAAAAGCAATTTGTACAAGACATTTGTCGGGAGCTACTTACGTAGATTTTAGTATCACACACTCGCCGAAGGTAACCCTCGGCCTGAGCCAACAAAGACAAGTGGGCACCGGGTCAAGGGGCACTCCAGCACCGGTTGTGACGTCACGGGCGCGTCTGACGTCACCGCCCCCGCTTTGATGTCGCGAGGCTTAGATAGCGTAGGTACTTTTTTTTCAACCGGCTGCGAAAGTAAACGAGGGCTATGATTTTCACGCGTATGCTTGTATGTAGGTAGGATATGTTTCTTTGGGACCATGTAGAGTCCAAAAGGGTCGGCCAATTGTGACTAAAGAGGCGTCCAGTGAAAGATATCGAGGACGCGAATGTCGCAAATTGGTGGACGTGAGGACGTAGTCACTAAAAAGTTTTGAATAAAATTTCCAAGGTTGCCTGGAAGAATTACTATGAGCAATAAAGCCGATCCTCGTAGGTACCTTTATTCTTAGAGTATATACTACTACGTGGAGAAGACAGCGCGACTAACCTTATTACGATCAAGTTTGCGGTAGAACTAACAGCATTCTATTTTAGGTACATTAGTCCACGATGAGCACTTGCTGCGTGAACACAATTTCGGACAAATGAAAAACACCTTCATGTGTGATTAGATGTCGCAAGAAGAACTCAAAAACAAAGAAAAAAACGAAGAATTCACTTTAAGTGAAAAAGTTCTGCAAAGTTCCACAACAAAACCATAGTTATAAAATATTACTTTTTGCCCTGTCACAGCGGCGGCAAAAATGGCGGTAATTTCATAGATTAATAAAAACAGAAGTGACAAGATCACTTACCTCCAATCGTAGTGACAATATTAAAATATTGTTTAACGTGTTCATAATTACATTTTATGGCTTTTCACTCATTTGTAGATCAAATATATTCAGAACGTCCGAAAATACCATACTAATCTTTACTTACTTACATGAATTAATTGAAATGAAAATAAATAGCGAAAGGAAATAATTTTCCTATGCTGAAAAGTCTCTTGTGTCATTTCCTTGTGAAACCTTCACCGTATTGCGATTGTGTACTGCTATTTTAATATGGTCCTTATAAAGTTATATGAAAATAAAAAAAAATTGTAGTGTATCCCTTTATATCAGATATATGAAACAACATTGCTTTTCATTTTATTGGTGATATTATTTACAGCTAGTCTATGCGTATAAAGAATTTAAGGGAGTATAGCTTCTGTAAAACTGGTTAATCTATGAACTGATATCAGGGTTACCAGTATAGTCAGTGTTATCAAAGGAGTTTGGTCAACAGCATACAAATATCTGTGAGAGTAAAAAAAACTGATGATTTCCGTCGAATCCAATTACTAATCTGAAAGACTAATTTGGCATGAAAACATTGATAAAGTGTAGACATTTTTAAATGCACCAAGATAATATTAAATGAGTTGAAGCGTTTTATCGGGGTGCGCTTAAATATCACTGTTGGCAACATTGGTTATTGTTTATGCGACACAAATTTTGCTTGGGATGCCCTCTCTATACGTAGTAGTATCATTGAATTTAATTCAATGGTAGTATATACAGCTCTAAGCCTTTATTAACTTTCATAGAAATCATAGGTTTAGTTTCTCGAGAGTAATATAGAATCTTTATTTTGTCTTAATTCCTGGTAAAGAATATTTACCCAAAAACGACTACCTAAATAAAAAAAAACCTTTGAATACAAACCTGACTGCTTCAAGATTTAATTTTCAAGATGGTTTGATGTTTCAATATGGCAACTCAATGTACATTGCAAAGTCGACTTCAGATAACCCACAGATTAACAATATAGGTAAGCTCATATCTACAGTGCGTTCACATTAACTTGACGCGTGAGAGAATTGGTAACAAGGACATAACATGTGAATTAGCTCTTGGACCTAATCGGAAGATGGTTAAACAAGCCCTCAATCCTTTTATTTTCCCCAAGTAATGGGAATGATTTCTTATTTAACATGGTAACAGTAAACATCTCAGTATTACCAATTCTCTCACGCGTCAAGTTAATGTGAACGCACAATAGATATTTATTGAGCAACGTTATGCTATGCTATGTAAAGTTACATAAATTTACAGGTTGTCTTAGATATTAAGTATGTAGGTAGATAAGTTGACTTAGGTACTAGATATCTTTTTTGAGTAAATTATGCCATACCCTCGAATTGTCACAATCAACTAGGAATTGTACTTTTATGAAATTTTATTATACGTAGGTACGCAACCGATGTATTTGGTTTAATATGACTTGAGATAAGGTAGTCAGAGTGGAGTTTTTTTCTCGTTGCCTTTTTCTCCACTAGCCCGAAGGCAGCGGCTTATATTTTACATTTTTAAATTGTACAGTCACATTCACCAAACAGAATTATTCTTTACGTTGATTTGATTACATTGTTTCGATTTTATATGAAACTCTAATATCGAAAACTCCACAGATTGACCACGCCTTTATACTAGTAGTGTTTTTTTGTTTCAATATTGTTTTTATAGTTCGAGCATCTGAGTGCTTAGTGCGAGTTTTTTAACTACTCGATCGCGTTAACGTAAACTCATATTTATATGGCATCGAAGAAGCGCCACCTAGCGACAAGTATGGAAATTAAAATTGCTGAGTGCGAGTTGTAATGGTTTACGTTGAGAAGTGAACACGTTTACCAGCCAAAACACGAATAAACGCGAGTGCGAGTTGTACTGTGAAAGCGTTTTGCCAGTTCGAACGGTTAACTTACTCATACTCACTACTCAATGCTCGATTAACGCGGTAGTAAAGTTACTCGATTGGATCTGTCAAACTCGCACTAAGCACTCCGAGCCGCTTTTCACCAGAAACAGTATATCCAAAACAAACGTATCTCGGTACGTCTTTAGTCATAGCCCGACTGGTAGGTGAGTAATAAAACAGCAGATACAAAATATAGTCCATGTAATTAAAACATTTTTGTATCACAAAATAACTTATTGCTCTTTCAACTTAAATGTAACTCAAAGTAATGGCGTTGATTACTACCGATTAAGGTTTTATTTAAATAAAAACATTCATGTTATACAATTGTAGGACACAAAAATACGCATTTACAGGAATATCCCACATTTCGCCAGGATATCCCAAATTACATTCAGCCACTTCGGTGTGAAGACATTAAATGAATTATTTTAAAAATAATAACCAGCGCCATTACTTAGAGAAAAGTAATAATAAAATAAAATGACATAAAAATACACCATATCTAATTATTTTGCCAATAATATTGGTAAAAGGCCACCATTTGAATGTCCTGTAGTATTTTCTAAGGTTAACACGAGCACTAGACATAATTAAAACAGTTTTTATACGGATTTATGCTCGTGTATTACATTTTTACAATTTTCCGACGTTTCGGCACTTTTTCAGGTGCCGTGGTCTCGGATGACTGAGGTGACAGGCGTCTTTTAGAAAGCATAACGGTTAGTTTACTACCCTCGGCAAAAATTACAAAAGTTAATTATGAATTTACGTTCCAAAATAAGCAAACCAATTATTATCTATAATATAAAAATGAATCGCTGAATGTGTTGGTAAGCGCAAATCTCGAGAGCAGCTGAACAGATTTCGCTAATTTTTTTTTTAGAATATCCCTTGAAGTAGGAGGATGGTTCTTACGGAGAGAAAAATAAAAAAAAAACTTAAGAACCTATTTAGAGGCTAAAAATTTCACCCATGCCGGGATCCCAACCCGCAACCTCTGGCTATCCGTGGCAGAGGTTGCGGGTTCGAATCCCGGCATGGGTGAAATTTTTAGCCTCTAAATAGGTTTTTAAATTTGTCCTTAGCACGGGTTAGTGCATTAAAAATAAAAATAGTATAAAAAAAAACTGTTAGGCGGTATGAAGTTCGCGGAGTCAGCTAGTTTTATATAAAGCTAACAATATTGATTATTAGTAATTGAAGTTAAAATTAAATTTACCACGGACCACGAGACCACGGTACCTGAAAAAGTGCCGAAACGTCGAAAATTGTAAAAATGTAATAAACGAGCGTAAGTCCGTATAAAAACAGTTTTAATTATGTCCTAAACTAAATAATACGATTTTCACATGAACGTATACAAAATGAGAATTTCTAATAATACTACGAGCGGATGAGCTCAAAATTAAAACTTAAGTTTACGAATAATTGACACTATGATAATTAAAGTCAGAAGAAATAAGAGACGTCGAGACGAAAATTGTCATTTACATTACAATGATACAGGAAAAAAAACAGGATATAACTTGATAATTGGTCGAATCTATAAAGACGTCACAGCTCAGTAAATATAGCGATCTGAGAACCCGAAAGTTGACTTGACGGTTTGTTTGTGTACTGACCAGTGACGTCATTCGGTGCGACGCCATATTGCCCTATTTTAAAAATGAATTTATTTGCTCTTTGTAGAAAAAATACACGAAAGATTTAAAAATTATAACTTGCTGACCACTTCTTAAATACAAACGAAAAATCTAAAATGGTTTTCAGAAACCTTTCAAATAGAATAGAAGAATGAATAGAATAGAAGAATGAATAAAATAGAATGCATTTATTGACATATTAAGACAAAGGGTCGAGGCTTAGCATATTGCAACCAAGTCCACGCAGTGATCTTGGCAGCGCCTCTGGCCTTTAAGGATTCTTTAGAGGAGTAGTGTTTTTATAAATAAGACCATTAGTGTGTAATCCCAATGGAAGAAGCCCAATATTGGGCATAGGCTACCCGTCGCGATGGTACTGACTAAAGAATACATAATTACCAATACATTTTAATAATGTCACCTAAATAAAAAAATACACTATAATAATAAGGCCCCGGAATTTTTACCAGACTGCTTCATAAGGAGGGTTATATTTTTTGAGTTTATGTATGTATATTATGTGTATATGTACATTTCTTTGTTACTTTGTCATTAGATTCGTCTTTATTCTAAGAGTGACACTGAGTATATAAAAATATTTATTTGACATTTTTTACGCAGTCGGGTATTTTATTTTAAATACTTAATTTGTCTCAACTAAATAATAAAAACCTCATTATAAAATATCATTAAAATTCACGTTTAATTGGAACAAATGGTAATCTTGGATTAAATCCCCGTTTTGCTAAACTAAAATACTAACCCCCAGTTTCTCGTAAACTAAGAATCTGTTAATCTACTGTTAACAGCTGTCGAATGTTTTTTTGAATGCACTTGGCCATCTGACAGCTGTTAACAGTAGATTAACGTCTTGTTAGAGTACCAGAAACCGGGGCTTACTCTAATGGAGACCCGTCAAAGGTCTTTAGGTTAAAAGTTTTATTTACAAAAAGTTGTTTCCACTAAACATTCTTAAGTAGAAGGAAAACTAATTTATATTGAGGATTTTCTTTTATAAATTAGCTTGCACAGGCACAGTGTTTAAATGTATTCGACTTATTATAAATACGACCGTGACGGCAAATTCACTTAGAAAAACACATTTCCTTAAAACACTCTAAAAACCCTAACTAAGAGTCTGTGGTGGACATTTTGAAGAAGAGAGAAAGAGAAACCTTGAGAAACGCTCGTGGCCTAGTCGAGTCGACGACTAAACCTTGTCGTTTGAACCGAAGCAACAACAGGCGCGGTCAGGTGCAGGATGCTACCGCTAGTGGCATTTTCCGAGCGCTTCCGTTCTTCTCAAGGCACGCTAAGCCGTGGGTGCCGGCTGTCATGTAGTGGCAGTCGTTAAGCTATGTCAGAGGCCTTATGGGCGGCTTGATAACTTCTGAGAGTAAGGCCCGCCACTGTCTTAGAAACCTCCACCAACCCAAACTTGACCCCCGTGGTGGAGTATGGCCTAACCTTCCTGCAATGTAGGAAGAGACCAGTGCCCTACAGTGGGGACATACAGGGTGCAACCGGTGGAGATTTTACACGGAAAAGACGTAACCACAGATAAAAAACGCCTCTGGGAGTGTTTTACGTGTAACCGTCACTTTTTAGGACAAACATATAACGTGAAAGTGATACGAATAAATACACTATGGTGTCCATCACACAAACGGAACGTAGCTACTCCCTAAAATTCGACAAGACCAAGTATAACAAAACCAAATGAGGCGTGTTCAAATAACATCAAGGTCAAGTATGTATAACATTGTTAAAAATTTTGTACAAAGTCGTTTGTCAATCGTTCTAACTAGTGGACAGTTACGAAAAATAGGGGTAGAGGTGTAAATAATCCCTATTACTCTACAAGACCTTTTTGAAGTATACCAAACAAAAATGAGACGTTGTCAAATAACATCAAGGTCAAAAGTGTATAACATAAAGTCGTCAATTGTTCTCACTAGGTCACGTGTGCTATACAGTGGACAGTTACAAGATATAGGGGCGGGGGAGAGGCGTAACTACACCCTAAAATTCGCCAAGACCTTCCTGAAGTATACAAAAAACCAAACGAGACGTTATCAAATACCATAAAGGTCAAGTGTGTATACCATTGTTAAAGATTTTGTACAAAGTCGTTTGTCAATTGTTCTAACTAGGTATGCAGTGGACAGTTACGTTATATGGGGGGGGGGGGAGACGTAAATTATCCCTAAAATTCTACAAGACCTTTTTGAAGTATGCCTAAACAATATGAGACGTTGTCAAATAACATTAAGGTCACATGTGTATATAACATTGTCAAAAGCTCCATACAAAGTCGTCAATTGTTCTAACAGTAACTAGATCACGTGTGCTATACGGTGGACAGTTACGAAATATTGGGGGGGGGGAAATACTCCCTTAAATTCTACAAGACTTTTCTGAAGTATACCAAAATTTAAACTGCGGTGTTGCCAAATAACGTCAAATATGTATAGCAATTTTTGTCAAAAATTCAATATAATAAAGTCTAAAAAAAAAAACCTATTTAGAGGCTAAAAATTTCACCCTTGCCGGGATTCGAACCCGCAACCTCTGGCTATCCGTGCCAGCGCTCTACCATGCTGGTAGCTCTCTACCGTGCTGGTAGAGCGCTAGCACGGATAGCCAGAGGTTGCGGGTTCGAATCCAGGCAAGGGTGAAATTTTTATGGTAGAGCGCTGGCACGGATAGCCAGAGGTTGCGGGTTCGAATCCCGGCAAGGGTGAAAAAAAAAAAAAATAATAATTTTTAGCCTCTAAATAGGTTTTTAAATTTGTTCCTTAGCACGGGTTAGTGCATTAAAAATAAAAATAGTATTATAATAAAGTCGTCAACTGTTCTAACTAGGTCGCGTGTGCTATACAGTGGACAGTTACAAAATATTGAGGTGGGGCTGAAATACTCCCTAAAATTCTACAAGACTTTTCTAAAGTAAACCAAAATTTAAACTGAGGTGCCGTCAAAGAACGTCACATAAATATGTGTAACATTGTGAATTACAATGTCGTCAATTGTTCTAACTAGGTCAATTAAGATCTACAGGGAACAGTTACGGAATAAGGGGAGCGAGGTAGGGGCGGAATTACTTCCTTAAATTTTAGTAGACCTTTCTGAAGTATACCAAACACAAAAGGAGACGCTGTCAAATAACATCAAAGTCAATAAGTAAAACAACTGTCAAAAATTCAATACAAAGTCGTCAATTGTTCTAACTAGGTCACGTGGGCTATACAGTAGACATTTACCGAATATCAGAACTACTCTCTAAAATTACACCTTTCTGGAGTATGAAAAAATCAAAAAGAGTCAGTAAATCAATATAAAGTCGTCAATTGTTTCTAACTAGGTCACGTGGGCTATAGCGTGGAGGTTGTGACGGATTTGAGTCCACTCACTAGAATGGTCGGCGGCAGGCCCTTCGTGAACTCGTCGAGTACCTGAAATGATTGAAATAGTGTTATTTATATATTGTCGCGGTCCTATCCCGAACCATCTAGAATAGAGCCTTCGAGAAGCCTATCGAATAGTCGCCGTATGCTGTGTTTTAGTAAACAATAAACGCTGCAAGCAATAATGACTCGTATGTCCACTGGCGTAAGGTTCAAAACTCTTTGAATGAGGTACTGTTCGAGCGACGATGCCGCGTGTACCGAGTGTAGGTACGTAGGGATGGGAATGTTCTAGAACCCTTGCCGGCGGATATAAATAGCGGCCGCCGCGGCGCGCTGTCAGTTCCGTTTGGAATAGCGAAGAGTAAACTTCGAGCGAACTTACCTGCGATACGAGCGATAACCTACGACCTCAGCGATACTATTGGACTTCGATTGGAATCTACGTGTGGACTTCGCGTCGTGAAGACCTGCAGACCAGATCCTGCGTGAATAAATCCTAAGAAGTTGTCATTGGCGTTTTACATCCAAATCCAGAACCCTAGCCCGTAACAATATAAAGGGAATCGCTCAAAGCCTCGGCAGCCTGAGTGATGTTAAACGAACACGAAGGTATTGCGTAACCTTATATGGCGCGTTCATATAAGGCGCGTTATTGGGCGACCTCCTATGACTGACGCTAGTGGCATTTTTTGCTCCATGCTTCGCAAGGCACGTTAAGCAGTTGGTGCCAACTGCCGTCGATAGATGGCAGTCGTTAAGCCGAGTCAGAGCCGAGACAGTATGACTAGTTACTAGGCTTGCAAGCTTTCACCAAAAAAAAAAAACAAGACCGATGCCCTTTGGTAGGGACCTAATGGATTGATGATTAAATACTTGTGGTAATAGAGTCGATTATTTTACAATGATAGTTGATTATAATAATAGTAGCTAACAGGACAAGCGGAGGTAGCCCAGTGGGTAGAACAATGGACTCAGAAGCGAGAGACCCAGGTTCGGTTCCCAGAGAGGAAACTTGAGCGTCACGAGTTGTTCAAATACCTCAGGGCATGAAATTGCCAATACTCTCTCAGTTTGACATTAGATAAGATTAGATTAGAACTCTTTATTGTACACACCAGAAAACAAAATACATAAAAAGGCTTACACATCTAAGCTATTACCGTATACAATTGGCGGTCTTATCGCTAAAAACGATCTCTTCCAGACAACCTTGGGATGGATAGAACTGAAAGATGAAGAGAGTAGGTATTTATAGGATACATAAAAAAAACATGACAAATGTTGTTCCTTTTTAGAGTTTCTTTGCTAGTTTCATCTCCACATAATCTATTGATTGTAAACAGCTTTGACGTTCATTGAGTAAAAAATTGTTTTTATAGTGAATATTTTTTTTCTTTTTATTTTTTGTTCTGTACAAATACCTTGAGATACTGTTCGGCTCTCTGGGGGCCATCGGGCGTCAGTTTGGGCGGGGGAGGCAGCTGTACGAAGGTCACAGCCGTGCCTTCGCCGCTGTGCGCCCGAATTATACTGTTGACCCTGGGGAAAGAAACGAGAGTGAGTTACAAAGTACAATCTGTTAGCGTTTAGAATATACCTCGGGCTCTAGAGTGGGCTTCGATTTTCGCCGAGAGCACACGAGTGTAATACTAATTCTTGCTCTGTATAAAACTTTTCTTCACTATTTTCGTTCCGATTTCGATATTAAGTGTCATAATTATTACTTCCGATATTTCTATTACACGAATACATCCGATTCTTTAAAAACCTATTTAAAGGCTGAAAATTCCACCCATGCCGGGATTCGAACCCGCGACCTCTGGCTATCCGTGCCAGCGCTCTTTCCAACTGAGCTAATGGGCGACTCACCGGCATCAGTGAAATTTCGAACCTCTTTACAATATTCTCTGTATTACGTACAGGCAGCGACATCTGGCTGAAGAAATTTGCATCACTTGCAGCCCCGAGTCCCTACTTTGCAGTTAGGTTTTTCATCGGAATGATACCTCACATTATGATGAATTAATTAATTATGAGTCGCCCATTAGCTCAGTTGGAAAGAGCGCTGGCACAGATAGCCAGAGGTTGCGGGTTCGAATCCCGGCATGGGTGGAATTTTTAGCCTCTAAATAGGTTTTTATTAAAAAATCCTTAGCACGGGTTAGTGCATTAAAAATAATATATCCGATTCTATCCGATAGTAGCCGAGATATATTCTAAATGCTGACAGACTGTACATTTTTTTATTATTTATTTATATATTTATTCACTGTAAACAATGCAAGATAAAAATATCAATAGTTTGCCAAACTGCTAATGCAATTTATCGGCAAGCTCTTGGTAATAGTTATTTTTATCTTACTAAATTAACATGTCTTCTACACAACTAAAATTATCCATAATAATATTTTATGTCTACAGACTACATGCTAGCACCGTACACTTTTCTAGGTCACCGTATTGCTGACTGTGCACCGCGCATAGTCGAGCTCACAGGTCTTGTTGCCTGCGCCAAACAGTTCGCTTTTGCCTCTCCATACTAAGATTGGGGCCGCAAGAGTGCCACTTGCGCCGCGGCGAAAGACTCATCAACTAAAAGCCGAAGAAATCTGCAACGTTATAACGTTGGTGCGCCAAGGGAATGCATTGCAATTGATGGGGCTGGACCGTTCCCAGTAACGGAAACAGGAAATAAGTATTTCATGGTAGTTATGGATTACTTCACTAAATGGCCAGAAGTATTCGCCATACCCAATCAAGAAGCCACTACTGTTGCATCCAAGTTGTTAGAGGAAGTAGTTGGCCGGTTTTACCCTTAGAAATACACTCCGACCAAGGTATGACCTTTGAGTCACAAGTATTTCAAGAACTCAGCAAAATAAGACTTGGACCACCCCATCATACTCAACATGACGGCATTGCAGAAACATTTAACCAAACACTTAAGAGGCATTTAGCGAAATTCGTTGACAGGCACCAGAGAGACTGGGCCAGATACATACCGCCATTTCTCTTGGCCTACAGAACGGCAAAAAATGAAAACACGAAGGTAAATGGGAGCGGGTGTAAATTTTGGGCGTGAACTGAGAATAACAGTAGATCTGCTAACTGGAGGACCTCCTGACGACCCACGTTCTCTACACGACTACATTTCCGAGTTACATGAGAGAATGCGAGAGATTCATGCCATAGTCCGACAAAACGAGTTACAGTCGAGTGAAAATATGAAAACTAGGTACGACTGCCGAGAAAATACAAGCGGCTTCGAAGATGGAGCACTAGTCTGGCTTCACAACGTAACTCGACGAAAAGGAAAATCTCTGAAATTGCAGACAAGATGGGAGGGCCCTTACAAAGCGGTAACTCTGTTGAATGACGTGGCGTATCGAATTCAACGGCAGCCAAGAGGTGCACAAAAAGTGGTTCACATTAACCGCTTAGCTTCTTACCCACGGCAGTAATGAAGATGCTCCGGTCAAAGAATCTCTAAAAGGGGAGCAGTACTATCTCGAACCATCTAGAATGGAACATTTTAGAAACCTATCGAATAGTCGCTGCATACTTCTTTTTAGTAACACTGTAAGCAATAATGACTCGTATGTCTACTAACATAAGGCTCACAACTCTATGACATGAAACTGTTCTAGAGACGGTACCATGTTTACCGAAGGAAAGTGCATACAAGGATAATCGACAACCCTTGCCGGCGAATATAAATAGCGACCGCTACGGCACATAATTCAGTTCAGTTTGGACTACCTACTTGCGAAACAAATGATAACCTACGACCTCAGCGATACTACGATTTAAAAGGCGATTTGAAATCTTCGTGTGGATTTCTTGTTGTGAAGAACTGCAGACCAGTCCCTGCGTGAATAGATCCGAAGAAGTTGTCATTGGCGTTTTGCCTCCAAATCTAGAACCCTAGCCCGTAACAATATTGTCTATAATCATAGAAGTTTTATCCTATTTGACAGCAAGCGTACAAATGAGCTGAAGTGGCAGTGGGCTGGCCATATCTCGCGAAGAACCGACAACCGTTGGAGTAAACGTGTTCTTGAGTGGAGACCGCAACTCGGCAAACGTAGTGTAAGACGCCCTCCGACCAGGTGGGATGACGATCTGCGAAAAACTGCCGGCAGATGTTGGATGCGGCAAGCTGAAGACAGGGCGCTATGGCGCTCATTAGGGGAGGGCTATGTCCAGCAGTGGACTACATAATATAGCCGAAAGAAGAAGTACAAATGATTCTAGAGTTTGACAGACATTTCTAGGAGGAATATATGATAGTTTAATATCGGCTATTACGTACAATGATGTACTTAAAACCATGTTATGTACCCATAAGTATTTTTACTTTACTCTCTTATTATTGAACTGGGTACTTTGCGTAATTGTTACATAAACTTGTTAAGGTTTTGCGCAGTACTACACATCATAAAAGTCCCTTCGGGAATCTACGTTCGCGCAGACTAGGAAGAAATGTAACGAAAGTACCCGAAGCTATAAGTACATTCAACATGATCTTTACCGATACGGTTAAGGTGCAGAATTGATTGCCGCAATAGCGCTACCTATTTCGCTCACGCTAATATTGCCAAACTAATAGTCACCTGCATCGATGACGTTGAATCAACCAATAGCAACAAAGGCGCGCGGCCTGCCATAAAATGAAACTATCTGATTGTTCGATCAACTTGCCGCACATCCAGAATTTGGTCATCTGCGCAGGCACATCCGCGAGACTTATTTCTTGTGTAGCACTGTAGTTACCTCTGCAAGTAGGTCATGGGCACTCGCTGGTACTCGTTATCGGACCTCTCCCCGTCCGACCATCGGCTGGACTCCTCCTCGTAGGCCGGCCACTCGTCCACCTGCGGAAGAAAGCACACATTCTTGTTGAGAACCCTTGAAACTTATTTTAAAAACCTATTTAGAGGCTAAAAATTCCACCCATGCCGGGATTCGAACCCGCGACCTCTGGCTATCCGTACCAGCGCTCTTCCAACTGAGCTAATGGGCGACTCACCGGCATCAGTGAAATTTCGAACCTCTTTACAACACTCACTGTATTACGTAAAGGAATTTTTAGCCTCTAAATAGGTTTTTAAAACTGTTGGAACGTTTTATAACTTTAATAATTAATAAATAAACTCTGGAACGACTTTAGGTGTGGTTTTATTTGTAGAATTGTAGTAATATTAACAGAAAACTGGATAAAAACGGATAAACGGAGAAGCAGGTAAAAAGTCAGATCTGGTCAAAGCGTAAAGTAGTAGTGTGAAAAATGAGGGAAATCGAAGAATGAGTGACATACATAATTTAAATATTTGAAAATGATAGATGGAAAAAGAAATAAAAATGGTGTGAAGAGGTTTGCACCGTCACAATGTTAGCACGGGTTAGTGCATTAAAACATATATAAAAAGTAGAAAAGTACTTAGGCAGAAGCGCTGGTGGCCTAGTGGAACCGATTGATTGGAATCAATCACTAGGGTTAAGCAAAAACCAATCCGGACTTGGCCCCCGTGGTGGAGTATGGCCTATACCTTCTTCAGGGAAGATACACGTGTCCTTCGGTGGAGAAATAATGGGCGGTCAGGTAAGGTAAGGTCAGGCAAGTAGTGGCAAATTATCCGAGGGCTTCCGTGCTTTGGTACAAATGGACTCTTTATCACTGGCAGTTGAAAGCTCACGATATGAAGTTCAGCGTTAATCCTCAGTAACTTCATGTTATTGAGATCGAGCAGCCGCTCCTTGAGCGGCCGGCGCCTCCACAGCCAGACGTTGGGGCCTTGGCCCCCAAACAGAGTGCTTTGGAGAATTCCCTCTCCACTTTCCATTTGGAATGAAATTTGATGTCCATAGAAAGGAATGACATTGCATCAAATGTATTCGAATAAAACGCAGAAAAACCAATGGGACAGACTAACTAACAATGGAACTAATTGGAATTTAATGTCGCAGAATCAAACGGTAAATTAGTAGATCGAAGCGAAAGGTTTCGAATAGAATCGAATATAATGATACCGAATCAAATTGGACCCGATAGGAATCGCCATGATTTATCATCATTATCTGCCCACCACTGCCCACTGTTGGGTATAGGCCTTTCCCCCAAATGCCCATCTCTCACGAACTCTTGCCAGCCGCATCCACTCCCAAGCCGGCTCAACGACATCGTCCGATGGTCTGCCCATTAACCCTCTATCTGTTTTCGAAATCGGTTCCTGTTGGGAATGAATCAAGCGCAAATTGAACAAATGTAATGTAGTTTCATTGACGATCTCTGTGGCGTAGCGGTAGCACATCTGCTTACCATGCAAGAGGTCCCGAGTTCGAACCCCTGCTGGGGACAAAAAAAACCCCAGATCTTGGATGTTTACATGTTTGTGATGTCGTCGTTTCTGGTTCCCGCGACACAGGGTATCCTAGTGTGGGGCCAGAAGCAATGTATGTGCCTGTAAGTAAATGTTATGTTATGTTCTATCGCTGAACACTCACAATATGCACTTCAGCGTTGATCCTCAGTAACTTCATGAGCTCGAGCAGCCGCTCCTTGAGGGGCCGGCCGCCCGCGGCCAGGGGGTGGGCCTCGGCCGGCCCCGCCGCCACCCGCAGAGTGCGGCCCTGCTCTGAAACGAACAGTTTATCAGCGTCTGAAAGAGAAAGGGCGTGCGTGAGCGACAGGCGACGGCGGGTGATTTTTGAGGGTTGCATCTTGGACAAATCAATAAGCTACTTTATCAGAAGCGCTCGTGGCCTAGTCGAACCGAGAGATTGGAATCAATCACTTGAATCACGTAACGACAGGCACGGTCAGGTGCTGGATGAGTGACCGTCCCGTGACTACCGCTAGTGGCATTTTTTCCGAGGGCTTCTTCGCAAGGCACGTTAAGCCGTTGGTGCCGGCTGTCATGTAATGGCAGTCGTTAAGCCATGAAGAGGCCTTATGGGCGGCTTGATAAGTTTTGACAGTAAGGCCCGTCACTGCCTTACAATCCACCAACCCGGACTTGGTCCCCGTGGGGGAGTGTAGCCTAATCTTCCTGCGATGTAGGAAGGGACCCGTGCCCCAGCAGTGGGGACAGGGTTGATATCGATAGTGGCACTTCAATGGGCTATCCGTAACCTTAGCTCGGTTGCTCTCTTATTCCGAGCGCCGCCGCCGGCATTAATGCAATGAAATGGAATGCACAAATAGCATAATACTATTTAACGGACCCAAATAAATAGAATGGAATTTCAATGAAATGCCTACTCTTGTACACCAAAACACAACACGAATGAAACTAGGCGGTCTTATTTATAATCGAAATTGCTTTCAGACAACCATATGTAACGTTGCCGAAGGACATTGAGAGACGTGTAGTCGTTGCGATGATTAATAGAGCTCTTAACTCTTACAAAATTATAATTGTTATGAGGATTTAACCAGATAAGACAAATTCAATGAAATTGCTTTTATTTCGTAACTCCACGCTTGACAGGTAATATCAGACTGGCAAGTTGAAAGCGCTTTAGAGCAATGTGAGTGCGATTTCGCAGCATATCAGTTTATATCAAGGCATAAATACTAGCGGACAAAAACATAAAGCGTAAGCCGTAACAGAAGCTCTCGTGACCTATTGGAACCGAGTGATTGGAAACAATCACTTGAGTTAAGCAACAGGCGCGGTCAGGTGCAGGATGGGTGACCATTCTGTAACTACCACTAGTGGCAGTTTTTCCGGGCCCTTCTGTGCTTAGCAAGGCACTTCAGGGCGTTGGTTCATGTCAAAGGCCTTATAGGCGGATTGACAGAGGCCTTCTGACAGTAAGGCCGCCCACTGTCGTACTATCCTCCACCAACCCGGACTTGGCCGCCGTGGTGGAGTATGGCCCGTGTCCGAGCAGTGGGCACATACAGTCGTTCGTTTCGTTCACTCATTCCTTACTTTTCGCCAAGCTTCCGTTCACCCATTGCTTGCTTTTTGCATTTATTTCGTTCACTCAGTCCTTGCTTTCCGATCTTTATTCTTTCGTTAACCAATTCTGTGCTTTTCGCCACCGTTTCGTCCACTCACTCCTTACTTTTCACCGCTCTTCCGCCCTCTTCTTCCCTCCCACTCTCTCTTTCGTCAGTTTTTCCTGGCGAAACTTTTTTCATACTGTGTACTTTTTAGTCACAGTTTTTTCGTCTCAGCGCTCACCCAGCGGTTGCGTGGTCGGCCGTCGCGCCCGCAGGAGACCAACCCAGCCTGCATCAGCCAGCGCCACCTGACGCGGTCACGCTTCTTCTTCCACTTCTTCTTCAGGCTATATTAGTCCACTGCTGGACGTGGCCCTCTTTCTTAATGTGTACGATACGATATCAACCCTTTATATGTTCCCCACTGTTGGGGCACGGGTCTCTTCCTGCATCGCAGGAAGGTTTGGCCATACTCCACCACGGGGGCCGAGTCCGGGTCGGTGGAGGATCGTAAGACAGTGGCGGGCCTTACTGTCAGAAGTTACCGAGCCGCCCATAAGGCCTCCGACACGGCTTAACGACTGCCATTACATGGCAGTCAGCGCCGACGGCTCAGCGTCCCTCGCGAAGCACGGAAGCGCTCGGAAGAAATGCCACTAGCGGTAGTCACGAAACGATCACCCATCTTGTACCTGACCGCGCCTGTTGTCGCTTGACCCGAGTGATCGATTTCAATTACTCGGTTCTGATAGGCCACGAGCGCTTCTTACGGTGTACTTTTTAGTGGCAGTTTTTTTGTATGTCTCAAAAAAAAACCCCAGGTCTTGGATGTTTACATGTTTGTGATGTCGTTGTTTCTGGTTCCCACGACACAGGGTATCCTAGTGTGGGGCCAGAAGCAATGTATGTGCCAGTATTACACTATTTTTTATTTTTAATGCACTAACCCGTGCTAAGGAACTAATTTAAAAACCTATTTAGAGGCTAAAAATTTCACCCATGCCGGGATTCGAACCCGTTCCGATGTTAAACCTAACTGCAAAGTAGGTAGTCGGGGCTGTAAGTAATGCAATTTGCTTAAGTCAGATGTCGCTGCCTGTACGTAATACAGAGAATAGTGTAAAGAGGTTCGAAATTTCACTGATGCCGGTGAGTCACCCATTGGCTCAATTGGTAGAGCGCTGGTACGGATAGCCAGAGGTTGCGGGTTCGAATCCCGGCACGGGTGAAATTTTTAGCCTCTAAATGGGTTTTTAAAATTTGTCCTTAGCACGGGTTAGTGCATTAAAAAAAAAATTAGTATAATACTGTGTACAGTGCTTTCACATTAACTTGACGCGTGAGAGAATTGGTAACAAGGACATAACATGTGAATTAGCTTTTGGACCTAATCGGAAGATAGTAAAACAAGCCCTCAATCCTTTTATCTTCCCCAAGTAATGGGAATGATTTCTTATTTAACATGGTAACAGTAAACATCTCAGTGCTACCAATTCTCTCACGTTATCATCGTTATCAACCCTTATATGTCCCCACTGCTGGGGCACGGGTCTCTTCCTGCATCGCAGGAAGGTTAGGCCATACTCCACCACGGGGGCCAAGTCCGGGTTGGTGGAGGATTGTGAGACAGTGGCGGGCCTCACTGTCAGAAGTTATCAAGCCGCCCATAAGGCCTCTGACATGGCTTAACGACTGCCATTATATGACAGCCGGCACCAACGGCTTAACGTGCCTTGCGAAGCACGGAAGCGCTCGGAAAAATGCACTAGCGGTAGTCACGGGACGCTCACCCATCCCGTACCTGACCGCGCCTGTTGTTGCTTAACCAAGTGATTGATTCCAATCAATTTCGGTTCGCCTAGGCCACGAGCGCTTCTAATTCTCTCATGCGTCAAGTTAATGTGAACGCACTTTACTTTTTGGTCACAGTGTTTTTTGTACGTCTCTATACTCACCCAGCGGTTGCGCGGGCACAGCCCGCAGCCGCACCCGCAGCCTCTGCCAGCCGCGCGCCGAGCGCACCACGGCCGCCAGCTGCAGCGCGAAGAGCCCGCGCACCGTGAAGGGGTCCTGCTGGCTCGGTCGAAGCAACTCCACGAGCCACACGTCGATGTACTTGGAGGTCGGGGAGCGTCTGGGGGCGGTTAGTTAGACCTGAGATTCCCGCAGTTAGCCTCATAGTTGGGCGATTGTACGTAGCAAGCGCTGAGGTACGTTAACACTTCAGACACTAGGGTTTCCTTACGATGTTTTCCTTCACCGTCAGCGAGTGGTATTGTTACTTTAATTTCCCAAATCTACATAACTTACAAAACAAAGTCATTGGTACAGGCGGGATTCGAACCCACGACCTCCCGATTGAGAGGCCGGCGTTCTACACCGCTCCGCTACCACGCCATGTCATGTCATGTCATGTCATGTCATGTCATGTCATGTCATGTCATGTCATGTCATGTCATGTCATGTCATGTCATGTCATGTCATGTCATGTCATGTCATGTCATGTCATGTCATGTCATGTCATGTCATGTCATGTCATGTCATGTCATGTCATGTCATGTCATGTCATGTCATGTCATGTCATGTCATGTCATGTCATGTCATGTCATGTCATGTCATGTCATGTCATGTCACGTCACGTCAGGTCACGTCACGTCACGTCACGTCACGTCACGTAACTGCTGACGGGCGCGCTCACCTCTCGACCTGCGCCATGTCCAGCGCGTGAAAGTGCCGGCACACGCACAGGTTCTTCCCCACGGCGAGCACGTCCGCGAGCATGTGCGCGTACTCCAGCGGCGGCAGGCGCGCCGCGTGCGCCGCGCGCGCAGCGAACATGGCGCCGCGCTCCAGCTCGAACGCCTCCGAGCGGTACGGGGAGCGCGGGCTGCGGGCGAACGGGTCAGTGGCTAGAGGACTACACTCATTCATTGAAAGATCAACCGATCAGTAGATCAATACATAAACAGATTATTAGATGAATAGATCAATATATAAATAGACTAGTAAATCAATAAACAAATAGATGAATAGATCAGTAAATCAATAAAGAAATAGATTAATAGATCAGTAGATCGATAGATAAATAGATTAATAGATGAATAGATCAGTAAATCAACAAACAAATAGATTAATAAATAAATAGAATAGTAAATCAATAAAAAATATAAAAACTTATTTAGAGGCTAAAAATTTCACCCATGCCGGGATTTGAACCCGCAACCTCTGGCTATCCGTGCCAGAGGTTGCGGGTTCTAAATAGGTTTTTAAATTTGTTCTTTAGCACGGGTTAGTGCATTAAAAATAAAAATAGTATAATCAATAAAAAATAGATGTATAGATCAGGAAATTAATAAACAAATAGATTAATAGACGAATAAATCAGTAGGTCAATACATAAATAGGTTAATAGATGTATCTACACATCTATCACAAAATCAATAAACAAATAGATTAATAGATGAATAGATCAGTAAATCAATACATAAATAAATTAATAGAAATATCAGTAAATCAATACACAAATAGATTAATGGATCAGTAGATCAATACATAAATAGATTAATGGATCACTAAATCAATACACAAATATATTAATAGATCAATAGATTAATAGATCAATAGATTAATAGAACAAGAAATAAATAGACAAGTAGATAAACAGATTAATAGATTAATAGATGAACAGATCAGTAGACCAATACATAAATAAGCTCAATAAATCAAAACATTAATCAACAAATCAATCAAACAATCAATCAGCCCATCCCCTTCCAGTGCTGGTCAAGGCACTCCTCCACTTCCTTAAGGCACGTCATTTGACATTCCATTTCCTCGCAACGCATTCCCCTGAGCTATGGTAATCAAACAAGAACATCATTGAAGTCATTTGTACAAATCAAGTGAACAGGCTCGGGTATCAAACCCATACACGCTTGTCTACCTTTAAGTAGACAAGCGTGTACTGCACCACAAGACAGAATAGCTCGCGAGAAATATAACCAAATATTTTTTCGTGATTTTATGGGCGTTGTGGACACGTAATAATATTATTCAGTGAAAAGATATTGACGATACTACATACTCATCAATACTCGGAGGGCAGTCATAGCATAGTTTCATAAAACTATACTGTACCTTAAGTGTACTTATTAATCTGTGGGTCAATCGACTTTACAATGTTTCACGGCCTCTGTAGCGCAGCGGTAGCGTATCTGCCTACCATGCAAAAGGTCCCGGGTTCGAGCCCCGGCTGGGGACGAAAAAAAAGCCCAGGTCTGGGATGTTTACATATTTGTGATGTCGTTGTTCCCACGATAGAGAGTATCCTAGTGTAGGGCCAGAAGCAATGTATGTGCCAGTATGTAAATGTTATGTTACATCTGATGACGGACTTACTCTCTGAGGAAATCCTTGGATGTTTACGTGTTTGTGATGTTGTTGTTCCCACGATAGAGAGCATCCTAGTGTAGGGCCAGAAGCAATGTATGTGCCAGTATGTAAATGTTATGTTACATCTGATGACGGACTTACTCTCTGAGGAAATCCTTGGATGTTTACACGTTTGTGATGTCGTTGTTCTCACAATAGAGAGTATCCTAGTGTGGGGCCGGAAGCAACGTATGTGCCAGTTTGTAAATGTTATGTTATGTTACATCTGATGACGGACTCACTCTCTGAGGAAATCCTTCGGCGGCGTGTCATCCCAGAAGCCGAGCAGCACCGTGTCCGGCTTCATGGCGCCTAGCCCCGCCAGCCGGGTCAGGTGCGCGGCCCCGCTGCGCACGGACGACGCCAGGCAGAGCTCCACGAACGCTTTCACCTGGGACCAACGAATACGTAGTTACAAGGCTCTATGAGGCAGAGGCTAAGGAGTCCGTGAGGCACTGCGGGCCAACAGATACGTAGGTAAAGGCCTCCATAAGCGACGCCAGGCAGAGCTCCACGAACGCTTTCACCTGGGACCAACGAATACGTAGTTACAAGGCTCTATGAGGCAGAGGCTAAGGAGTCCGTGAGGCACTGCGGGCCAACAGATACGTAGGTAAAGGCCTCCATAAGCGACGCCAGGCAGAGCTCCACGAACGCTTTCACCTGGGACCAACGAATACGTAGTTACAAGGCTCTATGAGGCAGAGGCTAAGGAGTCCGTGAGGCACTGCGGGCCAACAGATACGTAGGTAAAGGCCTCCATAAGCGACGCCAGGCAGAGCTCCACGAACGCTTTCACCTGGGACCAACGAATACGTAGTTACAAGGCTCTATGAGGCAGAGGCTAAGGAGTCCGTGAGGCACTGCGGGCCAACAGATACGTAGGTAAAGGCCTCCATAAGCGACGCCAGGCAGAGCTCCACGAACGCTTTCACCTGGGACCAACGAATACGTAGTTACAAGGCTCTATGAGGCAGAGGCTAAGGAGTCCGTGAGGCACTGCGGGCCAACAGATACGTAGGTAAAGGCCTCCATAAGCGACGCCAGGCAGAGCTCCACGAACGCTTTCACCTGGGACCAACGAATACGTAGTTACAAGGCTCTATGAGTCAGAGGTTAAGGAGTCCGTGAGGCACTGCGGGCCAACAGATACGTAGGTAAAGGCCTCTAGAAGCGACGCCAGGCAGAGCTCCACAAACGCTTTCACCTGGGACCATCAAATACGTAGTTACAAGGCTCTATGAGGCAGAGGCTAAGGAGTCCGTGAGGCACTGCGGGCCAACAGATACGTAGGTAAAGGCCTCCATAAGCGACGCCAGGCAGAGCTCCACGAACGCTTTCACCTGGGACCAACGAATACGTAGTTACAGTATGTACTACTCATCATTAAAGTCCCTTCGGGAATCTACGTTCGCGCAGACTATGAAGAAGTGTAACGAAAGTACCCGAAGCTACATCCAACATGATCTTTAACCGATACGGTTAAGGTGCAGAATTGATTGCCGCAGTAGCGCTACCTATTTCGCTCAAACTTTTCGCAAAACTTGCCAAACTAATAGCCACCTGCATCGATGGCGTTGAATCAACCAATAGCAACAAAGGCGCGCGGCCTGCCATAAAATGAAACTATCTGATCTGGTCGATTAACTTTCCGCACATCCAAAATTTGGTGATCTGCGCAGGTACATCCGCGAGACTTATTTCTTGTGTAGCACTGTACAAGGCTCTATGAGGCAGAGTCTATAGAGTCCATGAGGTAAGAAAAAGTAAAAATACTTTACATTTCTTTTTATGTAACATATGAACGTTCCACTGCACACACCTGCTCTCAGATACGGGCTTAATTACCACGCTGAGGTATTTGAACACCTCAGACACTCAGGTTTCTTCAGGTTTCCCCACGATATTTTCTTTTACCGCTAGCGAAATGCATATTTACAAATATTTGCTAACCCTACCACGCCCTAGAACTGTGATAGTTTTCAATTCAACTCGACATATGGGGACATTTTTGCATAACCAAAAACCCAATATCCATATTTGGCTTTTCAAACGCTTTATTAGCGGCCACTTACCTTGAAATGATCAATAAGCTTCAGCCAATATTTGTAATCTTCGTCCAGAGGATCACCCGAGCCGTCTAGCTCGCCCACTCTGACGTGGCCGATCACGTACAGGCCTCCCTGATAAAGAATTTCGATAGATTAGTTAATACTGTTTAAAACTGATTAGTTAAAAGTATTGTACAGAGTGCCAATCCGGACTTGGCTCCCTTTGTGGAGTATGGCCTAACCTTCCTGCGATGCATGAAGAGATTCGTGCCCCAGCAGTGGGGACATACAAAGTTTAATATCGATTGTACAGAATGTGCTCCAAAACACAATTCTAAACCTTGCAGGTTTTTGTGATTTTAGCTATTTTTAGGTATTTTTTTTTTGTGTCATAAATAAATTACAAAAATACTTTCAAATAAAAAACTATACTATAACTGAATAATTACTCTTTAAGTTATAGTTATCACGTTTTATGATATTTCTTTATGCATGTGAAACAATGTGATAGTATCATTCACATGACTAATAAACAAAATGAACGAATGAATGAACGAATGAACGAACGAACGATTAATTGAATAAATTAATATAATTATGAATAAAAAAACATTAATAAATTTGGGTATCGTTGACTCCTATTTCTGGCAAGTGTACCAACTTTCCAAAATATATTTGTCGTGGTCCACGAAGAACGTTTTTCAGCTGCCCGGTCTCGAATTACCACTTTATAAAGGGATGTCAAGTGCCGACTTCTTGACCAGCAAATAGCATCAGAAATACTTTCAATCAATCAACCTCAATCGATGAATCAATCAATCAGCCTGCACATGCACTACTGGACCTAGGTCTCTCCCAAGGTACGCCACTTCACTCTGTCTTCGAGCATTCTCACCCAGCCAAGTTCCCTTCACACATTTAGTGTGAGTAAATGTGCGCCTATTGATGACTTCTGAGTGCTTAGTGCGAGTTTTTTTAACTACTCGATCGCGTTAACGTAAACGCATATTTCTATGGCATCGAGGAAGCGCCACCTAGCGACAAGTAGGGAAATTAAAATTGCTGAGTGCGAGTTGTAATGGTTTACGTTGTCACTAGTGAGAACGGCGGCGATCGAGAAGTGAACGCGTTTACCAGCCAAAACACGAATAAACGCGAGTGCGAGTTGTATTGTGACAGCGTTTTGACAGTTCGAACGGTTAACTTACTCACGCTCGCAAAGTAAATCTATCACTTTTATATTGGCGGTGAGAATAAGAAGTTGAATGGTTTATTTTAAAAAGGAAGGATGTCAGCACGTTTCTTTTTGGCTCGGAGTATGTTTAAGACTGCTAGAGCACGTGAGATCCGGAATATGGGATGCATTCGTGCAAAAGCTCGTGTTGGAAGTGATCCTTTGGCGGACCTATCCGAGACCGAATTTAAAAACCGATATCGTCTCAACAAGAGCACTTTTAAGTACTTGTGCAAAGAATTAAGACGACTAACCAACTTAAGATCCACGCAACGGATTTCTTTGGAACACAAGGTATATCTTTCTTAATTTCAAACCATATTGTTTTTTCTAATCTTATACTTACCTAAGTACTAACTCTATTTCATATTATAGGTACTCACTGCACTATTCTTTTTTGCATCGGGTTCTTACCAGCGGCCAGTAGGCGTTGCTAAGAACTTATCACAAAAGATGTGCAGCGTTTACATAGAAGAAGTGACCCAAGCCTTAAACCACAGTGACATGCTCAAAAAGTATATTAAGTTTCCTGATTCTCCATCTGCTAGGCAAGCAATAAGTCAGAGGTAAAATTTTGTTAATCCATTTAATAACCTATTTAGAGGCTAAAAATTCCACCCATGCCGGGATTCGAACCCGCAACCTCTGGCTATCCGTGCCAGCGCTCTTCCAATTGAGCTAATGGGCGACTCACCAGCATCAGTGAAATTTCGAACCTCTTTACACTCCCGTCATGGGTGGAATTTTTAGCCTCTAAATAGGTTTTTAAAATTGTCCTTAGCACGGGTTAGTGCATTAAAAATAGTATAATCCATTTCATTTAAATTAATCATCAATGTACCTACGTAAGTGAACATGGTTGTATATTTTTTTGTGGTTAATGCAATAAAGTGTTCTCTATCGAAGCCCAAATTCACTTGATATAATTTTTAAATGCGTTTTGTAGGTTTTATACCAAATATGGGATACCAGGAGTAACCGGTTGCATAGATTGCAGTCACTTTAGAATATTTGGCCCACCAAAGGAGGAAGAACATTGGTTTTACTGTCGCAAGCACTACCATTCACTCAATGTGCAAATGGCAAGTTATGCATAATTTTATAATACTTGAGAACAATTTTGTATATATACTTACTTACTTATTTTATGTTACGACCATGGATCTAAAACATAATTTTTTCTAGGTGTGTGATGATGAATACCGCATTTTAAATGTAAATGCAAAGTTTGGAGGTGCAAATCATGACGCGTTTATATGGGAGAATAGCGATGTGAACCTATACATGCAGTCGTTGCACAACAGTGGAGAATCTGTGTGGCTATTAGGTAAACAATTGTTAGCTAAATTAATCCTATTAAGCATGGAATCCGGCAGATGCTGGATGCGGAAAGCTGAAGACAGGGCGCTATGGCGCTCAATAGGGGAGGGCTATGTCCACATAATATAGCCTGAAGAAGAAGAAGCATGGAATTTCATAAGCAGTTATGATAACTGCAAATAATTAAGATATTCTAATACATAACTTATTCATTTGATATAGTAAATAATGCTTGTTATGATTTTAGGCGACTCTGGCTACCCCCAACGCCCATGGCTGATGACACCCATTTTAGATGCCACTCCAGGCTCAGCGGAAGCCAATTATAGTGAGAAGCACTGTGCAGCCAGAGTGGTTATAGAAAACACATTTGGCAGACTAAAGAATCGTTGGCGCTGTCTAAATAAAGACAGAGTCCTCCATTATAAGCCAATAAAATGTGCAAGGATTATTCAAGCTTGTTGCGTCCTTTATAACTTAGGAATCACATGTGGTGAAATTTGCAACGAAGGTAATATAGGTATGTACGTACATTGGCACCAACACTTTTTACGTTTTGGAAGTAAGTCAATGTTTATGGTATTATCCATGAATGACAAGTCAACCTAATCTATTTTTGTTTTTTATAGGACAGGAACATGATGGAGGACGAGATCAGACAATCCATTTAGGTAGTAATGCAGAGGAAGGTTCCACCACTGACCTGATTCGAGGAAGGATATTGCGGGATCAACTAGTCAGAAGGTTGAATTGATAAGGAAATGAATTGAAAAATTATGTATCACAAACTGGTCAACTAATAAAGGCTTTTATTAATGATAATAATTATTAATTATAATTAAAGTACCACAATCACATTCTCAGACTTAGACCCTTTGAAATGAAATGATAAAGCTTTTATTCAAAGTAGCGCAGAAACTGCGGCTTAATGATAGTTACTAGGCATTATCTTCACAAAACTTAGAAACTACTTTTTCTAATAAATCTAACGCTCTTGAAGCAATACTTTGCCATCCCGTTTGAGTCTGCATCTCCATTTCCCTTATCCTTATTTGCTCTCTCCTCACGTCCATGCTGTCTCGGTGCTGCTGCAGTCTTATATCTCTCCATTCCCTGTCCGACTGAAGAAATTGCTGACTAGCCTGATCATGGGCTCTTAACACTCGCCGGGGTGATCTCCTCGGATGTCTTCGAGGTGATCCCCGGATACGTCTTCGGGGTGACACAACTGACTGTGTCCGGCGAGGTGTATGACCGGACAGGGTAGGCCGCACAGGGAGAGGCAATACAGCACCGACTGATAAAAGAAATTCGTCTTATTAATAATGATTATTGTTCATATCAAGCAATGATTAGGAATCATATTGTGTATAAAATTTTGATACTCTTGGTCTTTATTTAAGTAACATTAATTTTATCCATTAAATGTTGTGGCATAACATTTAATTTTTTATGTTTTTTAATTTTTTTAATTCATTTTTTAGTTTATAATAATAATAATATTGGCCTTTTTGCATCTACTTAATGAGATGATTTATACAGCGTCCACAGTGGTATCTTCACTCACACTAGATGGGTGAAGGGACCACTCCGACGCTGTAGTGCCTGGGTCATGGTTTTTATAGATGGTGAAGGCTTGCCCAGCACCTATACCATCCTGACAGCCTAGTCGGCCTAGCCCACAGAAAGACTAGTCAATACGAGCAGAGCCAACCAAGCTGCGGGTTTCCTCACGATGTTTTCCTTCACCGTTAGCGTGTGGTATTGCGACTGCAAATTCGCAAATGTACGTAACTTTGAAATTAAACAAAGTCATTGGTACATGCCCGCACTCGGGATCGAACCTGGGGCTCTCGCTTGCCAGTCTATGGTTCTACCCACTGAGCTACCACCGCTCATTTATAATATATGGATATATATAGTCAAGGTAGTAAATTATATTGAAATTTGCATGTACATGCTATGCAATTTTGTACAAGCAAAAAGTTTTAAATCTTTATTGCAACAGATGAAGTAAATGGTCACGTAAATTGTGTTACGTACGAGGTCAAACAAATTTAGAAACAATGGAAACTCATAGTTACCTTCATGGACATGAGGTGGAGTAGCCTCATGAGCTGGGTTTGATGGCCCTGGCTGCTGTTCGATGTCTGAAAATATGGACATTTTATAAGATATTAATATAGAACATAGCCTTATTAATAGTGTGATAAGCTTTTGTGATGTGGTTTTACAAAGAAAATAGAATTCTCATGTAAACTGTCTTATTATATTGAAAAAAATAACTACCTTCTATGATTACCACAGCATCAACATGTGGAGACGGAGCAACATTAACCCTATGGGATGGCCCGGGCTGGTTCCATGGTTCAATGCCTGAAATATATTTATATTTTTGTAAGAAATAAGTACATACAATTTCAGGTTATGTGCAAATAAATAGACAACACATACTTTCTGTCAACAGGGGACTGTTCAATAATGGTGGCACAGGCTCATTCACATTTTCCTCAATGGGCTGAGTATGGACATTCTGTAAATATAAATGATTACTAGAGACATGCACAAGTAACAATTTAAAAAAAATCTAGTCTGTTCAAATATTGCGAACCTGTGAAAACCCAGCTTCCTGCAGTGCCAAGCCTGTCGAACCCAGTTGACCAATCAGATTAAGGACCCTTTGTTCCAAATCTGTGAGTTTGGTAAACACAGCTGGCCCACCACCCGTGCCACTGGCTGCTCTATGTAGTCGAGCAGCCTTCTTTTTAGTATTGTTTTTAAAGTCGCTCCACACCTTGAACATGCAAAAAAATAACCCATTACCTATGAGCTTTACCAACCTGCAATCGACAATAAAATGTGCATACCTTTTTCCATTTCTCCGTGGATTTAGTGTCACCACTGCCATCACTATTGAGTAAATTTGACAGCTCCTCCCAGTGACGTATAGTAGTAATTCTACCCCTGGCATTGCTGGTAGGCTTAGAGAGATCTCCATGCCTAAAATAAGCAAAAGCCACCGCTTATCAAAGGTTCAAATTTTACAAGCGACGAGTTTTACATACATCATAATAACATATTGTCACTTACTGTTCCATATATGTAACCAACATTTCAAATTGATGGTGGCTGGTCTTCATAATTTGTTAGTTTACTTTACTAGTTTTAAATCCATCCAACAAAACACCGAAGAGAACATAACCTACGTAAAAACAAAAACACCGTAAAACCCACTTGACAAGTGTCACGCTATCCTACCTAAATTATAGGCAACTGATTCCTTAGAAGCATGGTGCAAAATTGCATGGTCCAAATTTGGTCGGTTTATCACCGAGACGGTACAAAGCTACCAACCTACAGATAAAAAAAAACGCCGTTCACGGTGAATAAACGTCAATCGAAGTGACTACTCGATAGTTACTCACACTCGCATGTTTTCGATTCTCGCTTCTCACTGCGTATGCTCGATTAACGCGGTAGTAAAGTTATTCGATTGGATCTGTCAAACTCGCACTAAGCACTCTGACAGTAAGGCCCGCCACTGTCTTACAACCCTCCACCGGACTTGGCCCCTGCGATGCAGGAAGAGACCCGTGCCCCAGCAGTGGGGACAAGGGTTGATAGCGAAGGTGCGCCTGACCGCTGTATAAATCATCTCATTACGTTGATGCAAAGGCTAGGCCAACACATGCTTAGGTAAACTATAAGTTATAACCAAAACAAAGCTTAACAATGTATAGTCTATTCGCTTTCAGAATATATCTCGGGCTCTAGAGTAGGCTTCGGTATTCGACAATTTTCGCCGGTTTTCGTACTGATGATCGAGTTCTGATTTCGAAATTAAGTGTCATATTAGTTCCGATATTTCTGTTACACGAATATATCCGATTCTATCCGATAGTAGCCGAGGTATATTCTAAAAGCAAACAGATAAATGAGTGAGCCCAAAAATAAAGTTACGAAAATAAATATTTCTCGTTCCTAAATAATAACAAATACCTTCTTCTGGTCGTTAACAAAGTCGATCAATGGCGCGGACTGGCGCGGGGAAGCCACCAGCAGAAGCATTTGTGGACGCCAGTACTTCACATGCTGCCTTCTGGGGTCCAGCAGGAGTAAGTACTTTCGGACCTGGAGAGTCAAAAATACTCGACTACTAAGACCTTTATACTAATACTAAGACTAATATAGCCTGAAGAAGAAGACCTTTATGAAAATATTGTGTATGTTGGAAAAAGTACAAAAGACTAATATAAAAGTATAAAAGACTAAAATATTAGCAGCCATCATAACCTGTTCGTTGCTGAGTTTGGATTTCAACGTTCCCGTAATTCTGGAGGAATAAACATAAATTGCCCTTTCCACAATTCAGACTTGCAATAGTTAATACAACCTTTAGAAAGCACTGAATAAATTGCGAATGTGAGTGGAAGGGCTGGTAAGGGACCTCCCAGGCGGACATACATCGACCAAATAGGGGATGTATTCGCAAAGGGGAAGATAAAAGCAAGCTGAAGACGGCGCTATGGCGCTCATTAGGGGAGGGCTATGTCCAGCAATGGACTAGTACAGCCTGACAATGACGACAAAGATAAAAACTTCTCGAAACCGGCGTGTATGTATGTATAGGATTCTTCAAGGTATGTTAGAGTTACCTATGACGCGGTTTAAAAAATGTGTTAAGCACACTGTGCAAAAAAGATTACTTGTTACAGTAATCTTCTTTCTACAGAGTGTGTTTAAAAAGGCAAAAGTTATAGAAAACAAAGATGTCTGGCACTAAATAGTAATTCTAATAGGTATTTAGACGAGAATTGTGTCTGGTGTTCAACACATTCGTGAGTAATAGTTTTATATTGACAGAGGTCAAGTTAAAACTATTTTGAGAAGAATAAAATGTGGATTTTTAGGTTTTTCTCCATGAGCCGTTTTCAGCACATATTTATAAAGCAATTCATAGATGGCGCTTACAGGTGTAATTATTAAAATCGCTCCAGCCGTTTAGACGTGAAGAAGTGACAAACATAGACACTCACAAAACGAAACATACTTCGCCTTTATAATATTAGTGAGATTATCTGCCACAATCGAGGCTAAATAAAAAACATAGTATTGTTACGGGCTAGGGTTCTGGATTTAGATGTAAAACGCCAATGACAGCTTCTTAGGATGTATTCACGCAGGGTCTTGTTTGAAGGTCTTCACGACACGAAGTTCACACGTAGATTCCAATCGCAGGTTCAATCGAAGTCCAATAGTATCGCTGAGGTCGTAGGTTATCGCTCGTATCGCAGGTATGTTCGCTCGAAGTTCACTCTTCGCTATTCCAAACGGAACTGCCAGCGCGCCGCGGCGACCGCTATTTATATGCGCCGGCAAGGGTTCTAGAACATTCAAGTACGTACCTACACTCGGTGCACGCGACAACGACTCTAGAATAAAGTCCTTGTCAAAGAGATTTGAACCTTAGTGGACATACGAGTCACTATTGCTTGCAGCGTTTTATTGTTTACTAAAACGCAGCATGCGGCGACTATTCGATAGGCTTCCAGAAGGCTCTATTCTAGATGGTTCGGGATAGGACCGCGACACTGCTCCCCTCTTAGAGATGCTCGTCCCGAGCATCTTCATTACTGCCGTGATAAGAAGCTAAGCGGTCGATGTGAACCACTTTTTGTGCACCTCTTGGCTGCCGTTGAATTCGGTACGTCACGTCATTTAACCGAGTTACAACTTTGTACGGTCCCTCCCATCTTGTCTGCAATTTCGGAGATTTTCCTTTTCGTCGAGTTACATTGTGAAGCCAGACTAGTGCTCCTTCTTCGAAGCCGCTTGTATTTGCTCGGCGGTCATACCTAGTCTTCATCTTTTCACTCGACTCCAATCCGTTTTCCCGTACTATGGCATGAATCTCTCGCATTTTCTCACGTAACTCGGAAATGTAGTCGTGTAGAGAAAGTGGGTTATCAGGAGGCCCTCCAGTTAGCAGATCTACTGGTATTCTCAGTTCTCGGCCAAAATTTACACGCGCCGGGGTTACCTTCGTGCTTTCATGTTCTGCCGTTCGGTAGGCCAGAAGAAATGGCGGTATGTATTTGTCCCAGTCTCTCTGGTGCCTGTCAACGACTTTTGCTAAATGTCTCTCAAGTGTTTGGTTAAATCTTTCTACCATGCCGTCAGATTGAGGATGATATGGGGTGGTCCTAGTCTTATGCATTCCCAATATTTTACAGAGTTCTTGAAATACTTGAGACTCAAAGTTCCTGCCTTGGTCAGAGTGTATTTCCAAGGGCACACCAAACCGGCAAACTACTTCCTCAAACAACTTGGAGGCAACAGTCGTGGCTTCTTGATTGGGTATGGCGAATACCTCTGGCCATTTAGTGAAGTAATCCATAACTACCATGAAATACTTATTTCCTGATTCCGTTACTGGGAACGGTCCAGCCACATCAACTGCAATGCGTTCCCATGGCGCACCAACGTTATAAAGTTGCAGATTTCCTCGGCTTCTAGTTGGTGGGCCTTTCACCGCGGCGCAAGTAGCACACTTGCAGCACCAATCTTGCACATCTTCTCGACAATGGAGCCAGTAAAATCTTTCTCGAATCTTTGTTAAAGTCCTTTTTACGCCCAAATGTCCACCTGACACGCCGTCATGTACTTCACGAAGGACATCTTGTACCTTATCTCTTGGGACAACTATCTGAAGATGGAACTCTCTGCCGTTAGGTTTCTCCCATTTGCGGTAAAGTATTCCGTTCCGAAGAATAAAACTGTCCCATTGAGCCCAGTATGCCTTGGTGACAGCACTAGTAGGAGCGACTTCGCACCATCTTGGCTTGTCCTCGCCTCGTTTCTTCCATGCGACAATGAACCGTACATCTTCGTCATCTTCCTGTGCTTCTTTCATCGCCTCATCTTCCCAAGATCTCGATGGACTCATTTTTGTCAATCTCAATGGCAGTTCCTTTGTCTCTTGTTTGGCACAGTGCTTGCAGTCTTCCGGACACGGCCTTCTTGACAGTGCGTCAGCATTTCCATGCGCCTTTCCGCTGCGGTGTTCAATCATAAAGTCGTACTCCTGCAGTTGTTCGATCCATCGAGCAACTTGCCCCTCTGGATTTTTAAATTGTAACAGCCTCTTCAGGGCGGCGTGGTCAGTGCGAAGCGTAAACCGCACGCCGAGGAGATATTTGCTGAAGTGCTGTACTGTCTTTACCACAGCCAAGAGCTCCCTTCTTGTCACACAATAATTCCTTTCAGGTTTCGATAGCGATTTACTGAAATATGCCATCACAACCTCTCTGTCGCCCTGTTTCTGCGATAACACTCCTCCGATCGCTGTGTTACTGGCGTCAGTGTCAACAATGAATTGGCCGCCAGGCTGTGGAAATCCCAAGATTGGGGTCTCGCAAAGACATTTTCTTAATTTTTGAAATGAACTCTCACATGTGTCATCCCAATGAAATGACTGCTTGTCTTCAGTCAGTCTGTGTAAAGGCTTGGCAATTTCAGAGAACCCCTTAACAAACCGTCTATAATATGAGCATAGCCCTAAAAATGCTCGCACTTCAGTCTTGTCTTTGGGAGTAGGCCATTTTTGCACTGCTTCGATTTTGGCTGGATCTGTCTGTATGCCTTCGCTGGTTATCACATGGCCGAGATAGCTAACCTTGTTCTTAAATAATCTGCATTTCTTCGGATTTAACTTTAAGTTTGCTCCCATTACCTTCTTAAAAACTTGCTCTAGATTTTGTAAGTGGTCCTCAAAATCCGTACCTATGATTATGACGTCATCCTAGTAGACAAGGCAGGCTTCCCCAACTAATCCGGCCAGTACGCACTCCATAAGTCGTTCGAATGTAGCTGGCGCGTTGCACAATCCAAAAGGCATCACGTTAAATTGCCATAAACCTTTGCCAGTTGAAAAGGCTGTCTTCTCTTTATCCTTCGGATCAATTTCCACTTTTTAAAGATAAAGATAAGATAAAGAAAAATTTATTTCGGGTTTGTACACAATCACACAATTAATTACATAAAATATTAAATACGCCTTTACAATTACTGTTGACATATGTTTACATAAATTTATTCACTAAACCCGAAAATGGACATAGCTCAGCTGGATGCCGTCTGGAGTAGACTCCAGAGGGCGCTGATTTTCAGCTATCCCCATGCCACTGACTGGTGCTTATCTATCATATATCAATTATATTTTTAGCTTTTACATGAGACAAAACAGTACATTGGTGGCGCATAAATATATTTGGAAACACAAGTTGCTAAGTTATAACACAAACCGTATCACTATAAGACACTTAGTTTGTTATTTCAGCGATTAAGTTGCTAGTGGCTATGTAAGGTGTCCATGTAATGTCTAGGGCATCGTAGGTGACCAAACTCCTTCTGTTGCTTTAATAACATTTGTCTATATTTAAATTTAAACGTTTGGACTGTCATTAATACCTGTCCCATTGGTGGAGGCAGATTATTCCATATTTTCGCGCTTCTATAGGTGAAACATCCTCGGAAACCTGCTAGCCTATGTTTAGGTACACACAACATATTTAGGTCTTTCGATCGTGTATGTAACAAATGAGCGTCTCTCCTAAACCGAAGTTTCCCGTAGAGGTATTCCGGAGTTTTATTCCAAACTACTTTATGAGTGAGACAAGCCAAGTGCAACTCCCTTCTGGCTTCCATTTTCAGTTTATTGTGGCCATTCAGATAAGGAGTAACGTGCGCACGCTTCGGTATTTTATAACAGAAACGCGCACACGCATTCTGCACTCTCTGGATTGCCTCCGCCACTTTCCGAGAGATTCGAGGACCATACACTGCGCTACAATAATTAAAGGGTGATAGAACTAGAAGTTCTACTAGAGTCTCTCGCACATCTACAACTAAATAATTTCTAATACCGTACAGAACCCTCAGCTTAAAGAATGCGTGTCTAATTTTTTCCTGAATATGCGATTGAAACTGCAGTTGCTCATCGTAAATTACTCCAAGGTTTCTGGCTTCCTCTACAAACGGAACTTTTTGATTATCAATGGATATGATAGGATTCTGCTCTAAGACTGCTTTTATTTGATGTGTCGTGCCGATCACCATACATTTGGATTTAAGCGGGTTCAATACTAGGCAGTTTCTTTGTGCCCATCTAAATATCCCATTTAGATCATCATTTATTTTTGAGACTGCAGACTTAGTATCGGCCTGATTGAACGAATGGTAAATTTGGGTGTCATCGGCATATAAGTGACATCGGCAGTCTTTAAGTATATTAGGCATATCAGCAGTGTAAATCGTAAAAAGGATAGGGCTTAAAATGGCGCCTTGGGGGGTGCCCCTCCCCAATTCCGACAGATCGGAGGTTAAGATTTCTCCATTTTCATTTACCGTGGATACATACTGCGTGCGCCCCGTTATAAAAGACCGGAACCACCTGCATGTATTGTCAGAAAACCCATAGAATTTAAGTTTAGCTATTAATAACTCGCTACTAACACAGTCAAAAGCTCGCGAAAAGTCTAAGAGGACCAAGATGCTTGATAGATTACGATCTGAGGCAGTAAGGATGTCATCTGTTACCTGTAAAAGTGCCGTTTCAGTACCATGACCTCTTCGAAAGCCAGACTGTACATTCGGGATTATTTCCTCGTTATGAAGATATTTTATAATTTGAATTTGTACAGCTTTCTCTATTACTTTGGACATAACTGGCAGAACACTTATAGGTCTTAAATCTTTATAGTTACCTACATTAGAGGATTTAGGAATCGGTTTCACTACAGCCATTTTATAACTTTTTGGGTATGTTTGCGTTTCGATTGATTTATTCACAATTGCAGTTATAATTGGTAATGTACAATGCAGCGTATATTTTATCATTTCTATGCTAATTCCGTCGTGACCCTTGGCATTGGTTTTAATACTAGATAATATTTTATGTACATCTGACTGATCTACTGGGGTAAGGGTAAAGAAACTGTTATTAAATCTTGAAGTCTCAAATAACTCTAGCAAATCTTTATTAACATAGCTGTTTCCCGGTACATTTAAGAAGTGCTGATTAATTTTTTGAGGGTCATTTAATTCCACAGGAATATCAATTGACTGCTTGGTATAAAAGGGTGAGGCATCTTTGAAATGTTTCCACATTTTTCCGGGATCATTTTTATTTTTATTTACGTAATACCGAAAGTAAGCCACTTTTTCTTTATTAATAGTACAATTCACAAGATTTTTTAAACTTTTGTAGTAGTCCAAGTCACTGTCCTTTTTACTTTTTTGAGCTTTAATTAGGGCCTCATCTCGCAGATTCATCATGAAGCGAACCATGTCAGTAATCCAAGGCTTTGGTTTATCCAATATTTTTGCTCTTCTAATGGGTGCATGAGTATCGAAAAGGTGAGTAATGTACACATTGAAAAGATCTATCATCAAGTCGACACTTTCTAATTCAAGAATTTTATACCAAGGAGTGTTAACGAGGTCTTTTTCGAATTTATCTCTGTTCATTCGATTTAAAGGGCGAGAAATAGAGAAACGTGTGGTTATTTTTGGCTTCTTTATGTCAACATCTAGCCAGACCAACCCGTGATCGCTAAGCGATCGGTTATGCAGCACGTTTATGTTTTTTACTTTACTTGGAATATCAGTTATGGCGAGATCTAGTAACGTTCGAGATGTATCTGTGACTCTGGTTGGTTCTGTAACTAGCTGATCAAGGTTAAATTGATGTAAAAAACTCTTGAACTCCTTAGCGTCATACGATTCGAAGGTCATAAGATCCGTATTGAAGTCTGTAAATAGGAACATATGATTACAATACGAGAAACTGGATACTGATTCCGTTAACGCATCTATAGCTATGCCTCGGTGAACCTCTTCCGGCCTATATGCGGTACCGAGGGCTATTCGGATCCCCGCAACAGACAGCTCCAACCACATTTGTTCCAGTGGCGAACTAGGATGCTCAATTACCTTTACACGGACCCCCTTACGAACATAAAACCCCACCCCTCCGCCCCGACGGACGGCTGATCTAGCTCGTAGTTTGAGTGAATAGCCAGGCACCCTAGGTGCAATTGTTTCCTGCCCCTCCTTTACCCAGGTTTCATTCAATGCTAAAATGTCCAATCTAAGTTTTGTAATTGTAGTAATTAACTCATCTTGCCCCGTGTTTAATGATCGTACATTCAGGAAACCAAGACGCAAATATTTACTTTTCCTATTCTCCATGAAAACGTGTATTATATAGAACCACATGTACAGTCATTGGCACATTTGTTGAGAGAAGAACTATCACATCATACAATTCAACTATCATAACTCGTTTACATTGTTTCAGTAGGCTTTTAAAACAGGTAACATTGCGTAAAAGAACACACTTACACTCTAGCTGACTTATAATGATAAAAACTATCTTAATAAAACATAGTAAAAAAAATAATATGCAATACAAATGATGTGAATTCTTGGGCATTGTCTTACAGTAGAAATTCAAAAAGCAGATAATAGAAATAATAGTATCCGCGTCATTCTGTTGCAGCACCTTCCAAGCTAACTTTATCAGCGCCAAAAACACTTTTTAGGTCGGACTCGGTTCTGATGCGATGGCTCGCCTTTCCTTGTTCACGACGCACAAGGACTCTTCCCTCTCTCGTCCAAATAAAACGCCATCCATGTCGCTTTCCTTCCTCGCGAGCCTTGTTAAACAGTGATCTATTTGCTTTTGTTAGTCGTTCGTTTACGTAAAAGCGACGCGATGGCCCAGGCAGCCCACAATCTGCGGTAGTGGCGCCGCGGCGTACGCGCGCCGCGCTCAGGAACCTGTCTTTGAGTGCGCGCCGTGCAAGCCGGACAGCGATTGGCCGCGGCCGCGGCCCTGCACTTGCGCTTGCGCTGTCGCTGCTTGCGCCCTCCACCATGCCGCCGGGCCGGACAGGCCCCACACGTGAAGCATTTACGATGTCTTGTTCGCCGATATTTATTCCAAGCTTGGTTGCTACTAGATGGATTATGTGGCCAATGCTCTCCTCTTTCATCTCCGGTATCCCAGAAATTTCCAGGTCGTTGGCTAAAGACTCTTGGTCACGGTCATTTAACTCCACTTTCATGAGTTCAATAGTTTTGTGGAGTGACTGATTCTCAGCTGCGAGTTTTCTGGATGCATCTGTAACCGACTCAATGCGTGCCTCCATTAGAGAAATTCTCTGGTCGAATGAGCACACCGTTTCAGTAAGCTGAGTGAGCTTCGAGTTGACATCCACTTTGAGAGCATCAATTGAGTCCTTCAACGAGTTGAATCTTTTGTTGATGAGATGCATTATGCTCTCCATATCTATATTTACTATTGAGGACATTGCTTCTGCGTCGTCTACGCCCTTATTAATCACAATTGGGCTTCCCATCTTTGCCAATTTACAGTTTTCACACTAACATTTGGGCTTATTCATGGGAAGAATTTTCTTAAAGGAAATTAAATCCAATCCTGCGCATGTGTAGTGCAACACTATTGAGCATACATTGCACTTCAACAATTCATCCGGTTTTACCTTAGACTTGCATTTGAAACATTCCATTATCCCAAAGAGCTTACTTGGTCAACAGTAATTCACACAGCTGATTTTGATAGTAGGCGCTTTAGGTGCGGTTGGCCTAAAAAAAAAAGTCAGTGCGGAAAAAATAAATGAAACTGCCCGCAACCTCTATGATCCACAAAACTTGTGAAATACTGTGTTTCTGAATATAATAACGAATGTTGCTAATTATACGTCTGAATTGTTGGTAAGTAGTGGCAATGAGCGTCCCCGTTAACTCACGGTTAGTCTATATGCCGTCAATGGAAGTTTGCCAGTTCCAAATTAGTACCACTAAATTATCACTTCATAGCACTGGGATTAGGTAGATAACACTCGTGGACACGATTACACACTCAAACTTTTAAAAACTGTAGTCCATTGACCTATATTCCCTCCAGGACTCAGTTATGTGAAATAATTCTGCAACTTGAATAACAACAGCTGTTTTCGCTCGGAGCGCCACCTGTCGACCCTCTCACCACCCAATCACCATAGCCCGATTTCAGATCTAATGTCGAGAACCATTTCATACCACTCAATGTGTCCAGGGTATCGTCTATTCGTGGCAGTGGATAACTATCCTTCTTTGTCACATCGTTAAGCCGTCGATAGTCTACACAGAACCTTGTGCTACCATCTTTCTTCTTTACCAACACAACGGGAGAACACCATGGGCTAGCAGAAGGTTCTATAATCTTGTTTCTCTTCATGTCGTCCAACATGACTTGTACTTCCTTTTCTTTGGCAATCGGTATGCGCCTCGCTCGCTGACGAATAGGTCGCTCCTGTCCCGTGTCGATTTTGTGCTGAACTAACGATGTTCTTCCAGGATTTCCTTCGTCAGAGAAGATATCCCTAAAGCGCAGTACCAACCTCTTAGCTTTCATGCTTTGCGAATAGCTCAGATTACTCTTAGAATCCTCAAGGAGCTTAGTGACTATAATTTCACTCCTGGTATTCGATGTGTTTGAGCTTGGAGATGATTGGCAGGTTCTCATCCAAACGGCTTCCTCACACCTTCCAATAACGTCACCTTTGCTAAGGGTAATCTCACGATCGCCTATATTCACAACCTTGACTACAGCGGTCTTGCCTCCATAGACGAGAGTTCTTGCTGTCAGCAATTTCTGACTGGCTGCACTGTCTCGTGTATCTTCAATCAGCACACACCTATTCCGCTGATTCTTCTGACTCGAAGGCAGCTTCACCTTTACTTCAGTTTGTGCTCGTCTAGGTATTACGATTTTCTTCAGGCACGTGACATTTCCATCGGGACCGCCAAGTATGAAGTTCTCCTCATCACCACATTTAAAGACACCGTTAGTGACATCGATGTGACAATTGTGTTTCTTCATAAAGTCTAGGCCCAGAATGCAATCATCCATAATTTCGGCTACGATTACGTCGCTAATATATGACGCTTCCCCAACACATATCGTAACCGACCTTTCACCCAGGACGGGTATCTGCTGGCCAGAAGCGGAGAGAAGTCTGCTTAAACTGGTGCCTTTGCGGCTCCCTACAGCTTTCACCAGGTCTGGTCTCATTATTGTTCTAGAGGCTCCTGTATCTAGGGTGATTTTGCACTCTATTTTGTTCACTGCACCGCGTATTAGTAGACTGTTCCCGTTCCATGCTTGTGAGATTCTGGTTACTGGGGCTTCCTGCGCTCCAGCCAGTACCCGCCCCGCAGTCCTGGCTTTTATTCGTTTCCCTGATTCGCGGTGGAGGGCGCAGCGTCATGCTTCTTCACAAACTCTTCCAAACACTGCTCTATTTTGTTGAGACGCGCATCCAGTCTGCCATCTGTTTTGGTCGGTTGCCTTTCCTTCTTAGCACACGTGAACTGCAGATGCCCTCTTTCCCCACACTTGTAACACATGGGCCCGGTGTTCTTCTTGGGCAGTGTCTTGATCTCTTTAACTTCCTCCGTAACTTCTCGAAGCTTATACCCTTGCCGGATATCATGACGCACAGCTTCTACTTCCAGGGCGTGTGCGAGAGCTTCTTTTAACGAGGAATGGTGGCGAAGCTTTACTGCAGCCCTAATTTCAAGATCCTTGATTCCGTCGACGAAGGCTTGCAAAATATTCGTATCCACCATCTTACTATCAGCAGAAGGATATGCCTTTCGAACCAGCTTCTCAATTTCCAACGCCCATTGTTGAAGTCCTTCACCCAGGCGCTGAGTCCGGTCACGCAGCTGGGCACGGAAAACGTGTTCCAGGTGTCGTTCCCCGTATCTAGCCTCAAGTGCCTCCAGCAGATCTTTAAACTCGCTGCCTGAGGTCGGCAGTGCCTCCAGGACAGATAAAGCCGATCCTCTAAGTGCGACGGTGAGGGCTGTCAGGCTCTGTTCGTCCGTCCACCCATTTGAAGCAGCGACAGTCTGGAACTGCTGTCGGTAGGCGACCCAAGACGTAGTACCATCGTACGGAGGCACCTTCACTTTAGGCCCCTGGCTTATGCTGACAACTCCGCTCGACGTAGCTCCAGCAGCTTTAATACGCCGAACTTCCTGCTCTAGTCCAGTGAGGCCGGTTTTCACATTTTTTAGGTCATCCTCTAATTCGGAAACCCGTTCGTTCACTACCTCTACATCTTCATGTAGCTTAGCGACCGTATCGCTGAACTTTGTAACGGCAGATAGGATCACTTGTTGATCTGCCTTCTGTTCTTCTTGCAGACTCCGTATCTGCTTGCTCTGTTGTTCTTGCAGGCACTGCATCTGCTTGCTCTGTTGTTCTTGCATGCCCTTCAACATTGCCATCAGACACGACATATCCAAAACCTCCATTGTACGTGACGGAGGTTTAATGTCTTCGGTAGGCGTGGCCAGGTGGGCGTGGCTACGAGGCGGAGCCTGTCGGTCGGTTGGTGAAACCTGGTGGTCAAGACCGGTGGGCGGGGCCTGGTGCACGGGGTCGTTGGGCGTGGCCTGGTGGGCGTGGCCAGTAGGCGGAGCCGCTGGACAGGTATGCTGTGTCTCCACTACGCGCGTGGCCTGGTGGGCGGGGCCAGGGGGCGTGGCTTGGTCGGTGGGCGTGGCCTGGTGGGCGGGGCCAGTGGGCGTGTCCCTATGGCCAGTGGGCGTGGCCTGAGGGGCAGTGGGCGTGGCCTCCGCAGCACTTCTGGACCTGGTCCTCACTCCAGAAGTATCCTCTCTCGGAGTCAGTGGCATCTCCAAATCCCCAATTCTGACACCAAATGTTACGGGCTAGGGTTCTGGATTTAGATGTAAAACGCCAATGACAGCTTCTTAGGATGTATTCACGCAGGGTCTTGTTTGAAGGTCTTCACGACACGAAGTTCACACGTAGATTCCAATCGCAGGTTCAATCGAAGTCCAATAGTATCGCTGAGGTCGTAGGTTATCGCTCGTATCGCAGGTATGTTCGCTCGAAGTTCACTCTTCGCTATTCCAAACGGAACTGCCAGCGCGCCGCGGCGACCGCTATTTATATGCGCCGGCAAGGGTTCTAGAACATTCAAGTACGTACCTACACTCGGTGCACGCGACAACGACTCTAGAACAAAGTCCTTGTCAAAGAGATTTGAACCTTATACTAGTGGACATACGAGTCACTATTGCTTGCAGCGTTTTATTGTTTACTAAAACGCAGCATGCGGCGACTATTCGATAGGCTTCCAGAAGGCTCTATTCTAGATGGTTCGGGATAGGACCGCGACAGTATATTCGTCGTCAGGCTATACCAATCCACTGCTGGACATAGCCCTACCCTAAAGAGCGCCACGTTGTGCTATCATAGGGGCTAATGCCCATAATCCCCACGCTAGGCATGCGGGTTGGGGATCGCAGTTCGGTGGAATTGTACTGCAGAGGGCGCCGCTGCCCACCCCCCGGTTTGTGTCCCCTAGTCGCCTTTTACGAGACCCGCGGGAAGAATTGGGTTGGTGCTATTCTCTAGGCCGACACCGCACAGCAGCAGGTCATATTACCTGGTGGAATATGAGCGCCTGGCTGAGCGAACCCCACGCCGGGTCAGCTGCGGCCGGAGAACACAGGTGCAGCGCCACTACGAGGGTGCAACAGCACAGCGCCGCGCCTGCTGCGTGAGCGGGACGCAACGCAAACACCACTGCGGCACAGCCCGTCAGCCCCACCAGGGAGGTCGCCCACGAGAACTGCTTGAACGAGGGCCTGGAGACGAGACAAGTGAATCATAACCCACTGCAGCACAGTAGTTGGTCAGGACAGAAAGGGAGGTTGCCCACAGAGAATTACTTGAACGAGGGCCTGGAGAGAAGGAAAAGGAACCGGCGGTCGTAAATTATGATCCATTGCCGCACAGCCGGTTAGGCTGGTTAGAGAAGTCACCCAGGAGAGTTTCAAAGTGGACCTGGAGACGAGACAAGTGAATCATAACCCACTGCAGCACAGTAGTTGGTCAAGACAGAAAGGGAGGTCGCCCACGAGAACTGCTTGAACGAGGGCCTGGAGACGAGACAAGTGAATCATAACCCACTGCAGCACAGTAGTTGGTCAGGACACAAAGGGAGGTTGCCCACAGAGAATTACTTGAACGAGGGCCTGGAGAGAAGGAAAAGGAACCGGCGGTCGTAAATTATGATCCATTGCCGCACAGCCGGTTAGGCTGGTTAGAGAAGTCACCCAGGAGAGTTTCAAAGTGGACCTGGAGACGAGACAAGTGAATCATAACCCACTGCAGCACAGTAGTTGGTCAAGACAGAAAGGGAGGTCGCCCACGAGAACTGCTTGAACGAGGGCCTGGAGACGAGACAAGTGAATCATAACCCACTGCAGCACAGTAGTTGGTTAGGACAGAAAGGGAGGTTGCCCACGAGAACTGCTTGAACGAGGGCCTGGAGACGAGACAAGTGAATCATAACCCACTGCAGCACAGTAGTTGGTCAGGACAGAAAGTGAGGTTACCCATGGAGAACTGCTTGAACGAGGGCCTGGAGACGAGACAAGTGAATCATAATCCACTGCAGCACAGTAGTTGGTCAGGACAGAAAGGGAGGTTGCCCACAGAGAATTGCTTGAACGAGGGCCTGGAGACGAGGAATGTAAATCATAATCCACTGTGGCACAGCCCGTCAGCCCAGCCAGGGAGATCGCCCACGAGAACTGCTTGAACGAGGGCCTGGAGACGAGACAAGTGAATCATAATCCACTGCAGCACAGTAGTTGGTCAGGACAGAAAGGGAGGTTGCCCACAGAGAACTGCTTGAACGAGGGCCTGGAGACGAGACAAGTGAATCATAATCCACTGCAGCACAGTAGTTGGTCAGGACAGAAAGGGAGGTTGCCCACAGAGAACTGCTTGAACGAGGGCCTGGAGACGAGACAAGTGAATCATAATCCACTGCAGCACAGTAGTTGGTCAGGACAGAAAGGGAGGTTGCCCACAGAGAACTGCTTGAACGAGGGCCTGGAGACGAGACAAGTGAATCATAATCCACTGCAGCACATTAGTTGGTCAGGACAGAAAGGGAGGTTGCCCATAGAGAACTGCTTGAACGAGGGCCTGGAGACGAGACAAGTGAATCATAATCCACTGCAGCACAGTAGTTGGTCAGGACAGAAAGGGAGGTTGCCCACAGAACTGCTTGAACGAGGGCCTGGAGACGAGGCAAGTGAATCATAATCCACTGCAGCACAGTAGTTGGTCAGGACAGAAAGGGAGGTTGCGCACAGAGAATTGCTTGAACGAGGGCCTGGAGACCAGAACAGTGAATCATGATCCACTGCAGCACAGTAGTTGGTCAGGACAGAAAGTGAGGTTACCCATGGAGAACTGCTTGAACGAGGGCCTGGAGACGAGACAAGTGAATCATAATCCACTGCAGCACAGTAGTTGGTCAGGACAGAAAGGGAGGTTGCCCACAGAGAATTGCTTGAACGAGGGCCTGGAGACGAGGAATGTAAATCATAATCCACTGTGGCACAGCCCGTCAGCCCAGCCAGGGAGATCGCCCACGAGAATTGCTTAAACGAGGGCCTGGAGACGATTTTGTTCGCACCATCATGTGGCAGAAAGTACCCTAATTAAGCCATGTGCTGCGATACAGGAAATACCGATCGCTGCGAACTATTTTGATGGGCAAGGTGGAGTAAAAGTGAAGGCCGGACAGGAAAAAAAAGACTTGGTTGTGCAACATCAAATAGTGGACCGTTCTTAAAACCGGAGGGGCTGTTCAGGATTGCATTGAACAGAGAGTGCTGTAAAAAGCGATAAAAATTATGAGGCTGCAGAACAAAAGGTTAATAATAACTTCCACACAACACAGTCACTTATCCTAGTCTCAAACTGGGATACCCTGTAGTAACCAGGTGAAGAATTCCCAAACAAGGAAATACACTTACAAATGTAAGTAGCGAGGCGGCCCTCAGTGAGAACGGAACCCACGACCTCCGATAGAGTAAACAGACGCGACGCCGATACCGCTGGACCAACGTTAAAAAGAAAAAAAAGTAAAGCAAAGACCGCAAAGAAAGCAAGAGCCTGAAGCCGCCCTCTTGAGTCAGGCACTAGATGGCGCTGTGTGCATTTCACCTAGCGGCATATTGTAATCGCGTTTTTGAAATTGAAAAAACATTTATTTATCATTATCACATTACATTAAAAGAGAGTTCTTAACAATTATTATATAAACTTAGAATATTGGCAAAAAAGAATTTGCTCAGTACAAATGTTGTGTTGAACACAACTATGATTTTCGGCAAATCCCTGTTAAAACATGACATTTTAAGAATCATATTTAAAAAAATTACAATAGTACAGTTGGACTTGTCTATAAAATGGATATAATACAAATAATCTCATCAACCAGGTAATTTAAATAATTGACGTATCAATAAAAGTAAAAGTTACATTAAAATCAAAATCAAAACCACCATCTATATAATTCATCTTAATTTTCAACTTGTATACTCAACGCGCGCCACCAGAATGAAATTAACATAATCAGCCTACGACGATTTTTACTGAACTTACCTGAAGTTTGGTGCACTAGCTAGATCGAGGCCGAGGCAGGCCAGGTTGACGGCGAAGTAGCTGGTGATGAAGAGCACCGAGTTGACCTGCGCTATCGCGTTGAGCTCGCCGGCTGCGCAGCCAGCCTGCACCAGCAGCCAGGAGGCGCAGACGGCTGCCACGGGGTTACCGCTGCGCGGGACCAACGGTCGGAGGACGAAGCCTGGCGGGGGAAGATTCTTCTTCAGGCTATATTAGTCCACTGCTGGATGTAGCCCTCCCCTAATGAGCGCCATAGCGCAAGGTCGTGCCATTGGGGGGTAATGCCCATAAGCCCCACGTGGAAAAGCAACGGACCGCCATCATTGGGAAGCCGGGGTCCCTTCAGGAAGCCCACAGTGACATCGGAGCACTGCTGGCTTTCTGGAAAGGGATAGGCTGGCTGGAGTAAACTAACAGCTCCACTACGTACAATGGCCCAATCATGAGGCTAAGTGCGGAAATCTCAGGTCTAACTAACTAAGCCCCACGCGGGGCATGCGGGTTGGGGATCGCAGTTGGGTGGAATTGTACTGCAGGGGGCGCTGCTGCTCACCCACCGGTTTATGTCCCTTAGTCGCCATTTACGACGCCCGCGGGAAGAATTTGGGTTGGTGCTATTCTCTAGGCCGCCACCACACAGCGCAGGAGAAGATTCAATATCAATAATTTTATTTACACACGCATAACTTCGCATGACACGCACATCCGACTAGGTGAGACGACGATCGGCGCAAAACTGCAGGCAGATGCTGGATGCGGCAAGCTGAAGACAGGGCTCTATGTTGCTTATTACGGGAGGGCTATGTCCAGCAGTGGCCTAGTACAGCCTGACGACGATGACGACGCATAACTTGGCCTCTGCATCTACATAATGAGATGATTTATACAGCGTCGACTGGCATATTTACTCACACTGGATGGGTGAAGAAACACACGCATAGATAGATAAATAAAACATATATTAGCATCTATCTTCATACACACACATGAGAATAACTCTTTGTATGTCCCCACTGCTGAGGCACGGGTCTCTTCCTGCATCGCAGGAAGGTTAGGCTATCCTCCGCCACGGGGGTTTAATGGAGGATTGTAAGACAGTGGCGGCCCTTATAGTCATAAGTTATTGGTTGTTTAACGTTAGTGGCTTAACGACTGCCATTACATGACAGCCGGCACCAACGACTTAGCGTGCCTTGCAAAGCACAGATTCGGTAAGTCACGGAATGGTCACTCATCCAGCGGTTGACCACACTTGTTGCTCAACCCTAGTGATCTATTCCAATCACTCGGTTCCACTAGGCCACGAGGGCTTCACACACACAACAATAGGCATGAAGAAAGATTTTTAAGTCCTCTTCCATAATGTCACATTAATTATTTACAATAAACTTATATTTCAGTAATAAACTAAAGGTTAACTTTCAGTAACTTTAACGAAGGTTAAAGCTATTTTCCTAAAATAATTTTTCAAGGTTTTCAACAATTGAATTTAAAGTAAACTTTAACAGTTGCAATTGCTGTCTTATTTGAAGTTACTTCCCTGTATTTTGCTCTGTTCCAAACAGTATTTCTTACCAAATATATTATCCTTCGCTAATGCCTCCAGCACTCGGGACGCGCCAATCAAGTTGGACAAGCCGGCCGAGAATGTGGCCATCAGCATTCCTGAGATAGAGGAGGAAATTATTACACACTTGTAGGAATAAGAATGTAACAATGTATCCAGCTAGAGCAGGAGGTACATATCCTCAACAGAGGCTCGATCAAAGTTGCCATAGAATGGGCCATGCTAAACATTTCTTTTGTCAAACGTGCCAATCGCCTCTGTTGTCTTATTATTAATATAGGTTTTTCTAAGGTAAACACGAGCACTAGACATAATTAAAACTGTTTTTATACGGATTTATGCTCGTTAATTACATTTTTACAATATTCCGACGTTTCGGCACTTTTTCAGGTGCCATGGTCTCAGATGACTCGTTCGAGACCACGATACTGCTCGAATACTGCAAAACTCTTATTATGCAGTATCATAAACTACTATTTTTATTGTACACCAAATCACATAATAATAATATAATATTGGCCTTTTTTTTTTGCATCTACTTAATGAGATGATTTATACAGCGTCCAGTGGTATCTTCACTCACACTAGATGGGTGAAGGGACCACTCCGACGCTGTAGTGCCTGGGACATGGTTTTATAGATGGTGTAGGCTTGCCCAGCACCTATACCATCCTGACAGCTTAGTCGGCCTAGCCCACAGGAAAGACTAGTCAATACGTGCGGAGCCAACCAAGCCGCGGGTTTCCTCACGATGTTTTCCTTCACAGTTAGCGTGTGGTATTGCGACTACAAATTCGCAAATGTACGTAACTTTAAATTAAACAAAGTCATTGGTACATGCCCGCACTTGGGATCGAACCTGGGGCTCCCGCTTGCCAGTCCATGGTTCTACCCACTGAGCTACCACCGCTTACCAAATCACATAATGGCGGCCTTATTGCAAAGATATTAACCAACAGAAGGATCACATACCAACGGCAATGAAAGGCGGCCACACATTGATAGGCAGCAGGTACACATAGTTGTTTTGCAGCAGGAAGCGCGAGCAGCTGGCGGCTGTCAGTACGCTGAGAGCTACGTAGGCGACGGCAGTGAACAGCAGAGCGGTTAGCGTTCCCACTGGTATGCTGCGCGATGGGTTCTTCAGTTCGCCTGTGGGACAAAAGAAGGCACACAAAATAATTCTTACATATTTAAGATTCATTCATTAGAAGTAATTTAGATTAGCCTGTGTCCGAGCACACAACATAGTCACTCAATATTTCTACTCTTCTCTCCAGTTTATTTTGATCTCACAAGTTTTTCTCCCGTTTCACTATTGTTTCTTATTTGGGCGTCCTCAATTTAATTTAATTATCTCTCTAGAGAGAGAGAGAAAGAGAGAGTTCTTTATATATCTCGTCTCGTTTTTGTCTTAAGTTGTATTTTTATGACGCAATAAATACTTTTTTATACATTGTATACTGTCGCGGTCCCCTCTCGAACCATCTAGAAATAGAGCCTTGCTGGAAGCCTATCGAATAGTCGCCGCATGCTTCGTTTTAGTAACGCTGCAAGCAATAGTGACTCGTATGTCTACTAGCATAAGGCTCACAACTCTATGACATGAAGCTGTTCTAGAGTCGTTGACACGTGCGCCGAGTGTAGGTACGTACGGGAATGTTCGAGAACCCTTGCCGGCGGATAAATTCCACCCATGCCGGGATTTGAACCCGCGACCTCTGGCTTTCTTTGCCAGCGCTCTTTCCAACTGAACTAATGGGCGACTCACCGACATCAGTGAAATTTCGAACCTCTTTACAATATTCTCTGTATCACGTACAGGCAGCGACATGGGTGGAATTTTTAGCCTCTATATAGGTTTTTAAAATATCTTTACTTCTCTATCTTTCTCTCCACGCAAGCAAACTCACCGCTCATGTTAGCGCCGGCCATGACGCCGGTCACACCGGTGAAGAGTACACCGAACACCGAGGCGAAGTCGACCGGCTGGCCGGCGGGCGTGGTGTAGTCTCGCCCGTACTCGGGGTACAGGTTCGACGCCAGAGTGGCCGCGCTCAGCCCCGTGTAGTTGGCGAAGCGGGAGATGTTCTTGGCTAGCTCGTTCGTGTCAGGGATCTCGATCTGGCGGAGGCGAGATGGTTTTTTTTATGCGTGTCTCTAAAATGCATAGTTGTTAAATCGAGTCATATTAGCCCGGTAATGGTCGTTTCATTCACACTATTGTTAGTCTAGTAACCAATAGTATAACCTACTTAACTCGGCCCCTATCATAATCTATTGAAAAACTATGTAAGTATTAGACTCCAAGGCCTGTTTCCAAACTAAGATATCCTGGGCTATGGTAATGCAAGGACATGATAAACATGGATATACATCCATATTGGTGCGTATTATTAAGATTATTAGAAAGAAGAAATATAGGAATTAATTGCGTCAGGGATTGCGGTTGGAGAGATCCGGTCCCAAAGATCCAAGAATATAGTCATTAAGTTGAGCCTCTCTTCCAGTTCAAGCGAGTTTACCGGCGACGGAATTCAAACAATCAGAATTCCCGGATTCGGGTTGCAGAGACTCAGGTTAAAGACATGTTGGGTTCCAGGGATTCAAGGTTCGGGTAAGTTGAAGAACTAAAGACACCACCAGCCCTAGCACGTTCATAAGTAGCGATACATCCTATCCTATGCTACCTGGTAGGTTCCACACATTTTCAAGACTGGGATTCAGGATGTAGGGAATCAGGTTGGATCTATTTAAGATTCTAGGTATACAAGATTCCTGATTTCCACACGTTCCAAAATCCGGGATTCAGGTTCCAGAAGTCCGAGGGATTCACACACACCAAATGCCGTGATTCAGGTTGAAAGGATGCAAGCTACCAGGGATTCAAGATTCCAACCACTTGGAACGTTTTATAACTTTTATAATAATATATAAACTCTGGAACGACTTCAGGTGTGGTTTTATTTGTTGATTTAGTATGATATTTTAATAAAACAGAAAAACTGGATAAAAACGGATAAGCAGGTAAAAAGTCGGATCTGGTCAAAGGGTAAAGTAGTAGTGATGAAAAATTAGGGAAATCGAAGAATGTGTGACGTGCATGATTTCAATATTTGAAAATGATAGATAGATAAGAAATAAAAATGGTGTGAAGAGGTTTGCACCGTTACACACTTACCGGAGCCTCGGGCACCACCAGAAAGCTGAGGAAGGCGCTGGCAAGGCAGACGCACATGGTGCCCCATAGTGCGAGGCTGGTGCGGGCGAAAAGTGGCGCTCCCGCCAGAGAAACCGCCAGTCCCACCGCATTCAGCAGTGAGCGGTACAGGTATCGGTACCACCAGCTGTCCGGGATCTCGGCGCTGGTCCCCACGAGGTAGCCTTTACAAAAAAACAACGGATCTCGTCGTCAAGCCATGTCAGAGGCTTTATGGGCGGCTTGATAACTTCTGACAATAAGGCCCGCTAGTCTTACAATACTCCACCAATACGGACTTGGCCACCGTGGTGAACATTCCTGCGATGCAGGAAGAGACCCGTGCACCAGCAGTGAAGGCATACAAAGGGTTGATGTCAATGAAGAATTTACACAAAAAAAATTAAAACGCAATCTATTAATTTAGTGGAAGAAAGGAAAAAAATACCCTTTTTCTACGTTACCTCTATAGACTCTATGGTCTCGCAGGAAAAGTAAAAGAATCTGTTGCTCTATGATCACTCAAACTGGTTACCAACGCGCTATGGCACAAAGCGTGTAATGAGTTTGAGTTTGCCTGTGAAAGTGTAATAAGTGTATGTATAAAAACACTAAAAACTTTTCAGAGTTGCGAGGATTTAACGTTTTAGGGATTCCACCCCGAGAAGAACTCGGCGACACATGATTTTGTTGTGCAATAGCATATCGCTATCTTGCTTTATGTCACGAAATAAAGGAAGTTGGCAAAAGTAAAAAAAAGAACGATCACCGCTAGCAGATTAACCAAATAAGTTTCCAAGATGAGGCTTTTTTTTTCTTTTTTAAGTAGGACAGGTTACACTTGACCTCAGTCATGCCTGATGGTAAGCGAAGACGGGGCATACAATGCCACGTGCTTACCTGTTAAATAAAATTTTTGTCAAGGGACCTCTTGCATGGTAGGCAGATGCGCTACCACTACGCCACAGAATAAGAATAATAATAATAATAATAATATAAGCCTTTACAAATTTTTCAAAATAATAGTTATTTACATGCAACAATTAGACATTGAAATTGACATATTGATCATTGTATTACTCGAGTTAATAATTAAATAAATTTTATAAATTGTATTTTTTGCATTTTTATTAGGGTGTCCCTCTCCGGGACATGCTTGGCCTCCCACAAGCCTTGTGGTTTGTGGGGTGTGGTCTAATCACCCTCGCTGACCAGGCTTCGCTGGGTGATTTCTACGCCACAGAGGTCGTCAATAAATGCCGGTTAACTCTACTTTTAAAGACACCCAGGCTATAAATCTATAAGGTAAATGTAAAGTACTTAATAGGAAAATATTAAAAAAATACGTATCATACAGACACATTCAGCCGTTCAGACGTGATTGAGTAACAAACATCCATCCAACTCTTTGTAATAGTAGCATTGAATTTAAAGTAAGTACTTTCTTTAATTATTCTATTTTTATTTTTAATGCACTAACCCATGCTAAGGGCAAATTTAAAAACCTATTTAGAGGCTAAAAATTTCACCCATGCCGGGATTCTCTGTACGTAATACAGAGAATAGTGTAAGGAGGTTCGAAATTTCACTGATGCCGGTGAGTCACCCATTGGCTCAATTGGTAGAGCGCTGGCACGGATAGCCAGAGGTTGCGGGTTCGAATCCCGGCATGGGTGAAATTTTTAGCCTCTAAATAGGTTTTTAAATTTGTCCTTAGCACGGGTTAGTGCATTAAAAATAAAAATAGTATAATCAATGATCGTAGTAAGATAAACAGTATTGCTTGTCCAAAAATATAAGGCACTCACCATTTGGGCCAAAATTCTCCACCAACGCTTCAGTGCAAGCTGATATACACAGCGCTGATGAGACCAAATTGGCGAAGAAAAACAGCGTGCCGATCGCGCCGCCGAATTCCGGACCTAAAGTCCTGCTGATCATGACTGGGGTTCGAATGAAGGAATTGCTGTATAAATCAGAGTAAGCAGCTTGTTTACGATACACTATTGGTATCCACGATTTTTTTCCTTAACTCTTCCTTTCTTAAAAAGAAAATGGTACAATAGTCCCCATCATAAATTGAACGTCACTTTGAAATATTTAGTTTAAAGTTTTAAGAAGTAAATTTGAATTAAAGACTATTAAATTAATATTTGAAGCGCTCGTGACCTAGTCGAACCGAGTGATTGGAATCAATCATTTGAGTTACTAGACTACCGCTAGTGGTACATTTTACATTGTACATTGACATTCAGCAAACAGAATGTAAATTCTTTACGTTGAAATAAATTGATTTGATTGATTGATTTGGTATTTTTCCGAGCACTTCCGTGCTTCACAAGGCACGTTAATCCGCTAGTGCCGGCTGTAATGTAATGGCTGTCATGTAATGGCAGTCGTTAAGCCATGTCAGAGCCCTAATGGGCGGCTTGAATACTTCTGACAGTAAGCCGCCACTGTGATACAATCCTCCATGGTCTTGATGGTCCGGACTTGTTCCTGGTGGTGGAGAATGGCCTAACCTTCCTGCGACGTAGGAAGATACCAGTGCCTCAGCAGTGGGGACATACAAGAGTTAATATCGAAAATTTATATTCTTGCCACTTGGATGAGGTCTTCTCTCCATCTTATGGGTGGTCGTCCTACACTGCGCTTGCCTATATTTGGTCTCCGTTCGACAACTTCCACTGGCAGGAAGACGCTGGAAGCAAGCCGCTTCCAACCGATCTTTCTGGAAATCCATAGAGGAGTCCTATGTCCAGCAGTGGACTCCTTGTGGCTGAATTATGATGGTGGAAATTAATATGATTAAATGATTTAAAGGATACAGTAGACCCCGCCGCCTTCCACGGCCCCGTTGGTGGAAATGGCGCAGATGGAAGTGACGGTGAAGATCACGATGAGGTAGGCCAGTCCGAACTGCGCCAGGGTCACCAGGAGACCAGCATTGCCGACCAAGTAGCCTGAAACGGGTTACAAGAGCGAGTTATATATTCTACAGAATATTTTTTATTGTATATGTGCACCAGAAAGGACATAAGAGACTTAAACAATAACATACTAGAGTAAAATCTATCATAATTATTATACTTTATTGCACACGAAACATTAAATAGGACATTACATAAGAAATAACATGTATCTAAGGAGTGCTTTAGAAAATACGCCTTTGTGCAAATAACAACATTAACAACAACAATAACAAGAACACCGTAACAACATGAGAATCTGGACGTGGATTAAGCCAAGAAGTTGACAAAATACTCTTGCATTAAAAAGTTAAAATTACTTTGCTGAATTCCGCCAAAAATCCCACAAGCACCATGCGGCTAGCTAATGCACCGCCCTCCCTCCCACTTTTTCAAGCAGAAGCAAGACACGAACACACCACCACCAATACTTGTGTGAGAAAACACGCGACGCGTTTCGCCTCTAACACGAGGCATCCTCAGGCTCCCAAATGCAAGTGACCGTCTCCGCAAAAACGCTCCGTATTTATAGGCTAGGCCGCCACTCCCCCTGATGACGCAACGTAACCGTTAAACTGGTGACCGTTAAACCGTTTCAACCGCCTATGGGCTATTGTTGTTTTGTGCAAATATATCGATTAATGGGGAAATAGAGGAGCTGCCCACCTGTTCATTCAGCATTGTAAACAACCTATACCTAGATAATTTGGAAATTTCCAGCTGTTCAAGTATAGACAATTTCAACCCCTTACTGCAGGTGTGTAAAATTTCCAAATTATGGTTATCATTAAGTACATGACCCGTATCCAAAAGGTGTTTGGCAAAATGAGATTTATCCGGATGATTGTTTCGGAAAGCCGCCACATGCTCCCTATACCGAGTTATAAAACTCCTACCGGTCTGGCCAATATACACTCCATTACATTCCGGACAAGCAACTCTTTACACCCCAGACCGCTGGAATCTATCCACCCTCTCTTTTTGATTGCACAGATTTCTAGCCCAGATCTTTTTAACGTCCGGTGGATTTTTTCTCAAAAAATGAAGTCAAGTATTACCTATGTAGGTCCAATTTCTGAAAAAATCCACCGGACGTTAAAAAGATCTGGGATACGGGTTGCGTTCAGGACGAGCAACTCTTTGGCTTTTGCGTCATCGGGGGGAGTGGCGGCCTAGCCTATAAATACGGAGCGTTTTTGCGGAGACGGTCACTTGCATTTGGGAGCCTGAGGATGCCTCGTGTTGGAGGCGAAACGCGTCGCGTGTTTTCTCACACAAGTATTGGTGGTGGTGTGTTCGTGTCTTGCTTCTGCTTGAAAAAGTGGGAGGGAGGGCGGTGCATTAGCTAGCCGCATGGTGCTTGTGGGATTTTTGGCGGAATTCAGCAAAGTAATTTTAACTTTTTAATGCTATTATGAATTTCCGCAAAGTAACGCCTGATTCTATACAAAATACTCTTGAGTAATCGAACTAACTCCGTCTAAAGATATGTCGTCAACAGTGTCTGAATAGTCACTGATCATGCAGTTATGAATTATATTTAGATATACTAAGATTAGATATCGTTAGAAACTCTATATATTCAATTCGATATCAACCCTTTTGCATATCCCCACAGCTGGGGCACGGGTCTTTTTTCTGCATCGTAGGAAGGTTAGGCCATACACCACCACGGGGCCACATCCGGGTTCGTGGACGATTGAAAGACAAAGACGGGCCTTAGTGTCAGAAGTTATCAAGCCGCCCGTAAGGGCTCCGATATGGCTCAACGACTGCTCGGAAAAAATGCCACTATTCACGGGACGCGCTTGTTTTTGCTTAAAACTCAAGTGATTGATTCCAATCACTCGGTTCGACTGGGCCACGAGCGCTTCAATTCAATTTATTCCAACGTAATTTACATTCTGTTAGCTGGATCAATGTACAATGTAAAATAAAAGTGAAAGCCGCTGTCTTTGGGCCATAGTGAAGTGGAGCGGGGATAACACTCCACACTGACCATCTTTCTCAAGTCATCTTAAACCTCAGTTGCGACCTATGACATGAAAAGATTCTATGATTGCCATAAATAACTTTAAATGTCAAAGCATTAGTCAATTGTTTTACAAAAGTAGAAAAAAGTACCTGCTACTATATTATTACTTAACTAGTGGAATAACCGGCGATAATATTACATATATTTTTGTAACAGTGTCGGTCGCTATGCTCAATATAGTGGGCGGAATGTGTCCGAATATGATTGCAGCTATCGACAAAAACATAACACGCTTACCAGGCGAGGATATCGCATATTCTGTACAATACAATGTAGTTAAGTATCAAACAGGTCTAGTGGCGATTTTTTTTTTCAAATATGTTATTGAAACAACGATAAAACTTAATACTTAAGAGTATTTTCAGGATAGATGATATAACCACCAATTAGAAAAAAATACAAGTTTTTAAGGGCCCTTTCACATCGGACTTATGCAACTCTTCGTTATCAAAAACTAAGTATCGGAAAACAAAATTCTAGTCAGAAGGCCCGTAATTTTATTACCAATTTTTTTTTTTAATTAATTTTATTAACACTCGGAACACATTAAAAGTATATGTTCTTGTTTTATGAAAATCATTAAGAAATGTTACTTTTGAACAGAAATAAACATGAAAACAGACGCACAAGCAATTTTAATTTAATTTTTATTAAATTTTAATTAACATCCTTTTCTAGAGTAATAATTTAGAACCTAGAACTCATTCATTGAACTCTTTCAATTCAGACATATTTGTCATCTAAACAATATTTTTTGGCATGTGGCGTTTTTCCGAGCGCTTCACGTTAAGCCGTTCGGCCGGCTGTCAAGTAATGGCAGCCGTTAAGCCATGTCAGAGGTCTTATGGGCGGCTTGATAACTTCTGACAGTAAGGCCTGCCACAGTCTTACAATACTCCACCAACCCAGACTTGTCCCCCGTGGCGGATATGGTCTAACCTTCCTGCGATACAGAAAGAGACCCGTGCCCCAACAGTGGGGACATAAAGGGTTGATATCGATCTTTTTTATTGATCTTTTGGCACAAAGTGAGCTTAACACATTTTTCTGGTTTCTAACAAGCTTTTTTCTTCAGAGCTCTTTTCATAGGATCATATACAATGTATGATAGCTAAATCACAGTTCTTACCCATTCGTATGAAGATGAGTGCACTAAACATGGATAGCACAACCGGACAGAAGACACCGGTGAAAGTGCCCACCTTCTGGACGGTGGGCAGCTCCGTCCGAAACTCGCCGAATTCCACATAGCCTGCGGGAAAAGATAGATAGAGAAAACTTTATTGCACAACCATAAAAATATTACAACCATAATTCTTAAATCTAAGTAATGTTATACAATTGGCGGTCTTATCGCTAAGAGCGATCTCTTCCAGACAACCTTTGGATGGAGTGGATTGCATGAAGAATATAGTCGGTACGTGGTGCATGTACATAAATAACTAAAGAAGCTTTTTAGCTCAGTGAATAGGGTCCTCACTGTTAAGGAGACTTCTCAAGGGGCAATTCGCATACAAAGGTAGTTTAGTTTTTATTTACAAAAGACATGGCGATCGAAACGAAACTTTGCCAATACGTACCGAGGTCACACATCGAGGATTTTCGAAAAGAATAGCATAACATTTACATACAGGCACATACATTGCTTCTGGCCCCACACTAGGATGCCCTGTGTCGTGGGAACAAAAAATCACAAACATGTAAACGTCCAAGGCGAAAAAGTAATTAGCGAACTAAGCTTTCTAGAACGCGATAAAATTCATGTTTTAGTTAGTAATAAAATGAAATGGAAATTCAAATTCAAAGTAGCGCAGAAAATGCGGCTTAATGAACGTTACAATTCAAACTAGGTGTCCATTTCAAAATCTAGATAATTTTGGAGAAAAAATGGACTGGAAATGGAATGGAAAAAATGTACGATATTATCACTCCAGATTGTTAAAATTGCAATAAAACTTAATGTACGTATGTTATGGCTATTAGATAGTGTGAAAATAAACGCAATAGACAATTATAAACATTTGTATCAATTACGAGTTTTAAAACCGATTAAAGGGTCATTTATGCAAAAAACACACAGTATATAACTTAATAATTTTCTATGTGCAGCAATTTTATCGAAAACGTCCAGGATCGTTCAAGCCGATAATGACGTCACAGCTCAGTAAATATAGCGACTAGAGAGTTAACTGGACGTTTGTTTGCTTACTGACCAGTGACGTCACTAATTTCAATACGATGCCGTATTGCTTAAGAGCGTTTTGGTGGCTTATTTTATAAATTAATTTTCACTTGATTTTTTTAGAACAATTAAAAATTATCACTTTCTAAGCACTTATTAAACACCAACGAAAAGTCTGAGTTGGTTTTCAGAAGCCTGGCTTATTAATGACAATATATATTACGATTGATTGATTCATTGATTCATGGGTATAAAATCTAAAAAAAATCACCTCCAGTCTCTTTTCCCGCACTCATCACAGCACAAATGACACGACCCGATCGGCCAATACGACCTTCGCACAACGACTGAGAGACGCTCGAGTGATACTACAAAAGTTGCATTTTATCAAAAAACCGGAGTGTTAAACGCTAAGGGTTCCGTAGCACCAAGTCAGAAAAGAGAGAGAAAGAAGAAATTTATTGAGGTTGCGACATAAATAAAAAGTCAAACAAAATACGGACAACGAAAGAACAACAACAAACAAAAAGGCACTACAATCGAGAAGAGACCATTTGACGTATATAATCAATGGCAGTTCATTCATTAATATCATTCAATCATTTGGTACCTACCATACAATATCAAATAAATTCTTAATGCCACAAACACATATTGTGTTACACATGTAGCAAAACTGAACCACTTATACCACTCACCAATTGTGAAGAAAAACATCGTGAGGAAACCCGTGATTTTCGCGCGTGGAGATAAACAACAAACTCTTTGAGAGCAGGCCTGTGCCCCAAGTCTATTATTATTTCTTCTTCTTCAGGCTAGATTAGTCCACTGCTGGACATAGCCCTCCCCTAATGAGCGCCATAGCGCAAGGTTGTGCCATCATTGGGGGGTAGTGCCCATAATCCCCACGCTGGGCATGCGGATTGGGGATCGCAGTTTGGTGGAATTGTACTGCAGGGGGCGCTGCTGCCCACCCCCTGGTTTGTATCCCTTAGTCGCCTTTCGCCCAAGAATCGGGTATTATTATTATTAATACTATTATTATTTAGTAAAGACCAACCCGGCCCCCGTGGTGGAATATGGCCTAACCTTCCTGCGATGCAGAAAGAGACCCGTGCCCCAACAGTGGGGACATACAAAGGATTGATACATGTGGTTTGTTTCATTCAGTTCGGGACCCTTAACGGGAATCCGACTCACACTTGACCGGTTTTTGTTTTGTTGTCATACAGTAGTGACTGCACCATAATTACATCAAATTTGACACTTTCATGTATTATCGTTTTGGCGATGGGGCAAAATAAAAAATAGTTAAAAAAAGGACGCATGTATTATTTAAAAACACTTTTTTTTCTGCAATCGCCTTAAAATAAATTTTCCGTAAAATATCCTACAGGCTACTTCTTACAGTATAAGGAATAAACACCTTTATAGAGCAGACAGACAGACGTCGAAGGATTAGTCACACGGGGTTCGTTTACTTACTTCGCCGAACCCTAAAAAGCAGCTGGGCACCTAAGTAAGCATTGTTTATTATTAACGGTAAGCGACCTTGAAACCAATACCTAGATATTTGGCTAATGAACTCTAAAGCTGACTGCCTTGACAATAATAGTTCTTATTACCTACCATTAAATACCAACTACTTTCCCAAGTTTTCTAGCGATCCTCAAACGGTTTGCTTGAAAACAGATCTTACGAGTACAACTCTTTCGCAAGAACCTCTTTACTAACACTTTGTGACTAAGCTGGTAACAATGAAAGGATATTGCCTCTTCTGGTACACTTGACTGCACATCAACCTTTATGTTCTTGCATTCAACTCCGTTGTCTTACGGGCAAATTTACAACTAAAATGAGGGTTATTTGTTCTAGACTGTTCATTCACTAGTCTGTTGACTAAAATGTGAAAATGACTGCTAAATTCCGCCAAAAATCCCACAAGCACCATACGCTTAGCACCGCCCTCCCTCCCACTTTTTCAAGCAGAAGCAAGACAGGAACACACCACCACCGATACCAAATACTTGTGTGAGGAAATACGCGACGCGTTTCGCCTCTAACACGAGGCATCCTCAGGCTCACAAGTGCAAATAATGTTAATTATTTTTAATGCTATTATGGATTTCCGCAAAGTGACGCCTGATTATGGAATCAGTCTATGTTTGCCGCGACTCGGCAAACTGATAGTTTAGGACGCCTTCCGACCAAGTGGGATGACGATCTGCGAAAAACTGCCGGCAGATGCTGGATGCGGCAAGCTTAAGACAGGGCGCTATGGCGCTCATTAGGGGAGGGCTATGTCCAGCAGTGGACTACATAATATAGCCGAATAAGAAGATGGAATCAGTTTGTTGACTGTTCATTAGGACAGTATTTTCACTACGCTGAACAGCCTGTAAGACCGGTCAGGAAGGTCTCCCAGGAGAACTGCTTGATTATGGGCCTGCAGGAAGAAGTTTTATAATAACTTCCACATAACACAATCACTTGTCCTGACCTCAAACTAGCATACCCTGTGCTATGGTAAACAGGCGAGGTCATCACAAACCTATTTAGAGGCTAAAAATTCCACCTATGCTGGGAATCGAACCCGGGTTCGAGTCCCGGCATGGGCGGAATTTTTGGCCTCTAAATAGGTTTTTAAAATTGTCCTTAGCACGGGTTAGTGTATAAAAATAATATATTCATCACAAACATTGAAATACACCCATACTGAGGCCATTTATACAATGTACAGTGTACAGTACAGCTCACAGTGGGAATCCAACCCACGACTCTTGGCATGGCAATCAGACGTCATACCACTAGATCAATGAGGCAGTCAGATTATTATGGGCTCCTTTTTTTATACAAAACACGAAAAAAGGCCTTTGACTACTTGGGCTACTTAGTAGCCTAGCTATACTCGTAGCAGACACCTACCAGCTTCATTTGCGTTATCTACTATATTTAAACAGTGGAAAGTGAATGTAACTTCACCCATGTTCCTATGAATAAAGTTTTTATTTCGTCGTCGTCGTTAGGCTATACTAGTCCACTGCTGGACATAGCCCTCCCCTAAAGAGCGTCACGTTGTGCTATCATAGGGGGTAATGAACATAATCCCCACGCTGGGCATGCGGGTTAGGGATCGCAGTTCCTTGGAATCGTACTGCAGGGGGCGCTGCTGCCCACCCCCCGGTTTGTGTCCCTTCGTCGCCTTTTACGACACCCGCGGGAAGTTTTTATATGTTTTCCCCATAACACAACTTTTTGTAGTCTTCCAAAATAATACGGTTCTCTGCTGACTTCTGCAGTCTCCCAAAATAATATGGTTTTCTGCTGACTTCACCACTACCGTTATTAATTCAAAGATCATAGTTTAGTTAGTTGATCCCTTAAGAGAGGAAAATGAATGGGAGACAATTTAAATTAAAATGAAAGCGTACACAATAAATAAATGTGAAACACATTCTTCTTCTTTTTCTACACTTTCATGTAGAAAAAGAAGACTTTTTCTACATGAAAGTGTAGAAAAAGAAGACTTTTTCTACATGAAAGTGTAGAAAAAGAAGACTTTTTCTACATGAAAGTGTAGAAAAAGAAGACTTTTTCTACATGAAAGGGTAGAAAACGAAAACTTTTCTACATGAAAGTGTAGAAAACGAAGACTTTTTCTACATGAAAGTGTAGAAAAAGAAGACTTTTTCTACATGAAAGTGTAGAAAACGAAGACTTTTTCTACATGAAAGTGTAAAAAAAGAAGACTTTTTCTACATGAAAGTGTAGAAAAAGAAGACGTGGCGAAAAACTTTCAGCGTGGTATGGTGGGACGAAAAATTATTGAAACGAAATCCACGAGCTCGAATGACACCGAAGCGACAAACGCTGTCGCGAAAAACTTTCATAGCATGGTACGCTTCGGCGAAAAATTACTTTTCATTTCTTATACTCGGAAAGTCATCTACTCGTATCTATCTATCTATCTATCTATCTATCTATCTATCTATCTATCTATCTATCTATCTATCTATCTATCTATCTATCTATCTATCTATCTATCTATCTATCTATCTATCTATCTATCTATCTATCTATCTATCTATCTATCTATCTATCTATCTATCTATCTATCTATCTATCTATCTATCTATCTATCTATCTATCTATCTATCTATCTATCTATCTATCTATCTATCTATCTATCTATCTATCTATCTATCTATCTATCTATCTATCTATCTATCTATCTATCTATCTATCTATCTATCTATCTATCTATCTATCTATCTATCTATCTATCTATCTATCTATCTATCTATCTATCTATCTATCTATCTATCTATCTATCTATCTATCTATCTATCTATCTATCTATCTATCTATCTATCTATCTATCTATCTATCTATCTATCTATCTATCTATCTATATATCTATCTATATATCTATCTATCTATCTATCTATCTATCTATCTATCTATCTATCTATCTATCTATCTATCTATCTATCTATCTATCTATCTATCTATCTATCTATCTATCTATCTATCTATCTATCTATCTATCTATCTATCTATCTATCTATCTATCTATCTATCTATCTATCTATCTATCTATCTATCTATCTATCTATCTATCTATCTATCTATCTATCTATCTATCTATCTATCTATCTATCTATCTATCTATCTATCTATCTATCTATCTATCTATCTATCTATCTATCTATCTATCTATCTATCTATCTATCTATCTATCTATCTATCTATCTATCTATCTATCTATCTATCTATCTATCTATCTATCTATCTATCTAAAATTTAAAAAGTCGACTTAAATTGGCGGGTACTAGTCTGTATAGTATAGTTAATTCTTTTACATCCCTGGTAATAATCTTTTATGCTAAGATTTGAATATTAAAAATGAGTTTTTATTTTCCTCATATTCGAATTGAAAAGTACAGTGTTTAACACGGGTAAAAGAATCAATTCCTACTCGGGCTTCTAAATACATCGGGAATTGATTCTTTCTACCCTCGTTTTTTTAACAATCTATTATTCCCCACTTTCACCTTTAGTTATTACCTTCGCTAGGCGACCTGACCGGCACAGCTCTTCTGAACTTGGACCGGACTCTACGGAGAAACCCTGAGCCAGAGCGGTTGACACTCGGAGACAGCGGGTCCAGTGTCTCCGTCATTATTGAGGGTGGTTTGCCTGGAACACATAAAGTATGATGAAGCCACGCCTATATCCTGTGTTGGGAGGCAGAGAGTACTGCTCCTCCCTCGCCACTTGGCTGGAACAAGATAAATAGAGTTGCGATTATAGCTAGACACTACAGGCATTACCCCCAATGATGGCACAACCTTGCGCTCATTATGGGAGAGCTATGTCCAGCAGTGGACTAATATAGCCTGAAGAAGAAGACACTACAGGAAAGGATGCGCGATGAAGCGCTCGTGGCCTAGGCGAACCGAGCGATTGGAATCAATCACTTGAGTTAAGCTACAACAGGCGCGGTCAGGTGCAGGATGGGTGACCGTCCCGTGACTACCGCTAGTGGCATTTTTCCCAGCGCTTCCGTGCTTCGCAAGGCACGCTAAGCCGTTGGTGCCGGCTGTCATGTAATATCAGTCGATAAGCCATGTCAGAGGCCTTATGGAAGGTTTGATAACTTCTGTTCTGACAGTAAGGCCCGCCACTGTTTTACAATCCTCCACCAACCCGGACTTGGCCACCGTGGTGGAGTATGACCTAACCTTCCTGCGATGCAGGAAGAGACCCGTGCCCCAGCAGTGGGGACATACAAGAGTTGATAACGACAGGAAAGGATATTTTGTTAGTGTGTAAAACAGGTGACATACAATTAATAACATACAATAGCCTTAGCATTGAAGATCTAAAATGTCACCGAAAGATATCTTTCCTTAATAATGAGCATCATCTATATAATCATGTGGGTACAGCGATATCATTCCGATGTAAAACCTAACTGCAAAGTATGTATTTGGGGCTGCAAGTAATGCAAATTCCTACAGCCAGATGTCGCAGCTGTCGTCACTGTAAATAATACAGAGAATATATTAGAGAGGTTCGAAATGTTGATGCCGGTGTTTGCCCATTAGCTCAGTTAGGAGAGCGCTGGCACGGTTAGCCAGAGGTCGCCGGTTCAAGTCCCGGCATGGGTGGAATTTTTAGCCTATATATAGGTTTTTAAAATATCTCTCCATGCTAAACACAAACTTTGTATTTGAGCCCAACATATCTGCTGAAACTATCAGTTTTGACATTCAGTAAACATTTTGTTTTTATACTTTGGTTGTTGGCCAAATGTTATTTCGCGTGGCACACATTTACTGCACTCATCGCCACATAGAAATAACTTTCTATGACCATTTTCAGCTCAGCAAATAGTACTTTTGCACTAAGCAGGTCTTGAAAGAAAGATACAAATGACATAAAATTTACGTTTTTTTTAACATTTATTTATAATACAATAAGAAAATTACAAACAACATAATTATATCTCCCATCCGCCGAACGCGATAAGGTTTATCTATGTATTGGGTTTTATTTATTAGTCTCTATCTTTTTTATTTATTTTATGACTAGCTGACCCAGCGAACTTTGTACCGCCTAACAGCCAATTCTTTAATTTTTTTTTATTTACTCTCCGTAAGAACCATCCTCGTACTTCAAGGAATATTCTAAAAAAGAATTAGCGAAATCGGTTCAGCTGCTCTCGAGATTTGCGCTTACCAACACATTCAGCGATTCATTTTTATATTATAGATTATATCTGCCGGCACTTGCCCATTAGATCAGTTGGGAGAGCTCTGGTAAGGTTACCCAGAGGTCGCGGGTTCGAGTCCCGGCATGGGCGGAATTTTCAGCCTCTAAATAGGTTTTCAAAATAGTGCTATAATGTAATGCTAGTGCTATATTATATCCCTCGATGGACCAACAAACATTTCTATGCACATTTTACAACATCATTAAGTCATTTACAACCATGTAACATATGAAACAGCACAATTGAAAGAAAAAGTGTTTCCATGGGAGACTGTAAACAGTGGATACAATAAAAAATGTTGTTTTCCCACTTACAGCACTATTCAGTCAATTGAATGGTGAAAAACATTGACTGGAGAACCAAGTTAAGCTAAATATAAAACCTCTTACCTAATTAGAAGTATCCCATCACTCGAATCACTTGTATTCACACTCTTTAGTTGCAAAAATCAAGAGAAAACAATTTGCAAGAAATCTATCTATAAATTTAATAAAATAAAATAAATAAATATTCATGGACATTACACAGATCTCGTTTGACCTTAAGTACAACAAATGACTTGTGTTACAGGTGCTAACTCGACAATAGATTTAATACAATAAATACATAGATAACATCCAAGACCCAAGACAAACTAGAAAAGTTCATTTCCTGAAAGAAAAGTTCAAGAACCCGAGACCTTCGGTTTTACAGTCAGCGTGCCAAACCGCTGCGCCACCCAGGCCGTAAGCTAGTAAGTTCTGATCACACAGTTTCCAGTAGCCACTATTTCTAGCTACGCCACTTAAACTGCTTTGTTTGCAGTGACCTGATTATACTGGTTCACCGCTGGTAATATAGTAAGTTCCCATAATGCTATTACATTTAACCGATTTAGCAGGCAGTGGCTTAAGTAATAGAAACCACTTTAAATTGAACCTTATCATTTAGATATAACGTCCAAAAACAATGAAAAAATTATAGCTCTGCCTGTAACAGAGATAAAACTTTTGCTTTCAAACTCAAATATATGGTTGGTAGGTAAAGTTGTGGGCGGGGAGTAAGCGTTAGGGTGTATGCATGGGCGCACTATAGGAGTCTTTGTGAATTAAACACTGGAGTTAATATTCCGGAGATACTGGAAAAAACATATTCCACACTCTTAGTTGAGGCTAGTAAACCTTGAAGTTTTTGCTAAAGTTGTTTTAAAAACATTAACGAATATAATAGGTGTTTCATATAGCAAGCGAAGGAATAATCATAACAAAGCTGAGAATCTCGTCATTGTTTTCTAACAAAATTCTATTGTCCGAGCTGCATTTGATTGATGATTCATTCACGATCATCCGAAACACGGAATGAAAAAATTAAGTTAGGACTTACCGTTTGAGTATTATCCAAGTCAAATCGATGCGTTAGTGTCAAATTATCATCATTAAAAATTTTATTTTCAAAGTATTTGTTTAAGGATCGTTCGCAGTTTAATCCTGATTTTGCTAAAAAAAGTTTGAGTTGTTTGGGCCTTAATTTGTGACACGAAAAACATGAAACAAATGTCAAATAAACAAAACTGAACTGATGTCAGACGCGTTTCGTTCAATATAGGTAATCTTCATCAGCATCACGTTTATAGTTTCATTAATGATGATAAATTATAGGTATAACAATCATGAAAATAATTTTGCAAACATAATATCAGGTCATTTATACAGTATAAAAATCTTATATTTTAGGAAGTCAAAAAATTAAGCATCTAAAAAATAAGGCACGCAATACTGGGTGTAATTAAATTATTTTATAATTAATTATGTAGCCACCTGCAATCGAAGCCGGATCTGCTGACGGAGGCCCAGCCCTACACACTGTAACCAAATAACGCAGTAACGAAACGTGGAAGCAAATGTTTCCGTAGCACTCGCGCACTTTTCCCAATATGTGGGGATTTTAGACAATCGTCGCAAGTCAATGTTATTATTTGTGGACTGTAGTGGACTGTAGTGGAAGAGATTTCAAGAGACAAAAGACTAAGGTTCTACAGTATGCTGATTAAAGCAACTTAATAACTTTGAACGTCGCCATGTGTTAACAGTATTTAAGCCACAAATTACATTAATTTACTAATGATGTACCTAGACCTGTCCAATGCCAAAAACTCATAATTATGTACTGACATTTAGAAACTAATCTATGTAAAGGTGTTCCTTCACTCCATAAGCCCCTTCCAAGTCACTTGGTAGTCTAGATCGCCAGCAGGTTCAGGAGACTGGGGGGACATTAAAGTGCATATAAGGACTTAAATACAATCAAACTCTGGTTCACAGCAGTATACCTTATTTATTTAACTTATCCTTAAATCTTAAGATACAGGAATGTCCTAAAACTATAGTCTATCTAATGACTCCAACATGATGATGCTGTTTCCACGGATCACCTGCAAACAAAAAGGAAAGTTACCAAGATGCTATAGAGATAAAACTACTTAACTGCCTTCTATTGAGATTTATGGTCTTATCTGTTAAGGTATGGTAAGCCATTGGTGCAGGCTATCATTGTAATAGCTGTCATTGAGCCATGTCAGAGGCCTGAAGAAGAAGAAAAGAGGCCTTATGGGCGGCTTGATAAATGAAAATGAATAATGTTTATTGAGCAGAATAAAACATAACAATGTTTAAAGATAAATAGAGATAGAGAACACTTTATTGTAAAATGGAAATTACACAGATATTTCTTAACCTAAGAGTACAGACGGCGGGGCCTTATCACTAAAAGTGATCTCTTCCAGACAACCTTCGGATGAACTGGACTAATACATTAGAGAAGGAAGTAGATGTACAAAAAAAAACCATAGAAAACATTAAAACAGAAAACAAAAGTAACTCTGAACCCCAAACTAAATTAAATTATAACTTCTGACAGTAAGGCTCGCCACTGTCTTACAATCCTCCAGCAACCGGGATTTGGCGCCCATGGTGGAGTATGGCCTAACCTTCCTGGGATGTAGGAAATTTGTATGTATTATCCTTATTTCCCTAATGGAATAAATCTTTATAGTCCAAAAATTCAAAATTTTAATTGAGAAACTATAGTGCTAACATCGAAAATTAAGTCCATTAACCACTACCTTTGATTAAGCACAATACATCTTTGTAATGAAATTTCTGTAGTTTTTTATTGTTATAATGCTTGTAAGAGCAAGAAATTAACTAACACAGACAAGACCGCCCCCAACTTTACCCACCAACCAAGAAGTCTGATAAGCAAAACCTTTAATTTCAACACATTTTGGACAAAGTATACTTTACTTTTATAATGTAACACGTACCACCATTCCAATGTTGTTACGCTGCCCATCTTTGCATTCCTCTACAGATTCGTCAAGTACGAGGTTCATAAAGGGGTCGAAACCTCTTAGGACTCCGGTGACGGCCCGGCCAGCGTTCAATTTGATGGACAGCTTCTTGTCCATGAACCTGCGAAAAAAATTGTCAATTTTACTTACTATTCTCACCAACCCAATGTGTTTTCGGTTTACTTTTACCTAAATACGGAAGGTATACGGACAAAGGGACGTATTTTCAATTATAGAAGCGGTTCCAAATGAATTTATATCGGGAGTTGCAGGTTATAAAATGGCGTGCCTAGATGCGAACTGATATTTAGTTAGTTTTGCCTTCCAGAAAGGGCGTAGCACTCACTTTTTCAATTCTGGAGGATGAGCCTTCGACATTTTTAGGTTTTCTAGTTGCGGGGGAAATGTAAAAACAGATTATTCTAATACTTGTTTTCGTGCAATTTATTCAATGCATTCACTTCAATCAACGGCGCCGTCAAAACGTAGTGATTATATACTCTTTGGCGCCGTCCGGGAAATCTAGTGTTGCCATAAAATAAACTGGAATAAAACGATAAAATTTCACATTAAGTGTAATCAAACCTGCTAACCCAGACAGCAATAATCTTAAAGTAAAGATGTTTCTAATCCGTAGATGCCATGCAGCTGGTTATAAATAAATATCAGTATATGCGTTTCTTTTAGTTTTGAGCATTTCTCTAAATTAAATTAATTTTTAGAACTGTATCACCGTCTAGAACCACACGTTCAACACCACTGCATTATTTATGTCTTTAAAATTGTCCAAAACATATTGTGGAATAAAGAATATATTCTAGGTTAAGGATATTTTACTGGCATAATTTTTTATTGTAATCATCTGTTATAATGTATTTATTACTATTATTTTAATAAAGCATACCCCGAACCTGATTATATTTGGTTTGTACAACTGGGGATTCAGAACGATTCAAGTAGACGTCAAGCTTGTCTAAGTGTGACCAGAAAGAAATAAACATCACGAGTATCAAAAGATTCGTACAATAGGTATGGTACATGATGTTTTTCTAGTTTTTCTAAGAATTTGATCAGCTAGGTCGGTTTTATGTTATTAAAATTCTTTGAAAAATACAAAATAAATATATACTACGGTGTTAAGAGCGATAATAATCGAAATACTTCAAAATTGTTGAACTCTACATTTCTCTACATAAATGTTGCTCTATTAAAAAACTACTTTTATTACAGTCCGACCAAGTGGAAAAGTTCGAATTTTCTCAAGTGTTAAAGGAAAAACACGAAATTTCATCTCTGCCGAGCTGTAGTTATCACAAAGCATGTTGTAGGGATACAATACAGCTCTATTACAACCAATAGTATAACTAAGTAGGTATGTATGTATAATAACAAGTGATAGCCTGCTGGGAGGATGATACTCTGTGAAATAACTTCGTAAACATTCACTTTCGAATCATCTGATGTGGTTCCTCCGGGTGTTTTTATGTAATATAGTTTGAGTGTGAAAGTAAGTTGGTGTTTGTGCAAAATGAACGAGTCTGGAATCGATATGGGGTTCGATCTCGCCTCTCTTCTGACGAACAACTTTAATGTGGACCAGAAGATATTGGATGAGATGTCTGCGGCTCAGCAGCATCAGGACTTCATGTTCTACGAGCTCAAGTCAAAAGCCGTGCCAGTGACAGAAAGGTGAGTGATTTTCAGCAAGAAACATACTTGAAACTCCTGCGCACGATAAGTCTACATAGGTACCTACGTAGCGAATAATATTTTTGGCAGACACACAAGGAACCATTTCTCTCGGCTCTGTGCGCCCGCGACCTTGAAACTTGATTTGGCACAGCATCCCATTCGTCCATCTTGTTTATCATCCATCCAAACACCACAAAAATATCCGCGGCATTGTGATTTAACTTCACGTCCTATTTGATCCTTCAACCCTTGCTCAACATTCAAACTGATAAAAAAATCCCGTAAAAAGACACTTTTTTCTTTTTCAGTATACTGCCCAAAAATAGTACCTATATTTTCCAAAACTTACAGCGAAGAAAAACCTGAACTTTTTTCCCGCCATTTATTTTAGCATTCGCCATTGCACGGTCTATAGTAGGTAGGTAGGTAGGTAGGTAGGTAGTAGGCATAGTCTACAGCACATCAGCCTTTACACACGTGCACTGTTAAGTACTACTTTGCAACAAAAATGTAAAGGTTGACTTGCTGTCGTTTGTACAGTTATCAGATCTTGTTGGGTTAATCTAAATACACAATAATAATTCATGGTTTACGTACTATGACATGAAAATTCAACGTAATTGCTAAGTAGGAAGACTGCTACGCAAGATTGTTTGACTACGTAAGTTTTACGAAACTCGGCCAGTACTGTGTAAAACTCTTAGACTGGAAGATACAATTTTTTTGTACATTGTAGCCTGAGGATGGCCTCGTTGCTGTTAGTTCACTACAGTTCAATGACAGATTGACGGTCGGATCTTGTGACATGTTTTGTCATACGATTGAGTCGCCGTTTGATAGATGCGCGCGCGCGCGAAGGCTTGAAGCGGCAATGAAAAGTCATCGGCGCGGGTCCATGCAATGTAAGTAATTGTAGTACAGAATCTAAGCCTAGGTAGAAATGCTGTAGTATACATCGTTAGAGTGCTGCATTTTTCACCAATAAGTACCTAACCTATGATATAGTTCCAGACTATAATGTATTTTTGTGCCGAATTTCGTCCAGATCCGTCCAGCCGCACTGGCGTGATTGAGTAACAAACATCTATCCAAATCTTCACATTTAAATTAAGTAACATAACATAACATTTACATACAGGCACATACATTGCTTCTGGCCCCACACTAGGATACCCTGTGTCGTGGGGACCAGAAACAACGACATCACAAACATGTAAACATCCAAGACCTGGCGTTTTTTTTTGTCCCCAGCCGGGATTCGAACCCGGGACATCTTGCATGGTAGGCAGACGCGCTACCGCTACACCACAGAGGTCGTCAACCAAAGTACTAACATATTAATTACATTAGTTTACATTATAAGCTGTGTTTGGAGTTTCTCTGAAGGATAGGATTCGTAACGAATGCATCCGACAGAGAACCAAAGTTATCGAATCGACATAGCTCAGAGAATCAGCAAGCTGAAGTGGTAGTGGGCTGGCCATATCTCGCGAAGAGCCGACATCCATTGGAGTAAACGTGTTCTTGAGTGGAGATAGCGACTCGGCAAACGTAGTGTAGGACGCCCTCCGACCAGGTGGGATGACGATCTGCGAAAAGCAGCCGGCAGATGTTGGATGCGGCAAGCTGAAGACAGGGCGCCATGGCGCTCCTTAAGCTCCCTTATCCTGGCTATGTCCAGCAGTGGACTACATAATATAGCCTGAAGAAGAAGAAGATGTACAGTACTACACATCATAAAAGTCCCTTCGGGAATGTACGTTCGCGCAGACTAGGAAGAAGTGTAACGATAGTACCCGAAGCTCTAAGTAGGTACATTCAACATGATCTTTAACCGATAAGGTTAAGGTGCAGAATTGATTGCCGCAGTAGCGCTACCTATTTTGCTCACGCTGATATTGCCTAATAACCTAAAACTAATAGTCACCTGCATCGATGACGTTGAGTCGTTGACGACCTCTGTGGCGTAGCGGTAGCGCGTCTGTCTACCATGCAAGAGGTCCCGGGTTCGAATCCCGGCTGGGAACAAAAAAGAACCCAGGTCTTGGATGTTTACATGTTTGTGTTGTCGTTGTTTCTGGTTCCCACGACACAGGGTATCCTAGTGTGGGGCCAGAAGCAATGTATTTGCTTGTATGTAAATGTTACGTGGTTATATTTGTTAATCAACCAATAGCAACAAAGGCGCGCGGTCTGCCATAAAATGAAACTATCTGATTGGCCGATCAACTTGCCGCACATCCAAAATTTGGTCATCTGCGCAGGTACATCCGCGAGACTTATTTCTTGTGTAGCACTGTAACTTGTTTAGTTTTATAATAGTTTTATAATAATTACTATCGACGTCACAACAGACGTGACGTCGATGAGCACGCTATATCTCATCTAGCCTAAATACGTCTCCCACTGCGGGGCACAGGCATTCTCTCAGAGAGAGATAGTGCATAGGTTTATTAACACGTGTGCCCGCCGCGTATTGGCAATCTCAAGCGCTGAGGGATGTGAGAAATGCTTCACACACTCGGGTTTTTTTTTGTTTTAGTTAATGGCAACTCAAATCGGTCCTAATTTGGACGACTATTTCTGCCAATGACGAGTCAGTCATGGGAACTAGTGACACTTCGACTTTGGTCGGTTTAGACAATCCTTTCATAAAGACACTCGGGTTTCCTCACGATGTTTTCCCAATTCACAGGTCCCAAGTGATGCATCGGTGTAATACTAGTTATTTTTTTGTTTTTTATGTAACGGGTTAAATTAAAGCATGCATGCGTGATAAATCCCTAGCAAGTAAAATATGTATTGGAACCATTAGCTTGTTCAGTTTAAAATGTATTCGATTAATAGAGTTACATTTTGATTTTAGCGAGTTTGCGACCTTATCACGAATATTGGCTGATCGTTACGAACCTTTACAACGGGGAAAACTTTGACATCGCTCAGAAAATGTAGGCTGTTAGATATTTTTTTTAATATAAGTAGGTAGCCTACAAAAGTCCTACTGCAGGGTACAGGCCTTCTTTCAGAGAGAATGAGAGAGTATGAACTTAATTACCACGCGTGCCCACCGCGGATTGACAATTTCAAGGGTTAAGCACAGAAGCAGCATTCCTTTTTTTCTCGGTGTTAAAATATACGTTATATATTTTTCATTTCTTATACTCGGAAAGTAGTGTCGTTTTGATCTGATTATTGGGTGGAAAATGCTGCTTCCCTCCATAGAGAAGGAAAACTCATTCAAATTACTTCCCACCTAAGGGCCGGAATGAACTTTAAAAATAGAATTAAAAGAAATGCTGCGGCCATCGGCCATGTGGGTTTCAAAACAGCCAGTGTAAACTTAGCGCCAACTTCTTTGAGCGGTGAGTTCCATATTTAAAATTTAATTAAAAAGTCGACATGAATTGGCGGGATACTAAACTGTTTTAAGTATCTATAACGGAATTTAAAAAAAATAGGTTATCTTTTATGCTAGATTTGAACATTAAAAATGAGTTTTTATTTTCCTTATATTCGAAATGAAAAGTAGAGTGTGTAACACGGGTAAAAGAATCAATTCCTACTCGGGCTAAAGCCGCCCTCGATGTGCTCGTCGGGCATCTAAATACCTCGGGAATTGATTCTTTCGACCCTCGGTTAACAATCTGCTATTAGTGCCGCCGCGATTGAAACGTTTCCATAGTAAAAGTCGTTCGTATATTATATAACAATTTTGGACAGATGAGGTCTTTGCACTACTCACCTTACACCCTATATTTGTTGCATCCATCAAAAGTTCAGTGAACCGACGTGTGCCGCAAATCGCGATACAATAGGAGCGTTATTGGTCAATGAGCCTCAATAGGGTTGCTTTATATGCCCACCACTAGTCTCCATGTCATAGGACGGGCGAAGAGACATGACAGCTTTAAGATCACCAGCAATTTGGTCTTTTGAATAAGGAATGGTTTCATTTAGAGGTTTCTGTGAGTATTTTTCAGTCCCCCTTTAATGAAACGAAAAATCCGCCATGTGGGTCTCGCGCAGTGTGGGGTTCCGTGGGAGAGATTTAATTATATTAGGATTTTGTTTTACTTACTTAAAACCTATTGAAAACTACTTTGATGAAGTGGTTAGTTTTGTAAACCAGGTAGGCTTTAGAGAACTAACAACTTCATCAAAGTAGTTTTCAATGCATTTTTGCTAACTTTTATTAATTGATCGACTATTACTTGTTACCTTGGCCTACTCCCTGTGATAGTTTTCCTTTTAATTATATAGGCTACTGCCCTATTTTTTTCATGTTTCTACAAACAGCCGTTTAGCCAGAGGAAAAATATTGCGGTTCAATATTTCGTTCACCCATAACATTTATAAAAGTCATTAAAACTGTTTTTATACGGATTTTACTCGTTTATTACATTTTTTTACTATTTTCCGACGTTTCGGCAGTTTTTCAGGTGCCGTGGTCTCGGATGACTGAAACATCATCGGCACCGGCACCTGATAAAGTGCCGAAACGTCGGAAAATTGTAAAAAAATGTAATAAGTAAAATCAGTATAAAGACAGTTTTAATTATGTCTAGTGCTCGTGTTAACCTCAGAAAATACTATTTAGAAAAGTCGACCATTACCGTGCCGCACCAAAGGAACCGTACTATATGGGGTAGAAAATCCATCCGAAATTTATAGATTAAATGTAGGAGATCTTCTTCTTTGGTCCCTTTACTTCTCCGCGGAGTCTGGGCCTGACACAAGAGGTTTCCATCTCTGTTCATGGTCAAGAATGGTAGCTCCAGCCAAGTTTTTCCCTTCTCCGTCGTCTCAGAGAGAAGGGATTTCTTCCACGTCTGGGACGGTCTTCCGGGTCGTTGTGAGCCTCCGGCAGATTTCCAGCCGAGAGCCACCTTCGGAATGTGATCGGGTCTTCTAAGGGTGTATCAACAACCAATGCCAACGCCATTTGCGTTCCCTGAGATGTCTCTAAAAAAATTATTAAGACTCATTCTACCGTTTTGTTGCCAAATTTCAACTTTCTAGTCAGATTGTCTCAATAGATATCTATTGTCAACCCTTGTTTCTTTTTTCTCTCTAGTCAGTGCGTACATCATCTTTCAGTACGCAACGTTCAAGTATTCTAGTAGATATTTTATGCCTTTGTAGAAAATGAAAATTTAGTTCATCTGCGTACATTCAGAAAATATTTACTCCACAAATACTGATAAAATTTCTTGAACACTAAGCGGCCATTGGGTAGGCAATCATTGCTCGCTAGCTAACAATGTTTATCTTAAACGTTCGCCATGTACGGCCATCATATTAAGAAATATCTACCACAGACTAAATAGTTTGCAAACACTCTAGAAATTTAAAAACAAAACTTGGTATGGAGAAAAGTAACTTTTTGCGAATTTAGCATGGATATTGTTGCCATAACTAATATAAGTTTATTAAACTTTTTTGCCAAGCGTAGATAGATAAATCTTTTATTCGCATAAGAACTTTTTTGCATTTAATTTTAGTACAGGATGCCACTTTAATATTTAGTGGCCAGTTTCAATTAAAAACCTAAGCAAAAAGTTTTATGTCGGAAAGCGCGGGAAACGTTCGGGTCCGGCGGGAGTTTTTTTTCGAGCTGATAATTTAATAAAATATTTAAGTTGGTTTAAGATCAGTTTGTATACATATCTTTTCTTCTTCACTTAGTTTAGGACTCATTAATTGTTTATACCCATTATTCATCGTTGTTGGTAAGTTTTTTATACATTTTTATTTGGGGTCCATGGAGGAGCCGCCGGATCCGGGGGGCACAGTCCCCCCGGTAGGCGCTAATATAACACTAAGCGAGTCCAGTATGGATACTGACGGCTCGGTTCACGGAGTGAGGAGAAAGAGGACGCGAGCGCAACGTAGGATTTGTCGTCGTTGCAACAAAAAAAGAAAACGTCAAAATTCCACCACCAACTTGAAAGATGTTACGACGAATTTATGTGGTTGTTGCAGCGACGACTCTACTCCACAAAATGTAAAGAATGATTCTCCTACAACTTTACCAATTCCGGAGGCCCAAATGACTGCACATTTGGACACGACTCCCTCACAAGCGCCGCAGGTCGGTCGCATTCGATACGAGTCCACTGACATGTCGCCCTATGTTGTCCACGTAATTAAAAATGGTATAGATTCTATAAATTCACCCACACTCCATCCCGTCTCATTTGGACAATATTTGAAAAGACGAGAAATTAATAACATTATTAACGGTAGTCTTAAACGTCTGAATCGAAACAAAATTAGTATTTCTTTTAGTAAATACTCAGACGCCAATAACTTCATTGAAAACGGCGATTTAATAAAAAATAATTACAAGGCCTTCATACCTACCTTCAACATAACACGCATGGGCATTGTTCGGGGAGTCCCTACTGAGTGGACACCCGAAGAAGTCCAAGCAAATATTAATGTTCCAGTAGGGTGTGGAAAAGTTCTCAAAGTGAGAAGATTTAATTATAAAGTTAATGGACCAACTCCGACCTGGAAGCCATCCGAAACTGTTGTCATCACTTTTGACGGTCAGGTTTTACCTAAACGAGTTTTCTTATGTTTTAACTCCCTTCCTGTGGAGTTATACACTTATCCCACGATACAATGTTACAATTGTTGCCGCTTTGGTCATACCAAGACCAAATGCAATTCCACCCCCAGGTGCTACAAGTGTGGCCTTGGGCATTCCGGGGAGTCATGTGAAGTTGCTGCTGATGCTGCCTCGTGTCTATCCTGTAATGGAAACCATTTTGCAAACAATAAGTCCTGCCCAGAATATGAACGACAAACAAGGATAAAAGTTTACATGGCCCAAAACTGTGTCTCTTATGCAGAGGCTATTAAACTACACCCTCCCGTCACCAAGTCGTTCAGTGAAGTTCTGTTGTCTCCCTCATCTGCCAACTTTTCACCCCAATTCCAGTTATCTCCTTCCAACCGATCGTCAAACACTTCTCATAAAAAGACAGTTTTTCTAAAACCCCGCTCTCCTCCTAAACAGTCCAAGGGCTATGACCGTACAGCTCATGGGTCCCTTATTGCTGAGTATGATCCCCCAAGTACTTCTAATGGGTGTGGTTTTCAGAGCAATCCTCCTGGAAATCAAACCAGTATTGCTGATCTTATCACTCTTTTAATTCAACTTCTTACTAAAGATAGTAATTTCTCTGAACCGTCCAACGTTGCCTCTATTATTAACTTTATTAGTACTCTTTCTAACAAAAATGGCCAATCAGGCCGTGGTGGTCCAGTGGAACTGCCGCAGTGTTCACAGTAATAAATCTGACTTACTACATATCATTAACATTCATAATCCTATTTTATTAGCTCTCTCTGAGACTTGGCTTAAGCCAGATTTCTGTTTTACCATACCTGGATATGCCTGTCTCAGAGAAGACAGAATTGATGGGTATGGTGGAGTAGCTATACTCATTAAAAAAACACTTTCATTTACTCATTTTCATCTTCCATCTCATAGTGACGACATATCTGTTGTTGCTGCCATTGTAAATAACATTTGTATAGTTTCTTTGTATTTTGCACGTCCATCTGTAAATATTTTCACTGAGATTAATAATATTTTTTCTATTCTCCCTAAACCATTTTTAGTTCTGGGTGATTTTAACTCGCAGCACCAGTCGTGGGGAAGCTCTATTTCCTCTTGTTATGGAGAACAACTCCTTGACATAATTCATGCACATAATTTGTGTATCCTGAACACTTGCTTACCCACACGTCTCACCAAACCTGATGAGAGTATTAGTGCTCCTGATCTATCCATTTGTACTCCAGATTTGGCCCTTTCCCTTTCTTGGGCTCGTTTATCTTCTACATATGGAAGTGACCATTTTCCTCTTCTTATCAATTTTCCCTGTAAGTCACCCTCAGCTTCCTCTTATAAACCTCGCATGAAAAAATGTTCTATCTTCCCTAATTCTTGCAATGATCTCCATTCATCTCATTTGAACTCTTCTTTTACCTTAGAGGAATTGAAAGGTATCCTTTCCCATGTTAAAGATTCTGCTCCAGGAGATGATGGAATTCCTTACTCTTTCATAGTAAATCTTAGTGACTCTACTCTTTCCTCTTACCTTGAAATAATTAATCATGTTGTAACTTCAGGTGATATTCCTGCCTCGTGGAAATCTCAAGTAATAATTCCAATTCTAAAAGCCAATAAGCCTTCTGCTGATCCATCTTCCTATCGTCCAATAGCCCTATCTTCTGTTTTAGTGAAAATTGCAGAATATCTTGTCAAAATTCGCCTTGAATGGTTCATTGAAAGTAACAATCTTTTGTCTCCAACCCAGTATGGTTTCAGAAAAGGTCGTGGAACCATTGACAGTTTAAGTGTGTTTACAACAGATATTCGTTTAGCTTTCACAAATAATAATTCTATTCTCGCTGCATTTCTAGACATCCGTGCTGCTTATGATAGTGTTCTTGTCTCTGTTCTGAAACAAAAACTTGATTTATTAAAAGTTCCACATATGCTATCAAACTTTATTATCAGTATATTGTCAGAAAGAACTATAAATGTTATAGTAGATGATTACAAAATATCTAGGTTAGTCTGGAGGGGTCTTCCTCAGAGGTCTGTCCTCTCGCCTTTGTTGTATAACATTTACACTTATGATCTTGCAACTGTGCTTAAAGATTCTGTAGAGATCCTGCAATATGCTGATGATCTTCTTATCTATACTGGGGGTCACTCTGTTGATTCAATGTCTTTTGCCCTGACAGAATCACTGACGCGTTTACGACAATATTTATTTTCTAACGGTCTGGACCTTTCAGTTAGTAAAAGTGCTGTGGTGTTGTTTACAAGGATGAGGAAACCACCAGATTTTTGTGTACAGTATAACTCTTCTTCATTACCAGTAAAAACTCAAATTAAATTCTTAGGAGTAATTCTAGACACTCATCTTACAGGCCTTCAACATTTAGAATATATCACTGCCAAATGTAACCGTCTATTAAATATAATCAGGTGTCTCTCTGGAGTTTGGTGGGGTGCGCATCCTTTCTCTCTCAAACTATTATATAATGCTCTAATACGTAGTGTCCTGGATTATGGGACCTTCTTGTTGGAGCCTGGCAGTGCCGCTGGCTTTAAGAAACTGGATATTGTACAATCTAAGGCTTTAAGAATTTTGTCTGGGGCAATGAAATCTAGTCCAACTAGCTGCCTCCAAGTAGAATGTGGAGAACCTCCTCTTGCTTTAAGACGGCAGTACTTGTCTGATAGATTCTTAAGTCGATGTTTACAGCTTGATAATCACCCTTTACATGTGAAATTAAAACGCCTGTCAGAGCTAGTCTCCTCCTGTAAGTTTTGGTCTCATAAGAATTCTCCATGTTTAGTGAAAAGTTATCGTAAGTTTCACTCAATTAAAGCTCCATGTAACTCTTCAAATGTACTGCCTATTTTCCTATGCCCTTTTAATTCCCTTATTAGAACCCCATCTGTGCACCTGAATTATCACATTTTCAAAAGTGACATCTGTCAAAACAATGAGTTCCTCAACCTTTTAGATAACCATTTTCAAGGATGGCATACCATATTTACTGATGCTTCAAAACATCCTCAGAGTTGCGTTGGTGTGGGTATTTTCCACTCCCAATATAACATAGTTCAAAAAGTAAAGCTTCCTCCTGAATCTTCTGTCTATTCTGGAGAAGTTTTTGGTCTTTATAAGGCAGTAGAGTATATTTTGCTAATGGGTCTCGGTAAGACATTGATCTTGTCGGATTCGCTGAGCTCCCTTCAGGCTCTTCTTAGATTTCCATTTTTTAAGTTAAATCATCCAACTATTTTTGATATTCGTTTTTTATTACAAAAATGCTCAGATAGGGGTCTCACAGTTAATTTTGGGTGGGTTCCTTCTCACTGTGGAATAATCGGAAATGAAAAAGCTGACCAACTTGCAAATGAAGCGGTGGAGTGTGGTGATATATACGCTTATAAAAATAATTCAAACGACCTTCTTACCTTGCCCAGGTGTCATCTTCAGGTATCCTGGGATGAAACTTGGTCTCAGAATGTTACTAAAGGACAACTTTATCGCAGTATTCAACCCTGCATTCAATCTAAACCGTGGTTCAGTCGTGCCGATGCTAGGTTTAGCAAAAGAATCACTTCCATCCTGATTCGTATCCGTTTGGGCCACACTTGTACTCCAGCCCACCTTGCTAAACTTGGCATTGTGCGGAGCCCTGCCTGTTCCTGCGGTGCTGAAGTGGGAGATCTAAACCATATGTTTTTTTCTTGCCCTTTGTATGACCGTTCCTCTTTTTTCTCAACATTAATTCTCCTTCACGTTCCGTTTCCTTCCTCTATCCCCTGTCTTCTGTATAATTTCAATGTAAATATTTATTCATGTATTGCTAAGTATATACGAAAAAATGATATAAAAATTTAGTTTCTTTTCATCTATATTATTAAATATGTGTATAAATTTTTCAACCGTAACTGACCTTAATCCTAGTATTTTTCCAAATTCCGTTCCATTTCCTTTTATTCTTTCATAAATTGTGTTTCCCTACCATAATTAATTTAACTTAGAATACTTGACATTGGCTGAAAGCACAGACAGTGCAGTGCCAGAAATATAAAAAAAAAAAAAAAAAGTTTTATGTCACTGTTGAATCGCCATGTTTTTATCAACGAAATAGATTGTTTACCGAAATTTCACTGATGCCGGTGAGTCGCCCATTAGCTCAGTTGGAAGAGCGCTGGCACGGATAGCCAGAGGTCGCGGGTTTCAATCCCGGCATGGGTGGAATTTTTAGCCTCTAAATAGGTTTTTAAGATTGTTTACCTTTAAAAAAACCATCGTCATTATCCTCAGCTGCCCACTTCCTGTGTGCCTTTTATTCCAATAGCCATCTTTCATGAAAAAACAAAGATGAATAAGTATTAATGACATGCACTTAACTTAATTCATTTGTCTAAAAGTATTTTTTTACTTTTATAAATCCTGTTCTAAGCACATAGTTTTTCAGATCGAGTAACCTGTCTAAGTAGATCCCTCCATCCTCTTAGTCTTAGCTTAGTCAGGTATCGACAGTAAAGCGTTATATTAAATGGAATATTCAAAGTTTATGCTTGCTCTCCTGTACCTACCAGGGGCATGGTTCACAATGGCAATTGGATGTGCATTGCAAAGTCAATAAAACATTAAGAAGTAGGACAAAGTGCTACGCCAAAGTACATCGATTTGTCGTCGTCGTCAGGCTATACTAGTCCACTGCTGGACACAGCCATCCTCTAAAGAGCGCCATGTTGTGCTATCATAGGGAGTAATGCCCATAATCCCCACGCTGGGCAAGCGGTTTGGCAATCGCAGTTCGATGTGATTGTACTGCAGGGTGCGCTGCTGCCTACCCCCCGGTTTGTGTCCCCTAGTCGCCTTTTACGACACCCGCGAGAAGAATTGGATCGGTATGTAGTTTTATGGAACTCGGCCCTGAGGGTCTGACAGTCGTCCATATGACTTACGCAGTGGCCCAGATAACAATGGAAGACGGTAAATAAACAGTGTCGGAAACTCAACATCTATGAGTGACATTATCACAGCCAAATTACTGCAGATAAGGCCCAAGAGATTTCTTTGCTCTGTCACGTTACGTGGCTCAGAAGAGCACGCTGTTGACGGGTGATGAAGGAGTCAGAGATTGGTATTTTTGGCAACAGAAATAAGTAAGTCGTTGAACAGAAACGTCGCTTCAGTAGCAGAATTGCAGTCTTAAGAGCTTTGCAGAGGAAATTAATACAGCTTTAAAACGATTTTAACGGCGTCTTAAGAGTGTTTCAAAACTGACGATTTTTATAAATAAGCCAGGTAGCAAACTATAAGTTAGTGCAGTCTGTTAGCTTTTAGAATATACCTCGGGCTCTAGAGTAGGCTTCGGTTTTCGCCGAAAGCACACGAGTGTAATACTACTTCCTGCTCTGTATAAAACTTTTCTTATTATGTTTATTTAATTAAGTGTCATATTAGTTCCGATATTTCTATTAGGTACACGTATATAACCGATTCTATCCGATAGTAGCCGAGGTATATTCTAGAAGCTAACAGCCTGTACATAAATTTCGAAACGATACCTGGCTTACTTGTAAAAACTTTAATAGAACCGTTTTTCCCCCGAAGGGTATAAAACGGATATTTAGGTTTCTGCCGTAGCTTGAACCACAGGTGAGATAACGCCCTTGTAACTCAGCCCTGTTTACAGCTTTTTCTTGACAGACAGCGCCCTCTATCGGCGTTAAAGGTACTAACACTCGCCCGGTGTGCCGCCGCCGGCTGTCAGTTGGTCAGTACGTGGAGCCGGCAAGGCCATCAGGTGTGGTTCAAGCTACGGCAGAAACCTAAATATCCGTTTTATACCCTTCGGGGGAAAAACGGTTCTATTTAGGTGTTCGTGCCTACGCTTGAACCACAGGTGAGACGTGTTTAACCTCTGCCGGCGCGGGACCGGGCGTACTGTGATGAGAAAGTTGTTGCATCAAGTACTTAAATACGAAAATAAAACCAATGTCTCGTGATTTCTAGAAACAAGTAATGCTTTAATTAGAAAATAACAAAAGTAGTTAAATTCGCATTCAACAATTAATAATTGTGTTAATAGAAAACATAGCAACAAAACAAAAATAAACCAAACCATTTATATCCATATAATCTTTAAACCATATAATCAGTCTTAATTGAACGTATTATAATATATTCATTAATCAACAGGGGAAAAGCATGTGCTAAGGTTAGCACTGTCGCTCATTAAAACAGGCGTTTGTATCTCTCGGAAATAATGATTGAAAAATGTGAATTTCGATCTCCAATTTCCTCTTTTCAGAACTTCATCGATGTCCATATTTCTCTGTGTCCAGTTATATGTAGCTACACCAGCTCTAATGCTTCCCGCCGAGGCTGATATGTTTGCCTCTTTGAAAAGTGTTTTTATCCATCCAGCGATGACGGCCCGTGACGCTTCCTTCACTACACCCCGTGTGGTAATAAATAAGCTTTGTATTTGTGTCGAGCCACGACGACTTTGAGATAGAGAGACTAACTGCTTTACCCAATAAACTATATTTAATCTCGTTGTTGGCATAGCCTTGATAGACCATCCTGATTGTCGGTATGAGGTGCTATCGGTTTTCGACCCATACTTCGGCCAAAAAATGAGTTCATCGACCTTTTCTTCAAAATTATCTTGATGTAAGCTTAACAAAGTCAAATCGTGTACCCTCCTGCCTGACGCCAGTAACAGTAATTATACTGGTATGACGTGACACTTCGAACAAGCTTCTACTGTCCAAGTCATAGGTCTCAATGAATTTCATCAAGTCATCGATCTTCCAAGAAAGAAGTGCCTTTCTTTTCGGTTGTTTTGATAGGATTCCTTTGATTGTGTGGACAACAATCGGATGAGAACTCAAGTAAGAGCTCTTATGTGGGTTGGTAAACGTGGCTACCACAGATTTATGGAGCATTATAGTACTAGGTGCCAATTTTACAACTTCAAACAGATGACAAAGGAACCGTGCCAGGTCCGCTGGTTTGGGTCATCAACTTTAATATTGTTATCAGATGCCCATCTGCACCATTTGAGCCACGCTGGTCGGTAAGTCTTTAGGGTGGACTTTCTCCAGGAAGGTTGAAGCAGCTCCACTTCGAAGTCACTCCACTTGTAAATTTCACTGGCCCAGCCCGTACTGTCCAAACCTGCAAATTGAGGTTGTCTACTCCCGGTGGTGGTAAATTCGTTTGCAGGTCTACGAGGTGTCGAGAGTGGCTTGGGATTTTCCATGGATGTTGGGTTGTTCGTCTCTTTATTTCCGGTGCCCAAAATGCTTTGTGCCACTCCGGTACTACTAGGAGATAAATCCCCGTTGATTGCTGTAGGTGGTGAAGCACTCTTGGAATCAGAGCAGGTGGAGGAAAAATCCATCCTAGATTGTACTCCCAGCTTCGGCTGAAAGCGTCCGTGAACTGGCTCTTCAAATCGGTTGCATCCTCCGACACGTAAGTAGGAACTACCGCCGAGCGCATTGAAGCGAACAAGTCTATTTCCGGGGTACCCAGATGATGAAAAATAACTCTCGTTATCGAAGCCTTCAAATGCCATTCTGGTAGACTTTTTGTCCTGGAAAGACTGTCGGCCAGCCCGTTGTATGGTCCTGGAATGTAGCGCGCCATCAGATTGCAATTGTATTGGTCGCATAGATGAAGGATGCTTTCTGTTGTTTCCAGGAGTCTCCTTGATTTCGTGCCACCTTGTTTCGTTATATACGCAGCTGCCGTCCGGTTGTCCGTTTGCCATATTACCGTTACGTTTTCTAGTGCAGGACGCAGAAGTTTGACGGTTTCGTAAAGTGCCCAAAGCTCTTTTTGGATGCAGTGCCAACGTTTTTGTGATTCCTTCCAATGGCCCTGTAGTTTCTGACCGTTTGCTATCGCACCCCACCCTGAGTCGGCTGCGTCGGTTGTTATGAACGTTGTTGGATCGGCATTGTGAATGGCTGTGCTTCTGTTTACATTTCTTAACCACCATTCCAACTCGGCCACGGTTGTGTTTGTCATGGGATAGCGAGCATAGCGATTTGATTTTGGAAGCCTGTTGGACTCTATCTGTAACCAACGACAATGCAGCCTTCCTAAAGGAACCGTGAACGCTGCAAAATTTAGCTTTCCTAGGAGTATTTTTGCGTCTATCCAGCTCCATTGTCTTTTCTTCATGAATGTTTGGCAAATTGATTCGAGTTGTTTGATTTTTGTGTCCGAAAGCAGCTTTTTGTTCGTGCGTGTGTTCCATATTATGCCTAAGTATTCTAGGCATTGAGTAGGTTCTAATTGGCATTTCTTGTTGTTTACGAACCAGCCTAGCTCTTTTAGCTTCAGCAGCACAAACGTTGTTTGTTGTTCTAAAATGGATTGATTTTGGTGGATCAAGAGGAAGTCGTCGAGATAGACTACCATTGTTATGCCCGCCGTGTGTCTGAACCAGTGTGCCAACCAGTTTGTTACTTTTGAGAAAGCATGTGGGGCACTTGATAGCCCGAATGGGAGACAAGTCATTTCGTACGTTTCCCCTTTGTGTAGTAGAGACAAAAATCTGCAATGCGTCTTTACTATCGGTACATGGTAGTATGCTTGCGAGATGTCTATTTTTACCATGTAATCTTTTGGGTTCAGAACAGAAGGTATTCGAAAATGGCTTAAGAGTTTGAATTTGGGGGCATGAACATACCGATTCAACCTTTTCAGATTGAAAATTGGTCTGTTTGTTCCATCGGGCTTTTCTCTCAGAAACATTGTTGAGAAAAATCCCGTTCGATGTTCGCTTTTGCGAATGGCGCCGTTGCTTATCATCTTCTGTATTTCGATTTCCATTTCTTTTGAAAGACAAAGCTCGAACGATTTTTGTCGGCTTGATAATTTTACCAGAGGTGGCTTTTCTCGAAAGGGAATTCTGTAGCCTGACAATATTTTTAGGACTGCTGATGGAGCTCCTATTTCGGTCCACTTTTCTCGATGGAACAATAACTGCCCCGCCTTGAAGTCATGCCCTTTTGGGGCCCTTCCATTTACTTTGTCCTCCGGCATTTCTACTGAGTTGGTCGTTGAAAGGTTGACTTCTTTTACTGGTGTTAATATTGGACGTGGGATTAAAGAATCTGCCAACTTGTTTCGCAGACCCTTTTCTGAATTGTCCAACCCTTCCCTTGAATCCAACTTTCTGCAAGGACTTATTCTCAACTCTTGTCGATCGATGGTATGTTGTCTTTTTAAAAGGAAAGAACTTATGTATCCCGCCTTGATCTTTAACGGTCTGAGACAGCTCTGGTTCTTTAAATAGATGTGTATCTGAAGGCGGTAAGCTGTGAATGATGTCGTGTAGCGTTCTATTATTTTTGACTTTATATACGTCTCTTCTTTGTTGAATAACTTCAGCTCTGCGTCCACAGACATATTGAAGAAGGTCATCTGAGCTTTTACGAAATTTGGAATTATTGGCTAGAAATTCCTTTCCGATTGTGTGCTTAAGCTCTTGAGGCATTTTATCGCATAGTTCCTCAAAAATTTTTCTTTGCTGAAGAAGACCGTTTGTTATAGCGCCCAGGGTAAGGTCCGATTTTTCCAATATGGTGACAGAAGTCCAATTCGGAGTGATCCCGGCAAACTGGTTGTTCACCTTCAAAGACGAAAACACTGGTGTTGCCTGAAACTGTTTTTGTACGTCAGTGAAACGAATATTTTTCCAGCTTTCGGTTCCAAGCCTTTGACAATCTATTGCTTGCTCTGCTAGAATCGGGTCGGCCTTTGAAAATTTGGTTTCTGATTCTGTCGTACGAGGTTTAAAGTCAAACACTGATGTCTTTTCGCTTGGAATCCTAGACTCGCTATTAGAAGCTTTGGCTGAGCGAAGTTCTTTTAAACGCTGTTCAGTTCTAGCTATCTCATCATTAAGGCAATGCTCAGCGGTGATTTTCTCATCTGATGCTACTTCTTCTTCTTGGGCCTTATCAGAATCGTAGTTGGCTTCTTCTGAACCGGGATAACGCTGAGGCCTGATTTCGATCTCTTCAGTACTATCCGGAATCGACTCGTACGATTCGTCCAAAATAGAAGTTGTCGCCCTTGATTGTTTTAGCTCATCAAGCTTTTTGTTTTGTTTAGACTGCATTTCTATGAGCTTGTTAAAAAGGTGCATTTGTTGTTGTAGCACTGAGGCCAAAAGATGGTCACTATTTCCTTGGTCTATAGGACTTTGCTTCGGAGGAGGTGAGTCTTCTCTGGCCCCACGAGGGCGCTTGGAGTCCCTCGGGCTGAGGGTTGTTACTGCCTCCCCCCCTCTTTTTCTGTTCCGAGACTCTGTCGAGAAAGGAGAACTGCAAGCTCGTAGAGAGTGAGCGTCCTCGTCAGCTAATATCCTGGAAGTCCTTTCTCGGTTGGTAAGTTTGCCTTGAGCTTTTAGTTCTCGAATATTATCCATAAAGATCGTATACGAAGGTGCGTGGAGTTTTTCAACTATGGCGTGCGGTGAGTAAATCAAGGCTCTTCCTAATGGCCATTCTATTAAAATCTTTCTAATGTGTCTAAAAGCCCTTTCGGGAAGATCTTTTGCATTTGGAAAGAACGCTCGTACAATGTCAGTGGTTGGGAGACCAAATCTTAACTTGCTGTCCGTATTTGGTGGCAGTTCCTTGCCAAAAAGGTCCTCGTACGAGCAGTCTAATACTTTCCATAGTTCCCAACCCCTGGGATAATTGTTTTGTATGGAGTCAAGTATTGCTAAGAAGGCCTTCTTCTTGACGTCGTCATCGGGAGCCTGCTCGGCTAATTCACCCATTGTTTGCGTCGGCGTAGTCGCCATCATCTGTAATTAACCAAACAACTATTCAATCATCCCGTCGGTCGTCGAATGAAACGACACAATAACATTATGTGAGGCGACGTGTTGTCTACCCACACGACGTTGTCGTCGTGTAAGGAGACACGCTCCTTGGCAAGTAATAAATGCGTCGTCGTCAAGTGAGACGACGCTCGTCGCCTCATGAGGCGGTAGCCGACATGTACGGACTAGTACATCATGACGGTGCCTAGAGAGGCAACTGCGTCCCGTCGCTGGGCTTAGGCGCCGAGCGGATCTAGTTGTCGTTTACCGAGCTTACAGAAAGACTCTTACCAGAGATTAAACTCTCTTGTTTCAACTTGTGTATACGTGTTGCACGGCTGAGTTACAAAAGCGTACTGACCAACTGACAGCCGGCGGCGGCACACCGGGCGAGTGTTAGTACCTTTAACGCCGATAGAGGGCGCTATCTGTCAAGAAAAAGCTGTAAACAGGGCTGAGTTACAAGGGCGTTATCTCACCTGTGGTTCAAGCGTAGGCACGAACACCTAAATAATAGTATAGTAACTAGATTCATCTATAATAAAAAAAATAATAGCTGAATGTGTTCGTAAGCGCAAATCTCGAGAGCAGCTGAAACTATTTCGCTGATTATTTTTTAGAATATTCCTTCTTACGGAGAGAAAAAAAAATCGACTGTTAAACGGTACGAAGTTCGCTGGTTCAGCTAGGTGATAATATAATTTAAAAAAACATTACTATGGGTGCGTTTTATAAAATTGCAATTCATAGTGCATTATGGTTATTCGGTGTATATTGCCAAGCCAAATAGTACCTACAATTATTAGTCTTCTTAAAACGCCAAGCGAAGTACATCAAAGTGTCATAGTAAACCATCAATTCTGGTTCTATGAAATGGGGCCCAAGACCGTGATAAATCCCTTATCAACCCTTGTTTGTCCCCACTGCTGGGGCACGGGTCTCTTCCTGCATCGCAGGAAGGTTAGGCCATACTAACATCCACCACGGGGGCCAAGTCCGGGTTGGTGGAGGATTATAAGACAGTGGCGGGCCTTACTTTCAGAAGTTATTAAGCCGCCCATAAGGCCTCTGACATGGCTTAACGACTGCCATTACATGACAGCCGCCACCAACGGCTTAACGTGCCTTGCGAAGCACGGAAGCGCTGGGAAAAATACCACTGCGGTAGTCACGGGACGGTCACCCATCCTGCATTTGACCGCGCCTATTGTTGCTAACTCAAGTGATTGATTCTAATCACTCGGTTCGCCTAGGCCACGAGTCCCTTATCCCTTACAGTCTATTTATTCCTACTTGTCCAATTTAGTAAACAAGATTCTACCCGTAAACTGTAACTAGTTAGTCCAAAACTGCCATTTTTCCATAAATGAATTAACTTGGAACTCTCTTTTAGATAACACGCTGCCAATTTTATAAACATAGTTCATTATAGTTTATGAATTTTCGAGAAAATGTCTAGTTTAGGCATCTAATCTCAATTTTAAGGTTAGAATCTTGTTTACTAAATTGGACAAGTAAGAATAAATAGACTACAAGAAAGTACACATTTGAAAAGACTAATCTTAATTATAAAAACACGATTCCTCAAACCATTTTTCAGAGGCAGTTTAATTATTCTGTGGTAAGGGACGAATCGGATTATTTCAACTGCTTCTGGGGAGTGTTATAGAGGAATCATGTTTTTTATATAAGATTTGTTGGGAATAAAAACATTAATAGTTTTTTTTTCTAAAACAATTTGTCTTCAACTTTGACATAGCTGTCATGTTTCTAACACCCTTCGTCTTTTAAAGTCGGTGGTTAGAAAAATAAAAATAGCTTTGATTCACGCTATGACGAACAACTGTACGGCCAGAATTCCTTGAACTTGCCCGTGCTCGAGTGAAAAATTAATCCTGATTCTACCAATTAATTTATATAAAATAATATTGTATGGAATCAGGCGTTACTTCGCAGAAATCCATAATAGCATTAAAATGTGAAATTACTTGCACTTGTGAGCCTGAGGAAGCCTCGTGTTAGAGGCTAAACGCGTCGCGTATTTTCTCACACAAGTATTGGTGTCGGTGGTGGTGTGTTCGTGCTTGTTTCTGGTTGAAAATTTGGGAAGGAGGGCGGTGCATTAAGTAACCGCATGGTGCTTGTGGGATTTATGGCGGAATCCATCAAAGTTATTTTCACATTCTAATGCTATAATATAATAATTAAAGCCGTTGTGGTGAGGCCTTATGGGCAGCTTTATAACTTCTTGCAGTATCTCCTCCAACCCGGACTTGGCCCCCGTGGTGGAGTATGGCCTAAGCTTCCTGCGATTTAGAAAGAGACCCATGCCCCAGCAGTGGGGACATACAAAGGGTCGATACATACTTTAAAGGTGACAAGCCGAAATTGTTTACTGAGTGAAAAACTAGCAGAATGCGTCACCGAGACCTGAAATAGCGGACAATAATAAACAAAGCGGTAACCACTGCCAACATTAACTAAAACCAAATGCACGTAATAATTATGTCTTATTCGCACACGCGAGTCAGGTTCCAAAACGTGGCTAAGATCATTTCTTCTTCTTCTTCTTCAGGCTATATTAGTCCACTGCTGGACATAGCCCTCCCCTAATGAGTGCCATAGCGCAAGGTTGTGCCATCAATGGGGGGTAATGCCAATAATCCCCACGCTGGGCATGCGGGTTGGGGATCGCATTTTGGTGGAATTGTACTGCAGGGGCGCTGCAGCCCACCCCCCGGTTTGTGTCCCTTAGTCGCCTTTTACGACACCCGCGGGAAGAATTTGGGTTGGTGCTATTCTCTCGGCCGACACCACACAGCAAGATCGTTTACAGTGATCGATTAGAATCTTAGTAAGGCCAAACGCTTTTCCCTAGCAGTGGGCAGCGGTGATTATGATCAAAAACTTATTTCAGCGATTCTTCAACGTAAATTCTGTATTCAGACCTGGCGCTTAGATGCAGGTGCTGTTTCTGTCTCTGGTCATCATCAACATTATCATAAACCCATTCTGTCCCCACCGAGGGGCACGGGTCTCTACCCTGAGGAAAGTATGGGCCATACTCCACCACGGGTGACAAGTCCGGATTGGTGGAGGTTTCCAAGACCAGTGGCTGGTCCTACTGTCAGAAGTTTTCAAGCAGCCCTAAGGCCTCTGACTTGGCATAACGACTGCCATCTATCGACGGCAGCCGGCACTACCTAAATGCTTAATCTGCCTTGCGAAGCACGGAATCGTTCGGAAAAATGCCACTAGCGTTAGTCATAGACGGTTTACCCATCCATGCACTGTCTCTGATCGCTTCATTACATCTGTAAGGAAAGTAACTAATATATTGGCATTTAAAGTTTTTGATGCTGCGCATAAGTAGGTAACAACGGACGTTTTATGTTTAAGCTAGCGGCCTCACAGAAGGGACGAAAGGAGGACGCTACGTCGTGCACTAATGTCAGTGTAATTACGGGCGACTTTCCTACTAAAATGTAAAGGTTGATGTGCTGCCGACTGTACCAACAATAAACTTATAATCATCGTCATCATAATTAGCCGGTCTCAGTTCACTGCTGGACATAGGCCTCTCCCAAGACACGCCACTGGGCCCGATCTTTGGCACTCCTCTTCCAGTCACTGACAACCGCTCCAGTCGAATGTCGTCGCTCCGCCTGGGGGATGAGTCTCTAAAATGCATAGTTTCTCAATAGAGTCGTATTAGTGTTGTAATTGTAGTTTTATCTATAGTCTAGTAACCAATCGCAAGCCAAAGGCTACTTAGCTGGGCCTAGCGAGATGCCTATTTTATTTACGCGGATTAAGCCATTCGAATGACACCGTACCACTATTTCTTTACCAATTAGAGACAAATAACGACTATTGTGGTGCTTGTATCATTCCATTGAAAAATTAAGTAGTAAAACTAAGGTATGTATTAGACGCTAGCGCCTGGTCGCAGGGCATTGGATGCTACGTTTGCCGATTCACGGCCTCTACTCTAGAGCGAGTCAACTACAACGTATATCGGTCCTGTGGCAATAAGACCCGCCCACTGCCACGTATGCTTATGTAACCAACTCTGTCTGCACTCTTCAACCCGGTATTGGGTCTTCAGACCTAAAGAAATAGCGGCTCTCAGGAGTAATCCTACTTGGTGAGTTTCTACATCACATGCCGTATAATTACTAGACTGAATAAATATTTTCGTACTTTGTACAGTTTGCTGCTAATTTACTCCTATTAAGGGGTCGTATTAACCTACTCGTATTGAGTTTTGACATTGAAAATTGACAAAAGTGCCTTTTGAAAGTTAAAGTGTTCTCACTCGATTTCTCCGTGATAACGTCATCAGATCCTGACTTAATGTCTATATGACCACCTGTGAAGTCTACCCGTTCCAACAAAAGTGAATTATCCAAATAAATCCACGCGTCTCCGAGTAATCGGGGAACATACATAGAAAATTTAAGAAGAAGAAAGCGCTCGTGGCCAAGTCGAACCGAGTGATTGGAATCAATCACTTGAGTTAATCAACAACAGGCTCGGTCAGGGACAGGATGGGTGACCGTCCCGTGACTATGGCATTTTTCCGAGCTTCCGTGCTTTGCAAGGCATGTTCAGCCGCTGGTGCCGGCTGTCATTAAGCCATATCAGAGGCCTTATGGGCGGCTTGGTAACTTCTGACAGTAAGATCCGCCACTGTCTTAAAATCCTTCACCAACCCGGACTTGGCCCCCGTGGGAGAGTATGGCTTAACCTTCCTGTATGATGCAGGAAGAGACCCGTGCCAAATCAGAGGGTACGTACCTGACAAATAGAGAACCTCCTCCTTTTTTTAAAGTCGGTTAAAACCCCTTCATATTGCAACTGGCACAATCCAATCCCACTACCTTTTGTTCTTTGTTTTTCTCACACAAAGCCTCGAATGCAAACCAATAATCTCAACAAACATCTTTGCAAAAGTAACTTAAAGATGAAGCAATTAAAGAAATGGTTCTAGAAACTAGACGGAACGAGCAGCTATTTCCGCTATTAAAGTTCTAAGTGAACACTCGATGGTCATTGCTAATCTAGTGTAGAAATAAGTAAAAACAAACCCAACATAAACTCACGCCAGTTTCCCGGCGGGGAAGACAGGCAGCAGTGTTTGTCACTCGCCATGATAAGATAAGATAAGAATATTCTTTATTGTATACCGGAAAAATAGTTACAAAAACGGCAGATACAAAAGATCAAATACAATTGGCGGCCTTATTGCTAAAAGCAATTTCTTCCAGGTAACCTCAAATTGGAGAATTTGCCGAGGAGAAATAGATACGGGTAGCCGGTGCAAATACGAATATTAATAGACATGATATTCTAAGAATCGTGGCGAGTGGCAAACATCTCTCGCTTTATTATCAACAGGTTCGTTCAGTTACTACTTACTATAACTGCACCTACTACTTTGATATCAACCCTTGTATGATCCCACTGCTGGGGCACGGGTCACTTCCTGCACCGCAGCAGGGAGGTTAGGCCATACTCCACCACGAAGGCTAAGTCCGGGTTGGTGGAGGATTGTAAGACAGTGGCGAGCCTTACTGTCAGAAGTTATCGTGCCGCCCATATGGCCCCTGACGTGGCTTTACGACTGTCATTGCGTAACCAACGGCTTAACGTGCCTTGCGGAGCACGGTAGCGCTCGGAGAAATGCCGGAGAAATGTTGCGGGACGGTCACCCATCCTGCACCTGACCGCGCTTGTTGTTGCTTAACTCAAGTGTTGTTGAAAATCACTCGGTTCGACTAGGCCGCGAGCGCTTCATACTTCTACTACTTAATCATACTTAATAAAATTCCGTTTCTACTTGAAATTAAATAAATTATTTCAAAAACAAAAAATACATAAAATAGTTACACTGTCTCCACACTAGGCCCTAACCTATACAGTATAGTAGTGACCTTAGACATGAAAAACAGTTAGGGAGTTCTTTACTCGAGAGTATGTTTAATTTAAGGCGCTTAGGGCGCCACAACACTGTAGAGCTTGAAAAACCAAAAGCGTATTACTCTATCCTGTTCATATTTGGCTTGCGAAAATATGACCATATCTCCGAATATCGCTTAAAACTCAAGTGGCTCCCTATCCGCCTCCGTAGGAATGCTCATATTCTTTCCACTCTCTATTCGGTGCTGTTCAATCCAGCCACACCTCTGTATCTCAAAACTCGCTATGAGTTTTTAAGTGATACGCACAGTCGGACTTTGCGTTCCGGTCACAATCGATTGCTGAAAACACCAAGTCATTCGACAAGGTTCTTCAGCCAATCCTTTACTATCACATCACAGCTGTCCGCCTGTGGAACGATCTTCCCCTCGACGTAAGATTTTCACCGTCCCTGCCAATATTTAAGAACAGAGTGCATAACCACCATTTTTCCTTAATGTAAGTTTGTTATTTGTATTTGTGAAATCCCTTTCTAGTATTATGTAGTTATATTTTTTTTTTTCATGTCCTATGTTTTTTTTGTGTATTTTTATTTTTATTCATTTCATATTTATGGACCGTTTGTGTATGTGTATCAATTTCATATTTATGTATCGTTTATGTATGTGTATCAACTATAAAATAATATGTTATCTAATATTGTTTAGTTGCGCCGACTGCCCGTATTTCAGTTTCCGTTTCTTCTTTTCCGTCAATGGTTGTCTGGAAGAAATTACTTTTGGCCGCCACTAGTACTGTTATTTTATAAGTCTCTTATGTAATCCCTGGTGTACATGCAATAAAGAATATTCTATCTATCTAAGATACGATTTGTTTCCACAGGTGGCGCTAATTCGCTTCCTAAGAGGATTTTGTCAGTGACTCTCATTCATTGCTCTCGACTGTATTGTGCGGAAAATTTGCACAAAATAGACAAATAGTGGAAGCGCTCGTGGTCTAGTCGAATCGAGTGATTAGCATCAATCACTTGAGTCACGCAAAAACAGGCGCGGTCAGGTGCAGGAAGGGTGACCGTCCGGTGACTGCCGCTAGTTGCATTCTTTCCGAGCGCTCCGTGCTTCGCAAGGCACGTTGAGTCGTTGGTGCCGGCTGTCAAGTAATTTTAGGCAGTCGTTTAGCCATGTCAGAGGCCTTATGGGCGGCTTAATAACTCCTGACAGTAAGGTGCCTTAACAATCCTCCACCAACCCGGACTTGGAGTATGGCCTAACCTTCCTGCGATGCAAGAAGAGACCCGTGCCCGAGCAGTGGGCACATACAAGGGATCATTATGGAGACAAATAAAACGTTTCCAATGCCGAAGCGTGATGAACGTTTTCGTAAATCCATCCATCCATAAAAGCTATTTGTTGCCGACCGGCCAATAAACCTTTTTATAAACCTTTTTTAAGTATTTTACTTTTTCATAGCGTTTTATATTATTATGTCTCCTTTTTAAAAATAGGACAATGTCATTGAAAAGCAAGAAAAAGACCGATTAAAAGATTCCTACAAGATATTCGCGTTTTCTCAATTTTACGTGCATTCGTTTCACTAATGACTCACTAAATGTAAAATGTACAGATAGTTTGTTAGTCAATAAAATGCGATAGACGCGCTCGTGATAATATTATCTTAGTGCATGAGGTAATCAGCTTGCTTGTGCATTAGATAATTTAAAACTACTTGGCGGTTAAAACATTTTTAGGGTTTCGTAGTCAATAAGAACCTTTACGGTCAATAGCCTTATATATCAACACTTGTCAGAAGCCTTATATATCAACACTTTGCAAGTCCCCACTGCTGGGGCACGGGTCTCTTTATGCATCGCAGAAAGGTAAGGCCATACTCCACCGCGGGGGCCAAGTCCGGGTTGGTGGAGGATTGTAAGACAGTGGCGGGCCTTGCGGCAGAAGTTATCAAGCCGCCCATAAGGCTTCTGACATCGCTCGACTGCTATTACATGACAGCCGGCACCAAAAACTTAACGTGCCTTGCGAAGCGAAGGTCAAAAACACTCCAAAACCGCGCTCTAGAATAGTGTATGGTAGAGAAAGTTTAAGAAAATGACGTAACCACAGATTAAATAAAACGCCTTTAGGAGTGTTTTAGTGGAATCCTATGTTTTTTCAAATGAAATTGGGTAAACACAGAAGTAATAAATTACACTTTTTACTTATATAAAGTTATTGACGGCAATCATGAAATCTTATCATGTGGTAATTCATGTATTTGGTATAAGATGACTTGAGAACAGATGATCGGAGTGTATTTTTTTCCGCTGCCTTTTTCTCCACTACACTGCGGCCCGAAGGCAGCGTCTTATATTTTACATTGTACATTGACGTTCAGCAAACCAAATATAAATTCTTTACGTTGCATTGCATTACTTCTTAAATAATCGAGTTTTATAAAAAAAGACCATTTAACTTTAGTTAATTGCCTCGTCGGTGTAGGTTAAATAAATAAATAAACAAACAAGCAAGCAAGCAGGCAGGCAGGCAGGCAGGCAGGCAGGCAGGCAGGCAGGCAGGCAGGCAGGCAGGCAGGCAGGCAGGCAGGCAGGCAGGCAGGCAGGCAGGCAGGCAGGCAGGCAGGCAGGCAGGCAGGCAGGCAGGCAGGCAGGCAGGCAGGCAGGCAGGCAGGCAGGCAGGCAGGCAGGCAGGCAGGCAGGCAGGCAGGCAGGCAGGCAGGCAGGCAGGCAGGCAGGCAGGCAGGCAGGCAGGCAGGCAGGCAGGCAGGCAGGCAGGCAGGCAGGCAGGCAGGCAGGCAGGCAGGCAGGCAGGCAGGCAGGCAGGCAGGCAGGCAGGCAGGCAGGCAGGCAGGCAGGCAGGCAGGCAGGCAGGCAGGCAGGCAGGCAGGCAGGCAGGCAGGCAGGCAGGCAGGCAGGCAGGCAGGCAGGCAGGCAGGCAGGCAGGCAGGCAGGCAGGCAGGCAGGCAGGCAGGCAGGCAGGCAGGCAGGCAGGCAGGCAGGCAGGCAGGCAGGCAGGCAGGCAGGCAGGCAGGCAGGCAGGCAGGCAGGCAGGCAGGCAGGCAGGCAGGCAGGCAGGCAGGCAGGCAGGCAGGCAGGCAGGCAGGCAGGCAGGCAGGCAGGCAGGCAGGCAGGCAGGCAGGCAGGCAGGCAGGCAGGCAGGCAGGCAGGCAGGCAGGCAGGCAGGCAGGCAGGCAGGCAGGCAGGCAGGCAGGCAGGCAGGCAGGCAGGCAGGCAGGCAGGCAGGCAGGCAGGCAGGCAGGCAGGCAGGCAGGCAGGCAGGCAAGCAAGCAAACAAATAAATATTCATGGACATATTGCGCAGATCTCGTTAGCCCTATACTAAGTACAACTAAATGACTTGTGTTATAGGTGCTAACTCGACGATAAATTTAATACAATAAATACATAGATAACATCCAAGACCCGAGACAACTAGAAAAGTTAGTTTCCTAGTTTGACCCGGCCGGGGATCGAACCCGAGACCTTCCGTTTTACAGTCAGCGCCACCGAGGCCGTCAAGGTTAAGGCGCTTGACTACCAAGATAAGACTCGTTCGCTTCTGAGGGCCGCCTTTCATTTGTACGAGTACAAGTGGTCTCAATCTAGGTGTATTTTCATGTTTGCGATGTCCTTTTCTGGTTACCATAGTACAGTCTATCCAGGTCAAGTGATTGTGTTCTGTGGAAGTTGTTATTATATTGTTTTGTCACCTGGGGCGGTTTATCAGTATACTGAATGATTAAATCACTTTCAGGTATAATAAGAAATAAGATAAATAAATTCAGACAGTTTTCGATTGCCAAGAAAGTGCAGCGTCACTAAAGTAAAGACGATATCGTATCGAGCTTAAGATCATCGAACCTGGGTCTGTATCATAAAACTAAGGACAATTCTTAGATTATTGTGACATTTACAACGTATCGTCGTTATCAACCCTTGTATGTCCCCACTGCTGGGGCACGGGTCTCTTCCTGCATCGCAGAAAGGTTAGGCCATACTCCACCACGGGGGCCAAGTCAAGTAGCACGGGTTAGTACATTAAAAAGAATATAATTACTATGAACTAGTTATTTAAATTACATAATTTTGTATTATACTTATATTGGCAGCACCCTAGCAGGGCTCTTGTTTGATACCTTTACTATGAGACATCTCATGTACATCAGGAATGCTCAATAAATATCTTGACTTATCTTATCAATTAAACAGGTAATTAAGCAATTTACTCAAACCAGATGTCGCTGCCTGTTCGTACGTAATACAGAGAATAGTGTAAAGAGGTTCGAAATTTCACTGATGCACTGATGACTGAGTCGCCCATTAGCTCAATTGGAAGAGCGCTGGCACAGATAGCCAGAGGTCGCGGGTTCAAATCCCGGCATGGGTGGAATTTTTAGCCTCTAAATATGTTTTTGAAATTGTCCTTAGCACGGGTTAGAGCATTAAAAATAAAAATAGGATAAATTAAGCCCATAATCCATTTTTCTGACAGAAGGTTCCCTGTAGTGGGACCTATATAGGCAATATATTGACGGCCTCGGTTGCGCAGCGGTTTGGCACGCTGACTGCAAAACCGAAGGTTCTGGGTTCGATCCCCGGCCGGGTCAAAATAGGAAACGAACTTTTCTAGTTTGTCTCGGGTCTTGGATGTTATGTATGTATTTATTGTATTAAATCTATCGTCGAGTTAGCACCTATAACACAAGTCATTTAGTTGTACTTAGTATAGGGCTAACGAGATCTGTGTAATAAGTCCATGAATATTTATTATTATTTCTTCTGAGACACGGGACCCTAAAAATCAATAAACCGTGTCACTCCATGACAACAAGGAGCGCTCATGAACGCTGCCGCTGTTTGTTTGTGCGCGTGTGCCGCTAATGGTTTCACTTTACTCTAATTTGCGGTCACGGCCAACGTCTGCCGTTGGTGTCTGCGGGATGTAAGTAAGTAGGTAGGTACAGTACATTGATTACTTAGGCATAAAGAATTAATAGCATTCTTCTTCTTAATTAAAACTGTTTTCATACGGATTTATGCTCGTTTATGACATGACATGTCATCCGGGACCACGGCACCCGAAAAAGTGCCGAAACGTTGGAAAATTGTAAAAAATTTAATAAACGAGCATAAATCCGTATAAAAACAGTTTTAATTATGTCTACCGCTCGTATCAACCTTCGTTATCAACCCTTGTATGTCCCCACTGCTGGGGCACGGGTCTCTTCCTACATCGCAGGAAGATTACGCCATACTCCACCACGGTGTTAACCTTAGAAAATACTATTCTTCTTCTTATTCAGGCTATATTAGTCCACTGCTGGACATAGCCCTCCCATAATGAGCGCAAGGTTGTGCCATCATTGGGGGGTAGTGCCCATAATCCCCACGCTGGGCATGCGGGTTGGGATCGCAGTTCGGTGGAATTGTACTGCAGGTGGCGCTGCTGCCCACCCCCCAGTTTGTGTCCCTTAGTCGCCTCTTACGACACCCGCGGGAAGAATTGGATTGATTCTTTCCGCTTCTTCACTGATTACTTAGGTATAAAGAATTATTGTACTATTGAATTGAAACCGAAAACCTACTAGTGATCGGAATCAATTACTTCGCAAGGCACGTGTTGACAGAATTAAGACGAGCCTCAAGCACGGAAGCGCTCGGATAAATGCCACTAGTGGTCGTCACAGGACGGTCACCAATCCTCCACCTGATCGCGCCTGTTGTTGCTTAACTCAGGTCATTGATTTAGATTCCAATCACTTGGTTCGACTAGGCCACAAGCGCTTCCTTTCATACAAACAATTTGACTAATGACATGTCTTTTCTGCCCCGACCCACGTCCCTTCTGTGTGGCTGTTGCCTAATGCAACTGCACTGGACTTAATATTTGAAAGATCAAGATTTTTGTTAGGTACATGCTAATTTGACTAAATTAAAGTCCAAGAAGTTCTTAGTCACATCACGCATGCGCCAACACGTTCATTCGAAGTCTTTTCTCATGTTATTTCTCGGGCATTATAGTACGTCAATCTTTACAAGCATGCACTCCAATCACTGACGCTACCTACTTTGCAACGACACTGTAAAGGTTGACTTGCGGTATAATGTACGTAGAAGCCTTTTCAGCAGTCGCGTTATTTGTATTTACCATGATTTTTCTGTCTCAATCACTGTCTCAATCAAAAATCAAAGGCCTAGAAAACCTTGAGTAGCATTTTTTAAAACACCTATATAGCATAATAAATTTTAATAGTTGCGATTTGACCCGTTTAATGTATAACTATGTACGAGCAAGAAGAATGATTAAAAATACAAATTTCCTGAAGAGAAAGACAAAGATATTTATTTGTTAAACATGAGTTTAAAAAGGTGGTACAGTGTGGAATATTCAGATTGTGCATGTTTTGCCCTTTCCAGGCATACAAATATTTTTAAGAGAGAGCGCCATACAGTTGTCATTATGTGATAATAAGAATAAAGAATAGAATGAGAGAATAGATGAAATCGCTGTGCCATAAAGTTTTAACTATGCCTCCTCTATGACGTCACATAGTTTGCAAACAGACACGTAAGGCTGGGGTGTTACTTTGCCGATTCGACTATTTACTTAGTGACGTCACGTCCTTCATTCGTTTTCGGCGTTTAAAATCATAGATTAAACACCGTCACCGCCAAGTGCAAATCGGAATCGCGCACCGAGGGTTCCGTACTACTAAACTCACGTCAGGTCACGTCGCCCCTTATTTTTTACATACATAACCTCACGCCTGTATCCCAGAGGGGTAGGCAGAGACCAGGGACTGCCACTTACCACGATCCTGACAGATCACCTTCGCTTCATCAACGTTCATAAGTCGTTGCATGCACGCTCGCCGGTTCCCGGTACTTTTTATCTCTCCCTTTGCAAATACAATCCCTATTTGGTCTGGGACGTCCCTTACCAGCCCTTCCACTCACATTCGCATCTATATTTGTTTCGTGAATCTTTCTTCCTCCATCCTCTCTACATGTCCAAACCACCGCAACATTCCTTTCTCAATTCTAGTCACTACATCCTCTTTCAGTCCACAACGTTCTCTAATCAGACTATTGAGTATCCTGTCAGAGTAACACTACAGATACTTCTCAAGGACCTCATTTCAACTGCATTAATTCTACTTTCTTGCTTCCTTATTACGTAACATAGCCTCACGCCTGCATCCCAGAGGGGTAGGCAGAGACCGAGGAGCCAATTTTCACTTCATTAGCAAATAAAGTGCGAAATAAGAAGCGCTCGTGGCCTAGTCAATCCGAGTGATTGGAATCAATCACTTGGTTAAGCAAAAACAGGCGCGGTCAGGTGCAGGATAGGTGATCGTCCCGCGACTATGGCTAGTGGCAGTTTTTCGAGCGCTCCCGTGCTTCCCAAGGCACGTTAAGCCGTTGGTGCCGGTTGTCATGTAATTCCAGTCATTCCATTAGTAAGCCATGTCAGAGGCCTTATGGGTGGTTTGATAACTTCTGACAGTATGGCTTGCCACTGTCTTACAATCCTCCGCCAACCCGGTCTTGGCCCCCGTGGAGGAGTATGGCCTAACCTTCCTGCGATGCAGGAACAGACCCGTGCCCCAGCAGGGTTAATACCTACCTACCTAGAAAATAATTCTTATACGACTCTGAGGCTCATGAGACTTGAATTCTAGTCATAAGCCTCGAAAATAAATTTCTAATGACTCCGTCGAGTTATCTTATCTTATTATTACGCGACAAACGTCTAACCTTTCGAATATTTTGCGTCTACGCTTTCTATTCGCATGAGCGACAATCGGCTCCCAGGTTCTGCCAATTCACAGATCACCTTCGATTTATTAAAGTTCATTAATCGTTGCATGCACCCCCGCCGGCACAGGGTGTGTTTTTATTGTTTCGTAAATTTAAGTAATCCAACGGAATAGCACAATCATATTCTGCGAAAATTTAAAATGGAGTCGGATGGAGACGGACAGACAGACTGACAGACAACATATGCAGAGGGATAGGGTCGCGTTTACGAAACCCTAAAAACAAGATTTTTTTTAATGTAATTCTACATTTTTCTACGTTGACATATTTGAATCGATATTGTTTAGACAGATAGATAGAGAACACTATTTTTTACGTAAAAATGTAAATTACACAGATATTTCGATGTAATGTACATTGGGTAAGTAATGGGAAATATTGTTTTTGATCTATCTTGATGTGCACCATTTCTTTGTAGTGTGGTACTAGGAAACAACTTACAAGGAGTCATAAAAAATATACCTGTAAAGTACATTTTGTCCAAAAAGTGTAAAAATTAAAGAGTAACGTTTTAAAAAACCTATTTAGAGGCTAAAAATTCCACCCATGCCGTGTAAGGATTTGCTCGGACTTTTTGTCTGTGATAGTTAATAATTAACTATCACAGACAAAAAGTCCGAGCAAATCCTTACCCTTACAGAAATTATTTCTGACCTTCCCCGTGCCTTCCCGTGGCAACGTGGCTTTTTTCCGAGCGCTTCCGTGCTTCGCAAGGCACGTTAAGTCGTATGTGCCGGCTGCCATGTAATGGCAGTGTTAAGCCATGTCAGAGGCCTTATGGGCGGCTTGATAAATTCTGACAGTAAAGCCCGCCACTATCTTGCAATCTTCCACCAACCCGGACTTGGCCCCCGTGGTGGAGTGTGGCCTATCCTTCCTGCGATGCAGGAAAAGACCCGTGTCCCAGCAGTGGGGACATACAAGAGTTGATATCGATAACAAGGTATATTTTTAACTATTAGTAACGCTATCTGTTATGATCGATGCGTAACTTTCGCAGTTTTTATTATTTTAGTCACAGAGGAAGTTTGTCGCGTATTTCACATTGTAGAAGTTCCAGCTGGCTCTCATAGATGGCGCTATGTGGTATCAAAAGCTTAATACAATTAAGTAGATACTGAGCTTTACCGAATTTTCATTCGTTTACAAGTCGGTATAATCGAAATCAGTTCAACCTTTACAAATCAAATTGTAAAAATGTAATAAACGAGCATAAATCCGTATAAAAACGTTTTGATCAACCTTTACATTTAGCGAAGTCGCCCTTAACGTAACTGGATAGAGTTCCCATGTAAAGGTTGTTGTAGATTAGATTAAATTAATACTCTTTAGTGCACATCATCATAGACCAACCTTTTTGTTCTATGACATCACACATTTTGAGAGTATCATGAAACACTTATCATACCTAAGTTACATACTATACGATGCTTTGGTACTAGTACAGAGTTCGTCAAGTAGTCGGTTCGATTCCCACTGGGGGCCTCCCTACATTTGTACAATTTGCCTCAGTCTGGGTGTTTTTTCATGTTTGTGACGTCATTGACGTAGTAGATCCTTGTTTGGGACCAGGTCAAGTTAATGTGTTGTGTGGAATATTGTTGTTGACGTACGTACTGTCCATTCTTCCACTCACAGCGGCCACACAGAACGTACCTGAGACGGGGGGCGGGGAAGACGCGACTCATTGCATAGAATTCGCGCCCGAATAGCGACATTACAAACATGTAAACATCCAAGACGTGGGGTTTTTTTTTCCCCAGCCGGTGATCGAACCCGGGACCTCTTGCATGGTAGGCAGATGCGCTACCGCTGCGCCACAGAGGTCGTCAATCACTTCATACACTTGGTTTCCTAACTATATTTTTCTTCCAGCGGTGGGCACGCGTGATATTTGAGCCCGTAATCTCTCTCTCTCTCTCTCTCTCAGAGAAGGCCTGTGCCGTGCAGTGGGACGTCTATAGGCTATATAAAAAAATGGTCGTGTAGTTTAATGCTCGCTTGGTCTCTTCAGTGTGAGCTTCGTCCCATCCCTTCAGTACATTTTCACAGCTTAAATTCTGCAAATGCAGGCCTTCTCTCAGAGAAAGAGTATGGGCTTAATTACCACGCGTGTCCACCGCGGATTGGCAATTTTAGTTGCACAAAATTGCATTAAACTTATTTTAAAAACCTATTTAGAGGCTAAAACTAAATGGGTATATATTTCCTTTGGTCTTTGGTTGCAAATATAAATCTGGAGTCGAATCCCAACCTTAAGTCAACCGATCTTTTGACAGAACTGCTGGTACACTTTTCTCAGTACGTTATCCTTCCCCCACCAAAGTTCCTTTTGCAACACCCTAAAACAATAGGCGCATAAAAAAACTTATTATTAAAAGGAAAAAACCGACTGCCAACAAAGCCGTAAGTTGGCTACTTTTTACTTGAGAATAATATTTTATGATAAGGCCGCCGTCTGTACTCTTAGGTTAAGAAATATCTGTGTAATTTCGATTTTCATGTGCAATAAAGTGTTTCCTATCAATTTTTTTATTTGTCAAGTGAGTCTCAATTAGTTTGTGTTTTGTGCAATAAATAATTTTCATAATAACATTATTTTAAGCGATATATATATTTGCGAATGTGTGTGGAAGGGCTGGTAAGGGACGTCCCAGGCGGACATGCATCGACCAAATAGGGGATGTATTAGCAAAAGGAAAGATAAAAAGTACCCGGAACCGGCGTGCGTGTATGCTACGACTTATTAACGTTGATGATGCGAAGGTGATTTGTCAGGATCGTGGCAAGTGGCAGTCCCTGGTATCTGCCTACCCCTCTGGGATACAGGCGTGAGGTTATGTATGTATGTATGTATGTATGTATGTATGTATGTATGTATGTATGTATGTATGTATGTATGTATGTATGTATGTATGTATGTATGTATGTATGTATGTATGTATGTATGTATGTATGTATGTATGTATGTATGTAATATTTTAATAAAATATCAGTTTTGAGGTCTGTCAGGATCGTGCCAAGTGGCAAACTCTACCTACCCTCCCTCCGGTATTCACGGTGTATGTTAGCAGTTAGCAGTGGGACACCTCATTAATTTACTGAATCACTGAAATCAGTCAGCGATACGGTAATAACAAAAATATGGATACTAGCACTTACTTACATTATGCAGGAAAACATAATCCTCCGTTACTGTCGCAATCGGCTAAAAGCGCATACAATTAGCTCTATATACAAAAAGAACCGCGAAAGAAAGAAGTGCGATTCGGGCCACGCGCAGTGTAGGGTTCCGTGGTGCCATTAAAATATGCAAACCCTCCTGAGTTTTTTGTTTATTTATACGTAACGACTAGAAATTCGCAAATGTACGTAACTTTGAAATTAAACAAAATTTAATTGAATAAATAAACTATTATAAATAAATTCCATTTGTAGTCGCAATACCACACGCTAATAGTGAAAGAAAACTTCATGAGGAAATCCGCGGCTTGGTTGGCTCCGCACGTATTGACTAGTCTTTCCTGTGGGCTAGGCCGAGTAAACTGTAAGGTACAACAGCGGTGGTCCCTTCACCCATCTAGTGTAAGTGAAGATGCCACTGGACGCTGTATAAACCATCTCATTACGCAGATGCGAGACAATGTTGAATACATAATTAATATGTTCATACAGTTCAGTTTTCGGTAAACTGCTGAATAACTTTTGCTTGAGGAACCGTGGTTTTGACAACCGCTCCGGGGCATTTGTGATGCAGAGGATCTCCCTAAGCGTGGTAATGATGACTGAGTTTCTGACCTTTGGGTCAGAAATGTCAAGGGGTGGTCTATTTAATTGACATTTTATATTTAATTAAAGCCATTATTATCTATTAATAATGTTATTGTAAATTAGTTATAGCAATACTATTGTGATTTTTTTCGATTTTGCTGGATTACTTTAGTGCATTCCACAAGTATTTGGGTTGTTACATTTTAACTTAATAGTTATTAGATTTTTGTGGACCGTGTAGGGCACGTAACATTTTAAAGTGTTATATTATAGTTACATTAAAACATTTCATTGATTACACTATTTTTATTTTTAATGCACTAACCCGTGCTAAGGAACAAATTTAAAAACCTATTTAGAGGCTAAAAATTTCACCCATGCCGGGATTCGAACCCGCAACCTCTGGCTATCCTTACCAGCGCTCTACCAATTGAGCCAATGGGCGACTCACGGCATCAGTGAAATTTCAAACCTCTTTACAATATTCTCTGTATTACGGAACAAAATAAAAATAGTGTAATCATGTGGGTACAGTGATATCGTTCCGATGTTAAACCTAACTGCAAAGTAGGTAGTCGGGGCTGTAAGTAATGCAATTTGCTTAAGTCAGATGTCGCTGCCTGTACGTAATACAGAGAATATTGTAAAGAGGTTTGAAATTTCACTGATGCCGTGAGTCGCCCATTGGCTTAATTGGTAGAGCGCTGGTACGGATAGCCAGAGGTTGCGGGTTCGAATCCCGGCATGGGTGAAATTTTTAGCCTCTAAATAGGTTTTTACATTTCATTGAATTAATAATCGTGAAATTTTAATTACATTTGTAGTTATATTAGACCCCTCAACTGTAGAAAAAAAAATCTCTTTAAAGCTAAATATTTCGTATACGGATACCTAAATATTTTTTCTATCCATCCCCACAATATTTTAAGCAAACAATTTAACGATGCATACTATGGCGTGGAGGAAAAAGTCATCCTTAATTTAGGTGTGGTAGAGTAACACAAAAAAGCATCTGACTCAGTATTGTGCTGAGTGTGTGAGCCCTCAGCGCTGGGTTTAATACGGATGCCGACGAAACTATAAACGAATGAAAATATCTATTGGAACAAATTAACACATCATAGGAAAGAAAAGGCATACCACTCATAGTTACATACAAAAAATCGGAAAACCGTTCATATAAATACAAGATAGGACAGGGCAAAATCAGAGCGTACATCTTGTGGTGTGTCAATGATTAAAAACCTATTTAGAGGCTAAAAATTTCACCCATGCCGGGATTCGAACCCACAACCTCTGGCTATCCGTACCAGCGCTCTACCAATTGAGCCAATGGGCGACTCACGGCATCAGTGAAATTTCGAACCTCTTTATCGAGCCCATTGGCTCAATTGGTAGAGCGCTGGTACGGATAGCCAGAGGTTGCGGGTTCGAATCCCGGCATGGGTGAAAAATTTTTAGCCTCTAAATAGGTTTTTAAATTTGTTCCTTAGCACGGGTTAGTGCATAAAAAATAAAAATAGTGTGTCAATGTTGCCACAAAGGGCATCTGACTCAGCATTGTACTGAGTGTATGAGCCCTTGGCGCTGGGATTAATACGGATACCTGTCGACTACGGAACCCAAAAAAGCGGGCGAAAACCGGTCAGGGCATTAGTATGTGCAGTGGGGCCTTGTCTTGACCCGGTTACGGTGTCCTTTGCACTATAGGTACACTCGGCAGCAGGTCAACCTTTGCTTTTGACCGCATCATGATCATGAATGCACAATTTTAAAAACCTATTTAGAGGCTAAAAATTCCACCCATGCCGGGATTCATGGGTGGAATTTTTAGCCTCTAAATAGGTTTTTAAAATTGTTCTTAGCACGGGATAGTGCATTAAAAATTATACAATAATAAACAACGAATAGACCTAGAGAATAGCACCAACCCAAATTCTTCCCGCGGGTGTCGTAAAAGGCGACTAAGGGACTCAACCCGGGGGGTGGGCAGCAGCGCCTCCTGCAGTACAACTCTACCAAACTGCGATCCCCAACCCGCATGCCCAGCGTGGGGATTATGGACATTACCCCCTAATGATGGCACAACCTTGCGCTCATTAGGGGTGGGCTTTGTCCAGCAGTGGACTAATATAGCCTGAAGAAGAAGAAGGTACAAGCAATTACTGAAGGCCAAAGTCCAATTCCAGACTAATATTTAAAAAAATCTGTTTTTTATGTGGCCTATAATCGTCCCACTGCAGGGTACAGACCTTCTCTCCGAGAGAGAGAGAGAGAGAGAGAGAGTATGGGCACAAATTCGATAATAGTTACTACGTAACAGATACATCACTCCCATACTAAAGCGAAAATACCTATGCTATAATAGCCTCCAAAATCTTAATAATAATAACTACTGTTCACAGCGAGGAGAAATGTACCATAAGTACACGTTCAAAGAGTCGAGATTGTGTTGCCCACCGTGCGACTCACGTGCAAGCGCGTCATCGCACGAATGCGCTAGGGTTGTACCTATGATTATTACTGTAATAAAACGAATGTTGTGAAATAATAATAATAATAATAATAATAATAATAATAATAATAATAATAATAATAATAATAATAATAATAATAATAATAATAATAATAATAATAATAATAATAAATAATAAAATAACCATATTTATTTATTTGTCAAAAATACGTAATATAAAATGACAAGCTGACTTTGTTTGAGTTGTTATTAGAGATCAGGCCTCCCTATTATCTCAAGCTAATTGCGGCGTCTGAAAAGTAAACATTAAGGTATCAAACTTAATTTTTCGTCATTGTGGCGATTTTGACCGCCACGTTTAATCCTGAAATTGGAATGGGTTCTATTTGTCCCTCTCTATTCCTAGACAAATATCTTAAAAGAAGGGGACAGACAAAACTGATTTTAGTTTTTGGATTGGGCGTGGCGGTCAGAGTCGACCACATTATATTGGTTTGAATTCGAGAAATACGTAAATATTTGACATCCTTGTTTGTTGTACATGTTTTGTTTCTAACTACGAAACACTAAAAGCCAATTTAGTTGATCCTAAATTAAATTAACTGGGTAACTACCATCGATAAAATGCCAAAAATAACAATTTTATAATAGTTCGCTCCACGACTTATAGCAGTTGCTAAAAGTCGTGGAGTCGTGAAAAACAAATACATGCACGACAAAGATGGGTTAGTTACCATCGATAAAATATTAACTTTAGTAATATTTTATCCATCGATAAAATATTACTAATATTTTATCCATCGATAAAATATTACTACTTTAGTAATATTTTAACTGCTTTTTTTCGTGGACTTGTTAATTTTGATTCTAAATAACCACATCCTTTCTAACATTATTATGCGTAAGTGTCTCTGTTAGCAACTGCTAAAAGTCGTGGAGCGAACTATTATAAAATTGTTATTTTCGGCATTTTCCATCAATTTACGACTGTGATTGCTGTGCATTTTTTAATTTTTTTGGTATAGCTACAGTACAGCCATGAAAACGTGACAGACAGAGACACTTACGCATAATAATGTTAGAAAGGATGTGGTTATTTAGAATCAAAATTAACAAGTCCACAAAAAAAAAGCAATTACCTTTATGTACAGGCAGTCCTCGACTTACGTCGTTTCGATTTACGTCGTTTAAAGTTACGTCGAACAATGTTTTGACACTATTCCTCAAGCATACGTCATTTGTTTCGATTTCCGGCATATCGGAGAATTCACTTGTCGCAAGGTCAATATCCGTGAGGGGCGCGGGCGGGGAATACCCCACAAATGTCGCTGATTTTGTTTAGTACATTCAGGGACAACTGACAATCAAGACGTAATAAATTAGTTTTTTTGCATCTTTGACAGTTTTTGTGTTTACATACATATTTAAGTGAATTTTAAACAATGCCACCTTGATAGTTTCTTTAAGCCAAAAGTTTAATTTATTATTTATCATTACATATGTATAAGTTTTATAATTATTATTAAAATTAATAACACACAAATACCAAAAATAACTAGCAATTTCATAAGTGCATAATATATAATTATTTTAAGAACTTACTTTTAATAATAAAGTACGTCCTTTGTTATAAATTCAGTTTTTTTTATTATTTCGAGTCCGTGTGGAACCTAACCCTTGAGTTTTACATGTAAACATATGAAAAAATATGTCTCGACTTACGTCGTTTCGATTTACGTCGCGTATTTCGAGAACCTAACATGCCGTAAGTACGAGGACTGCCTGTATTTATTTTACTTTTATAGTACCTACCTACCTAAATGTATAAAGAAATAAATATAAGATTTAAAATACTGCTTACCTTTCTTCGTCTCTCGGCAGTGAAAAAATGATAATTCTTCATTTGTTTTTTTACTTTTACACCCATCCACTGCACAATAATTATTAAAATTAATAACACACGTGGTTTCGTCATTTCGAGTAGTAAACGCGGGAAACGTGCGGTGCGAGCGCTCAGGCGGGCGTAGCGGCCCTTTGTCGGTTGTATCGTGGAAGATACGCCGGGCGGCAGGTATATAACGCGTGACCTTGAGCGAGTGACGGACGCCTGGTATGGGCTTAATTACCACGCGTGCCCACCGCGAATTGTCAATTTCAAGCGCTGAGGTATTTGAACACCTCAGACACTGGTTACTTCACGACATTTTCCTTCACAGTTTGCGTTTTTCATTTCATTTCATATAGTAGCAATACGAATGCATTGCAGTATATGGAATGAAATTAAATGAAAAGGTTTTGTTCAAAGTAGCGCAGAAACTGCGGCTTAATGAACGTTACAAGTCAACCTAGGTGTCCGTTTCAAAATCTACATCATTTTGGAGAAAAAATGGCCAAAAAAACTCCAAACTAAGAATTTCTAAAGTCCTTAATTAACAGAGTTTACATAATTTTTTTGCATAATTTTACATCTCTTATTTAATATATTAATATTATAGTAGCCTTTTTGCCACAAAGTCTACTTTACACATTTTTTTAACCGCGTTTCAGTGAAACTTAATATATCTTCACAAACGAAACATAACAACGGTAGCTCAGTGGGTAGAGTGATAGACTTGGGAGGGAGAGACCCAGGTTCGATCCCCAGTGCGGGCATGTACCAATGACTTTGTTTTCTAAGATTTATTTTAGTTTAGCACCAACCCGGACTTGGCCCCCGTGATGGAGTATGGCCTAATCTTCCTGCGATGCAGGAAGAGAACCGTGGGGATATACAAGGGTTGATATCGATCAAAACTTACGTGCGAGAGTCGATTAAACGGGCTAGCTAGGGCTGTAGTTCACTGTACAGGACGGACACGTGTGTCGTGTTTATCATATGAGAGTACTAAATGCACTTATAGTAAGTAGTGAGTGATTGAATGAATACACGAAAGCGATTTAGAGCTCTGCACTGGTATAGTGGGTGTTTTTTCTATTAAGGAATTAAGGTTCACTAGGGTGCCACTAGAACCGATGAAAACATTTTTTTATAAAACCTATTTAGAGTACACTATTTTTATTTTTAATGCACTAACCCGTGCTAAGGAACAAATTTAAGAACCTATTTAGAGGCTAAACATTTTTTTCACCCATGCCGGGATTCGAACCCGTAACCTCTGTACGTAATACAGAGAATATTGTAAGGAGGTTCGAAATTTGACTGATGTCGTGAGTCGCCCATTGGCTCAATTGGTAGAGCGCTGGTACGGATAGCCAGAGATTGCGTTGCGGGTTCGAATCCCGGCATGGGTGAAATTTTTAGCCTTTAAATAGGTTTTTAAACCTATTGAGAGGCTAAAAATTCCACCCAAGCCGAGATTCGAACCCGCGACCTCTGGTTATCCGTGCCAGATGTCGCGCGTTTGAATCCCGGCATGGGTGGAATATTTAGCCTCTAAATAGGTTTTTAAAAATTGTCCTAGCACGGGCTAGTGCAATAAAAATAATATAACCTTTTTTATGTAGTACAACACAACACAATACAATAGTCTGTTATAATAGGCTTAACAGTAAAGATCTAGACCGTCACCATTTTGTCAATATTTTATTAAAAGTTCACAAAACTTTACAAGTAATACAAGGTGTCCATTTCAAAATCTAGATAATTTTGAAGAAAGAATGGTCAGAAATGTCGAAAAAACATTATAGCTCCTAATTCATCATCAGCCATTTGACGCCCACTGCAGGACATAGGCCTGTCTGAGTGACTTGTGAGTAGACCACCTACCCTCGTCGTCGTCAGGCTATACTAGTCCACTGCTGGACATAGCCCTCCCCTAAAGAGCGCCATAGCGCCCTGTCTTCAGCTTGCCGCATCCAGCATCTGCCGATAGTTTTTCGCAGATCGTCATCCCACCTAGTCGGAGGGCCTCCTACACTACCACCTACCCTCACTAGAAAAATTGACCGTACTCTACACTGAAGGGGCTCTACTGAAGTCTACTCATGACCACGGCAACTTCCGAACCGTAGGGGATAACGTTTCACCTGATAAATAATCGCTATATATCCGTTTAGTAGGTAGGTACTATGTGTGAGAATCGCAAGTCATAAGGAAATACTCTTCCTCATGGTTTTCAAAGATTCCCGGGGAGTGAGTCTCTAAAATGCTTACAGTCTATTTATTCTTACTTATTCTTCTTGTCCAATTTAGTAAACAAGATTCTAACCTTAAAATTGAGATTAGATGCCTAAACTAGACAATTTCTCGCAAATTCATGAACTATCATGAACTATGTTTATAAAATTGGCAGCGTGTTATCTAAAAGAGTGTTCCAGGTCACTTCATTTATGGAAATATGGCAGTTTTGGACTAAAAATTCACAGTTTAAGGGTAGAATTACTAATAATCAATATTGTTGACTTTATATAAAAAATAATTGGTTTGTCTATTTTGGAACGTAACTTCATAATTAACTTTTGTAATTTTTGCCGAGGGTAGTAAACTAACCGTTAATGATTTCTAAAAGACACCTGTCACCTCAGTCATCCGGGACCACGGCACCTGAAAAAGTGCCGAAACGTTGGGAAATTGTAAAAAATGTAATAAACGAGCATAAATCCGTATAAAAACAGTTTTAATTGTCTACTGCTCGTGTTAACGACTAAAATAATGAATTTGTACATCCTCGTCCACTGCTGTATGTAAGCCTCCCCCAATTCACGGATTGGCAATTTCAAGCGCTGAGGTATTGGAACACCTCAGGCACTCAGGTTTCCTCACGATGTTTTCCTTCACAGTTAGCGAAACGTTACCATACATAAAACGTTTTCGCGAGGACTCAATCGATAATAACAAGATTCTGGTTGACGGCTTATGAACGTTGATGAACCGAAGGTGGTATGGATCGTGCCAAGTGGCAGTCCCTGGTCTCTGCTAATTCTCTGGGATACAGGCGTGAGGTGTATGTCAATTCGGTTGTATGTCATGTCGGTTGAAGCTATCGACAGGTTCGGTACCAAATACGTCATGTCAGCTCAATGTAGATGTTCCACAACGCGTGTCCATCGCATTGCGAGTTGTATGCCCTATTAGTTATGGTATTCTCATGGTCAACTCCGTGCGTACAGATCAATTGCCTGCTGGTTTTGTGCGACCCAGTTTTATTCCACAGCGGCGCGGCCTATGGCAGAGTGCCTTATTATTACTGAAATTCTTTATTAGTAGATAGATAGCTACATAGACGATAGATGGAAAATTTATTGTCATTTCCACACACACGTGTACAAGACTTCTGACAGTAAGACCCGCTACTGTGTTGCAATCCTCCACGGTCTTGATGGCCCGGACTTGGCCCCCGTGGTGGAGTATAGCCTGACCTTCCCGCGATGCAGGAAGAGACCCGTGCCCTAGCAGTGGGGACATAGGATCGATATCGGTGTACAAGAACAACACAAAAATAAGCACAATGTACAAAGGCGTACTTAAAGCTTAGTAGCATTTTCTTCCTGTCAATCTGTGGTTTGTAGGTAATGGCTGGGTGGGCGTGCAAAATACTAAAAGTAAGGGGGGAAGGGGGCAATATTTAGATATACTTGAACACGAAAATTTAAATATATAGATACCTACTTACATAGACATACATAATACATAAATTAACATACAAAAAAAGTCTAAGTATTTAGTTTTTTTGTCCATTTTTTCTCCAAAATGATCCAGATTTTGAATTGGACACCTAGTTTGACTTGTAACGTTCATTAAGCCGCAACTTCGGTGCTATCTTGAATAAAACCTTTTTGATTGAATGATTGATTGATAAATGCCTATCAACCACGTGCAAAAAACTTACTAAACCTTGCTTAGCCAGCGGGCACAGAGAAGCGGCGCGGAAAATACTTTTTATAAGTACAAAATGTGCAGAAATGATGGGACGAAGCCTACACAGAAGAGACGCGTTGTATTCGGGGCGCGATCACATAAGTCCTCCACTGTATGGAGTTGTCTGATTTGGCCTACTTGGAACTGTCAGATATATACATATTTTGACACTTCGGGGTCGTCTAAATGCTTACCGCGATGTAGACGTTAAGTTACGTAATACAAGGACTGATCTTTGCGGGAGATGCCTATTTTATTTGGGCGGGTTATACCTTTGGAATTAGGGATGCAAAGTTTTTTTTATGATCGGATTTTATTTTATATGGTGATAGTAGACGTAATTTTAAGGAACTAATTTAATTTTTTTTTGTGATTAATCGAGTTTATCATTGTTATTTAAATTTAAATGAATATTATTCGGCGTGACGTTATATGTTACATACTATGTGTGTAGGTAGAGTTCACGATTGGATTTGTCTGTGGTTTAGTGTAAAAAGACAGATGTTTGACAGGTGAAGTTGACAGGCCATTGGTAGTTTTTCCACAGAATAACTACTACTACAGACGATTTAACATGTGACGTCATCATAGAGGTCATTTAAAGGGTATTTAAATATTATCTGAAAATAAGGGACATCTTTTATGATAAAAATCTCTTACATTTAAAATACTGTAGTTTGGATGCTAAGCTCGAAATAGTTTTCGATTCAGGCAGTTCACTGTTTTTTTTGCATTTCTAAGTGTAAAGGTGAGGTGGTCAAAAATCCACCACCAAATCACCAGAGAGGTGGGCAAAAATCGTCACTGACTGGGTTCCGCGCGACGGATATCGCAAACGTGGCCGACCCAAGCGGAGATGGCGGGACGACCTTACAACCTTTCTGCCGGACTGGCAGGAAGTGGCCATGAACAGGGAGGAATGAAAGACAAAAGGGGAGGCCTTTGCCCAACAGTGGGACACAATCGAGGCTACATAAAAAAAAATGTGAAGGAGACGTGACCTAAACGAAACCTACAAGTTCGAAAACTTCAGCGCTTGAATTTGCCTATCCGCGGTGGGCACTCGTAATGAATCCCATACTCACACTTTCTGAGAGACCTGTGCCCTACAATGGAACACTGTAGCTCCAAAACAATACCATTAGAGTGACATTATACTGCCATTGCTTTGTAGACTACCAAATAGTGACAAGTAACATATATCTGCGTGTTTATATATGTTTTTATAAAACCATGTCCCAGGCACTACAGCATTGGAGTGGTCCTTTCACCCATCTAGTGTGAGTGAGGATACCACTGGACGCCGACGTATAAATCATCTCATTCGTTATATAAAATTGACACTAGCGGTAGTCACGGGACGGTCACCCATCCCGTACCTGACCGCGCCTGTTGACGCTTAACCAAGTGATTGACTCCAATCACTCGGTTTGCCTAGGCCACGAGCGCTTCAAATCATCTCATTACGTAGATGCAAAAAGACCAATCATCATTATCATCGTCATAATTTTTTATATTATATTCAGGGATCTTATTGTAGAAACGTATACAATTCCCCACCACCTAGGATGTATTAAGTATTGCCACCCTAAATCTGAAAGCCAGGTACATCGCAACATCGTATTTACACGGCGTTTTTCGTCACAGTTTCTCGGGCAAATACGGTTAAAAATCAGTAACGCCAACAAAAGTTAACGAGCCGGTCACGTCGCGCACTCATGCGCAGCCTGTCAGCTTGCTCTTATCACTTATCAAGGCTTATCACTGCGCAGCCTCTCCACTTAGATTACGAAAAAGGTGTGTTGTTTCAAGACATTTTTATGTCTCCACTATAGTCATAATCAACATGTGTAGGTCGCCGCCAACTGGTGAAACTAGCCGTCGAACTAACTGCCTAGGTTGTTCATTAGGCGGCGGCATCCAATTCAAGGGCTAAAGGTCATTCAGTCTTGTGATTGAACTTCTAGCCGTGTTGTGGTTAGTACCAGACGGACATCTGCTGTAGTAGGATGACCACGATTTGGGTTGATTTTAATGGTTATTAGTTAGAAACCCAATCCAAAGAGAAAGCCAATGGGTTATAAAACATACCTATTTCTTACTATTTATTTTCAAGAAAACAAGAAACGCCTCTTCTTGTTTAGAAACCACATTGAATTGCATCATAGACCTAACGTTGTACAAACGTCAAAATAGTTTAAATAAACAAAATATTTTCTAACTTTGAAATCGTTCCTAACGTTGCGATTGTTTCCGACGTTGGCCTCACACAAAGTTTAGTTCCATTTTGCGAGGTGACATAATCAGCTGTTACAATGGCGCCATTTTGCAACTAGGACTAAACTAAATTGAAACTAAACGGCGGGTCTTCATTCGCGAAGGCTAACTTTCGATCAGCCAAGTCTCTAAACGTTTTAGAAGATGCTTTATTATAATAAAAAGGCTACGCTTGTAATTGGATGCCGCCGCCTCTTGAGCGGCCTAGGCAGTTAATTTGACAGCTGACTTAACCGCTTGGCGGCGACATGTGCATTTTTTTTTATGCAGCATCCCTAATATGGGTGTCCCCATTGGTTCTTGCTCTTGGTTTTAGACCAAGATTTTCTTGGTCTAACACCAAGTTGCTACTTGTCGAGATCACCCCACCATCGTCTCCTTGGCCGCCCCCGCTTGCGATGACCGCCGCGCAGTACCCACCCGGTACTCCCCCTGTTTAATGATTCTTATTATTAATACATTTATTCCATATACAGGTGATGACCCTTGGTATGTGGCCCATGCCCCGCTTCTGGGGCTTGGGACTCTTCCTGCATCGCAGGAAGGTTAGGATATACTCCACCACTGGGGCTAGATCCAGGTTGGTGGAGGATTGTAAGACTAGTGGCTGGTCTTATTGTCAGAAATTTTCAAGCCGCCCTAAGGCCTCTGACTTGGCTTAGCGACTGACATTACATGACAGCCGGCCCCATTGGTTAAGGCCCCAATAACGTGCCTTGCGAAGCACGGAGCTGTTCATAAAAAGCCACTAGCGTTAGTCACAGACGGTCACCCATACATGCACTGAACGCGCCTATGTGGTTTAACCTTTGTGATCACTCGTTTAAGATCATTCAGGCAGCCGGGGCTAAGGGCATTTTCTACTATAGTCATACATAATAATTGTGTGTATTTTTTATGTTGTCTCTATATAAAAAAAAAAACTAAATAAATTTATTTCAACGTAAAGAATTTACATTCTGTTTGGTGAATGTCGATGTAAAATGTAAGCCACTACCTTCGGGCTACGGCCCGGTCCAGTAGAAACGTTTTTGCACGCATATGTATACGTTAAAAGTTACATAATTAAGGTGCTGGTCACCATAGCACAGGGCAACCTAGTTTGTGACCAGGGGGGTGAGTCTCTAAAATCCATAGTTGTTCAACAGAGTCATATTAGTCCGGTAACGGTCGTTTCATTCACACAATCGGTAGTCGAGGAACCAATCGCATTGCAATGGTATATCCCGTGCTACTTAACTCGGCGCCTCGCGCGATTCGATCTTCTTCGCGAGAGATGCCTATTTAATTTGCGCGGGTTATACCCCTGGACCGATATTGTACTGCTATTGCTTTGTAGACTACCTGATTGAGGCAAATATCAACCATTGTAGTGCTTATTTCATTCTATTAAAAAAACTATGTAAGTATTAGACTCTAGGGCCTGCGTTGTGTGAAACTTACTATGCTCGTACGGAATCCCCGACGCGTCAGTTCGGCATGCACTTTGCCGTTTCTTGAAAATATTTTTCCTCGCCTAGATTAGGTCGTTAAATCCACAGCCATGACCTGGCGGTATGTTTGATAAGCCCTCTGTTAATGTTTTAGTTAACTAAGTACCCGTCCATAGGGGACATATTAATTCATGTTTCTCGGCTTGAGAGCTGATGGCTTCTAATTATTATGAGAATTATGATACTACTCTTTTAGAAACACAGCAGTGAACCTGTCCAAAACTTTCGATAGATTGCATAGTGACTTTTGCTCTTGGCAAGTTCGGTTTTGTTAGGCGGTAAATGTGTTTAAATGTAGAGACAGAAATACAACACATACGCCGATAGACGAGTTACTGCTGGGCCTAGGCCTTTTTTTTAGGGAGAGAGAGTTTGAAGATTTCAATTTATATGAATTTAACATAACCATACATACGATAACTCTGAGATACAGGGATACAGGCCTAACAAACCTCACGCCTGTATCCCAGAGGGGTAGACCGAGACCAGAGACTGCCACTTAATATTAATTTAACAACTTCTTGAATAAAAATTCAACAAGTGAAGTTTACTCACGATGATTTTTCAAGACAAACAAGATAATATGTATACTAACGTATATCTATTTCTATACCAGTATTACAATGATGAATTTTGTAAGTTTGTTTGTTAGTAAGTTTGTAGGGGGTAATTTAGTTATTTATTTAATTTATAGACAAAATGGTCCAGTGTTTTGTTAGTAGAAATAAATGTAGAACTTAGCCTATCGTTAGTATTTGTGCAAAAGCAGTTGCTAAGATACACTGTAAAAACGATCAATGGCTGTCCACGACACAGGCTCGGCCTAGTGTGGAAGCCCGTGAGTCCATAGTACGAGTAGCACTGTTTTGCTCACGCTTGTGACTCACTTGCCTCGATCCGTCAACCGGTGCTAACTAAAAAGAGCGTAAACTACCCGTCACCCACGACACAGGCTGCTCCTAGTGTGAGAGTCGTAATAGATCAGAATTTATTATTGTATTCAATTTCTTATAAATAAACTTATTTTTACTGTTAAGTTAGTAAATAAATAAAAATTTAAAATCATTTTTATTTTATATCTAATAGTGACTTGGTGCGTTTTATTAGAATCCAAATCAGTGAATTATCTAGCTGTGATGCAGTTGCGTTCAGAATGCCATCGCCGTCCCTGCTCAGATTCTGCTCAGTAATGAAGCAGAATTTTTTCGGCAGATGGCGTCAAGACCATCTATTCGGGCCTCGGCAATGTCGAGGCGCTGCAGAAGCGCGGGATCTACGAAATTATAATTCAGATGTAAAACAATCTTTCACCCGTGTTTAGAATGTAGCTTCAGAGAGAACATAGGGAGACATTATATTTGCTGATTCGTTCACCACGTGAACGTATTAGCGGGCACTGCTATAATATGTTTATTTTTTTAAGTAGCCTATTAACGTACCACTGCAGGGCACAGGCCTTCTCTCAGGGAGAGAGTATGGGCTTAGTTACCACGCGTGCCCACCGCGGATTAGCAATTTCAAGCAAGGTATTTGAACACATCAGACACTCAGGTTTCCTCATGGTGTTTTCCTTCAGTTAGCGAGATATCGATATCAACCCTTGAATGCTCCCACTGCTGGGGCACGGGTCTCTTCCCGCATCGCAGGGAGGTTAGGCCATACTCCACCACGGGGGCTAAGTCCGGGTTGGTGGAGAATTGTAAGACAGTCAAGTGGCAGGTCTTACTGTCTTAGCGACATATGTAAATAGATAATTTAAAATGCCGCCTGCTTCTTGCGGGGCGCTTCCTACCTGGCGCATTGCTCTCACACGAAGCTCAGTAATCCCAAACTATTGAAATGTATTTTTTTTCTCTTTGGCTTCATCAACATTAATTAGTTGTTGCATGGTTTAGGGTACTTTTATCTTACTACTACTCCGCTGGCTTAGCGATCCGAAGTGAATATTGGCCACTGACATATTAAGAAAGCGCCACTTGTCTCTGCCTTACGTCCTCTTCTTCTTCTTCAGGCTATATTATGTAGTCCACTGCTGGACACAGCCCTCCCCTAATGAGCGCCAAAGCGCCCTGTCTTCAGCTTGCCGCATCCAGCATCTGCCTGCAGTTTTTCGCAGATCGTCATCCCACCTTGTCGGAGGGCGTCCTACACCACGTTTGCCGAGTTGCGGTCTCCACTAAAGAACACACTTACTCCAACGGTTGTCGGTTGCCTTACGTCCTATTTGTCCTTAATGACAACTGCATGAACACGAAGGTTTCAGTACATAGCTATTTTAAGTCGTGGCACGCACCATTAACCAGTCTTCTAGGCGTCGATGGTATAATAAAAAACGTCACGTGACCCGACCGTATATCTGTCATTGTACTAATGCACTAACAGAATCGAGACCCAGGAAGTTCTCGACAGCTCCACAGCTCTCATGGTCACTTTATACTACGATGTCCACGATCAATTAGCTACGCGAACCGTACGCTGGATGCTAGATATTGACGCCAGCTGAAACCGGTTTGCAGCCGGTTTCAACCGGATTTCCATTCATCTTTCAGCTAATAAGAGGCATGGGAAACAAATGGCGTTCAGCGCCTTTCGGTCCGGCAGCGAATGCAAAAACCCATAAATAACCTACGATCAGATAGTCTACGAATGTGTATTAACCAGTTCTATAAGCTGAAAAAATACTTCGTAAAGCTCTCCTGCGATTTGTCTGCGTACCTTCGATATCAGCCCATGTCTATCCCCACTGATAGGGCACGGGTCTCTTCCATCGCGGGAAGGTTAGGCCATACTCCACCACGGGGGCCAAGTCCGTTTTGGTGGAGGATTGAAAGACAGTGGCGGGCCTTACTGTCAGAAATTACCAAGCCACCCATAAGGCCTCTGACATGGCTTAACGACTGCTATTACATGACAGCCGACACCAACGGCTTAACGTGCCTTGCCAAGCACGGATGCGCTCCATAGAAGCGCTACACCCTGAAAAGACTGTTCAATCCTTAATTAATCATGGTTACGCTGATTACCCCATCACCCACATTTCCAAGTCCTCGAGACGCGCCCGCGTCACGGGAGCGTCAGCGACGCGTGCGCAGCTAAAATTACTACGCACGCTTCAGTGCCAAGGCGCGTAGCACTGGAAATAGGGTTCCTACGTCACTGGAGAGACGCTTTCGCGTCGTGAGGGCACCCGCAGTACGACCAATTTCACAATACTTGTACAGTGCCACACAAGAAATAAGTCTCGCGGATGTACCTGCGCAGATGACCAAATTTTAGATGTGCGGCAAGTTGATCGACCAATCAGATAGTTTCATTTTATGGCAGTCCACGCGCCTTTTTTGCTATCGGTTGATTCAACGTCATCGATGCAGGTGACTTATAGTTTGGCAATTTTAGCGTGAACGAAATAGGTAGCGCAACTGCGGCAATCAATTCTGCACCTTAACCGTATCGGTTAAAGATCATGTTTTATGTACTTATAGCTTCGGGTACTTTCGTTACACTTCTTCCTAGTCTGCGCGAAGGTAAATTCCCGAAGGGACTTTTATGATGTGTAGTACTGTACGGATGGCGTCGTCCTGAGGGTCGTAGAGTAGTAGAGTCGTAGTGGTCTTAGAGGGACGACCCATGCAGTCGTTGCAAAAAAAATTACATACATAACCTCACGCCTGTATCCCAGAGGGGTAGGCAGAGACCAGGGACTGCCACTTGCCACGATCCTGACAGATCACCTTCGCTTCATCAACGTTCATAAGTCGTTGCATGCACGCACGCCGGTTCCGGGTACTTGTTATCCTCCCCTTTGCTGATACATCCCCTATTTGGTCGATATATGCCCGCTAAAAATATGATTAGGTGCTATAAATTATCAACTGGCGGGCTTCATACTAAATTGTATTTTATTCTAGCCAACTAACAGTCGCAGGAGGTTATGTATCTAACAATTGCCATGTTGGTCTAGCAGTATCACGTCTGATTACCATGCCGGACGTCGTGGGTTCGATACCCACTCTGAGCCGTCGTACATTTGTACAAACGGCCTCAGTCTGGGTGTATTTCCAGGACGTTTAAACCCTAGCTGCTTACATAGTCCATGACAATATACACACGCACACATACACACACAAACACACAACACACACACACATATACACACACTGCATTGCTGATTCTCATTAGAGTGCCCTTCACGTTCATACTTTTTTATATAAATTATTTTTTTATCAAAATGTTTAATAACTTTCTTTTACTTAAGAAGAACAATTGTTTTTTTTTATTTTTTTCTCATATTTTTACAGACTATTTTGTTGTTGTTTTGTTTAGTTTGTAATCGATGTTCTATTAGTAGTTAGTTAATTGATACAGCCCTCTTAACATTACTTCCGTACGACATCTTAGGGAGAAGGCAGTGGCAGAAAACCAGCGCTGTCCGGGGCTGACCCGAGTCAGCACCAGCTGAGCCACTACCTTTTGCCTTATTTTATAATTCCTAGTTTTAAGTGTTACTTGCTTTAAGTTGTTTTCGATGAGGCAATAAAATTATTTTTATTATTATTATATAGGCTACGTAAAAGAGTAGAGCTGCAGTCCACACCATACCTGATGATGTCAAACGATGATCAAGTTTCTTCACCCCTCACCCGGCAAAGTGGCATAATTAATACGGCATTCATCCCGTCTAGCACTCGTATTACGCATATAATAAATAGATTCTAAGTCACAGAACATACTGTTCATTTTAATGCGTGTGCTTCATCTCATGAGTTAAAATTAACTAAAACCACTATACATTGATTGTTTATTGAATCGCTCGTAGCCCCGGCTGCCTGAGTGATCTTAAACGATCACGATGGTTAAGCCACATAGCTAACGCTATTGGCATTTTTCCGAGCGATTCCGTGCTTCGCAAGGCACGTTAAGCAGTTGTTGACAGATGGCAGTCGTTAAGCCAAGTCAGAGGCCCTAGGGCGGCTTGAAAACTTCTGACAGTAAGACCAGCCACTAGTCTTACAAGCCTCCACCAATCCGGACTTGGCCCCCGTGGTGAAGTATGGCGTACCTTCTTCGGGAAGAGACCCGTGCCCCTTGGTGGGGACATAAAGGGTTGATGATGATATATTGGAAGATGGCAAAGTATTTTTTGTGTCATCTAAATTCGTCCTACTGCAGAACACAGGACTTCTCTCAGAAAGAGAGTTTGGGCTTAATTACCACGCGTGCCCTGACGTTGAAGTTGAGGTTGAAGTGTATATAAAAAAAACTAACAATCGACTTCACAGCACCACGAATATGACCTATAAATTCAAAGCATTCATGTCGATATTATCGAAATATAGAGTCGGTGCCCAAAATCTACATGTATGTGCTAGTCTTGTAACTTGGCACCAGCTCCGAAATGTACGTAGACACATTCCTACATGTATCTACCGGCTTCAAATTTAAAGGTCATACATACATATAAATTATATCTGTGTTTGTAGTACCATAGTGTCTTGAAGTCGGTTTTTGATTTTTATTTTTCTATAGCCATCGCCGTATCCCAATATAAAGCTTTTTATTTTATTTAAGTCACGAGATAAAGCATACGCATCAGAATGAAACACCATACTCTCTCTCTCTCTCTCTCTCAGAAGGCCTGTAATGGGACGTATAAGGTTATATTTTGCGATATATTAAAAAAACCCAGCTTTACAGTCTGTTAGCTTTTAGAATATACCTCGGCTACTATCGGATAGAATCGGATAATTATATTCGAGTACCTAATAGAAATATCGGAGGTCATATGACACTTAATTTCGAAATCGGAACTAATATGATTAACTAATATTAATTACACTCAATACTATTCCAGTAGCAGTATTACACTCGTGTGCTTTCGGCGAAAACCGAAGCCTAATCTACAGCCCGAGCTATATTCTAAAAGCTAACAGACTGTAACATCCGTCGATCGATATCAACCCTTGTATGTCCCCACTGCTCGGGCACGGGTCTCATCCTGCATCGCAAGCGTGTCATCGGTATCATGCTTAAAATTACCCGAACCCAAAAGATTATCAACGAGGAGACTCTGCGACGTGTGAGCAAGAGGCGCGAGCTTTGGAATACCATCCGAAGGAGAAAGATTGCATACTTGGGGCATGTGTTCAGACACCTAATATACTGCCCCCTACAACTGACAGTAATGCGAAATATCGCTGGCAAGAGACGCTTAGACCGGAGAAAGAAATCCTGGTTGAGAAACTACGGGAGTGGGCCGGAACCGCAAGTGACGCCGAGTTCTTCCGCCTTGAGACAGAGATAAACTTGAAGCTGACTGCCAACCTGCGCTAGTCATTCGATATAATCCCTTTGTATGTCCCCACTGCTGGGCCGCGGATCTCTTCCTGCATCGCAGGAAGTTTAGGCCATACTCCACCACGGTGGCCAAGTCCGGGTTGGTGGAGGATTGTAAGACAGTGACGGGCCTTACTATCAGAAGTTATCAAGCCGCCCATAAGGCCTCTGACATAGCTTAGCGACTGCGATTACATGACAGCCGGCAACGGCTTAACATGCCTTGCAAAGCACGGAAGCGCTCGGAGAAAATGCCACTAGCGGTAGTCACGGGACGGTCACCCAATCAGTACCTGGCCGCGCCTGTTGTTGCGTTACCCGAATGATTGATTCCAGTCACTCGGTTCCACTAGGCCACGAGTAATTGTCATAGAGGCACCATAAGAAGATCGTATGTGAATGACATATTGTGTTACATGCATAAGGACGCATAAATAACAAGAAGCCAACAGGATAGCGGTAATTTTGTCTATTGACGATTGTCTCTCGAGTCTGCAGTTACTTCGCGTCCCTACCGCGTCTTCAACTTCGCGATACATAATGGCGGCATTGGACTAAAATTAGGTTTGGTTGAAATTGAGTGTATACCTTATCATACGATATACCCAATGCTAATAATGAAGTAAATAGGATAACTTAGTGGTTGTATGAGTCTCCAATAAAGAGTTCTCTGAGAACTACAAAAAATTTTACATTTAGGTTTTCCATAAAATTATGAACGGACATTAAAGGTTCAGACACAAAAATATATTTACGATGTAAGTCGATATACAAATAAACATTTCTTTGATATTGATATCAATCCTTATATGTCCCCACTGTTGGGGCACGGGTCTCTTCCTGCATCGCAGGAAGGTCACCATACTCCACCGTGGTGGCCAAGTCCGGCTTGGTGGAGGATTGTAAGACAGTGGCGGGCCTTGCTGTCAGAAGTTATCAAGCTGCCCATAAGGCCTCTGACATGGCAACAGTGCAAACCTCTTTACGCCATTATTTTATATTTCTTTAATTCTGTCTGTCATTTTCGAAATTTAAAATTACGTCACCGAAAAATAAAATGTGAAAACAATAACATTATTTACGTTTCGTTTTATTAACTCAACATTATATCCAAGTGTTATATTAAAAAAAAGTGGTGTTCCGTACCTTGCAGTAAATTATCAAGTTCAGAGTCATCTAACCAGCGTCTAAGGAGGAATTTAAAAAAATCCTTCATTGTTTTGAGCAGTATATTATGAGTGCTTAAAATAATGCGTCAGTGCGGGCATGTATCAATGATTTTCTTTGATTTCAAAGTTACAAGTCTGTTAGCTCTTAGAATAAACCTCGGCTACTATCGGATAGAATCGGATATATTCGTGTAATAGAAATATCGAAACTAATATGACACTTAACTTTTCAAAATGGTAAAGAAAAGTTTTATACAGGACAGGAAGTAGTATTACACTCGTCTGCTTTCGGCGAAAACCGAAGCCCCTCTAAAGCCTGAGGTACATTGTAAAGTCTAACAGGCTTTAGGTACATTTGCGAATTTGCAGTCGCAGTACCACACGCTAACCGTGAAGGAAAACATCGTGGGGAAACCCGCGCTATGGTTGGCTGCGCACGTATTGACTAGTCTTTCCTGTGGGCTAAGCCGACTAAATCGGGATGGTATAAGTGTTAGGTAAGCCTACTCCATCTAAAACCATGTCCCAGGCACTACAGCAGTGGTCCCTTCACTTATCTAGTGTGAGTGAAGCGTGCCACTGGACGATGTATAAACCTCATCTTATTATAAGTAGAGTAAAGATAACGATCGAGCTATTTATTTTCAATAAACTCTCATTGTTCATTTGTTTCAGGTAAGCGAGAGGCGACAACAGAACATGACGTATTTTCCTTAGTAAGGATAAATGAAACAGGTAAATAATGTAACCATCGACAAGGTAAGGCGGGATTCTGCACAGGCCGGGTTGATAGATCCAGGGTAGCATCCCTGGATCTAAGGTCAGACCGACGCTCTGGTTTGGGTAAATAGAACTTTGAAATAAAAAAATAAACATAAACTTTTGTTCCCACTATTTAGGCTGGCAAAGGTTAATAATAGGGGTTAAATTGCCGTTTTATTGCAATAGGTTCTTTGAATTGACATAGAATCTTCATGGTTTGAGGTTTTCGAATGAAACTTTTTTCAAATGGTTTCTATGATGTTCTTTTTTTAAAAACACACCTGAAACACGGTTCAAAAAATATGTAAAGCACACTTTGTGCCAAAAGGGCTACTATAACATAAAGGATTATTTAGATGACAATGAGGTCTGAAATTAAAGCCAGTACAATGCATGAGTTCTAGTTTTATAATACGAGTAATTATGTAAACTATGTTAATTAAGGACTTTGAAAAGACTAAGTTTGGAGATTTTTTGTCCATTTTTTACCGCAAAAACCGCAGTTTTTGCGCTACTTTGGATAAAACCTTTTCATTTCATTTGTGATTTGATTAAGTGTAGAGCACCCACTATACATAAGGCATAAGGCATAGGGTGCGTTCAGTGCATGGATGGGTGACCGTCTATGACTAAAGCTAGTGGCATTTTTCTAAACGGTTCCGTGCTCCGCAAGGCACGTTAAGCAGTTGTGCCGGCTGCCGTCGATAGGCCAAGTCTGAGGCCTTAGGGCGGCTTAAAAACTTCTGATAGTAAAACCAGCCACTAGTCTTACAAGCCTCCTCCAATCCGGACTTAGCCGCCGTGGTGGGTATGCCCTATACCTTCCCCAGGGAAGAGACCCGTGCCCCTCGGTGTGATGAAAGCAGCCACTAGCGAAAAGAGTAATGTAAGAATTTCCGGGCGTCGGTAGCGTAGCGGCAGAACGCCGGCTTCTCAATCGGGAGGTCCTGGGTTCGATTCCTGGCACGTACCAATGACTTTGTGAAGTTATAATACCAATACCACTCGCTAACTGTGAAGGAAAACATCGCGAGAAACCTATTATTATTATTTTAATTCTTTATTGCACTAATTCTACATATTGTGTAAATGTACAAGGGCGTGCTTAATGCAAGAAGCATTCTCTTCCAGCAAACCTTTGGCGTTGGAGAGACTCACAAAGGGGTAGTGCAGGAGAACAAGGTGAACTGCAATAATAAACTTACATAAACATAGGAAGATACAAATAACTTATACCTGTAGGGGCAAGAGGGGGGCATTAAGACAAGAAGCCCTTTTGGCACAAAGTTTGTTTAACATTTTTTGAACCGCGTTTCAAGTAAGCTTAATACATCTTCAGGGATTTTATTATAGAAGCGTATACCATGCCCCATGAAGGACGTATTAACCTTTACTAGCCTAAATAGAGGAAACAAAAGTTTATGTTTATTTCTAAGTAGTTTTACATTGTATTGGCTACTTAAAGTTTTAAAGTTACTGGTATTTTTCCTGACGTACTCGTTACCTTAACATACGTTAACGTAATGTTTTTATAGACATACTGACTGGCAACTGTCAGGATGTTAGATTCTAAAAAAATCTCTTTACGAATCTCTACTGCCTAGCTTATAAATAAATCTGATCGCTCTCTTTTGCAAGATAAAGATGGTCTTAATGTCTGCTGCCCGTCCCCACAGAAGTATGCCATAGGACATAACACTATGGAAGTTATTAAAATAAACAAACCTTGCAGTTGCGACGTCAGTAAGTTCCCTAAATCTTTTAACTGCATATGCTGCTGAACTAAGCCTATTTGCATTTTTTTCTATATGTGGACCACATTGAAGTTTTGATCCATTGTGATACCTAAAAATACAGTTTCATTCACAAGTTCTAATTTGTCATTCCCCAATATAACATTGCTATCAACCGTTTTGACATTTGGAAGTGTGAACTTTAAACATTTTATCTTTTTTGAATTTAATAGTAATTTACTAGAAGTAAACCAATTTAGCATCCAAACCTGAGTGTCTAAGGTGTTCAACTACCTCAACGCTTGGAATTGCCTTCTGCGGTGGGCACGCGTGGTAATCAAGCCCTTACTCTCTCTGAGAGAAGGCCTGTGCCCTGCAGTGGAACGTTTATAGGCCACATAAAAAAAATTCAACAGCATCTGCTTCTACTGAGGAATTAATTACAATAACAAACGCAGCCCACCTACATAAACACTTGCCCACCTTGGTTCACCTTGTTTAAGCGTTTCGTTGTAAATCTCCGATCTGAGTCTGCGTTTATTTCCAACCCCAAAACCGTCTGCTAACACCAGACCACAGACGAGTCGACTGAACAGAGGGCCGACTGCCCGCGAATAAAATTAGGAAGAACGAATTAAAAGGAAAAAACAAAAAAAATATTGCCATTTACAATAAAGTATGCTGCCGTGTGGTGTCGGCCTAGAGAATAGCCCCAACCCAATTCTTCCCGCGGGTGTCGTAAGAGGCGACTAAAAACAGGGGGGTGGGCAGCAGCGCCCCCTGCAGTACAATTCCACCGAACTGCGATCCCAACCCGCATGCCCAGCGTAGGGATTATGGGCATTACCCCCTATGATAGCACAACGTGGCGCTCTTTAGGGAAGGGCTATCTGCAGCAGTGGACTAGTATAGCCTGACGACTAAGACGACGACAATAAATTGTTACAAAGAAACAAAAACGTTAACGTCAATACATATTTTTACAAGATAATCTAAGCGAAACAGCAACTTGTTTTTACGTAGCCTGTAAGTTTGTGTCCCGCTCCTAGTCAAAGGCCTGCCCCGATTCAGTCCAGAGATGGCTTAGGACGACATTTGGCATAAATTGTAGTCTGAAATACTAATAATCTGGAACACACAAGCTACTTTTCATCGCAGAATAATAAATATCAAAATTTCTGCGCGAAAGAAGTCGTGGGCAGCAGATGGTATCTCATAAAGGTGAAAATGTTGTTACCGTCGACACCTGGTTACATGATATCAACCCTTTGTACGTCTCCACTGCTACGGCATGGGTCTCTTCCTTCATCGCAGAAAGGTTGTGGTCATGTGCAACACTTTCATTGCACGATCAAGGAATGTTGGAGTTTGTAGTGCGCTTGCAGCGTTGACATGTGCTCGCCACTATCTTTTTTATTTTAATCGTGTCATTTCACTCCGAAACAGGTCTCCGACATTTATTCCTTGATGTGCCAAAACCAAAACTTTTTTCGTTTACCAGCTCATCTTTTAGCCTCAGTCCTCTTCATCATATCTCTTCAAAAACACTTGATAAAAATTTTGGTAGCCTATATACCTAGGGAGAGAGAGAGAGAGAGAGAGTAATTGGGCTTACTCGCCACGTTGCCACTGCGGATTTGCAATTTCAACCGCTGAGGTAACTGAACGCTCTAGTGTTTAGGTTTCCCTACGAGCTTTTCCTTCATAATTAGCGATTGAGAACATGGGCGTAGACTGCTACTGTCTGCATCAGTCCAAGGCTCCATACGAAAAAAGACACATGTCTATATTCTTTTTAATGCACTAACCCGTGCTAAGGACAATTTTAAGAACCTATTTAGAGGCTAAAAATTCCCACCAATGCCGGGACTCAAACCCGCGATCTTAGGCTAACCATGCCAGCGCTCTCCCAACTGAGCTAATGGGCGACCACCGACATCAGTAACATTTCAAACCTTACAATACTCTCTGTATTACGTACAGGCAAGCAGCAACATCAGACACATGTCTGCAACAAGCGCTGTCGAAATGCCTGTCATGATCTGTGCCATTTTTTGGTACTTTTTCAAAAGTAATGTTTAGAAATGCGAGTCCAACAGAGTTTCTCGTCTGCCTTCTGCAGCCGAACCACTGTCTCGTTCATCGCTTTGTGACCAGACGGTCCAATTAGGTATTCTATTTTAGTACACGACCGTCCAGATGTATAGAAAGACGTTTCGCGCCCGCAAAAATTAATAAACTCGCCGGAGTGGCACTTAAAAATGCATAAAACAACCTTTTAGCAAAACGTCAATAGAGTTTGACAGTTAAATATGGCCGATAATGACACGGGGCGTTCCAATTTCAAATTTTGGCGGGCGGCCGCCCGTGACTTTTTCGGCCAGTGTTTCGTACCTTCGTCGTGCAATTCGGTTCTTTATAACGCCAGTGATAAGGTGTAGAGTTGGTTGCGGAGTGATGTGTGAAAAATTGTGTTGTTTTGATGCGCGTTGCGTAAGAGCAATTGTTTGTTTTGAAAAGTGACTACCGAAGTACCGATGGAATATTACGCGGTAATGTGGATTTCTTGGTCATTTCCCATGACCTGACTGTGACTGGATTTTTGGACAAAGGTCGCTTTTAGAGTTTGAGTACCAACTTACGCGTTTAAAGCTTCCTGTCATAACTCTAGGCTTAGCTAAACCATAAAATTTTTGTGTGTGGGTATAAAATTAATGAGGACTAAAAACTACGTTCGTTTCCTAATTAAATCTCGAATATCTATGCAATTGTTGTTTTGGAAATATCACAGTTAACCCTTGAATACTCACGGGTATTCAAGAAAATCAAACGTCACTATTAAGTGGAGTCCACATTCGTCTACACTACACTTATATTTACATTCGGTGATAGTGGAGAAAAGTAAAAAAAGGAAAGAAATATTTATTGAAAATAAAATAACACAAACGATAAAAATATCGTGTTCACAACATGGTGCAGAATTTATATCTATGGTCACTTAATGATAATGAAACATGAAAAATTACAGCATACTCCACGCTAAACTAAAGTCTGTGTTATGGTAATTCATGGACGACAAATAAAGATCCTCCACTAATCCGGACCGGAATCCGCACCAAGCGATTCGCGATTGCTTTTATAATATGAACAGCAAAGTTGTGAAGCACGCTGCCATCGTCTGTCTTTCCGGAGACATATAACCTGGGTGTCTTCAAAAGTAGAGTTAACCGGCATTTAACAGGTAAGCAACTACAGTGCTACACAAGAAATAAGTCCCGCGGATGTACCTGCGCAGATGACCAAATTTTGGATGTGCGGCAAGTTGATCGACCAATCAGATAGTTTCATTTTATGGCAGGCCGCGCGCCTTTGTTGCTATTGGTTGATTTAACGTCATCGATGCAGGTGACTATTAGTTTGGCAATATTAGCGTGAGCGAAATAGGTAGCGCTACTGCGGCAATCAATTCTGCACCTTAACCGTATCAGTTAAAGATCATGTTGAATGTACTTATAGCTTCGGGTACTTTCGTTACACTTCTTCCTAGTCTGCGCGAACGTAGATTCCCGAAGGGACTTTTATGATGTGTAGTACTGTAACATCGTAGACCCAGTCTTCGCTTACCATCAGGCGTGACTGGGGTGGGAAAAAAAACTGTATTCCGAGTTGGGTTCTTTATCGTGATCATTGTATCGTGTTCCCTATCGTGCCCAAACTCATCGGCGATAACGTAACCCTACAAGCCTAAAGTGGTGTCATCTGCTGTCACTGGCCACCGAAACCGTTGAAATGGGAGCTTGAAGCTTCGTATGACCAGCGTTGGTCATATGATGATACGAATTACAGTCTGTTAGCGTTTAGAATATACCTCGGGCTCTAGAGTAGGCTTCGGTTTTCGCCGAGAGCACATGAGTGTAATGCTACTTCCTGCTCTGTATAAAACTTTTCTTGTTAAGTTTATTTTATTATGTGTCTTATTAGTTCCGATATTTGTATTAGATGAATATATCCGATTCTATCCGATAGTAGCCGAGGTATACTCTAAAAGCTTAGTCTGTTAGCTTTTAGAATATACCTCGGCTACTATCGGATAAAATGGGATATATTCGTGTAATAGAAATATCGGAACTAATATGACACTTAATTTCGGAATCGGAACTAATATGACACTTAATTTTGAAATTAGAACTCGATCATCACATCCTCAGACCATAACAGACTGTACGCGTTGCTAGGTGCTAAAATATTAGGATTTGACAGTTAATGTATTGAAAAGTCTCAAATTTGACGTTAAAACGCGCCACTACCGTCGTCGTCGTTGTTGTCAATATTTCTTTAATGCACCGACTACTCGTCTCTAATTTCTTTTTGTCTCCGTCTATGGTTGCCTGGAAGAAATTGCCTTTAGTAATAGGGCCGCCATTTGTACTTTAGTTTTATATTATTTCTGTTACTGTAATAACATAACATTTAAATACAGGTTTAAACATTGCTACTGGCCCCACACTAGGATACCCTGTGTCGGTGGTAATTTCTGTGTACAATAAAGAATATTCTATCTATCTTGTACTGCACAGGCCTCGCTGGTAGTGCGACGATGCTCTGTCTGTCAAAAATCTTTATATGTTAAACTCGTGGCGGTATTCAATTGAAAATTACAACCATATAGTCGAGTCTATGTCGATTTGGTTCTCTGTCGGATGCATTCGTTACGAAACCTATATCCTTCAGATAAACTCCAAGCATAGCTCTCTCCATAGCTCGCTGAGCGACTTTGAACTGGTGGACCAGCCCTTTCGTGAGTGTCCATGTCTGGATGACGATCTGCGAAAAACTGCCGGCAGATGGTGGATGCGGCAAGCTGAAGACAGGGCGCTATGGCGCTCATTAGGGGAGGGCTATGTCCAGCAGTGGACTACATAATATAGCCTGAAGAAGATGAAGGAAAAAAAGAAGAAGAAGATGAGTCTACATCCCTTGAAGTTGTGAAAATGACACACTATTGTCAACGAAAAAAATACTGGTGTTTATGCCGCAAAAACGTATATTTCGACGCTCAAGGGATTCGAAATTCATATGTTACCATAATCTATTCATATTCTCGTTGACCTGAATGAAAGCTATACATTTGTAATTAAATAACATAACATAAGTTATGTTAAAAGTTATGAAAACCTATTTACAGGCTAAAAATTTCACCCATGCCGGGATTCGAACCCGCAACCTCTGGCTATCCGTGCCAGTGCTCTTCCAATTGAGCCAATGGGCGACTCACCGGCATCAGTGAAATTTCGAACCTCTTTACACTATTCTCTGTATTACGTACAGGCAGCGACATCTGGCTTAAGCAAATTGCATCACTTACATATTACCTATTGTCTATAGTTTCAGCATTTGTTTTGTTTGTGACAAACTTCCTCTACCTTTTTGTCTAATATCCCTGTACTGGTGTGCATTTGTCTTAATATTCACGTCACAAGTGCGGCTACAATATTTTCTGTACCAATTTGCCTCTTCCATAATGGACGATGACGGAATCTGTGAATTCCAGTTTTGCTGCGTTCTTATAATTCGAACCTGTTTGACATTGTGACGGATGTATGTAGGTCAGCACTCGTTTGTTTGTCTCTTAGTCCTTAAGGAAAGAAACGCTATAAGATAAGATGAGATAAGATAAGAATAATTTTATTGTACACCAGGAAAAAAACAAACATTATAAAGATACAGTACAATTTGCGGCCTTATTGCCTACAATTCCATCGAACTGCGATCCCCAACCCGCATGTCCAGCGTGGGGATTATCGGCAATAACCCTATGATAGCACAACGTGGCGCTCTTTCGGGGAGGGCTATGTCCAGCAGTGTACTAGTATAGCCTGACGACGACAACGATTGCCTACAGCAATTTCTATTATTACATATTCATCTATGTAATGGTAGCAACACCGACAAATATCTTGAACAATCGAGCAGCCATCATTCCGCCTGCGATATACTTGTAAGAGCATTTTTTTTATTATTTCTTAATTTGTTCGTTCGTTAGCAACCTTTGTATGTCCCCACTGCTGGGGCACGGGTCTCTTCCTGTATCGCAGGAAGGTTAGGCCATACTCCACCACGGGGGCCAAGTCCGGGTTGGTGGAGGATTGTAAGACAGTGGCGGGACTTACTGTCAGAAGTTATCAAGCCGCCCATAAGGCCTACTGACATGGCTTAACGACTGCCATTATATGACAGCCGGCACCAACGGCTAAAGGTGCCTTGCGAAGCATGGAAGCGCTCGGAAAAATGCCACTAGCGGTAGTCACGGGACGCTCACCCATCCCGTACCTGACCGCGCCTGTTGTTGCTTAACCAAGTGATTGATTCCAATCTCTCGGTTCGCCTAGGCCACGAGCGCTTACTTAATTTGTAATTAGTACTTAATACATATTTAGATATGATATAAATAAGTATTGTAAATAACTTAATTTTTTAACTAGTTCGAGTCTGCGTTGGAAATTTTCCCACGGGATCGCATTATCGTGATATTATATTTATTTTATTTATTTAAGTAGTCATAGTAAAGGTACAGATTAAGTAGATTCGGATACTAAAACCAAACTGGTTTGTTTCGAGGTCCGTGTCTATCAGTTTACCCTATGTCTCGATTCAGATTTTTGTCTAACTGTACGCCAAGTTTTATGTAAATCCGTTCAGTCATTATTTCGTGATTGAGTATCAAACATCCAATCATCTTCACAAACATTCTCATTTATAATATTAGTGGGACTTTTTGAAGTACAGAAGGAAATAATTCTAAGACACATGCGATTATGTTTCGGCCGCCCCTGATCACATTCCGCGTAACTTCGGTATTCGGAAAGGAAAATGCCGATACGATACGGTCGATCGTGACGAAAGTGGAACAAATTCGCTATACCTTGGTGTTTAAATCACAACTGATTACTAGAGTGAGTTGCAAATGTAAAAAAAAACTAAATACAAAAGGGGTTCCAGGAATGATGGCCAAGTTCTTATTTGTAAGATTTGAAGGCTTTTTTTCACTCACTTTCTAATGAGGACCAAGAAATATTATTTCTGTTTCCCACGAAGAAGGAAGTCTTATTGTCAAATACTCTTAACATCTTTGTACCGGAACATATTTGGCACTCAATTGTATTCGTCTACTTTTTCAAATGATAAAGTAATGACTTTATCATTTGAAAAAGTCTAATTTTTAGACGTAACCTAATGAGGTTACGTCTAAAAATTAGACAAAAACTAACGTTTGCCACTTGACACGATCCTGGCAAACCTCTTCTAGTTCACCAACATTAAATACTCAATAATTTATTGCATGCCACAAGTGTATACAGATGATATTTAAAACTATTTTTTTTTGTATATACATTTCGTATATACAATATGGATCTTTGTGGATCCGTGGGCACACAATATTATTAATTATAAATTACGAGTATAGAAGGCCTTTATAAATTAAGCCTATGCTATTTTTATTGAAATTATATTGTAGTATTATCTACTATTTTAATAACACATATGCTTCTTAATGATTCTGATACAATTTAATACATAGCAATACAACAATTTCCAAATTTATTCATTCATTAGTCGTCCCGCCTATTTCGTGCACCAGGTATTTTTCTGGTAACCCTGTATAAAATAATCGTTTACACCTGGCGCCCACGAAACCGTGAGCGCAGTCGCGCGCGCAAACAAGTGCAGTCGGAATTGAATAGGCGATTCGTCGCGTGTACGCCGATCCGATCGAGTGTCCGAGGTTCGTTTCCAACTGACTCATCATTCTGACCTCATCGATATGCGATTCATCAACTAGATGATTGACCTAGAACATTTTCAAGGGGTCAACTGACTCGGACGCTCTCTGTTATCATAAGCGCCAGTCGATTTCTAGTACCAAGGTGTTACCAATGGCAGGCTATTTGCCTCCTTAGCCGAATCACAAACTCGCCAACAAAAACATATTTTAGGTCCTTACATAATCCATTGACACATTGAAAAATATACTATATTCTTTTTTTATTGCACTAACCTGTGTTAAGGACAATTTAAAAAAAAATGAAATGAAAAGGTTGTAAGGTGGTAGGTTCAAAGTAGCGCAGAAACTGCGGCTTAATGAACGTTACAAGGCAATCTAGGTGTCCAGTTCGGCAAACTTAATTTACTAGGTGTATCCGAAAGCTCAGCTGAATTGAATTGATAGTCTTCCATTAAAACAAGGTAAATAACTTCATACTTAGCGAATACGTATTCGTAAAGTTTTATATTTAGAACAAAACACAAACTATACATGATATTTAATTTGTTATTTGTAAAAAAAGTTCATTTGAAAGCATTGTTAGATAAGGCATAAGTAAATAAGTGAGCTTATTTTTTACAGTATTGCAAAGTAAAGTATCTGTAATTTCTGTGCACAATAAAGAATGTTATATCTATCTATCAATCTGTTGTGAGACAGTTGCGCTAGATTTGTCTGTCTCATTTTCATCTCTCAAATTGTCAGTATTGCGTATCGGAATTATTAGTTTAATTAGTTTACTAAATATTTATTTGTATTATTGTTTCTTAGCAAACAGACTTTTCATTTTGCCTGTCTGTCTCCACTTTTGAACGAATGTCTCTTGATAAGGTCATACTCCACCATGGTGCCCAAGTCCGGGTTGGTGGAGGATCGTAAGACAGTGGCGAGCCCTACTGACAGAAATTATCAAGCTCTAACATGGCTTAACGACAGCCATTACATGATAGCCGACACCAACGGCTTAACGTGCCTTGCGAAGCACGGAAGCGCTCGGAAAAATGCCACTAGCAGCACTCATCTAGCCGCCCATAAGGCCTCTGACATGGCTTAACGACTGCCATTACCTACATGACATTGTGTTAAAATATTACAACCAAACCTCACCACAGTTGGATCACATAGGAGCAGCCCACTCCTTTAACTGCCTTAACAATCCAACGTCATCAGTCAGTGTAAGTGCGGCTCCCATTCGTATCGCTTGTCCGCGACAGCGTCACAGCGCCTTCATAACAATCCCACGTGCCTCCAGTTTGTAAATAAACAAGAGGATTTGACCAATATTGGATGTGTTCAGTGAGTGAGGTGGGGTGTAGTGAACTTCGGAGATTCCACCGGCGTAGAGTTGGAGGTTTTTCCCCCTTTTTTTCTTTTAATTGATTTTGAGATTTTTTTCCATGCAAACCTCAGATTCTTGGAAGTTTCATTTGCGTTGATTAGATGAGGCTTCTGGGAAGTTGGACTGCGTTTGTGGTTTTCTTATTTGTGAAGGGACTGCTTAAGTTATGGTGTTTTGCTGCAAAGTACATGGTGAGCTAGTTACTGAATTTTGAATTTCGCTAAGTAAATAGTTAACTGTAGTGCTGTCTCTTCGAATTCCCCAGATTTTCCCAAAAAGAGCTTGAATACTTAAACATTTATGTAACACAACGTTACTGAAGTATTTACTTTGTGAAATTTTCAAATCAGAAACCGGCCCAATTAATACTTAAGTAGTTCCTTCAATGGTAAATAATACACATGTACCGGGCCTTCTTGAGATTGAAACGCGATGATTTTTAAGTTTAGATATCTTTGGTTTTGTTTATTTTTTCATTTAAAAGTTTTTGATTGAATGAAAAAAATACATATGATTTAATGAACGATTATTTGGATTTGAGTTTATTTTCCATGTGGATTTAGGTTTGCATTTTTTTTAGCATAAACATATCTTAATCTTTTGATGCCAATGAATTAGAGACAGGTTATGATGATGTTTAATACAATCATTTGGAAATACCCAATGGGCATCGAACATCTCAAAAATTCCACCGAAGTAGTATTTATTTCGTCTAATATTGCAATTTACCTAGGGCGTTCCGCAAGGATCTATTTTGGGTCACCACTAATTGAGCGATAAAAAATTTACTGCTGGTACTAAAATTAATGCTTTGCCTCGTTGTTCCCATGGTTTGGAATGACAATAAGAATTAATTCTCTGCTTCCATGACTCCTCTAGACAATTAAGTGACAATCATCTTCAATCAATCAGTAAATGCGTGCACGCATCTTAGTAGACTAGTGAAGCGGTTGATTGTTTATCTTCCGTTCTTGTCTAACTTCATAAATATACTCTTACGGTCTCGCTCTATGACTTACACACGCTTTACGCGTTTGTTAGTGTAGCGAATACTGTAAGTAGTATATCGAATTGCTGGAATTTGTTTCTTTAGAGTTGTATTTTCTTAGAGGATTATTTAAATCTGAACCCGCTTCAGCTTAATTTAGGCCAAATCTTGACCACCAATGTACTTCATCTCTAATGATATTTAGTGGAGAATATCTGGTATTCAAGTTTTGTTATAAGTACCATAAATTATTTAATAAATCTGCTCAGAATTCGTCTCTCTTGGACATGCAGTCGTGGCCAATTTTTTTATATACCCAAAACGTTCCTTGCAGGGCCTTCTCTCTGAGAGAGAGTTTGGGCTTAATTATCACGCGTGCCCACCGCGGATTGGCAATTTCAATCGATCGATCGAAAATGGTAGCTGAAGAAGCTTGCTAGCTATTAAAGAATATTTTAGGACATTTATGGTTTTTAACGTACTTACTTCTCTCTGGAAACCTTTTTATTAGTGTCCGACTGTTAGCCGGACGTTATATTTATTGTATGTCATGTGAAACACTGACTGCGCGATGCAGGAATGTTGGAGTTTGCGGAGTTGACGTGCTCGCCACAATAACTTTTCAAACTTACTAACTCATAGCTTGAAGTGACAAAATAATATAATGAAATAATTTGTACAACGCATTTGGCCAACGACGATAGTCATCCCCAAAACCACGCCAAATATTTCTATTCTCATCCATCCTTATCCACCCTCTGCCAGCAGTCGGCCTCCAATTGCTCTGAAACAAAAATCTGCAGCGAGCCTAGTTAGTTTACACTTTATTGCACACGAAAAACACAAAAAAGAAATACAACTTAAGAAAATATATGTACCTACAAAGGCGAGCCGAGCCTATCTCTGTGAAACATTTCTGCATCAAACCTTGAGGAGTCGGAGTGGAGATGTGAAACGAGTCTATGCACGTCCACAACATACATACTTAATACAATAGTATTTCTTATACTCTTACATAGTTATGTATTAAACGGGTCTAAGCAATAAAAACCTTTTTTAGTAGTAAATGTTGATGCTGATTTATAGTATAAAGAAGTGTCTTGAAAAGATGCGAAGGGCTGTTAGCTGTGTAAGTGTATTAAGTATAGTTATATAATGAACGGGTCTTATCGCGATTAAGACACTTTTAAGACACTTTTCTTCATAACCATAAATCAGCATCAACATTTACTATTAAAGAAGGTTTTATTGCTTTTTCCTCGCCATAACCTTGGCCGTACTGATTTGGTGACTGACTCCAATGAGCATTGGACTCGCTCCTTCAATGAATTGTTTTCTGTTTGATATCGGTGTTATACATCGGCCCGATTCCATTTTGATGATTGCACAAATGTACTCTACGATAGACGCTCGCAATATATATTTTTTTCGTCAATCTTTCTTCCTTCATCCTCTCCACATGTCCAAACCAACGCAACATTCCTTTCTCAATTCTACTTACTACATCCTCTTTCAGTCCACAACGTTCTCTAATCAGACTATTGCGTATCCTGTCATTCAAAGTAACACTACACATACTTCTCAAGGACCTCATTTCTACTGCATTAATTCTACTTTCTTGCTTCTTTTGCCGGAGTATATATCCATTTTTATATAAGCTTCTCCATAAATTAAGAAATAATAAATATTTTTTTGGGATTTTACAGCTATGAGCATCTATTCTCGATAGACGCTCATAGCTGTGAAATCCCAAAAATATATTTATTATTTCTTAATTTTTGGAGGGGCTGGTAAGGGACGTCCCAGGCGGACATACATCGACCAAATACGGTATGTATTAGCAACAGGAAAGATAAAAAGTACCCGGAACCGGCGTGCGTGCATGCAACGACTTATGAACGTTGATGAAGCGAAGGTGATCTGTCATGACCGTGGTAAGTGGCAGTCCCTGGTCTCTGCCTACCCCTCTGGAATACAGGCGTGAGGTTATGTATGTATATACTCCGTTACCACCGCTTTCTTATGCCCATTATTGAGTAATGAATACTAGAGATTTTTTGTCAATGCTTCTGCACAGTCATCTAGATTGAACGAAGAATAGAATAGAATTGAAAGGAACACTGAATAGAATGAAAAAAAATCGTCTTTGAATACCTCGATAGGTTACTAATAAACACTTTTTACTTGACACAGTTATCTTTTGACCTATCCAAGCTGATGGCAATCAAGGCCCCGTTTTCTCTCATCGAAGGGGGCTCTGTGACCTCAAGCCGCTGGTAATAGGTTAAGGCCTAAAATGTGGCTAGCCTTAGGTGGATTTATGTTATTATGTAGATGATGAGATTGTGCGTTTGAACGTATGCGACGCGAGTCTAGTAATGTACGAGCAATCTCATTGCAAAAACAATATCGAAGGAAAGGAAATTCCAAGAATCCGCACCGAGCGATTCGCGAATTCTTTTATAATAAGAACAGCAAAGTTGTGGAACACGCTGCCGTCGTCTGTCTTGCCTGAGACGTATAACCTGGGTGTCTTTAAAAATAGAGTTAACGGGTAAGCACGTAACATCGTAGACCCCGTCTTCGCTTACCATCAGGCGTGACAGGGGTCAAGTGACATCTGTGTTACCGAAAAAAAGGATAAGATAAGAATATTATTTATTGTACACCAGGAAAAAACAAACAAAAAATACAAAGATACAGTACAATTGGCGGCCTTATTGCTTATTGCTAAGGATATTTTTTTAAAACATAACATTACTATGTGGGAGCCAGAAACAACGACATCACAATCAGTAAACATCCAAGACCTGGGGGTTTTTTGCCCCCAGCCGGGGTTTCAACGCGGGACGTGGTAGGCAGATGCGCTACCGCTAAGCCACAGAGGTCTTCCATCCATTCAAACTTAAAGTTATTTTATTCATGTTAATTGTCGGGCATTAAATTGCGTTGCAAATATAATACCTACGTACTATATGTACTATAGGCGAGCTGTGAAGTCACTATCGCTATTACAGCACATGCGGTCCCAAGGTCAGAGAGATAATACTCGACTGCATGTATCCCCCGGCTGCGCTCGTCTCGATCATAGTGTTTAGTGCGAGTTTTTTAACTACTCGATCGCGTTAACGTAAACTCATATTTATATGGCATCGAGGAAGCGCCACCTAGCGACAAGTATGGAAATTAAAATTGCTGAGTGCGAGTTGTAATGGTTTACGTTGAGAAATGAACACGTTTACCAGCCAAAACACGAATAAACGCGAGTGCGAGTTGTACTGTGACAGCGTTTCGCCAGTTCGAACGGTTAACTTACACTTACTCACTACTCAATGCTCGATTAACGCGGTAGTAAAGTTATTCGATTGGATCTGTCAAACTCGCACTAAGCACTCTGAGCCTGTCTGATATGAAAAGAAAAGGTTTTATTCAAAGTAGCGCAGAAACTGCGGCTTAATGAACGTCACAATTCAAACTAGGTGTCCATTTCAAAATCTAGATCGTTTTGGAGAAAAAAATGGACCGCACTTTGGCGGCTCGCTATTATGTGGATAGTCCTCCTATTTTACATACACTCACGTCTGTATTACGGCGGGGTAGGCAGTGACCAGGATCTGCCACTTGCCACGATCCTGAAGTGAAATGAAAAGGTTTTATTCAAAGTAGCGCGAAGGCTGCGGCTTAATGTAAGTACGTCAACATTCAAACTAGGTGTCCATTTCCAAATCTAGATCATTTCGGAGAAATAAATGGACATAAAAAGTCGGAACTTAGTCTTATCAAAGTAATTAACGTTTACCTTCACTTAACAGAATTTACATGATTATTATAATTGAGAAAAGATGGTCAGAGTGGAGTGTTTTTTCCCGCTGTCTTTTTCTCCACTACATTACGGCCCGAAGGCGGCGGCTTTCACATTCATGTTACATTGTACTTTGACATTCAGCAAACAGAATGTAAATTCTTTACGTTGAAATAAGTTGAATTGAATTGAATAAGACATAGAACTCATGCATTGTAGTGGCTTTAATTCCAGATATTATTATCATCTCTCTCATAGAACTACAATTTCGTTTCGTCGTCGTCGTCAGGCTATACTAGTCCACTGCTGGACATAGCCCTCCCCTAATGAGCGCCACGTAGTGCTATCATAGGGGGTAATGCCCATAATCCCCACGCTCTGGACGTGCGGGTTGTACTGCAGGGGGCGCTGCTGCCCACAATGTGTTTTACAATGGTTTACTATGACCTAAATCGACAAATCCTACCTATTCTGACCTACTACGGTGTTAGCGGTGTCGTGGGTTCGAACCCCGGCATGTACCAATGACTTTGTTGTCTCAGTTATGTACATTTGTGAAATTATAGTAGCAATACCATTCGCTGACGGTGAAGGAAAACATCGTAAGAAAACCCTAGTGTCTAAAGTGTTAACGTACCTCAGCGCTTGCTACGTACAAAGGCCCAACTATGAGGCTATGTATGGAAATCTTAGGTCTAACTACGAGATAAAATATCATGACCACAAAATTAATGAATTGGGCGGGCCACGTAAGTCTTAAGGGCCCAGACAGACAGATGGCCAAGTTGCCACTGAAAAAAAAATTAAAAGTTCGAGAAAAGCTCGGTTTCTTGTTTTTTTTTATTAACTGTTCAATTTACGTTTTGTGCGTATTTTTTTATTTGTTAATGTTTAACAAAAAATAAATTGTGTCGTAATAATTTAATAAACAACTAGGTATAGTTATTTTGTTTATTTATGTATTGTAATTATTATTATAAAAGCAGGTTTACGTAATGATGTGGGATATGTTTAGATTATGAAAGATGCTTGCTTAATAAGAAAAATTGCCCGTAATTTTTTTTTTTGCTTCAATTTAGACTTTTGATTTTTCCAAACTATCAAGGAAGGACGGACAACAAAGTATGAGGGTTTTGTTTTTCCTTTCGAAGCACAAAACCCTAAAAACAGTTGCAAAGCTTATTTTCTTCTGAAATCATGCTTTCAGTAAGAGAAAATTAGAAGAATTTGAAATTTACTTCATTTAAATACACCCATTCTACTCTATAATCATCATTGTCCTATAAATCAGCCTATAGTGGATCCCAAATACACGAGCTCAAATTTGCATCACTCTTGTCTGAACTTACTAAAACGATAGGCAAAACTAAAACGAACTAAACTGGTCGGTGGGCAGAGACTGGAATTAAAGGCTTAACAGGAAAAGGAAAATTCTAAGAATAAACCTCGGAGTCTGCCAGTGAAGCTGTGAAATTCCTTACGTGATATACCTATGCTAAGATATGCAAACTAATGTTAGGTTAGGCTAGGTTAGGTACTTAGAAACCAGCTAAGCGCGAGCTGGTTCGCGCCACGCGAACCAGCATGGCGCGGATACACCATGAATATCATATAGTATTTAGAAAACAGTTTTATAATAACCTAATAATTCTTGGCCTTGCAGAAGGTCAGGAAAAATATCAGTAACTTTAAAACTTTGGGTAGCCAACATAATGTAAATACTAGAAATAAACATAAACTTTCGATCTATTTAGGCTGGCAAATGTTAATACATCTTTCATGGGGCATTGTATACGCTTCTATAATAAAATCCCTGAAGATATATTAAACTTGCCTGAATCGCGGTTCAAAAAATATGGTAAGCACACTTTTTAACATTAAAAAGGCGCTATGTAAAAAGGCCTATTATAGAATAGATGACTTTATAAATGATGTAAGCCCTAGTAAATCATAGTTATTAAATAAATATTTTATATGTAGCAACCGAATCACTGCAATCCTCAGTGTTAGTTATGTATGTCATATTTTAATTTAAGTTTGTACAGACGACGTGATTGCATATTAGTAAATATATCATACATTCTATAACTGACAAAAACTTAATCTGCAGGTTTGCTAAAGGTCATTCGATTGGTGGCGTGGTGGCGGTGGCCGGGTCATCTATCTCCCTCCAAAATGGTTGAGACTGATGATGGCTGACCTCTGCGTTATGCTCGTGAACGAGTGCTGTTCGTGTGTCTGGCCGCAGCACTTGTCATGTTTTCACGGCCTATGTAAAAAAAAAATTATAATGCCTTAGCATTTAAAGTTATTAATGGCAATCATGGAATCTTATGTGTATAGGTGGTATCTAATGTATTAGATTTAAGAGGACTTGAGAAAAGATGGTCAGAGTGGAGTTTTTTTTCCCGCTGCCTTTTTCTCCACTACATTACGGCCCGTGAAGCGGTGGTAGCTCAGTGGGTAGAACCATGGACTGGCAAGCGAAAGCCCTAGGTTCGATCCCGAGTGCGGGCATGTACCAATGACTTTGTTTAATTTCAAAGCTACGTACATTTGCGAATTTGTAGTCGCAATACCACACGCTAACGGTGAAGGAAAACATCGTGAGGAAACCCGCGGCTTGGTTGGCTCCGCACGTATTGACTAGTCTTTCCTGTGGGCTAGGCCGACTAAGCTGTCAGGATGGTATAGGTGCTGGGCAAGCCTAAAAACCATCTATAAAACCATGTCCCAGGCACTACAGCGTCGGAGTGGTCCCTTCACCCATCTAGTGTGTGAGTGAAGATACCACTGTACGCTGTATAAATCATCTCATTAAGTAGATGCAAAAAGGCCAATATTTTTTTTTATTACGGCCCGAAGGCAGCGGCTTTCACTTTCATGTTACATTGTACTTTGACATTCAGCAAACAGAATGTAAATTCTATACGTTGAAATAAATTGAATTGAATTGAATTTGTGCCAAAAGGGCTACTATAACATAAAGGATTATCTAGATGACAATGAGGTCTGGAATTAAAGCCAGTACAATGTATGAGTTCTATGTCTTATAATAATTATGTAAACTATGTTAATTAAGGACTTTGAAAAGACTAAGTTTGGAGTTTTTTTTTGTCCATTTTTCTCCAAAATGATCTAGATTTTGAAATGGACACCTAGTTTGAATTGTAACGTTCATTAAGCCGCAGCTACTTTGAATAAAACCTTTTCATTTCATTTCATTTCGTTAATTTAGTTACAGTATTGACACTTATTGTATTGACAGTACTACCATGTACTACGTATGTATTGGATTTTTCTTTAGTATGTAGCTCTAGATAGGTAAACAGAGAACACTTTATTGTACATAAAAATGGAAATTACACAGATATTTCTAAACTTTCGAGTACAGACGGCGGCCGTATCACTAAAAGTGATCTCTTCCAGACAACCTTTAGTATGTAGGAATGTAGGAGAGTCAATATGTTGTTTGGCAATACGCCATTCTGCGTACAATGAAACAAATAATAAAAAATATAATCAATGGAGTCCCAAACATTAAACATATATATTAAACGAGGGTTGCGGATCAGAGATGGATCAGATTAGCACAGGACCGTGAGGAATGGCGCAATAAAAAGGAGGCCTATGCCCAGCAGTGGGTTGATTATATATAGATATAGAAACGACTTTTATTACTTTATTACACCTGTCTTTTTTCAAGGCCATCAAAAAAAAATAAAGTCTCCCAGGGTCTGCAGCGTTCGAGTGGTTCCTTCACACATTGGACGCTGTATAAATCATGATATGATAATATGATATGATAAATTATTTATTTACACTTCCACACACATTCATAAAAGTACAAAAACAAACAGCATAGGCAGAGTAGACGCAATTACACAACAATAATAATAAATCTAACATACCAACATGCAAGGATGCATGGTACGGTATGTACCTGCATCATAACGAAAGATATGAGACATCATTTCTGTGGGTGGGTGTGGCAAGTGCAAATGGTACTGACTCAGCATGTGCTGAAGAAGCGAGCTACTCCAGCGCTGGTATTATGCCAGTACCAATCATCTTATTACGTAGACGCAAAAGGCCAAAGATAGTTACTTTATAAACGGCAATACAGTGTCATACGTGTGATTTTAATGTAGTCTTTATGGCTTCAAATAATAAAAACTGGCCGATTTTGAGTCGGACTCCCACTAAGGGAATTGAATAAAGAAAACACCCATACTGTGCTCATACTTTGTCGTTATTTTATGACTTCAAAATTTAAATAAACGCAATTAGTTTTAGTGGAGTCTCGTATTGGGATTTCCGAATTTATGTGGTCAATACGAGTGTATGAGTGTGTATACAAAACAATTTGAAGATTTGTTGAATTCTCGAATTGGGGATTTTTGATCTTATGTAGTCTTTTGACCACATAAACACGTAATGTCGGTATGCTTAGTCTACACACTGAGTAGTTGAGTGAGTGTATATGAGTGTGTATACAAAACCAATTGAAGTTTCATTGAATCTACGACCTAGGGATTTCCGAATTTATGTGGTCAAAAGACCACAATGACGGAATTCTTGGAACTATACACAATGAGTAGCTGAGTGTGTATACCTAGATTCAAGACTAATAGTTACAGAAGTGTTCCAAGATTTTTTGTACTTTTATTGACTATTTGTTGATGAAGCAAAAGAAGCAGAACCTAGTTGACTTTTAACGTTCATTAAGCCGCAGTATCTGCGCTACTTTGAATAAAACCATTTCATTTCGTTTCGTTTCGTGTCGTGTTCGTGTCGTACCGTACCGTACCGTACCGTACTGTACTGTACCGTATCGTATCGTATCTTATCGTATCGTTTCATATCGTATCGTATCGTATCGTATCGTATCGCATCGTGTCGTGTCGTGTCGTGTGGTGTCGTGTCGTGTCGTGTCGTGTCGTGTCGTGTCGTGTCGTGTCGTGTCGTATCGAATCGTATCGTATCGTATCGTATCGTGTCGTGTCGTGTCGTGTCGTGTCGTGTCGTGTCGTGTCGTGTCGTGTCGTGTCGTGTCGTGTCGTGTCGTGTCGTGTCGTGTCGTGTCGTATCGTATCGTATCGTATCGTATCGTATCGTATCGTATCCTATCGTATAGTATCGTATCGTATCGTTTCGTTTCATTTCATGTCGAAGCAAAAGAAGTTTGTTATGATCGTGGCAAGTGGCAAACTCTTGTTCTGCCTACCCCTCCGGAATACAGCGTGCGTTTTTGTGACGTAATTTTATTTAGTACTTGCAGCTTGTTACGTGAAGGTTATACCTACCAGTTTTCATCGCAGACCTAAATTAGCCTAAACTGGGAGAATTAGTGCAGTGGCCATTTGTATACAACAATATACAACTTCATTAGTGCCATCACAGTCAAACAATGCGAGCGACAGATGTTCCAGCCAATTATCCTTAAGCCAAGTACACACACACACATACAAGGCAGAAACAAAAAATATATATAAAAAACCCCGACAGCTAAAAAGCGAAGCGGAATTTTTTTTGACCTCGGCAGAGGCAAAACTGAAATTAGCAAATAAAAGGCTTATGTATGCCTGGGATTGAAACTATTTTGACTTATTTTACGTTTGCTCGGCTACTGAGACAGAGGTCGTGGGTTCGATTCGTACTGGGGGCCGCCGTACGTTTGTACAAGTGGTCTCAGTCTGGGTGTATTTTTATGTTTGTGAGGCTAGTTACCATAGTACAGGGTAGCTTAGGTTGGTATTAGGTAAAGTAATTGTCGTGTGATTATGAAAAAGGTATATACAGGTGAAAGTACAAAATTATTAGATATTTTGTGAGGCTTACATTCGTTATCAACCATTGTTGTCCCCACTGCTGGGGTACGGGGCACTGCTGCATAACTTATAATTAAGACAAAAGTAGAACGGCCCATAACATAATTTCGTAAAGTAACAGTTAAAATACCTTTTTTATTTTAATTTTTCTTTCAGCTCTACGAGTATTAAGCTCCTAACTGTGTAATTATCATTCAAATAGTATATCCTTCTAACGCCCAATGTCCTCAGCTGATCACCAAAACAATTGTTATTTTTAGGTCGGGCCTTATCTTACTTACGATAATAACAACATATAAAACACTAACCAAGTATGAGTCGTACTTTCGATCGTTTATAAAGAAACAAACATTTTAAATCGTAACGTGGATCCCCAATACTAAAACACGAATTGGCATCACTCTTGGTTGAACTGAATTTCGTACACAAGGCGCGAAAACCATTGTCCCCTATTGTTTTCGTTGTCGGGTAATGAGGCGCTATCACTTGTTTTATGGCTGAAAAAATCTGCAAAGATGACGTGGATTGTACCCATTGTAAAGTAATTACGCTCTTCTACGCTACATTGTGTCACATAAAGGTGTTGTCACACTTTATGCGGTGTAATTATGTCTGACAGGCGCCAGCACACATGAGTCATCATGATCGTCGTCATGTATTCATTCGTTAGGTCGACACACTTCGACTAAGCGGGGCAGGGTTTTCAATAGTTTTGAAGATTCGTTTGCAAGTAAAAAATTCAAGGGACCCCCGAACTGCAATAAAAGCCAATATAACAACGCCTTCAGGTTGCTGCTGGGGCTGCCCCGATGCTGTATTGCATCGGGGATGTTTGCTGACGCGCGAACGGCTGATTGCCACGCAATAATCCGCAAACGCATAGCATCCCTGATGTGCAGGGTAAGGGTCAGTACCAGCAGTCTCGTGAAGGTGTTGGCTAATCGGATGGACAGCCCCATACAGCGCCACTGGGTGTCGATGCACCCTATGCCGACAAGCAGGAGGGCTGGCTGGGACTAGGCTGTACACTACAGTAAATTTAATAATGTCAATAGTTTACTAACATAGCATAAGACAAATTGTATCACAGTATAGGCCTTGCCTGAAATAAATGAATAATAAGAATAAAAGTGTCAATAATTTAGAGAATTAGCGATACTAAGGGTAGGCGGGTTTGCCATATAATCTATCTGGAGTTAGTACAAAGTATTAGCCTTTCTTACCATAGTAAAGCGCTCGTACTACTAGGCAGTAAGCGCTCGTGGCCTAGTCGATCCGAGTGATTGGAATCAGTCACTTGAGTTGAGCAACAATTTATATTTATTATATTTGGTGCCATTTTATATTTGTTTCTAGTAGTATGCTATGTGAATTTATAAATAATTTTTACGTTTAACTTTGATTGTTTTTATTCTGATTTTGATGGTATAAACTTTTTGTATTCTATTCTATTCTAACAACAAGCGCGGTCAGAAGTGGCATTTTTTTCCGGGCGCTTCCGTGCTTCGCAAGGCACGTGAAGCTGTTGGTGCCGGATGCCATGTAAAGACAGTCGTTAAGCCATTTCAGAAGCCTTATGGGCGGCTTGATGACTTTTAACAGTAAGGCCCGCGACTGTCTTACAATCCTCCCAGACTTGGCCGCCGTGGTGGAGTACGGCCTAACCTTCCTGTCTTGCAGGAAGAGACCCGTGCCCCATCCGTTTGAGCATAAGGGCTGTTATCGACGACTATAGCCTTGCATTTTCACAATCCCCGGAAAATAACTTTAGCAATTGCAATTCCTCTTACTTGTTCATCGCAAACTCATCCCGAACAACTACGCGGATTTTCGTTCAAGTTATCTGTCGGACACTACAGTTAGTAACAAATACGTTTCGGTGAATTTAAATAAGCGCATGCGCATGTCATTCCGTCCAGCGGAACCAATCAGTGATTCACGCCCCCTCGGCTCCGATGACTGCCCTATCGGTTACTTACCAACAAAATGACATACCCATCTGTGTAGGTACAAAGTTCATTTATAAAGTGAAATGTACATTATGTAGTAGCAGTAAGACGTGGATTTCCGCACTCGTAGATGGGCGTAGTAAGAGGTATGAAAATACCTCAATGGCAAGGGTTTCCTCGTAATACCAGTAGTGATTTTTTTTTTATTAGCCACTGATTGCTAATGGCCGTTTTTAAACCATGAAGGTTTTAGTTGTCTAAGATACAGGATTCCTAGTGTACACAATTATCAATTTACAAATTTATCGACGATTAATTATTTATCGACTTTTAAAGTATTATTATTATCTATAATACCTATACAAAAATCTCGTGTCACAGTGTTTGTTATCGCACAGTTTCTTTGATTTTTATGTGTGAATTTGGTTCATATGAGAAAAGGCTAATTAATCTATAATATAAAAATGAATCGCTGAATGTGTTGGTAAGCGCAAATCCCGAGAGCAGCTGAACCGATTGCGCTAATTCATTTTTTAGAATATTACTTGAAGTACGAAGTGGTTCTTACGCAGAGAAAAAAAAATTAAAGAATCGGCTGTTAGGCGGTATGAAGTTCGCTGGGTCAGCTAGTGTAGGAATAAAATACCTTTGCCGGTCAGCTAGTAATTATAAAAGAAGAAGAAGATATACATTTATTTATCGCCACACAGACATATGCAAATCGTAGAATAGAGACAAAATATAAAAAAAAGTAATAAAAAAAAAAAAACAAATACGACAAAACACAGCAAGCGGATACGGGCCATGTCCATGCGGCGGTAAAACGGCCTCTGGCTCAGTACTTGCTGCAGGTTTTTGCCCATAGCACTGATTTTCAGCAAAAGACTGCAAGTGTGTACCTATCAAAACTTTACAACGCATATAAACATATACAATTAAGCAGGAAGAACCAACAAACAGTGCACCAGTCTATTACTAATAAACTCGATCTGAGACTGGCCAGTGTAAATTCATCCAGTGCCTCAGAAACGATACTGAAATGGTTCTCATGTTGTATGTTTATTTAATTACACATTGTTCAGCAAACTTTGACATCACTGAGCTACTAATCCCTCTAGCATTCTCTGCATTATGCTTTCTTTCGAAAGATTAAAGTCTGCTTGTTCACGCCTCTCGTAAAACTTTATTACCAGCATCATAATCAGTTCTCGGTCCACTGCTTTACATAAGCCTCTCCCAACACACCACTGAACCCGATCTTCGGCTCTTCTCTTTCAGTTATTGACCACTGCTTTGCGAAAGTCACCACTCCACCTGGAGGGCGAGTCTCTAAAATGCATAGTTGTTCAATAGTCATACTAGTCAGGTAGTCTAGTAACCAATCGCGTTGCAATAGTATGACCCGTGCTACTTGACTCGGTGCCTCGCACGATTGAATCTTCTTCGCAAGAGATGCCTATTTAATTTACGCGGGTTATACCTCTGGTATTACATTGTACAGTCTGTTAGCTTTTAGAACCTATACCTTGGGCTCTAGAGTAGGTTTCGGTTTTCGCCGAAAGCACACGAGTGTAATACTATTAGCAGGAAGTAGTTTATTTAATTAAGTGTCATATTAGTTCAGATATACACAAATAGGTATATCCGATTCTATCCGATAGTAGCCGAGGTATATTCTAAAAGCTAACAGACTGTACTGCCGTTGCCTCGTAGTCTACGAAATTGAGACAAATAACAATGATTTTCGTGCTTACATCATTCTAATGAAAAACGTCGTAAGTATATCCTACGCCACGTTTGCCGATTCGCTCGTAAAACTTACTCACGGCCTCATCCGAAGTTCGAGATCGACTTTTTAATCTTTAATCCAGTTCCCAAACAGGGTGGGCAGACACACCTGCGGTCTGAATTGCAAACGGCGTTAGGTAATGAATAAAATGCTTGGTGCTGCTATATCTAGGTCACTGTCGAGTGCGGCATGTGTGTGTGTTTACAAACATGACCGGAGGAAAACGGAGCGTGTGTCAGTCAGGCAGGTGACGGGCGTACGCACTCGGTAGCAGAAACGCGCATACTTAAATAGTAAACTTCTTAGCGGGCCGATGGCGCGTCTTCGTGGTGAAAGGATTTTAAAAACCTATTTAAAGGCTAAAAATTCCAGCCATGCCGGGATTCGAACCCGCGATCTCTGGATATCCGTACCAGCGCTCTTTCCAACTGATGTAATGGGTGGCTCACCGGCATCAGTGAAATTTCGAACCTCTTTACAATATTGTTTGTATTACGTAAAGGCAGCGACATCTGGCTGAAGTAATGCATCACTTGCAGCCCCGAGTACGTACTTTGCAGTTCGAAATCGCATATCGCATAAATCGCAGCGATATCAGCATCGAAATGATATCGCTGTACCCACATGATTATATTATTTTTAATGCACTAACCTGTGCTAAGGCCAATTTTATAAACCTATTTAGAGGCTAAAAATTCCACCCATGCCGGGATTCGAACCCGCGACCTCTGGCTCTCCGTGTTTGCGCTCTTTCCATCTGAGCTAATGGGCGACTCAAAGAAAAAAAAAGGAAAAGAAAGAAAAGGATTTGCCAATAAGCGTAAGGGACTCACTGATTGTTGCCCAGTAGGTACAGTGCGCCAGACGTACGGGCTCATTGAGCACATCGTTCGGGGAAGTTGCTTTCGTGCAGCCCGCTTAGACAGACCCGCTTTCCGCACATAGCCTCATCGTTGGGTAGCAATGCTGTGAGATTACTCAATGCACCCTGTCACTGTAGGTCTCCTGAAGGAATTCCGGCTTCTCAATTATAGCGGCCCGCTTTTCCACTCTTGCTCAATAAATGGTCACGCGAATGCAAATGTTTGGCCACTGCCGCTGACATTAGGTGAGGCACTATTTTCAAAAGTCTCTGTGGAATAAGACTAGAAAAATCCAGAATACTCGCAAAGTAGTATGGCGACGCTAGTCACCCGTTTTAAATATCATTCGCGACTTTCCAGCACATTAATTGTCAAATTGTAGATCAATCTAGGCTGTTTGCTATTTTTATTACAGTTTTTAATTTCAGTCTTTTTTAGTGACTTTGTATTATTTGGTTGAATCTATGCCGATTTTATGTAGCCTATGACACTGGCGCAAAACACGACGAATCGATCGAGATATACATACATCATACATATAGTCATATCTGTGTTTTTACAATCAAACATTTAATAAACGCAACGCGCGTCTCACTGACCGAGTGCGTGCGACCGCCATGTGCAAAGGTGATATGATAAATAAAGCACAACACACTCGAAGTGAAGTTGCTATCCTTAATCCCACTGCGGGCACGTTTGCTGACGTCATACTATACAGGGTGACCGGCAAACAGTTTGACTTATTTCCTGTCTGTAACATAACATAACTTAACGTAACCTCACGCCTGTATCTTAGAGGGGTAGGCAGAGACCTGCGACTGCCATTTGACACGATCCTGACAGATCATATTTGCTTCATGTTCATTAGACGTTGCATTTGCACGCCGATTTCGGGTACTTTTCTCTCTGTCTCTAAGAGAAGACGCTGGTCTTCTCATAGAGGGTTATTTTTAAAATTGGCAATGATGGGTGGAGTTTTTTTCCCGCTGCCTTTTTCTCCACTACAATACGGCCCGAAGGCAGCTGCTTACATTTTACATATTGACATTCAGCAAGGAGAATGTGAATGCTTTACGTTGAAATTTGTATTGAATTGAAATCGAAATGCAGAATTAATGCAGTAGAATTGAGGTCCTTGAGAAGTATGTGTACTTTGAATGACAGGATACGCAATAGTCTGATTAGGGAACGTAGTGGACTGAAAGAGGATGTAGTGACTAAAATTGAGAAAGGAATGTTACGTTGGTTTGGACATGTGGAGAGGATGAAGGAAGAAAGATTGACGAAACAAATATATATTGCGAATGTGACTGGGAGGGCTGGTAAGGGACGTCCGACGCCGGCATACATCGACCAAATAGGGGATGTATTAGTCTCCAGGGGCCTATTTAGTGGGTTTTACTAAAGTTTTAGTAAAGTGGTTATTTTGCTAGGGTAATAGGCTGACAAAGTCGGTAAAATTACAGATAAGCGCTGTTCAGTACTGAATATTTATAGAGTATAGACCGGTGGTAAGCAAAGGGGAAGATAAAAAGTACCCGGAACCGGCGTGCGTGCATGCAACGACTTATGAACGTTGATGAAGCGAAGGTGATCTGTCAGGATCGTGGCAAGTGGCAGTCCCTGGTCTCTGCCTACCCCTCTGGGATACAGGCGTGGGGTTATGTATGTATGAATTCGAAATTCAAACGAAAATTCTAGAATTCTTGACGACAGACGCGTTTCGGCTCGCTTAGTTCAATATAACGGCTAACCAGTATCGCCATTTACGATGCTATAGATTGTAAACCGCGCAGAAAGCAGGTTTCCTATTTTAGGTTCTAAAGTGTTAAATTGCCAACATACTTATTAAGAAGTTGGTAGTCGTTTATTTATTTAATTATTTATTTGGTACATTAGCAAAATATTATACATTACACGAAGGTATGGCACAACACGAAGCGCTCGTGGCCTAGCCGAACCGAGTGATTGGAATGAATCACTTGAGTTAAGCAACAACAGGCGCGGTCAGGTACAGGATGGGAGACCGTCCCTTGATTACCGCTGGTGGCATTTTTCCGAGCGCTTCCGTGATTCATGTCATGTAATGGCAGTCGTTAAGCCATGGCAGAGGCCTTATGGGCGGCTTGATAACTTCTGGCAGTAAGGTCCGCCATTGTCTTACAATACTCCACCAACCCGGACTTGGCCCCCGTGGTGGAGTATGGCCTAACCTTCCTGCGATGCAGGAAGAGTGCCGTGCCCCAGCAGTGGGGACATACATGGGTTGATATCGATGGCACAGCACGGAAAGTTCTGATTATATTCCATTATAAATGTACACAGCCTACGTTTACAATAGTAACAGTTATTTAAAAACTTGATACATGCAGGACATATATATTGTATTTATATTAAATTAAGACAGTTTTTAAACTTTTAACTTTTTTTTTCAATGCTATCTTTTTTTATAAAACCTAACAACATTTACTGATTGAAGATCTATCCACTTTATAACTGGCCGACAATGTGTGGAACGGCAAATTGTAAATTAATCCTTAAGTATGCTCTTGTAGCGGCGATAGCCCAGTGGGCTAGAACAATGGACTCGGAAGCGAGAGCACCAGGTTCGATTCCCAGTGCGGGCATGACCAATGATTTGTTTTCTAAGTTACGTACATTTGTGAATTTATAGTAGCAATTCCACTAACGGTGATAGAAAACATTGTGAGGAAACCTGAGTGGCTGAGGTGTTCAAATACCTCAGCGCTTGAAATCCGCGGTGGGCACGCGTGATAATTAAGCCCATAGTATCTCTGAGATAAAGCCTGTGCCTGACAGAGTCCCATAAATGTCCCACTACAGGGCACAGGCCTTCCCTCTGAGAGAGACTATGGGTCACACACTCAGGTTTCCTCACGACGTTTTCCTTCACCCTTAGCGAGTGCTATTAGTATTATAACTTCACAAACGTGCCTTACTTACAAAACAAAGATATCGTTACATGCCGGGATTCGAACTCACCACCTTCCGATCGAGGAACCGGTCTACTACCGCTCCGCTATAAAAAAGGCACTACACATTATTGACTTTGTGATTGACATTTTTTTTTATGTCTTCATTTTTTGCCCGACTCTTCCGGCAAAAAGTCAACTCAGTTAATCCTGATTAATACTCCTTAAATACTCTTGAACTTACAAACTAAATGCAAGTGTAAAAAAGTCGGCCGTTGGTCGAGCTTTCTTGCTCTAGAATTCTTATCTTAAAAACTAGCGCCATCAATGAAAAATATCGAAACTTTATTATTGTTCCAATTATTAATGATGTCAAACCTTTTTAAGCCCCACTGCTGGGGCACGAGTCTCTTCCTGCATCGCAGGGAGGTTAGGCCATACTCCAACACGGGGGCCAAGTCCAGATTGGTGGTGTATTGTAAGACAATGGCGGGCCTTATTGTCAGAAGCAAGCCGCCCATGAGGCCTCTGACATGGCTTAACGACTGCCATTACATGACAGCCGGCAACAACGGCTGAACGTGCCTTGCGAAGCACGGAAGCGCTCGGCAAAAATGCCACTAGTGGTAGTCACGGTTTGGTCACCCGTCCAGCTCCTGACCGTGCCTGTTGTCGCTTAATCCTGGTAGGTAATAGATTCCAATCACTCGGTTCTGCTAGGTTACGCGCGCTTCTAGAAAGTATTCAAATCTACTAATCTCATTTATTCTTTGATATTCATACACGTTTTAAAAAACACTATTTAGAGGCTAAAACATGTTGTTTTTACGTTTTATTCCTTTTTATTACTTCAACGTTTCTCTACCTTAACAAGAGCTGTGCCTACATTATGTGAACAGTACGAAATTCTATGAATATTTTGGTATTTCCATTACGAACAAAAATTATTAAAGTTCTTTAATGCATGAAATTTTTGCAAGAAGGCGAACCTAATGATATTTAGCATTATCCAGCACTAGCTAACCTAAGTTTTGGGGACAAGATTAGTAGGTGCAATTTACAATATAAAATTTACTTATTTAAATCTACATTCTGATATGAAATTTAGTAAAGTGTGGGGATATTACATATTTTAATATTTTTTTTAATTGTCTAGTTTTTGAAATGGATAACTCGTTTAGACAGAGACCAGGATACCCTGTGTCGTGGTAACCAGAAACAGCGAGATTGCAAACATGTAAACATCCAAGACCTGGTGGTTTTTTTGGCCCCAGCCGGGGTTCGAACCCGGGACCTCTCGCAAGGTAGGCAGATGCACTACCGCTGCACCACAGAGGTCATAAATATTTTTTTTTTACCTACATACATAACCTTACGTCTGTGTCCCAGAGGGGTAGGCAGAGACCAGGGACTGCCACTTGCCACGATCCTCACAATCTTCTTCACTTCTGCAACATTCATTAGTCGTTGCATGCGCGCACGGCGGTTTCGGGTACTGTTATCTTGCCCTTAGCTTATACATCCCCTAATTGGTCGAATGAAGGAATGAAATAAAATATATTTTAGAATGAAGGAATGAAATAAAATATATTTTAAAAACCGAGTCAAGGCGCATAGCGCGTAGTCACCCCGCGCGCACAATCTACGACCACTGTCAATACTGTTGCCTCGTCAAAAAAATCGCCGAATTACCGATAGCTATTTCAAGACACGCTCGAGGCTAATTGAAATGCTAAATGCGCCGATAAGTATATTGGTAGAGGTGCGCAGGCGCCGACAAACTATGGCGTTATTCGGAGGTCCATTACACCATTCGAGATTTAGAGTTACCTCCGACTCAAACCTCGTTTTGTGTCCTCTAAACGCGTTCGTGAAGTTTCATGGCGATCTGGCGTGTCTTTGGTAAATAAAAAAATGTTTACATGGGAATCCCCTCGCAACTCAAAGCCTGCCACCGGCTATTAGCAAGCAGGTCAATTGTTCTAGTTCTATGAACTAACGCAATAACAGGACAATCTACTTTGCAAAGATTGCAAGATCCTCTTTATTTAACTCAGCAGGTGAACTGACTATGATAGAGCACACTCTCTTCTATTTCGCGAGCAGTCTATTAATTTTGGAGTACACGGCGCATGCACACTCTCTTTTATTTTACGAGCAGTCTTTTTACGGCGCATGTCGTTTGGAGAGAGAGAGAGAATAAGAGAGTGTTGTTGGGATTTTATGGACGGATATTTGGATGTTAGTTACTCAGGATGTTTTGTTGTTTTTAGTATTGTGCCGTTGAATAAATTATTTCTCTTTCTCTCTCTCAATAATGCCTGAACGGATTCACATGAAATTGGCGTACAGATGAACAAAGCAGGGAGCCGATTCTCGCTCATGCGAATTGAAAGCGTAGACGCAAAATATAAGAAGGCTTAGACATTTGTCGCGTAAAAATAAGATAACTCGACATAATCATTGGACATTTATTTTCTCATTCGAATTCAATCTAGCATGGCGTGGCGTTCAGAATACTGATTTTGGTTGTGCTCGACGTTTTACGTAAAATTCGAGTCCTAAGCCTGAGAGTCGTATCATACGAAATATTTGCTAATGAAGTAAGAATTGGCTCCCAGATCTTTGCCTGAAGCAACAGAGTCGAGACCCAGAGCCTCGATTTTGTTAGTGCATTATAGTACATAGATACATGGTCGAGTCATATTTTGGGGTGTGTTTTCATACCATTGACGCCTAGAAGGTTCGATGTATGTGCGCGCGTAGACTTGAAGCAGCAACGAAAAAAATCGCCACGTACATGCAGGTGTTATTGTACCACAATTAGATGGATAGATAGATAGATAAATAATTTATTCACATAAGACACACACACGTATAAAAGTGAAGCCATAGAAATCTAATTATAAACACACGCACAAAACACGAAGAAAGCATAAAAAAGTAGCATGCATGAAAAGCGAAACACACAAAAAAATTGCCATACACGGTACTAAAATGTATATACTATTGATATTTTTAATGCACCAACCCGTGCTAAGGACAATTTAAAAAAAAACTATTTAGAGGCTAAAAATTCCACCCATACCGGGATTCGAACCCGCAACCTCTGGCTATCCGTGCCAGCGCTCTTTCCAACTGAGCTAAGGGGCGACTCACCGGCATCAGTGAAATTTCGAACCTCTTTACACTATTCTCTGTATTACTTACAGGCAGCGACATCTGGCTTAAGTAAATTGCATCACTTAAGCCATGTGTCGCTGCCTGGGTGGAAAATTGTCCTTAGCACGAGTTAGTGCATTAAAAATAAAAATAGTATAGGTATAAATAATGTTGTCTAATTTTCTTGAAACTTAAAATAAATACTCTTCAACACAATCGACTGAACACGTGTTTCGCCGTTTTTTTTTAATTTAACCCTTAAGGGCGTGATCGGGGTTGCAAAATCTTGTAGCTACTAAAGTCCACGCGGACAGAGTCGCGGGGAAAAGCTAGTAAATAAATGAAACAAGGCCCTGAATTGAGACATAGGATGCTTGACATCCTGGTAACGTGTTCCTAATTTCTAACGTGGGCGTAGCCTCGGGTCAAATCTCGCTTATTTATTGCAGCTTTGACACACGCTAAAAAGTTGTTGGTATTGAGTGTTTGTGCAACGAGCAGAGTCATTGACCCCGCTGCCATTAGAGTCCTATTTGAAAATAAAACAAACAACTTAACCCGTACAACTGGTTGCGAAAAAAAACTGTAAGCCTTTACAGTTAAGTATGTAGGCGGACTTGACAAATAAGATAGCATGCAGGTCCATATGCAAACTAATCTAGTTAGAGGTATGATGGCCGAAAAATACGATGGCCGAACCCCGGCTGGGACAAAAAAACCCCAGGTCTTGGATGTATGTATATGTACGTAGTATGAGACGAGCAACCGACGACGCGAGCAACGTCTCTGCTCACCATTATTAAGCTCTGCGAATCGGAGCGAAACCTGGTCGGACTCTTCCGATATAACAACACCCGTAAGTAGATCCGGACTAAAAGTCTACAACAGGTCTTGGATGTTTACATGTTTGTGATGGCGTTGTTTCTGGTTCTCACGTCACAGGGTATCCTAGTGTGGGGCCAGAAGCAATGTATGTGCCTGTATGTAAATGTTATGTTATGTTCATAACTTGACTTTAATGACTTACTTCGTTGGCGAATTGGCGCACATATAAATCATGAAAGAACGTACACTCTGTTAGCTTTTAGAATATACCTCGGGCTCTAGAGTAGGCTTCGGTTTTCGCCGAAAGCACACGAGTGTAATACTACTTCCTGCGCTGTATAAAACTTTTCTTCACTATTTTGAAAAGTTATAAGCTGTTATAAGTTATATTAGTTCCGATATCTCTATTACACGAATAAATCCGATTTAATCCGATAGTAGTCGAGGTATATTCTAAAAGCTAACAGACTGTACAACACATATGATATAACGTAGTGCCTTAATAACAAAATTTATATGTCTAACTTGCCCCTTTCAATAGTACCTATTCTCGTAAAAGTAGAAATCTATTTACGTACATATGCTAATTCGTAGTCACAATACCACACGCTAATTGTGAAGGAAACATCGTGAGGAAACCCGCGGATTGGTTCGCTCCGCACGTATTGTCTAGTCTTTCCTGTGGGCTAGGCCTATTAAGCTGTCAGGATGGTATAGGTGGGCAAGTCTACACCATCTAAAACCACGTCTCATGCACTACATCATCCGAGTGGTCCCTTCACCCATCTAGTGTGAGTGCAGAGGAGGCATTTGTATAAATGGACGGCGCCCCCAGTGGGAATCCAATCCACGACCTTAGACGTAGTAGTCAGACGCAATACCGCTAGACCAACCAGACAGTTAATGAGACCATATTTTATAACTGATTTACTATTAATATCTTAAAAACCTATTTAGAGGCTAAAAATTCCACCCACGCCGGGATTCAAACCCGCGACCTCTGGCTATCCGTGCCAGCGCTCTTTCCAACTGAGCTAATGGGCGACTCACCGGCATCAGAGAAATTTCGAACCTCTACAATATTCTCTGTCTTACGTACAGGTTATTACGTAAATAGGTTTTTTAAAATGGTCCTTAGCACGGGTTAGTGCATTAAAAACAATATTAATATCTTTTACTTTAATTTTATGTTTGACGAAGCTTTTTGTGGATGAATTTCATTTTAATATGTTGACATTTTTATAGTCATCATCATCGACCCATTATGTCCTCACCGAGGGGTCTCTTCCCTGAGGAAGGTATAGGCCATACTCCACCACGGGGGCCAAGTCCGGATTGGTGGAGGCTTGCAAGACTAGTGGCTGGTCTTACTGTCAGAAGTAAGCCCTCTGACTTGGCCGCCGTACGGCCTCTGACTTGGCTTAACGAATATTTTTGTAGTATTATAATTTTATTTTTATGTTTGACGAAGCTTTATGCACATTAATCTATCGATTTTACTTTATTGCAAACATAAAAATCGTAAAGAAACCAAAATATTGTAATAATTAAATAGTGTACAAGGCGAGCTCATTTCATAAGAGCTTTTAATACGAGCTTTCTAGTTTATCTCTGGTCTTGAATGTTATCTATGTATTTATTGTATTAAATCTATCGTCGAGTTAGCATCTATAAAACAAGTCATTTAGTTGTACTTAGTATAGGGCTAACGAGATCTGAGTAATATGACCAAAAATTTTAGACTTTTAGTCTGGATCTACTTACGGGTGTTGTTATATCGGAAGAGTCCGACCAGGTTTCGCTCCGATTCGCAGAGCTTAATCATGGTGAGCAGAGACGGAGCTCGCGTCGTCGGCTGCTCGTCTCACACTCTTCCGATATAACAACACCCGTAAATAGATCCGGACTAAAAGTCTACAATGTGTTGTGCTTACGAAAGTTTTATGTCCAAAAGTATTTATTTATTTATAATAGATAATTGAGCTTTGACTAAGTACTAAACGATATACACACACTTGTTTCTTATGAGAGCCGCAAAAAAATGAGAATTCAGTGACAGATAACTAACAGTTGAGTAATCAACTTGTCAGTCATACCTGACGCTTAATATTGGTCATTCCACTTGACATGATGCCAAGAATACAGACAAAAGACTGGTACAGGGCGAACAAGATTACTCTTGGTTTTTTATAAGATATATTTTGCTTTAAAATCTATTTAGAGGCGAAAATTCCACCCATGCCGGGACTCGAACCCGCGACCCCTGGCTAACCGTGCCAGCGCTCTCTCAACTGAGCTAATGGGCGACTTACCGGCATCAGTGCAATTTCGAACCTCTTTACAATATTCTCTGTATTACGTACAGGCAGCAATTTGGCTGCAGTAATTTGCATTACTTTGCAGTTAGGCTTTTGCATCGGAATAATATAGCTGTACCCACATGATTATATTAAGCTTGCCTGAAACGCGGTTCAAATGTGTTAAGTGTTAAGTACACTTAGTGCCAAAAAGGCTACTATGACCAAGGAGAATTAATTCTCCTTGCTATAACGTAAAGGATTGTTTAGGTTCAAATGTAGCAATACTACTCGCTGACTGTGAAGGAAAACATCGTAAGGAAACCCTAGTGTCTGAGGTGTTAGCGTACCTCAGCGCTTGCTACGTACAATGGCCCAACTATGAGGCTAATTGCAGAAATCTCAGGTCTAACTAACTATGGTGTCTGGAATTAAACCCAGTACAATGCATGAGTTCTATGTTTTATAATAATTATGTAAACTCTGTTAATTAAGGACTTTAAAACGATGGAGTTTTTTGTTCATTTTTCTTCAAAATGATCTAGATTTTTAAATGGACACTTAGTCTAGAATAAAATTAAAAGGTTTTATTCAAAGTACCGCAGAAACTGGTGCTTAATGAACGTTATTATTTTATACTAGGTGTGCATTTCAAAATCTAGAACATTTTGGAGAAAAAATGGACAAAAAACTCCAAATGTATTTGTAATCCCGATTCCAGTCATAAGGGCGTCTTTGCGACAGAAATGCAAAGATTGACCGTCTGCCAACTGTACATTTTACAGTGGCAGCGTAAACAAAATAAACTCAGCGATCGAGTGGATGAAAAAAATGTCTAAGCAAAAACGAAGTCACCTTGACCGCAGATACAGTTGCTAATTTGGAAAATACCGAGTTTATTATTAACTTTGTAATAGATTTGCTGTGAGACTATTCGTTGTGCACTACGTAGCCGAGTCTTTTTACTTACCTCGTCGGTCTAGCCGTTGAGGCGCTAGGCTACCAAGATTGAGGCCGTGGGTTCGATTCCCACTCGGGGCCGTACATTTCCACAAGTGGCCTCAATCTGGGGGTATTTTCGTGTTTGTGAGGTCCTTGGGCAAAATATTCAACTGTATTTTTCATTTTATCAAAGCTTTGCTGTGAAAAAAAAGTGAAGGAAAACATCGTGAAGAAACATGGGTGTCTGAGGTGATTAAAAACCTCAGTGTTTGAAATTTCCAATCCGTGGTGGGCACGTCTCTCTCTGTGTCTCTCTCTCTCTCTCTGGGAGAGACGTATTACAAAAAAAACCCAGTATGCTTTTGCGGCTAAAATATTATTATCCATCTTCCTAGATGTGTGTCAGGGGAAGCAAGTCTTACCGTATTCTAAGACGTCCCTCGTTCCTAGCCAGAGGTCGAGGGTTCGAATCCCGGCATGGGTGGAATTTTTAACCTCTAAATAGGTTTTTGAAATTGTCCTTAGCACGGGTTAGTGCATTAAAAAGAAATATAATCATGTGGGTACAGCGATATCATTCCGATGTAAAAACCTAACTACAAAGTGGGTACTCGGGGCTGCAAGTGATGCAAATTACTTCAGCCAGATGTCGCTGCCTGTACGTAATACAGAGAATATGGTAAAGAGTTTCGGAATTTCACTGATGCCGGTGAGTCGCCCATTAGCTCAGTTGGAAAGAGCGCTGGCACGGCTAACCAGAAGTCGCGGGTTCGAATCCCGGCATGGGTGGAATTTTTTGCCACTAAATAGGTTTTTTTAAACGTTCCTCGAAGTTTTCCTCCCCTCCACTCTTGCTCAACCGAGGAAAACAGTTTTTTAAAACGTATTAAATTTCCTCCAATCCAGCAAGTCTCTCACTCGAGTCGAGGGATCAACTGTCAAAGCTAAGGTACCTCGGGACCTACCTTAAAGTCTCCTCGAGAAAGAAAAACTTCTGCCTGTCCAACCTTGGCAATGACATCGCCATTGCCAACATAAGAACTAAATTTCCCTTCGAGTTAAACCACAGATTATATTGATTGTACTCACTCGAGTACACTCCAAATACTGACTGGTAATACTCGTTACTCGTTATCAACCCTTGTATGTCCCCACTGCTGGGGCACGGGTCTCTTCCGGCATCGCAGGAAGGTTAGGCCATACTCCACCACGGGGGCCAAGTCCGGGTTGGTGGAGGATTGTAAGACAGTGGCGGGCCTTACTGTCAGAAGTTATCAAGCCGCCCATAAGGCCTCTGACATGGCTTAACGACTGCCATTATATGACAGCCGGCACCACTGTTAATACTAACTCAAGGAAATGTCTCCACCTCTACTCGACTCCACCTCCGAGTTTGTGGAACATCTTGGAATACGAGGAGACTTTGTGGAACGTCTTGGAATACGGGTGTTAATGTTTTATGTCTCAACTGGTTTCCTCTAACTTATATAATCGCTAAAAGCGACGGTTGTTACCTGATCCGTGTTATATCTTCCTTGAGGTTTCTCCTCGTCGGCAGGATAATGTAGCCATTTTCCTACAAATCACGACCGATCGTTGTTAAACCTGTTTCGATCTGCGGTTAGTGCTTATGTACACTCTGCAGCACGTCGTCCATTTCCCTTTTTAACCGACTTCAGAAAAGGCGGAATATCAATTCGACGCGTGTATTACTTTTTTTGTAGTTTTTTTGTCCGTTTTTTCTCGAAAAAGATTTTGAAATGGACACCTAGTTTGACTCGTAACGTTCATTAAGCCGCAGTATCTGCGTTACTTTGAATATGAATGAAAAAACTTTTCATTTCAATTTCTTTTTTGACTGTGTATTTGCATAATTTCTGCGTTTTTATTACTTTAGAGCACATAAGTCGGTTTTTTTAATGTACAATAAAGTGTATCTACCTATCGTCCTTTAAACTCGAGATTTTGAATTCAACCCATTCCGTCATTATCCACAAACCACAGTTTGACTGGTTTTTTCTACCATTTCGTCATTATCCACAAACCATAGTTTGACTGGTAGAAAATGCTAATTACTACCTTTGCACTAAATATTATGTGTTTTTTGCAATAAAGAATTTTAACCAAAACAATCAACCAATCAAATCCACTTATTTTAACGTTAAGCACGTTAGATTCTGTTTGCTGAATGTATATATATATATATATATATATATATATATATATATATATATATATATACATTCAGCAAACACATATATATATATATTGGCCTTTTGCTTTTGCATCTACTTAATGAGATGATTTATACAGCGTCCAATGGTATCTACACTCACACTAGATGGGTGAAGGGACCACTCCGACGCTGTAGTGCCTGGGACATGGTTTTTATAGATGGTGTAGGCTTGCCCAGCACCTATACCATCCTGACAGCTTAGTCGGCCTAACCCACAGGAAAGACTAGTCAATACGTGCGGAGCCAACCAAGCCGCGGGTTTCATCACGATGTTTTCCTTCACCGTTAGCGTGTGGTATTGCGACTAAAAATTCGCAAATGTACGTAACTTTGAAATTAAACAAAGTCATGAATGTATATGTACAATGTAAAGTGTAAGCCGCTGCCTTCGGGTCGTATTGTAGTGGAGAAAAAGGCAGCGGAAAAAAACTTCACTCTCTGACCATATTTTCTCAAGTCATCAATAATGCCGCCGTTTTATGCAGAGTTTTATAGTTTGGGAGCAGTGTGCCTTGATTATGCAACGTATATATCTGTGTGCAAAAACGAAATAACTACTGGACCTTGTACAATTATATCTCTGTCATGTCTCGGATACAATAAAATGCGGTTTCCACTATGTGCGATACATATTAAGCCTCATATGTATTCGGTAGAGGTAGGTAAACACTCCGCTTTCGCATGCAGATTTATGCGTTAAAAGTTATATAATCAAGGCTCAAGATAAGTGATTGAGTTCTGTGGAAGTTATTTATATATTTACTAGCTGTGCCCCGCGGTTTATCGATTTTCCCACGGGAATAAGATATTTTCCCGCAGTAAAACGTAGCCTTTGTGTTAATCCAGGGTATCAGCTAATTTTTGAACTAAAACTTTCGTAAGCACAACACATTGTAGACAACACATCCGGACTAAAAGTCTACAATATCAGCTAATTCCATATCATATTTTATCAAAATGGCTCCAGCCGTTTAGACGTTAAGTAGTAACATTCATACGCATTCAAAAACTTTCGCCTTTATAATATTAGTATGCGTCATTGCAATAAGTGGAAATCAGCTCTGGAGTCGCTAACACATCAGCCTTAACACAGGTGCGTTTTAAGCATACGGTGAGGGCGATTTCGCAACAAATATGTAAAGGTTGATCTGCTACTGTCCTAGGTAATTTACCCTCATTACCCTCTTTTTACGTAGCCTCGGCTGTGCCCCACTGCTGGGCAAAGGCCTCCTTCAAGAAATTCATCGCGTGTTAAGTACATTATAATTACCATTTTTTTTACTTCGATGGAATTTCAAAAGAGAGTTACATTATAAACGTGCCTAATCGCGATTATTTATTAGATAAAACGTAAAGAACTACAATTCCAAAACAAAAAATTGCGGTGTTTTTGTCCGGCTACAAAAAAAACCCCTAGGTCTTGTATGTTTACACGATTGTGATGTCGTAGTTTCTGGTTCCCACGACACAGGGTATCCTAGTGTGGGGTCAGAAGCAATGTATGTGCCTGTAAGTAAATGTTTTTATATAGCCTATATACGTCCATGGCATATGCCTTCTCCCAAAGAGAGAGACAGTATGGGCTTATTTACCGTGCGCACCCAACGCGGAACGGGGATTTCAAGCGCTGAGATTTTTAAATACCTCAGACACTCCAGTTATCTTACGATGCTTTCCTTCACCGTTCAAACGCTTTGATTAAACTAAAGCGACAGTGACATTATTTGTTTTGTTGTGTATTGGACGACCTTGGTGGCGCAGCGGTTTGGCACGCTGACTGTTAAACCGAAGGTCTCGGGTTCGATCCCCGGCCGGGTCAAACCGGGAAACGAACTTTTCTAGTTTATCTCGGGTCTTGGATGTTATCTATGTATTTATTGTATTAAATCTATCGTCGAGTTAGCATCTATAACACAAGTCATTTAGTTGTACTTAGTATAGGGCTAACGAGATCTGTGTAATATGTCCATGAATATTTATTTATTATTATTTATTATTTTGCTTAATAAGGATAACTTCTACACAACACAATCACTTGACAGGAAACCGTGTAATTAGTTTCTGTCAAAACACCTCTTTTTGTAGAAAACCAAGCGTCAAACAGACGCCATTTTTATCATCATTAACCATCATAATATTATCTGTATAATAATATAGTAAATATCTATATAGCATAACAATCATCTCTGTTCTACCTAAACCTCACCTGTAAAGTATCACAGGACCCCGCGACACAGGCTTGACCTAGTGCGGGGACCGCAATCGATCCTACGATCCCTAATTAAGTGAGTGAATTACATTACCTACAATAATGATCGTTATTTGTAACATTAGTTTTGAAGTTAAGGATCACTGTTTTGGTCTAAATAAAGTTATTTGTAATTGTAATCAGCATGAATTCATTTCTGTATTATTTCGCGGGTACTTCCCTCAGTTGACGTTGAAGTTTGAATCCAACAACAGATACAGTCTATTTATTCTTACTTGTCCAATTTAGTAAACAACTGTGACTTTTTAGTCCAAAACTGCCATATTTCCATAAATGAAGTAACTTGGAACACTCTTTTAGATAACACGCTGCCAATTTTATAAACATAGTTCATGATAGTTCATGAATTTGCGAGAAAATGTCTAGTTTAGGCATCTAATCTCAATTTTAAGGTTAGAATCTTGTTTACTAAATTGGACAAGTAGGAATAAATAGCCTGTACACCGCTTTATACATAAATAAATCACACTTCACGACACACTATCACATCACACCACACTAATATTATAAAGGCGAAAGTTTGTGAGAATGTTTGTTACTTAAAACTGTTTTTGTACGGATTTATGCTCGTTTATTTTATTACATTATTACAATTTTCCGACGTTTCGGCACTTTTTCAGGTGCCGAGAGTCATCCGAGATCACGGCATCTGAAAAAGTGCCGAAACGTCGGAAAATTGTAAAAATGTAATAAACGAGCATAAATCCGTATAAAAACAGTTTTAATTATGTCTAGTGCTCGTGTTAACCTTAGAAAATACTGTGTTTGTTACTTCTTCACGTCTAAACGGCTGGATGGATTTTAATAAAATTTGGTATGGAGTGAGCTCACACTCTTAACACATACGCTACTTTCTACTGCGGGAAAATGTCTTACTCCCATGGAAAAATCGATAAACCGCGGGTAACACGGCACAGCTAGTAATAAATAACTTCCACATAAAATAATCACTTATTTGGTCCCAAACTAGGATACCCTGGGCTACGGGAACCAGCCAAGGGAGCACAAGGTCAAGATAATAAATAAATAATTATAAAAATTCCTGGACATATTACACAGATCTCGTTAGCCCTATACTAAGTACAACTAAATGACGTGTGTTATAGGTGCTCACTCGACGATAGATTTAATACAATAAATGCATAGATGACCCGAGACAAACAAGTAAAGTTCGTTTCCTTGCTGACCCGGCCGGGGATTCAACCCGAGACCTTTGGTTTTACAGTCGGAGTGCTTAGTGCGAGTTTTTTAACTACTCGATCGCGTTAACGTAAACTCATATTTCTATGGCATCGAGGAAGCGCCACCTAGCGACAAGTATGGAAATTAAAATTGCTGAGTGCGAGTTGTAATGGTTTACGTTGAGAAGTGAACACGTTTACCTGCCAAAACACGAATAAACGCGAGTGCGAGTTGTACTGTGACAGCGTTTTGCCAGTTCGAACGGTTAACTTACTCATACTCACTACTCAATGCTCGATTAACGCGGTAGTAAAGTTATTCGATTGGATCTGTCAAACTAGCACTAAGCACTCAGAGTGCCAAACCGCTGCGACACCGAGGCCGGAAAAGTTTAAAAGATAAAAATTTTATGCCTATCGGCTATCGGTTAGCGGCATCTCGCTTTACACCTTAAGATAAAGCAAGATGCCGATAATGGCACAAAATTTTTATCGTCACGTTGTGCTCCCGTAACAGATAAGATTCCATCAGCAACATGGAAATACACTCAGACACGCCATTTGCACAAATAACCTGCATCTTACATAAGTTTATACGAGAGCCCTCTTCGTCTTCTTTATGTTGTGATTTTTATAAAACATTAAGAAAATGCCGTTTTAGATGATCTTATGTCGGTCTACATCTTTATCAGTTTTGTTCTATTTTGTGTTTTGGCAATAAATGTAGTTCACTTTCACTTTCTTAATAGAGATTTGCAGTCAGCTCCTTACAACGCTCTCCGTTCAGTGAACAGTTCTTTCGCGGTTTTAAAACCGGTCAATTCTTCGATTCAACAACATGCTATCCTTATTCTGGGCCTTCTCCTTCCTTCCACTTTTCCTATCATGGAGCAGCACATCATATGCTCCTAAGCCCTGGCGTCCTCTACATAGGACATCACGCATAAAACTCTTAATTCACACCCAATGATTTAATAGGGAATCTTGCATGATACCACTACACCAGCAGTGCTTAGCTTGCTGTGTGGTGTCGGCCTACAGAATAGCACCCACCCAAATTCTTCCCGCGGATGTCGTAAAAGGCGACTAGGGGACACAAACTGGGAGGAGGGCAGCAGCGCCCCCTGCCGTACAATTCCACCAAACTGCGATCCCCAACCCGCATGCCCAGCGTGGGGATTATGGGCACTACCCCCCAATCATGGCACAACCTTGCGCTATGGCGCTCATTGGGGGAGGGCTATGTCCAGCAGTGGACTAATATAGCCTGAAGAAGAAGAACATTTAGCAGAGAGTCCGGAATACTTACTGTTCCAGGTCCAATATTTTCCTCGCGTTTTTTTGACCAAAGGCTTCAAAATCTACGTAATTTTAGAAGACTTGAAGTAACTTTTACCTCCAGGGCTCAGAAGGACATAAGAGCAGAGACAAAGAATGGACTTAATCAGTGTTAAGGTACACTGTGAAGCCCTCGTGGCCTAGTCGAACCGAGTGATTGGAATCGATCTCTTGAGTTAAGCCACAACAGGCAAGCGCAGGATGGGTGACCGACCTGGGACTGCCGCTAGTGACATTTTTTCCAGCGCTATCGTGGTTCGCAAGGCACGTTAAGCCGTTGGTGCAAGCTGTCGTGTACGGCAGTCGTTAAGCCACGTCAGAGGTCTTATTGACGGCTTGTTAACTTCTGACATTAAGGCCCGCCACTGTCTTCTTTACCAACCCGGACTGGGCCCCCGTGGTTGGCCCCCGTATGGCCTCACCTTCCTGAACAGCGATGCAAGAACAGACTCGTGCCTCAGAAGTGGGGACATATAAGGGTTGATAGCGAAGGTCCACTATCGATTGACTTTATAGGAATCACCGAACTGAAAACATGCAAAGTTGTGCCCCAAAAAATATGCTCGAATTTCATCACCGTTAATTTATTTATCCACCGACCCGCATCGAACCCAGACCTTCACCTTACAAACCGGGTCGGCAAAATACCCGCTTGTTATTGGTACACAGATACAACTGCTTTATGCACGCCACGATATCAATGGATTGACTGTTTTCGTTGTTTTGGACGATACGTTACGTCTGTTGCGTAAGGCTAAGCGCGCACGGGTTACTATTGTCACCGTGACTGTTTCGTCACTCCGTAGATATGTATGGAGATGCGCGAAATGTCACCCAGTTGTCACGTCGTAACATACGCGCATCTCCATACATATCCACGGTCTTGATAAGAGTGACGAAACAGTCACGGTGACAAAAGTAACCCGTGCGCGCTTAGCCTTGTGTTACTCCAATAGAAAGTTAGCATAAGATAAGAATATTCTTTATTGCACACAAGAAACAAAACTACAGAAATAAAAGTGACAAATTTATCTTTTACAACACCTTTTGCATAGTTTTTGCGATTGCATCGACCAAACAACTGTCCTATTGATTAAAATAATTAAGTTATTCGTGAAAACCTCTAACTCGTTATTTAATTGCGCAGTTTAATTACTAATTCTAATAAAGTCAGCTTCTCATTCGAAAGGTCGTGTGTTTGATTCCCGGCATGAACCAATGACTTTGTTTCCGAAGTTACGTACATTTTTGAAGTTATAGTAGAAAAACCACTCACTGACTGTGAAGGAAAACGTCGTGACGAAACCTGAAGTGTCTGAGGTGTACACACACATGAGCGTTTGAAATCACAAATCCGCGTTGGGCACGCGTGGTGATCAAGCCCATACTCGCCCATAATTGTGAAAAATATCCTTTGTTAATAACTTCAATGACGTGTTCATTCGTACAGGGTTTAAGCAATGGAAACAAATTCCATCTTCTCGCACGGGTGAACCCATACTGGCCGGTTAACTGTGACTCAACAGTTTTATCCGTTCGTAATCATATGGAGACAGACCCTGATTATATCACTCGTCTCCTGATTATAGACGTTTTCAACTTCAGTGATAAAGTTGATGACGATGACCTTAGGGAAGAGGTGTACGTATGTGACAACTGCTTTAAGTTTACCGGACTTTGGACAATACGTCCTTCTAGATTTTTTTCCTATTTTCGGCCATATTTCTTTACCAGGATTGTTTGATCTTATTTATTCCTATAGAAATGAGGTTCCTCCGGGGTCTGAATTAGGTCAAGATCTGTTTAGGAGAGTCATGAGAAAGACAAAAGAAGTTATAAGGTGGTGTTCATTATTTGTTTAAACCTTATGTCTGTGTGTGTCTCAAACCGCAAATCAACTTTACATTTATTTCTTTATTTAATATTCGGCAGACTAACAGCACATAACAAAAAGTAACAAAAACATTAAACATACAGAAGGCCAATTATAAGTCTCCACTTATAGAAAAAAATTAAGCACTCAAAGCAAAAATATAGTGACAGTTTAAAACACTACATTATTTCTTAAAAAAAATTCAACCAACAAAGAAATCTGCACTAAGTTTATCCCTCAAGCTTTGGACTGATTGGATATCTATCTATTTGTCCGTGTTAATCGATTTTTTTTGTTTATATATTGTTCATTTTCTCTCACTCGTATAGATTTAAATTAGATTTATACTCTCTCCCTTTCCGAGAGAAGATCTGTGCTCTGTAGTGGGACGTATATAGGGTGCATTTCTGTAATGTAAATATCGGTGTATCTGACTAAGAGGTCGCTACAAACAATTTCTTCGTTTAGATATAGTTTCTTTAATTACTTCGAATACATAGATAACATCAAGACCCGAGACGAACTAGAAAAGCTCGTTTCCTAGTTTGACTCGGCCGGGGATCGAGCCCGAGACCTTCAGTTTTACAGTCAGCGTGCCAAACCGCTGCGCCACCGAGGCCGTCAAAACGATAATGATTTTCATGATTTTGGTAGGTAGGCACAGGTGTGTGATTTCAAATGATTGTAAACAGTCATGTTACCGCCCCCCCCCGCCTCCCCGAAACGCTTTCCGGTCAAACGGTGCCGTTGTAGGGGCAGCGCTGTATTTGATCACCTCAAACACTCAGCGGTTTCCTCGCGAGATTACCCTTCATTTCAGCGCGTGGTCTATGGTGCTTGTCGTTTTTTTCCCCGTTCTCTAGGACACAGCCCGGAGCTGTAATTGCTGGATATTAGGCCTCTGCCGGAGCGACCTTGGCTGTCTTAATTACGCCATTAGTTCCGCGCGTTTGGTTCGGCTTCCCGCTCTCTATTTATACTGTCGCTCGCTGATGTTTGCGCATCGCTCCTGTTTGTCACCGAAGGTAAAATCACACTCATCCTACATATGACTGACTGACTGACTTATTTATCTAGCCTTTATATCGATATCTACCCTTGTATGTCCCCACTGCTGAAGCACGTGTCTCCTTCTCCATCGCAGGAAGGTTAGGCCATACACGGGGCCAAGTCAGGGTTAGTGGAGGGTTGTAAGACAGTGGTGGGCCTTATTGTCTGTTTTTTATGTAACCTCGACTCACTGCTGGGCAAAGGCCTCCCCTTTTGCCTCCCACTCCTCCCTGTTCATGGCCACCTCCTGCCAACCCGGCAAAACGGTCGTGAGGTCGTCCCGCCATCTCCGCTTGGGTCGGACACGTTTGCGATATCCGTCGCGCGGAACCCAGTCTGTGACGATTTTTGCCCACCTCTCTGGGCACATACGGCTTAGGTTCGTTATCGTTATCAACCCTTGTATGTCCCCACTGCTGGGTACGGGTCTTTTCCTGCTTCGCAGGAAGGTTAGGCCATACTCCACCACGGGGGCCAAGTCAGGGTTGGTGGAGGATTGTAGGCCTTACTGACAGAAGTTATCAAGCCGTTCATAAGGCATCTGACATGGCTTCACTACTGCCATTACATGACAGCCGGCACCAACGGCTTAACGTGCTTTGCGAAGCTTGAAAGCGCTCGGAAAAATGTCACTAGATGTAGCCACGGGACGGTCCCCCATCCAGCACCTGACCGCGCCTGTTGTTGCTTAATTCAAGTGATTGATTCTAACCACTCGGTTTGACTAGGCCACGAGCGCTTCAGCCTTTATAATGTCCCAATATAAAGGCTCGTCTAGATGAACTTTACGCCTAAAACCTTCATTCATTGTGCACTTACAACATTTATGGTCAGCTGTACTCTGCTTAGTGTGACAGAATATTCAAAACGAAATTCGGTTTTGCTAGCCATATAAGAGCCCATCTAAGGAGATAGCTTTGATCACCTTTGACAGATACGACTCGCAGGACATACATACATTCTTTCCCGGACCAGTCGTTTGATTCATCAGAAATTGCTACCCGCGGTGGGCACGCGGGGTAATTAAACCCATACTCTGAGAAAAGGCCTGCGCCCTGCAGTGGGACATTTATATTCTACATAAAAAAGTGTATTAGCTTTTTTTCCTTCTGTGAGATTAATGTGGCTGTGGTGTATGACGTCAAAAGTAATCCTTGAGGAAATGTAGGAATTTCTTGAGCTAATATCGTATTGTTTTGTGTGTGGACAAGATAACAAATCTAAAAATCGCATGACTCATAAGACGCGAATGACGTCAAAGGAAATTACTTAATAAAACGATAACGTGTGAATCCAGATTCACTTTGACGTAATAGTTAGTACCTACTTAAGTGATTTGAAGTGGTGATAATGAGAAATGACGCGAACGATAAATGGCTGTTGCATAATTTAAAGTAAAGAAGGTAGCCAAGATAAAATTAAAAATGGATCTAATTGATGACGTTAACAATCACGAAAAAAAATCTGGAAATAATATTTTTTTAATCTAAAGTCTGCTGCTGTATATTGATATCAACCCTTGGTATGGTACTGCTGGGGCACGAGTCTCTTCTACTCCGCCACGGGGGCCAACACCGGGTTGATGGAGGATTGTAAGACAGTGGCGGGCTTTACTGACAGAAGTTACCAAGCCGCCCATAAGGCCTCTGACATGGCTTAACGACATGACAGCCGGCACCAACGGCTTAACGTGTCTTGCAAAGTACGGAAGCGTTCGGGAAAATGCCACTAGCGGTAGTCACTGGACGGTCACCCATCCTGCACCTGACCGCGCTTGTTGTTGCTCAATTCAAGTGATTGATTCCAATCACTCGGTTCGCCTAGGCCACGAGCGCTTAGGTGGCCCGTCCAAACTCAACAGTTTGGTTCTGAAGCGCAGCATTGTACGTAGGTCACACTATCACTTTGCGTAACTTAAAAAACAACATGTTACAACCAAAATTCCTTGATTTTCAAACTAGTGTGAAGTAAAAGGCTTTTCACAATTAAAGTGGGCTGTTATGTGTTCTTACGGTTTCATAAATTTATTTTATTTGTTTTAAGATGTTTATATGTATTTGGTGCTTTGTTAATAATAATTAGTAAGATAATATTTCGATGAATAATGTTTGTTGATATTGTGTTTATATTGGCCTTTTTTTTTGCATCTACTTATTGAGATGATTTATACAGCGTCCAGTGGTATCTTCACTCACACACTAGATGGGTGAAGGGACCACTCCGACGCTGTAGTGCCTGGGACATGGTTTTATAGATGGTTTTTAGGCTTGCCTAGCACCTATACCATCCTGACAGCTTAGTCGGCCTAGCCCACAGGAAAGAAACCATGGACTGGCAAGCGAAAGCCCCAGGTTCGATCCCGAGTGCGTGCATGTACCAATGACTTTGTTTAATTTCAAAGCTACGTACATTTGCGAATTTGTAGTCGCAATACCACACGCTAACGGTGAAGGAAAACATCGTGAGGAAACCCGCGGCTTGGTTGGCTCCGCACGTATTGTGTTTAGTTATATTTAAATTATGGTAATTCAATTCAATTCAATTTAATTGACATCAACTCAATCAATTAATTTAATCCAATTCAATTAATCAATCAATCAGTACAACTCAATTAAATTTAATATATAGTTTTATTAAAAATGTTATTAAAATTGTCTATAAATTGAATTATTATTATTATTGTGTGTGATTATTATTATTATTGTGATTATATATTTTGGCGACCGCTGAAAATCGGCGTCATGGTCTCCATCGATCATGGCATATGCTGAGCGGCGGCCATTTTGGTGCCATGTCTTATTTACATTCTAAACCATTATTGTTTTTGATTTGATTCTGGTACCAAATAAACGTTTTCTATTCTATTCTAAAATATTATGTTTAATGCTTTTCAAAATACTTTGTAGACTTTTAGTCCGGATTTACTTACGGGTGTTGTTATATCGGAAAAGTCCGACCAGGTTTCGCTCCGATTCGCAGAGCTTAATCATGGTGAGCAGAGACGGAGCTCGCGCCGTCGGTTGCTCGTCTCACACTACGGGAAAGCGCGCGGCGCGCCCGCGCCGAGATAGGTGGGGCGGGTGCCGACACTGGCTGCGGGGGATTCCCGCTGGCTTGCGCCGCAGCGCCTACTGCTTTCCCGTCGTCAATGTCACTAGCCATTTCAAAATACTCTTGTTTTACTGCTGCTCCGACTCTCCAAGGTTTGCTGGAAGAAACTCTTACAGAGATAAGCTCGCCTTTGTGCATGTTATTTCTAATTTAATGTCCTATTTAATGTTTCCTGTGCAATAATGTATAATAATAATAAATCAGGTAAAAAAACTCTTCCTCCTTCGGAACCCTCCACTACGCGCGTTCTGACACGCACTTGGCTAATTTTTTTTACTGATAATCCGCCTTAAGACAGGGTGGCCAGCGCAGAATAAATCCTTGACAATAATCTAGAAAACTCTTAAAAAAGTTGAGGTCACGGTATCTTTACAGTCTAGCGTTTTTCTCTCATTTACGCTCCAATTAATTTATATTGTTTAGTTTGGACTACAAAAGTCACTAGATCTCATCGCTGCTAGTCTTTTCCGGATAATTTGCCTTTATAGTGCGAATTTGATAACAAAACAAAGTACGACATTCACAGTTTGATGAGTTCTTTGTTAATAGGCTTGGCAATGTCTATGTGACTTCTGTGGCGCAGCGGGAGTGCATCTGCCTGCCATGCGAGAGGTCCCGGATTCGAAGCCCGGCTGGGGATAAAAAAAACCCCAGGTCTTGGATGTTCACATGTTTGTGATGTCGCTGTTTCTGGTTCCCACGACACAGTGATCCTAGTGTCGGGCTAGAAGCAATGTATGTGCCTGTATGTAAATGATATGTTATGTTACCTCCTCAAAGCACAGGGTTTGCTCAGAAAAAAATTTTACCTCCATAGTATAAGCTGTCGAATCGCTCGTAGCCTTGGCTGCCTGAATGATCTTAAACAATCACGAACGTTAAGCAATATTGGGCTCGTTGAGTGCATGGATGGGTGACCGTCTATGACTACCGCTAGTGGCATTTTTCCGAGCGTTTCCGTGCTCCGCAAGGCACGTTGGTGCCGGCTGCCGTCGAAACATGGCAGTTGTTAAGCCAAGTCATAGGCCTTAGGGCGGCTTGAAAATTTCTGACAGCAAGACCATGCCTTAAAAGCCGCCACCAATCCGGACTTTGCCCCCGTGGTGGAGTATTTGCAGCCGGACTTTGCCCCCGAGGGGCACGGCACCTAAGGAAGGGGTAGGCCCCCTTCCTTAGGTGCCGTGCCCCTCGGTGGGGACAAGTTTGACGATGATAAGTTTAAGCTGTAATCTGACCAATCACATAAATAACTGATATAAAATAACCAATAACAACCCGACTCACGGTATCACGGTATCTTCAACATCGACAATTTTGGTTCTGGAGTGCAACGAATTTTGTCTAACATGTATGTAATTCTATTTTCTAGTGCTCCCATAGAGCTAGACCGCAAGTACAAGCAATCATATCAAATGTTTGAACGAAAAAAAATTCTAAAAAAAAGTCGCCCGTGACCCAAATGACCAGAATTCAGGCGTGTTAAGTTCCATGTGCCGGCGACTGTACTTTTGATGAGCGGCAACCACAAACCTGTAAACTAATAAACGGTGCTCGAAGGTCGTGTGACAATACGCCATATTTTATTGCACCGGCCGCGCACGACAAGATGCAGCTGAAAAACTGTGAAGAAAAAATTCGCAAGAGAATTATAGAATAACATTAGCAGGCCCCAGATTCTGTGAACGCGTGAGTTTTTGGGGTGCTAACTAAATACGGCCATTTAAGGCGGAAATTTCTGTGTGGTGTCGGTCTAGAGATTAGCACCAACCCAAATTATTCCCGCGGGCGTCGTAAAAGGCGACTAAGGGACACAAACCGAGGGGTGGGCAGCAGCGCCTCCTGCAGTACAATTCCACCAAACTGTGATCCCCAACCCGCATGCCCAGCGTGGGGATTATGGGCATTACCCCCCAATGATGGCACAACCTTGCGCTATGGCGCTCATTAGGGGAGGGCTATGTCAGCAGTGGATTAATATAGCCTGAAGAAGAAGAAGAAGATGGCGGAAATCGAATAACGTCCTAGGTTATTGATCCTAGGTTCTAGGCTAAATGTTCCAAAAATAGTCGACATAATAGTTAGTACACATTTATAGCGACATGCTTGAGATAATCACAGAATATCTAATTGTATATTCTTGAAATGAAAAGGTTTTGTTCGAAGTAGCGCAGAAACTGCGGCTTAATGAACGTAACAATTCAAACTAAGTGTCCATTTCAAAATCTAGATCATTTTGGAGAAAAAATGGACAAAAAACACTCCAAACTTAGTCTTCAAAGTCCTTAATTAACAGAGTTTATATAATTATTTTATAACTTCTGACAGTATGTCTTACAATCCTCCACCGACCCGGACTTGGCCCCCGTGGTGGAGTAAGGCCTAACCTTCCTACGACGCAAAAAGAGACCCGTGTCCCAGCAGTGGGGACATACAAGGGTAGGCATCGATGGAATTAGCGATGAGATGGAGGATTGTAAGGCAGTGGCGGGCCTTACTGTCAGAAGTTATCAAGCCGCCCATAAGGCCATACCAAATTTTATTAAAATCGCTCCTGCCGTTTAGACGTAAAGAAGTAACGAACATGCACACTCAGAATTCTTCGCCTTTATATTATTAGTGTGATATTAATAATATTATGTGATGTAATGTTACCGCCCTACATACGCAACAAAAAGTGTTTTGCGCAGATGGTTTTGTACAGTATGTAATTTTCATGAGAATGGCAAGCAGCAGACTCTACGTACACCCTCGATTCACTCGTGACTGGCCGCTTTACATACAAACAGACAAACAGACCGACGTGACTGCACCGAAGGACAATTTGGTATTAAATAACACAGTTTGCGTAATAAAGTGAGGTGATAAAAAATAAGATTAGAACCTGTCTTTGGGGCAATGGGCCAGACGGTAAACATTGTAAAACAACGTATCTATACAGGTGGCAATTAAATACTCATATTAAATTGTCTTTTAAAAACCTATTTAGAGGCTAAAAATTCCACCCATGCCGGGATTCGAACCCGCGACCTCTGGCTATCCGTGCCAGCGCTCGTTCCAACTGAACTAATGGGCGACTCACCGGCATCAGTGAAATTTCGAACCTCTTTACAATATTCTCTGCATTACGTACAAATAGGTTCTTAAAATTGTCCTTAGCAAGGGTTAGTGCATTAAAAATAATATAATTAAATTGTCTTGTCAAGCCTAACTGTTAAGGAAAACATCGTGAGGAAACCCGCGGCTTGGTTGGCTCCACACGTATTGACTAGTCTTTCCAGTGGGCTAGGCCGACCAAGCTGTCAGGATGGTATGGGTACCGGGTAAGCCTACACCATCCAAAACCATGTCCCTTCACCCATCTAGTGTGAGTGAAGATGCCACTGGATGCTGTATAAATCATCTCATTACGTAGATGCAGAGGCCAATTTTGACAAGCCTACTCCATTTTAAAAACCAATGTCACAAGCACTGCAGCATCCGTGTGGTCAGTGTGAGTGAAGTTGCCACTGGACGCTGTAAAAATCATCTCATGCAAAGGCCAAAGTTTTCGATTATTTTTGAACTAAAACTTTCGTAAGCACAACACATTGTAGACTTTTAGTCCGGATCTACTTACGGGTGTTGTTATATCGGAAAAGTCCGACCAGGTTTAGCTCCGATTCGCAGAGCTTAATCATGGTGAGCAGAGACGGAGCTCGCGTCGTCGGTTGCTCGTCTCACACTACGGGCAAGCGCGCGGCGCGCCCGCGCCGAGATAGGTGGGGCGGGTGCCACGACGTCGGTACGGAGTAGATCCGGACTAAAAGTCTACAATGTTTTCGATTATGATCTTACTGCGAAATTAATACTATTACTACCTTATTGATTCAGCACTAATGTTATTTTTTTAATCTTAGCACAAGAAACACAAAAAGCGCAATAAAACTCTCTTGTTTTTCTGTCTGTCAATTAACAATTACTTTAAAACCTATTTAGAGGCTAAAACTTCCACCCATGCTGGGACTCGAACCCGCAACCTCTGGCTAACCGTGCCAGCGCTCTTCCAACTTCACAGCTAATGGGTGACTCACCGGCATCAGTGAAATTTCGAAGCACTTTACATTACTCTCTGTATTACGTAGGTTTTTAAATAATATAATAAAAATAATATAATAACAATTTACTTCCTTAATTTCCCATAGTAAAAGTTATTCGTGGTACCGCAATTTTTGTTACACCATATATCTGGTTTTGAAAGGTCTTTTCAAGACTCTAAAACAGTGTGATTTCTAACAAAGAGTCTCAAGTGAAAACTCAACAATCACGATTCCGTTTCGATACGCGGCCCATTTTCATTTTTACATATTTTACGAAACCCCGCGTGCAGTCGTGGCCGAAAGTGTTAGCGGCCGGCGCATTTAACACAAAAGACATACAACACTGACACTGTGCTTCTTGGATCATCATTATCGTCAATTTGAGGGTGTAGAAATGGGCTCTTTAAGTTTGGGAGTCAAGTTTCTTGTTGAAACTATAATCTGACTGGAAGCAGACGGAGATTATTAATTTCTCGTTAACCATCAAAATTCATTCCGTTCATTAGGGGAGGGCTATGTCCAGCAGTGGACTAATATAGCCTGAAGAACAAGAAGAAGAGAACCATCAGCCTCGGTGGCGCAGCGGTTTGGCACGCTGACTGTAAAACCGAAGGTCTCGGGTTCGATCCCCGGCCGGGTCAAATTAGGAAAAGAACTTTCCTAGTTTGTCTCGGGTCTTGGATGTTATCTATGTACTTATTGTATTAAATCTATCGTCGAGTTAGCACCTGTAACACAAGTCATTCAGTTCTACTTAGTATAGGGCTAACGAGATCTGTGTAATATGTCCATGAATATTATTATTATCAAAAATATGAGAACGCACTTGGGTGAGCTACGTATCTTCATGATAGATTATTGACTCTGGTATCATGGTATAGATACAGATTGATGGTTTTCTGTAAGTACAAATAATTTTAAAACCAAATTAAAGTGTCTATTAGAACAAAAAGTTTATTATAATATAACAGAATTCTTGACAGATGATAATTTCAGCTAAGACATTGACTGACATTCTAATATAATTTGTATTTTAAATTGACATTTATTCTGGTTATGTTTACACAATTTGACATGTAACAAAAATTTAACTTATTCATTAGTTTTTAATTTTTTTATTATTTTCATTTTAATATATCATTAACTCTATTTCAAATTGACATTATATTTTATTACTCTGAAAATTTTTAATTTGAATTTGTTGACATTTTTATATTATTGTTTCTAATGGTGGTGCCTTTTTTATAATTTGTACGCCTCATCAGGCAGAGCATGTATAGAATTAATTATTTTTTATATACATCCTATCAATGAACTCATGCTTCACAAATAAAAATTTTTGTCTTTGTACCATTAGCCAGTGCTATTGCTACTATAGTTTTTTTTATTCATATTTTATCACAAAACTTGTATCGTGGTGACTGTTGCAAATGTATCGCCTAGCTGTCAAATCCCATACTAATTTAACAGACGATTGGAATGCGTGTAATACAGGGGCATAACATTCGCTAGAGAGTTCTCATTACACACGAATGCTCAAGTCTATCAGCAGCTTAAGTATCACCCGTTATCTTGGTTGTATCAACGGGCGAGCGAGATAACTTCAGACAATTGTGAGTACTTCTTGACAGAATGTATGTTTAGTCATGAAGTAGAGACCCACTCTGATTGAGCAATGAAAATATTTAATACTCGTCGTCGTCGTCAGGCTATACTAGTCCACTGCTGGACATAGCCCTCCCCTAAAGAGCACCACGTTGTGCTATCATAGGGGTGAGGCCCATAATCCCCACGCTGGGCATGCGGGTTGGGGATTTAATACTCAAATATATCCAATGATCTAGTTATATTTTAACAGTATTTGGATGAACGAACCTAAGGACGAGTACATCATAATGTTTTTTTATTAAAAATAGCTGGAGGCATATATTTTAAACGATCTACTACTTAAAACACGTTCAATGTTATAATTATTTTCAAAACTGAAAAAGTTTCGCCAATTTCAAACGTGATGAATTTTATTCCTTTAAATTCCTGTCACTTAACTTTAATAATAATACTTTTGCAGTGCATGAAAATAAAGGTAATTAATTAAGATACTGATTATATCACGTGACACAAGTAGTGAATGTGTAAGGCGTCTGCCTCTCTATAACCCCGTTTTGCAAAATATTTTTATATTTGCCTTACATGTTTGTGGCCCCCAATGCCAGCAGTGTTTTTTCTACATTTATTTCGTTTTTTTTTTTTGTGTAAACAGGGTGCAGTTTAGTATGAGACCACGCCATTTTAACGCAACGTGAGTGTCATTGGAAGTAGTTTGTACTGATGAGTAGAACCGCCTATTTTTAAGTAAATAAGAACTTCGGCACACCCTGTATAGATTGCTTACAATAAGTAACGCTATTAGCTAACTTAGTAAGTCGTCTTCACGGCTAATTCTTCGAGTTATATTTAACTCTGCGCTGAAAGGTTGATTACGTATGTTTCCCTCAATAGAGATAGACTGCAAGCAACACGTACAGTTAACGAGAAAAGTGTAATCTAAATTCAAGAAACTGATAAGTCCGTTGAAGCGCTCGTGGCCTAGTCGAACCAAGTGATTGGAATTAAGTTAAGCAACAACAGGCGCGGTCAGGTGCAGAATGGGTGACCGTCCCGTGACTACCGCTAGTGGCATTTTTCCGAGCGCTTTCGTGCTTCGCAAGGCACGTTAAGCCGTTGGTGCCGGCTGTCATGTAATGGCAGTCGTTAAGCCATGTCAGAGGCCTTGTGGGCGGCTTGATAATTTCTGACAGTAAGGCCTGCCATCACTGTCTCCACCATCCCGGACTTGGCCCCCGTGGTACCCCCGTCGACCCCCGCCAACCTTCCTGCTATGCAGGCAGAGATCCGTGCCCCAGCAGTGTGGACAGACAGGGTTGCAATCGATCAGTCCGTTAGTTAGACCTGAGATTTCCGCACTGAGCTTCATAATTCGGCCATTGTACGTAGCAAGCGCGGAGGTATGTTTACACTTTAGATTCTAGGGTTTCCTCAAGATGCTGTCCTTTAAAGTTAGCGAGTGGCATTTCTATGAGTAGGTACTATAACTTGACAGATGTTAGCTTAGAAAACAAAGTCATTGGTACACGCCGGAATTCGAATTACAATTATAGGTATCAAACAGATCGTATTTGTCCTCTGCTAGACACAGGCCTTCCCCAAGGCACGCCGCTTCTCGGCCATCCTCAGCATTTGCCTCAGATAGTCGGTCCAGTGAGCTGGAATTGTATTATTATGATTTTAGGAATTATATTATTATAATTCTTTATTGCACTATTAAAACATAGAGGCCACGTAAAAAACATATTAAAAAGTACAAAGGCTAACTTAATGCTTTACCAGCATTATCTTCCAGTTCATTTTAGTGTTGCTAAACTAGAAATATATAGGGTAGTGCTTGCATGGATATAATCAATATAGACATAAACAACAAACAGATTACAGTTAATCACACTATTTTTATTTTTAATGCACTAACCCGTGCTAAGGAACAAATTTAAAAACCTATTAGAGTGATATCGTTCCGATGTTAAAACCTAACTGCAAAGTAGGTAGTCGGGGCTGTAAGTAATGCAATTTGCTTAAGTCAGATGTCGCTGCCTGTACGTAATACAGAGAATATTGTAAAGAGGTTCGAAATTTCATTGATGCCGTGAGTCGCCCATTGGCTCAATTGGTAGAGCGCTGGTACGGATAGCCAGAGGTTGCGGGTTCGAATCCCGGCATGGGTGAAATTTTTAGCCTCTAAATAGGTTTTTAGATTACAGTTTAATACAATAAATTTAAATACAAGGATGTTAGGGGGGGTGGTAGTATTCCAAATTATAGGTACATATACATATATTGAAGCGCTCTTGGCCTAGGCGAACCGAGTGATTGGAATCAATCACGTGGTTAAGCAACAACAGTTGCGGTCAGGTACGGGATGGGTGAGCGTCCCGTGACTACCGCTAGCAATGTCAGAGGCCTTATGGGCGGCTTGATAACTTCTGACAGTAAGGCCCGCCACTGTTTTACAATCCTCCACCAACCCGGACTTGGCCCCCGTGGTGGAGTATGGCCTAACCTTCCTGCGATGTAGGAAGAAACCCGTGCCCCAGCAGTGGGGACATACAAGGGTTGATAACGATACATATATTGATCGTTAGTGATTTGCTACTTTTGTAAGAATAGTGATTAATTTAATAGTACTGCAAGTTTTTCATTAGACTAATGGGAATCTGATCTCGTGATTTATTAGACTTAATAAGTTTTCAGAAAATACGGTTAGAGTGTAGTCACTTTTGACTGTCTTCTTCTCCAATACAACTCCACCCTAAGGCAGCGACTAACATTGTACCTTGACATTCAACAAACTGTAAATTCGTTTAATTGAAATATTCCTTTGATTTCTGAACTGAATATATCCGGTTCAGCGTCACCAACCCGGTTGTAACGGTTCGAATTCGTTCCGATAAAAAGTGTCCCTAAATAAAATTTCAGCCACTTATCTTATAGATTTAAACACCGGTTTAACTTACTTGATTTTTGTGGAAAGAGTCCGACTAGAGGGCCTATTCACGCCACTACTCTAAAGAATGTAGAATATTTCTCGAGCATGCAGATTTGACGCCCTTGCATTTATCTACAGTTAGCGCCCGATCGCCGTGTTACCTCGGGAAACCAGCGTTAATTGATCTCTTGTCACGTAACTCTAGTTTACTTTCCCATAAGAGGCCTATTCTCGAAAGTCGACGGCTTAGACTGTGCTCATTTATAAATAAAGGCCGTCTGTCTTTTATTTTCATGCGTAAGTTTACTTTCGAGAATTGAACTCCATGAGTCAATAATGTGCAATGCTTACAAAAGTTGTAGCCACTTAGATTGTTTTTTTCTTCACAATGGCCCATCGGGTTCGTCGTCCATCGACTTGGCCCACGTTGAGCACTGTTCGGCGCGCCTGTACACCCTCGATGTCGTCAGGGAATTACTGAAGAGCTCGCGTGCGCGCGCGCAAGACAACAATGGATCTGCCAGCTTACTGGGTCGCTGTTGTCACTTGAACAGTATGACAGAAGGATTGCTCCGGTTGATTACCACGCTGTACCACGATTCTTATGATTTACTTTTATTTTCACTTGCGTGTCAAAGGTGTTTAAATACCTCGCTCATTAAGCTATATTAATAATGATAATAACAATAATAATAAATATTCATGGATATATTACACAGATCTCGTTAGTCCCATTCTAAGTACAACTAAATGACTTGTGTTACAGGTGCTAACTTGACGATAGATTTAATACAATAAATACGTAGATAACATCCAAGACCCGAGGCAAACTGGAAAAGTTCGTTTCCTAGTATGACCCGGCCGGGGATCGAACCCGAGACTTTCGGTTTTACAGTGTTAAACCGCTGCGCCACCGAGTCCGTCATACACTCCCTCTGAAAGAAGGCCTGTGCCCTGCACTGGGATGCTTAAAGGCATCATACAATAGAACATAATACAAACGTGTTACAAGAAAATAGAATAATTATGTGTATAGACACCACTTCTAAAAACGTAATTTATATAAACTGAGCTGATGTTACAAAGATGACCGACTAAGCTGTCAGGATGGTATAGGTGCTGGGCAAGCCTTCACCATCTGAAACCATGTCCCAGGCACTACAGCATCGGAGTGGTCCCTTCGCCCACCTAGTGTGAGTGAAAATGCCACTGGACGCTACATAAAATCATCTCATTACGTAGATACAGGGGCCAATTACAAAGATGATAACCGAACTGAACTAAATAGTGAATTATACATAGTTAATAGCATAGTTAAAATCTATAAACGTCACACTGCGCCCTGCAGTTCAGAGAGACAGTGTGGGCTTAATTATCACGCGTGCCCCCCGCGTATTGGCAACTTCATGCGCTATGGTATTTGAACACCTCAGACACTCAAGTTTCAAAATACATAAATTAAAAAGAAATTTAAGCTATTAAATTGAGATACCTTTAAAGTCGGTTATAAAGGCGCTCGAGAATTAAAGGGAATCGATTAGATAGCACGTGTACAAAAGACTGAGATTCATTGTTGAAAGGTACTCAGCTGAAGTGAAGCTCTTTTCCTGGGATGTCCCGATACTCTGACTACTACCGAAGCGCTCGTGGCTTAGTCGAATCGAGTGATTGGAATCAATCACTTGAGTTAAGCAACAACATGCGCGGTCAGGTGCAGCATGGCTGACCGTCCCGTGGCTACCGCTGTGGCATTTTTCCGAGCGCTTTCGTGCTTCGCAAGGCACGTTAAACCGTTGTTCAAGTAATGAGAGTCGTTAAGCCAAGTCAGAGGCCTTATGGGCGGCTTGATAACTTCTGACGGTAAGGCCTGCCACTGTCTTACAATCCTCCACCAACCCGGACTGGCCTCCTGTGGTGGAGTATGGCCTAACCTTCCTGCGATGCAGGAAGAGACCCGTGCCCCAGCAGAGGACATAACAAGGGCTGATATCGACTACCGAGAATACGAGACGGTAGTTGTAGTAGAACTAGATGTGCCTGCGGCTGTGTTCGCTTTGTAAACGGATATACAGTGAGGAACAAATTTAAAAACCTATTTAGAGGCTAAAAATTTCACCCATGCCGGGATTCGAACCCGCAACCTCTGGCTATCCGTACCAGCGCTCTACCAATTGAGCCAATGGGCGACTCACGACATCAGTGAAATTTTGAACCTCTTTACAATATTCTCTGTATTACGTACAGGCAGCGACATCTGACTTAAGCAAATTGCATTACTTACAGCCCCGACTACCTACTTTGCAGTTAGGTTTTAACATCGGAACGATATCACTGTACCCACATGATTACACTATTTTTATTTTTAATGCACTAACCCGTGCTAAGGAACAAATTTAAAAACCTATTTAGAGGCTAAAAATTTCACCCATGCCGGGATTCGAACCCGCAACCTCTGGCTATCCGTACCAGCGCTCTACCAATTGAGCCAATGGGCGACTCACGACATCAGTGAAATTTTGAACCTCTTTACAATATTCTCTGTATTACGTACAGGCAGCGACATCTGATTTAAGCAAATTGCATTACTTACAGCCCCGACTACCTACTTTGCAGTTAGGTTTAACATCGGAACGATATCACTGTACCCACATGATTACACTATTTTTCGCTGAAGATCCATTCTAGTTAGTTAGACCCGAGATTTCCGCACGTAGCCTTATAGTTGGGTCATTGTACGTAGCAAACGCTGAGGTACGTTAACACTTCAGACACCAGGGTTTCCTTACGATGTTTTCCTTCACCGTCTGCGAGAGGTATTGCTACTATAATATTACAAATGTACATGACTTACAAAACAAAGTCATTTGCCGGGGTTCGAACCTACGACCTCCCGATTGAGAAGTCGCCGTTCTACACCGCTCCGCTACCATCGCTTGAGATCCATAGTAATGGCGGAGGTACACAGCCTGAGAGCCAGCGAATTTATCTTACATTGCGAGTTTCACAGGACGATCCCATAGTGCCGATTGTGTAAAACCTGCAACGAATTATTAACTCTCGGGCTCTAGGGCGAGCGTGTACAGCCCGCCATAAGTACTTTACAACTTAATTTTTCGGAGATTGCTACTTCCAAACGCCTTACGAACGGTTACGCATTTGTAGGTAATTTTTATCACAACGCCTGTCGTTTAATTATTTTACATTTTTGTTAATGGTTTTACCGTGAATTAGTGTAACAAACATACATACGAACGAATTGAATTGAATTTGATTTCATACAGCTCATTTAATGACACTCAAACAAACACTACTAATCGTCAAACAAAGATTGAGATATTAAGGTTCCTTTGAAAACCTATTTAGACTCGAACTCGCAACCTCTGGCTAACCGTACCAGCGCTCTCCCAACTGAGCTAATGGGCAAGTGCCGACATCGGCGAAATTTCGGACCTCTTTACAATATTCACTGTATTATCTACATTTCATTTTATTTGTTTTTAAAAATTGTCCTCAGCACGGGTTAGCGCAACAAAAGGAATATAATCAAGGTTCCTTTGGTTAAGGAGTTATGGGAGGATATAGAACCGGACATACGACCATACATACGATTCATACATACGAGCCAAACACATTAGTCTCCTTTTAGGCTCCGCCGCAGTCGGTTAAATAGGCCCTATTACGGTGCAGCTGTAGCATGCCATCTACATGCCAAAAACAGCGGAAGAAAAAACTGAGACAACACCTTAAGTACCTTCTAATGATCTTAATCGCAAAGTAAAACAAACGTCTATTAATCATAATGACACGTGTACATTTTTGAAGCGCTGCAAAAACTAAGAATGTGTACCTAAACATCCGAACATCAACTAGCGTCGTCGTCGTGATTAAGTAGTACCGATTTAATATGACCAAAACAATAATTCCGTGGTATTAAAAAAAACACATATTTAATAATGTTGGTCCCCGAAAATATCTAAAATATATTGTCACTAGCTGACTCCGGAAACGTTATTAATTATGAATGGGTGATCTGCTTCCAAAATATAAGTAACAAAGTTGGAGTAAATCAAAATAACAATTCGACTACTAAGAATTACCTGCTTCACAAGAATTAAATTGTTAAATTTCGATATCAACTCTTATTTATGTTAAATTTCGAGACACGTCCCCCCTGCTGGGGCACGGGTTTCTTTCTGCATCGCAGGAAGGTTAGGTCATACTCCACCACGGGAGCCAAGTCCGGGTTGGTGGAGGATTGTAAGACAGTGGCGGGCCCTACTGTCGGAAGTTATCAAGCTGCCCATAAGGCCTCTGACATGACTTAACGACTGCCATTACATGACTTATGCCACAGTAGTGTTTAATGAAACAGCGCGTACATGTTTGTACATTTAACGGTTTAATCCCGATTGTTTACTTGTGTCACATTTTTATGCATTCAAACATCGTCATTAAGTAGTTTTTTTTTCTGCCGAGAATCCGTAATTACCGCAGCAAGTTCCAAAACCGAGTTCACTGTAATGTGAGCGATAGCTTATATTATATGTACTGTAAGGACGTACGTATTGAACCAGGCTGATTTAAAATAATATCTTTTTATCTCTTTTTATCGATTCCCTAACCTATCTCGGGATCAACTAACACCTAAAGAAAACGTGACTATTTCCTTTAAATAATTCAAACTATCATGAGATGGCGGCGCCCGGCCAGCTATTATAAAGTATCGTTATGGAAAAAATGCTTCTCGCTGACGTAGAATCACAAAATTTTACAAGAAGCGAGGTTTCTCAACACAAGTAAATTTTTTGTTATTTCACATGAAACATTTTTTTAGTACGAAACCCTTAGGGCGCGAGTACAGCTCGCACTTGACCGGTGTTTTTTTTTTACTAAACAAGGAATACTTAAAGTAACAGGCCGCTGAAATTGAAAAGGTACAAAATAGATTGCGCATAATTTAACTTCTGAACTATTGGAGTATTTTAGAGCACGAATCAAACAGAAATATCACACACAAAACAAGAGCAGTAGTGAAAACCCTGTTCGATAAAGAAACGCCTTAAACCACGTTGAAGTTTATCAAGATTTCACGATAAGCCACAGCAGGGAGAAGGCTCTCATGGCTTATCGTGAAATCCTCCGAGGGACTGAATCCCGTCAGTCTCCCTCGACCCAAGCAGGCCAACTGGCTGCGTTTTTCTGTGCCATCGTTTTTATCGCTATTTACTTTTTTTTATGATAATACCTGTCAGTAATCAGTTCTGCCTCGCCGCTTGTAGCTGGCTGACGCAAGCTCGCGCGCTGAAAAAAAAACCGTTTACCTGAAAGGAAAACTCTTTGGTCGAAACTCCTTGTCTATGACTTGACGGTTGTAAATGTGACAGTTCGGGATTCGAGACGAGGATTTGTTTTTAAATTCAGTTTGACGTTTCTGTAAGTAATACAATAGGTACGATATTGAAGTTGACATGCCTTAAGATAAATTCTCAAACGTTTATTTACGTGTTTGTGTTTGTTTTTGGAATGTTTAGGTACAGATATACTGGTAATTTGATTTCAAATGTTTTCTGTTAAAAATAGAGTTGGGATTAATGACCACGTGTGCCCAATAATTTCTCGTAGCTTAAGACGAAAAAAAAAAGACGAGTAGCATTTTAGACAGGGGATCTCAAAGTGATCCCAGCTATCAAGAAACTATTTATGACATTTACACCACAGTCAATATTTACTTAACACACATATTATTATGTGGCGTTTGCTGTTATCTCCGTGAATCTCTTCAACTTTGTTTGCCCTTCCTTAATTTAATATTATCAACGGTACAACTCTGTGACAGAAATTCTTATGTTGAAAAGATAATGTTATGTGTTGTTTTTTTCCTGTCTTCTCAACTTCATTGAGATTCTAACAAAAGTTTAAAATGTTAGTACTTATTGTGTTATAAGAATCCATAGTAGCATGAACATGTTACATTTTTATTTTTTTTATTTTTTTAGCTCAACTAGTAGCTTGTAAAGTAAAATAAAAAAGATTTTATTGCCACCAACAGTAAAATGGTTAAAATAATTAAAAATAATTTTACGAAAATATATTTTACCTAAATATAGTAACCAAATAGATTTATTGTGTTGCCCAACTTATAAAGTTTCTTATTTCCATTATACTAAATTAATATCCACCATGGTTAACATAGCACAGGGTATACTAGTTTGGGATTAGTTTGGGATTGTGTTATGTTAAAACTTTGCGATAAGATTCATATTTGGTTTACGCAAATATGACCACGTCTCCGAATTTCGCGCTGAGCTCAAGTGGCTTCCCATCCGTTTTCGTAGGAATGCTCACATTCTCTCTCTTCTCTACTCAATACTGTTCAATCCAGCCACTCCTTCATATCTTTAAAGAGCGCTTTACCTACCTCGGTGATTCCCACAGCCGGGCATTAAGGTCGAACCTGAATATGTCGCTGAAGACTCCAACTCACTCGACGAGGTTCTTCAGCGACTCGTTTACCGTAACGGCCACTCGGCTGTGGAATGATCTTCCGGTATCAATAAGGCGCTCCCCTTCCTCAGCTGTCTTTAAAAGCAAGGTTAAGGAGTTTTATCTGTCCCTGCAAGTTTAGTATTCGTGCATTGTCCTTTTCATTTTGTCTTTTCCGTATGTCTGCATATAGGTACACAATATTGTATTTATTTCCTCGTCGCGTAGATTGTTATTAAGTATAACGTATTATGTAAGTTTATCATAACTGTGTGTTACTGTTTATGTAGGTATATTGTTATTTATATAAGTAGTGTATTAATATATTTATCTTTGCACCGACTACCCGTCTCTTATTTCCTCCAGCAACTTTCCGTCGTAAGGTTGTCTGGAAGAAATTGCTTTTAGCAATAAGGCCGCCAATTGTACTTTGTATCTTTACATATTTTATAATATGTGCTCTGGTGTACAATAAAGAATATTCTTATCTTATCTTATCTTATCTTATGTGGAAGTTATCATTTATTTATTCGGATAGATAATTTCTTTACGTATAACCTTGCATCAAAAATACATACTCGTAGTATGGGTATAAGTTATAACGTTATATTATATATATATAAAGCTGCAATCCGGTATACTCACTGATCTATTCATCCATACGTTTTCTCCGAAACGGTAAGATTTGGACGAAAATGATGTATGAGAAAGTTGTAGGAAATGTATGAATTACAGCCATCCTATGAAGCCGATTTTTGAATTTCGAACGCGTTCCACTACGCGAAGGTGCTAACTCTGTAGTTTACCGGCCGATTTGGATGAAATTTTGATAGGATGGTGATATAGTGATCCGATTGAAAAAAAAAATTTTGGTTGTTCGAAATTCAAAATGGCGGCGCAGATATAGCCGACCGAAAAATCGACCTTTGCGCAAAAAAGTCGGCAGCCAACTGGGCATATGCTGGAGATATGCCGTAAACGGCATCGCGTTGCCAAAGGACCCAGGTATATGAGAAAAATCCGACATCTTGGAATTTCAAGATGGCGGCCGAGATATTGATGATTGAAAATGACAAATTTTTGTATGGAGATTTAGTACTAAAATTGACTTTTCAACAGAGAAATGGGACAAACTTGCGAGGCCGGAGGCCGAGCTCCGCGAAGCGGGCACAAAAAGTTCTGCCGCGGCGAGGCCGAAGGCCGAGCTCCGTTTAGGCCGAGGCCGAAGGCCGAGACGATTCATGTTATAGCGCACAAGTACCAGCGCAAAAGCAAAAAGGGACAAACTTGCGAGGCCGTAGGCCGAGCTCCGCGGAGCGGGCACGAGGAACTCCGCCGCGGCGAGGCCGAAGGCCGAGCTCCGTTTGGGCCGAGGCCGAAGGCCGAGACCATTCAGGTTACGGCGCACAAGTACCAGCGCAAAAGCAAAATGGGACAAACTTGCGAGGCCGTAGGCCGAGAAGCGGCACGAGGAACCCCGCCGCGGCGAGGCCGAAGGCCGAGCTCCGTCCAGGCCGAGGCCGAAGGCCGAGACCGTTCGATTTACGGTGCATAAGTACCAGCGCAAGAGCAAAGAGGGACAAACTTGCGAGGCCGGAGGCCGAGCTCCGCGGAGCGGGCACGAGGAACCCCGCCGCGGCGAGGCCGAAGGCCGAGCTCCGTCCAGGCCGAGGCCGAAGGCCGAGACCATACATGTTCCCATGCAATAATTCACTACAATAAGTGTCTAGCGAGGCCCTAGGCCGAGCGCCGCGGAGAGCGGAGCTCGGAGCGGCTGGGGGTTGGCGCGCGTAAGCGCGCAGGGGGCTCGCCCCCTAGTTCGTTATATAATATAGTTTTTCAAATTTTTATCCCAGATTTTACTTCTCATGTTTTGGAAACAAAATGTGTACAAATATTCAAAGCTTTGATCGATGTTTCAACTTTGCGAAATAATTCAAATTATGTCATTTTTCCACTTCGATCAAAATACAATCGATATCAACCCTTGCATGTCCCCACTGTTGGGGCACGGGTCTCTTCCTGCATCGCAGGAAGGTTAGGCCATACTCCACCACAAATAATACATCCATCAAAATACAATACAAATAAATAATTTTAAAAACCTAGGCACTTAGAGGCTAAAAATTTAATCCATGCCGGGACTCGAACCCGCGACCTCTGGCTAAGCACGCTAGCACGGGTTAGTTCAACAAAAAGAATAAAATAAATAATTTTCATTTCACTTCAATTTTTCATTTTCAACGATAACTAATAAGGGTATATATATACGTTTACAAAATATACTACATAAGTATAGTACCTACTTGGTAGGGACCACCGATGAGCCAATGACGAATTAAGGTCACCAAATCAATTAGGTAGTACAAAGAATAGCTTTATCTCTGACAAGCGTTAAATCAGTCAAGGTAATCATTAAAAAATGTAATCAAGAACGATTGAAAAAGACTATAGAGGGCAAAAAAAGTAATGTAAAGTATTTTCATACAGTTCAGAAGATTTAGGTACAGTCAACAAGAACGTGGCAATATTTCAGTTCGATATCGGCACTTATTCTCTTCTCAATACGAGCTATAGGTTTAAATGAAACCCACTATCGCAAAACAGGTACGTATGAAATAAAGGAAAGGATATTTTAGGCTATTTTAAGCGTCTCTGTACATGTCTGTACGGCACAGAGCTTCTCTCAGACAGAGAGTATGGACTTAATCACGACGCGCCCACCTCTGATTGGCGCCTTCAAGCGTTTAAGTATATGAAGACTTTAGATACGTGGATTTGTCACAATATTTATAAAAATATGCGCTGGTTCCACAATTAACATAACATAACATTTACATACAGGCACATACATTGCTTCTGGCCCCACACAAGGATACCCTGTGTCGTGGGAACCAGAAACAACGACATCACAAATATGTAAACATCCACGACATAGGGTTTTTTTCCCAGCCGGGGATCGAACCCGGGACCTCTTGCATGGTAGGCAGATGCACTACCGCTGCGCCAAAAAATGTACCACAGAGGATTGGTACGCTAAGAAGCAGTTGAAAGAGCACTATTTATCTGTATCATAACTTTGAGCTATATATTTATTTATTATTTATTTATATTTACAGGTATTTAGTCTATGTATTGTATTATTTCGGCTTATGTTATTGTTAGGGGTTTTTGCAGTCTTATGTAGTTTATTTTGTACACGTATTATAGACTCTTTTTACTGCTGCTCCGACTCTCCAAGGTTTGCTGGAAGGAATCTCTTACAGAGGTAAGCTCGCCCTTGTACATGTTATTTCTTATGTGATGTCCTTTTTAATGTTACGTGTGCAACAAAGTAAATAATATTATACAATATAATATGTCCCTTTACTTTTTTGTGAATTTGTATCACAAAAACGTCTGAAAGTAGATAATTAAAACCAATAATATAGTCCACAACACCGTCACGTGTCCTGGTCCACAACTGGGATATCCTGTGCTTAGGTTACCAGACAAGGACGTCACAAACATGGAAATATGCGCAGAGTGAGACAGTTTGTGCAAATATACCTACGTCTGACTTCCATTCGGCCACCGTTATGGAAATCAGGCGTGATACCGCTTGACCAGCGAGGCGCTCAAATGTCAGCCATTTAGGCATTTCCTACACTCATTGAAGCGCTCGTGGCCTAGTGGCACCGAGTGATTGAAATCAATCACTTGGTTAGGTGCAGGATGGGTGACCATCCCGTGATGCCATGGCATATTTTCCGAGCGCTTCCGTGCTTCGCAAGGCACTTCAAGCCGTTGGTGCCGGCTGACGTGTAATGGCAGTCGCTAAGCCATGTCAGAGGCCTTATGGGCGGCTTGATAACTTCCGACTTTCAATCTTTCAATCTTTCACCACCCGGACTTGGCCCCTGTTGTGGAGTATTGAAATCACGTTGGAGTCACCACTATAGGGAAGAGCGGGTGATCGTGCTCTTCCACTATAAAGGGAAATTTCCCGCCAGGCAGATCGTATGCCTGGGGCCGGCCGGTCCAACTATTGTTAGGTGGACATCGTATTTATGGTATGAAACACATTGAAACACTTTGATTGCGCGATGCAGGAATGTTGGAGTTTGTAGTGTGCGCGCAGAGTTGACATGTGCTCGCCACACTTCAGACGATGCAGAAAGAGACCCGTGCCCCAGCAGTGGAGACATAGGTACAAAGGATTGATACCATTGAAACAGCTTCAAACATTCCGGGTTTCTCTTTCGCCGACGCGCGAGTTGCGTCGCGGCGCAGACTGAAAAAACGTCCTTGAGCGGAAACCATTGATGTGTTCCCATTTACGAGACAATTGCCACTAAAATTGCTGCGATTTGTCTACGACACGTTTCGTGTCGGTTTTTCGCCGGACTCGACACAGAGTTGTTCCGACAGAAGTTTTTACAAAAGCTTTTAAATGGTAAATAAATAAAACTCTATTTCTGACTATGTGTCCATACAGGCAGGCGGGCGGTACAAAAAAAATAAAATAAAAAAAAAAGTTTTTAGAACTACTTATATATATAACAAAGTAGGGTCAAAGGGTGCATTAGTACTAAGATTACAAGACACTTTTATCCTACACTTGTACGTATCCGTCAAAAAGAGCCTGTCAGACAGCTCTCTTATTATTGAAAATTACGAGTTGTCTTCTTATAATATAAAAATGAATCGCTGTATTAGTTGGCAAGCGCAAACCTCGAGAGCAGCTGAACCGATTTCTCTAATTCTCTTTTTAGAATCGACATAGACATATCAGAGGCATTTTTTCGAGCGCTTCCATGCTTTGCAAGGCACGTTAAGCCGTTGGTGCCGGCTGTCATGTAATGGCAGTCATTAAGCCATGTCAGAGTCCTTACGGGCGGCTTGATAACTTCTGACAGTAAGGCACGCCACTGTCTTACAATCCTCCACCAACCCGGACTTGGTCCACGTGGTGGAGTATGGTGGCCTAACCTTCCTGCGATGCAGGAAGAGACGCCTGCTCCAGCAGTGGGGACATAATTAAAAGGGTTGAAATCGACATATTGACTCTTCGTGGTTGCCAATAACAACAGGCAATTTGAACTCTGTTGAAACCGCTGAAATTAAAATATATAATATTAAAATTCGTTATAATTAAAAAATGACGTACGTACGTACTCGAACATATAAGCAATAAATAAGCCATTAAAGAAACAAAAAAAATTCATATAAATTTTGTGTATCCAATTTTTCTTTTTATAATTGGCCATATTTTCTTAAAGCCATTCTTCTGTACCAAACGTTATGATCTCGTGCGGTCGTTTCAGTTATTTTTGCTAATCAGCTTTTAACACAGTCACTTAAGCTTTCATTAGACGAGCCTTTGTCATTCGAATGAGTTGTTCACAGAATAATGGATTGGGCCGAGTTTTGTTTTTCGAGGAGCGTTCTTCCAAAATGGCGCACGCGGGCGAAATTCGAATTAGTCGGTGGCGACCTTTGTTTCTGTGGCGGTTATTACACTGACGATGAATTAACTGTATTAGCGAAAGGCGAGATAAAAAGTACCCGAAACCGGCGTGCATGTAACATTCATGCATGTACGCAAAGACTAATGAACGTTCATGAAGCGAAGTTGTTCTGTCAGGATCGTGGCAAGTGTGTCTGGTCTCTGCTTACCTCTGTAGGAGATAAGTGGGAGGTTATGTTATGTTTCGTAAGGAATTCACTTAAAAAAAACCGGTCAAGTGCGAGTCAGATACGCACACCGAGGGTTCTGTAGAAATTTGTAGAAGGCACTTAATATTACTAGTTTAGAAATCGTGTCCAGTAGTTTTTTTCCGCGTTTTTCCCTAACTTCATTAATTGATTTAATTACAGATGTTTATTTTTCAATATTTTAATATTTTTTAATATTTTTCTGGCTATGCAATAAAGTGTTCTCTATCTATCTATTTTAAAAAACCTATTTTAGAGGCTAAAAATTCCACCCATGCAGGAATTCGAACCCGCGACCTCTGGCTATCCGTGCTAGCGCTCTTTCCAACTGAGCTAATGGGCGACTCACCGGCATCAGGAAAATTTCGAACCTCTTTACAATATTCTCTGTATTACGTACAGATGGGTAGTTTTCATATTTTTTCCTGCACTCTTACAAATAAGACAAATTTTGTGGTCAACTAGGTTATTAGTTTCGTTTTATTTTCATATCACAATTCAGCATATTGTAATGAAACTTTACCAATATTTATGTTAAAACGACACAACTTTTTTTACAGAAACTTCTTAATTACTTGTAAGATAACATAAGATAAGAGATAAGAATATTCTTTATTGTACACCAGAGCACATATTATAAAACATGTAAAGATGCAAAGTACAATTGGCGGCCTTATTGCTAAAAGCAATTTCTTCCAGACAACCTTACGACGGAAAGTTGTAATTTCTCTTTAATGTACAACATGCATTTACACGTTATCCTAATCTTCTAATATGTAAAAATCTCGTTTCACACTGTTGGTTATCGAACTCCTCCGGTAACCAACAGTGTGAAACCTCCGGTTTTTTTTTGGAGAAGCGCTCGTGGCCTAGAAAAACCGAATGATTGGAATCAATCACTTGAGATAAGCAACAACAGGCGCGGTCAGATGCAGGATGGGTGGCCTTCCCGTGACTGCCGCTTGTGTCATTTTCTCCGAGCGCTTCCGTGCTTCGCAAGGCACGTTAAGTTGTTGTTGCCGTCTGGCATGTAATGGCAGTCGTTAAGCCATGTCGGAGGCCTTATAGGCAGCTTGATAGCTTCTGACAGTAAGGCCCGCCACTGTCTTAAAAACCTTTTTTTTTCACCCAGGAGAAACCCCAATTACGGGTACCACCGGCTCGGGGGAGCACAGTGGTTATGTCGGACTCCCCGCCCTGAAAAGGGCGGTATACCGACTAAAACTCCTGGGGTGTTCCTCCGCACGCAAAGGACGGGGCCACGGGGACGCTTGCGCACACTTCCGCGACCCCGTCTGCGGGCGCCCTTTCGGGCACTCCTTCGGCGGCGCTTCTGCCCCGTCGGTGCTCGACGACGGGGCTAGAAAACGCCGCATCTCTTCGTTGGAGCGCATAGGGACCAAGTGTGTATGATCTTGGCCCCCATACGCCCAAACGCGCCGCCCCCTCCATCCCATCGCAACCAGGTCGATGAGACGGGGAGGGCGGTGCACCTCCTCGTTGAGGCGCGTGGGGGCCCACGCACCCCGGTCCCCACACGCCCCACACGTGAGGCCCGTCACGTCGCCCACCAGCACTTCTCTGAAAGCAGAGAAGGCGGTGAGCGACCGCGCGGGCCCCCTCCGTGCCAGAAGACACCCTCGTAACACGCAAGGGCGCCTTCCGGCCCGCCGTGATGGAGGCAGAGGGTCCCCCGACCGTCCGCGTCCCGGCGGCCACTCTCTGGTCCGACTGGTACGAGGCGCGCGCGCTTCCGCGCAGCGGCGCCCCCCCCAGTCGGTCCTTCATTCGGTTGGTCGCCTGGGTCCCGCTCCACAGAGTGAAACAGGGCCCACGCGACCCCTCCCGCCGTGATGGAGGCAGAGGGTCCCCCGACCCTCCGCCCACGGCCACTCTGGTCCGACTGGTACGAGGCGCGCGAGCTTTCGCGCAGCGGCGCCCCCCCCAGTCGGTCCTTCAATCGGTTGGTCGCCTGGGTCCCGCTCCACAAAGTGAAACAGGGCCCACGCGACCCCTCCCGCCAGATTATTCGCCGTTAGCCAGTAAGTTCCGTTAACAACTTACTGACTAACGCTCAGGGTGCACCGACCCCACCACTTGCCCCTCCACCTGGTTCATAGAATCAGATGGAACGGAAAGCGGAGGGGTACACGTGATGGTTATCTGGCATCGCACCCCCTGTCTTACAAACCTCCACCAACCCGGACTTGGCCCCCAAGGTGGAGTATGGCCTAACCTTCCTGCAACGCAGGAAGAGACCCGTGCCCCAGCAGTGGGGACATACAGGGGTTGAAATCGAAAGCCGGCTTTTTACTATGGATGTAATGTAATATATATTACAATCTTGAGATTAGCTGATAAGTTATCGCTCGTCATACATTTTATTATTAATACGTTTATTCGACATAAGTAAAAAAATACAATGGCAATGTGGCGGACTTAATGCTATAAACATTCTCTACAAGTCAACCACAGGTGGTGCAAGAAATTAAATGGTAGGCATTCGAAACAAACGGAAGAAGAAATACTTAGTTAAAATTAGTTGAGGACAAATACTCAATAAGTACATATAATATATAGGTAAGTAAATATACACTATTTATATATATAATACATAATAATCATATATAAAAAGTCATCAAATATATATAAAAAATATATACTAATAAACTATCACAACATAGGTATTATAAATATATATTAATAAGGAAGTAAGACAGTAGTGAGATTGTACGAATTACACACAGCTGGGATCCTCCTCGGGAGGGGATCAGGGGAGCTCATTTTGTATGAGACCGCTTCACACTCTGCTATAATACTGGCCATAAAACTAAATGTATGACGAGCGATAAATTATTATATCTCAAGACGTAATATAATATTGTACTAGCTGACCCAGCGAACTTCGTACCGCCTAACAGTCGATTCTTTATTTATTTTTTTCCTCCGTAAGAACCATCCTCGTACTTCGAAGAATATTGTAAAAAAAGAATTAGCGAAATCGGTTCAGCTGCTCTCGAGATTTGTGCTTACCAATACATTCAACGATTATTTTTTATATTATAGAGATTACTTATATCCCATAGTGAAAACCCGGCTTTAAGAGCCAAGACTGACACCGTACAAAATATCTCTGAAACGAACTGAATAACCTGAATAATCAACACATTCAGCGATTCATTTTTATATTATAGAGAAGATAGCTGATCCAGCGAACTTTGTACCGCCTAACAGTCGATTCTTTATTTATTTATTTTTTCCCTCCGTAAGAACCATCCTCGTACTTCGAAGAATATTGTAAAAAAAGAATTAGCGAAATCGGTTCAGCTGCTCTCGAGATTTGTGCTTACCAATACATTCAACGATTATTTTTTATATTATAGAGATTACTTATATTCCATAGTGAAAACCCGGCTTTAAGAGCCAAGACTGACACCGTATAAAATATCTCTGAAACGAACTGAATAACCTGAGGAAACCAAGTTTTCAAGGTGATAACTTGACAGCTGTAGCGGCACTCGAGATTATTTATCTCCATCGATACTTGTGAGGAGATTATTGATTGGCGACATCGCATCGTCGGCGTTATCGACGGACGAGATGTCAAATTCTGACAGTTGGGTCATGGGATTTTGGAGCTTTACGGCCCTCAAGAATAAATGTGGAGTTTCTTTGTCAGTTTTATGTCTGCATAATCTATTAATTGTGAAACTAACAGCTTTGACGTTCATCAAGTATACCTTTTGTTGCTGCTGTGTGGTGTAGGCCGAGAGAATAGCACCAACCCAAATTCTTCCCGCGGGTGTCATAAAAAGCGACTAAGGGTCACAAACTGGGGGGCGGGCAGCAGCGCCCCCTGCAGTGCAATTCCACCAAACTGCGATCCCCAACCCGCATGCCCAGCGTGGGGATTATGGGGATTACCCTCTATGATAGCACAACGTGGCGCTCTTTAGGGGAGGGCTATGTGCAGCAGTGGACTAGTATAGCCTGAGGACGACGACGACGACGGCGACCTTTTGTTTTTAAATTGAATACAATTCTTTTGCCTTCTGATGACCGATTTCTTCTAATTTTCCCATGGGAATAATATATTTTTTTTACTCACTAAAACGTAGCCTATGTGTTAGTCCAGGGTGTCAGCTAACTCCATACCAAATTTTATTAAAATCGCTCCAGCCGTTTAGACGTGAAGAAGTAACAAACATACACACACACAAACATTCGCCGTTATATTATTAGTGTGATGAATAACGTTAACTAACCAATACACTGAAATACAAACGTTTTTTTTTTTAAGTAGCTTGCTAACATCCCACAGCAGGGCATAGACCTTCTCTCAGAAAGAGAGAGAGAAAGAGAGGGCTTGATTACCACTAAACGAAACTTACCCTTGGTTTATCGTATACTAATTTTCAAATCGATTCTTATTTTATAGCTACCCCAGGATTCTGATTTTTGGAAATGGCATCTTTTAAAAACTTTAAAAAACTCTAAATCCGGTGTTGGTGGTCGAGATACCTAGAACAAAACAGCACAAAATACATATAAACACGTCACATATTTGTTAATATATAATGTAATTATAATGTAATAGGTGGTATAATTAAGATCCATAAAGTAAATAAAGATTTAAAAAAACTATCTGTTAACACACTATTGACAGCTGTCAGCTGCTAAAAATAAAAAATAAAAAAAGATAGAACAACTGCCAGCAGTTAGCTGTTCATTGCTAGTCTGAGTGCTTAGTGCGAGTTTGACAGATCCAATCGAATAACTTTACTACCGCGTTAATCGAACATTGAGTAGTGAGACTAGTGAGTATGAGTAAGTTAACCGTTCGAACTGGCAAAACGCTGTCACAGTACAACTCGCACTCGCGTTTATTCGTGTTTTGGCTAGTAAACGTGTTCACTTCTCAACGTAAACCATTACAACTCGCACTCAGCAATTTAAAATTCCATACTTGTCACTAGGTGGCGCTTCCTCGATGCCATAGAAATATGAGTTTACGTTAACGCGATCGAGTAGTTAAAAAACTCGCACTAAGCACTCTGCTAGCGTACGAGAAACAATCGTAACAGTCAATATTTGTGTATTATACAACAAATATCAGCTATTTCTGTTGTGACGTTATCACACGATAGATTTACAGCGTTCAGCGCTGGTATTTGTTATTTTCATTCGTTTGACTAAACCATAAGTCACGATCACTTGCGGTGAAATAACACAGTGTAAAATCAAAGCTGAAAATCGGGGGTTAAAAATACTCACCTACTAAACTACGACCTCTGTGGCGTAGCGGTAGCGCGTCTGTCTACCATGCAAGAGGTCCCGGTTTCGAATCCCTGCTGGGTACAAAAAAAAACCCAGGTCTTGGATGTTTACATGTTTGTGATGTCGTTATTTCTGGTTCTCACGACACAGGGTATACTAGTGTGGGGCCAGAAACAATGTATGTGCCAGTATGTAAATGTTATGTGATGTTAAAATATCTTGAAAGCTTCTCATTTATGAAAAAATAATAAAAAAAAGTGAAATCGTAAGCCCCTGACAATCTAAATTATTTGTGTGTGTGTGTGTGTGTTTGACACTTGACCATGTACGAAACTTACATAATTATATACGGAAGAGCGGGTGATCGTGCTCCACTATAAAGGGAAATGCGAATCGGAGCGAAACCTGGTCGGACTCTTCCGATATAACAACACCCGTAAGTAGATCCGGACTAAAAGTCTACAATGTGTTGTGCTTACGAAAGTTTTAGTTAAAAAAACTTGATATCAACCCTTGTATCTCCATTGCTGGGGCACGGGTCTCTTCCTGCAGCAGGAATGTTAGGCCAACGGGGGCCAAGTCCGGGTTGGTGGAGGGAGTACACAGGTTATATGTTTCCGGAGAGACAGACGACGGCACCGTGTTCCACCACTATGCCGTTCTTCTTTTTCTTCAGGCTATATTAGTCCACTGCTGGACATAGCCCTCCCCTAATGAGCGCCATAGCGCAAGGTTGTGCCATCATTGGGGGGTAATGCCCAAAATCCCTACGCTAGGCATGCGGGTTGGGGATCGCAGTTTGATGGAATTGTACTGCAGGGGGCGCTGCTGCCCACCCCCCAGTTTGAGCCCCTTAGTCGCCTTTTACGACAACCGCGGGAAGAATTTGGGTTGGTGCTATTCTCTAGGCCGACACCACACAGCTTGCCGTTTTTATTAGAAAAATATTCGCGAATCGTTTAGGGCGGAATTTCCACGACAAAACGACACGTGTGCATATGAACCAATTGTCTGGTGTTGTCAATTGTCAATTGTTCTGGTGGTGCCGATGAAAGAAACGATGGTGGTAAAATGGTATCCCAATTTAAAAACCTATTTAGAGGCTAAAAATTTTCACCCATGCCGGGATTCGAACCCGCAACCTCTGGCTATCCGTACCAGCGCTCTACCAATTGAGCCAATGGGCGACTCACGACATCAGTGAAATTTTCGAACCTCTTTACAATATTATCTGTATTACGTACACGTATTAGCACGGGTTAGTGCATTAAAAATAAAAATAGTGGTATCCCAATGTTATGGCAAAGTTTCATTAGCATGTCTTTATGTATCAAAACCAATCATTAATTAGTTAGAGCTAAGATATCCGCACTTTGTCTCATCGTTGGGCCGTTAACACCTCAGATATAATAAAAACTGTTTTTATACGGATTTTACTCGTTCATTTTACTTTTTTTTACCATTTTGTTTTTTTTGATCAGTATAAAAACCGTTTTTATTATGTCTAGTGCTCATGTTTACCTTAGAAAATACTATACCTCAGATATAGTCTGTTAGTTTTTAGAATATACCTCGGCTACTATCGGATAGAATCGGATTTGTAGATAGATAGATAGATATATAGATATATCTATATCACTATATATCTTATAGATATTTAGAGATATAGATATACAGATAGATCGGAACTAATATGATAATAAAAGTTCTATAATAATAGAGTTTTTCAAGTTTTCGTTATACCTCCTGCTGTTGACTGGTAGAAAATGCTTATGGCATTAAGTTCGCCGCATTGTACCATTTAATTAATAAAGTATTAATAATAATAATATGACACTTAATTTCGAAATCAGAAGTCTATCATCAGTACGAAAACCGGCGAAAATTGGCGAAAACCGAAGCCTACCCTAGAGCCCGAGGTATATTCTAAAAGCTTACAGACTATACAAGGGTTTTATCACGATTTAAGCACATACATTGCTTCTGGCCCCACACAAGGATACCCTGTGTCGTGGGAACCAGAAACAACGACATCACAAACATATAAACATCCAAGACCTGGAGGTTTTTCTTTGTCCCCAGACAGGGTTCGAACCCCACTTATTTCTTCACAAATGTACTTAACTTAAGAAAATAAAGTCATTGGTGAGCCGGGCTTCAAACCTACGAACTTCCGTTTGAGAGGCCACCGTTTGACATCGCTACGCTAAAACAAAAAAACAAACGACGAATTTGTCTGGAAGTTGCGGGGCTGTCTTGAGACAATGTTTTGCACATTGCACTTGTTTACCCGGTTGCAGTTATCGCAACACATGCAAATAGAAATATAGGGCATTGTGCTGTGTTTGTCGCATCTCCTTTTATCGTTTTCACCTTGTTATATTTATGTAAGGCGCTACTAGGTTTTTACTTGTGCCACCAATAAAAAATAACATATCTCCTTTTACAACCCGTCCTCGGAAAAAGAGAATATCATGTCGATTTCAACTCTTGTATGTCCCTTGCTGGGGCACGGGTCTCTTTCTGCATCGTAGGAAGGTGTGGCCGTACTCTACCACGGGGGCTAAGTTAAGGTTGGTAGAGGATTATATGACAGTAGCGGACCTTTCTGTCAGAAGTTACCAAGCCGCCCATAAGGCCTCTGACATGGCTTAACGACTGCTATTACATGACAGCCGTCACCAACGGCTTAACGTGCCTTGCGAAGCACGGAAGCGCTCGGAGAAAATGCCACTAGCAGGATTCACGGGATGGTCAGCCATCCAGTATCTCACTGCGCCTGTTTTTGCTTAACCCAAGTAATAGATTCTAATCACTCGGTTCCACTAGGCCAGTAGCGCTTCATTCTATTTCGATTTCAATTTAGTGTACTAGCTTAATCTATTTATCATCATCATCATCATCAAACCACTACGTCCCCACCGAGGGGCACGGGTCTCTTCCCTGAGGAAGGTATAGGCCATGCTCCACCACGGGGGCCAAGTCCGTATTGGTGGAGCCGTGCAAGACTAGTGGCTGGTGAATCTATTTATATCTGCTAGCATTAAGAATGCCTTTGTACTTTTTTCATAGTGCAATTAAGTGGAGTATCGATTTAAATTAATTTAATTACTACTACTAATTCTCAAATATTTATTTATTTTATTTATTTCATTATAGACTCTGCCCTTACAGGTTTTCCACCTAATACAGCAGGTTAAATAAAAATACCACCACAAAAAAGAAGAAATCCGACATTAACATAAACAAACAATGCAAAATTAATCAAATTATTCAGATACACAATCAATTAATCAATTCATAAAATAACATCAAATATTAAAAATACACATCGATTCATGAAAAAATATTCCATATTAAAAACAAATTAAAAACCAGTTGCCCAATAACACAAAACAAATTATTTAAATTAATTTCAACTTCATTTGGTAGATCGTGCCTGTCGGCAGATATTGGGCACAATATCTGCCGACAGGCACCGCACACCTACTTACACCGCCGCCAACTTTGTTTCTATATAGAATTTTCTACTGGGACAGAGTGTACCTATTTCTTTTGTCACAAATTACATAACTCACAGATAAGTACTTCTTTTGTCTTAAGCCCTTCAACCTTCGTATAGAGCCGGAACGAATCTCTTAAGGCGCCGTGGCGTCCTCAAAGAACGAATAACAATAAACTTAATATACACAACATTGTATGAAACTATTGCTGTGGTGTTAATTTGCCTTGTCTAACATGACTTGACTTGAGCTCTCTGATACATTTGTGGGGGCATTTTGTAGAGCAAGGCGTCTAGTTATAGTGGGCAGACGACAATAGGCACCCTGGCGGTCTTGCAAGTCACGTTTTATGGAGAAATACAGGTAAATTATTTCAAGCTTTGTACTGTTAAAAATTTGAGATATACATTTTCCGGCCGATTCACGATACAAATTTTAAATATTAAGATCGCTGGTGAATTTACGACACAATTGTTCTTGCTTACGATATCATTATGTTATTATCACTATTTCCTTTTTGAAGCACAATCAAGTGTTCTACTTATCTATGTTCAACAATAGTGAGAAACATACTAGCATAGAACCTAAGCTAAGCTATCGTGTACTAAATCAATAAATAATGAGATTTTTTTAACTAAAACTTCCTAGAGCACCAGACATTATTCACATAATTCCGGATTCACTTAACTTAATCTTGGTCGGAAAACTCCACTCCTATTCAGGGATAAATTAATAAATAGCTGATTGACACGGTGGTCAGTCATAAAAAATACCTATGAATAGTTCTGCAAAAGTCAGGAATTGGAGTAATTACGTTTTACCCAATAACAAATAGCGATTAGTCCCGTATACAACATACTTAACTAAGAAGAACAGTCGCTCGTAGCCCCGGCTGCCTGAGTGATCTTAAATCATCACGAAGGTTAAGTAACACAGGACGCGTTCAGTGCATGGATGGTTAATCCGTTTATAACTAACGCTAGTGGCATTTTTCCGAGCGGTTCCGTGCTTCGCAAGGCAAGTTAAGGCGTTAGTGCCGGCTGTCATGTAATGGCAGCTGTTAAGCGATGTAAGGCCCGCCACTGTTTAACAATCCTCCACCAACCCGGACTTGGCCCCCGTGGTGGAGTATGGCCTAACCTTCCTGCGATGCAGGAAGAGACCTGTGCCTTAACAGTGGGGACATATAAAGGGTTGATATCGATCGAACTTAGAAGAGCGTAGCTTCTTACAAACTCGTTTACAGCTCAATGATAAAATTGGCACTCAAATGCCGCATACCACGTCGTCACTACGGCATTGGCAATTGTCGCTAATATGACTCATAATTAAAGTTCCTTATCTGTTCAGTAAAGACGACACTGTCGAATGAATCAAGCTGTCTGACTGCATTTACAAGCTAAGTTTCAAGTTTTCGAAGTAAATATTTCGTGAACACTACACAATTATAACAATAATAACGTTTACATATAGGCACATACTTTGCTTCTGGCCCACACTAGGATACCCTGTGTCGTGGGAACGAGAAACTACGACATCACAAACATCCAAGACCTGGAGTTTTTTTGTCTCCAACCGGGGTTCGAAACCGGGACCTCTTGCATGGTAGACAGATGCGCTACCGCTACGCCACAGATAGTCGTCAAATACTTGTTTCATTCCGGATTCACTTCATTGATTTTTTGTCGGAAGAGTACGACCAGGTTACGCTCTGATCCTCAGAGCTTAATCATGGTGAGTCGAGATCGGGCTCGCGTCGTTTTTGGCTCGTCTCTTATCAGAGACGAAGTGAATGTGGAATTAAGCGTGAATATATGTGCCCTTTCGGCACGGACCCTTAATAACGATCGACGCTTTATCTTCTATAATATAAAAATGAATCGCTGAATGTGTTGGTAAGCGCAAATCTCGAGAGCAGCTGAACCGATTTCGCTAATTATTTTTTTAGATTATTCCTTGAAGTACGAGGATGGTTCTTAAGGAGAGAAAAAAATTAATGAACAAAAATTAATAAAATCGTAGATGGTACGAAGTTCGCTGGTTCAGCTAGTTGGAAATTAAACTTGCTTGAGGGCTTTACAGCATTTAATTCTACACAGAGTAATTCTAGCACCCGCCATGTTATAAGAGAACTTGAAGCTTATTTTCTTATGTAGCCTTGTGAAGTTGTAAAACGTTCTATAAATAACTTCTTTGAACGCCTCAGACACTCAGGTTTCCTCACCATGTTTTACTGCACCGTAAACGGCACGGTAACACGTGCAATTAGATACATAATTTTGTAAATACATTCCTCGTGCCACCCTGACGTCTACGATTAGCCTAACTAATATTAGTAAAATATCAAAAATTGTTTGCCTTGCGGCCTAACAGCTTTCCTAAGGTGACGTTTTGGTCAATATTTGGCTTCAGCGTAGAGTTTTGAATAAAATGTGCGTGTATCTCTTGCGAGAAATATATTTAGTTGACACGTCGCTCCAACGTAACGTTTGTGTTCTTTTGATAAGGGCAGTAAATATACGTTTTATAGATATACGTCTTCTTCTTCTTCATGCTATATTAGTCCACTGCTGGACATAGCCCTCCCCTAATGAGCGACATAGCGCTCTGCCTTTAGCTAGCCGTATCCAGCATCTGCCTGCAGTTAAATATACGTCGTCGTCGTCAGGCTATCCTAGTCCACTGCTGGACATAGCCCTTCCCTAATGACCGCCATAGCGCCCTGTCTTCAGCTTGTATATGTACCTAAAGAAATTTCGTTCAGTTTTGGAATGAAAACTTTCGTAAGGACTATGCATTATTAACTTAATTCCGGCCTCGCTTATCACTTCACACTAATATTATAAAGGCGAAAGTTTGTGAGTGTGTATGTTTGTTACTTCTTCACAACTTCTTCTAAACGGCTGGAGCGATTTTAATAAAATTTGGTATGGAGTAGCTGACAGCCTGAATGAACACATAAGCTATGTTTTTATATTAATTGTTTTCTTTATTTTTTTATAGATAAAAAGATATTTCATAGGATATGTTTTACTGCCGGAAAATATTTTTTACTTTTAATACGCAACTCATTTTCCCCAATAAACCGCGGGGCACACCCGTCGGTACAGATAGTTTGACAATAATTCAGGTATGTGATTCCGGAATTAGTTAAATATACTTCACTCTTACTGCCATTACCTAATGTAAGTAGAATAATTTTTTGTGGAAGAGTTTGTTATCGAATTCATCCGAAACAGCTATATTTGGTTGCCAGAGAATAGTTCGTAAGCTACATTAATATGTCGAAACGAAGATTGCCGAGTCAGTTAGTCTTAAAATGAAAATCTGTTGGCTGAAATACAAACATATAGTGCTGGATTTCAAAACACTTGATTCCTTTTAGATTCCTGACATTTGCTATCTACCTAGACTTCATCTTCACCCTTGGGCCAGATAGACGCCAAGAGTAATCCCATCTCTTATACTTAAAAAAGACTAGCTGACCCAGCGAACTTCGTACCGCCTAACAGTCGATTCTTTATTTTTCCTTTCGTAAGAACCATCCTCGTACTTCTAGGAATATTCTAAAAAAAGAATCAGCGAAATAGGTTCAGCTGCTCTCGAGATTTGCGCTTACCAACACATTCAGCGATTCATTTTTATATTATAGAGAAGATAGCTGATCCAGCGAACTTCGTACCGCCTAACAGTCGATTCTTTATTTTTCCTTTCGTAAGAACCATCCTCGTACTTCTAGAAATATTCTAAAAAAAGAATCAGCGAAATCGGTTCAGCTGCTCTCGAGATTTGCGCTTACCAACACATTCGGGGATTCATTTTTATATTATAGATAGAAGATAGATAGATGGACTCGCTATTAAGCGGCTTTTTTTATAAATACAGCTTGTTTCCACAGACGAAGGGTCCGTGCCTTTTGTTTTCTGTTGTAAATAATTTGATTGACCCTTTCTCTCCATACTCCATTTGTACAGTTGCTTACAAATCTTTTCTACAGGTGGTATCGTAGGTACACACACGTTCTTACAGCTAATGTAACTCTTAATCTAATTGTTACAGCTACTGTTAGTTTTTTTTATCCACTTTGTTGCTTTTTTTCATGATTATAGATGCCTTTTTTTGTTTGTGGGAGTGGTTTTTTTTTCCGTAGTCTTAGGGTTGATATTTAATTACTTTACTAGTTGGTTACATTTTATTTTCTTTTCTGTTCTTGCTCGTCCTTGTCTGCCACGGGTTCCGCGCCTACCTATTCTTCGTGAGTATTTAGCGCCTTTGATTCGTTCGGATTCTTTCCATTGGTCTGTACACGGCCCAACACACCTAACAAGTCTTATCAGACTATCGCTGCAGCTATCGTTATCAGAGAATCAGGGCCGTGTCACTATGCATCATCATTCATCATCGCGTTGACGTGATTAGGTGACGCGAGTATGGCGGCGATAGATGTAGATTTTGTTTGACCTATTTTGAAGAACTGCTTTTCTTGTGCAGCCTGAAACGCGGTTCCAAAAATGTGTTAAATACACTTTGTGCCAAAAGGGCTACTATGACATAGAGGATTATTTAGATGACAATGATGTCTGGAATTAAATCCAGTACAATTGAGTACAGTACATGAGTTCTTTGTTTTATAATAATTATGTAAGCTCAGCTAATTAAGGTGGTTGAAGAAGTTTGGAGTTTTTTTGTCAATTTTTTCTCCTGAATGATCTAGATTTTGAAATGGACACCTTGTTTGACTTCTAAAGTTCTCTAAGCCGCAGTTTCTGCGCTATTTTGAATAAAACCCTTTCATTTAATGAATGAACGAATGAATGAAAATTCTTTATTGCATTAAAAGCAAATTTGTACAAAGTCGACCTTAATAAATAAATGTTAGAATTTTGTGTATCTGTCTGTGGCATGTGTTATTTTTGTGTCTTAATTATTTGTGTGTATGGATCTCGGTCTCCAGTAAACAATATAAGAGTGATTTATTACATATACTAATAAACGTCCTTATTCTGAAGAACTAGTTTTTTATGTAGCGTTTTCTTCTCTCACGGGAATAGGATGGTCATAAGCACACTAGTGTGGCAATGTTTCGTGACTACGCATGCCGATGCATGCGTAGTCACGAAAATTTGTTGAAATTTTTGGTATCTACTTTGGCCGACTGATTGTTTTTAACGGTAGATAGATTGAGAACAGTTTATCAGACTAAAAATTTCGCAACCTAAAAGTACAAACGGCAGCCTAGATTAATAAATTTTGTGTACGAAAAACTGGGGGTACGCTGGACTAGAATGTGTTTGACGTTATTACAGCGCTACTCAACTTGAAGTGGATGAAGTGGAGCGATTACTTGTTTACACATTTATGTGTCTTGTCTGTGATACATTCTTCTATGTACATTCTTCACTTTTACGTAATAAGTATTGGATAAATAATGTTAGTGTGTTGTAATTGTCTGATTTTGTGTGTTGTAATTGTCTGAACAAGTTATTTTGTCCGAGTTTCTTTCTTCGATATCAACCCTTGTATGTCCCCACTGCTGGGGCACGGGTCTCTTCCTGCATCGCAGGAAGGTTAGGTATACGGGGGCCAAGTCCGGGTTGGTGGAGGCTTGTAATACTAGTGGCTGGTGTTACTGTCAGAAGCCGCAAGTCGGTTTTCAAGCGGCCCTAAGGCCTCTGACATGGCTTAACGACTGCCATTATATGACAGCCGGCACCAAAGGCTTAATGTGCCTTGCGAAGCACGGAAGAATGCTTAGAACGCTTCTTTCTTAGGACATTGTTTTAATTTTATTTTGAATCTCTTAGTAATGTTCAGTCTGGGGCACACAGGTCGTACGTGGGACGAGGGAAAAGACGCGACGCGTTGTATAGAATTCGTGATCTCCTTCTGTATCTTCTGTATGGGCTTCGTCCCGCCCCATAGGTACATTTTGTATGAAAGTGAATTAGAAAGACTACCCGTCTTTTCCGCGCCTTCACCCCACGTCTTTTCTGTGTGTCTCAGGCAAGGAACAGTGGACGAGATTGGCACGGTCGGTGTTGGCGTGACAGTATTTTTTTGATTGAGTATACAGTTTTAATTTCAACTTGACAGTACTCGACACCTCCTCGCGTTTCCGGGATAAAGGATCTTCCATCAATGGGGCTTTTCAATGGAAAGAATATCCCACTTTGTGAGATACACATACAAATTGGAATATCCCATAGACAGGCGGACGGACAACAAAGTGACCCTATAACAGTTCCGTTTCATTTTGAGGTACGGAACTCTAGAAATTGATAGATAGACCCAATGGCAAGTTATAGGTACCAACTTAGCGTAGGGTTCTTGATATATTCATTTAATTTTTTTCAACTTAGGTGTTTCTCTACTTGTGAACTAATTTTGTTTCTTTGCCAAAATACAATTATTAATCTTCAATTGTTGTACTCAAATGTCGCTAGTTTCGATTCCTCGAGATAACTTATAGGCCCGAAATTCTGACTGCCAAATTTATCGGCTCTAACGGTATTATTTTGACTTCACTTATCTTAATGGCTTTACTTTTTCTCTGTATTCTATTGCGTCACAAATTAAGCAACTTACTTAGTAATTATAAAATATTCTTAAAACACACGATAAGATTTGACACACACAACGCTACCCAAAGGCGATTAAAGCGTATTTAAGTGCAATAAATTTCTTAATTTAGACATCAATCAAAATATCTATAATCCTACGCCTCGAATCTCCGACTTAACGTAACACATCCAAACAGATAACGCCGCAGGAAAGAAAAAACAGAAGTGAACAGTGAAGTGATACAAAACAATACCCGAACAGTATTAAAACCAAACCCAGTGATAAATCACGGGTTAAAACCCGTAACCAGTATTACAGTTGTGACAAACCTTACACCAAACATAGTGTGACGATGTGCAGAAGTGCCAGATGAGAAGAGGCCGAAGATGAGGTGACAGGGGGCCCCTGCCGCGCGGCTGAGGGGGCGAAGGCCTAAACATTCCACTGCTAAAAATCCTGAGGGGCCCCGCGGATTCTGGCAACGAGCTTTGCAAGATGACCAAGGGCCCACGCAAGGTGAAACTAGTCATCGTCGTCAATAATAAGAAAGAGTGAGTACTAGAATAAGTTTTCCAGCCGGCCCGCGCGGCACGACGCGGCGACTTGCGTTTTTGTCGCGCTAGCGCTACGATATCAACCTTTGTATATCCCCACTATTGGGGCACGGGTCTCTTCCTGCATCGCAGGAAGGTTAGGCCACACTCCACCACGGGGGCCAAGTCCGGTTTGGTGGAGGTTTGTAAGTCAGTGGCCGGCTTTACTATCAGAAGTTATCAAGCCGTCCATGAGGCCTCTGACATGGCTTAACGACTCCCATAACATGACAGCCGGCACCCACGGCTTAACGTGCCTTGCGAAGCACGGAAGCGCTCGGAAAAATTCCACTAGCGGTAGTCACAGGACGGTCACCCATCCTGCACCTTACCACGCCTGTTGTTGCTTAAGTCAACTCTCGGTTCGACTAGGCCACGAGCACTTCACTGGCGCCACGGCCGCAGTGAAATAAGGAAAGACGGAGCGAGTTGCGAGTCGTGTTTTTTAGCGCGCTCGAATGTCAAGCGACGCGACTGTTCATTGCAATGGACAATGCAACGAAAAAATGCTTATCTTTTTTAAATTATTCTTGAGTAGAGGGGGAGAAAAGGGTTTTTGGTTTTCGATTTCTTCCTGGCCATATATATAATAATAAGATAAAGATTATATTATTTTTAATGCTAGTGCATTAAAAAGAATAAAATCTAAAATCCGTGCTAAGGACAATTTAAAAAAACTATTTAGAGGCTAAAAATTCCACCCATGCCGGGATTCGAACCCGCGACCACTAGCTATCCGTGCCAGCGCTCTTCCAACTGAGCTAATGGGCGACTCACCGGCATCGGTGAAATTTCGAACCTCTTTACAATACTCTCTGTATTACGTACAGGCAGCGATATCTGGCTGAAGTAATTTGCATCACTTGCAGCCCCGAGCACATTGCAGTCAGGTTCTACATCGGAATGATATCGCTGTACCCAACCCGCATGCCGAGCGTGGGGATAATGGACAATACCCTCTGTTTAGCACAACGTGGCGCTCTTTAGGGGGGGGCTATGTCCAGCAGTGGACCAGTATAGCCGGACGATGAAGGTATATCTAGCAGTCGATGAGCACTAGTGCCATAATTGATGAGATCCAAAAATTGCACTACACGCACTGCCGACGAACGTTACTAGTACCTATTTTTAATAGCACTTAGCCCTGGTTCCGGGTACACTAACACAGACCCAATATGCCAGATATATTTTTATGTATGCACTTTTTCCAAATGACAACATGTAATCTATGAGTGACATCTTAACAAAACGGAAACAGATTTTTAGTGTACGAGTAACGGGGATTAATTAACTGTAACATCTTGAATTAAAGTAATTATCTTTACCTAATAAAAAATCGCGATTAGACCCGTCAAATGTATAATTAAAAGGTTTTTATCGCGCGATAACGTAGCCACGTTTTGCTTCGCGTATAGTGAAATAAAGCTGATGGCGCTTGTCGATAAGACGATAAAAAGTTTATCGCGGCTGTACCTACTGCAGTGGCAGGCCTCAAGTCTTCTAAGTGAATAGTTGCACGATAATGGTAAAGCAAGGCAATATGTTTTGATTTTTTTTTTATTATTTAATCTTGTGTCGCTCGTCTTTTTATTCTCAAGTTATGTTCATTAAGCGGCGATAGCACAATAGGTAGAACATTTGACTCGGAAGCGAGAAACCTAGGTTGGATTCCCAGTGCAGGCGTGTGCCGTCTATTAGCTTTTAGAATATACCTCGGCTACTATCTGATAGAATCGGATATATTCGTGTAATAGAAATATCGGAACTAATATGACACTTAACTTAATACAATATGACATTACAATATAATATGACACTACATAATACAAAATAGTGAAGAAAAGTTTTATACAGAGCAGGAAGTAGTATTACACTTGTGTGCTTTCGGCGAAAATCGAAGCCTACTCTAGAGCCCGAGGTATATTAGTACCAATGACTTGAAGGAGAACAGAAGCTTCTGATTTTTTAATGTGGATTTCAACGACATAGCAGAAGCGTTTTCTGCACATTTCTGTCACTCTTCATCATCACCGTAGCGTGTACTTCACTCCACGCTTCATGCCACTCATTTCCGTTTTAAAACAATAATTATACCAAGACCTTGCCTGCCGTAGACTCGGCAACACGGGAGGGAGACAGTCTCCTTCGATAATCGCGTTTATATCTAGCCTAGTAAGAGCTACCGTGAGGCGGACTGCTGTCGCTGTTTGTAGTTCCCATCTTATTTAGTTACTCTAGGAGATACTATGGATAAGTGCAGAATAACAAGGTGGCTTGTTTCACGTGGAGTCTAAGTATGTTAGTACGTCGTCGTTCAGATTTATTTATATTCTAACGGTCTTATTTATAAAAACACGATTCCTTTAAGACATTCCTCTGAGGTAGTTTAAATAATAGGTATGTGGTTACGTCTCTCCCTTTACCACAGACTGTTTAATCGGACTGCAAGGAGTGTATGGATGTAGGAATGAATTTTATTGTGTTATAAACATACATTTTAGTGGTTGTAGTTACTTACATCTCCATGTTCTACTTTTTCAGGGTATATATTATTATCTCTTTCTCCCTCGGCGAATTCTCCAATTTGAGGTTGCCTGCAAGAAATTGCTATTGGCAATAAGGCCGCCAATTGTATCTTATCTTTTGAATCTGCCCTTTTTGTAAATATTTTTCCGGTACACAATAAAGAATATTTTTATCTTATATTTGGGTACATAATTATTTAAAATTTGCATGCATATTATTCCGGACTTTTCCAATTTTAGTGAATCTTAAATTACTTGTAAATTAATATAAAATATTCTTCTTCTTGATGTCAAAATATTCTTTTGGAATATGGAATAGAAACATAAGATATTAAAAAATTAGATTCTTCAAACTGAAATCGGAGGATTTTCCCTTTACACGCGTGGTAACTTATCATATATATTTGTCCACTTATTTAATATGTATATCACATACCTATGCACACAATATAACAGATTTTGAAGGTAACGGTTAGGCTTGCATGGGATCGGTGTGGCTTATATTGTGAGCGCAAAGTAGGTTTCTTCTTCTTCTTCAGGCTATATTAGTCCATTGCTGGACACAGCCCTCCCCTAATAATATGAGCGCCATAGCGCAAGGTTGTGCCATCATTGGGGGGTGATGCCCAAAATCCCTACGCTAGGCATGCGGGTTGGGGATCGCAGTTTGATGGAATTGTACTGCAGGGGGCGCTGCTGCCCACCCCCCGGTTTGAGTCCCTTAGTCGCCTTTTACCAAAGTAGGTTTAGGTATATATCTTATTTGTGTTTAAATAAATATACACAAATACACAGACTTCTATTCATATACAAGCATATGTATGTATGGGCAAGCCTGCACCATCTATAGAACCATGTCCCAGGCACTACAGCATCCGAGTGGTCCCTTCACCCATCTAGTGTGAGTGAAGATGCCACTGGACGCTGTACAAATCATCACATTACGTAGATGCAAAAGGCCACTACATGTACGAGTATGTACAGACAAGGTAAACGTAAAATATTATTTTCTTTAAACAACGATCACCATAAATCAGTATGTCTTGAGCCAAATATTGCCCGATAAGTTTAAATGAATGTAGTTTCCATAAATAATCTTGTAAAATTTTATTTAATCATAATAATCATAAAATAAACTTTATTGTCAAGCAAAGCTATGAAACTAAAATAATTGTATGTAGGCAGTTGGTTGGTTGGTTCCGTGCTTCGCAAGGCACGTTAAGCCGTGGGTGCCGGGTGTCACGTAATGGCAGTCGTTAAGCCATGTCAGAGGCCTTATGGCCGGCTTGATAACTTCTGACGTTCGTCTTTTACTTCGTTTGTCGTAAGACAATCCTCCACCAACTCGGACTTGGCCTTCGTGGTGGAGTATGGCCCATGAAGAGACCCGTGCCCCAGCAGTGGGGACATACAGGGTTGCAATCGCAGGTAGATGGTTAAAATAATTGGATGGATTTGCATGTATTTTGGACAAATTGAATTGTGTCTTAAGTGTTCATTCAGAATACAGTCAGTCTTTTATAGACTTAATGCGCATTGTATTAACATAAGTAATTAAATTAGACGTAGTATTTACATCATTACTGTTATGTTGGTGTGTAGTCTGTTTTTATGTCGGGCATGGTACATTCTGCTGACAGTTGCCAGTCAGTATATCTATGAAAACATTATGTACGTCAGGAAAAATATCAGTAACTTTAAAACTTTAGGTAGCCAACACAATGAAAACTACTACTAGAAATAAACAATAACTTTTGTCCCCACTATTTAGGCTGGCAAAGGGTAATACATCCTTCATAGGGCATTGTATACGCTTCCCTGAAGATATTTTAAGCTTGCCTGAAACGCGGTTCAAAAAATTTTGCCACTTGGTGCCAAAAGGGCCGCTATAACATAAAGGATTATTTAGATGACAATGATGTCTGTAATTAAAGCCAATACAATGCATGACTTCTATGTTTGATAATATTTATGTAAACTCTGTTAATTAAGGACTTTGAAAAGACTAAGTTTGGAGTTTTTTTGTCCATTTTTTGACACTTATTTTGAATTGTAACGTTCATTAAGCCGCAGTTTCTGCGCTACTTGAATAAAACCTTTTCATTTAATTTCATTTCATTATGCTATATTTCCATATTCGTGATGTTCTTGCCGGGTTACCATAACACAGTGCATCCTAGTTTAGGACTTGTGGTGGAAGCTATTATTATTATTATTTAACACAGAATAATCCTAAACAGATAGAGACAGAATGAGATTTGAATATAAATCTCTTTCATACCGCACATAAGTACATTATATTTCGACGACTAATTAACGTTCATTAATGCAGACCCAGGGCTTTAATCTTTTAGTGCATGACACTACAATGATAGAATAGATAAATGGATCTCGTGGCGTGCTTTTTATACCATTGGCGCCTAAAAGGTTTGATACGTGTGCGGGCTTAGACTTTAGCAGCAATAAAATGAAATTGCCACGAGCGTGCATTTGTCAAAAAACGCAAAACAAATTTGAAATTTAATGTGGAATGTAACGTCTGAAATTTCCTCAATATCTAAATTACATACATATACAACTACATAATGAACGTTGACGAAGCGAAGGTGATCAATCAGAATCGTGGCATGTGGTAGTCCCTGCCCACCCCTCTAGGATACAGGCGTTATGTTTTCAATTACATAGAATATGGTTGTATATCAAACGAGTTTAATTGCGATTATTTATTAGGCAAATTAAGGTAGTTACGTGTTGCCTAATAAATAATCAAGAGTAGACCCGTTTAATATATAACTATGTACGAGCATCGCAAATAGTTAAGAAATACAGAGAATATTCTTAACTAACTTGAGGTAAACTAGGTCCAATAGACAATTATCCCCTAGTCACGTACCTACCTATACTATCTGCGGATCTGCTGATTGTTATGCAATTGTTATGCCATTAATTATTTAACAGAAAACACCTTGTTATTGTTAGGCCAGATGTAGAGATAGACAGTTTTTTGCCTTGAGACCGCAAATTATGGGTAAAATCCACACATAAGCGTTGGAAGCGCTACGGGCGACAGCGGGTCAATCTTCACTTGTTTGTTGCAAAGTCGCCATTAAAGCAACATATTGAAATGTACGAATGAAAAAGATGACTGTACTTACTGACTATCAGTCGGTCTCTTCAGATTTGTCAGCGAAGAACGAGACAGGAGGATACAGTCTGTTAGCTTTTAGAATATACCTCGGCTACTATCGGATAGAATCGTATATTTTCGTGTAATAGAAATATCGGAACTAATATGACACTTATAACATATTTTAAACTTTGGCGACTTCTACACATAGAATATTTTCGGGGCTTAATCGCGTAGTAATATATTGCTATTTTACCTCGACGTTTCGACGACGTTACAGTCATCGTGGTCACGAGAAGACTGATGGCTGGCACCCGTTCGCGTCTTCGGCTGATGAGGTTTCGGACTACCCTCAATCAAAAATATCAATAAATTACTACGCGATCAAGCCCCGAAAATATTGTAACAATATGATACTTAATTAAATAAGCTTAAGAAGAAAAGTTTTATACTGAGCAGCAAGTAGTATTACACTCGTGTGCTTTCGGCGAAAACCGAAGCCTACTCTGGAGCCCGAGGTATATTCTAAAAGCTAACACACCTTACTTATATGATTATTGTTGTCTTCTTCTCTTCTTCAGGCTATACTATGTAGTCTACTGCTGGACATAGCCCTCCCCTAATGAGATTATTATTGTTGTAAAAATTCTATATTGCACTATTAAACCAAATTGAAAAGTACAAAGGCGATCTTAGTGCTCCCAGCATTATAAATTTATAACATACTCGTAACATAACATTTACAAACAGGCACATGCATTGCTTTTGGCACCACACTAGGATACCCTGTGTCGTAGGAACCAGAAAGAACGACATCACAAACATGTAAACATCCAAGACCTGGGGTTTTTTTTGTTCCCAGCCGGGATTCGAACCCGGGACCTCTTGCATGGTAGGCAGATGCGCTACGCCACAGAGGTTGTCAGTTAATCTTAGTGTTGCTGAACTACAAATATATAGGGTATATACTCTCTTGAAGCGGTGGTAGCTCAGTTGGTAGAACCATGGACTGGCAAGCGAGAGCCCCAGGTTCGGTCCCGAGTGCGGGCATGTACCAATGACTGTTTAATTTCAAAGTTATGTACATTTTCGAATTTTTAGTCGCAATACCACACGTTAACTGTGTAGGAAAACATCGTGAGGAAACCCGCGGCTTGGTTGGCTCCGCACGTATTGACTAGTCTTTCCTGTGGGCTAGACCGACTAAGCTTTAAGGATGTTGTAGGTGCTGGGCAAGCCTACACCATCTATAAAAACATGTCCCAGGCGCTACAGCATCCGAGTGGTCCCTGCACCCATCTAGTGTGAGTGACGATGCCACTGGACGCTGTATAAATCAACAATGAGTTGATTTATACAGCGTCCAGTGGCATCGTGACATTAGATGCAGAGGCCAAATCCGAAGTAAACTAAATAATGAATTAACTATGTAGCATATAAACGTCACACTGCAGGGCACAGGACTTCTCTCAGAGAGAGAGTGTGGGCTCAATTACCACGCGTGCCCACTGCGGCTTGACAATTTCAAGTGCTGAAGTTTTTGAACACCTCAGACACCCAGATTTCCTCACGGTGTTTTCCTTCGCCGTTAGCGAGTGAAATTGCAATTATAATTTCACATATGTACATACACATAGAAAACAGTCATTGGTACATGCTTTGCAACTTTCCGTCATAAGGTTGTCTGGAAGAAATTGTTTTAAGCAATAAGGCCGCCAATTGTACTTTGTATCTTTACATGTTTTATAATGGTGTACAATAAAGAATATTCTTATGTTATCTTACATGCCTGGATTCGAAACCCCGACCTCCTCATTCAGAAGCTGACGTTCTACCACTCAGCTACCGCTATGGTGTGGAGTCGGGGTAGTTTTAATGGAATGCCCCCATCATTCAATTGTAGATCAACGATGATGATTGGTGATACTGCTAATTGCGGATTTTACCCAACGTATCAGAATTACTACGCATTTATGATGGATGGGGGTGTATTAGAAAGGCAGAAAGATAACACCGCTATGGCAACAACACGATAAATCATAAAAACAAACTAAGAAATAATCAGACAGGTGAGATAAAATTAAAAAACAATAGATAAAATAAACTACTTTAATTTCTTTTTTTTTTCATTTCTACAGTGTGATTGTTAAATAGTTATTTTGAGAGAAAGCTGTTTTTATTATAATTATATATAATTTAAAAATTGTATTATTAATGATTTACCAACAACCCGTGACTCGGCCCCCGTGGCGGAGTATGGCCTAACCTTCCTGCGATGCAGGAAGAGTCTCGAGCCCCAGCTGTGGGGACATACAAGGGTTGATATCAATTATTTACCAGTAGTTAGTAAGACCTGAGGTTTCCGCGCTTCGCCTCCTAGTTGAGCCATTGTACGTAGCAAGCAATGAGTTATGTTAACGCTGCAGACACGAAGTTTTCCTTACGTGGTTTTTACCGTTAGTGAAAGGTATTGCTACTATAACGCTACTATAAAGTAGTACATCCCGGGATTCGAACCCACAACCTCCCGATTGAGAAGCCGGCGTTCAACCGCACAACTACCACCGGTTCTGATCTACCAGTAGCGGTATAACATACTTGTAAAAGTTCGTAATGTGTGAGCTTTGACTCCAATTCATTTTGACGCATAATTATATATTATACTTCATTGCACACGAAACAAACAAAAAATTAAAATTTCACTGATGCCGGTGAGTTGCCCATTAGCTCAGTTGGAAAGAGCGCTGGCACGGATAGCCAGAGGTCGCGGGTTCGAATACCGGCATGGGTGGAATTTTTAGCCTCTAAATTTTATACAAAATACAATAGAAAATACATGTACGAGTACAAAGGCGAGCTTATCTCTGTGCTTAATTTTTATTTTTACATATTTTTTTACCCATTGCATGTTTTTTATCATGCTTTGAAATGCCACTTACCATTTACAACAAATTACTGTGTAGAGTTGCAAATAACTTAAGTTTTTTTAAATACTATTTCCGTGTTGAATCAGTGTTTAGCAACAGGCAGGATGTCCACGATTTCCCGACCTATTATCTGTGCAATTAAGTCGATTTTACGATAAAGCCGCATTTGCATATAATGGCCCGGTCTTCCGTACGCACGAGCACTATCAGTCTTTAGTTCATTCATAAAACTCACAAGGACTTCCATTGATGCTTTTAATAAATATCTCCATTACGCCTCTACTACGTAATGGAGATATTTATTTTAATAAAATTCAGTAACTGTCACATCACACTACAATTATAAAGGCGAAAGTTTGTGAGTGCATACACACTTACAAACTTTCGCCTTGTTACTTCTTCACGTCTAAATGGAAGGAGCAATTTTAATAAAATTTGGTATGGAGTTAGCTGACACTGTGGATTAACAGATTAAAAATTCTGCCCTCATTTCAGTTAAGCTTATAAGTTATACGAAAATATAATATTGCAGCTTATATGCGTCTCATTGTAGGTTGTCTCGTTAAAGCGCTCGTGGCCTAGCCGAACCGAGTGATTGTAATCAATCTCTTGAGTTAAGCAACAACAGGCGCGGTCAGGTGCTGGATGGGTGGCCGTACCGTGACTACCGCTAGTGGAATTTTTCCGAGCGCTTCCGTGCTTCGCAAGGCACGGTAAGCCGTTGGTGCCGGCTGTCATGTAATGGCAGTCGGTAAGCCATGTCAGAGGCTTTATGGGCGGCTTGATAACTTCTGACAGTAAGGCCCGCCGCTATCTTACAATCCTCCACCAAACCGGACTTGGCCCCCGTGGTGGATGACCTAAAACTTCCTCCGATGAAGGAAGAGACCCGTGCCCCAGCAGTGCGGACATACAAGGGTTGATACGTCTCATTGTAGAGCAGGCCTTCTTGCAGAGAGAGAGTTAAGGCTTAATCTCTAATTGGTGATTTCCAGCGCTGCAATATGCGAACACCTTAAGCACCAAAGCCAGATAATTGTCACATAGTTTTGTAAATAACTGTCAGCCAAGAGTGTTGTTTCACGCCTGTAATTGAGTGTCACCCTGGAGTTTAAGCTCAATTATGTCTAATTGTATATAATAATGTTATTTAACCTAACATCTGTCGACAGGGTTGTTAAATAAATAAACTGATTGGTTAGTCTAGTGTAATACACAAATATGGATTAGGTTAGGTAAAGCCTAAAAAGTTGCTTGTTTCTAAATACACTTCGATATCAACCCTTGTATGTCCTCATTGCTGGGGCACGGGTCCTACATCGCAGAAAGGTTAGGCCATACTCCACCAAGGGGACCAAGTCCGGGGTGATGGAGGCCTGTAAGACAGTGGCGGGTCTTCATAAGTTATCAAGCCGCCCATAAGTCTCTGACACGGTTTAACGACTGCCATTACATGACAGTCTAAATACACTTATAGACATAAATGTCAAATACAAAACTTATTTTTTTGAGTAAAACCCAGCCACTAAATGGCTGTTGAGCATTAAATTAGGTCTTCCTTTTCGCCGCAACGCGAGTCATAAAATTATCTCGTAAAGTTGCAAATGTCCCAAGAATAGGAGAGCTGCGCGTGCGCACGGCAAATTAACCGATCTCGTTTGCTTTGACCTGGCAATAAAACGGAATAGATACTTGACGGCACGTAAAAAATCGCATACGTAGAAACTCAGTAAGGGGCAGCTCCGTAGGTATATTACGCACACCTAATCCTGAACAATTTCCATCGTCTCTTAAATATCCTACTAATTACTACCGCAAACGTCAGGATCCCGACTGGATTTGATCGTTAGGCATCTGTTCAGTTACGGTCGATTTTACAATATACATATACGGCGTGATTATTAAAGCACAATTCCTCAAAACACTCCAAAAAAGCTGACTAAATAAATTCGCTTCGATATCAACTCTTGTATTTCTCCACTGCTGTGGCACAGGTCTCTTCCTGCATCGCAGGAAGGTTAGGCCATACTCCACCACGGGGGCCAAGTCCGGGTTGGTGGAGGATTATTAGACAGTGGCGGGTCTTACTGATATAAGCTATCAACCCGCCCATGAGGGCTATAACATGGCTTAACGACTGAAATTACATGACAGTCGGCACCAATAGCTTAACGTGCCTTGCATAGCACAGAAGCGCTCGGAAAAATGCCACTAGCGGTAGTCACGGGACGTTCACCCATCCAGCACCTGACCGCGCCTGTTGTTGCTTAACCCAAGTGATTGATTCCAATCACTTGGTTTGATTAGGCCACGAGCGCTTCTAATTAAATATTCTACCGAAATCACCATACCCTGTGTTTTATACATAATCATTCATGCAATGAATTATTCCATTATTCTAAATTCGCATGTCAGATGACCCACAATGAAGCTCAATAGGGCTATTTAAAGCTTATAATATCACCAATTTGCACCAGGAACTAAAATCCCATTGAACAAAGTATTTGAGTAGAACGTGTGTGGTTTTCATTGTATGGATAGAAAGAGCATTATTTTTGCCCACCGATACAGTTTCCCACAGTCGCGTACTTTGCCTGTCGAGTAAACCGCTAATTAAATGTTTGGCCCAAGTTATAAGCTTCGAAACGCGGAGACTTGTGTCCGCATTTGAAACGGAATAAGATCAAATAGAGAGCCCTATATATCATAGAATTGTGCAAGTAGGTAAGGCGTAATCCAGACAAACTTCCGGTCAGCCCGAGACACAAATGCAGGCGGCTTCAAGAACGCAATCGATTTAACCTTGTAGTGCTACCTTGCAGAACCAAGTCTTATAGTAAGAGCACTAGACAAATGGCAGTAAAGGTTTATGGTAAGGTCGCTGTAGACAAAACCTAGCAGATGGGGTTATATTGCACTAACGGAGGAGCAATGTGATTGTGGAGCCTTATCGCAATCCATGGTGCACCTGCCCCAATGTCCATTGTGCCCTCACACCTGCACTCTGGAGGACCGAACAGAGGCCAACGCTGCTGTAATTGCAGTGGCCAGGAAACTATTGGGCAGGAAAAATATAAACGGGTAGAATCACTGACATGAAAAGAAGAAAAAATAAAGTAAAGTTTGTAATAAATTACCTAAAAATCTTAAGCCAGCTCTTAATGATCACTTCCTAAAGGCTTTAAATAAGTATCTTTTAGACATGTGTCCTTATAGTTTAGAGGAGTTTTATGAAAATTGTAAAAAAAAATGTTATTAATTAAGTAACATTAATATTATTTTATATCAGAATTATTAATGTGATAACCTAATTGTCTAATTAATTATGCTATGCTGTTATACAATAAAATTACACTGTGCAATATTTATATATCATACCATGTTTACAACTGTAATTTATGGCTATAAACGATTGAATTGAATTGACTTTACAATTTCTAAATAAAGTTCAAGTTTAAAAAAAAGGTTATCTAAAAACCTATTTAGAGGCTAAAAATTTCACCCATGCCGGGATTCGAACCCGCAACCTCTGGCTATCCGTGCCAGCGCTCTACCAATTGAGCAAAAATGTTATCTTTCAGTTTGTTTAAGGATAATGGTGGACCATCATATTAAGACAGGCTAATATCATGTACACTATTGCAGAACCCACGCTTTCTCTCATAGACATAATGTGTGCATAACCCGGTGCAGTAAGTTAAACTAACCTCGATGTTTTGACTGTCACAATGGATACCTCTTTGCGGAATTTTCGGAAAATAAATTAAACAATCATTGCTCATCGCTGATTAGCAATCGTCGCATTTTATTAGCTTTTGATACTAAAACTTCTCACCAATACGCTACCAGATAGCTACTTCTTTATTAGTGCTGTTACAAATCATTCCTACGTAACACGCATTTCATGATTTGTTTAGCCTTTCTCCTTGTTCTTATTACCAGTGTTCATATATTATAACCTTCTCAGTCACAATTATGGAAGTCCCGCGGTGTGACGTCATGATATTGTAATTTTCAAAATTAAAACAGTGCTATCAACTTTTCTATATCGCTCATTTGGCAGAATATTGACGCAAATGTCCTTTTTCTAATTTTACAGGAGAGACCGTTGTTTCATTCAGAAGTGTTAGAACTTTGTCAAAATGCCACAACGACAGTGGCGCTGTCACGCGATAAAAAACAAAACTACATTACTGTCATTTTTTCCCCAAGTGTAAACAGTTATTTCGGGTGTTTTGGCATACTTAACTCAAATTGGCAAAAAAGTACATTTGCGTCATTATTCTGCCAAATGAGCGATATATTATTTTGAGAATGACACGTTACACTTGACCCATATCATGCCTGGTGGTAAAGTAAGAGGGGGTCTACGATGTTACGTACTTACCTGTTTTTGAAATATTTTTTTAAAACAAAACATCACTGATTTAAAAAAAATCTTGTGAATACAAAAGATTACAAAGCGATGCAAAGTTTAAGCCTGAAACCAAGTATTTAATATTTTATTTCGATTTTTTGTGGCCAATGAGTTATAACTCATTCTCCTTTATTTTACTTTACACCCTTATTGCACGCGAACACAAAACAAGAAGTGAAATTTAAGAAAATACATGTTAAATAACCTGCTTCTTATCGAATAATGTCGAACTTTGGTGTCCACCTTCTTCCTCCTTAACGTATGATAATTTATGGATTTACCTTCTCGCCTGGTCGCTCCGCTGTCCGCTCCGCTGCCCGCTCCGCTGTCCGCTCCGCTGCCCGCTCCGCCCATGTCTTGCGCCACCTTCGGCCTTCCAGTGGCGCGTCAAACGACGCTCTTCCTAATGCGACAGCCAAGGGCGCCACTAATCGCGTCACCTGTGAAGCCTTCGTCATTACATAGAGTACACAGTCACTGTTTAAAGTAGATTGATTGAAGATGTTTTATTCAAATATAAATACAGAAGTAGCTTCTGTCAAACTTTAAAAACCTATTTAGAGGCTAAAAATTCCACCCATAGGTTTAAAATTGTCCGTAGCACGGTTTAGTGCATTAAAAAAAAAGAATATAATTCTGTCAAACTGCAGAAGAAAGAAGAAAAGAAGTTTAATTAATGAAATGACTTCTGCAGAAGAAAGAAGTTTAATTAATAAAAAAAGTATTCAAAATCCGTAAAACCCGACTGCTTTAGTTTCAAACATATATATTTTTTAACTTAAAACTAAATAGACAGACAAGATAAGGTAAAAAACCTGCTTGGAGACAAGTTTTAATGCGAAAATTTTAGTTTCAACGGCTGTCACACGTAACAATAAATCAATTTTACTTTATCAGAACGATAGAAAATGTGTAACTTTTCGATCATCACAATGACAAATTGGAAAGCGTATTCGATAACCATTACCGTTACATAATTCGGATCGTCGACTGTCGATACGTCGAAACGTGATCGATTTGTTATCGGCGGCGCCGGCGCACGATTTTACGCAGTAAGGTTGTAAACTTGTAACTTTATCTATAGTGAAAACGGCTTCCAATTCACACCTTTACACAGGTGCTGTCAGGTACAGCGGTTGAACGGTTGCCTACTAAAACCGAAGTTGTGGGTTCTATTACAGCGGGGTGCGGCCATTTTTTATTTAGATTATAAACGTTTCACTACAGGGCACAGGCCTTTTCTCAGAGAGGCACAGGCCTTTTCTTGTCCACCTACCCACATTGGTAATTAAAAGTCCAGTATGTTTGTAAAACATAATTTAGGTTGAATTGCACCGCTTGCCTGAGTGTGGCTTGGGGGGCGTTGGACTAGAATTCATAATTCTTTCTATTTCAATAATTACTTGAGTCATTTCTGGGAGGCGGTTCGAATGGGCCTTATCATAGTATGCGATGCAGTCCTCTGAACACTTGTGATATTTGGAGCAATGTAATTTTCATGTGTAAATGTTTATAATAGGCTTACCTACTTCGCCTAATAAACCTTCTTAATTGATGTTGTTTTTGCCCAGGTACACACTAGGTTTTAAACATTGTAAAAAAAATTCATGCTAAATAAATAACTTTAAAAATGAAATGAAAATGACTACAGGGCGCAGGCCTTTTCTAAGAGACAGAAAGAGAGAGAGAGAGAGTATGGGCTCAATTCGGGATGCAAAAAAAAAAGTGAACTGCCTAAATCGAAAACCATTTCGAGCTTAGCATCCAAACGACAGTATTTTTAATGTAAGAGATTTTTATCATAAAAGATGTCCCTTATTTGCAGTAAATAATAATATTTAAATGCCCTTTAAATTACCCCTATGATGACGTCACATGTTAAATCGTCTGTGGTAGTAGTTATTCTGTGGAAAAACTACCAATGGCCTGTCAACTTCATCTGTCAAACATCTGTCTTTTTACACTAAACCACAGACAAATCCAAACGCGAACTCTACCTACACACATAGTATGTAACATATGACGTCACGCCGAATATTATTATTATTATTAATACGTTTATTGCACATAAGTAAAAAAAATACAATGGCAATGTGGCGGACTTAATGCTATAAGCATTTTATACCAGTCAACCACGGATGGTGCAAGAGATTAAATGGTAGGCATTCGAAACAAAACGGAAGAGAAACTTAGTTAAAATTAGATAAGCTGACAAGTACTCGATAGGTACATATAATATATAAGTAAGTAAATATACACTATATGCTTATAATAGATAATAATTATATTTAAAAATATATATAATAATCATTATAATTAAATAACAATGATAAACTCGATTAATCACGAAAAAAATGAAATTGGTTTCTTAAAATTACGTCTACCATCAGAATATAAAATAAAATCCGATCATAAAAAAAAAACTTTGCATCCATAATTACCACGCGTGCCCACCGCTATTTCAACCGCTGAGATGACGACTCAGACACTCAGGTTTCCCCATCTTATCCTTCATCGTATTGCTACTGTAACTTCACAAATATACATAACGGAAAGGAAAGTCATTGGTAATGCCCGGACTGGGAATCGAACCTGGGTCTCGCTTCCAACTTCAGTGTTCTATCCATTGGGCTGCCGCAGTCACCTTATCATTATTGGTAATGTACTAGCAGCTCTGAGCTGATGCGTGCATATCTTATGACAGCACTTCATTGTTTTTTGTTTTTATCCTAAAAAATTCTACCAAATTTTATACCTAAAATTATCCAGTCAATTTTTAGGACTATAAAAATTGTTGATTAGTAACGCAAATTATACTATTTTTATTTTTAATGCACTAACCCGTGCTAAGGACGAATTTAAAAACCTATTTAGAGGCTAAAAATTTCACCCATGCCGGGATTCTAACCCGCAACCTGGCTCTACCAATTGAGCCAATGGGCGACTCACCGGCATCAGTGAAATTTCGAATCTCTTTACACTATTCTCTGTATTACGTACAGTAAATATGTTTTTAAATAGTAACGCAAAATAAAGCATTTTGGTATTTTTCGTAAAATTTGACAGCAAGACAGACATATAAAAATATTATGAGCAGAAAAGTCTTATGGCACGGTTAGCCAGAGGTCGCGGGTGCGAGTCCCGGCATGGGTGGATTTTTTAGCCTCTAAATACGTTTTAAAAAAGTTTTATTTTCGATATTACAGAAATGACTTTACGATTTTGCGTTATTTAATAATACATTGTATTTATTTAGGTTTACCCTTCAGTTACTTGATTTAAATTCATGCTCAGTTTGATTGCCTCGTTGGTCCAGCATCCCGTCTGATTACCATGCCAAGGACCATGGGTTCTATTGTTTATATGCCAGCCAGTATATCTATGAAAATATTATGTATGCCAGGAAAAATATTAGCAACTTTAAAACTGCAGGTAACCAATGTATATACTAGAAATAAACTTAAACTTTTGATCCCAAGATTTAGGCTGGCAAAGGTTAATGAAGATATATTAAGTTTGACTGAAGCGCGGTTCAAAAATGTGTAAAGTACACTTTGTGCCAAAAGAGCTACTATAATATTAAGGATTATTTAGATGACAATGATGTCTGTAATCAAAGTAAAATGTAAAATGCATGAGTTTCGTAAAAATTGTGTCGTCGTCAGGCTATACTAGTCTACTGCTGGACATAGCCCTCCCCTAATAAGCGCCACGTTGTGCTATCATAGGGGGTAATGCCCATAATCCCCACGCTGCCCATAATCCGCCCACTTTTTCTGCAGGGGGCGCTGCTGCCCACCCCCCGGTTTGTGTCCCTTAGTCGCCTTTTACGACACCCGCGGGAACAATTGGGTTGGTGCTATTCTCTAGGCCGACACCACACAGCATTACACACCACACAGCACACAGCACCACCACAAAATTTGTGTAAACTCTGTTAATTAAGGAATTTGAAAACACTAAGTTTGGAGTTTTTTTGTTCATTTTTTCTCCAAAATTATCTAGATTTTGAAATGGACACCTCGTTTGACTTGTTCAATAAGCCGTAGTATCAGCGCTATTTTGAATAAAACCTTTTCATTTCATATAATATAGCACTTTTCACCTGTCTTGGAGAATGTCAACCGGATGGCGACCGCGAGAGATTTCATTCGGGGCAAAGGCCTATACCCAGCAGTGGGCAGTGTTGGGCTGACGATGATGTTAATGACTCGTCACACACGCGGAATTCACGACAGCAATCGAGTAGAAAAATACGAGACAGATAAACATTAAACCAGGGTTTAGTCAGTACTTGGCCTAATCTTATCTTTGGGATTTTTATGGACATAGACAGATAGGCGCACGCCTTTCTGAAGCGAATAAACTTGCGGCTATATCTTCAGGAACTTTCCGTTACGGATTGAAGATGGATTAGGCACCCCGAATACCAAGAATGTTTCGATGATATTAACGATTATACTATTTTTATTTTTAATGCACTAACCCATACTAAGGACAATTTTAAAACCTAGTAATCAGTGAAATTTCGAACCTCTTACACCATTCTCTGTATTACGGTGAGTCGCCCATTGGCTCAGTTGGAAAGAGCGCTTGCACGGATAGCCAGAGGTCGCGGGTTCGAATCCCGGCATGGGTGGAATTTTTAGCCTCTAAATAGGTTTTTAAGATATTAACGATGTTTTTTCCTTTGGTCCATTTTCTCCTCCGTGGAGTCTGGTGCTGACACAAGCAAGGGCGTTCTATTTAGGTATCTCTGTTCATGGCTAGGGATAGTAGCTCCAGCCGAATTACTCCCTTCTCCTCCTTCTTTAATGATGTTTTAGAATTGCTATATTATTTTACTATCCGAGAGCTCCCGGGTTCAAACCCCGGCTGGGGCGCATAAATAAAACCCCCAGGTCTTGGATGTTTACATGTTTGTGATGTCGCTGTTTCTGGTTCCCACGACACAGGGTAACCTGTGAGTAGAGCAAAGGACTCTGAAGCGAGAGACCCAAGCTTGATTCCCATGTACCAGTGACTTTATTTTCTAAGTTATAGACATTGTGACGTTGTAGTGGCAGTACCTCCCGCTAACCGTGAAGGAAAATATCGTGAGGAAACTTAAGTGTCTGAAGTGTTCAAGTAATCAGCGCTTGAAATTGCCAATCCGCGATGGGCACGCTTGGATTTCTGTGTTAACTATTTTTAGAACATACAGCCTAAGATACAACGAATACGTTCTGTATTTGTTTTATTTTTATTTCCTGTAGGTACAAAAACTTTTTTGAGATTTATTCACTATAAAAAACAAATGACTGCTTAAGACTCCCGAATGGACTCATTAACACAGAACTGACAAAATGATAAAGTTAAGAGCACGTGTCTATGACGTAAGTAATTAGAAAGAAGTATGCAAACAATGAAGTTCAAGCTTTCCGCTCAGTAACTCACGAGGTCTAACAAGGCTATTACCGATATTGCGATGCGCTGAAGATTGGCTGCGCATGCGCACGCGCAGAGCATCGCGTGACAGAAGCGATGCGCAAGGACACGAGACTGAATGCTTGCGCTTCTGTTGGGATGGAAACGGCTGAGAAATTCTGGAGTTAGTTAGACCTGAGATTTCCATACTTCGCCTCATAGTTGGGACATTGTACATAGCAAGCGCTGAGGTATGTGCACTTCAGACACTAGGATTTCCTTACGATGTTTTCCTTCACAGTTAACATGTGGTATTGCTACTATAATTCACAAGTTACCACCCAAATATGACGCTAAGTGCGGAGGTCTCATGTCTGACTAGAATGTCAGAAAATCTGATAAAGAATTTTCGCATATAGGTACATCTTATAATATAAAAATCTAGAATAAGTGTTTGGAGCGCTTGTAGTGAAACCGAGTGATTGTATTCAATCACTTGAGTTAAGCAACAACAGGCGCGGTCAGGTGCAGGTTGGGTGACCGTCCCGTGACTACCACTAGTGCACGTTAAGCCCTTGGTGCCGGTTGTCATGTAATGGCAGTAGTAAAGCCATGTCAGAGGCCTTATTGGCGGCTTGATAACTTCTTACAGTAAGGCCCGCCACTGTCTTACAATCCTTCACCAAACCGGACTTGGCTCCCATGGTGGAGTATGGCCTAACCTTCCTGCGATGCAGGAAGAGACCCGTACCCCAGCAGAGGACACAACAAGGGTTGATATCGATCGCAGTATTTTTAGGTCTGAGAATAGTTCGTAGGCTAATTAATGTAGAATAAGAAAAAAACTTTATTTGACGACATTACAAAAAGTAACACAAGGTACATTTTCGCCGTGGTCGCCCATTAGCTCAATTAGGAGAGCGCTGGCACGGTTAGCCAGAGATCGCGGGTGCGAGTCCCAGCATGGGTGGAATGTTAGCCTCTAAATAGGTTTTTAAAATTGTCAAAAATGAACCAGTCTCAGCATGATGCCAAAGTAGGTTTTCAGACCGAACTATTAAAGAAAAAAAAGATGACATGTTTACAGAATTAAGAATATTTTAATGATTTATTGTTATTAGTCTGTATAATAACTATAGAAAAACAAATTTTTCGGGGTCAGCTGGTACATACATAAAAATACAGACTAATTGAGCAGTCCCCCTGCTTTTGAAGTCGTTTAAAAACCAGCTTACCTAGAGGCTAAGGCCTGAGGCTTTCTCAAGCAGACTCTTGCCAAATGCACAACTTAATAGAGCTCTTAGTATTTAGGACGCGCGCACATTCGCCGAAAATCGCGAAACATCGTACCTGGAAGGAATATTAACGTGAGACATTTGCGAAATAGCTGGACGTTAGTACCTGTTTGTGTACCTCAATTTGAATCAAAGTTTAAGCGAGAGAAATTACTAATATATGAAGTAAGATTGCTCAGTATCAGAAATTATTTAAGACTAGCTGCCCCAGCGAACTTAGTACCGCCTAACATTCGATTCTTTAATATTTTTCTTTCCGTAAGAACCATCATCGTACTTCAAGGAATATTCTAAAAAAGAATCAACGAAATAGGTTCACCTGTTCTCGAGATTTGCGCTTACCAACACATTCAGCGATTCATTTATATTATATTATTTTATGTTATATATATTTATATTGTATTTATATTATTTTATATTATAGAGATAGAAGAAAGATAGATAGATAGATAGCTAGAGAACACCTTAATTGATAAAATGGTATTTTTATTTTAAAATTATTTCTATGAAAATATATTTTCGATAGAAATAGTATAATAGAGCGGCAGAACATCGATTTCCCAATCGGAGGTCGTGGGTTTGAATCACGGCATGTACCAAAAATGTTTGTTTCCTATGTTATGTACATTTTTGTGAAGTTATAGTAGGTATTCGTAGCAATACCACTCGCTAACTGTGAAGGAAAACATCGTGAGGAAACTTGAGTGTCTGAGGTGTTTAACTATCAGCGCTTGCCAATCGGCGGTGGGCACTCGTCATAATTAAGCCCCTACTCTGTCTTTCTGAGAGAAGGCCTGTGCCCTCCAGTGGGACTTGTATAGCCTACATAAAAAAATAATAGAAGTAAGTAACTTATTTTTTTTATTTGGAATATGTACATCTATAAATTGATCAGTAGGAATTTAAAGATTTTCTTCTCAGGAACTTTCTGAAAGGTCCCGGCGTGAGTGGAATTTTTAGCCTCTAAATAGGTTTTAAAAAATTGTCCTTAGCAAGAGTTAGTGCATTAAAATGAATATAATCATGTGGGTACAGCGATATCACTCCGATGTAAAACCTAACTGCATAGTAAGGTGCTCGGGGCTACAAGTGATGCAAGTTGCTTCAGCCAGATGTTGCTGCCTGTACGTAATACAGAGAGTATTGTAAAGAGGTTCGAAATTTTACTGATGCCGGTGAGTCGCCCATTGGCTCAGTTGGGAGAGCGCTGGCACGGTTAGCCAGTGGTCGCGGGTTCGAGTCCCGGCATGGGTGGAATTATTAGCCTCTAAATAGGTTTTTAAAAATTGTCCTTAGCACGGGTTAGTGCATTAAAATGAATATAACTTCTGAAACGTGTTTGCAAAATAGTTTGCACCTTATCAAAGCGCCATACTCACAAAACGACAAGTGTCTTTATCAAGGAGACGATAAAACTGCCTCGCGATAATCTCAGTTGAGTAAAAAAAACTTTATTTTAACGCAGTAAACTACGTTCCCACGGCAATTCCGCGGTCCCCGTCCCCGGATTGTAGTCACGGCTTTAAATCTAATCATTAGTATCTTAGACGTGGTATATACGATTATATGAAATATTTGATCGTATATGTTTTAGTATATGAGTGTAAGGCATCCGCTGAAAATCAGCGTCGTGGCTTAACCATGACATAAAGTTGAGCGGACATAAATGTACATGCAACTTTTACATTCAATCGTTTCCGCCAAACTAAATGATAGTTTGTTGGCAGACTTACTCTCACTTTAAAACTAAGTTAATATTATTACACTATTTTTATTTTTAATGCACTAACCCGTGCTAAGGAACAAATTTAAAAACCTATAAAGTTAATATTAAGTTACGTAAAATACCTAACAATGTACTTAATTAAGTTTACATAGAAAAGTAAAACAAGATGCTTAACATGGGATCAATTCGTCGTACTGGTTACAAACTGGTCCATCAACTCAGAAGCTGCACACTTTTTATAAAGCTTTTTACTGGCATATTGTGAGGATCTTAGTTCCACTGACATAGAATAGCAGGAACTAAGTACTGTCTTGTTTTTTTCCATAATAGTTGTTTACTGGTGGTAGTACGGGGCTCTTATAGGGAAGAACGGGTGATCGTGCTGTTCCTCTATACCACGATCATATGCCTTAGGGCGGCCGGTCCGACTGTCGTCAGTCGGACGTTATATTTATGGTATGTGATGCGAAACACTTTGATTTCGCGATGCATGAATGGTGGAGTTTGTAATGCGTGCGCAGAGTTGACGTGTGCTCGCCAAAGCTCCATATGAGTAAGAAAATATATCATCGTATTCAGCTCCTATGCTAGGAATCAGACTATTGGACCGGATCCCGAATATCGAAATCAGACCCCGAACAAAGGTGGTAGATATCGGCAAACGGATTTCGACTCTGAAGTGGAAGTGGGCGGGAAACTTGGCCAGGTGGAATAATGGCAGATGGATGAAGGCAGTGACAGAGTGGCGGCCGTGGAAGGGGGAACGGTCGGTGGGCAGACGCAGCCAGATGGTTAGATGGCCTATGTAAAGTAGCCGGCAAACAGTGGATGAGACTAGCTCGAGACCGTGCTGGTTGGCGTGGAAATGAAGAGGCCTATACCCAGCAGTGGGGTTTACTGGGCTGATGATGATTGAGCCTCTCGTTTTCCACTGTAGGACAAGCTTCATGCAAGCGCCAGTCGTTTCAGCTTTACGCTGTTCTTCTCCAGGTCTTTCCTACTGCCTTGTCGACGTCATCGCTCCACCTGGCTGGGGGTCAGCCTAAACTTGACGTCCGATCCTCATTTGCCACTCCAGTAGTTATCGACTCCATCTTTCATCCTCCCTGCGACAAACATAACCTACTTATCTCCATTTTAGAGTTTAAAATGGAGTTGGGCAGGTCTTATATCCAGGTAGGGAGGTTTGGTAGACCTTAGATTTCCGGACTTATAGTTGGGCCATTGTACGTAGCAAGCGCTGACGTACGTTAACACTTCAGGCGCTAGGGTTTCCTCACGATGTTTTCCTTCACGTCAGCGAGTGGTATTGCTACTGTAACTTCACAAATGTGAAGAAACTTAGAAAACAAAGTCAATCATTGGTACATGCGTGTTAATAAATTTATTTTCATTTCATTTCATGCCTGGGTTCAAACCCACGACACCGCTCCGCTACCACCGTAGTAAGTCAGAATGGGTAGGATTACGATTTAGGTCATAGTAAACCATTGTAGTTCTATGGGAAAGATGACAAAGATGTCTGGAATAAAAGCCAGTACAATGCATGAGTTCTATGTCTTATAATAATCATGTAAATCCTGTTAAATTAGGATTTGGATAATACTAAGTTTGGGGTGTATTGTAAAAAAAATCTCCAAAGTGATATAGATTTTGAAAGTCATTGGTTCATGCCGGGGTTTGAACCCGTGATCTTCCGATTAAGAAGCTGGCGTTCTACACCGTTCCGTTACCACTGCTCTAGATCATATACCCTTCGGAAAAGTGAAAAGTATTAGTAAAAGTGTATTTTTAGTGCATATCAGGTTTAATTTCGTTTTTTATGCCAATTCTTGTCCTCCAATTCGTGGTAAGCCTTGCTTTGCTGGTTGTACAATTACGAGTACTTAAAATACTTGGTTGTTATTTAAGATTCTATTACCACTCATTGTACTATTGTTACGAGTAGTTTACCATTAAAAGAATATTTATGTTCTGAACAGAATACAGAGGTCTGTCAAGGAAAACATTGTAAGGAAAACCGCAGCTCAGTTATCTCAGCACAGTCATAGTGACCTAATCTATCCTCCGGATTAGGAGAATAAACTGGGATGGCAAATAACACTATTAATACAACCTTCACTTGGTTAATCATCTAATAATTTCAGTGACGTAGCTACGGTTATGGAAATATTAATATGCGACTACCGCTAGTGGCATTTTTCCGAGCGCTTCCGTGCATCGCAAGGCACGTGAAGCCGTTGGTGCCGACTGTCATATAATGGCAGTCGTTAAAACATGTCAGAAAACTTATGGGCGGCTTGATAACTTCTGACAGTAAGGCCTGCCACTGTCTTACAAACCTCCACCAACCCGGACTTGGCCCCCGTGGTGGAGTATGGCCTAACCTTATGCGATGCAGGAAGAGACGCGTGCCCCAGCAGTGGGGACATACAAGAAATTACAGAAGAAAGCATTAGAGGGTCTGTAATATAAAAATATCTGCGAAATTTGACTGCCACGTTGGTCTATTCGATTACAAATCACTTACCGCGGCCTGCAGTGGGAATCGAACCCACGACCGGTTTGGTAGTCGTGTTAATCGCTAGACCATACTATCGATTACGAATCGCTTACCGCGGCCTGCAGTGGGAATGGAACCGACCTCTGTCTTGGCAGTCCTGTTCACCGCTATACGACGTATCCAGAAATCAGTCCGCCCATATTCTTCAATCGTTGGACTTTACACATTTCTGTCCTCAGCCATCCTAACCCAACCTCCACCGTCCTTAGATAAGTATAAACCGGTCACACGCGATCGAGATAGAGCAACGATCATCAAGTCATTGCTCAAGAATTGTAACAGGCATCCAGTATCGTGATTTAACTGTCCAATAAACAATTATTTATCTATCACACATGGTTCGAACAGTGGCTCTCAAACTGTGACTCCGGGCTCTGAGATGGTCGCAAGAAAATTTTATGGCCATCACGGTCGCGCTTCGCGATTGATTATGAAGTAATCTAATAACAATTGCAATACTATTATTATAACAGAATAGAATAATATTTTATTAGGCAAAAACATTAGTACTCAGCTTTTACAAAAATATTGTTTTAAATGTATACAAACAAATTTTACTAACTTCTGACGCTGTGCTAGGCTAAAAACCTGGGCTACAGCAATCAGTGCCAATTCCTCACCGAAGTAAAATATTTTTATTTGAGCTTGGATTGTACAAAAAAATATAGCTCTATTTTATATATAAAGTTAATAACATTACTGATGTAAAAAAATTGGTCTGAACTAATAATAAGACTTCCTCGTTGGTCTGAGCATAGTATAAAGGGGTATCCTAGTTTGGGATCAGGTCAAGTGATTCTGTTTGTGGACTTTATTATTATAAATGTCTTCTTAAAATCTATGTACACTTCTGTTATTTAAGCTTTAATTTTTTGTACAATAAAGCGTACAAAAATGAGCATCTCCAGCCATTAAAAATACTAACCTTACTACAGTTTGGGAGCCTCAGCAAGAAACAACCGTACACCGCTTGGATCGTAGACGTGTGGGCCTTGACCGCCAATCTGCCAACTGGCCTTCTAGCCGTAACCGCCGACCTTATTCACTTAGCAAAGAGACCAATTTCCACTGGCAAATTAATTGGCTAGGTGTGCCAAAGGAATCTAGTTCTTATTGCGAGCGCAAGGTAATTGGTTTCGTGTGAAAGGTTAGTATAGTCATTCATGCCGCTCCGGCAATCTTGAATGAGATTGCGTTGATCGCTTTCGCGTCTTTCTTTAAAGTTACTGAAATTCTCGATATTGACCTCCGGTTTCTCGTTCGTTAGCAGTCTTAATAAACTGTTTAGGTTTAGTATTGCTACTATAACTTCAGGATCGCCATTGAAATGAAATGAAATGAAATGAAATGAAAAGGTTTTATTCAAAGTAGCACAGAAACTGCGGCTTAATGAACGTTACAATTCAAACTAGGTGTCCATTTCAAAATCTAGATCATTTAGGAGAAAAAATGGACAAAAAAACTCCTAACTTAGTCTTTTCAAAAGTCCTTAATTAACATAGTTTACATAATTATTTTGAACATAGAACTCATACATTGTACTGGCTTTCATTCCAGACCTCATTGTCATCTAAATAATCCTTTATGTTATAGTAGCCCTTTTGGCACAAAGTGTGCTTAACATATTTTTTGAACCGCGATTCAGGCAAGCTTAATATATCTTCAGGGATTTTATTATAGAAGCGTATACAATGCCCCATGAAGGATGTATTAACCTTTGCCAGCCTAAATAGTGGGAACAAAAGTTTATGTTTATTTCTAGTATTTACATTGTGTTGGCTACCTAAAGTTTTAAAGTTACTGATATTTTTCCTAACGTACATAATGTTTTCATATATATACTGACTGGCAACTGTCAGGATGTTAGTTTCTTTAAAGAAATCTCTTAACGAATCTCTACTACCCAGCCTATAAATGAATCTGATCGCTCTCTTCTGCAAGACGAAGATGGTCTCAATGTCTGCTGCCCGTCCCCACAGTAGTATGCCATAAGACATAAGACTATGGAAGTAACTAAAATAAACAAGCCTAGCAGTTGCGACGTCAGTTAGTTCCCTAATTCTTTTGACTGCATATGCTGCTGAACTAAGCCTATTTGCTAATTTTTCTACATGAGGACCCCATTGAAGCTTTGCATCAATTGTGATACCTAGGAATACAGTTTCATTCACAAGGTCTAATTTGTCATTCCCCAGTAAAACATTGCTGTCTACCGTTTTGACATTTGGAAGAGTGAACTTTATACATTTCGTCTTTTTTGAATTTAACAATAAGTTATTAGAAGTAAACCAATTTAGTACCCGAGAGAGAGCATTATTTGTATTGTCAAGGTCATTTTCTTGTCTCTTAATTTTAAAAATAAGAGACGTGTCATCTGCAAATAATACTATCTCTGACATATTTTGAACCATGAACGGCAAATCATTTACATATACGAGGAAGAGGAACGGCCCCAAAATCGATCCCTGTGGCACTCCTATCCTGACCTCTGACCCTGAAGATTTAGTTCTATTTATATCAGCTCTTTGAACTCTCCCTTCTAAATATGATGTTATAAGTTTTAGGCTATTCCCGTTTATACCATAGTGCTTTAATTTTAAAAGAAGTGTTTTATGGTCAACGCAATCAAATGCTTTCGACAAGTCACAGAATACGCCTATAGCATCCTTGCGCTCTTCCCATGCACTAAATATATGTTTAACTAACATGACGCCGGCGTCCGTTGTAGAGCGCCCTTGCGTAAAGCCGAATTGCTGACCATGGAGAAGTTGATAGTCATTGAAATGTGTAAGCAGCTGACCTAGAACTATCTTCTCGAATATTTTACTCAAAACGGGTAGAACTGAGACTGGTCTGAAATTTGTGGGATCTTGCTTATCACCGCTTTTAAATAAAGGAACGAGCCTACTATATTTCATTAGATCAGGGAATATACCCTCATCTAAACATTTGTTAAAGATTTTGGCTAAATGGGGTGCTAGGGTATCAATTACTGAGCTTACTACTATTACTGACATACCCCATAAGTCCTCAGTTTTTTTAAGCTTTAGCTTTTTAAACGATTTAATCACGGTATGGGCTTCAATATAGTCGAACGAAAAATCGTGATGGCATGGGGGGACATTGTCTTTCAAAATACTTTCAGCAAGAGCTGGAGAAGAGTCTAAAGGAGCTGTCGTTACAATTGGAACATTTGTAAAGAACTGTTCAAAAGCCGTAGCAATGTCTTCATTTGAGGTTATTAATTTATCATCTATTTTAAGTGAAAGTTCGCGATCTCCTGATTTGGATTTACCGGTTTCCTTATTTATAATAGCCCAAATTGTTCTGGATTTATTAGACGATTGAAGGATTTTTGATTTTATATGCTCACATTTTGCTTTGTGGCAGACGGCCTTAAATAATTTTGAATATAGTTTAACATACTGTATAAAACTGGGGTCATATGTGTATGTTTTTTTCTCATATAGCGCATATAGTGTCTCCCTGCTTTTTCGGATGCCGGCAGTAGCCCATTCACTAAATGCTACTTTATTTCTTTTTGATGATAACTTTTTTAATTTAAAAACTTTTTCAAAACTACCTGAAACAACTTTGAATAAATCTCCATAATGAGCATTTGCATCAAGGGTCTTATTATTTTGTGTAGGTAAGCTACTTTGTATGTAATTTCTAAATAATTCCATCTTTTTTGCTGTAATGGGCCGATAAATTATAGCTTGCTCCTTTTTTTTAAAATCTGCTTCAAAGTGGACAATTTGACCATTGTGGTCTGACTTTAAGCAAGTTACTGTAGAACAATGCGAAAATTCACAGTCGCAGAATACATTGTCAAGACAGGTGGCTGTGTTTTCGGTAATCCTAGAAGGCTCTAAGAAAATATTAACTAAATTAAAAGACTTGAAAATAAGTTTTAATTTGTTATTTAAAACGGAGTCTACCAGCAAGTCTATATTAAAATCTCCACATACTATAACTTTCTTGCTACTACTTGAAGCTACCTTTAAAACATCCTCTAGTGCGGATTCAAATAAACTGTAGTCACTGGCGGGGGGCCTGTATACGCTTACTACAATATGCTTAGCCAGTTCAACACATGATAGTTCTACAACTTTTTCAACAGAAAGTCTGCTAATATCTTTTCGTTCTTTATACTTCAAACTACTATTTACTATTATTAAAGATCCACCATGCAATGCAGACTTTCTATTAAAGCAACTGGCTATTTCATAATTATTTACAGAAAAATTCATTTGGGACTCTAGTAGCCAGTGCTCAGTGACACAGAGTACATCTACTCTATGTTGTTCTAGAAATAACTAATTCTAGTAATTTACCAGAAAAACCGCCCTGTAAATTTTGATTAGCTAAGATAAGTTTTTTTAAGGGGGGCTTTTCTGTTGTCTGCGCTGATAGTTTAAATCAGCAGTCAAGCTTAACCTACTTATACTAGGTTTTTTCAAAACCTCAGAATACAGAGGTTTGAGTGTAGAACTTCTACAGTTAGCAACTTTAGTTGGTCCCTGTTTTATTGTCTCAACAATAATGGGGTCATAAATATTGAATGCCAATAATTTGGCAATCTGTCGTTTCGAAGAAAGAGGCACATGCATTGTGTCCCTAGTCAATATAAAGTTTCGAATAAAATTATTCGTATCAAAACATAATACGAATAATTTTATTCGAAATTCGAAATTAAGAAAATAAACTGTTAATTAAATATTTTTAGTTGAGGGAAGCGCTACTGGCCTAGTCGAACCGAGTGAAAGGAATCAATCACTTGCGTTAAGCAACAACAGGCGCCGTCAGGTGCAGGATGGGTGACCGTCCCGTGACTACGGCTAATGGCATTTTTCCGAGCACTTCCGAGCTTCGCAAGGCACGTTAAGCCGTTGGTGCCGGCTGTCATGTAAAGGAAGTCGTTAAGTCATGTCATAGGCGGCTTGATAACTTCTGACAGTAAAGCTCGCCACTGTCTTACAATTTATTTATTTATTTAACATAATAACTTATTATTACAGGATTAGCACCTAATGCAACAAGTTACAAACATTATAAAATCTTCACAAACATTAATTAACAATTGAAAAATACAATCGGTATCTATTTTCCTACTATTAAACTATTTTAACTTCTTAAATTCTATACACCTTAATTATAACAAATAATATTCAATGCCGTCCTAGTGAATTCACCCTGAGTACATCCAAAAACATCAATTTTGTCCGAGATGGCATTTAGAGTGCGGAGTGCGCGCGTCAGCGGCGCCTCGGCCAGCAGGTTGGTGCGCGCGCGCGGCACCCGCAGCAGCGGCGGTCGCCGGCGGCGCCGCACGTAGCCGTCCGGCACACACAGTGTCAGCTGCCCCAGTATTGCCGGGTTGTGTATTCCTCCCACCAAAACTTTGTGTAAATATGAGACTAAGGTGAGATCCCGCCTCACTCTAAGTTGGTTGTATCCCACCATCCCTAATACAAAAAGAGTGGGATATATAATAGGATAGGAAGGTACAATCCTCCACCAACCCAGACTTGGCCCCCGTGGTGGAGTATAGCTTAAGTTTCCTGCGATGCAAGAAGAGACCCGTGCCCTAGCAGTGGGGGCTATCGTAGTTGAGGGGCACAACTAGACATTTTAATTTTCTTCCCTATCAGTAAAAATATCTGTGTGGAAGTTTACTATCATTACAATACGTAGATATCTGTGTTTTTTTCTAAAATAGCCTTTATCTACCTATGTAGCGGCCTCTCATATCCATCAAGTTAAAGATAAGGCGAAAAGTACATAGTTATCTCATCCAGTAAGTGCCTGTGATGCGAGTTGACTGTTCAATTAATTTAGGTGGCGCTGCACGGTACTATCTAGTGCCACCAATGGAATAATCAATATTTAGAATCATATATTTTTTTGTAACGCGTGTTTGGAAAAAGTGAATGTCAAAATAACATAATAACATTTACATGCCATTCACATACAGGCACATAAATTGCTTGCTTCTGGCCCCACACTAGGATTCGCTGTGTCGTGGGAACCAGAAACAACGACATCACAAACATGTAAACATCCAAAACCTGGGTTTTTTCTCATCCCCAGCCAGGGTTCAAACCCTGGCTGGGGGCTTAAACCCTGGCTGGGGATAAGGAAGACCTCTTGCATTGTAGGCTAGATGCGCAGCCTACAATGCAAGAGGCCTACCAGGTCGTCGAAATCTTAACACATAAATTAGCTATTTTTGCAAGCATTCGGCATTCGGGAGACTGAGGATGCCTCGTGTTAGAGGCGTAACGTGTCGCGTGTTTTCTCACACAAGTATTGGTGTTGGTGTGTTCGCGTCTTGCTTCTGCTTGAAAAAGTGGGAGGGAGGGCGGTGCGTTAACTAACCGCATGGTGCTTGTGGGATTTTTGGCGGAATTTAGCAAAGTAATTTTAACTTTTTAATGCTAATAACTAAGTAGGTAATTAATGTATTGTTCCAAGGTATTTGCAAAAATTTTAATGCATAGTATTATCATTTCCTCATTCCACTTTTAATACCTTCGGGGGAAAACCTAAAAATTTGCAAAAAATTTGTAGGTTTTTTTCGACGATAAATGCGTTTGCGTATCTATTAATATTGCGTACTAAGAATTATAACATTACTTTTAGTGATAAGGCCGGCGCGACATCAGATTCGACGCCATGATTCTGCGAGCTGTTTTCCTACACATTTAAAATAATTTTAGAAAAATGGCTTTAATCTTCATCAAACTTTAGTTTATTACTGAAATATAGGTTTTTTGTAAGTAATAAATATGTCCACACAGTACAGTAGAGGATTTAAAAATCATTCGCCATGCCTATTAGGATACACGGTGATTTGGTTACGACACAAGGACGTACGAACCTACGAATTGTGTATTAGTAGTCAATCATATTATCAATAGACGCACGATGCAGTTATATAAAATATAATAATTACGCTTCAAGTTTATCTGATGCACCGGTTCTCAAACTTAAAAGTGAAAGGACCAAGTAGAGCGGTGGTAGCGCAGTGGTGTAGAACGCCGGCTTCTCAACCGGGAGGTCGTGGGTTCGAACCCCGGCATGTACCAATGACTTTGTTTTCTAAGTTATGTACATTTGTGAAATTATAGTAGCAATACTACTCGCTGACCGTGAAGGAAAACATCGTAAGGAAACCCTAGTGTCTGAGGTGTTAGCGTACCTCAGCGCTTGCTACGTACGTACGAGTACAATGGCCCAACTATGAGGTTAAGTGCGAAAATCTCAGTTTTAACTAACTAACTAAGGACCAAGTAATACAGAGAATATTGTATAGAGGTTCGAAATTTCACTGATGCCGGTGAGTCGCCCATTAGCTCAGTTGGAGAGAGCGCTGGCACGGATAGCCAGAGGTCGCGGGTTAGAGTCCCGGCATGGGTGGAATTTTTAGCCTCTAAATAGGTTTTGAAAGGACCTTTTTCTAAAAACGGCTTTTGACTATGGGATGTAATATAACATATTACCTACATCTTGAGATATAATAAGTTATCGTTCGTCATACATTTTGTACGAGACCGGTTCACACTGTGCCACAATATTTTTATAGCTATAAAACTAAATATAAGACGACCAGTAAACTATTCTGATATATATTATATTATTTTGTAACATTTTGTAACATTTACATACAGGCACATACATTGCTTCTGGCCCCACACTAGGATACCCTGTGTCGTGGGAACCAGAAACAGCATTACAAACATGTAAACATCCAAGACCTGGGGTTCTTTTTTTGGCCCCAGCCGGGGTTCGAACCCGGGACCTCTTGCATGGTAGGGAGATGCGCTACCGCTGCGCCACAGAGGTCGTCACATATTAATATTACAATATTACTTCACATAGTGAAAAGCTGGCTTTACAAGCTACGTTACTTCTTAGACGCTCATTAAATCTGTATACTATTCCGCATAATTCTGCATTGGTAGTTCAAAATTTAAAAAGGCAATATAAAAAAAAAACATTGCATTTTTATTATTATTATTATTTATTAGTTACTCCAACAGTATTTTCACATTTCATTTAAAAACTACTTATTCTAAGGTACAATTCCGTGTGAAACACCTTTACAGGAGTATACAACTTTCAAAAAATTGTGTGTTCAGTAAAAGTTGAATTACATAGTAAATCGAAATTCTAATTAAATTAATTTACGAATTTTGAAAACCAGTTTACGAATTTCGATTTCAATAAATTAATATTTTAGTACAAATTACAATTTAGAATCATATTAAGAATAATTTATGTATTTGTAGATTCGCCTACTTTTTTACTTTCTGAAAACCTTATTTTAATCTGCTATGACATTCCGAGTTCTCCTTAATGTTCTTTAGAGATGACTCTAAAGACCGCGAAACTCGATTCCATAAAAACGGTACCAAAACATTGCTATGCGAGAGCGCCTATGCATCGCTTCTCGAAAATGTCACAAAACACGATTCCAAAGCGGGTATAAAAGTCGTGGTGGGCTCTTAGTATTCTCTTTTCTCTACTACCACCTTCTCGAAGCCTCCTGCGCCCACAAGAGGGCATTACCGCACACTTTGAGAAACACTGTACTAATTCGCCATTTATATTTGATTACTTATCTGTGATTGGTATAATAACGTCTAGTGATTCATTTTTAGCATAAGGTTCTTCATAACGTGTCTTCCTCAATCATAATAGCACACCCGTAATCGATACAATGGCTCCCCCCTCCAATATTTGACTTACTTGCGTCTGCGCATCAAATATCACTCGTAACGATTATCTGTCCACATATCCAAAAGTGCCACTTAAATTATTTAATTGTATTCTATAGATTGTACTGGCGGCGGCAGTCCAGTGGGTAGAAAAATGTGGACTCTAAAGCGAGAGACCCAGGTTCTATTCCCAGTGCGCGCATGTACCAATTTTAAGTACATTTTGAAGTTATAGTAGCAATAACACTCGCTAACGGTGAAGGAAAACATCGTTGAGGAAACCTCAGTGTCAAGTGAGTATTTGAGGTGGTCAAATACCTCAGCGTGTGGTAATTAAGCCCACACACATACATAACCTCATGCCTGTATCCCAAAGGGGTAGGCAGAGACCAGGGACTGCCACTTGCCACGATCGTGACAGATCACCTCCGCTTCATCAACGTTCATAAGTCGTTGCATGCACGCACGGCGCGGTTCCGGGTACTCTTTGTCTTCCCCTTGGCTAATACATCGCTTATTTGGTCGATGTATGTCCGCCTAGGACGTCCCTTACCCATACTCTCTCTGAAAAAAAAACATGTACCTGTGGATGTAGTGTATAAAGTATACTTTCTGTTGTTGCAGTCCGCCGACGTTCAAGACTCTGACGCCGACGTCGCGCACGCAGCTCAAGCAGCAGTTGATGCGCGAGCATGCGCAGGAGCAGCTGCGCAGAGAATCGTTACAGGTGCGTTGTACATCTCACTGCTTTTTAAAAAAAAAACTATTTAGAGGATAAAAATTCCACCCATGCCGGGACTCAAACCGTAAAAAGCTCTCCCGGCTAGACGGTTGCTTATAAAAACGTGAAAAAAATCAGCAAAGAAAGATGGAAGGAAGGGAAGGAGGGAGGCAGGGGGGAGGCATGGAAAGGGGGGATTGGGAGGAAGGAAGGAAGGAATGAAGCGCTCGGAAAATGCCACTAGCGGTAGTGACGGGATGGTCACCCATCCAGTACCTGACCGCGCATGTTGTTGCTTAACCCATGTGATTGGTTCCAATCACATAGTTCCACTAGGCCATGAGCGTTTCGTCGTGTTAGTGGAATCAAATTTTCCTCATTGCAATTCTGCGGTACTCCGGTATTACCCACTTAAAACTATAAAACCTGTACCGTTACTCAGTGGTTACGTTACGTCTTTGGTCGACATGGGAGCTTTGAAGTTTGGTCTCTGTGGGCCTGCAGTAAACCAATTTCTTGTATAAAAACACCTACCAGAGGTGTACCTAGACAACCCAATGCTACACCAAATTGTTTAAATATTCACTGACTTTTTAATTGCATTTGCCAAACATTTAAACCTTCCAAATCTGCAATTTTATTTACGTAATATTTGGTGATTTATCCACTTTATTTTCCGAGCGCTTTCGTGCTTCGCAAGGCACGTTAAGCCTTTGGTGCCGGCTGTCATATAATGGCAGTCGTTAAGCCATGTCAGAGGCCTTATGGGCGGCTTGATAACTTCTGACAGTAAGACCCGCCACTGTCTTACAGTCCTCCACCAACCCGGACTTGGCCTCCGTGGTGGAGTATGGCCTAACCTTCCTGCGATGCAGGAAGAGACCCGTGCCCCAGCAGTGGGGACATACAAGGGTTGATAACGATCCACTTTAGGGCTCATTTGTTTTAGGCACTAGTTCCTCAATGTTTCGAGTTGATCCGTACTGTCATAACTTAAGCTTAAACTTTACTTAAAGTATAAAAACCTATTTAGAGGCTAAAAATTTCACCCATGCCGGGATTCGAACCCGCAACCTCTGGCTATCCGTGCCAGCGGTCTACAAATTGAGCCAATGGGCGACTCACCGGCATCAGTGAAATTTACGTAATACAGAGAATAGTGTAAAGAGGTTCGAAATTTCACTGATGCCGTGAGTCGCCCATTGGCTCAATTGGTAGAGCGCTGGCACGGATAGCCAGAGGTTGCGGGTTCGAATCCCGGCATGGGTGAAATTTTTAGCCTCTAAATAGGTTTTTAAATTTGTTCCTTAGCACGGGTTAGTGCATTAAAAATAAAAAAATAGTGTAATTTACTTAAAGTACTTTTTATAAGTAAGATTTTTTATTATTATTTGTATACTGCAGGACACAAGCATTGTCTCAGGGAGAGTGTTAGGGCTTCATCAAGCGCGCCCACCGACACTCAGAGTTCCTTCAGAGTTAATTCGCTAACTTACAGGAAAACATTTACGTTTTGCCACAAAATTTTCACAAATATACGTAATTTAGAATACAAAGTAGATAATTGGTACATTATCATACGGGATTCAAACTCACAACATCCCAAATGTAAGGCTGGCTCTCGCTACGCTACCACCGCATATAAAAATATTGTTCCTTATTAAATTTTACTTGATTAGAGAACGTTGCGGACTGAAACAGGATGTAGTGACTGGAATTGAGAAAGGAATGTTGCGTTGGTTTGGACGTGTGGAGAAGATGAAGGAAGAAAGGTTGACGAAACAAATATATATTGCGAATGTGATTGAAAGGGCCGGTGAGGTATGTCCCAGGCGGACATACGTCGACCAAATAGTGGATGTATTAGTAAAGGGGAAGGTAAAAGTACTTGAAACCGGTGTGCGTGCATGCAACGCATTGTGAACGTTGATGAAGCGAAGGTGATCTGTCAGGATCGTGGCAAGTGGCAGTCCTTGGTCTCTGCCTACCCCTCTGGGATACAGGCGTGAGTTTATGTTATGTTATTAAATTTGGCTTAAAGATCGCGTGCTAAAAATATTATAGTCTTTTTCAACCTGGACCTACCCATTTCTGAGTGTAGAATGTACACCATTCCTTCAGTCTGTAAAGATGTAAATCTTATTATACCATTTTTTTATATTTCTACATTATAGTCCCATAATTTTTTGATTAAAAATTACGTCACCCATTCTAGATTTCTACCCCAACGATTGACAGCATCGATATATTTATTTTTTCATTATTTTTGTGAAATTATCTTTTCTTCAGTTTCTGATCGATTTTTCTGTTTATCATTGTAATAAGAGCACAGATTGAAGTCTATACACATTTTTTCCCACTATTTAGGCTGGTAAAGGTTAATACATCCTTCATGGGGCATTGTATACGCTTCTATAATAAAATCACTGAAGATAATATATGAAGCTTGCCTGAATCGCGGTTCAAAAAATATGTTAAGCACACTTTGTGCCAAAAGGTCTACTTAACATAAAGGATTATTTAGATGACAATGAGGTCTGGAATGAAAGCCATTACAATGTATGAGTTCTATGTTTATAATAATTATGTAAACTATGTTAATTAAGGACTTTTGAAAAGACTAAGTTAGGAGTTTTTTTGTCCATTTTTTCTCCTAAATGATCTAGATTTTGAAATGGACACCTAGTTTGAATTGTAACGTTCATTAAGCCGCAGTTTCTGTGCTACTTTGAATAAAACCTTTTCATTTCATTTCATTACACTTTTATTAATTCTACATCAAGAACCCTTGCAAATTTTAGACGCGTCCAGTCTTTTCCTGCCAATTAAAATACTATTCCTTAATGACTCGCGATGCTCATACATAGCTATATATTAGACGGGTCTAATCGCGATTATTTATTAGGTAAAACGTAGTTACCTTATTTTCCGACGTACATACATAGTTAATCAAATTGGTAAAAAATAAAAGACAAAGGTATTTATTAAACGGGTCTAACTGCGCTTATTTATTAGGTATAACGTAATTACCTTAATTGGCGACGCTTCGGCTACGCTGCAGTCGCCGTGGTCACGGGTAGACTGTGTAGTGGTGACTACAGTCAATTATTGTAAGTAGTCACTTTTAGTTTTTCGCAACGGGCCGACACACAACAATAATCGTCGCGATTAGACCCATTTAATAAATACCTTTGTCTTTTCTTTTTTACCAATTTGATTACGGGAATTGGTATAAATACCAATAAAATCCTAAAAATTTTTTTCGTTATTTTATGTAGGCTCTGTGTTTTTGTTCAACTGGGCCTGGAAGTGGCAAGTACAGTCTATTTATTCTTACTTGTCCAATTTAGTAAACATGATTCTAACCTTAAAATTGAGCTTAGATGTCTAAACTAGACATTTTCTCGCAAATTCATGAACTATCATGAACTATGTTTATAAAATTGGCAGCGTGTTACCTAAAAGAGTGTTCCAAGTTACTTCATTTATGGAAATATGGCAGTTTTGGACTAAAAAGTCACAGTTTAAGGGTAGAATCTTGTTTACTAAATTGGACAAGTAAGAATAAATAGACTGTACAGTCCATTATTGTAGTTAGGGTAGGTGGTCTACCCTGATGTCACTTTTGGTTTTTCGCGGCGACTGACACAATAGTAAATCAATAAACATTATTTATTTATCATTGATTGTCCTGCAGTGGGCGTCAAATGGGCGATGATGATGATGAGGATTTATTAATAATATAATATTGGCCTTCTTGCATCTTCTTAATGAGATGATTTATACAGCGTCCAGTGGTATCTTCACTCACACTAGATGGGAGACGGGACCACTCCGACGCTGTAGTGCCTGGGACATGGTTTTATAAATGGTGTAGGCTTGCTCAGCTTAGTCGGCCTAGCCCACAGGAAAGACTAACGCTAACGGTGAAGGAAAACATCGTGAGGAAACCCGCGGCTTGGTTGGCTCCGCATGAGGATTTATTAAGTAATAATAATTTTACCTAATAAATAATCGCAATTAACCCCGCCTTATATAATTAGAATGCTATCCAAGGGCTGCCTGGTAGATTTCCCACGTTCACTGAACCTACAGAACTCTACATGTTGACAAAACAATTTATACTTTCAATTTCAATAACACAGTTGAATAACGCGTCAACCAGTATGTAAATGTATCAGGCCGCATTGATAATACGAAAAGGAACGTGTCTTATTGTCATACATGTGTTGTAAGACAAATTGGTAGTGGATTCTTCATAAGACGTCGATATGGTGACCTCCCATTTTTTTATTCTACAGTTTCGGTAACAGCGACCAGAAAGTGTCTGTATTGGCAATGGAGTCTTGTCAACATTGAAGTTTTGATTTGTTGCATTACGACTCCTATCACAAAGTACATAAGGTGCGTTTGGATGTTTCGTCACCGAACAAGGTCATCCCGTTTTGTTGACACTAAATTGGACTGCTTTCCAGTCCGATTTACAAATGCATTTCTAGATTTTTCTACGACTTTCGGTTTCTAAAACTACTGAGAGAGAGAGAGATAGAGAGAGACATTTATTTGAAGCCACAAAGATACAATACTCATAACACACATAACGATATTAAAATAATACAGACAAATAAGAAAAGAAAGAACAAAGAAAAATATTATATAACAAAGAATGCGATATAAAACAAACATTTACAATTTAGAAGGGCATTGTATCTCCGCAGCCACAAACAGGTAGCTGACTCAGCATTTGCTGCAGGCTGGGCCTGCAACACTGATTTTCAGTCAGCACCTATTCTTCAATTTATACATAAAGTATAGAATATACCTATATACTGGCTAGTGTGTTTATTTTTACCCATGGCATGGTTAACCTATAACCATGCCATGGGTAAAAATAAACACACGGAAAATGGTTTTCTATTATTTCACAGCACACTACGTAATTTAGTTCCGTTTTAGTGTTTTAAGTCCCAACTATACAAAATTAAACGTATTTCAACTCATACGTTACAAATCATTCCAGGTGTCATTGTACTGTATATGCCATGCAACATTTAAATCTGCCATGCTCTTACAGGGTCCATGTTCAATTAGTTAAGTTACTGTATCTTTTTTAATTGTTCCTGAATGCATTGAATAAATGAAATGAAATATTTTAACATCTCGCTGTAATTTGTTTCTATCAATAAATAATATTTGATTATTTCCATCCAGGATCCATCCACATTTCCAGGCATTAACTGCAGAAGTATTTATGTGAACGTAATTAAGTATGGGCCACCACGGTCGCTTCTTGGTGTGTCTCATCCTTTACTTGAATTTCAAAAATGATTTATTGTAAAATTTAATTGAAAATCAGGGTACGATTTCTACGTATCTATCGAAGAAATACCAAAATCTGTCTCAGTGTCGTCCGGAGAGGCTTATTTCCAACATTGGACCCGGTGTTAGTCAACTGCTGTACGTAGGCTTTTTCGAACACCACTGAGGCCTATCTTGATCGATCAAAATTCAATTACAATTCAGGGTACAGTTTTCATCGATCACAAAATTCAATTACAAATCAGGGTACGGTTTTCATCGATCACAAAATTCAATTACAATTCAGGGTACGGTTTTCATCGATCACAAAATTCAATTACAATTCAGGGTACGGTTTTCGTCGGTCACAAAATTCAATTACAATTCATGGTACGGTTTCCACTATCGAAGGAAATATCAATTACGTACTCAGTGGCGTCCGGAGAGGCCCTATGTCTAGCAGTGGACTGACACGGGCTGATTATGCTGATGATGATGATGATGGAAAAATATCATATTTTCGTTTCCAGAACCAGCAAGCAGGCCAGCGCAAAGATGATGAGGAGAAAAAGTCATCACCAGCCGAAGTGCCGAGGGTGGTTCCCCTCACGGACCTCCCTCCGCAGGTCTTACAGGTGAGGAAACCTTCATGTTTAAGCAACCTCAAGACATGAGAAGGTACCGAATACGTTCGTAGTTCGTAGTTTTAAGTACCTGTATTCGGTGACAGTCCTTTACATTGCCTGAGTTCCGCACTTAGCCTCATAGTTGGACCATTGTACGTAGCAAGCGCTGAGGTAAGTTAACACTTCAGACACTAGGGTTTCCTTACGATGTTTTCCTTCCTCAGCGAGTGGTATTGTTGCTATTATTTCACAAATGTTACAAACTTAGACAACAAAGTCATTGGTACATGCCGGGGTGCGAACTCACGACCTCCCGATTGAGAGGCCGGCGTTCTATACCGCTCCGCTACCACCTTAATTAGAGAATTACCTAAAAAGTGTGAAAACCTCATTTAATGCATTTTTCCATTTAGGTTGGATTATTTTTTTGTTATTAAATAAGCACTTATAAATCAGAAAAAGCTTAACTGTCTGCTGCAATAGTTAAAGTTCAGACTTTTTCTTGTTCAGACAAAATTGTAGCTGTATAATATTTTTCGGACAAAAATCGCCTTTCCGTATATAAAGCCTAAGTCGTAACGTATCGTATTTAAGCGCCTACATGTCAGAAAACGTTTTAAATTCAGGACAAGCTAAAGAAAAAAGTATTTTACTATAATTCGAAACGAAAACATAATTATTTGTATAGTTTTGTTTATAAAGTTTTGAGTTTTTCTATTATCTACTGTGGTAATTCACTAACCGACCGAGCAATTTAATTAATACGCCTCACTCGACCCCACTAATTAAATTGGATGGAAACTATGACTTCAATGTGGTATCAACCCATGTGACGTCATAGTTTTACCCGTTTTTTTTGTGTTTCTTACGGTGTAAATACAATGTCACTTGAAGATAATTTTAAAGCGCGTTCCCCAATTCCAGGTGCGGACAGTTCTGGAGAACCCCACCCGGTATCACGTGATCCAGAAGCAGAAGAGCCAGGTGCGCCAGTACCTCAGCGAGTCCTTTCAGCCGCACGCGCAGGTTCGTTGTAAATCTTGTAGCATTTGTCGTAAATGCCATCTTGTTTAACATAAGTAGTTTAAATTACAATAAATTACATCCCTCTCCGCTTTCGAAGAACAGACTTTGAAAGCAGATGCGGGAAAGAAACCTTTGCCTCAAATTACATGCATCTAGATAGTATTGACACACTCACTCACTCATTTACTCAATCACCAGCCCACTCACGCACACACTCACTCACTCACAGACTAACTCACTCACTGATCTATAATTACCAACCCACTCACGCACACACTCACTCACTCATAGACTAACTCACTCACTCATCTATAATTTATTACCAACCACGCACACACTCACTCACAGACTAACTCACTCACTCATCTATGATTACCAACCCACTCCCGCACACACTCACTCACTCACAGACAACCCACTCGCTGATCTATAATTACCAACCCATTCACTCACACACACTCACTCACCCACTCACTCAGTCACTCAACCACTCAGCCACTCACTCACCCACTCACTGACTCCCTCATTCTCACTCACCTAACTCACTCAGTTACTCACTCACTCCTCACTCACTCACTCACTCACGCACTCACTCACGCACTCATTCTTTCTCTGACAGATAACATAAGATTAAGATTTTAGACGGGCACTCTACTTGGTGGCTCTCTGTGTCTGCTGTATCTAATTGCTGCATCTTCTTGTGAACAATAAAGAATATTCTTATATTATCCTGCACAAAAATATTAACTCAACTCTGATTAATTGTGTAACTTTTCTCTTTTCAGGGGAGCCTTACGCGAGCTGCGCCTGCGCTCTCGGCACCCGAGCTGGGCGCGCGCCCGCCCCCCTCCCCTGGGGGGGCGTCCTCCTCCAGCCTGCTCAGCCCAGGCCTGGGCTCCGTGCCCACTAGCAATTCTGAGGTGAGAAAACCACTATCTGAATGAAAACAAAACATCAATTCGTTCATTCATTCAATCATTCATTGATCACATTTTTGTGATAGCTATACAATTTTGTACTTCGTGGATGCCAATGGAAAGGTACCGTAAGGAATGGCATTTGGGCGAAAAAGCCTATTAAGGCCTATTGAAGGCTCAGAGGCGGACTGATAAGGATGATGATAAATACAATTTCATTTTTCAAAACAACCTCACCTAATCTTTCGGGCTCATCCTCGCTTATGGACATTCCGTGCCTTTCCGACCTCCCAGGCCTGGGCGGCGCCTCCTGCTTACCCTCCCTCTCGTGCGAGGTAGATTAATTGAGGTTAAGATTGAGATTAATCTATTCACCTATCTATTCACTCATTCCTTCGTTCATTCATTCATTTCATTGTTGTCACTTTCTCAACGACTCCAAATGGATCTCGATCTCTGCAAAAGCCGCCTATCCGATGCATCGATGTAAAACGCCAAACCGCCCCCCAGCTGCCACTCCTTTCCAGAACTTTCCATCAGAACATTGAACGTTCCGTTCCAGGCGGACGACTTTTTCGAGGATATCCTGTCCCTGGACGGAGGCTGCGGGCTCTCCTCGTCGGGGCCCCCGTCGGCCGCTAGCAGCGTCGCCGGCGACTCCGCCCTGCTTGACCCTGACCACGGCAAGGAGCGGCTGAGGAAGGACAACAGTAATATGAGTGAGTGGATTAAAAAGTTAAAATTACTTTGCTAAATTCCGCCAAAAATCCCACAAGCACCATGCGGTTAGTTCCCAAATGGCTCCCAAATGCAAGCCTGAGGATGCCTCGTGTTAGAGGGGAAACGCGTCGCGTCTTTTCTCACACAAGTATTGGTGTTGGTGGTGGTGAGTTCGTGTCCTGCTTCTGCTTGAAAAAGTGGGAGGGAGGGCGGTGCATTAGCTAACCGCATGGTGCTTGTGGGATTTTTGGCGGAATTTAGCAAAGTAATTTAACGTTTTAATGCTATTATGGATTTCCGCAAAGTAACGCCTGATTCTATACAACATGAGTGAGTGAAGCTCTTCGTCTTCTTAGCGTGTCGGCAAGCAATTGTGGTGAAACGATTTGCCAATTAGCGTAAGTGACTCGCTGATTACGAAAAGTTATAAATTCGAAAAACTGAAAAGAGGAAAAAGTAAGAGATGTATTCTTCTTCTTCTTCTTTTTCTTAGCGTGTCGATAAAAGCTGTATAGGGAAGAGCAGGTGATCGTGCTCTTCCACTATAAAGGGAAATTTCCCGCCAGGCAGATCGTATGCCTGTGGACGGCCGGTCCAACTATTGTTAGTCGGACGTTATATTTATGGTATGTCATTGAAACACTTTGATTGCGCGATGCAGGAATGTTGGAGTTTGTAGTGCGCGCGCAGAGTTGACATGTGCTCGCCACATCACTCCCCTTCAAGACCGTAGCTACGCATAGCTAGGTCTGATAGGAATCGAAGTCTGTGCTCTAAAGCCTGCAAGTGCCAGGTGACGCTGAGTCAGTGAGTCGACTAGCGGTTGAGGGTGTTCGGCGGCTAACAGTCACTTCACCGGCGACAGTACCATTGGGCCCGCGCATGTGGTAGGAATCGGCGAAGGCTGTTGTACCACTGGCAACGTATGCTGTTGCTGTGTGGCTGTCGTGCCGAGGGGTTGGAGGAAGATCACCATCAGTCCCAGTAGTCGGTGCATTGACTATAGTGGAACTGATGAAGTGAGAGGGAAGAATGCTGGCCTTGCTCTGAGACTGTATGTGGGGTGCTGCGAGAGCGAAGGAAGGTTGACAGTGTTCTGTCAGGGGTCACCACTATAGGGAAGAGCAGGTGATCGTGCTCTTCCACTATAAAGGGAAATTTCCCGCCAGGCAGATCGTATGCCTGGGGACGGCCGGTCCAACTATTGTTAGTCGGACGTTATATTTATGGTATGTCATTGAAACACTTTGATTGCGCGATGCAGGAATGTTGGAGTTTGTAGTGCGCGCGCAGAGTTGACATGTGCTCGCCACAGCTGGCTTGAAGGCTAGACTTGAGTTTGCCATCGTAGTGAAAGGATTTGCCAACCAAGGTTAGGGCTAGCTGATTGTTGCCCATGGTGCGTCAGATGTACGGTACGTACGTCTTTCGTCGAGTCTCTTCTCATGCACCCCAGCTCTTCAGCAAATAATTCAAACCAAATCACAATAAACCTAGTAAGTTTCGGCGGGTGGGAGGTATATGTTGTGTGTATTCCGTATTTTGCGTGTTCCAATGTTGTGGAACACGCTGCCTCATCTGTCGTTCCGGAGACATACAACCTGGGCGACTTTAAAAGTATAGTTTCGCGTTCATTTATGTTATTAGTAATAAGTAATATTATACTATTTTTATTTTTAATGCACTAACCCGTGCTAAGGACAATTTTAAAAAACCTATTTAGAGGCTAAAAATTCCACCCATGCCGGGATTCGAACCCGCGACCTCTGGCTATCCGTGCCAGCGCTCTATCCAACTGAGCTAATGGGCGACTCACCGGCATCAGTGAAATTTCGAACCTCTTTACACTATTCTCTGTATGACGACATCTTTTTAGCCTCTAAACAGGTTTTTAAAATTGTCCTTAGCACGGGTTAGTGCATTAAAAATAAAAATAGAATAATCATGTGGGTACAGTGATATCATTCCGATGTAAAAACCTAACTGCAAAGTAGGTAGTCGGGGCTGTAAGTGATGCAATCTACTTCAGCCAGATGTCGCTCGAGGTTCGAAATTTCACTGATGCCGGTGAGTCGCCTATTAGCTCAGTTGGATAGAGCGCTGGCACGGATAGCCAGAGGTCGCGGGTTCGAATCCCGGCATGGGTGGAAATTTTAGCCTCTAAATAGGTTTTTTAAAATAAGTAATATTGTAATATTCATTCGTTCATTCATTCATTCGTCAGGTCCCGCGTCTGCAGCCAGCAGCAACGCCGGCGACTGCGCATGGCTGACCGACGCCGATATGCACGCCCTGGCCAAGGACCGACAGAAGAAAGACAACCATAACATCAGTGAGTACAGCTCAGATTACAATGTAGCCTATATAGGTTTTTTATGTTGCCTATAAACGTCCCACTGCAGGGCACAGGCCTTCTCTCAGAGATGAGAGATAGTATGGGCTTAATTATCACGCGTGCCCACCGTGGATCGGCTATTTGGTAATAAGTAATAATAAAGTTTAGTTTTAATAACTTTGGATTGATAAAAATTACTCACTTATATGAAATTAAATTAAATGAAAAGGTTTTATTCAAAGTAGCACAGAAACTGCGGCTTAATGAACGTTACAATTCAAACTAGGTGTCCATCTCAAAAACCAGATCCTTTTGGAGAAAAAATGGACAAAAACACTCCAAACTTAGTCTTTTCAATTTTATACTTACGAGTAGGTACCTATATATGCTTCAATTTAATAACAATTACTTTGTTTTCGCTTTTAAACACAACTGGTTCCCCACGTCGCAGGTCTAGCCTAGTGTGGGGAGCCCTGGAATTTCTCTTAATTAAGTCCTAGCATGCAACTTAATTCTGATATTCAATTTGTACACATACAAACAATTGTGTGATACAGTGATGTGGGTACAGTGATATCATTCCGATGTAAAAACCTAACTGCAAAGTAGGTAGTCGGGGCTGTAAGTGATGCAATTTGCTTAAGCCAGATGTCGCTGCCTGTACGTAATACAGAGAATAGTGTAAAGAGGTTCGAAATTTCACTGATGCCGGTGAGTCGCCCATTAGCTCAGTTGGAAAGAGCGCTGGCACGGATAGCCAGAGGTCGCGGGTTTGAATCCCGGCATGGGTGGAATTTTTAGCCTCTAAATAGTTTTTTTTTTTTAAATTGTCCTTAGCACGGGTTAGTGCATTAAAAATAAAAAATAGTACAATTCTGTGTGTATTTTATGTTCTGGTTTTTGTGTGCAATAAACATTTTTTATCTTATCATGCCTCCCACTCCTGGAGACCTCTAGCTTGCGATGTTTTTCCTCATTGTATAGATACACTATTATAATCGCATCTTTCCACAGTCGAACGCCGACGCCGCTTCAACATCAACGACCGCATCAAGGAGCTAGGAACCCTACTTCCGAAGACCAACGACCCCTTCTATGACGTCATCCGTGACGTCAGACCCAACAAGGGGACGATCCTGAAGAGCAGCGTCGACTACATCAAGTGCCTAAGAGATGAAGTCAACAGACTGAAGCAGAGCGAGCAAAGGAGAAAACAAATTGAGCTGCATAATAGGAAGCTCACATTAAGGATACAGGTTGGTGTGATGATATGTCCCCACTGCTGGGGCACGGGCCTCTTCCTGCATCCCAGGAAGGTTAGGCCATACTCCACCACGGGGGCCAAGTCCGGGTTGGTGGAGGATTCTAAGACAGTGGCGGGCCTTACTGAGAGAAGTTATCAAGTCACCCATAAGGCCTCTGACATGGCTTAACGATTGCTATTGCATGACAGCGGGGTAGCGGAGCGGTGTAGAACTCCGGCTTCTCGATCGAGAGGTCGTAGGTTCGAACCCGGCATGTACCAATGACTTTGTTTTCTAAGTTATGTACATTTGTGAAATTATAGTAGCAATACTACTCGCTGACGGTGAAGGAAAACATCGTAAGGAAACCCTAGTGTCTTGAGGTGTTAGCGTACCTCAGCGCTTGCTACGTACAATGGCCCAACTATGAGGCTAAGTGCGGCAATCTCAGGTCTAACTATTGCATGACAGCCGGCGGCCAACGGCTTAACGTGCCTTGCGAAGCGCGGAAGCGCTCGGAAAATAGGTGACTAGCGGTAGTCACAGGATTGTCGCCAATCCCGCACTTGTCCGCGCCTGCTCTTTCTTAGCCCAAGTGATTGATATCAATCACTCGGTTCCACTAGGCCTTGAGCGCTTCTCCGTTCCTGATGCCATCTAATTATACAGCCAATGAAACAAAGTTGCCCACTGTTGTACACTGTACTGTACAGATTGTACATTGTCCACTATTGGGAATAGGCCTCTTTACCGTCACGCCAATTTCAAAATTACATCGGACCGAGTGATTGGAATCAATCACTTGAGTTAAGCAACATCAGGCGCGGTCAGGTGCAGGATGGGTGACCGTCCCGTGACTACCGCTAATGGCATTTTTTCCGAGCGCTTTCGTGCTTCGCAAAGCACGCTAAGCCATTGGTGCCGGCAGTCAAGTAATGGCAGTCGTTAAGTCATGTCAGAGGCCTTATGGGCGGCTTGATAACTTCTGACAGTAAGACCCGCCACTGTCTAACAATCCTCCACCAACCCGGACTTGGCCCCTGTGGTGGAGTATGGCCTAACCTTCCTGCGATGCAGGAAGAGACCCGTGCCCCAGCAGTGGGGACATACAAGGGTTGATATCGAATGCCGGATTTGCACCTTAGAAGCGACTTAGAAGCTAATACTCTACCGCTCCGGTGCCACCGTTCCTGGGTTAAGCGTCTTACCGAAGCGTCAATTTTCCTCACCAGGAGTTGGAAAGGCAAGCGCGCCTCCACGGCCTGCCTCCAGCGGAGAATGGGTACACGTCCTCTCACGCCGAAGACTCTGGAGTGGAGACCGGTGGCTCGGAGGCTCACGCTTCCCCAGCACACACAGTGTCGCCGGCGCATATGCCCTCGCTTGTGAGTACTTGTCGCTTCTTTCCTCGGTAGTTTCTCTAGCCCAGAGTTCCGCAAAGTGTGTGCCGCGGCACATTGGTGTACCGCAGACATCAGCAGATGCTGTTCGTGTGTCTAGCCGCAGCACTTATGTTTTCCCGACATATGTAAAACAATTATGTAATGCTTTGGGTTTTAAAGTTATTAATAGCAATCATGGAATCCTATCATACGTATAGGTGGCAACTTATGTATTATATTAGGCTTAAGATTACTTGTGAAAAGATGGTTACAATGGAGTTTTTTTCTTTTCTCCAGTACCTACACTACGTTCCGAAGGCAGCGGCTTTCATGTTCATGTTACATTGTAATTTAACATTTAGCAAACAGAAAGTAAATCCTTTACGTTCAAATAAATTGAATTAAATTATGCCTCGAAAATTTTATTGTTTTTGCTAAAAGATACCGTTTAAGCGAAAAAGACACCTTTTATCATGTTTTAGCCCTACGTTAGAAAAGTATACACATTCATTAAATTTATCCAGGGCTTTTATTGACATTTTTCTCTGGTTGACCTATCCAAAATGCTGTAGTAAAAAATTGGTGCACCTCTGAAATTTCCAAATTTCGTAAGTATACCGTGAACAGAATAAGTTTGCGGAACTCTGCTCGATACGCCTCTCCTCGCCTGACATCTCTATGATCTTGGCACGGAGACCAACAGCCAGAATTCCGACGCCTTGCCTCACAAGGGCTTACTCCCGACCTCTATCTAGACCACGGGTGAAGATGAGATCTAGGACGGACCGCGTTTGCTCAGAAGAAGCCCCACGAGTGTTACAGAACATCCTTATTTATGTAAAAACCTAACTGCAGAGTAGGTACTCGGGGCTGCAAGTGATGCAAATTACTTCAGCCAGATGTCGCTGCCTGTACGTAATACAGAGAATATTGTAAAGAGGTTCGAAATTCACTGATGCCGGTGAGTCGCCCATTAGCTCAGTTGGAAAGAGCGCTGTCAGGGTCGCGGAAAGGTCGCGGGTTCGAATCCCGGCATGGGTAGAATTTTTAGCCTCTAAATAGGTTTTTAAAATTGTCCTTAGCACGGGTTAGTGCATTAAAAAGAATATAATCCTTATTTATGTGAAATGAAATGATGAAATTAAATGAAAAGGTTTTATTCAAAGTAGCGCAGAAGCTGCGGCTTAATGAACGTTACAATTCAAACTAGGTGTCAATTTCAAAATCTAGATCATTTTGGAGAAAAAATGGACAAAAAAACTCTAAACTTAGTCTTTTCAAAGTCCATAATTAACAGAGTTTACGTAATTATTTTAAAACATAGAACTCATGCATTGTACTGGCTTTAATTCCAGACATTATTGTCATCTAAATAATCCTCTACGCTATAGTAGCCCTTTTGGCACAAAGTGTACTTAACAGATTTTTTGAACCGCGTTTCAGGCAAGCTTAATATATCTTCAGGGATTTTATTATAGAATCGTATACAATGCCCCATGAAGCATGTATTAACCTTTGCCAGCCTAAATAGTGGGAACGAAAGTTTATGTTTACTTCTAGTATTTACATTGTGTTGGCTACCCAAAGTTTTGAAGTTACTGATATTTTTCCTGACGTACGTAATGTTTTCATAAATATACTGACTGGCAGATATTTCATGGATATGCAGATGTGTCAAACCTAACCTAGTCTCCACCTCTTAGGAGCTGGTGCGGCCGAAGACTGAGCCAGTGCCGCTGATGGAGCTTGGGGAGCATCCACCTGACCTGCTGCGGGACATGCCTTCCGTTGACGACCTCACAGCGCCTGACGCCCTGGGTATATGAAAATGCATTTCCGAGTATTCATCATCAACCCATTATGTCCCCACCGAGGGGCACGGGTCTCTTCCCTGAGGAAGGTATAGGCCATACTCCACCACGGGGGCCAAGTCCGGGTTTTACGAGTATTATCGGTTCAGAATTACAGACACCTTCTTACCTCACTACGAGTAATTTATTATTACATACAATACTTTTTGTGATGCGTATTGCCTTGCATGCATCACAAAAAGTATAGAAAGTAAGTAAGTAAGCCTAGATTAGAATGGAAAATACGACAAAAAAAATTGCTGCTAAAATAAAAACTACTTTTTCTAGATTAAACCCTATTGATACGGGAAAAATACTTTGAAAATTTTTATTGCAATAATCGTGGAGTAAAAAAAAACGAAAACCTATTTGTGACGTCACAGCTCGACCACTATAATAAGCAAGTGTCCTAGGTCGCGTGGTCGCCGCCAAAAAAAATGTCAGTGTCTGTTTGACAGATGACCACCCTGTCGTTTTCTAAGTAATTTTTCAACTACCTATCAAGTTAGTCGTACAGTTTTTTTTTTTAACTTGGCAAAGTGAGGCATTGACACAATATTCATACAGGTCTCAGAGCTACGTCAATTCCGGTTAAATAATTTATTTTTTCTAAAATCTTTATCTTACTAAATAAGTGTCCAGGAAGAAATCGAAAAGATACGGGGTTTTTCTTTTTACCCCCTCTACTCAAAAATAATTTTTAAAAGGCAAGCATATTTTTTGCCGCATTGTCCATTCAGACGCTGTAGTTTCTAGAACATATTTGTTAGAGAAATTTAATCATAATCCCCTTTCCATATTCCTCAGACGGGCTGAAGCTAAACCCCTGCTCGCCGCTAAGTCGAGACGAGGGTCTGTCCCTCAGCTGCTTGGAGCCCGACCTGTGTCTGGACCCTGTGCCCTCCCAGTTCCTAGACCATAAGGATATCAAGGTAAACCGCAGGGAAGAGCGGGTGATTGTGTTCTACCACCATGAGGGGAAGTTCCCCGCCAGGAAGATCGTATGCTCCCAGGACTATCAGTCTGACTGATAGTACCAAGGACTGCCGGTCTGACAGATAGTCCCCAGGACTGCCGGTCTGCTAGATAGTCTCCAGGACGTCCGGTCTAACTGCTAGCCTCTGAAACTGACTGGAGTCGATTTATTTTGCTTTGTCCTTTTACTAGATTCAAATTTAACCTTGTTTAAATGTTCATGCTGACCGTAAGGATGGAGATCACAGTTATAGTATATGGTAAGGAAAAATGAAATAAAAAATATTTTTATTCAAAGTAGCAAGGAAACAGCGATTTATTTAACGTTACAACTTTAATTAGATACGTTTTAATATCACACCCACATACACACATCGTCATCGTCAAGCTATACTAGTCCACTGCTGGATATAGCCCTCCCCTAAAGAGCGCCACGTTGTGCTATCATAGGGGGTAATGCCCATAATCCCCACGCTGGGCATGCGGGTTGGGGATCGCAGTTCAGTGAAATCGTACTGCAGGGGGCGTTGTACATACATACACAAACAAACAGTCACACACATATATAAACTCTCGCCTGTATCCCTTTTCCCTGCCTGCTGTATCGTGTACCCCTTTTCGGATCTTAGAATACGTTTCATGCGATATTCCAGATGCGCCTATCCCCATCGCCGGGACTCCTGGCTGCGGAGAGTGGTGGAGACACGGTTCTGAACCTGGCGCAGATCGAGGATCTGATGGACGATGATAGTCACAACCCTGTCACCACCGGTAAGGGGTTCAAACTCGACGACTGCCTAGTTCAGCCTGCCAGTTGAGCTGCTAACCAGCGCCAGTATTTCTTAATGACTCGCAATACTCATAATAGTACATTACACAACTAGGGTGGTAATACAAAGAAAGGCCGAGATCGCAGAAGTTTGCGGCCCGAGCTGCAAGCGAGGGACGTAAATATGCGATCGAGAGCTTTCTTTATTACCTCCCGTGTTGTGTACATCTTTTTATGTCTACACTTGGCCAGAAAGCGGCTTTTTCCGTGCGGAAAAAGCCACTTTATTGCCAGGTGTGGCATAAATAGTTTTATAATTCCTCTTCTTCTTCTGGCTATGTTAGTCCACTGCTGGACATAGCCCTCCCCTAATGAGCGCCATAGCGCAAGGTTGTGCCATAATTGGGGGGTAATGCCCATAATCCCCACGCTGGGCATGCGGGTTGGGGATTGCAGTTCGGTGGAATTGTACTGCAGGGGGCGCTGCTGCCCACCCCCTGCTGTTTTTTCCAAAAAGTAAAAATCAAAAATCCTTATATCTTGTTTGATTTTTTTAGAATATACGGTCTAGCATAGAACTTAGTATCAACATCCTAGGACTTTAATCGATTACCGTTATAAACGGCCGCTTACAGATATTAGGATAACTATGAGGCTAAGTGCGGAACTAAACTACAATGTAGCCTATTTAAGGATTTCGAGGTTTTCCCCATGGCAAAAATGATCTTCTGGGCTAGGTATTAAGTTGAATTCTAAAAATGTTGATTCTACGATTGTTGAATACCGTAAAAGGTGAATAATGAATAACAATAATAATAATAATAATAAAAATGCAAATGCTTTTTTTGCAATTTTGACACTTCCTAACTAAATATTAGTGCGGAAAATTGGCTATAGTGAATGACGTAAAAGTTTTTTTTGTAATTTGACACCTAAATAAAATATAAGTCCAGAATAGTCGCTCTAGCAGTCTGGACACAATTTTACCCTAGAGAGAATCTCTGAAAGATATGGGGATTTTGTTACATGAAATGGAATGTAATTTATTTTTTCACTTGTTCAACATTAACATATAATACAGATTAAGAGTAAAGAGGTTCGAAATTTTACTGATGCCGGTGAGTCGCCCATTAGCTCAGTTGGAAAGAGCGCTGGCACGGATAGCCAGAGGTTGCGGGTTCGAATCCCGGCATGGGTGGAATTTTTAGCCTCTAAATAGGTTTTTAAAAAAATAGTCTCTTCTTCAATAATTTACTCCCATACCGTCCCAACAGGAGACCCGATGCTTTGCTCGTCCCCCACGAGCCAACTGTGCCTTAGCGAGATGGTAGCTGACGCGGCCGATGACAAGTACTCCTCAGTATTACACGACGACGGATCCCTGCTCAACGTCAACTCTAATGGTGAGTTGATTTTCTTTACCTAGTCTCTTCTGTATCGCACCTTATCTTCCAAAGTAAAAGCGTCCCCTAACTTGGACCTTTACCATACATACATAATATGGTAGGTATTATGTATACGATACATACATAACAGAGTAGGCAGAGACCAGGGACTGCCCCTTGCCACGATCCTGAAACAGTGACAGCACTAACATGAACATCCTAGAACTGGGGTTATTTGTCCCTAGCCTGGGTTCGAACCCGGGACCTGTTGCATGGTAGACGATGCACTACCGCTCCGCTACAGAGGTGGTCTGTACACTCGCGGTCTGAAAATGTTTACCACCTTAAGGTTGGTAATTGCATGCACAAATCTATGCCACATGGTCGATGATATTATGTGATTTGATTAGGCATAGAGCATAGATTAGGTATAGAGCATAGAAGAAGCAATAGAGATTCACCCAAGCGAGGTTGCCGTGGTTTTACAATCAATTTCTATTATTTCAATCCTAGTATTTTTGATCTCATTGTAAAAAAATCAATGGGCGTTTTTCCTCACACATAAATTCTGTAGCAATAACTGTCAAATTCGGTCTATTATCTGTGGTTTCCTTATAAACCATAGAGCAGTACACGAAGTTTGACAGTGGTTCCAACTATATTTGACATAAGGAAAAATACCCATTAGGTCTACTTTTAAATAAAGAAAAGAGTTTCATCGTCAAAACGTCATGAATACTCTTTTTGTTAGAATCGATGCTACAACTATTAAAAAGTAATACGTACCTAGATATAGCATTTTAGACTTTACTGCACACAGTGTGCTAAAGAATCTAATTTGAAAACTGATAAACATTTTTAGACCGCGACCGGACACTTTTGACTTTCCAACCCCTTTCATCTAATCTTACCTTCCAGGCTCGTCCTCGCTCATGGACACGCCGAGCCTCGGCCTCCCCGGCCTCCCGGGCCTCGGCGACGCCTCCTGCCTCCCCTCCCTCCTCCTGGGGGGGCACCACCACCACGCGCCGCACTCCCCGCACTCCCACCCCCGGCAGCACTGCTTCGACATGGACCTCGGCGCTTAGAGGTGCTTCCACGTGACTTCCAGGATTTAGTGCTTGGGGGTGATTCCCAGTGACCGCCGGGATTAGGCGCTCAGAAGTTATTCCCAGTGACTTCTGGAATTTGGCGGTTTTCAGAGATTTTCGGGAAACAGATGTAGTTTTTTTTCTGTCTGGCTGGCTTTATGTTTTGTGTCCAAAGCTCTTTTCCAAGGTACCAGATGACATGTGCAAACATAATATAACATTCTCTGTACTCTATGCCGGACGCAAGATAAAATGTTCGCAAAACCTGTGGAAAACCACTTGAGGTTTATTGTCCGAAAAACAGATTTTGTTGTAGGCTAATTAATATACAGATGGCGCTGCATGTTTTAGTTACAACAACATGCACTAGATGGCGCTTGTCGCTAGACTCTTCGACCGATGTCGTAAATACAATATTAGTTGTTTACTTCTAAAGTTCTAACTTGAATTTCACCTTAACATTTAAAGATGGGGTGAAGTATTAACACAGACGTTGTAACGCCTAGAATTTACTACAGGTAATGTTAAGATTTAATTTGTTGCAAGTCCGCCGCATTGTACATTATTTTTAAGTTCAATAAAAGAAACAAAAACAATTTAACTGGTTTCCTATCCAATGAATCATATGTGATTCAAATGACATATTTTGTTTTATCTAAAATTATGTCAAAACTTGGTATGAACATGGCAACCCTGTCAACCTGGTTTTTAGGTATCAAATCCAGTCTAGGCCATTGGCCTATATTATGTTAGGATTGGTAATTTTTTTCAATTATAAATTGGAGAAATTATTAATCCTAATATATTCGGAAAGAGATGCTCTTCTCTTGTTTTTCGGGTCCTATTCGGTTTTTTTTATTGATATATTTTTTTTTCGTCTGCGATATGTAATACAAAATGTGCAGCTGTAGGGTGACCACAATTTTACGATTACGATTTTGTGGCCATTCCAAGAAGGTCATGTCTAATTTATTTTAAAATCTGGAAAATTTTAAAGTTTTTGAAAACGATTGGTTCTCAAGCCTAGATATATTAACCTAACTGTTACAAATTTTTATTCAGACCTCACGTCAACGATTACGAAAATAGACACTGTTTTAAATATAGTCATAAAAATTTTAAATAGCATGTGTGCCTGACAGCGTATTTTGTACTTCCATTATGCTTTTTAACAATCATAATAAATAAAGCCAGCAGACTGTTGAAAAAACGAAACCAACTTTGTTTGAAATTAACAGCAATACAATAATCTGTCCTCTTTTGTTGCTAGATACATTTCCTCATTTTTTTAATGATAAAAGCATTTCAATTTTTGGTTCCTTAAAAGTACTTTGGATATCTTCTTCATTAGGTGTCCAAAAGTAGGCAAATGAGAATAATACGTATTATTAATGTAATATGTATGAATACATAAATATCCCGCTTTGAAATAAGAAAGTAAGAGAGCCAAAGAATACATTAACATTTGGATTAAAATGAAATGGGAAAAACACATTTTTACTATAAAATATCACTCCACTAAGAAAAATAATATAAATTTAGTAAAAAGTTTTCCTAGGTAGCTTAGGCAAGTTTTTTTTAGAATTTTTTGTAGTAATCGTGATCGTTTATAGTTACCAGCTTATTGTTGTTTTGTGTTTTAAATGATTTAGTAAAATGTGTTTAGTAAATGTTGTAGTGCTATGCAGGTTGATACGGAAGCACCAACTTAAATGTAGTCCATGTAAACAGTCCGTATACCAGGTGCTTTGAACCAAGTAGTCCTATAGTCCATTTATTTAGCTAATTAAATAAATTATATTCTTTATAATGCACTAACCCGTGCTAAGGACAATTTTAAAAACCGGTTCGTGTCCCGTGCACGGGTGGAATTTTTAGCCTCTAAATAAGTTTTTAAAATTAAATATATGTAAATAAACTTGATTGGTCTTTCTATTGCAATGTACACTTTATGGGTTAGCTGGAAGAAAATACTATCTAGTATTAAGCTCGCCTTTGTACAAATTATGTTTTTAGTGCAATAAAGAATTTTCATTCATTCATAAACGACAATATTGACATTTAATTTTAATTTCATTTAATTACATTCAATTTCAGATTGAATTGGTAAAGTGTAAAGATTTTGATTTATAAAGTGTGTTTCGATAAAACGTATCAAGATTGTTTACATTTTTTTAAGTACCTAAACAAATGGACTATAATTATACATATGTTTTTATGTCAAAGGAGTATTTCTATTTTATTTTGTAGATGCTTATATTATTTTTATAGATACCTGCTATGGAACAAATTGTAAAATACTAGTTTTCCTTCCTTAAAACTTCCTTAGTTTGCTCGATTTATGAATTAAACTCGGTTTTTGTTGTATTTTTGCTTGAATTGCTTATTTTATTTTTGACGGAGGATTACTTAATTTTGTATTAAAGATTTCTATACACATATTCGTGCCACAAGCAATTAATTGGACGGTGTTACGCAGATATATTTCAACCCACAATAAGAATTTTGCAAGAAAACCTCTTTTCTGTAGTATTGTTCCAGGCCTTTGTTCAGACGTTTAAGATTTCTAATCTCTATAACATAAAACAAGTCTGAACAAAATGATAGAAAAAACAATGTTATAAAAAAAAAATTCTCGCAACCAAAAATTTATTTTCATATTTCAATTTATTATAAACAAATTTTCTTATTGTGAATTTTAATGTGTTTGCGTTACACGGTCTAATTAATGGAAAGCGAGGCTTTTTAGTATAAACAATGTGTGGATTTAATATTAAACACAGCGTGAAAATGTAAGCGCTTTCAAAAGTATTATAAAATCACTATTGTGTAGCTACTTAAGTATTTCACAATAAATAATCAGCGTATATAAAACTAGATGATATCAAACGGTGCTCAGAAAATGATACATACACGATTTTATTTGTAACTGATCTTACATATATTTTATTTCATTGGCTTTGGTCTGGACATATGTATACAAACCGTTGATAGAAATCGTTATGTTTACCAAATTGTTGGCTAGTCCCAGAAATATCTTCCTTTGGGAAGAGACCCGTGCCCCTCGGTGGGGACATAATGGGCTGATGATGGCAATGATTCGAGTAATATTAACCATTGTTATCAATATATTGATTGACTTTGATAACATTGACGTAATGAGATGATTTATGCAGCGTCCAGTGATACCTTCACTCACAATAGATGGGGAAGGGGCCATTCAGACGGTACAGTACCTGGGACATTGATTTTGATAGTATTTCATTGTTGGTTTACACTCAGGCCTCCTCCACCAACCCGGACTTGGCCCCCGTGGTGGAGTATGGCCTAACCTTCCTGCATGCAGGAAGAGACCCGTGCCCCAGCAGTGGGGACATTCAAAGGTTGATAACGTTACACTCAGGCCAAAGCTGAATAAAACGAAATCACCGAAATATACCAACTTTTATACAATAAAGCAATTAATGAATAAGTAGAGATCTACTATTCGAATGGACCACGATATTTTAACAGATAATTAATTGTGATAAACGAGTATATTTTTAGAAGATATTTATTTGATATTAATTTTTGTATATAAATATAAAATATGAAATATATGAATATTAATTTAGCATCTTTGCAACATCAATGCAATAGTTAAGTTTGATGAAATAAGATTAGTAAATTAAAACTAATTGTTTCACGTTAAAATTAATTTGTGAATTGTGAAGACACTGGTTAAATATAATCACAAAATACTTATTTATTCAAAATTTATTGAGACATTGTTGTTCTTAGTTTAAATTGCTGTTAAAATCTGTGTTCAAAGAATAATATTCACTTTTTTGACATGTAGTATAGGTTAATTACTCTCCATTAATTTATAAAATTATATATTTTTGGACGATTTTTCATAGAAATTCAGCATTTACCAGTTGTAAATGCGAACCGGATTCATATTTGTGACTAATCACTGCAATAGATCGAACAAAATACTAAATTAATTTATGTAATTTCTAAGGTTAATTGTATTTTATGAATCAGAGAAAAAAATGAAGTGTTTGTTATGTTATTGTTATTTTTTTAAGTTTGTGCGATCAAACCCTGCTCAGTTTGATTTTAAAAGTTTATATTGATTTGAGTACATATCAGGCATTACGTAGAGAAAATATGAATAAAATTATGTATTGATTCGATCGTAGTTCTAAAATTAAAATATAATATTAACTTGAAATGTGATATTACAAATACAAGGTGGTATAGTCTGTTAGCTTTTAGAATATATCTCGGGATCTAGAGTAGGCTTCGGTTTTCGCCGAAAGCACACGAGTGTAGTACTACTTCCTGCTCTGTATAAAACCTTTCTTAGTAAGTTTATTTAATGAAGTGTCATATTAGTTCCGGTATTTCTATTACACGAATATATCCGATTCTAGCCGATAGTAGCCGAGGTATATTCTAAAAGCTAACAGACTGTTAAAACAATAATAATATATTTTACATGAATGTAAACAATGAGCAGAGTAAGTACATATAATTTAATCACGAACTTTCATGTACTGTATAAATGCTGGTAAAGTGTATGAGATTATGAAAAAAAAAGTTGAAGTACAAAAAATAAAAACAGAATTTACTAGTTCAATATTCTATTAGTCTTTTATTTCACTTAATTTCGCCCTTTCATCAATTTTGATGATCTAGATGCCGTTTAATGCTGCGTACACATTGAAATTTCTACAAAAAATATCTCAAATATCAGTAGCTTGACCGTACCAATATACAAAAGAAAAAAAACCTATTAATTCGATGGCGGGCGCATAAAAATAGTCGTTAATTTAATTCAATTCGGCACACGCATGCGCAAACAATGGCCTCAGAAAACCTGCACCAAAATCAATGCGTTTCCCCCAAAAATGCAAGTTTGCAACAATTATTTTTATTCAGCCAAAGCTTTCAACAAAAGAGCGTTTCAAATTTCGAACGAAATTTGCGTTTTTGCATAAAATGCGCTCTCGTGCGGCGCGTGCGACGCATTAAAAGTGTACGGTGACTATGGCATTTGTCAACAAGAGGAATTTTAATAATAAGTAAGTGTATTTCTTAAAGAATTGTAAATTACGAACATATCAAAGTGTGTACAACACACACCTACGCCATTACATACTTATAATTATGATGAAAATTACATTTGTACACCTATTGTATTGTAACTTCATAGCATTGAATGAGTACCTATTGTCGATATCATCAACATCTATCTCGCTCACTCCTAAAGCATTAGGCGAGCATATGACTGTGACTGTTTTTATGTTAGCGACGTTTTTTTCCTCTACGAGATGCATTCGGGCTTGTAGCCCTCATACTGTTTTGGCTCGCGCCTACAACCACACGCCCACAAATAATAATTGTACTTGAGAGAACATGTAAGTAAAACCCTGCGTTAAAGATACCTACATCGTTTTATTGACCACCCGTTTCACTTGTATTTCCACACTGCTTGGGCACGGGTTTCTTCCTGCATCGCAAGAAGGTTAGGCCATACTTCACCACGGGGGCCAAGTCCGGGTTGGTGGAGGGTTGTAATGCAGTGGCGAGCCTTACTGTCTTTGCAGAAGTTATCAAGCCGCCCATAGCCTCGTGACACTTACACGACTGTCATTACATGACAGCCGGAACCAACGGCTTAACGTGCGTTGCGAAGCACGGAAGCGCTCGAAAAAATGCCTCTAGCGGTAGTCACGGGACGGCCACCCGTCCTATAGCTGACCGCGTCTGTTGTTACTTAATCCAAGTTATTGATTCCCATCACTCGGTTCGACTAAGCCAAGAGCGCTTTGATTATATTTAATCGCTATATATATTTTAATAAATTTATTATATTTCTAGCCATCTGCGTATAACTGCTGTAACAAGAAACAACCAACAACCCGATTGTTGATGTGTTTTGTTACAGTGTGTTTCATAGTTTTAGTGAATTTGAATCTATGCTGATTTCATATAGCCTATGATACTTGCACAAACACGAAGAAGCGTTTCTTAAAGAGTGAACATAGAATCGTACATACATACTACTAGCCAAAAACCCACATTCTAGGCTCCACAGCAGTCGGGTAATTATCATGAAGCTTTTTTCTAACTAAAGCTTGCGTAGGCTCTAAAGTATGTAATTGTAATTTGTGCTCAAAACCGAAGCAACCGGCCCACTTGATTTGACAGTCTGTTTCCTTTTTATTTTAAATTTAAAGCATTGTCAGGGAAAATGTCGACAGAGAAATTAATAGTATAACAAGCTTGCACCTATGTTTATGTTGTGATATATTTAAGTTGAAGCGCTCGTGGCCTGGACGAGTCGAGTGATTGGAATCAGTCACTTGGTTAAGCAGCGACGGGCTCGGTCAGGTGCGGGATGGGTAATTTGATAACGAATATTTAAGTTCACCCCGAATGGAGAACTGTGCCCCAAGATACAATTTAATTTAGTTTGGGGTTCAGAGTTACTTTATACATTGTTATGTTTTATTCTGCTCAATAAACATCTTTCAGTATACAAACCCATGGTCACCCCATAAAAGTCCATTGTCGCAGCGCGCATTGTTAGTGCAATAAAAGCGATACACTATGTATCGACTCAAATGCCCCAGTTTTTTCTTGTGCGAAATTTAAATGAGGTCCCCTACACATTTGCATGGTGTCGTGTGTTATAAGTCATTATTATAGTTTATGGGAATCGGATAAAATTGATGGAAATGTACAATAGTAAAAGATTTTTACGTGAATTCGTTAAATTTCATACTTTTTATTCCGATGTCCTTCTCTGGGTCTGCCGTTTTAATCGGTTTCCCAATAAAATCTTTCGCCTTTGCGTCGTCATGCAGCATCCAGTGGCACCTTCACTTACACTAGATGGGTGAAGGGACCACTCTGACGCTGCATTGCCTGAGACATTGTTTTAGATGGAGTAGGCTTGCCCTCCTGACAGCTTAGTCGACATAGCCCACAGGAAAGACATTTCAATAATTGCTAAGCCAACTCGGCTCGGGTTTCCTTACGATGTTTTCCTTCACTTTTCAAAGTTTTACTTTCAATGTAAAATGACGACCTCTGTGGCGTATTGGTAGCGCATGTACCTACCATGCAAGAGGTCCCGGGTTCGAATCCCGGCTGGGAACAAAAAAAAAACCCCAGGTCTTGGATGTTTACATGTTTGTGATGTCGTTGTTTCTGGTTCTCACGACACAGGTTATCCTAGTGTGGGGCCAGAAGCAATGTATGTGCCTGTATGTAAATGTTATGTTATGTTAATGTTACGTATATATGCCAAGTCGTAGGTGCACTGGGAATCGAACCTGGATCTCGCGCTTCTGAGTCCAATGTTGTATCCATTAAGCTAGAACCGCTTTCCCAATAACGCACTGAACTAATGAATACTAAAACCACCGTTACCACTACCTACATATAATTAGTGTGTCATTGTGAATTCCAAATTAAGATGATTATAATGTACTGTTTTTTATCGCAGGTGTTTAAGTAAACTCAGAAGAGGATAGGCAGAAATCGCCACAGCCCCATCCTGCGCTCACGCAACTGCTGAGAGAGGGACGGCACAAGTCTTTGTCCATTCTCGTCATTCTCGAGTCGTGTTAGCTTAGCGAACGATACCTAATAATTAACATAACATTACCCCTCCGGATGACTTCGACATTTTCTTAAACTCGACTCTTTTCAAACTCGTCTCTTTTTTAACTTTCTCTCTCTCTTTGATTTGTCTCTTTTTTTAAATTGACTCTTCTCTTAAAATTTACTCTCGAACCTAACTCATATCCACTCTGGGACTTGAACGTGTTTTCACCGTGACACTTTCCCAACTCCTCTCTTTTTTAACTCGCCGTTTTTTGGAGCAAGTAACTAGCAATGAAACAACCACAAACATCGACTAGGCTTATCATTCGAGTAGGTTTTAATCAATCGACCGGAGGGATCTCAACTATTAAGCTTAAGGTTAAAACAGGGACTAAGCAAAACACCAAGTTATAATTCTAACGAATTAGCTAGGAGTCAAGTTAGAAAAGAGACAAGTTTAAAAGAGAGGACCAGTAAGAAAACGGCAATCTGAAAAAAAATAGAAGAGTTAAGAAAGAGTCAATATTAAAAAAGAGACAAAGTAAAGAGATGTCAAGTTAGAAAAGAGACGAATTTGGAAAAAGTCGAGTTTAAGAAAATGTCAAAGTAGTCGTCCAGGGAACATAACATTTACATACAGGCACCACATCCGTGACAGGCACATATACATTGCTTCTGGTCCTGCACTAGGATATACCTACTGTGTCGTGGGAACCAGAAACAGTGACATCACAAACATGTAAACATCCATGACCTGGGAATTTTGATTTGTCCCCAGCCGGGGTTCAAACTTGAGTCCTCTTAAATGGCAGACAGATGCCGCTACCGCTGCGCCACAGAGGTCGTCAATTGTACAAGAATAATTATTGCAATCTGTAGAGACATTTAGTAACCTTTGCTTTACAAGGGGTAGAAAGGTGGAGGATCTCAAGAAGAGTCCAGAAACTTGGCCAATCCAAAAAGAAAAGATATCACTCTTCTCTATGACAAAGCTTCAAACAGTGTCAATCACAAAACACGACACATATGACACAATTTTCATCAATCAAAACATTCAAACACGCGCTTTGCTACTCTACGATATATAAAAGATATTTTTGCCACTTTAACCAACACTATAACCAACCTCGCGAGGTTTTTTTATGAGAAATGCATCTGGGGTAACTTCCATCCAAACAATGCAGTCTAGTACACCGATTCCCAGCTCCCCGGTCCCTGTGTCCCAGTTCGGGAAGGATGAGCCTGCGGTCCCGGAAAACGTCCCAAAACTGACTGAGGAACAGGAGCCAGAGCAACCTATGATTATAGAGGTATGTGCTAATTTCACCAGACTATCATCAACAACCCATTATGTCCCCACCGAGAGGCACGGGTCTCTTCCCTGAGAAAGGTATAGGCCATACTCCACCATGGGGGCCAATTCTGGATTGGTGGAGGCTTGCAAGACAAGTGGCTGGTCTTACTGTCAGAACTTTTCAAACAGGAAAGACTAGTCAATACGTGCGGAGCCAACCAAACCGCGTGTTTCCTCACGATGTTTTTCTTCACGGGTAGCTACTATAGTCTGACAAATGTACATAACTTATAAAACAAGGTCATTGGTACATGCCCGCACTGCCTGGGTCGAGGTTAATTAATTATAATACTTTATTGCCCGCAAAACTTTAATTTGTCCAATCACTCGGTTCGAATAGGCCACGAGCGCTTCAGTTTTTGTTTGACCAAAAGATATAGAAGGTTGTCAGGAAGAGATCGTTGAACGATAAGACCGCCAATTGTATAACAATTTTTTTTCTGGCTGTGCAATAAAGTGTTCTCTATCTGCCATAACAGATGCCATAACATACAACTATGACAACGGCATTCTCACGTGCCCTCAGTGTGCACGGAGTTTCGCCGCGAAGATAGGCTACATAAGCCATCTTCGAGCGCACCAGCGCCACATATCTGATTAGGGGTCAAAGTGGTCGCCATGGCTGAAATCGGTCGGATCAATCATCATATATTTCGTCAACGGTGGCAAGTATCAAGTATCACTAACCTACTGTAAGTCCCCTCCCTCCAGCAACAGCCACAGTCGTCCACCATCGCCCCCTCGCTGCTGTGTCAGCTGGCTCCCACCGACTACCTGGTGGTGGACCGCCGGCTGCGCGTGAAGAGAGCCCTCAGCCTCCGGGGCAAGAGGAACACGTACTATGTGAGGGCTGAAGACGGGAGCGAGGTGTATACCGTCACTGAGCACAGCCCGTGAGTCTCGCTTGCGTATTTGTTTTTAGGGTTCGTTCTAAAAAACGGACCTCTTATACGATCACTAGCTTTTGCCCGCGACTCCGTCCGCGTGGACTTTAGTTGTTCAGCATGCTTCAATAAAAGGTGCTTTTGGAAAAGATTCAAGGAACAAAATTTTGCAACCCCGTTCACTCCCTTAAGGGTTAAATTTAAAAAAAAAACGGCGAACACGTGTTCAATCAATTGTGTTGAAGAGTATTTATTTTACGTTTCAAGAAAATTTAGACAACATTCTTTATACCTCAGGACTAGTATAGCCTGACGACGACGACGACGACATAGTACAATTGGCGGCCTTAAAGCCTTAAAGAGCCTTTATCTGGGAATCAGTAGAGGTGTCGAGTTGAAATTAAAAACCGTATACTCAGGTCGGTAGCCTAGGGGGTAGAACGATGGAATCGAAAGCGAGAGGCCCAGATGCGATTCCCAATATAGGAATGTACCAATGACTTTATTTTCTAAGTTATGTATATTTGTGAAGTTTTCGTAGCAATACCACTCGCTAACCATCTCACGATTTTAAAAACCTATTTAGAGGCTAAAAATTTCACCCATGCCGGGATTCGAACCCGCAACCTCTGGCTATCCGTGCCAGCGCTCTACCAATTGAGCCAATGGGCGACTCACGGCATCAGTGAAATTTCGAACCTCTTTACACTATTCTCTGTATTACGTACAGGCAGCGACATCTGACTTAAGCAAATTGCATTACTTACAGCCCCGACTACCTACTTTGCAGTTAGGTTTTAACATCGGAACGATATCACTGTACTCACATGATTATACATCTCACGATGTTTTCCTCCACGGAAACCTGAGTGTCTGAGGTGATCAAATACCTCAGCGCTTGAAATTGCTAATCCACGGTAGGCACGCGTGGTAATTAAGCCCGTACTCTCTAAGGTACAGTCCTTCTCTCAGAGAGAGGGATTAGGGCCCTGTGCCCTGCAATGAGACGTTTATTGGCTACGTAAAAAAATACTGAGCCCCTTGAAGCTGTGAAATATTTGTAAAATTTTGACAGTCAACTACGGAACCCTACAACGCGAGAGAGCCGTCATGCACATGGCCAGGTTCGGTTAAGTTTTGCATGCAATCATCATCATCAGCCATTTGACGCCCACTGCAAGCCTCCCTCGTGGTTTTCCAAGCTTCACAGCCCTGTGCCGTCCGCATTTAGCCACATCGACTCCCCGCCACCATAATCAGGTCGTCAGACCATATGCCCTCGCTTACGTACAAAATAGTATCTTCTTCTTCTTCAGGCTATATTAGTCCACTGCTGGACATAGCCCTCCACCAATGAGCGCAAGGTTGTGCCATCATTAGGGGGTAATGCCCATAATCCCCACACTGCGGGTTAGGGATCGCAGTTTGGTAGAATTGTACTGCAGGGGGCACTGCTGCCCACCCACCAGTTTGAGTCCCATAGTCGCCTTTTACGACACCCGCGGGAAGAATTTGGGTTGGTGCTATTCTCTATTGCTGTGTGGTGTCGGTCAAAATAGTATATTAATCATAATTAATTTCTTTTCAGGTGGTGGAGTGGCTACTTCCTTTGCGGCATTAGGCCCATGACCCTAACCATCGCCAACGCCGAGGGTCATGAGGTCATCAGGCTTCATCGGCCCTTCTCCGCGACCACGCGCCTGGTGCCATGCTCCCTGCAAAAGATGCAGGTCTGCTTCTGACGCATTAGATGACATTCTAACGATGAAACATTGGAAATTTTGGTGGCAGTCACCTCGATGTTTTGTGTTTTGTAATTTAATAATAATCTGTAATGTGATAGCTAGATTATTCATGTCTCGCTTTACATTGTATATTAACAAGAAAGTAAAATAGCTTTTTGGGTATAGCCTCTATATATAGGCGATTTTTTTAATGTAAATAAATAAATAATAAGAACTTTATTCAAAAGTAAAAATGTGCTTAAGATACAAACACATATTTAGTTCACACTTTTTGAAATGGTCGGAGCCTCAGCATTAATGCTGTTTTTCAGTCTCCGCCGGGATTTCCCACACTTATTCTTAACAAATAAAAGACCATTGGCATTAACAGGTACCAAAAATTCAAAGGAAAATCAAAGCGTAAACACGGAAACGAAATTAAATAAATGAAAAATGGGTGTCCTCCTTCTGTACAAAGGCCTTCGCCTTTCAACCGATAATTTTCAGCCGCATGCTATCTCTGACGCTATAGCTATATATATAAGCTATCTTAAGAACTTGTAAATATCATACTGCCATCATCTTTTTTGGTGAATGCTTTAAATTAACCAATCAACCAGCCCATACTTTTCCACTGCTTGAATAGGCCTCCCCAAAGGCACGCCATTTTTTTTTGTCCTCCACCATCCTCATTTACCGCTGCTTATGCCGAAGATGAGTCGGTTCGTCCGGGGTGGCAGTTTTCCAAGGGGATACCACGAACTGGCAAACCCAGCGTAAGACTCCAACCTAGCTTGCCGGACCTACAACGACCTGAACTGATTTACGTTGAAATATATTTCTGATTATGCTTCTGATTGTTATGGATGATGATTGAAGTCTGGTCCCCAGATCTTCTCCCCGCCGGAGACCTGCATCGGCTCCGTAGAACAGCTGTGGTCACCAGTGCGGCCGCTGTACATCATCAGGAACAAGGACGAGGAAGCCGTCTATGGTGTGAGTGGTGAGCCGACCTTAATTTGTTTTATTTACGCTTCTTCTTCTGAGACTCAGAGACGTCCATTAAATTTAATGTTTATTTAAATATCTTTCGTCGTCGTCGTCAGGCTATACTTGTCCACTGCTGGACATAGCCCTTCCCTAAAGAGCGCCACAGTGGGCGCCTTTCATGGGCTGTATAGCTAGAGAGTTATATTATGCCATGTTTGCATTCCATTTGAATTCTTCTTTTAGCGTGTCGATGACAATGGTGAAAGGATTTTCCAATCAGCGTTTGGGACTCGCTGGTTATTGGCCAGGGAGGCTCCTTTCATACACTCCTATTTGTGCTTTATTATTATTATTTTTTTATTACACACGTCGTCGTCGTCAGACTATACTAGTCCACTGCTGGACATAGCCCTCCCCTAAAGACCGCCACGTTGTGCTATCATAGGGGGTAGTGCCCATAATCCCCACGCTGGGCATGCGGGTTGGGGATCGCAGTTCGGTGGAATTGTAATGCAGGGAGCGCTGCTGCCCACCCCTCGGTTTGTGTCCCTTAGTCGCCTTTTACGACACCCGCGGGAAGAATTGGGTTGGTGCTATTCTCTAGGCCGACACCACACAGCACACAAAACAGTATTATGGACATAAATTACCGGTATAACAGCATTACATAAATCACCGTTAGCGGGTGGTATTGACAGTGGTAAACAATGTATAAACAATAATATTTTTTCGTATAAAGCTGCGTAATGTACCAACAAACACACCTTATTGAAATGAAATGGTTTTTATTTAAAGTAGCGCAGAAACTGCGGCTTAATGAACGTTACAAGTCAAACTAGGTGTCCATTTCAAAATATATATCATTGTGGAAAAAAAATTTACAAAAAAACTCAAAACTTAATCTATTCAAAGTCCTTAATTAACCTAGTTTATACTATTTTATTTTTATTTTTAATGCACTAACCCGTGCTAAGGAACAAATTTAAAAACCTATTTAGAGGCTAAAAATTTCACCCATGCCGGGATTCGAACCCGCAAACTCTGGCTATCCGTGCCAGCGCTCTACCAATTGAGCCAATGGGCGACTCACGGCATCAGTGACATTTCGAACCTCTTTACACTATTCTCTGTATTACGTACAGGCAGCGACATCTGACTTAAGCAAATTGCATTACTTACAGCCCCGACTACCTACTTTACAGTTAGGTTAACCGAGTTTACATAATTATTATAATACATACTCGTAGAATTTTTTATTTAAAGTAGCACAGAAACTGCGGCTTAATGAACGTTACAAGTCAAACTAGGTGTCCATTTCAAAATATATATCATTTTGGAAAAAAAATTGACAAAAAAACTCAAAACTTAATCTATTCATAGTCCTTAATTAACCGAGTTTACATAATTATTATAAAACATACTCGTAGAATTTATGCATTGTACTGGCTTTAACTCCAGACATCATTGTCATCTAAACAATCTTTTATGTTATAGTAGCCTTTTTGGCACAAAGTGTACTTAACACATTTTTTCAGGCAAGCTTAATATATCTTCAGGGATTTTATTACAGAATATTTGCACATTTCCCGGTTACAAAGTCGGTTATGTACACGGAGATAAACACGGAGATTATAATTCGGTATCTCTTTCTCACTTTTGAATATCTCCGAGAGACCCAGGCTGCAGATTAAGTGCCCCTCTCCACCAGGCCCTCGGATCACGGTGCACTGCTGCCGGGACGTGAACTTTAAGGTGGCTCGCATCCAGGACGGCTCAGTGGTGGCCACCACCAGCAAGAGGTGGCAGGGGATGGCTCACGCCGTCTTCATGTCCTCTATCACTGGAAGGTGGGTGTTCATATTCATATTCATTTATTCAGTTTAGGTAACAACATCGTTAATTTAACATATTTTAAATTTTATTTTCGCGACTTGAACACATAGTTAGAATATTTTCGGGGCTTAATCGCGTAGTAATTTATTAGGTACTACCCGTCTCTTATTTCCTTCAGCAACTTTCCGTCGTAAGATTATCTGGAAGAAATTGCTTTCAGCAATAAGGCCGCCAATTGTACTTTGTATCTTTACATTTTTTATAATATGTGCTCTGGTGTACAATAAAGAATATTCTTATCTTATCTTACTATTTTACCTCGATTTTTCGACGACGATACAGTCATCGTGAAGTAAAATAACAATAAATTACTACGCGTTTAAGCCCCGAAAATATTCTAGCTATCGTTAATTTATATTTTAAGTATGAAACCAAAGCAGAAGTTTATATAACATAATTACAATTACATAATGAATACAAATAAATCTGTATAATCAATTAATGATTAAAATAATATATCGGTAATAATATAATGTCAAATAATAATGTAATAGGTCAATTCAGTTGTTCGTCCAGATATTCGTTCGATATATGTTCGTTCATACGTGGCCTCTCCGTGGCATTAAATATTTTTTAATAATTTTTTTAAATAGCATATTTGCGTGCTATTACTGGGATTCTGTTTATTTACCTCCTACAGAAAGAGGTATCAACCTATGTATGTCCCCACGGGTCTATTCCTGTGCTGAGGAATAGACCCGTGCTGGGGCACGGGTCTATTCCTGCAGCGCAGGAAGGTTTGGCCATACTCCACCACGGGGGCCAAGTCCGGGTTGGAGGAGGATTGTAAGACAGTGGCAGGCCTTGCTGTCAATGGTTATCAAGCCGCCTATAAGGCCTCTGACGTGGCTTAACGACTGCCATTACATGGCAGCCGGCACCAACGGCTTAAGGGCTTGCAAAGCTCGGAAAAATGCCACTAGCTGTAGTCACGGGACGGTCACCAATCCTGCATCTGACCGCGCCTGCGCCTGATTAACTCAAGTGATTGATTCCAATCACTCGGTTCGACTAGCATATGTACGTTCTACTGCAGGGCACATGCCTTTGCTCAGGGAGAGAGTATGGGCTTAATTGGACCGCGTGCCTACAGCGGATAGGCAATTTTAAGCGATACTCGGGTTTTCTTATGACGTTTTCCTTCACAGATAAAGTGGCACTGCTGCTTCAACTTCACAAATGTACGTAACTTAGAAAACAAAGTCATGCGTGCCGGGATTCGAACGCACGACCTCCCGAATTTGTGGGCTATTAAATAATTTTAAGTTATTATTTATTATTAAATATCGTTTGTTAAATTATAATAGCGGTGGTAGCGGAGCGGTGTAGAACGCCGGCTTCTTAATCGGGAGGTCCTGGGTTTGAACCCCGGCATGTACCAATGACTTTGTTTTCTAAGCTATGTGAAGTTATAAGAAGATAAAAAGAAGTTAAAAGCATTTGTGAAGTTAAGTAGCAATACCACTCGCTGACGGTGAAGGAAAACATCGTAAGGAAACCCTAGTGTCCGGAGTGTTTCACACTCCGCGCTTGAAACGTACAATGTAGCGTTGTTGAGGAACTTGTTATGAGGAAGAGGATGGGGAAGAGGAATTTATTAAAATCGATTTTGAGGTGTTCCTCAAAATCGATGAGATCGAATCGATGAAAATTGGATGAGGAATCTTTGCTGTGTGGTGTTGGCCTAGAAAATAGCACCAACCCATTTCTACCCGCGGGTGTCGTAAAAGGCGACTAAGGGACACAAACCGGGGGGTGGGCAACAGCGCCCCCTGCAGTACAATTCCACCAAACTGCGACCCCAAGCCGCATGCCCAGCGTGGGGATTATGGCCACTACCCCCTATGATAGCACAACTTGGCGCTCTTTAGGGGAGGGCTACGTCCAGCAGTGGACTAGTATAGCCTGACGACGAGGAATCTGGCAGACTAACAGGATGAGGATGTGGAAGAGGATGCGGGAGACTTCTCTCACTCTCTCTTCATCTCCCTTATACATTTCGTTTCAACAAAAAAAAAAATTTAAAAACTTTATAGTAAAACGGTTACAAAACATGGTTACTGGCTCCCAAACTAGGATTCCCTGTGCTATGGGTACTTATTAATCACCTTCCTATTAAATTCCTCTTAAAATATGAGGAGGAGGATTTTCATCGACCAGATGTATTTGCAAAGGGAAAGATAAAAAGTACCCGGAACAGGCGTGCGTGCATGCAACGACTTATGAACGTTGATGAAGCGAAGGTGAGCTGTCAGGCTCGTGGCAAGTGGCAGTCCCTGGTCTCTGCCTACCCCTCTGGGATACAGGCGTGAGGTTAAGTATGTATGTAGGATTTTTTATATCAATTTTGAGGAAGAGTTTTGAGGATGAGGAACCTCAAAAGTATGAAGAAATTCCTCATTTTGAGGAGACGAAAAGGAATCCTCATAAACCCTACAATGTCCCAACTATTAGGCCAAATGCGGAAAATCTTAGGTCTAACTAACATTATTCATTTATGAGACACAATTCATATTCATTTATTAGCGATCATAATGGTATAATACAATACTATTTCCAGATTCACGATCAACTATGATGCGACGCTCAGCTTAGAAGAGAAGGCACTGGTGTTGGGCACCACCATTCTTATGGACTACATGTATTACGATATTTAGACGAATATAACTTTATTAGCTTTCGGAAACACGGCTTTCAATTGTACTTTTTGTTAAAAACGTCGGAGGCTGAAATGATGTGAAAAGGTTTTGTTCAAAGTAGCGCAGAAACTGCGGCTTATCCACGTTACAAGTCAAACTAGGTGTCCATTTCAAAATCTAGATCATTTTGGAGAAGAAATGGACAAAAAAAACTCCAAACTTCTATATTTCAGTCTGTCTCCTAAGCTGATACTCTGTTATATCGCACTTATAATTAAATTAAAAATTTTCATTTTTCATTTTCATATTCTTTTCAAAGTCCTTGATTCTCTAAGTTCTTGACAGAGTTTACATAATTATTATAAAACATAGAACTCATGGATTGTACTGGCTTTAATTCCAGACCCTATTGTCATCTACATAATGTTTTATGTTATGGTAGCCCTTTTGGCACAAAATGCTTTTATACTTTACACAGTTTTTGAACCGCCTTTCAGGCACTTTTCGGCCAGAGATTCCGAAATACCACACAGGCTAACGTTTTACCTAGTAAATAATTTGCGATTAGACCCATTTACTATATAACTATGTATGAGTATCGCGAATCATTAAGATATGTCTATCTATCTATATTTCTGGAGTTACCTACTACATGTTTTTGTGTTTTGTAAAGTTGTTATATGCAGTACCTTATAGTTTTATGCGTCGACTCGGGGTGTTTGGTGAAAGGTGTACGGAACTAAATTTCCAAGATTTGCAGCTGCCATTTTGCATGTCCGAAAAAATAAATTACAGTTAAATTGGTCAGCCGTCATAAAAATGCAAAACGGACGTGCTCCGTGGCACAGAATTCTAAATTTTGGTGCGATTGAAATACCGATGTTATTCGCTTAAACTCGACTAATGCCCCAGATATTAATATTAAAATGAAGGGACAGAATTCGATCGTTACAAGTACTTTAAATGCATTTTTCTCATTTGCAAAAACTGCGATTTCCCCCTAAAATTAATGTACCGATACGAGTCCACCCCTATTTGCATTGTGCATTTTTTTTAACGGGCAGATGGCCGTCTCCATTATTAATTGCGCGAATTTTGAAAAAAAGTTGCAATTTTCGTCGCGACACTGGCAACAATGACAGCTAGAGAAGACTTTACGTCAAAAAAGAAAAAAAAAAGTTAATATCGGGTGTTTTATTGAACCCTTTTTCCAAAGGATTGAATTCAATTAGATAAAAATACTAAAGGGGTGCGTTTTTTACACATTTCTGGAAAAAACGTAGGGGTTTTAAAGTGAATGTAGGTCAGTGGGTGATGCACTTTGGGAATTAAACTTTTTTCTGCTCTTTCTGTATTTTGAGGGGAAACTTTAATATTGGCGCGCGCATGTCGTGTGCGCGAAAAAGCAAGGGTTTAAAAAAGATTGAAAGCTCCAAACAATGGCCATTTAGAAGATGATTTAGGGTCTTAAAAAAACTAACGGCTTTACCTCTTTTTTACAAAAAGTAAAATGGCTACAGAATTAATAAAAAAAAACTTTATACTGCAGCTGTTTCAAAACTGAATTTATGTCATTGGACCCTTATTGTCTACTTTTGTAGTATAAAGAACTTTTGTTGATTTAGGTAGAGAACTGGTTAAAAATAAATAAAAGGTATAATTGCGATTTTTTATTAGATAAATATTAATAACTAGCTGTCTTGCGAACTTCGTACCGCCAAGGTTTTCGTAATATCTCCATATTTTCTCACCATTTAAACCTTCCCTGGAGTTCCACAAAAATAAAAAACCAAAATTCAGCCAAATCGGTCCAGCCGTTCTCGAGTTTTAGTGAGACTAACGAAAAGTAGTCCATTTTTATATATAAGAAGATTATATTTTCTTATCTTAATTTAAAGGTACAGTTTTTAGTTAGTCTCCCTCGAGTTTGGCCGTTTCCTATAAAAAAATTAAGTAACCCATGTACACCCCACTGCAAGGCACCGGCCTTCTCTTGGAGAGATCGGGCTTAATTATCACGCGTGCCCCAAGTGGATTGGCAATTTGAAACGTCGGGGTTCTTGAACATCTCAGACACGCAGGTTTCCTCACGATGTTTACTTCACCGTGAGCGAAACGTATTGCTTCGATATCAACCCTTGTATGTCCCCACTGCTGGGGCACGGGACTCTTCCTGCATCGCAAGATGGTTTGGCCATACTCCACCACGGGGCCCAAGTACAGGTCGGTGGAGGATTGTTAGACAATGGCGGGGCATACTGTCAGAAGTTATCAAGCCGCCATAAGGCCTCTGACATGGCTTAACGACTGCCATTACATGACAGCCGACACCAACGGCTTAACGTGCCTTGCGAAGCACGAAAGCGCTCGGAAAAATGCCACTAGCGGTAGTCACGGGACGGTCACCCATTCTGCACCTGACCGCACCTGTTGTTGCTTAACTTAATTCCAATCACTTGGTTCGACTAGGCCACGAGCGTTTCATCTTCTATTATTTGTCGTTAGAATATACTCTTTAGAATACATAATAAAACCCACAATCACGCCAAGTTTGATGTTTGTATTTACATATTACTCGTCTCCCTATAGAGCATGAACGAAAAACAGCGTAAATAAAAACTATGTAAATCAGAAAATATCGTTGCCTATTTTGGTTAGATCTTTCGTATTTTTTTTCGTTTAAACATAAAAACATCTGTTGAAATTTCACTGACGCCGACTGAGCCAATGAGCGACTCACGGCTCATTGGCTCCATTGGTAAAGAGCTGGCACGGATAGCCAGAGGTTGCGGGTTCGAATCCCGGCATGGGTGAAATTTTTAGCCTCTAAATAGGTTTTTAAATAAAAACATCTCTTAAACATCTGTACAATGTCGGTTTTTGAAAAGTAGTATACAAATTATACTTTCATCATCGTCAACCCATTCTGTCCCCACTGAGGGGACATTCTGTCTCTTCCCCGAGGAAGGTATAGGCCATACTCCACCACGGGAGCTAATCCCGGATTGGTGGAGACTTCCAAGACTAGTGGCTGGTCTTACGGTCAGAAGTTTTCAGCCGCCCCAAGGCCTCTGACTTGGCTTAACTACTGCCATCTATCGCCAGCACCAACTGTTATATAACTTATATAACTGTTGTTATATGCTTTATTCGTGTTGTGACTTGTATTTGGTTATGTACTGCTTTGCTTTGTATACGTGTGTGTGTCTTATGTGAATAAATGTTTTATCTATCTATCAACTGCTTAAGTGCCTTGCGAAGGACGGAACCGCTCGGAAAAATGCCACTAGCGTTAGTCATAACCGTTAACCCATCCATGCACTAAACGTGCCCTGTGTTGTTTTACCTTATTGATCTGAAACCGACATTTACAGGAGATAATTTATTTTCTAATAAAGAATGTAGGCACCGTCGTATAGCAATTTAATCTTACCCTTATAACCAATGCACTATTATTTTTGAATGATTTGCGATGCTCACACAGTTGTAAAATATATTAAACGGGTCCAATCGCGATTATTTATAAGGTAACACGTAATTACCTTAATTCCAGGCATTTCGGCAGCGTTGCAATGACCGTAGTCACGGGCAAACTAATAAATAATTGCGATAACGTCCGTCTAATAATATGAGTTCTCAATGCAAGTTAAAATTGTATACCGTTTTTTAATCTAAAAAAAAGACTCCAATAAAATAATGTACCGTGGCGACTTTTTGGCACCGCGTGCGCTCGCGGGTTAAGCTGACGTGTAATATTGTGATTGGCCGCGACGACGCACTTCACTCCGGCGCAGCTTTCATACCGGACAGAAGTATAACCTATGGAATATGAAAATATATTTATTTCTTAAACAAAAAAATTTCAAACAGAACTCTAAGGTTCAGATGTCCCTTTAAGTGTACAACAACTGTGCCAGAAGGAGATTACTCAGCACTTCTTCTTCTTCTTCTTCAGGCTATATCAGTCCACTGCTGGACATAGCCCTCCCCTAATGAGCGCCATAGCGCAAGGTTGTGCCATCATTGGGGGGTAATGCCCATAATCCTCACGCTGGGCATGCAGTTCGGTGGAATTGTACTGCAGGGGGCGCTGCTGCCCACCCCCCGGTTTGTGTCTCTTAGTCGCCTTTTACGACACCCGCGGGAAGAATTTGGGTTGGTGCTATTCTGTAGGCCGACACCACACTTATCTTACCACATTACATAGCACGCTAAGTATTAAATACGGTGTTATGAAAATACGATCCTCTAAAACACTCCTCAGATGGAGTTTAAATAATCTGTGGTTACGTTTTTCCCCTCTGCAACTTTCCATCGTAAGCTTGCCTGGAAGAAATTGCTTTTAGCAATAAGGTTGCCCATTTTGCTTTGTACATTTTTAATTATGTTGTATTTAATAAAAACTGTTTTTGTACGGATGAGGGATGACAAACGAGTAAAATATCGTTTATTTACATTTTTACCATTTTCCGACGTTTCGGCACTTTTCTATCCGGCAGTGTCATCCGAGACCACGGCACCTGAAAAAGTGCCGAAACGTTGAAAAATTGTAAAAAATTTAAATAAAGGAGTAAAATCCGTATAAAAATAGATTGTATTACGTCCGGTGCTCGTGTTAACCTTAGAAAATACTATATTTTGTATTTGTTGTTTTTTTTACAATAAAGAAAATTCTTATCTTATCCTATCCCTTTGCCACAGACTAATTAAACTGACTCTAGTCTCTGCATCCCCTCCACAATACAGACGTGAGATTGTGTGCGTGTGTGTGTGTGGGTGTGTGGTGTTGATTTCTGTCAGAGCTTTAAGGTACCTATATAGATTTGTTGGTTAATATGCTGCCCTTCTATCACCTAACTGTCCACTCTACCGCGTTAACCTATTCGGCGATTCTTATAGGATATTTTGACAAAATGTCAAAATATGTATGTGTTTAATAACAATATGTTTCAAATTGTTTTTAGCAATAAGGCCGCCAATTGTACTATGTATATTTGCAATTTTTTTGTTTTTGTTGTTTTTCCAGTGTACAATAAAGAATATTCGTATATTATCTTATGTATTTGAGTCGGTTCGGAGTCGGTTAAATCGGACAACGTCATATGACGGAGAACTTACGTTCGTAGTAGCGTAAGTCTGAGCGTGTTACGCTCAGACTTACGCTACGCATGTATTCTTCTGTTGAAACTATGATGCTCAACCCTCCGCGTGTCAGTTTCCCTTGTTTGCTGAATTTTTTCAACATTTAACCCATTTTTCAACAACAATTTCACTTTTGGACACATTTCCCCTCTAATGCGTTTGACAGATGCATACACAACGTCACCCTAGCGGATTTCGATTTTTAATGGGTGTCGTTTTTTGATCGAAAGCGGGAGTTTTTGTTGAATATATATTTTTACACACTTTACTTCACTTTTTGCGTCCATCGCTCTAAAGCCGACAGTTGACGCGCACATAATCTTTAATTAAGTCCCTTTTGGGGATTTCGTACGTTTTTTTCTGTGTAATTGTGTGATTTATTTCATTTATTGATGAATTTATGGAATTATACGGGTAGGAGTGGAGTTAACTCTTTCTGGGAACGTTTTGTTAATGGCGTGTAAATGTCGGACTTATGCCTGCACTTATATCATAATTCATATTTATAATGAAATTGTATACTCCTGTAAAGGAGTTTCACACTTTTTCTAATCTTGAAATTATAATTGAATTTTGGTTAAAACCACAGTATGTGTGAATTCAAGAGTTTGGCTGAGCATCTCTTAGACTTATCATAATGCGCGTTTTAAGTCTACGTCAACTCTAGTTTAAGTCTAGTGTCAAGCCATCTACAGTCTATTTATCTTTACTTGTCAATTTAAGTAAACATGATTCTACGGGTAAAGTGTGACTTTTTCTTCAAAAGCTGCGAAATTTGGCGTCAAATGTCAATTGTAAGTAAGTAAGTAAGTAAGTAAGTAAGTAAGTAAGTAAGTAAGTAAGTAAGTAAGTAAGTAAGTAAGTAAGTAAGTAAGTAAGTAAGTAAGTAAGTAAGTAATTTATTTGTGACTTAAAAGACTTATACTAGACTACAACTAAATTTTTACATACATGTTTTGGTTTATAATAAAAATTATTGAGCATCCGCTGCTGTGCTAGGCTCATCACCTGTATTACAGCAGACAGCGCCTACTTCCTGCGTTTACAAATAATAATCTACACCAAATCCTAACTATGATAGGTTAAAAAATCTGTAAATTACTGTGTAAAACAATTTGAGAAAAAGTGTTCAGTGTTAATTGACCTCCCTCCTATGTGTGTGAGTAAAAAATGAATGTAAATGTGAATGCGTGAGTGTGTATGCGTGTGTAAGTGTGTGAGTTTGACAGAGAGAGGGTGAGTACTACTGCCAAAAATAAGTACTTATATATTTATTTTATAACGGTGAAATATATAAATAAGGTGATATTAAAATTAAATATTTACTTACAAATCTCTAGAAGTTTCTCAGTTTCATCGTAAGATAGCGATTTAGTGAAATATTTATTTTACACATTACTTTAGTTAATCTAAAAATGTTGCGGAGTTTATTTACTTTGTTATAGATAAATGGGCCTAGAAAGGGGAAAAACTTTTGAATAAAGGAGGTTTTATGCTTTATAAGCGGGGGACATACAGAAAACGCCCTGCGTTTTTTAAGTATAGATGGATCGAAGGACAATTTAGAATGTTGTTTTAGTACAATGCTGATTCTAACCTCAAATTGAGTTTTGAGGTTAGAATCTTGTTTACTAAATTGGACTGTAGGCGTATGTGGTTTAAAATAACGTGTCACGTTACCCGACCGCTTAAATCTCATTGTACGAGTACTAGTACTTCTTAATGGCTCGCGGTTTTCAAACATAGTTATTATTAAGAAGCGGTGGTAGCTCAGTGGGTAGAACCATAGACTGGCAAGCGAGAGCCCCAGGTTCGATCTCGAGTGCGGGCATGTACCAATGACTTTGTTTAATTTCAAAGTTACGTACATTTGCGAATTTTTAGTCGCAATACCACACGCTAACGGTGAAGGAAAACATCGTGAGGAAACCCGCGGCTTGGCTCCGCACGTATTGACTAGTCTTTCCTGTGGGCTAGGCCGGCTAAGCTGTCAGGGTGGTATAGGTGCTGGGCAAGCCTACACCATCTATTAAACCATGTCCCAGGCACTACAGCGTCGGAGTGGTCCCTTCAGCCATCTAGTGTGAAGATACTACTGGACGCTGTATAAATCATCTCATTAAGTAGATGCAAAAAGGCCAATATTATTTATTATTATTATTAAAGGCGTTTAGGGGCGCTAACAATGCGCCACCAATGGAATACAAATCATAACTTGTTTTACAATAGGTACGTTTTTTTCAAAAAGTGTTGTAAAACAAGACCTAGCAATTTATACTAGATTCTAGAAGCCTAGAATGTAGCATAAATATCCTAATACTTCAATAAATTTTCGCTAAAAACGGCCATTTTTGCCGGAAATCGATTTAAGTCCTAGATTGTCGATCCTAAGTTCTAAAAAGATTAAACGGGTCTAATTGCGATTAGGCATTCACATTCTTTGAGACCAGGAACAGGGTGTCCACGGCCAGATTTCTCACAGGCCAGATTGACAGCCTTACAGGCCATGTGATCAGTCGCGTCCGACCAGGGCCTTGATTCTGCTAATGCATAGTGGTACAATGAGAATTGCATGAACATGGCGATTTAAATTCGTTGCTGCTACAAGTTTCCACTGGTTTCCACGACACAGGGTGTCCTAGCGTTGGGCCAGAAGCAATGTATGTGTCTGTATGTAAATGTTATATGTTAAGGTTATGTTATTATTATGTCCTGTAAAAATAGTAAGCTGTGGAAATAAAATAAAATAAAAATAAAATAAGTCTACGCGCGCATATGAAATAATATACATATGAAATGAATTTAAATTAAAAGGTTTTATTCAAAGTAGGGCATAAACTGCGGTTTAATGAACATTCCAAGTCAAACTAGGTGTCCATTTCAAATTCTAGATCATTTTAGAGCAAAAATGGACAAAAAAAACTCCAATATAACGGCCGAATACTCAAACGTCAGTCAAATCGATCACTCAGTTGAAGGGCATTCAAATTTGAACATCTGTTAAATATTAAGTGGTATACACAAACGTCATTCAAACAATTTCAGTCCGTGATCAGCTAAGAAGCCGTCAAGTAAATAACAAGTCTGTTTTCATTGACAAAATATTGAAACTTACGTTTTGTATCCGATTTATGCAGAATTTGTTCGATCAATTCAAAGTTTTGTGATGAAATATGAAGTTTTTTTATAAAAATAAAATAAATCATAATATGATTTATGAAACAAACTTAAATTATTGTATGTACTAGATAATATTACCTCGTTTTGTACAAAGCAAAATGTTTAATGTTGAAATAATAATATCTTATACTGTCGTAGAATGAAACGTTAGGGCCATCTCACCCACCAATGACATTTGAAAAGTCTACTACAGTAAAAGCTATTCCCTGATAAATATTAATATAAACAAGAATTGAACGAGAATTATTATTATGCCAGTAGCATAATAACGCAGGGTTATTAAAATTTGGTCCACTGGCTGTATGGATCTATTACGCCTTGTAACTGGTTGGATTGTATGTCCAAAGACGGACTCTTTCGACAGCCGGAACCGCGCATGGAAGTCTGTTTCATTATAATACTCAAAAGCATTTAACTTTGCCTCATTTCTTCGAGGCACAATAGGCCCTTCCTCATCCGACAAAGACCAAAATGATGATAAGGACATTGTTTTTCACTTAAGTTCACTGATTATTGAAACTTTTTTACGATTTGAAGGACCTCGCGACCATTTTTAATTGTAACGCCTACTCAACTCGATTTGACAGCCTATTTGACAGCTAAATCGCGCTAAGTTGCGTTTGAGTATACGAATTTTTCGCTGAGTGATGTTTAACTACCAGTTATTTTGTGTTCCACTTAAATTTAAGAGAAGCTTTTAACTAACGTTTGTGTATACGAATTTTGTGTTTAACGCCTTGTCAATTATTTAAGATGCCTTTAAATATTTGAATGACGTTTGAGTATTCGGCCGTTAGTGTTTTCAAAGTCCTTAATTAACAGAGTTTACATCATTATTATAAAATACTAGCTGACCCAGCGAACTTCGTACCGCCAAACAGTCGCGTCCTTAATTTTTTTTATTTTTCTTTCCGTAAGGACCATCTTCGTACTTCAAGGAATATTCTAAAAAATCACCGAAATCGGTTCAACTGTTCTCGAGATTTGCGCTTACCAACACATTCAGCGATTTATTTTTATATTATAGAAAATAGAACTTATACTGTACTGGCACATTCCAGAGATTATACATCGAACCTTCTAGGCGTCAATGGTATGAAAAAACACCCCTCGTGAACCGACCATGTATCCGTCATGGTACTATAATGCACTAACAGGTTCCACGTCCTGGCCTGCAGTCGCTCTTCAGTTCTGCAGTAGTACTGGGGGGCGAGTCTCTATAATGCATACTTGTTCAATAGAGTCATACTAGTTTGGCAATGTTCGTTTCATTCACAGTATTGGTAGTCTAGTAACCAATCGCGTTGCAATGGTATAACCCGTGCTACTTAACTTAGCGCCTCGCGCGATTCGATCTTCTTCGCGAGAGATGCCTATGTAATTTCCGCGGGGTACACCCCTGGAATGGCATTGTACTGCTATTGCTTTGTAGACTACCAAATTAGGGCAAATAGCAACCATTATTATGCTTATAACATTCTATTGAAAAACTACACCTCGACGACCTCGGTGGCGCAGCGGTTTAGCACGCTGACTGTAAAACCGAAGCTCTCGGGCTCGAGCCCGGCCGGGTCAAACTAGGAAACGGACTTTTCTAGTTTGTCTCGGGTCTTGGACGTTATCTATATATTTATTGTATTAAACCTATCATCGAGTTAGCACCTATAACACAAGTCATTTAGTTGTACTTAGTATAGGGCTAACGAGATCTGTGTAATATGTCCATGAATATTTATTTATTTACATAAATATTAGACTCTAAGGCCTGTTCGACGTGAGTCGAGACATCTTGACGAAACGTCTTCACATTTTTTTATGATTTTCTTTTATTTGTTAGGTTAGGTTAGCCAGCGCCCAACACAGTAAAATTTAGTACATAACAGTACTACACATGATAAAAGTCCCTTCGGAAATCTACGTTTGCGCAGACTAGGAAGAAGTGTAACGAAAGTACCCGAAGCTATAAGTACATTCAACATGATCTTTAACCGATACGGTTAAGGTGCAGAATTTAAGAACAGAATCAATCAATCAACTAAACTACCTATTTCGCTCACGCTAATATTGCCAAACTAATAGTCACCTGCATCGATGACGTTGAATCAACCAATAGCAACAAAGGCGCGCGGCCTGCCATAAAATGAAACTGTCTGATTGGTCGATCAACTTGCCGCACATCCAAAATTTGGTCATCTGCGCAGATACATCCGCGAGACTTATTTCTTGTGTAGCACTGTACAATACGTGGTAGAAATTCAAAAAATGAAACACCGTGCCTTACTTGTATATTTAATTTATTGAATACGGTAGAAATGCCATAGTAATTAATGGAAAACAAATGCATAATCAACAGACGGATCTAGGAACTTATACCGACTGCGACTTTGTGTAGCACTTTGACTGTTTTGTAAGTACGTTTAAGTTGTTGTTATTCTATGTGTAGCAGTGGACGAAAGACTTGGATTGGATCAGATTTGTGTTTTTTTAGTAATTTTAAAACTACTTATTTTTGTCTGAATTTGTCTGTTGTAAAATACAGTAAGATTGGTTGTCTGCAACACTTTATTTCCCAGAACTAAAACCGATATTTAGTCATATAGGTAGTTAATTTTGTCCTGAACACCATACGAGTAACTGTCATACATAATAGTATCATAATGCTAAAAAAGATCTGACATTTCTATGATTTTTCTTTTTTCATCTCAATCAGCCGTTTAAAGGCCAATTTTTATTTGTCGTAAAGTAAAATAAGATAAGTTTGTCTGTAAGACATGTTTTTTTCATAACTATAACCGTTATTTAGTCATAATTTGAATTATGTTTTAATAATAACTGCCATAACAGTATCATAATACTAAAAATATCTGACTATTGTTTGATGTTTCTTTTTCCATCTTTAATTAGCCGTATAAAGGTCTACCCTACGCTCCTTTCTATCTTCGGCCATCCGCAGTCGCCACCAGTGATTTCAGATTATCGAAAACAGCTGGCGGGCGTCCTACGCTGCGTTTGCCAGATTTTTTCACCTCTAAACATTTTAATTTCTTTAAATAATGTATCAATGTGTTTTATATTTGGATTTGGCCGAAGACAGCGGGAAGTTACGGGCCTTGGGAATGGACTATGTCCAGCAGTGGACAAGTACAAGTCGATTGATTAAATTTAAAAATACTCAAACGTCATAGATCCAAAGTGCTACACAAAATCACAGTATAGATTGGCTTTCACCTCAAAGCCAGAATATAATTCTTGTTTTACTTAAAATACTTCAAAATAAAAGGTTATTTCAATGTGGCTGTCCCTAAATGGTTTAAGAACTAAATTTTCATATTTAAAAATATATAATGATTTTTCTCGGACTGATTTTATTTATTACTGGTTTTCTGGATTGTAATTTTCTCTCCTTTGGTGTCAGCTACCTTAATTGTGTAGATATATTGCATTTATTACTAAGTATTTAACCCTTGCATACCTAGTACTATAAGGGACTTGTAAACATAAACATAATTTCTAAGAGACAACCACATTGACAACAGATAGGTAAATAAATAAATTGACTAGACAGTTTCATAAACTTGACTGAGACAGTCGCACTGATTAAAAATAGCTAAGAAGATACAGTCTATATAGTATCAGTAGTTACTTATATAAAATTAATTTTGTACATTCGAAGCTAAAAAAATCGTAAAAAAGTAAAATTAAGTATTGGCCTGAAACGACTAGAAAAAATCATATACCTAAAAATTACCAAAACACTTAATAAAGAAAGGAATGTTTTTTGTAGTTTTAAAATATAATACACTTATTGAAAAAAAATGTCATTAAAATAAAAATAAATTGTAAACGTGCGACTGTTAATATTTTGTGAGCATTGTACTTGAGTGATTTTTATTATTTTTTTATATAACTTCGAATAATCCTCCCGATTCTTAATTATAATTTGTACTATGATTTATATATATTTATTTGTAACTTTTACAATTATTTTAACACTCCCTGTCAAAACAGCAATTTTACTTTTGTACTCTTGCAGTGTATAAGTATATTTTACGAAACATTTTTGTCACCACTCAAAGTACAACACTTTCCTGACAAAATATACGGAACACAAAGATAACTTTTAGATTTCACTACATTCAATGACGTTCGCCACTAACAAGATCCCAACTTCCAATTTACACGAATAAAATATCTTGTTGCTCCTCAGACCGTGGTATAAAAAACGCCAATCTCCAGGAAACTGGGAGCTTGCTTCCGGACAAACGGTCATCACGCTTACATTTTTATTAATTTTGTTATTATTTTAAAACATTACAATATAATTTGTTGTATTATGTACGCGCACTGTGACTTCCGCTAAGCCCCTGAAGAACTTTGGCTCTGGCTTCGGGAAGACTATTCGGAAGATTTGCTCGTTAATCTGCTCTTTATAGTTTACTTTATGTCTACGTTTTAAAAGTGTTAGTATCATAGGTACGTAAACGTGGAAGGTGACTTTAAATTTGTAGGTTTTTTTTGTAAATATTCAAAATCTATCACTGCATTAAACCTACTGTGTAAGACTCCGGAATTATGAATTACTCAACAAAAAAAAAGTTGTTTTGTGTATATTTTTGGACATTATCATATATTTTTTTTAGAAATGTAAAGATCTGTCTCTTTTTTAATATATCAAAATACTTTAAACGTCGTTCGCAAAGAATGCAACAATTTCATCCGTAAGTGGTTAGAAAAAAATGTTTACCCTGATTCTTACTTCAACCTACAGCAAAAAAAGAATAGTACTGTAACAACCGCGGTCAGCGGAACACACAGCGCGGTACCTCTCTAAATTTTTAATTACGACTTACTTACGTACATACATAGGAACTTTGATTAGAAGCTGCATTGTTTTATACAAGCTATTCTCCACAATGAAACTACTTTTTAGTAAAACGAAATGCTTAAACTTGAATGAAACAATCCACTAACATCACTTCGTCTAATTATGTCTTTTGTTTGATGAGTGTGTGTTCAGAAGATCAACTGTTTCGTGTTGGTTCCGAAGCGATTGGCGCCAAAATTATACAAAAAGAACTATAAAAACCCGTTTTCTTTGAAGCTATCGGACAATTTGGTCATTGGAGTCAAATTCTTCCATCAATATTGTGTTGAAATGCATATTTACGTATCTACTTCTTTTGCAGATCGTTTCTGCTAAGTGTCAGATCAATCTCTTAATCATGTTAATAGTGATTTATTGGACCCACGACCGATAACCTGGGATGTCAACAACAGCCATTTTTAGCGATAATTCTACCTAGCCCTAGGTTTCTCTCTCAAATCAAATACCTAACATCATCATTGACATGAATGATGATTTTAGGGGCCCTAAGAAGGGGTCTTAGTCCTAGGCGAAAAACCTAGGACTAGATAGTATCAACACCGGGTCCGTGGCCCTAGGTTCACGGTCGTGAGTAAAAAAGTCACTATTAACATGATTAAGACATTGATCTAACACTTTTTACATAATAGATCTGCAAAATAAGTAGATACTAAAACTTAAACGTGCGTGGCGATATGCTTGTCACAATCTTTCATCTTAATATTGATGGAAGAATTTTACTCGTTTTGCAAAAAAAAAAAAATATCTGTAATGAATTTATGGTTTTTGCCGTTAGTGGCTCTGTTGAACGTCATGAAGCCCTCAAGAAGCTTAAATGAGCGTTATATATATCTATCATAAAGATAATAAAAATAATTATCTTGTAAATTATTATTTATGACACCCCGTGTAGTGTAACAAAACTGTATTTCCTTATCCGCTTTCAAAAACCACCTAGATTACATGCTACGCCGTAGCCCGTAGTAGCTCTACGAAGTCTACTACGCGTCGCGTAGCATTCTTATGAACAAAAATGTCTTAAGTTTCTGTGCTACTTTCCCTTCGCATTTGAGATAATGAAAGTTTAATAAGATATTTTTTTAAGTTATGTAATGTTTAATATTTAACAAAGTTTGGCAATCAGTTTCTTCTATTTCCCAGTTATCCAACATAGCCACAAAATTTACTTTTTAATTTTTTAACTGAATAAATTACAAAAGTTGTCGTTAAGTTGTCCTTAAATTGGCAACCTCTTTGCAGCGTCAACTTCGCTAACTTTACAGTTTACAGGGTGTAACGAAATCCTCATATTTATTTGAATATGGTAGGTTTTACTCATTACTTTTTACCATGGGGAAAACTTCGAAAAAACATCAGCTAATCAATACATTTCAATGCCGTATACAATAGCTCTGTTCCCCTTTCCGGACGATATGAGAATTTGATTACACGCTGTAAAAGTCAGTGCTTTACACACGACCACACAGCAGATTAAACTTCGCTCTGTGGGTGTAAATCTGATGTGTCGTAGTGTCAACATCGCCATACACCATCCAGCCTTTGAACCAACACGAAACAGCTATCGGCTTCAAGTAAAATTATCTCATAATAAGTAGTTTTACGTTATACAAATAAGTGAAAACTGCTCTCTCGGTCTAGGATCACGACGAAGCCCAAGGGCTGCGCCCCGGGCCCTCGCCCAAAACAATACCCGTATGAAGACAGTGGACGGAAGAACTAGCTTGAAGCGAACTTTAGGATTTGATTTTAATGTATAGATAAAAGACGGTTACGATTGATCTTCTTTGCCTATCGTACCTTGAATCGGTTCATCATTTCATTACCTTTAAGTTGACGCTGTCATTCCAAAAAAAAAGCCTTCATTTCCTCCCATTCAAAAATGACGATTATATCAAATTATAATCTTCTTGTTTGTGCCTTTAACTCCTAGGGGAGCATAGGGCAACTGCCAATTTTATACCATGTAACTGAGACATTTAAGTTTGTGTACTCTCAATATGTATGATGTGCAATGAGGATCTAATCTAAAGATGGCCGTAAAGACCACTAAGAGCGATGCCACACGGGCGTTGCGGCTACGTTGCGTTGTCGCAACGCAATGATTTCACCGCAGTGAGTGCCACACGAGCGGCTGCATCAACACATGTATCTTCATATACACCGCGGGCACTGACTGAAAACCAGCGCTGAGGGATCACACCCTCGGCTCAATGCTAAGTCAGATGCCCTTTGTGACAACAATGACAGGATGTATTATTATTATTAATACTTTTATTGCACTTAAATTATGACAATAAAACCGTACGGTGCGGTGAACTTAATGCCATAAGCATGTACACTCTGTCTTTGCCCTGTCCTGTGTTGTATTAACGTGAATTGTTTTTGTTTTCTATGTATGTAACTATAAGTGGTATGCATTTTCTTTCCTGTGATGTGTTAATTTGATCCAATAAATGTATTCCTTTTTTTCTTCTTTCTTTCATATAAACAAGAGATCTTTTCATCGCAGCTCCCTTCCCACTTCGTCTCCCTTCCCTCTTTGTGCGTGGTATCGCCATCCGTCATTTCAACGCATCGTGTGGCATGTCGTTTAGATTTGTATGTAGAATGTCGAAGCGTCACCGCTCAGTCGACGCAGCGCTAACGCAACGAATAGACAACGCCCGTGTGGCATTGCTCTAAGTCAATTTTGTTTAATATATTCTTTGCTTACATATTTTAGAATACGCAATCTACATGGCAGATGGAAGCAAATGTTGCAGAACTTTTAAAAGTGAATTTTAAGACATAACAAGAGTTCTAAAATTCCCGTTAAGTATCGTTCACAATTTTGTACAACATTGAATTCAATTATCATTTGAAAAGAACTTTAATTCTTTGAATCGCTCGACAAATCTTTTCCCGACCGGGTCAAACTAGGAAATGAACTTTTCTAGTTTGTCTCGGGTCTTGGATGTTATTTATGTATTTATTGTATTAAATCTATCGTCGAGTTAGCACCTATAACACAAGTCATTTAGTTGTACTTAGTATGGGGCTCACGAGATCTGTGTAAAATGGCCATGATTAAATATTATTATTATTATAATATCTTTTCACAACTTTTTTTGGATGTTCATTTTAGGCACAACTTTTCATTTGATTCTAATTTATTAATAACTTTCAATCTTGTTGCTTGTTTTTTAAACTACGTTGATGTTAGTAACCATGAATTCTTAAATCTTGGCAACTATCTTTGAAATAATTGTTTTTCTATATGTATTGCTTGGGTAATACCATACACCACATCTCCCATAATAATTTATAATGGCAGTGAAGGGGTAGGCAGTGTTATCTAACATATAAAAATGTCGTGTCACAGAGTTTGTTATTGAACTTCTGCGAAATGGCTTCACCGATTTTTATGAAATTACTAGCTTTTGCCCACGACTCCGTCCGCGTGGACTTTTTTTGCAACCCCGTTCACTTAAGGGTTTCTTTAGAAATACGGCGAAACACGTGTCAATTCAACAAATCAATTGTGTTGAAGAGTATTTATTTTAAGCTTCAAGAAAATTAGACAACATTCTTTATACCTCCCATCCAAATTTTGGCAACCCTTTTCAAAACATCCGTCTTATTCCTTGCCTACATTATATATAGACCCTCTGTGCAAAATTTCAGCTTCCTAGGTCCTACGGCTTGGGCTGGGCGTTGATGAGTGAGTCAGTCAGTTAGGACTTTGAATTTTATATATATATAGATTATGTATATATTTGGTAGGTTTGACAATAGGTCTTTGCCTAATTAATATGGCAATACGTCGACTGTAATCTTATAAAATTCGCTCCAAACTAGTTCCAAAAGTCCACCGTAGTGAACAAAACCAGACCGAGGCACCACGAACGACACATCTAATGAATTTAACGCTAACGTTACGCTATATGTTGATCACTGCCCAATAGTACGTATCTTTGTGCTTTAAGTCACTCGAATACAACAATATTCATATAGTTTAGTATAGTATAGCTAACAGTAGAACAACGGTCACGCGGCCTCCGTCCATCGCGACCTAAACACATTAATAACTATTTTGTACTCTCCGTAACTCCCAAAATAATTATATTCTTTATAAATAACAGCTAATACAAAATCTAAGTTCTGAGGTAGAGCGGTTTTGTCGTAGTACGCCTATTCCAGGCGCGAATCCAGGCGGGGCCCCGGCTCTGTGTATTCCCCAAAATAATCCGCCTAGTGTTGTTGTCATTTTAAGGGTCCGGACCCCCGAGATGCGCGCCCGGCCTGTCTCTACGTCGCTTGTGATCTGCCCAGTGATCAACATCGTAACACACTACGACGCTATCGCAGCATACTCGTACATACCGACAGAATACATTTAAATAATAATTAAGCCTAGGGTGTATTTCTTTCTCCCGACCGGAATCCTCCTTCCTTCTTACACGTCTCGGGCCGACACGGAGATAATAATTAAATAAAAACTAAATATAAATAATCCATTTAAATTTCATAACGTTTCATATATCACCCGTTTTCAAATATTTTCAATATGAAGTTAGACTTTCGGCGAGTGCGGCGGCCGCGGTGTGGCGGCGGCCTAGCGGAGCAGCTTCTCCGTTTTAAAAACTAAACATTACGTCACATTTTATTTTTTCAGCAATCGCTTTGAAGGCACACAGCGTTAAATGTAGTACAGTTCAGGCGCGAGACGCGCGTCCGCAGGCGTTGTTGCCCCTCCCGCGGGCGCGCGAGCTCTCCGAGACTCTGGGGCCCCTGAGGGGCCTACGGGGGCGGGGCCCCGGGACGCTAGGCGGGCGTGAGCGTGAGTGTGACGGTGGCGCGCCGCGTGGCGCGGCGGCGAACCGGCAAGAACACCACGGCCGGAAGTAAACTCAACACACCCCCCGCTTCTTCAAGGACGAACGGCTGCATGGTCAGAGGCGCGTCAGGGTCCCTCGGAACCGCCAGCAGAGCCCCCCCGCCCCCGTGCACTTGTCGCAGGTGCGCCTCCAGAGCCGCGAACACCTCCGCGCCGAACTCGCAACGCGAACACCGATACGGGGCCCCCTCGTGGTCGTTCACTGGCACCACATCTGTTGTCGTCTCGCCAGGACCTGGAGGAGAAGGCATATTTTTGTTTTTATACTGGCTCAAGTTTACGTCTATTGGTTCAAAAAGGTAGGCTTTGGTCAATATTTCAAGATGTTTTGTAAGAAAAAAATCACTGTCTGAATAATCTGAATACATCCAAAGTTCATCATACAGCCCCTTGATAAAAAATAGATCAATAATCAGTGTAAGTTGTTTTAAATGCAAGAGTTAAAACTTTTCTTGCGGTAATTACTTTAGACTTTACATAACAACTTTACATACCAAGCTTTATATAGCATAACCAAAGAAACAGTTATTTATTATACTAGGGCATTAAGTTAATTTTTCAAACGAGTAGAGAAAAAGTCACGAGTTCTTTAACTTCCATCCACACGTGTATCATACATATTTTTTCGATACAACTGCGAGAAACCCACCCGAATTATCGTTGCTCGCCTCGTCCGGCGGCTCGGGCAGTGGCTGCTGCGCGTGCGCACGCTCGTGCGCGAATAGGAACGCGAGCACGTCCGTCGTGAACGGGCAGTACGAGCAAGCGTACGGCTTGTCCCTGGCCAGCAGGTCCACGGGCCGCGGCGGGGGCGGCGCCGGCGCGTGCTCCGCCAAAAGGTGCGCCCTCAGCGCCCGCGGACCCCTAAACCGGCGCGCGCACAGCGGACACGGCTCGGCCGGAGCCGCGGCCGGCGCAGGCGGCGCTGGAATCCCGTGCGTATTGTGCTTGTGCACGCGCAAGAAGTATTTACTGCACAACTCCTTGTGGCATATATCGCACGTGACTCCGCCCAGCTGCGTCCCACTCTCCAGCGAGATACCGTGCATGCGCTGCATGTGGGTGCGCATGAAGTACTTGTTGCACAGCTCCTTGTTGCAGATCTCGCAAAAGCTGGATCCCCCGCTGCCGCCGCTCTGGCTGGCAGGTCGCCGCTCGTCGGGCTGCGGCGAGGTCGAGGCCGGCCTGAGGTCTGGCGGAGGCTCGTCGTTTAGCCTTTCGGCGGCCAGCTCGTTCAGCTGCGATATCATCGTCTGCAGCTTCCGGAGCTCCTCGCTGGCCGAACCCGGCGAGGCCCCGCCTCTCTCTTCCACGATGAGGTTCAGCGGACTGGTCTGGGAGTCCCTCAGAACTTGCGCTGTCAAGTCCATGTCTTCGCGTTCGCGTTTGACTTGGAGCAGCTGCTCTGGTTGTGGCGAGACGGTCTCGTTTGGGGGTGAGGGGTGTGTGAGAGGTGGTGTTTGAACAGGTGAAGATTGGGGCGGGGTCGTCGTCGCGGGGGAGCGCAGTTGGGGGACGCCGTGGCGCCGTTCTCTGTGGGTCCTCAGGAAGTATTTGTTGCAGTACTCCTTGCAGCAGATCTCGCAGAACGCTTCCGGGTTGAGGACGCCGAGGCGGCGCAGTGCGTCCGGGTTGAAGGCGGCGTCGCGCGCGCGTCTGGCGGAGTCTGGTGACAGTCGCCTGGTTCCTCCCGACTCCTCGTCCGAAGCCCTGCGGGGTGGTGAGGGCTGCGCGGGCGGTGGGGCTGCCGGCTGCTGTTCGCCGCCCCCGTCGTAGATTCCATGCTTGTTAGCCCGATGCGTCTTCAGGAAATACTTGTTGCAGAACTCCTTGCAGCACAGATCGCAGTATGCCTCCGGGTTGAAGATGCGCGGCGGCTCGTGACGGGGCAGCAGACGGAAGGCTGCCAGGGGATCGAAGGCCGGTAAGCCGATGTCGCCGAATGCGAGGGCGCTCTTGTAGATGTCGGCCATCTTGGCGTGCAGGTCATGCGGGGGTGGGGGCGGCGCGCGGGACGGGGCGGCCTGCTTGCGCCGTTTGCGGCCCGGACTGCCGCCCCCCGCGCCCGCGCCGCCCCCGCCGCCGCCCTCCAGCTCCAGTTCGCGCTTGACCGCCGGCGCCACCGACATCGCGTCACCGCCGCATCTGGAATGGGAGATGAGGGGGTGTTACATACTAAAGACTACACTGTGGGTGATTAACCTATAATGTTGGTGGCCTATGATGCTTACATCAAATAGCTTATATCTCATATTATATCGGGCGCCGAATTTTTATCTGTAATATTGATTGATAATTAGATAAAACCTCTGTGTTAATCCCCACTCAAAAATGAGATTACCATTTTTGAGGCTTTAGAATTTTTATAAACTTAATTCCCATATCATTCCATTGGTTGACACAGCTCTAATAAAGGTATAATAATCTGATATCTTATTCTATCTTAAAAAATCAATGTAAATGGTTAAAAAAACTGAAACCGGGAGGTTTCTGAAGGACTTTCGGGAGGACTGTCTAAAAAAATTTAACATTTTTCTATACTTTTTAAATATTTATATATAAGCAGTGTCCCCTTCGCATCTAATGACACCTCTCAATCTAAACTCCATCAAGCCGTTTACGCAGTACAGAGCATAACAAAGATATAGGTGATCACGTCTGGTAAAAAGATATAGATATATATATATTTTTATTTAATATTTATACTAATCTACAAAATTTTTTGCGTTACTTAAGTATGTAACGGTAGTGCAACGGTGCAAACCTCTTTACACCATTTTTTTTATATTTCTTTAGTTATATCTATCATTTTCAAAAATTTAATATTATGTCACACATTTTCGATATTTCCCTCATGTTCATCATTAGATACTACCTTACGTCTTGACTAAACCTGAATATTTTTACCTGCTTATTCCGTTTTATTCAGGTTCTTTGATTCTTTGATTTCTTTATTGATCCATCAACAGAGGTTTCTGTTAATATATTATAAATAAAATATACAAACACCTTAAATAAAGCAAAAGTTGAAGTCGTTCCAGTTTTATCTATAACTAGCTGACCCGGCGAACTTCATACCGCCTAACAGTGGATTCTTACTTTTTTTTATTTTTGCTCTTCGTAAGAACCATCCCCGTACTTCAAGGAACAGTCTAAATTAACAAAATTGGTCCAACTGCTCTCGAGATTTGCGCTTACCAACACATTCAGCGAGTCATTTTTATATTATAGAAAGATGAAAATATGAGATGAGAAAATGAATCGCTGAATGTGTTGGTAAGCGCAAATCTCGAGAGTAGTTGAACCGATTTCGCTTTTTTTTGTATATTCCTTGAATTACGAGGATGGTTCTAACGGCCTTCCGTAAGAACCATCCTCGTAAAATAAAAAAAAATAAAGAATTGATTGTTAGGCGGTACCAAATTCCCTGGGTCAGCTAGTCATTTATAAAAATTTTTGTCTATGTATGAGTGACGGATGTCACTGACTTTACTTTGTTTTCCTGCGTCAATGAAAATAGATATTATACGTTTGCTGATTATTTGATATTTTGGTTTTTTGCTAAAGTCCACTATCATCCCGTACCTAATTAGGTACCTTCACACTGTCAGTGACATCCGTCACTCATCCATAGACAGTTTTACAACTCTACATACTTAATGAAATTCTCAATTCAGAAACAGGCCCTTAGTCCCTCGTAGAATAAAAGCTCGATTTTCGGGTTTATCCAACGTGAAAAGGAATGCAATGAAAAATAACAGAAAGGCATTGATTATGAAAAAAAAATACTATTTAGTATTAAGCCTGCCGATTGTACAGTCATTACAGGTATAATAAAGAATTTAATAATAATAATATACTATTTATTTTAATGCACTAACCCGTGCTAAGGAATAAATTTAAAAACCTATTTAGAGGCTAAAAATTTCACCCATGCCGAGATTCGAACCGGCAACCTCTGGCTATCCGTGCCAGCGCTCTACCAATTGAGCCAATGGGCGACTCACGGCATCAGTGAAATTTCGAACCTCTTTACCCCGGCATCTCCCGAATCCCGGCATGGGTGAAATTTTTAGCCTCTAAATAGGTTTTTAAATATAATATGTCAATATATTAATATGTCAACGATACCCGCTGAAGAAGCAAAGGTGATCTGTCAGGATCGTGGCAAGTGGCAGATCCTGGTATTTGCCTACCACTCTAGGATACAGGCGTGAGGATATGTCACGTTGTAGCGGCTCAAACTCTTTACACATTTTTTTTTAATATTTCATTCATTTTATCATTTTCTAAATTGAAAATTTCGTCACCCATTTTTGACATTTCCTTCATTTTTTGGCATTTGGTTATATACTCTTTGGGCATGACTACTTTACATTTCAACCAGACCCGACTAAATTAATTGTCCTTTACCTGCTTATACTGTTTTTTATCAAGTTTTCATCAAGCATCAAAAGACTCTGAAAAGAATAAGTTTGGAGTTTTCATGTACATTTTTTCTCCGAAATTACGTAGATGTTGAAACGGTCACCTAGTTTAATAACACCCACGTCCTGTGTTATTTTAAATCAGATAGTTTGCTTCATTTAAAGACAGTAAATTAACCGACAAAAACGTCCAAAAAAGTAGGATTTGGAAAGTAATAACCCAAAAATATAAACCTACAATATTATCAAAGGAAATGAAAAGGTTTTATTCAAAGTAGCGCAGAAACTGCGGCTTAATTCTTAGAATTCAAACTAGGTGTCCATTTCAAAATCTAGATCATTTTGGAGAAAAATGGACAAAAAAAACTCCAAACGTAGTCTTTTCAAAGTCCTTAATTAACAGAGTTTACATAATTATTTTAAAACATGGAACTCATGCATTGTACCTACTGGCTTTAATTCCAGACATCATTGCCATCTAAATCATTATTAATCATTATGTATTGTTATTATCATCATCACTATTTCTGATACCCCAGGAAAACAAGATTCCAATAAGAAATCCTCACCTGCTAAAGTCACTGTTAAGATCCAGTTTTGCTAAACCAAAACACAACACAAAACAAAAAAACTACACTTCTGTCCTTACTTTCATTTTCAAAGAAGTACTAACACCAAAAAGTTTCACGACTTGCCAAAGGTCACGAAAAAAAACGCCGATATTTTTTCAAATTTGGAATGTCGCGTCGCGATCGCAAAAGCACCTCGGCTCGGCGCGTGTCGCCGCTGCGCGTGAGTCGAAAACTGTGTGTTTTAGGTAAAGTAAAAACGAGTAAGTTGTAATTTTTTTCGGTCGAAACTGGCAAAAACGCGCCCTCGCCCCTGCATCGATTGTCCGCCGTTCGACAGGGGGTGAAAGGTGCATTATGGATTAAGGGAAGGCTCACATGGTGAACAAAATATTTAAGCGTAACAGAGCAGCTTCTTAACCACCTATGCGAAAACTTATTTTAGCTTTGAGTTACACTAAAAACTATATTTTTTTTGCAAGCTGCAGTTTTCCCAAATATTTTTTTTTATTTTTTTCTTACGATGCCTTCATAGAATTTCTTAGGAACTTGTCAATTGTAGTCGCACATAAATTTGGTCAAGATTTGTTGGTGGCATCGATTTTTATTCTACTACCTGATGGGTTGGAATTAAAATATGAGGTCTAGGCTCGGCAGTTGACTGGCTAAATAGATAATTGTAAATGTACAATAGTGGGCAACTATAGGTACATCATAATTAAAATAAATAAATAATAACTTCCACACAATACATTGACTTGTCCTGATCCAAAACTAGGTAATCCTATGTTATTTGACGACCTCTGTGGCGCAGTGGTAGTGCATATGCCTACCATGCGAGAGGTCTGGGGTTTGAACCGCGGCTGGAGACAAAATCCCAGGTCTTGGATGTTTACATGTTTTTGGTGTCGTTGTTTCTGGTTCCAACGGCACAGGGTGTGGTATAGTATTGAGGTGTCAATGTTATGTATAAATAAATACAATACAAAAGACACGGATCTCGAGACAAACCCGTTATGATTTTAGCAGGTCCGAATCCACTTAATCTGTACATTTATTATGTAAACCTACATAAATAAATAAAAATAATCAAACCCCACGACCTCCAGTTATTAGACGTAATAAATAACGCTATACCAACGAGACAGTATCATCACAATATTTCGATAAAGTTGTACAATATATCGGACATATTACTAAAATTCTTCATACAAAATAAATTACTAGTTAGTGCATTAAAAATAAAAATAGTAAAAGAAATTACTGTTCAAGTCATATTTAAGAACTGGTACAAGATGGACTTATTTCGTCTACTGAAAAGGTCCGACCAAAATGAACAAACTTCCTTTCAATAAATTAAAAACTAGTCAAATAAATATTAACTTGCCAAAAAATTGCGCCATGTAGTCCCGCCCGGTGTCCAAACAATGCTTTCCGAAAATTTGGAAACACTATCGAAATGGGCGTCTTTTTGTAAATACCGTCGTCCCTCTCTAACACGCTGACACCTATCACTATCTCGCTCTGTCACTGTGTCGTAAGTCCCTCTGTCTAATGGGGGACGTTATCTTTTATGAATTAAAGAAAGTCGTAGATTTGGCTTTTATCGAATATCTGATATTGGAGGCAAACTCAGTCGGTATTATAATATTATATGTTTTTTTTTGTGTAGGCTATATATATTTATTATTGTATTGGGATGTATTAGCAAAGGGAAAGATAACAAGTACCCGGAACCGGCGTGCGTGCATGCAACGACTTATGAACGTTGATGAAGCGAAGGTGATCTGTCAGGATCGTGGCAAGTGGCAGTCCCTGGTCTCTGCCTACCCCTCTGGGATACAGGCTTGAGGTCATGTATGTATGCATGCATGCTATATATATATATGTGTACTGAAGGGCACAGGTCTTCTCTCAGGGAGAGAAAGAGTATGGGCTTAATTACCACGCGTGCCCAGCGTGGATTCGTAATCAGACACGTTTTTCTCACGATGTTTACCTTCACTGTTAGCGAGTGTTATAGTCTGTTAGATTTTAGAATATAAGTACCTCGGGCTCTAGAGTAGGCTTCCGTTTTCGCTGAAAGCACATGAGTGTAATACTACTTCCTGCTCTGTATAAAACTCTTCTTCACTGGTTTGAAAAGTTATGTGAAATTAAGTGTCACATCAGTTCCGATATTTCTATTACACGAATATATGATCCGATTCTATCCGAAAGTAGCCGAGGTATATGAGCTAACAGACTATATTATATTAACTATTATTACAATACTGCTGCTTTAAAATGTTAAGCCGGTTTTCTACCGCGCCGCCCCACACGTTTGTATATCGATTAATTAATTAAAACGACTGCAACGGCCTCCGGATAGGAATAGAATCCCCGACCTCTGTTTCGGTAGGTAAGCGTGGTAACCACCAGACCAACGAGGCAGTCAGTTGAACCAACTACTATTTGGGATCTTTATAAAACAGCAGAATTTCAATTTAATGTCCTTGGGGCGCCAACCAAAAAGAAAAAAAAAACGTATTAAAATAGTACATTATGACACTAGTGAGCTAAGTTGGTCATTACAGACGAGGTGGGTTTACTGCAGTTATGGAACCGAGTCTGTAATGACCAATGCTCACGAGTGTCATACGACGTTTTTCAACACACTTGTGAGGAAAATAAAAAACAAGCACAGGTAAATAAAAATAAAAAGTACGCTAAAAATACTGACTCAGAAAAAAAGTTCGCGTTCTTTTCCGTTTTCCATGTTAGGAAATTTTCATACGCTGCGACATATTTTTCCCTAGATTTCTCGGGTATCAAACTTTCATTGGCATTTTGCGCCTCATTAAGTATGTCTTGCGGAGTTAAAACCATATCCTCTTCAGTATCAGTACTCGAACTCGACATTTTCACAATAAACAATGAAAAGTTTTATTTCTTGAGAACTGAGATTGAAAATGGCGCGCGCTTACTTTTTTAATTTGCGCGCTGTCAAATGTAGGCAAATGTAACAACTTCCATACAGCCTATAAATCGATATTTCTGAATTACAAGTTGGCTTTTAGATATGTCTATCTTTTTCTTATTTTGATTGCAATTTGATGAAAATAAATGTTTAGCTATCGTATTTTGATACTAACGTGCATAAAATATAAATTAAATTATTATTTTTAGATATGAAAACTCTTTGCTGTCATTATTTGTCTGTAGTTGATAAAATTAAAACTATATTCATTACAGCACTTGTGCTGTAATATTATTACGCACGCGTGTATAATGGACAGCATTATGGTTCTTAAACCGGTGTTATAAGAGTCACTTTACGAGCAAGTGTGTTGAAAACGTACATTACACAACTAGGGTGGTAATACAAAGAAAGGCCGAGATCGCAGAAGTTTGCGGCCCGAGCTGCAAGCGAGGGACGTAAATATGGGATCGAGAGCTTTCTTTATTACCTCCCGTGTTGTGTACATCTTTTTATGTCTACACTTGGCCAGAAAGCCACTTTATTGCCAGGTGTGGCATAAAACAAGTTATGATTGTTATTTCATTGGTGCTTTTCACCAATGAAATAAAAGTCATAACTTGTTTTTTAATACGTTTTTTTTTCTTCAAAAAGTAAACATTAGAAATCCTAATATCTGTGGTAACTATTTGTTTAGTGTTTGAGCAAATAATAATCACGTTATTACGTTTTTTTACGTTTTACGTTAAAATAATACGTTTTTTTTTTCTTCAAAAAGTAAACATTAGAAATCCTAATATCTGTGGTAACTATTGAGTGTTTGAGCAAGCTTATAATCTCCGGACCGGACGACGCAGCGTGGACAGGCCCTCCACCAGATGGTCTGACGACCTGGTTACGGTGGCGGGGAGTCACTAGACCGTGGCACGAGACCGTGAAGCTTGGAAAACCATGAGGGAAGTCTATGTATGTGTAGTGGGCGTCAAATAGCCGATGATGAAGATGCGTCAGAAACTAAGGGTCGAAGTGGGCGAAGGGCTCATTGTGATGATGATTAAAGAAATGTGCAATGAACAGGGCCGGATCTACCTAAAGGCTGTGTGGGCTGCAGCACAGGGCCCCGAGGTTACAAGGGGCCCCCAGATCCCGCTAAAAATAGTAGCCGATAATTTGAATTTAAAAAATGGTTGTCTAAAAAGTCGGTTTACGAACGATATTTTTACGTGATAACGTCAGAAGAAAACATTGATGAAAAATTGCATATTTTTGTGGATTGAGTTAAGGGGGGAAATACGTATAAAAGGATGTTTTCATGCTTTTAATTATTTTTTTTAAGGTATAAAAAAATAGTATTATTTATTGAAACTAACTAAAAAAAATTGTACGAACACACAAACACACACACCTACAGACATTTTTGACATGGCTATTAGTTGAGTACATACTTAGATAGGCCCCTAAGTAGTTTCAGCCCAGGGCCCCACAAATTCAAGATCCGCCCCTGGCAACGAACGTAACATGAACGTAACATTTACATACAGGCACATACGAGTACATTGCTTCTGGCCCATCACAAACGTGTAAGCATCCGAGACCTGAGGTTTTTTTTTGTTCCCAGCCGGGATTCGAACCCGGGACCTCTTGCATGGTAGGTAGATGTGCTACCGCTACGCCGCAGATGTCGTCATTAACTTTACATATTAGAAAATCTTACGACCTATAAATCTGTTAATCAAGGGCTGTTCGTGTGTCTGGCCGCAGCACTTATATTTTTCTTACTATTGTAAGACAATTAAGTACTGCTTTGTAGCCATTTCAAGTTTTTGATCTCAATCATGAAATCATATCTAACGTTTAGGTGTCAACTAAAGTATTAGGCTTAATATGACTTAAAGAAAGATGGTCAGAGTGGATTTTTATCAAGAACATCCTTGATTTTTGTCCACTGTTTTTTTCCACCACACTACGGCCCGAAGGCAGCAGGTTACATTTTACAATATACATTGACAATCAACAACCAGTATTTAAAAACCTATTTAGAGGCTAAAAATTTCACCCATGCCGGGATTCGAACCCGCAACCTCTGGCTATCCGTGCCAGCGCTCTACCAATTAAGCCAATGGGCGACTCACCGGCATCAGTGAAATTTCGAACCTCTTTACACTATTCTCTGTATTACGTAAATTTCACTGATGCCGGTAAGTCGCCCATTGGCTCAATAGCCACGGATAGCCAGAGGTTGCGGGTTCGAATCCCGGCATGGGTGAAATTTTTAGCCTCTAAATAGGTTTTTAAATTTGTCCTTAGCATTAAAAATAAAAATAGTATAACAACCAGTATGTAAATTATTTAAGTTTTTTTTTATTTATTTTTTTTGTTGAAATTGCATATCTCATCATCATCAACCCATTATGTCCCCACCGAGGGGCACCGGTCTCTTCCCTGAGAAAGGTTTAAGCCATACTCCACCACGGGGGCCAAGTCAGGATTGGTGGAGGCTTGCAAGACTAGTGGCTGGTCTTACAGTTAGAAGTTTTCAAGCCGCCCTAAGGCCTCTGTCTTGGCTTAACCACTGTCTATCGACGGCAGATGGCACCTACTGCTTAACGTGCCTTGCGAAGCGCGGAACCGCTCGGAAAAATGCTACTAGCATTAGTCATAGACGATGACCCATCCATGCACCGAACGCGCCCTATATTGCATAACCTTTGTGATCGTTTAAGATCACTCGGGCGACCGGCGCTACAAGTGATTCGAGTTTCATATCTGACGAGTTAAAAATCTGTGAAGTCGGAAATGAGGATACTATTTTAATTCTAACAAACAGCCTAAACTAGACTAACTTGGCCATTAGTAGAGGCGCTTTCCTATGCGCCATCAATTCTAATAATTTGAAAAATACTGCCGAAGTTCACGCGGCGTAGGAGGTAGTATTATTTTTTACAATAACGACTTTACCACCAACGTGATAGGCCAGAACGTTCATATCTAAACTGAGTAGCCCAAACGACGGGAGGGGCTATGTTGGATTATACCATGGTTGACTTGAGGCGTTACCCGGTGCTAACTTGCGCTGCTAATAGATTAAAAATCATAAATTTGTATTATAATACATACAGTCATCCGGGACCACGGCACCTGAAAAAGTGCCGAAACGTTGTAAAATTGTAAAAATGTAATAAACGAGCATAAATCCGTGTAAAAACAGTTTTAATTATAATACATTTTTCATAAAGTGAACATATAAGTCTTAACAACTATTATTAGAACCTACAGTCGCGCCTAAGAGTCGAACCTAAGATCAACCATCTAGGACTTTAATTGATCACGGCAAAACTGCTTTAAGTTTATAGGGATGAGCGGGTGATCGTGCTCTTCCACTATAAAGGGAAATTACCCGCCAGGCAGATCGTATACCTGGGGACGGCCGGTCCAACTATTGTTAGTCGGACGTTATATTTATGGTTGTCATTGAAACACTTTGATTGCGCGATGCAGGAATGTTGGAGTTTGTAGTGCGCGCGCAGAGTTGACATGTGCTCGCCACAAGTTCCTGGATCTAGGTTCTAGTCAGAAGGTTCTACAAAAGAGCAACTATATCTATTAAGGTGTACACTTTTTCAAAAGACGTGTTACATAGAAGATTTTATTTTTAATTCATTGACGATTGAGATCATGAGTGACTACACCAGCCGTTGGTGCCGGCTGTCATGTAGTAGCAATGTAATATTTTAATCTTCATTTGTAATAAGAATAATAAGAAATTTATTGGGTTACGAACGTCTGTACAACAAAAAATAAATACATGAATTGGATACATACAATGTAGGTAGGCGTGTTATTGCATTGTAGTGTTTGCACATCGAAAACCATACTAGGCAAGCCTGTATTATGGCTTTCGACGCCTCTCACCGAGTCTCAAATACACTTTACTGTTGTGGGTATGTTGATAAAATTTAGATGTGCCGAAACATGATAATTTATTTTTACTTATTTTGATTAAGGGTTAGTTAAAAGCAAGCCAAATCATCCACTATACATTAAACGCAACACTGGTAGAACAAATAGTATGATTGGTTGCATGCGATCAAACTAAAGTACTAAGTTGTTATCTTACTCACTACGTTAGTGTATTTGTAAAAATAATTTAATTGTTTTAATTCTTAATATTTGCATGCCTGGACTAGGTCTATGCCTGGAATATGTCGGAAATACTATTTGTTACAACATCTCAAATATACCATATTTGACGCAAATAAATATCTTGTATCTTGTATAGTCGATAAGGAATGTCAGCGGCCTCATGGGCGGCTTGATAACTTCTGACAGAAAAGCCCGCCTCTCTCGTACAATCGGCCATACATAGAAACGAAGTGAACCTTCTATTTGGAAATCGGTGCGTATTTTAGGACGCTCCCCTCCTCCGTTATAATTTAATTTTGCCTTTATGAAAGCGAAAAGTTTTTAGTCTCAAAAATGTGGAAAACAACATCGATTGTGCTCGAGGGAGACCGAGTTGGTCTGTGCCCTTAAAAGGTTTCCTATTGGGTCATTAAATTGGCTCTCGTCAAATTGTAATTGAGTTAAACGATTGGCCAGTTCATACTCGCAAACTTTATCTTCATTTTTATTATATTTCATGACACGAATCCCACAGCGCAAATATTGATAGATAGATAGGGAACACTTTATTGTACATCGATATCGATATCAACCCTTTTATGTCCCCACTGCTGGGGTACGGGTCTCTTTCTGCATCGCAGGAAGGTTAGGCCAACTCCACCACTTAGACAACAATTTATTGTACATAAAAAAGGAAATTACACAGATATTTCTTAACCTAAGAGTAGAGACGGCGGCCTTATCACTAAAAGTGATCTCTTCCAGACAACCTTTGGATTGACTGGAGCAATATATTGGAGAAGGAAGTAAATGTACAAATAAATCAAAATATTTCAAATACATATGAATAAAACATGCTTAATGAAGAAAATAATTATACTAATTACAAATATAATTTATAAAGACAATTAACTAGATTTAACATAAGCCAATTACGAGTTTCATTTATACGGTTAGAATCACAAATAGTAAATTTGTTCCATGAGGATTTTACAAAAAATCTGTAGCTCTGTTGTGCTTATTTTACATCACGTTTATCATTATTAGTAAGACAGTGCTTAACGACTGCCATTACATGACAGCCGGCACCAACGGCTTGACTTGCTTTGCGAAGCACGGAAGCGCTCGGAAAAATAATACTAGCGGTAGTCGCGGGACAGTCACCCAACCTACACCTGACCACGCCAACATAATAATATATAAAAAACTACGGTAAATGAATTATATAGGAAATCCTCAAGCTACTTTATTTATCACAAACACTTTTTTTTCGAATTGTTGTTTTATCCCATAAAAAACTCCTTTTCTTTGGCAAAACAATTGTTTTTTGCTGTTTCACTTGCTTGTCAACAACTTCTAAACAAAACTCCCAACCAAGTCGCCAGAATTTCAACCTTTACACACGTGGACTGCACTCAGTTCCCTTCGGGCGTCTTTACAACAACAATTTTTTACCACAGACTGCAAGAAAAAATCACTGTTCTACAATACATAATAACGTTTTAAGTCAAGTAGTCTTGTTTTCCGCGGCCGCTCGTTAACTTTGAAATATCGGCCGCGAGGGGGGCTCGGCACCTAGGGGGGGTGTCCGACCCCCCCCCCCACCAGTGGGGGTGCAAATAAAATAAAAATAAAGCGCGTTTACGGCCGACATTTTATAATAGCCGTCGAAATGACATGCGGGCGCCGCGCCGACGACGGAAAGGTGTGGAGACGCCCTTCGACTCTCAAAATGTTAGTGGGTCAATGTTTATTGTTTATTGACTTGTAGGGGTTTGGATAGAGCACTTTCAGACGCCGGTTGGCGTTTTGCCTTTTCTTGGGGCGTTGAATAGTTACAGTAGAAAGCCCGTTACTGTAATTTTGTTGAGAAGTATTTGTCAGTACTTTGATATATGTTGCAATTTCTGAAACTCTCAGAATTGTTACAGTCCGTCAGTTACAACTTTTGTTCGGCTTATATAATTTTTAATTCCATTGGGCTTTATTCTCTTTAACTGATTTTTCTCTTCTTCTTTGTAATGCCGCTTTCTGATAGGCAATTCAATAATTTTGTGTTAGATTTAATGTACATTTATCTGTGTATTTACCGGAGACTGCAGCCAGAGCTAATTTTATATATTTATGTGAAACCTCATATTTTTTAAATATCTAGCTGCAAATTGAGTCTGTATGAACAATGAAATAAACAAAGTGTTGCTCCATCCATCTCTACCGTTATATTGGTACCTACAGCTATGGTTTAGCCATATTTTTATGACTTCAGTTTTATACTGTCTCTGTTTTTAAGGCCGTTAAGTATCAAGCAATAAACTTAATAACTGTATTAAAGGTGGACTCAATAAAGAACATCTCTATATAACAGATATAAGACAGTGTGCCCAGCCTAGTTCTGTATACCTGTGTTATTTTCGTCGCTATAAACTTTCCACTCCCAATAAGCCTGGAGGTAAACATAGAAAACCCAAGATAGACGTTTTCGAGATGTGAACCCACGACATATCACATGTAAGACAAGGATGCCACTGATTCGCTACCTCTTCGATATATTGCATAACTGGTTAGTACAATTAGTCTTCTACTTTTTAATATGTGGAGAAATTTGCTATGCAATGAACATCGAATTTTCGTATAAACCATGAACTACATGCTACTATGATACTATTCTCCATGTTCACTAGCACTACTGTTTATGCAAAAAGTGGTTTGCATCACAATTACGCAAACAGTTTTTTTTTTAATTCACGACTGAGAACCTAGGATCAAGGCTGTCTAAGCCTAGTGGTATTTCTGCTGAAAGCTGGTCTTAGACCTACGAAGGCCTAACCTAGGCCCAAGAACATAATTTCTTAAAACAATCTCTTACAGAGCTAAGCTCACCTTTCTCTCTCTCTTACTTCTTATGTAATGTCCTGTTCAGTGTTTCATGTGCATTAAAGTATAATTAATTAAGAATATAGTAGAACTTAAGAATCTCTAGTGTCTCTCTTATCTCACAGATGAGCATTTGAGAGCCATTCTACAAATTGCAACTCCACATTTGACAGCTAATATACAAGAAATAAAAAGCCTCGTGACCCCAGACAGTTTACAATTTTTTGTCTAAAATCGGTTACCTATTTTGGTACTTTGTATTTTTTGTTTCTGAATTATTAACAGTGGTATTTTTTTCTAGTAAGGCACAAACATGTAAATATTAGGCATCCAAATAAAAACACGTACGTTTTATCGATTTTTAATAGCATTTTTTTCTAAAGTATACAACCAATTATAAGTGTTATTAATTATAAATTAACCAATTATAAATGTTACCAATTACAAAGGTATATTGGGTTTCTAGCGTTAATATCTTAAGTGAATTTAATTAGATATTTTTTTCACCTTGTGCCCCTTGCCTGCCAAGACCTTGCCGACCGCTACTCTAAAGGTGTTTTATAAAATGCACTTGTGGTTATTATTATGGCATTTCTTCTTACTGTGTTATTGAATCACAAAAAATCACAGTCTGATAATAAAAAAACAATTGGCATCAACTATTTATATGTCCTCACTACTGGGGCACGGGTCTCTTCCTACATCGCAGGAAGGTTACGCCATACTCCACCACGGGGGCCAAGTCTAGTATGGTGGAGAATTGTAAGTAGAGGGCCTTACTATCAGAAGTTAAGGAGCCGCCTATAAGACCACTGACATGTCTTAATGACTGCAATTACATGACAGTCGGCGCCAACGGTTAAACGTGCCCTGCGAAGCACGGAAGCGCTCGGAATTAATACCACTAGCGATAGTCACGGGATGGTCACCCATCCAGCTCAATAAATTACGTTATTTAAACAATTGTTATTTACAGAAACCGTAGTTTCTCGGTTTGTATCATATTTTGAAAATAACTGTCACCATTATTGGGTTATGTATGATTTACTATGAACCTCCTCCCTCCTCGATTTTCGTTCGCTAAACTTATTGGCAAAGTGTCATTATATATTAAATTGATATATTATTTATAATGTCATAACATATAGTTGTTTACAAGATAATTATATTTACAATGTCCTACATTTCTTGTGATTTTTTTAAAGATTTTAATAATATGTCTATATATTTCAGGTCGAGGTACTCTACTATTGGATAAAAGCATTGTTCTATAAGCCATTTGCGTAACTTTCTTTTAAATAGGGCTAAAGGCATCTCTTTTCTTCTTAGAGTTAAGCAAAATAAGTCTTTGAATAAAAATTTTAAAATAAGTCTTTGAAAATGCAAAATGGGTCTAAAACAAACCATAAACTGTAAGCGCCAACTAATCTTAATGTTAAGCCTTCCTCTGATTACCACCGCACAGACTTGCATCTAGTGTGGTAACCAACGTAAAACAAGCTTGTAATCTTTTTCTTTTAAATAAAACATTTTGTATTTTGTATTTCTTCCGTATTCGTATTCGTATTGTTGTTTGTATTCGTAACCATAAACGGCAAGCGCCAACTAATCTTAATGTTAAGCCTTCCTCTGATTAACACCGCACAGACTTACATCTAGTGTGGTAACAAACGTAAAACAAGCTTGTAATATTTTTCTTTTAGTTAAAACATTTTGTATTTTGTATTTTTTCCGTATTCGTATTCGTATTGTTGTTTGTATTCGTATTTGTATTTTAATAGGTTTGGTTGTTCTTAGTTGTCAAATTTTGACATTTCAGCGCAACAACACTTAACGGTCTACTCCATCACTCTGTTCGGGAAACCGTCCATCTCGTCACACATGTCACTTCGGCACACATTCGCGTGGTATTTTACTTATTATTTATTAACAGTAACCCATCGGGTTCGAACCCGCGACCGCCAGGTGCGCGGTCCGAGGATTAGGGAGTGGCCGGGTTCGATTGACAGTCGATAACTTTATACAGGGTGTCCAGAAATATAGTGTGCTGACTTGTTACGGGTTAATCAATCAATCAACCGATCTTTATTGCCGGAGACTTTCAAAATATGCTCAGAGGACACAAATCGGGGATTGATCGTGCTTATAACTGAGAATAACATATAAGGAAATTATAGTCTCATAAAACATTTCACCTTTTTTTTCACTAACTGTGAATGAAAACGTCGTGAGGAAACCTGAGTCTCTGAGGTGTTCAAAGCAATTTATAGGCTACATAAAAAAAAATTTTCATAGAAACTATTCCTATAGATAACTTTTTTTGGTAACTATATTTCCAATACTAAGGACTAGCAAACCTCAATTTGTGTCCTCTAAACGTATGACGTCGTGAGGAAACCTGAGTGTCTGAGGTGTTCAAATACCTCAGCGCTTGAAGCGCTCTTATAGGCTAAATAAAAAAAGGAAAATTATAGAAACTATTCTTAAATATAATTTCCTTCAGCAACTTTCCGTCGTAAGGTTGTCTGGAAGAAATTGCTTTTAGCAATAAGGCCGCCAATTGTACTTTGTATCTTTACATGTTTTATAATATGTGCTCTGGTGTACAATAAAGAATATTCTTATCTTATCTTATCTTAAAGATAACTTTTTTTGACAACTCTATTTCCAATTTTAATCACGATCAAACCTCAATTTGTGTCCTATAAACTTATAACGGCGTGAGGAAACCTGAGTGTCTTAAGGTGTTCAAATACCTCAGAGCTTGAAATTGCCAATCCGCGGTATCGCTTTATAGGCTACGTAAAAAGAGAACTTTTTTTTTGAAACTCTGTTTCCAATTCTAATTCCTAAATAATCTTCAATTTATGTCCTCTAAACATATTGGCAAAGTTTTATTGTGATCCATGTCGTTAGTAAATAAAATTTAAACTACGTTCGTACGGGATTTGCTCCTTGAGGGAGAGCCTTAACCCTTAATATATTAGTCCAGTCCATCCAAAGGTTGTCTGAAAGAAATCACTTTAACTAATGAGGCCGCCGTCTGCAATCCTAGGCTAAGAAATATACATTTTTAGTTTCCATTTTTATGTACAATAAGGTTCTCTATCTATCTAATTGGACATAAGCAAAATAGTTACCACTGAACTTTATCACGTTGAAACAAAGTCCAAAACCAATAAAAATTATACGACCCATACCATTTTTATGTAGCCTATAATCCTCCCACAGCAGGGCACAGGCCTTCTCTCAGAGGAGAGTATGGGCTTTATTGCCACACGTGCCCGCCGCGGATCGGCAATTTCAAACGCTAAAGTATTTGAGCACTCACGATGTTTCCCTTCAACGCTAGTGAGTGGTATTGTCACTTTAAGTACACAAATGTACAAAAGTACCCATGTACCCATGCCCTATTAAGTGTTCATTGAGAAACTGGCGGTGCATAAACCTACGTTCAAACTTACGAAGTGCTCGTGGCCTAGTCGAACCGAGTGATTGGAATCAATCACTTGAGTTAAGCAATAACAGCCGCGGTTAGTTGGAGGATGGGTGACCGTCCCGTTACTACATCTAGTGGCACTTTTCCGAGCGCTTCCGGGCTTTGCAAGGCAAGGCACGTTAAGTTGTTGCCGGCTGTCATGTAATGGCAGTCGTTAAGTCAGTCAGAGGTCTTATGGGAGGCTTGATAGCTTCAGATTGTAAGACCCGCTTGGGGTGGTGGAGGATTGTAAGACAGTGGTCTTACAATCCTCCACCACCCCAAACTTGGCCCCCGTGGTGGAGTATGGTCTAACCTTCCTGCAATGCATGAAGACACCCGTGCCCCAGCAGGGTCATGTAGCATGCAAGGGTTTATATCGACATAAACTTTTCGAAACCTATTTAGAGGCTAAAAATTCCACCCATGCCGGGATTCGAATCCGCGACCTCTGGCTATCCGTGCCAGCGTTCTATCCAACTGAGCTAATGGGCGACTCACCGGCATCACTGAAATTTCGAACCTCTTTACACTATTCGCTGTATTACGTAAATTGCCCTTAGCACGGGTTAGTGCATTAAAAATAAAAATAGTATATTAACTTTTCGATTAAGCTTTCTACTAACTCCCACTAAAATTCAACAAGGAGTCCGCTTTCCGTTCCAAGTTTGTCTTTTCTACTCGCAGAGAAAGCAATTTGACGTCCTACATAATACATAACATAATGTAATACGTCCCACATTCTGGAATACATAGGAATACAAATATGTAAATAAAATTTCTCACAAAAACATCTGAAAGCTCAAAGTGTAGCCTTGAGATTTGAGCGGAGGGTTCCGTAGCTCGCTATAGCTGGTTTTTTTTGCATTTGTTTCGATACGACACGTGACCATAATTTTGTTTCTAAGTTTCGTGAAATAAGGAAGCGGTGGTAGCCCACTGGTTAGACGTATACATTGGACTCGGAAGCGGAATCGGACCCAGGTTCAGTTCTCAGTGCGGGCATGTACTGGTACTAATTTGAAGTTATGTACATTAAAAACCTACTCAGAGGCTAAATAAAACCTATTTAAAGGCTACTATAGTTATGTACATTGTAGACTTTTAGTCCGGATCTACTTACGGGCGAATCGGAGCGAAATCTGGTCGGACTCTTCCGATATAACAACACCCGTAAGTAGATCCGGACTTAAAGTCTACAATGTGTTGTGCTTACGAAAGTTTTATTTCAAAAAAGTTATGTACATTTGTGAAGTTATAGTAGCAACTCGCTTATGTGAAGGAAAACATCGTGAGGAAACCTGAGTGACTGACGCGTGAAAATACCTCAGCGCTTGAAATTGCAAATCCGCGGTGGGCCCGGGTGGTAAGCCCATATTCTCTATTTAAGAGAAGGCCTGCGCCCTGCAGTGTGACGTTCATAGGCTACATAAAAGAAGAAATTAACACCTGGATTGGGTAATCCGTTATAATATATGACAGCATGTAAATTTTTTAGCATACGTATTTTTCTGTCTTAGAGGAAACTAGATACGAAATAAAATGACCCATATTTTTTTATTTTCGGAAATTCGACGATTTTCATTCATAATTTTCTGTTTGAATTTCGTCTTATTCTAAAAGGACGTAACCGCCAAATGACGTCACACATACGGCTTAATAATACTAACACCCTTGCCGCCTTTTTAAAAACCAATGGAATTAAGGAAAGGAAAAGTAATTTCTCCGACATGACATTTGAATGAAATTCAAAATGGCATCTGTCATATCATTTTTAATATTAGGGAACGGTACCTCCTCATTCCACCGTATGTGTGACGTCATCAAACAATTTTTGGTTTTTATTTATTTTCTCTAAAATTAAGCAATAATAAAAATTCAAGGGACCAGTGCCCCGATTTCTAAGTATGAGGTTTGGAAACCAGATAGGGACAGCAAAACGCCCAGACCTTTGGCGGGACCCACCGGTTGTCGAACCCACTTATTCGTAGCTAAAACAATTGATTAGAGTGCGCGTATGTAAAGTTTCATGTGCTTTCGACTTAACTAATACCAACTAAAGACGGCAAACATAACTCATTTCAAAACCACTTTGAAGCCCACGGACCCCTGAAACCTAGCGTATAGAGCAAAATAAAAGAGAAAAGCCATTCCAAAGAATTTCTCGGAAATAAATTTAATATACCAATATCCCGGGCGTTGGCCCCAAAAAAATGGAACACAACTTCTTCGTCTCCCGTATATGAAATAGTAGGTACCTACGTAGATGTGTGTGACAAATAAATTCGTGTACAGGGTGGATTGCTTGACGTGCTAGTCCTAATATCAGCCGAAGCATTGTCTTTTGAAGCGCACCTGATAAACCGATGTAATGATAATAATAATTATTATTAAATTGTTTATGGCACAAAACACAAAATGTTTGATACAAAGGCGAACTTATTGCTCAGTAGCATTTCCTTTCAGTCAACATTTGGTTTGTGGGTAATGGCTGGGTGGGTGCAAAATACTAAAAGTTGCAGTATTTATATTATATAATACATCTTAATAATAATGAGCCTTATGCATTAATTGCTTAATTTGAATGGGTATTTTTCCTTATGTCAAATATAGTTGGAACCACAGTCAAACTCCGTGCATTGCTCTATGGTTTATAAGGAAACCACAGATAAAAGACCGAATTTGACATTTATTGCTACAGTTATCAGAGCATATTAGCAGAACCGCAGTCAAGTGCAGCCAGATTTATTTATTTTTTTAGTTTTAAGGTCGATTAGTTGATTAGACAATAAGTATAGGGTACGATGGGGCTGACATGGTCCCACCAGGACAAAAGTCCCGAAATAAATAAAGATAAAAAAAAAAAAGAATTTATCTGTGAGGCACGGATGTCAAAAAAAGACGGATGCCATCTAGCATTGAAAGAGCACACTTTCGTGTGCATACACGAGCTAACTCACACAGATACACCAAGTCGGTCACTCTGCCGCCATTACGCTCCGGGCAGCAGTGCCAGTAAGTCTTGTTTGACACAAAAGAAAATTTTAAGAAATGCCGTCTTGTGTGGTACCTACGGTGGTATAAACACTTCTCGAAAAAATGCAATTAGTCTCATGGGAGCGCCTACCATGCGTAAGTAATTTTTTAAGTTACTGATTCGTGATATTTTTCCTTATTAGGTTTTTTTTACTTTTCTTTATTTACTTACAAATTGGGGTGTCAAATACCGCAGTGATACCAATTTTTAAAATTCCCGAAAAGTGGAGAAATATGTATTTGTTGCATTTATTAGTGTTTTTATAGTAGTAGTTTTGGAGTTATGGAAATACGTAACCGTAACCCTTATAAAATAACATATCTTTATTATCTTCAAATATCTAATTGTATGAAAGGGCATTGTCCACTTTGTATGGGCGATTTGGCCAAATGTGAACAGTCAATTGAATTAAAACTAAGTAGTAGGTTTTGTAGTATGAGTTAGTAAGAACCCTATTACAGTAATTAATTTGCATTAATATACCTGCATTGTGAGTTATTTGCTGCAAGGTGTCCTATGATTTGCTTGCTTCATTTGCCTACCACAAAGTAAGTCCGGTACGGTATATCGGTAAATCGGTAGTTGAGGGGTCATCAATAAACGAACAATCGGGATCCATTTTTAACAAGCCAAAGTAGTAATAAAACAAACAATATTCACGAGAAACAAAGAAAGAGCAAAAACATTGAATGAATGAATCGTTTTGTTTTTTTAGCCGGTGACAATGACAATTCAAACAACTTTTTTTTGTCTAGTGTTGCCATAAATAAATAGTTTACCCTCAAATCGAGATTATTTCTTTTAATAATTTTATCACACCAATAATTGAATACGACATATCTAGCAAGTGTTCTAATGCCGTTGCATTAGTTTGCATTATTTCTTACCCAAATAATACTAAAACGCGATGCATTGGAAACTCCAAATTGTTTTCTGTGCAATTTGTATTCCTTAAATTGCAACACTGAAATAAAATTCAAGGCTGGTTGACAAAATAAAGACTGGATTTGAAATAAAATTCTTATTAGTTTGTAACTGTACAACGACAACGAGATAAGCAAAAATATTCGTAGATGTCGCTGCCTGTACGTAATACAGAGAATATTGTAAAGAGGTTCGAAATTTCACTGATGCTGTGAGTCGCCCATTGGCTCAATTGGTAGAGCGCTGGTACGGATAGCCAGAGGTTGCGGGTTCGAATCCCGGCATGGGTGAAATTTTTAGCCTCTAAATAGGTTTTTAAATTTGTTCCTTAGCACGGGTTAGTGCATTAAAAAAAAAAATAGTGTAAAAATATTCGTTTTGAAATTAATTATAATCAGGGGTTATTTCGATTTTTCTCTTACATTCTGTCCACGTATGGCCCAAAATGGACAATGTCCTTTGCCGCCTCATTTCTGTACAAGCCGTGCTGTGTGTGGACATCTAACAACGTTGTGCATGAGCCGTCTATTTCTTTTTATACTGCCAATGGCTATACCACAAACATAAAAAAACAAGAGATAACCTACAATAATTATTGACAGCTGACATCCAGCTGATATTAGTTAAGTTATCAAACACCCACCACCGTTGTAGGTGGCAATGATATTACTCAGATACTTTGTATCCTAAACTTTCCACTTATGTGAGTAAATTGAGCGCGTGAGTTAGTTGGGCAAACAGATAAAGAAAGTCTTAAAGTCTTGTACCACTACGTCACAATCTGACATTTGTCGTCAGGTTTCACCTGGTATCTAGCCTTATTTGAACAGACCATACCAAATGAATTGAAAAAAAACCACAAGTAGGCCACCAATCTGTCAAGAAGTACAAGAAACATGTAAAAATTTAGGTGGGATACAATTGACCAATCAAATCAATCGACAATCCAATCTGCAGTCAAGATTTATATGTCATAAAATAAAACCAATTGACAACATTTCATATTTTACAACGCGCAAAAATAAAAATGCCGTTTCTTAATTTTGCTATCTTGATTACGAAAAAAATATTTAGAATTTTTATTATTGCTTAATTTTAGAGAAAATAAATAAAAACCAAAAATTGTGTGATGACATCACACATACGGTGGAATGAGGAGGTACCGTTGCCTATAGTCTGTAAAAATAGCTTGAGCTCCGCGACAGCTGTCATCGAAATTGAGTCCATGAAGTTTTGAATTTTTTTATAGAATATTTGTACTGCGACATTTCCGTACTTACTGCACAGTTAGTGATGTCTAACCATTATAGTAACTGTAAGTTACAAATTTTCGATGATTTGGTGATGGATGATCTAAACGGCAGGTTTACTATTGTAATTGAGCTTTACTTGTTTGAAAACCATTATCAAATTTCATTAGAATTAATATAATGAATATTGTTTTAATTAATGCCTATCTAACAAAATACTGGTGTTATTGTGGGGCAAAAACCTACAGCGTGTGTGCACGTCTCTCCAACTTTGCTCCGAACCTCCATGCTTCTGGGTTCTGGGGCATTCTTACGTAAGTATCCACTGAGTTGCGTGACGTTGATTTTTACTTTTTTTAAGCTACTCCGGCTGTCAGATGCATACATTTTTTAACACTTAGGAGTCGTCTAAATGCTTCACTCGATAAAGTGGAATTGAGTGACGTTCTTGTTTACCCTGACGACGAAATGTTTGTTGGAATTCGATGAATTTTTCAAATTATTTTCTATTAAAGTATTTCATGCTTTAAAGACTGTAGTTACTATCGTGAAGTTTATTAGTTGAGTTAAAGTTGTTCCGTTTAGTTTGCATGGTGCCAAAAATATCAAAGAAAACTGTTGTGAACAGTGAATGCCGTGAGTTTGTAATTCGTTTGCGCGAATATTTCACGCGCGAAAACCAAAACCGTGGTCCGCTTCTGCCATTACAGCGTGTGACAGAGTTGCGGATGCTCTTGGTATTGGACGATTAACGGTGGTCCGTATTAACAAAGAAAAGTACGGAGAGTCATCAAGCGAGATGCCTGAAGATGAAGTGATTTAAAAAACTTTTATCGCCAAATAAAGAGAATAAAAACTTCTTCCGTCACAGAGGTTGATAGTTTTGACGCCGTCGCAATCCACAACTCCGTCTCTGCTCACTATGATTAAGCTCTGCGAATCGGAGAGAAACCTGGTCGGACTTTTCCGATATAACAACACCCGTAAGTAGATCCGGACTAAAAGTACAATGTGTTGTGCTTACGAGAGTTTTAGTTCAAAACACATATTACGCAAGAGAACAATTACCCACATTAAGAACATTGGGAGCGTTAAAGAGGCAAATTTGTTGCAAATTTGTAGCTTACCATCATTGGCTAAAATTCTAAGAAAAATTGGGTTTTCATATAAAAAGAGCGTTAAAAGGAAAATTGTAATCAGAAACTGATTTAGGGATATTACGATATATCTCTACTTGAATAAAACTTTGTAAAATAATATTTCTCGTGTTTGATTTCATGTGCCCAACTTCTCGAAATTCTTTTTTCCATACATGTTATCACACACGCTTTAAGTGACATTTGATGTCGACATGGTCCCATTCCTAGCCCTGACAGTGTGACAGCTGTCGTGGAGCTCAAGCTATATTTTACAGACAGCTATTTTTTATAATATTAAAAATGATATGACAGATGTCATTTTCAATTTCATTCAAATGTCATGCGGAGAAATTACTTTTCCTTTCCTTTCCAATGGTTTTTAAAAAGGCAGCAAGGGTGTTAGTATTATTAAGCCGTATGTGTGACGTCATTTGGCGGTTACGTCTTTTTAGAATAAGACGAAATTCAAACAGAAAATTATAAACTAAAATCATCGAATTTCCGAAAATAAAAAATATGGGTCGTTTTATTTCGTATCTAGTTTCCTTTAAGACAGTAAAATACGTATGCAAAAAAATGAAATGTTGTCGATTCGCGAAAACCCTAGGACAATTGAAAAATATATCGTTCTGGTAGTCCTCTATTATCCGTCTCTTAGCTAATATTATCTTAGTTAATGGTTAGATCGCCTTCTGTATTCTCAGCCTCTCTCTGTTAAGAAATATCAGTGTAATTTCCTGTTTTAGGTACAATAAAGTGTTTGCTCTATATCTATCTAACCATCCTATGATGTTTTTCGACATTTAAAAAAAAACTGAAAACACTCCAAAAACGCTCACAAAAATAGTCTGTGAAGATACATTTAAAAAAAATATCCTCAAAACACTCCAAAAACTCTCACAAAAATGGAAACGTGTTTTTAATAAATGAGGCCACTAGTAAATTAGCTAATATCCTTTTTATCAAAAGATCGTAGGGAAAATGCGTGCTTATTATCTAAAGATCCTAGGGAAAATGCATACTCTACGACCCAATTGCATAAACAGCTGATATTATTATTAAAACTCTTTAATGCATAAAAATTTTGCACATAGGCGAGCTTAATGCTACTTAGCATTATCTACCAGCTGAACTAAGTTTTGGAGACAAGATTATCAGGTAGTGCAATATTAAACAATACCATATCTTTCTGCACTTAATTGTTTTCGCGGCAACAGGGTTCACCCTAATAAAAATTCTCGAGTCTCTTTCTATCTCTTTTATCTTAACTTTTTTTTGACCCCGCAAAAGTTTCACCCTGTATATATTTTACTGCTTCCTCTGCCTTTTTAATCATGGATCAAGAAATGACAATAGCCGGGCAAGTGCAAGTCGGACTTTTGCACTGAGAATTCCGTACTAACATACAAATTATATTTAACTAGCGTCACTAATAAAATAAAAATCATAACTTGTTTTATATAGTACGTTTTTTTTTCGAAGAAGTGCACAATATCTTCAATCTTAACAACTGTGACAACTATTTTTGGAACGTAGGACTTTAATCGATTTCCGGTAAAAAAGGTCGTCTTTGGCAAAACTGCTTTAAAGTCAAGTGTGATTTACTAATATCGAGGTTTTGCAGGGAATTGGTGTTTAATGATTTTTTCGTTATTCTTAGCTTGAAGCGCTCGTGGCCTAGGCGAACCGAGTGTTTGAAAGCAATCACTTGGTTAAGCAACAACAGGCACGGTCAGGTACAGGGTGGGTGAGCGTCCCGTGACTACCGCTAGTGGCATTTTTCCGAGCGCTACCGTGCTTCGCAAGGCACGTTAAGCCGTAGGTGCCGGCTGTCATACCTATAATGGCAGTCGTTAAGCCATGTCAGAGGCCTTATGGGCGGCTTGATAACTTGTGACAGTAAGGCTCACCACTGTCTTACAATCCTCCACCAACCCGGACTTGCCCCAGTGGTGGAGTATGGCCTAACATTCCTGCGATGCAGGAAGAGACCCGTGCCTCAGCTGTGGGCACAGACAAGGGTTGATGTCGATCACACGGCATGAAGACGGCAGTCTTTGCCTACCCCTCCAGGATAAAGGCGAGATTTTATTATTATTATTCATTTATTTGCCTTTTAGTATATACAGGGTTACAAATAAAGCATAAAAAAACTGGAAATACAAGAAGGAGATTCCTTGAGTTAGTGGCCTACTAAGTTCAACCCGTATTCAGTAGGTGCAACCCTAGTCCCTACCCTAGGATACCGTGTGGAGGAAACCAGTGAAACGGACTTTATGTTTATGTAACATTTTTAATCAATTAAAAGAATATAATCATGTGGGTACAGCGATATCATTCCGATGTAAAACCTAACTGCAAAGTAGGTAATCGGGGCTGCAAGTGATGCAAATTACTTCAGCCAGATGTCGCTGCCTGTACGTAATACAGAGAATATTGTAGAGGTTCGAAATTTCTCTGATGCCGTTGAGTCGCCCATTAGCTCAGTTGGAAAGAGCGCTGGCACGGATAGCCAGAGGTCGCGGGTTCGAATCCCGGCATGGGTGGAATTTTAAGCCTCTTAATAGGTTTTTAAAATTGTCCTTAGCACGGGCTAGTGCATTAAAAAGAATATAGTCAATTAGATAGTAAGTGCTTCACAAGCCACGTAAGCCGTTGGTGCCGGCTGTCATGTAATGGCAGTCGTTAGGCTATGTCAGAGGCCTTACGGGCGGCTTGATAATTTCAAATCATGGTTGTATTCTTTTTTGCTGGTTGTGTAGTAACGGTTCTCTTAGATCTCTTTCTATCTATGTATTTGTCCAGTATGTTTCTTACTATAGATACGTCTCTCTCATGAGATAGAGTACATACGTCTCTCATGAGAGAGACGTATGTACTCTATCAGCGAGAGTATGAACTCTCTCGCTGAGAGAAGCTTGCGATACAATATTTTTTGGTTAACAAAAGAAAAATTTTTAAAGCGCCATTTTTTTTTAATTCTAGCGCTATCGTTTCCGAATCGTACAGGTGTTCATCATATTCCCTTAAAACTGTGGACGGATCGAAGTCGCCCTGTAGATACCCAGCCGTCGAGATTCATATAGTTCACCTTCCTGAATTCCGGCAGAAACTCCGCGGAAATTCAGTGAATTTCACTTCATATGATTGACATGAACTTTACAGAGAGCGCCCCGTTCCTAATATACGTACGTACGCATCGTTTTATAACTTTCGGGCGCATGCACACTCGCCGGTTTAGTGCCAATACTTAAAGTAATAAAGAAGCGCTGGTGGCCTAGTGGAACCGCGTGATTAAAACCAATCACTTGGGTTAAGTAACAATAGGCGGTCAGGTGCTGGATGGTTGACCGTCCCGTGACTACCGCTAGTGGCATTTTTTCCGAGCGCTTCCGTGTTTCGCAAGGCACATTAAGTCGTCGATGCCGGCTATCATGTAATGACAGTCGTTAAGCCATGTCCGGGGTCCTATGGGTGGCTTGATAACTTCTGACAGTAACGCCCGCCACCGTCTTACAATCCTCCACCAACCCGGACTAGGCCCCCGTGGTGGAGTATGGCCTAACCTTCCTGCGTTGCAGGAAGAGACCCGTGCTCCAGCAGTGGGGCCATACAAAGGGTTGATACGTATAATTAAACTTACATTTCTACACCTGGCCTCGATGTCCTTGCCTGGTTACCATAGCACAGGGTATCCAGCTTGGGACCAGGAGTAGTGATATTGAGTAGTAGGAGGAGTAGTGAGTTTAATATTCAAAGTTTTTTTTTAAACGATCAATTATGTTTTGTAAAATTTTTAGTTCTAGTTTATATTTTAATTCATTCTGCATGCATGTAAACCTAAATACTATACAAAATTTAGAATGTAGTTTACTCATAAGGTTTAACAATGTAATAATAAGGAAGAACGGGGTGTCTGCAACACAGGTTTCGACTTAGTACAGAGCCGCAATGACGTGTAAACTGTAACCGCTGCTTATTGAATAAAGATTTATTTATTATTTATTTATTGTACATACTGTGTAGAGAAAAAAATCGTTACAGAGCGATTTAGGGTAATTTTTCAACGACTGCGAAGATAGGAGGATGGCACAAGTCAAGCGTATTGTACGAGTCAGTATAATCTCTTCTTGAACATAGATAAATATATAAGAGGTTTCAAGAACGAGTACTACAAACGAGGAGTTAGACCATAGACCTCCAGGATGATACCGCTAGATCGACCAGGCATATTCTATGGTTAGTTCACGTATGTTTATGAATGAGTATTTCAGTCGGTCATTGGTGACAATCTAAACTACCGGCGGCGGTGTGCCGGCACCCTAACATCGCACAGCGCACCATGACTGGCCCTCGCGAGTATTGATTTTGTGTCAAAAATATTTTTCCACTTTTATCTTGCCATTCGGGCCGAGTTTAAAGATAAAATAGTGTATTTTTCATGATAACAGGCTAAATTAAAATCTCCCTTTTCGACAGAGCTAGCTTTATCTGGGCCCGGAATGGGCTTTATGTCTGTTGGAATAAAATATATAATCGATTGTTTGTTACTGCTAGAGGGTATTGGAGCTTTTCGTTGTTTTTATTATTTAGGCGGCCAGGCTGATAGGTTTGAATGATAAGCCTTAATCTTGTTCTACGGATACAAGTACAGTAACCAAATATTCATTTGCGATACGCAAAAGGGTATATAATTGTTATTGGATTGGAATCAATTACTTCGGTTAAGCAATAACAGGCGTGGTCAGGTACAGGATGGGTGACCGTCCCGTGAATACGGCTAGTGGCATTTTTCCGAGCGCTTCCGTGCTTCGCAAACCACGTTAACGTTGGTGCCGGCTGTAATATAATGGCAGTCGCTAAGGCACGTCAGAGGCCTTATGGGCGGCTTGATAACTACTGATAGTAAGGACCGCCACTGTCTTACAATCCTCCACCAACCCGACTAACCTTCCTGCGATGCAGGAAGAGACCCGTGCCCCAGCAGTGGGGACACACAAGGGTTGATAACGAACAAAGTAAAAATGCACTTATTGCGACCAACAATAGAAGAACTTTGATAACGTGGTTTGCGAAGCACGGAAGCGCTATGAAAAATTCCACTAGCCGTAGTCACGGGACGGTCACCCATCTTGAATTTGTAGTCGCAATACCACACGCTAACGGTGAAGGAAAACACCGTGAGGAAACCTTGGTTTCCTCACGATGCTTGGTTGGCTTGGTTGGCTCCGCACGTATTGACTTGTCTTTCCTGTGGGCTAGGCCGACTAAGCTGTCAGGATGGTATAGCTGCTGGGCAAGCCTACACCATCTATAAAACCATGTCCCAGGCACTACAGCGTTGGAGTGGTCCCTTAACCCATCTAGTGTGAGTGAAGATACCACTGGACGCTGTATAGATCATCTAATTAAGTAGATGCAAAAAAAGGCCATGTACTTTTCTTGTTACCATAATACCTGTGCTTAGCTTAGCTTAGCAACTCATACTTACGAGACACTAGGGGTTTATTTGATTATAGGTATAGGATACATTTTATTAAATATAACATAACATTGCTTCTGGCCCCACACTAGGATACCCTGTGTCGTGGGAACCAGAAACAACGACATCACAAACATGTAAACATCTAAGACCGGGGGTTTTTTTTGTTCCCAGCCGGGATTCGAACCCGGGACCTCTAACAGGTAGGTAGATGCACTACCGCTACGCCGAAGAGGTCGTCAATATGTATGAATATTATATGCAACTCAGTTAGTTTACGTACATATTCTTCCAATATATTACAAGTAAGTACACCTACCTACCTACTATCTACATCTTTCAGTTGCATCCTAAGGTTGTCTGGACGAGATCGCTTTTAGCGATAAGACCGCCACTTGTGTACGGCAACACTTAGAGATGTAAGTTTTTTAATGTGTTCTGTTTTCTGGTGTGTACAATATAGAGTTCTAACCTAATCTAATCTATATACAATACAGATTAAGTCTAGCGGTATCACGTCGGGTTACTATGCCGGAGGCCGTGGGCTCAATTCCCGCTGGCGGATGCCGTCTTTAAGTTTTTACAAATGACCTCTAATGGGGTATTTTTTAACGTTTGCGATGTCTTCCCTGGTCACTAGGTATCCTAGAACACATGGTATCCTAGTTTGACACCAGCACAAATTGAGGGTTGTTTGCTATTTTTTTATGCTCTTTGATTTACTTATAGCTGGTCACAGCCAATCACATCACACTTATCATCACATCACACCACCAATATTATAAAGGCGAAAGTTTGTGAGTGTGTATGTTTGTTACTTCTTCACGTCTAAACGGCTGGAGCGATTTTAATAAAATTAGATATGGAGCTAGCTGACACCCTGGATGTTAATCCACACAAGCTACGTTTTACTGCGGAAAAATATCTTGTTCCCACGGGAAAATCGATAAGCCGCGGGTAACACCGCGGGTCACAGCTAGTTAAAGTATATATGTAAACTGGCACTGATTTTACTTTCTAGCACAGCCTCTGACCACATTTATAGAATATTACTAAGTGGGTAGTATTCTCGCGATACGCATACATACTGGTAGTCATATTAAACGGATGTATCCGCGATTCAGAAGCCTTAGGGCGGCTTGAAAACTTCTTACTTTTCAGCACAGCCTGTGACCCCTTTTCTAAAATACTTCCAGCTTGCCATTATTAGGTCCGCTAATTGGCCATGCTACTTATTTTTGATGTACGTTTTTAATAATTAATTTCGAAAATATGGACCATTTAAAGAAACTAATTTCGTTAGTTATGAATTTTATTAATTATTTCTATTTTTAATATTTTTCTAAAATTTTGTGGTATGTGACGTCATCAGAACATGTTTGAAGAAAATGTCTTTGCTTTTAATCTGTATTTTGCCTACATAAAAAAATACAAATGTCATTAACTACAGTTGATTTCACAGAACAATTTAACGTTGATTTGGTCGGCTCACAGAGCAATGGTCGGCTAACCGTGTATTCTGTGGTCTAACAAACAACAAATATAGTGCGTTCACATTAACTTGACGCGTAAGAGAATTGGTAACAAGGACATAACATGTGAATTAGCTTTTGGACCTAATCGGAAGATGGTAAAACAAGCCCTCAATCCTTTTATTTTCCCCAAGTAATGGGAATGATTTCTTATTTAACATGGTAACAGTAAACATCTCAGTGCTACCAATTCTCTCACGCGTCAAGTTAATGTGAACGCACTGTAATAAACAAATAATCCACAGACTACAAAAATAATCACACGTTGACATTTCGTTTTTCTTTTGTAAGGCAAAGGATTAATACTCAATCTGCCTTTGCTGACGTCACACAAAAGTCATTTAAGTTCAAAGCTTTTTATTGAATATCTTAAAAAATATAGACTTATGTACAAATCTGATAAATAGAAATTGTACGGAAAGCAAAATTCTCGAAATGGTTTTGAGAATTCCGTTCATATCAAAAAATTTAGCATGGCCAATTGCACAGTTTTTTCCAGCACAATGTGGAATTTGATGCCTTCTAGGGCAGCTGTAGATATAATTACACTCTCTAATGACGTTCTAAAGCCTCATTCTGAAAATGATGAGCATTCCTCAGGCAGCAAAATAGATTTTAGTCTTAAGACGCACCACACAACATTCCGCCTCCCCATGCGGCTTACATACCTACCCATATACCTACCCCTATTTACACAAAGACAAAAGTAGAAACACCCTCTATATTAATCTAATCACACGAGGTTTCGGCAAGAATGTGTGAGTCTACGTCTTTAATAATAACTGGGGGGGGTGGAGGGGAGGCACGGGGGGCGGGGGCGCCCCACCACCCCTCCCCCACACTAGTGAAAAAATATATCGTAAGGAAAACAATATTATAAATTGGACTCGCCGTCTATGTGTGCGTTCGCGAAACGCGCGCGTGTGCGGGCGTGTGTGATATCACTCACATATCTCTCCCTTGGAGTTTTATTTTTACTTTTAGGGTTTCGCCGTGGGGCCGGGGAACCCTGATTTGAGAGTTGGCCGGTGTCTTCCTGCCCACAAGGCTGAATGAGTGTGCTTATTTTAGCTTTAAAATTTCTGAATGGGCTGTAGTGATCCTAAGTAGCCATTCTCGGAACGTACCTTATTTGGACTGAGAAATTTGTGGTGAAAGACGCCCACTGTTGGGCATAATTTTTTTTATGTATTCTTGGAATAACCCCTATAAACGTCCCACTGCAGCGCCTTCTCAGAGAGAGAGAGACAGAGTATGGGCTGAATTATCACGCGTGCCCACCGCGGATTGGCAGTTTCAAGTACTGAGGTATTTAAACACCTCAAACACTCAGGTTTCCTCACGGTGTTTTCCTTCAAAGTTAGCAAGTGGTAATGCTACTATAACTTCCACAAATGTATATAGCTTAGAAAACAAAGTCATTGGCATGCCCGCACTGGGAATAGAACCTGCGTCTAAGAGGAGCATAGGGCCTCAATCACAGATCTCCACTTCTAACGGTGGTTCCCGCCTTCAACGTAACGCCAGCTGGCGCCGATCAACTTGGTCTCTTGGGCTTTAGATCTTTTCCAGGTAATCCTTGGCCGCCCTCTCTTTCGGTTGCCCGAGGGAGTGTACGTGAGGGTTCGTCTGATCAGGCATCCCTATTGGCTTGTGACCTATCCATTTTCTATCCAGGATTTCCAGATGGTCAGGTCTCTAGTACACTCGATATCAACCCTTTTATGTCCCCACTGCTGGGGCACGGGTCTCTTCCTGCGTCGCAAGAAGGTTAGGCCACACTCCACCACGGGGACCAAGTCCGGGTAGGCGGAGGATTGTAAGACAGTGGCGGGCCTTACTGTCAGAAGTTATCGAGAAGATCGCTTTTAGCGATAAGACCGCCAATTGTATACGGCAATAGCTTAGATGTGTAAGCCGTTTTATGTATTTTGTTTTTTGGTGTGTACAATAAAGAGTTCTAATCTAATCTAATCTAATTTATCAAGCCGCCCATAAGGCCTCTGACATGGCTTAACGACTGCCAGTATATGACAGCCGGCACCAACTACTTAACGTGCCTTGCGAAGCACGGAAGCGCTCGGAAAAATGCCACTAGCGGTAGTCACGGGACGCTCACCCATCCCGTACCTGACCGCGCCTGTTGTTGCTTAACCAAGTGATTGATTCCAACCACTCGGTTTGCCTAGGCCACGAGCGCTTCGCTTACTTTGTATTAGTTTTTGTATAACCATTTGTTTCTGTTTTGTTATCTCACAAATGCTAGACTTTAGCTGGGTCTCCATGTTCAACAGATTCGGGAATTTGGCGTTGTTGTCATCCCTACGCATCCCTACACACCATATCGCAGTGATTTTGTGGACTTAAAAAGCACTTTTTGCTGGAGTCGGTCAGCTAGATCTTACATTCTCTTATATACTCAGTAGCTGCTTTCACTCTAATGCCTCGTACCACACCGCCTAATGTACAGATATAAATCTTGATATGTAGGATAATTATGTGTGGATAAACAGTTAAACGATTCCTCTCAAGGCATTTACCTAGTGTGGTAGTCAGCAAGTGTTTGAATGATGTATCCGACTTCTCCTCTTCTTCTGGCTATATTATGTAGTCCACTGCTGGACATAGCCCTCCCCTAATGAGCGCCATAGCGCCGACTAATCGCGTTTAAATACTTTTTATTTTATTATTCACTTAAGGGAAACAGGGCTACTCCATGCCCAGCTCGTGGAATGCAATAAATGAAATCTATTCAATTAATTTTATTCAGGACAACTCGGGTCTGTTATTGTTAGTAAAACACTTGTTTAAAAACTATGTTACTATGTACCTAAATATCTTATTTGTTTTGTATTTTATATACTTTGACACAACTTAAGTAAATAACAAATCAAAGTAGCACAAAAACTGCGAATTAATTAACGTTACGAGTAAAATCTAGATGATTTCGAGAAAAAAATCCAGTCTTTTCTAAATCAACAGTGTTTACATAATTATTGAAAACATAATAAATTATTTAAAAACCTATTTAGAGGCTAAAAATTTCACCCATGCCGGGATTCGAACCCGCAACCTCTGGCTATCCGTGCCAGAGGTTGCGGGTTCGAATCCCGGCATGGGTGAAATTTTTAGCCTCTAAATAGGTTTTTAAATTTGTCCTTAGCACGGGTTAGGGCATTAAAAATAAAAATAGTATAATAATAAATCATGTAAAGGATAGTATTTTTTAAAAGTTAACACGAGCACTAGAGATACTTAAAACTGTTTCTATACGGATTTATGCTCGTTTATTACATTTTTACAATTTTCCGACGTTAATAACGAATGTAATAAACGAGCATAAATCCGTATAGAAACAGTTTTAATTATGTAAAGGATAGTTCATTATTATTATTATTAAAACTCTTATGGCACATAAGTATAATTTACAATGGCAATGCGGCGGACTTAATGCTTCCATGTATTTTCTAACAATCAACCGCAGGAGGTGCACGAAGTGCGTGAAAAAAATATCGTAATTAAAAGTCGATCAATAAATCAATAAGAATGTTACAGAACCTCAGCGCACAAGTCCGCCTCGCGCTTGCCCGCCTTTTTCCCCGGATCTAAGTTTTATGCCATGTTGTTTAGGAAAATGAGACGCTCTACTGAATCTCGCTGGCTGATTAGGTGAAGTCGTTGCCTAACTCTGTATTAACTTCAGACATCTTGGATGAGGTATCGACTCAGGGACTACGTTGTTGGTCTAGCAGTGACACGCTTGGTTATTGATACAGGTGTCATGGGTTTGAATCACACTGATATCATAAATTATGAAAGTTTGTGAGCGTATGTTTTTGTTGCCTCTTCACGTCTACAGTATATTTACCCTTACTTGACCATTTTAGTAAACAAGATTCTACCCGTAAAGTATGGATTTTAATCGCGAAGCGCCGTAAATGACGCATATTTCCGTAAATGACGTAATTGGGGAGACTATTTTAGATAACACGCTGTCAATTTTATAAACAAAGTTCATTAAGTTGCGCGAAAATATCTAGTTTTGGCATCAAATGTCAATTTTTAGGTTAGAATCTTGTTTACTAAATTGGATATGGAGTTAGCTGACACCCCGGATTAACACAAAGGCTACGTTTTACTGCGGGAAAATATCTTATTCCCATGGGAAAATCGATAAACCGCGGGAAACTCCGCGGGGCACAGCTAGCCTTATGGGTATGCGTATGTCCGCATGGGTAACTGATGTATTGGGTTTGTGATGACTTGAGAAAAGATGGTCAGAGTGGGGTTTTTTTCCCGCTGTCTTTTTCTCAACTATACTACGGTCCAAAAGCAGCGGCTTTCATTTTCATTTTACATTGGACGTTGACATTCAGTAAATAATCGATCACTTGAGTTAGCAACGACTTACTTACTCATACTCACTACTCAATGATCGATTAACGCGGTAGTAAAGTTATTCGATTGGATCTGTCAAACTCGCACTAAGCACTCAGACCGAAATCTCCTTAAAGAGGAGTCGCGCCTCCGGACCCCATGGCCCCAGAGGCTCTCCTATCTTTGACAGTCTGTCTTACACATCAAAGGTACAAGGGGTAGAGGCGAGAGGTGAAGTAAAGTAAGAGGTGCATACACACATACATACATACCTACATACATACATACATACATACATACATACATACATACATACATACATACATACATACATACATACATACATACATACATACATACATACATACATACATACATACATACATACATACATACATACATACATACATACATACATACATACATACATACATACATACATACATACATACATACATACATACATACATACATACATACATACATACATACATACATACATACATACATACATACATACATACATACATACATACATACATACATACATACATACATACATACATACATACATACATACATACATACATACATACATACATGTATGTACGGGCGTAATACATGACCCTTCCTTCGGTTAAAAAATACGGGACTCATTATAATAAACTTTACTGTTCCATCCACTGCAGTACCACCGTTTATTGCGTTAACAAGTGTATGGTTACTGCCATCCCCTTAAGTGAAACTTTCTTCTTCGGAAAAAAAAGGTTTTCCGTCCAATTAAACGGACAAGTTAAAACCGAGCCGGCGAATGTCCAAATGAATTGGTCAGGAAGATGGATAGAGCTACGTTTGTACGCGTCAAGTAACCGACTACGGCAGAAAATAAGGGTAGGAATAGTTTTTATTAGTAAAATACTTATCTAACTTACAAAACACATCGCCTTTTTTCATTGTTAATATATAAAATAGATATAATTAGTAAATTTTATATTGTTTAATATTGCACTACCTGCTAATCTTGTCTCCAAAACTTAGGTTAGCTGGTAGATAATGCTAAGTAGCATTAAGCTCGCCTATGTGCAAAATTTTTATGCAATAAATAATTTTAATAACAATAATAATTGTCTGTCTGGTCCATACTAGGGGTAGGCAATGTTCGAACGTCATTAAAAAACCGCTTTTTCCGTGTCAATGAATGAATCATCATCAAGCCCTTGATGTCCCCACCGAGGGGCACGGGTCTCTTCCCTGAGGTAGGCCATACTCAACCACGGGGGCTAATTCCGTATTGGTGGAGACTTGCAAGACTAGTGGCTGGTATTACTGTCAGAAGATTTCAAGCCGCAATAAGGCCTCTGATTAGACTTAACGACTGCCATCTATTGACGGCAGCCAGCACTAACGGCTCAACGTGCCTTGCTAAGCATGAACCGCTCAGAAAAATGTCACTAGCGTTAGTCATGGACGGTCACCCATCCATGCACTGAACGCGCCCAATGTTGCTTAACCTTCGTGATCCTTAAAGATCACTCAGGCAGCCGCGGCTACGAGCGTGGCAATGAATTAATCGCTGTACCAAACTGAAGAGGCGTTGAATTTTCGAACGTAACGGAAATATGCGTTTTGCAACGAAAATCGGAACAGTCGGAACTTTTTCAACCCCACGATACTTCGTCTCCACCGCTTTATTCGGCATTGCAGTTTAGCTACTAAAATGCAATCATTGTTTAAGATGTCGAAAACACATCTTGCAATATTGCTATTAATTTCAAATTCATCAACACCAACAATTCACAATTGACAACATTTAAATTTTTTAGCATACGTATTTTACTGTCTTAAATAAACTAGATACGAAATAAAACGACCCATATTTTTTGTTTATTTTCGGAAATTAGACGATTTTCATTCATAATTTTCTGTTTGAATTTCGTCTTATTCTAAAAGGACGTAACCGCCAAATGACGTCACACATACGGCCTAATAATACTAACACCCTTGCCGCCTTTTTAAAAACCATTGGAAAGGAAAAGTAATTTCTCCGCATGACATTTGAATGAAATTGAAAATTACACCTGTCATATCATTTTTAATATTAGGCAACGGTAACTTCTCATTCCACCGTATGTGTGACGTCATCACACAATTTTTGGTTTTTATTTATTTTCTCTAAAATTAAGCAATAATAAAAATTCTAAATATTTTTTTCGTAATCAAGATAGCAAAATTAAGAAACGGTATTTTTAGTTTTGCGCGTTGTAAAATATGAAATGTTGTTTCACTCGTTGAAGAAAATCGATTTTTTTTAGGTTGACCCAAAAATTGTTACGTAACCACGTAACAATTTTTGGGTCAACCTAAAGAAACGATACATCTCTCGTTTCGATATGTACTAGACGTGCTCCAAATGCTTCATCGAAACCGATTCGAGTTATTTATACAATTTCTTTCCAAAAATTGAGAATATATTTTATTTAGAGCATAGAATAGTCATCACACATTCCAGAAGTTCACAGAATGCTTCGTCATAAAACGTGGGACAGTAAATAATATACCTAAAACTTAATTAATATAAACTTAATTAGTTCTTCTTGGTAGTTCATTATCGTTAAAGAACTCATCGACTCACGTTTTGTTCCAACTCTCGTATCTTACTCGTCATTTGTGAAGCGAACTCTAACAATATTATGTGAGCTATGAACTATTAAGGTGAAGGTGATACAGTGACATATCCGTTTGTCGTATTTGTTTGTTCGAAATGAACTGTTAAATGAACTACTAACATTACGAACTATTAACATGAATTCTTAATACAATGTCTTTAGGCGCTTTATCAGGGACTTCACCTACGACGCGAACTCTAATAATATAATGTGAACTATGAAATATTATGGTAAAGGTGATGCAGTAACATTACATAGTTGTTTTATGAAGTGAAGTCGTTCATTTGACGCATTCATTCGCGAGCTACAAACGTCTAGTAGGTAGGTACCCAGTACTACTCGGCTCGGCCTAAAGACAATAATGCTCGTTTGGTAAGTAGTAAGAAAATAGGATATTACGCGTTGTCGTATAATTATCTTATCATATTATTACGTCGTTGCTATATTAGGCTTTATCTTACGAATGTGATGGGCTTGTCATCTTTTTTCTCGGTCGGGCCGCCATGCCAGATTTTCTACGTAGACGTTCTACAAATTAGAAGGTCCAGTGGGTCAAGTCTGTTAAATGCATAGTTGTCATTAGATACATAGAGGATAAGTCTGGCCATCCAAAGGGGGAATGTTGCCGGCATTCTGGGCTCCCTGCCGAGGGACCCCGACCTGGGGCAAATGTTTTATTTGTGAATATAAAATTATAGGTATTTATTTTTATTCTTCTTCTTCTTCAGGCTATATTATGTAGTCCACTGCTGGACATAGCCCTCCCCTAATGAGTGCCATAGCGCCGTGTCTTCAGCTTGCCGCATCCAGCATCTGTCGGCAGTTTTTCGCAGATCGTCAACCCACCTAGTCGTTTATTTTTATTAGTTTATATTTATTAGATTTTAGTTTAGTTACTAATTTAGTATTACTTTATATTCATTTGTAATTCACATGCTGTTAAATCAATATTGTCTCATTAGACTGGTTTTAGTATGATAGTTACATTGTTTTTATTAGACCGAGATAAATAATGTAAGAAAGTATCTAAAGTTACAAATTAGATTTGTTCAAGAAAATTATACAAAATCTTTCAATGATAATGTTTGCTATGATGGTTAAAGAACTATTTGAGTTAATAATAACTTCTTACGATAACTACCGAATTGGTTAAGGCGCTTGGGGTGCTAATTAGTCCTAAGTCGTTGATCCTAGGTTCTAGAATGTAGGCCCTAAAAATAATTTTCATAGATATTAAGATAGTATTTTCTAAGGTTAACACGAGCATCAGAGAATCAGCAAGCTGAAGTGGCAGTGAGCTGGCCATATCTCGCGAAGAACCGACAACCGTTGAACTAAACGTGTTCTTGAGTGGAGACCGCGACTCGGCAAACGTAGTGTAGGACGCCCTCCGACCAGAGTGCTTAGTGCGAGTTTGACAGATCCAATCGAATAACTTTACTACCGCGTTAATCGAGCATCGAGTAGTTATTATGAGTAAGTTAACCGTTCGAACCGGCAAAACGCTGTCACAGTACAACTCGCACTCGCGTTTATTCGTGTTTTGGCTGGTAAACGTGTTCACTTCTCAACGTAATCCATTACAACTCGCACTCAGAAATTTTAATTTCCATACTTGTCGCTAGGTGGCGCTTCCTCGATGCCATAGAAATATGAGTTTACGTTAACGCGATCGAGTAGTTAAAAAACTCGCACTAAGCACTCTGGTGGGATGACGATCTACGAAAAACTGCCGGCAGATGCTGGATACGGCACGCTGAAGGCAGGGTGCTATGGCGCTCATTAGGGGAGGGCTATGTCCAGCAGTGGACTACATAATATAGCCTGAAGAAAAAGAAAAACACGAGCACTAGACATAATAAAAACTATTTTTCACGGATTTTACAAAGACGCCTTTCACCTCAGTCTTCCGAGACCACGGCACTTAAAAAAGTGCCGAAACGTCGGAAAATTGTAAAATGAACGAGTAAAATCCGTGTAAAAACAGTTTTTATTAGATATTAAGATTTTTCTTAATTTTGATTTTTAATCGCGTTCAAAATCAATAAAAAATCAACGTATTTAACGTTGATTTTTTATTGGTTTTATTGGACAGAGACCAAGGTAGTTCCCAGTGCGGCCATGTACTTTGTTTTCTAAGTCATGAACATTTGTAAATTTATAGTAGCAATACCTCTACTCTCTCTTTCTGAGAGAAGGCCTGTGCCATACAGTAGGACGTTTATAGGCTACATTAGACTAAGGAAAGATTAAGGGGATTATGGGCATTACCTCCCAATGATGGCACAGCCTTGCGCTATGGCGCTCATTAGGGGAGGGCTATGTCCAGCAGTAGACTAATATAGCCTGAAGAAGAAGACATAAGAAAAAAAATAGGTATACTCGTACGATGAAATGTCTTTGCAGTCATTGAATGAGGTCAATGACTGCAAAGACATAGAGTCTATTGTACTACAGTATTTTTGAGGTATACATTTAATAACGTTGATGCTTAGGCCTGAGTAGTACTTCTGTTACTTGGCTACTTGACGTAGGTGCCTAAGTACTACTGCGAGGTCTTCCTCAGTCAATGGTTTATTTATTTCGGGAATCAAATAGGGGTCTTTTGTTTGGGCGGCGACAAAGCTAAGCCTCAGTATATTTTTTCCATCGATTTATGATCATTTAGAACGTTGAATTGGCTGGTGAGTACTTAGAGACAAATACAAAATATACAAATACAAAATATTTATTCATACAACCAAAATTATTCTTACATACACTTTTGCTGGGATTCCCTTGTAAGTATAAAATACCTGTGCCAGGGAAACCCGCTCTTCCACAACTTATAAAGGTTGAACAACTAAAACTAACTATCGAATCTTATTTTTATAAAGCTGGATAAGTTATAGAAATGTGGTGTGTCTGTGTGTGAGAGTGTACGTGTGTTTGTTTGTGTGAGGGTGTGTGAGGGTGTGTGTGTGTGTGTGTATGTGTGTGTGTTTTATATTTATTCATGTTTATTACACTAATTACATTTAACTAACATGTTGTAACAAGAGTTCCGTTTCCTCATAGCTCTGGCTTAGCAGCCATTTAGACAGTACTTTCTTACACTCAAATCTTATTATAGGATAGATGTGTAACCTGCGATTTATCTGGTTATACAAATAGCCCGACAAGTTTTCATATTGGCGACTAGCAAAGCATGTTTTCACGTGGTTTGATTTATTAACTATGTCATTTCTCCTCCTAGAGTGAATTTTAGGGTCATATGCCATGCATTTATGTTTTTTTAAGATGACTGCCAGAATATACAACTTCCTGATTGTAAGCAATTGACATGATTTGTATAGCGTTTCTGTGGAATATAACCGTGGTTTGAAGAACATCACCTTAAGTAAGGAACGTTGTGCTCTCTCAGCCTCCAGAAATTTTGTTTTTGTCGCCCCGCCCCATACCGAAATACAGTAAATTATAATAGATTGAAGTAACGAGGTATATATTTGGATAAGTAATGGTCTCGGTGCTACATGTCTCAATTTTTTAAGGATCCAGATTAGTTTTCTTACTCTGCTGTTGACTAAATCAATTTGACAATGCCATGAAAGCCTTTGGTCTATCATAATCCCTAAGTACTTGGTAGATGTAACTTTATTTATACAGGGACAGGAACATAGGCTATTTTGTATGTTATTACAACTGTGTATTCTAATTTTTAAATCCGTGTCCGGTTGTGTCCGTTTGTAAATAGTGAAGCATATGTAGTTAGTTTTCTGGGTGTTTAGCGTAAGTAGGTTTTCCGTCAGCCAGTCAGATGTCTTGACTAGTTCCCGTTCCACTTTTTCATGAATTTCCTGCCATGAACCACCTGTAAAAGCTATTGCCGTATCATCTGCATAAGATATAGTCCGAGCATAGCTGACTTTCATATCACACAAGTCATCTATATATATCAAAAACAAAGTGGGGCCCAATACACTCCCTTGTGGCACTCCGTAAGTTACATTAGAATCATCACTGAAATGTTGGCCAATTTTAACACGCTGTTTTCGATCTTTTAAGTAGTCTTTGAATAGTGCTAGCGGTGCGTCCCTGATTCCTATGCGCTCTAGTTTTTGTAGTAGGATGGGGACAGAGACGGTATCAAATGCCTTCTTGAGATCTAGAAAAACAGTTAGGCACTTTTTACCACTATCCAGTTGTTCAACAATATAAGAGCTTAGGGCTGTGACAGCATCTTCTGTCGACCTGCCCTTCCTAAATCCGTATTGATTGTCTGATAATAAATTAAATTTTTCCAGGTATTCAAGAAGCCTACCATTTACCAGTTTTTCTAAGATTTTTGAAATAGAAGGAAGCACAGATATTGGCCTATAGTTATTGACGTCGTCTCTGTCTCCACCCTTCCACACAGGGGTAATAATAGATTGTTTAAGGGGTGATGGAAAGGCGCCTTTGCGGAAACAGAGGTTACCCAGGTGACTGATGATAGGTGCGATTTGTCTTTTGGCAGTTTTTAAGAAAATTGTGGGGATATTATCATAGCCAGGAGCACTCTCTGATTTAAGATTCGTGATAATCTGATTAATTTCCTCGGGGTCGGTGTCAAAGAGAACAAATGATGACGTGTGAGTCTTGCGTGTTTGAGTGCTAGATAGGTTGCAGATGTTTCGAGTTTGTTTAATATTTTCGGCTAGTGTTTTACCTATGTTCCCGAAAAAATCATTCACATAGTTAACTGATTCATTAGGGGTAGATTTAATATTAAGCAACTTAGAGTTATCTTCCTTTGTTTGTTTTAGATTTGCAATGTTTTTTATGCTGCTCCACAGAGTCTTTGTATCTTTGGATTTATTAAGTAGCTCTCTATCATAATTTCGTTTCAGCTTTTTTATTAAATTGTTACAAAAATTACGGTACCTTTTATATATTATTCTATTTATTTCATCATGGGGATTATTTCGTAACTTCTTTTGCATTTTGTTTCTGTTTCTGATACATCGTAACATACCTGGGGTTATCCAGGGTTTTATTGTGCGTCTTGTTTTGGCAATACTAACAATATTCGTACTTTCCAACAAGGACTCAGAAATCTTACGGACTAGTACATTCATTACCCAATTTGGATCTTCACTAAACAGTAGCTCATTAAGGTTTTTAGTTGACAGATGTTCAAGCGCTCTATTATAATCAGTCACCGATTTAGTTTTACGACATTTACGACTTGTGTTAATGTTTGATGTACTCATTAGTATCATTGAGTGATCCGTGACAGTAGTATTCAATATACATATAGTGGCAGAGAATTTCTTTTTTTGTAGTTTTAGCATAAAGTGGTCTAAACAGCTGTTTTCTCTTGTTGGAATATTATGACCAGGTAGTATGCTGTGTAGTATTAACCTGTTAAGGTAGTTAAATCTATTCTTTCTCTCATAACTTTGTTCAGTGTCTTTGGGAATCAGGTTTATGTTTATATCTCCTACCAGTGTAATAGATTCGTTTGATTTTAGAGTTTCTAGGTGTAGATTAAGTGAATTAATAAACCTATCTGCGCATGTATTTTCAGGGGGACGATATATACCCAAGATAGTACTATTACATGCTTCTATTTGCAAGCATGATGCCTCATCCAGTATTATCTCCTTGACAGTTGCTGTGATAGTGCTATTTATATAAGCCACGACACCATCATTCTGATTGAAGTGGTGAGTCGTCGAAAATGAGGTATAATCTGTTAAAAATGGAATTTGCTTACTAGTGTTTAGTCTGCATTCACTAAGTATTATTATGTCTGGCAAAAACTTCAGCTGAGCAAGGGTAATACTTAGGTCATCAATATTGCTGTACACGCTCCTGATATTTTGAGAAACTAGAGTAAGGTTCTTATCATTAAAATTTACATATTTTGGAAGATCCTCAATATCACATTTGACAGAGTACGCAATATCTGTACTATCAATGTCATTCAATGCTGTTAAAGAACTTTTTATCATCAAAGGAATTATTTGAAAATCTGCCGGTGCAATTTCGCTCATGGCATATGCGACATAGTTGAGGAAATAATGTTCGTATAACAATTTTTCGTAGAAAGTTAAACATGAATTTGATGTGAGTTTTGTTTTGTGCTATGGGTGTGTTATTGTACTTTTGTTTGTGTGGTGGTATATTTATTTTTGAATTGGTACGACTTGTAGACTTATTTTCTTGGGCGACACAGTTTAAGGCAAGTAGTCATGCTTGGTGTAAAAGTTGGTGTGCCTGAGCTTCTGATTTTATCTGTATAGAGGGGCAGTTTTCTTCTTTTCTCACATATACTTTTCCGTATGCAGTCCAGCAAAATTTGTATTTTTTAGATTTTACAAGGTCTCTAGCTAGAAAATGTAGACGTGATCCGTTGGCAGTCAGCTGCTCCGATATAAATACAGGAGTATCCTCGTCAGTGCGTAAACCCAGGTGCTTCGCACATAGCTTTGTTTTGTGTTTTATATTGAATGCCTTACTCAACTTCAGGATTTCATTCTTTATGAGAGAAGAAGAGGTTTCCACGATTATAGGAGTGTTTTGCATCCCAACCTTCTTTCCACGCACTCTGTAAATGTCTCTGATGTCTCTTTTCTCCATAACGCTCCCAATGCTTTTCGAGAGGCAAACAACCATATCAATCAGTTCTTCCTTCGTTTCATTGATTCGTTTCGGTACATTTTTCATCTCAAAATTTCCTTTTCGATTTCCCATTTGCATTTCCTCGATTTTATCTTCTAGAATGGTGATGTAATTTCTGTCTTCCTTTATTTGGGACTCGAGATAATCAATTTTCTTTTTATATTCTTCGTTCTGAGCTGCGAGGAAACTAACCGAGCTCTCAATACTTGCATTTGATTGCTGAATTTCTTTTAAGGTTTGGCGTAGTTCTCGTCCTTGCACAGCTATCAACTCCTTCATTTCTTTTTTAAAAGAGTCTAGCTGCAGGCTGATATCGAAGTGGCGACCATCACCACCCTCATTCTTGTAGTCTTGGTTTTCAAGTTTTTGGTCGGTTACCATTTGCGTTGATTTTTGCGGTTTTCCGATCGGAGTATCATCGTTGCGATTACGCCGAGAAACATTTCGGCATCCTTGACATTGCCATATTTTTTTGTCACTATCTGATAGTTCTTTGAAAAGTGCCTTTTGCATATCGAGGCAATTGTAGTGAAATTGGCATTTACAGTCCTTACACAAGAGTAGTTCTGAGCTCGAAACAGATTTTCTGCATATTGAGCACGGCATGTTGTTGTTATAACCGGAAATACAACAAATGACAAACAAAAAGTGGTAAACAAAAAGTGAAGTTGGCGAGGAGATTTGAACACACACTGCGTTTCAACAGTCTGACGTTGTAACCGCTGCGCCACGGATCTCTTGCACATTGAAGCAAAAACTGTGTATACTATTTAGATCGTCTCATCTACGGGCTTCGGAGTGTTTATGAGCGCCTGATACTTTGAAGTTATAAGTATTCCGTCTTGCTCACCCGTGAATCTCGTTCCGCATCGAACACCGCGAGTGTGAACTGCTTTTACCTTCTGAGCTCCTATTATTTTGCACGTATTTAACTTGTGTAAATTTGGAATTAAACTTTTAAATTAAATTAATACGACTTTAGTGTCCGTCTACTCAGTGCAGAGGTCCGGGGGGAAGAGGAGAGAGACATAAGATAAGATAATAACGTCGGGTAATAAGGTAATTTTTAAAGTTTTACCTAATAAATAATCGAGATTAGACCCGTTTAATATATAATTATGTATGAGTATCGCGAATCATTAAGAAATACTAAGATAATAATAGGCCGTGGGTTCGATTCCCATTGTAGGCCGTACTTAATTTCATCCAAATGTTTTTTTTTTTTAATTTATTTGGGTTATTGACAAATAAGTTACACGCTTTCATTTCCTTATTATTAACTTCAATGTGTGTTTTCTGTCCACTTTCCACTCCACAAAAAAGACTCGCTGAACTCTTGATAGAAAAATGCTATTATTCGGTGACTCACTATTTGAGTGACTTATATCTTTAAATGAAAATTTTACATTTAATTACTATTATCGTCTCATTTTTTTTGTAAATATGTTACTGACATACACAAGAGAAATACTCTGACATACATTTGATACAATTTTTGATCTGTGTAAATACTAATTTGTTATAAACTAGCTGACCCAGCGAACTTCGTACCCCCTAACAGTCAATTCCTTATTATTTTTCCCTCCGTAAGAACCATCCTCGTACTTCAAGGAATATTCTAAAAAAAGAATTCTGTTCTCTCTATTCACTATTCCTGTCTTTTAGAAGAAGGTGAGGTTAAATTAAGATTAAATAAGGGCACTTAGAAATTACTACGAAGAATTCTGGAGTGTTAAAAAAATATTTGGCACGCATATAAATAACTTCAACACGACACAATCACTCATCCTGGTTTTAATCAAGGATAACTTCTGCTATGGTAACCAGGAAAGGATACCACAAACGTGAAAATACACCCAGACCGAGGCCGATTGTACAAATACATGGCGGCTTCATTTAGAATCGAACTACACTATTTACACTAGATTTCTGACATCTCTTAATCAGTTGGCAAAATAATCCACAAAAAAAATACTAACAGTTGATAAACAGAGTCCAGATTCCGGGCGTTACCTGGGCAGCAAGGCATCAAGCCGTAAGCCGCTGCAGTACAATTCCACCAAACTGCGATCCCCAACCCGCATGCCCAGCGTGGGGATTATGAGCATTACCCCACAATGATGGCACAACGTTGCGCTATGGCGCTGGACATGGAGGGCTATGTCCAGCAGTGGACTAATATAGCCTGAAGAAGAAGAAGGCATCAAGGCCTGTAGCGTGTATATTTCAACTCTGCGCGCGCACTACATAGACCGACATTCCTGCATCGCGCAATCAAAGTGTTTCACATTACGTACTATAAATATAACTTCCGTCTAACACCAGTCAGCCCGGCCTCCCCCCAGCCTAAGTTTCAAAAACTACAGTCCATAGCTTCAATTTGATTTACATTGCGTAGCAGAGACTTTGTTATCATCGTTGATAACGATGATAACAAAGTCACTGTATGTCCCCACTGCTGGGGCACGGGTCTCTTCCTGCATCGCATGAAGGTTAGATCATACTCCACCACGGGGCCAAGTCCGGGTTGGTGGAGGATTGTAAGACAGTGGCGGGCCTTACTGTCAGAAGTTATCAAGCCGCCTTAGCGAGCCTTGCGAAGCACGGAAGCGCTCGGAAAAATGCCACTAGCGGTAGTCACGGGACGCTCACCCATCCCGTACCTGACCGCGCCTGTTGTTGCTTAAAGAAGTGATTGATTCCAATCACTCGGTTCGCCTAGGCCACGAGCGCTTCAAGACTTGCTACTTATTAATTTACGACTTTACCATGTACATTAAATTGTCATAGTAAACCATGAAGTGTAGTGGTATAAAATTAGATGTGTTAATTTGTTCCATAACACAACATAACCTCAAGCCTGTATCCCAGAAGGGTATGCAGAGACCAGGGACTGCCTCTTGCCACGATCCTGACAGATCACCTTCGCTTCATCAACGTTAATTCGTTCCATTAAAGCTATTTCTTTCTTTCTAAAACGGGTCTCGGCCACATGATCTGCTGGAAAATTTCCGTTAACAGCGGAAGAGGCTCCACCTACGGCCACCTCCCCTTTCAGTCCTGTCAAAACCACATTTTCGGCAAAAGCGGAAAAAATCCACGCGCCCCAGAGAGAGGGGCAGGCGGGGGCCCATGTCGCGAAATTATCGAAACCTTAACAAAGCAACGTCGAAACTGGCCAGAAAACTAATAACAGACTATAGCCACCCTCACGCACACAGCCCCGCGCGGACGCACACGCCCGCGCCACTCTAATTATATACGACTACAGCCGAAGGAAAAATAAAGATCGGGGAAAAATTTTAGAAGAAACAAGTGTGGCGCCGGACGTTGGGGGGAGCTGACCGCCCCCCGTCATTAAGGCCCGCGCCCCCCGCCCCCCAGGGGGGGCTAGTTGATCCCCCTGGATGTTTAATAATATGAAGAATTGGAGATAATTTGCGCGAAACTAAATAAGAGACGCCGGCCGAAAACTAAACGGGGTGGGGCGGGGGAGGGCCTTATTACAGTACGAGCGGAAATGTTATCTCTCCGGGGTAGTTTTACTTCGTAAATAAGTAGACACTTGAAAAAAGAAAGTAATATCAGGAGATACCTTGTAAGTCGTAGCGGCAGGACGGATTAGGCGTGTGGCTCTTCTATAGGTATAAGTGGATAGTAGCCGGGCCTAGCTTATTCTAAAAACGACTAATTAATTTTGATGAAGCAATAGAGGTTTGCAATCTCGCGAAGAACCGACAACCGTTGGAGTAAGCGTGTTCTTGAGTGGAGACTGCGACTCGGCAAACGTAGTGTAGGACGCCCTCCGACCAGGTGGGATGACGATCTGCGAAAAACTGCCAGCAGATGCCGGATGCGGCAAGCTGAAGACAGGGCGCTATGGCGCTCATTAGAGAAGAGCTATGTCCAGCAGTGGACTAGATAATATAGCCTGAAGAAGAAGAAGAGTACAGGTTTGTGAGGATCTTGGCAAGTAGAGACAATTACGTCTTTGCCTACCGCTCTGGGGGTCAAGCGTGATTTTATGTGTGTATATATATGTGTGTGTGTGTTTGCGTGTGTGCGAGTGTGTGTAAAAGCGGTATTTGTGAATCAAAGCGTAATAAATGTGGTAAGTACAACAATACGTATAGTTGTCACAACATTTTAAAAAAACAAATACCCGACTGCGAAACAAAATGTAACTGCGACGGCTTAAGCTGTAGCCACAGATATTTTGGAGAGCGCGCCTCACCTTTAAGTCCCTAAGGTACAATATCTCAAATGAAACGAAACTCAACACTTGACTCTAAATCAAGGTTAATGATAAAATAGCGTTTAGATTGAATGGTGGAATAGGCTATTTGGCAGGTTTCTAAAAACAAACTCAGATTTTTCGTTGGTGTTTAATAATTGCTCAGAAAGTGATAATATTAAATCTTATAAATAATCACTTTTAAACTAAGCCATCAAAACGCTGGCTTGAGCAATTATGGCGTCGCATCGGAATTAGTGACGTCACTGGTCCGTAAACAAACAAATGTCAAGTCAGCTCTCGGGTTCTCCCATCGTTAGCTTTACTGACCTGTGACGTCATTCGACCAATACGGACGTTTTCGATGAAATTGCTACAGATACAAAATTATCACGTTTTATCCTGTTTATTGGCATAAATGATCCTTTTCCTCAAGTTAAAATGCCCTAATTCGGTTTTAAAACTCATAATTGATACATTTCTGCTGCAAAGTGACTGGAACGTAACAAAACAGATTGCACATGTCTACACATGAAAGGATTGATGTGCTCTTGGATGTACTCCACTAATCTCATCCTTGCATGTAAATTAATTTAATTTTTTTTTTTTAATTTTTAAATAAATTTATGTAAATTTTTAAATAAATTTATTTAAATTTTTAAATACTTTTAAATGTTTACATGTTTGTGTCGTTGCTGTTTCTGGTTCCCACGACACAGGGTATCCTAGTTTGGAATCACCTTAGAGATCACTTTAAGGCATAAGACCACCGTCTGTACTCTTAGGTCAAGAAATATCCGTTTTTTTATCATAGTAATATTATAAAGGCGAAAGTTTATTTAAATTTTTAAATAAATTTAAATGTTTACATGTTTGTGACGTCACTGTTTCTGGTTCCCACGACATAGGGTATCCTAGTGTGGGGCCAGAAGTAATGTTTGTGCTTTATAAATGTTATAAAAAATAAAATAAAGAGGTCGTGAACTCCATGCGCGCTTTTTCCTCAAATAAAGATTAGGCACTTCTCCATCGTAAACTCATTCCTAATGCGCAGATTTTTGTTATTAAGTTATTTGCCGGGTATTATACCAATGTCGCAACCTAAACCATTGTGTTACATTGAAGAATGATCTTTCTATTTATCCCAGACCCTGCCTTGTTGGTCTAGCGGTGTCTCGTCTGATTACCATGCCGCAGGTCGTGGGTTGAATTCCCACTGGGGCCACCTAACAAGTGGCTTAGTTTCAGACCAGGACTAGTGATTGTGCTGTGTAGAAGAGATTATTTTTATTATTTTACGGTTTTAAACATTAGAAGAATATTTATTTTCGCAAACCATAAATTTCAAAAACAATTACAAACATCGTTACAAATACGAACTTAGCTCTAGGAGAGAACTCTTCCCGTCAACCTTAGCAGAGGGTGTTTGAGCTGAGATAACTGGAAGAAGGGGAAAAATACGTGTAACTACATAAATAAGAGACAATAAGATTTTAATATACTTCGAAATTAGTGGATACAATGAATAAAATGGTCAAGCTTTAAATTTTTTTTCCTTATATAAAGGAAAATTTGTCTTGGGACCTATCCCAAGACAAATTTCCCTTTATATAAGATCCTAATTTTATTGCAGATTCAATACAATGGTGACCCATAAAGAATACAGTAAATTAACTATTGCCAGCCTTGATCTTGAGATAGAAAGTTTACGTATAACTGTTCACATTTATTACAGTGGGGGGTGGGCAGCAGCGCCCCCTGCAGTACAATTCCACCAAACTGCGATCCCCAACCCGCATGCCCAGCGTGGGGATTATGGGCACTGCCCCCCCAATGACGGCACAACCTTGCGCTATGGCGCTCATTAGGGGAGGGCTATGTCCAGCAGTGGACTAATATAGCCTGAAGAAGAAGAAGAAGAGTACACATTGCACAGTGAATACCTTCTCTCAGAGAGAGAGAAAGGGATTAAAGACCAATCGCGCACACCGCGGCCTGGTAATTTATTTTGTGTACACATACTCAGGCACTACAGCGTCGGAGTGGTCCCTTCACCTACAAGCGATATGAATGAGGATACCACTGGACGCTGTATAAATCATCTCATGACGTAGATGCAAAAGGCCAATCATCATTAAATGTGCCCTGTAAACGCACCAGACACACAAAAACAAAACCACTTCACGCGTCATACCCTAGTACAAACTACGGACAACATGCGGTAATTTCTAGACTTGTTAATACCTATAATTCACGTTTCGCTGAAATTGACTTATTCTCATCTAGCAAAGCCTCCTTCAAACATCAGGCTCTACTACTCACACACACACACGCAAACACATACACTCACGCACACACACACACACACACGTACACACATACACCCCTCCCTCTCCTCGCCCCGTCCACTTCCCAATTACATTAAATTAAAACATTAATATTTAATTTGCTCCACAGCTTGATATTGTATAAGTAGTAATATTTACAAGTGAAATCTACTTTTGGCTTTATTGTTACAATAATTGTTTGCAGATATTTTATTGTTATTTTGTACTGTTGGATTTCCAAATAAAGAATAATAATAGTAATCATCATCTTCACTCTGTTTCTGAATTCTATACAACAAAATACTATCACTTTGACAAGTATCGGGGTCGTAAACCATCATAGCTCATCACGTTTGTTGACTCTATGTGGACATCAATACGAGTTTACTTTTTAAAGGTCGTGACAGACGACGGCTATAAATAACAATATATCGCGCGATGTCTTGTTTTTTACTAAATCAAACCGCAGTCGTGTGTCGACGCGGGTTGCATGTTGGGTGTTGTTTGAAAAAATATAACGCATATATTGACACCGTCGTCTGTGACGGCCATAAATCTAAGGCTTCAATTAAATGTTTTCTAAAAAAAACTCTGTTATGAAAACATCAAGTCAACTGGCATGTATCCCATGATGCGGATTGACTCTAGTATACATAACTAATAGACCATTCTGTTGGTACTTCGATATCGATATCAACCCTTTTATGTCGCCACTGCTGGGGCACGGGTCTCTTCGTGATTGGAAGGTTAGGCCATCCACCACGGGGGCCAAGTCCGGGTTGGTGGAACAGGGTAAAACAGTGGCGGGCCATACTGTCAGAAGTTATCAAGCCGCTCATAACGCCTCTGACATGGCTTATCGACTGCCACTACATGACAGCCGGCACCAACGACTTAACGTGCTTTGCGAGCACGTTGGAATTGGTTAGTATAAGTAATTTGCATAAGATATTGTGCCAGATTTTGTATACCTACCTACAAATAACCAAAATAAAAGTACAAAGATCTTTTATTTATGAGTTCAGTGGTTAATGCCACTAAACTCTTTAAAAACTATACTTATATTTCTCGGTTTGCGAGTGCATTAGGTGGCCTGCTATCATACACAGAGTCTGTAAAACAACAATTATGCAGAGCCTGTCTTCTTTATCACGCACCTATTTTTAGCGTACTTGAGTACCTATTTAGATAGAAACTTCTGTATTCTGAACTTGAGTGATGGATAAAGTGCGTTTTATTTATTATATTTAGTTTTTATAAAAATCTCTTTCACGTGGTGCTTCCACTTATGAGGACTTATTGGCTATATCGTTGACCTCATCATCATCATCGTCCTGTCCTCATCATCGCCGTCAATCTTGGACATTAATTTGAAAACGATTCGTACAGGTTCAGGATTGTGACTACGGGCCAATTTCTGAATAGAGAATTCCGCTAAGTAAATAGTTAACTGTAACGGTCTCTTCGAATTTCTCAGAAAAGAGTGTGACAGAACGTTACTTTAAGTATTTACTCAGTGAAATTCTCAATTCAGAAACAGGCCCAAAGCCAAGGGAAACAGGTGAGCGAGAACGAAGTTCAGGTAAACAACAGGCACGTGTATAACAATAATTAGTTCGAAAAACTAAACGAAATTGTCCAAATTACATGAGCGCTCGGAAAACAACACGCAACAGCGTACCTAACCAAGAAAAAAAGGAATGTTTGAAAACAAAAATGACGTCTTCATGAATGCGTCAAACCTCAAACCCAAGGTTGTCAACACCCAAATGTTGTCAATACGTAAAAAACTAATAAGTCCATTTTACTTGCAAGTGAATGGTGTGTTTTACTTTGGTATTTTTGGGGTTCCGTACCCAAATGGTAAAAACGTGACCCTATTTCTAAGACTCCACTATCCGTCCGACTGTCTATCTCCAGGCCTCGATTCTACTAACGCATTGTGGTACTCACGATTGCATGAACATGGCGATTTAATCTCGTTCCTGGTTCAAGTCTACGCGCGCACATACTTCGAACTTTCTAGGCGTCAATGGCATGAAAAAACACCCCCCGTGACCCGACCATGTATATCATGGTAACACTCGCATCTTAATATTTCTAATTATGTAGTACTTTTAAATTAGTAGACAAGTTTTATGTAGTTGATTTAATAAGGTGCCAGTATGCTTATTGTCGTATTCCTCTTGATGCAAGTGTTTTTTGTGTTTTAATTTTAATTTCACCCAAATGTTTTAATGTGTGTTTTGTGTATGAATAAAGCATTATTTTATATTATCTTATCTTGTGTAACAGAGTCGAAGCCCTGACTGCATCTTATGGACCGTGATATATAGACAGTTAAATTTTTAAAACATGATGTATTTATGTGGCCTTAACTACAAATACAAAAAACAGAAAAAAATAATTACACTTTTTTTATTTTTAATGCACTAACCCGTGCTAAGGAACAAGCCTAAATATTTTAGCCTCTAAATAGGTTTTTAGAATAAAATAAATACAGTCTGTAAGCTTTTAGAATATACCTCGGCTACTATCGGATAGAATCGGCTATATTCGGTAGGGTAAGGTTTATTTTTTATTGTTACTATAACATTACATAACGTATAAACATTTCTTCACGATTTTGTTTCCAAAATTTTATACACAGCAAGAAGTAGTATTTACACTCGTGTGCTTTCGGCGAAAAAGGAAGCCTACTCTAGAGTCTGAGGTATATTCTAAAAGCTAACATACTGTAGATAAGTGGGTCTCCCATACAACAGCTATGTGTTTTTTTGCGGTTTTTTGCTTGATATTAATAACGACCGCAGGAAGATAAATAAAAGAATATTTTGTTAACTTTTACCCGCCTGCGCCTGAGGGAGGGTTGTGTTTTTCGTTTGTATGTGTCTATGTATATTACTTTGTTACGGTAGCCTTAACGGCTTGATGGATTTGGCTTGAGAAGTGTCCTTGGACTTGTATTAACTGTGAGAATGACACTGGATGCTATAAAAATAAACTATTTATATTAACATTTTTTACGCAGTTGTTTTTTTTAATACATAATTATTTTTATTTTCAAACTAGCTGACCTAGCGACCTTCAGACCGCCTAACAGATTCTTTATTTTTTTATTTTTCCCTCCGAAAGAACCATCCTCGTACTTCCAGGAATATCCTAAAAAAAGAGTTTGCGAAATCAGTTCAGCTGCTCTCGAGATTTGCGCCTACCAACACATTCAGCGATTCATTTTTATATTATAAGATGTGAATTCTCCTACTCTCGGGTTCTTTCACAACGTTTTTATTCACAGTTAACTAGTGGTGTTGCTACCACGAATTCACAAATTATAAATGTACGTTGCTAAGAAAACCATATTATTTGTAGATTACGGAATGGAACCCACGACCTCTCAGATGGGAGGTAAAGATGCGTTACCACCGCTGCCTGTCTATTAACAGTGTATAACTTCCACACAACACAAACACTTGTCCTGGTCCCAAACTAGGATACCCTGTGCCAAGATCTAACCACCCAAGAAGTATCACATTACGATAAATAGACTGAATGATAGAACCTCCTTATCCGACTGTGCTCAATACGTTTGTCTCACTTTATTGCTAAAGCAAAGCTAAAAAAATAGGTTTTCGCTCGTTTAGTCTATCATACATGTATCCGCGCCTAACAGACTTAGGTACCCTCGGTTTCCAATACACCATCAATCTGTTAATCAACTATCAACAGCTGCCAGTTGGAAAAGTGCGCATATAAAAAAGTCGACAGCTCTTAACAGTAATTTAAAACAGGTTACGTTACGTTATTACGTTAGCTTAGGAGAAATCGGGGGTAATTCACTAGTTCACCTAGTTCTCCGAGATGTCCACCCCTTATAATTTCTTGGCACATCAAACGGTGGCGTAGATTGCAAATTCGGGGTTCCTCACGGCATGAATATGGAACGAGGGAGTCGTAAACAGTGCGTTCTTCGAGAACCGTGACGATTTATAGTCAAGTGTGATTTACTAATATCGAGGTTTTGTAGGGAATTGGTGTTTACTGATTTTTTTGTTATTCTTAGCTTGAAGCGCTCGTGGCCTAGGCGAACCGAGTGTTTGGAATCAATCACTTGGTTAAGCAACAACAGGCGCAGTCAGGTACAAGATGGGTGACCGTCCCGTGACTACCGCTAGTGGCATTTTTCCTAGCGCTTCCGTGCTCCGCAAGGCACGTTAAGCCGTTGGTGCCGGCTGTCATGTAATGGCAGTCGTTAAGCCATGTCAGAGGCCTTATGGGCGGCTTGATAACTTCTGACAGTAAGGCCCGCCACTGTCTTACAATCCTCCACCAACCCGAATTGGCCCCCGGTGTGGAGTATGGCCTAACCTTCCTGCGATATGCAGGAAGAGACCCGTGCCCCAGCAGTGGGGACATACTCGTACAAAGGTTGATAACTCTTAGCTGAAAATTCTTTCGCACGCCATTAAGGCGCCTTGGTAAGGTAACTAGCGCCACCAATGAAATAAAAATCTTAATATCTTGATAACTATTATCAGAACGTACAGTTGATGTTAGTTTCTAGACTACAGGTCCTAAAAATTGTTGCCATAGTTGTTAAGATTTATGATGCTTTCTGTTTGAATAATATTAAAACTGTTTTTATACGGACTTCACTCCTTTTATAATATTTTTACAATTTTCCGACGTTTCGGCACTTTTACAGGTGCCGTGGTCTCGGATGACTGAGGTGACAGGCGTCTTTTTGAAAGCATTAACTGTTAGTTTACTACTCTCGGCAAAAACTACAACCTTAATTGTTAACCTTAAAAAATGCTAAAAACGAATTATAAAACAAGTTGTGATTTTGATTCCATTGGTGGTGCTAGTAAGCACCCCAAAGCGCCTTAAGCCCACTATAGTGTTCAGGTGATGTTTAGTTGCAGCTATTTAAAATTTTCAAACATTTTGACCGTTTGCGAAACAAATGAAATAAATATTATTGAGATTCCTATTGGACTCGTGAATGTTTCTAAGAATATTTCGATTTGGCTCTTTCCCAAAAACTACAGTACATGCTAGCATAACTTGGTGTGATTATAGTACCTTACTGACAATATAACGACAAATAATAAACAAAATATTAAATTGGGCTAAGGGTCTCGAACTGAATGAAATAAAATATCGTTTCGTTATCAACCCTTGTATGTCGCCACTGCTGGGGCACGGGTCTCTTCCTGCATGGCAGAAGGTTAAGCCATACTCCACCACGGGAGCCAAGTCCGGGTTGGTAACATATATTTTTATTAAATCCTACTAATATTTTGTGAAAGTTTATGAAGATGTTTGTTACTCAACCACATGGAAGACTTGATATCCCGGTAATGCCTTCCCGTGAGATAGTGTTTGATTGTTACAGTAACCTTTTTTTCAGGCCAAACATATTTATTTATTGCGATGCCAATGGTAACAAGAATCGAATAAACAGATTCTGTAACGGATTTACTACGGAACCCTCCGTTCGCGAGTACCACTCACAGTTGTTCAAAAAATGTGTAAATACCTACACTTTGTGCCAAAAGGGCTACTATAGTATAAAGGATTATTTAGATGACAATAATGCCTGGAATTAAAGCCAGTACAATGCATAAGTTCTATGTTTTCAAATAATTATGTAAACTCTGTTAATAAAGGACTTTGAAAAGACTTTGGAGGACTTTGAAGTTTGGAGTTTTTTTTTATCCATTTTTTCTCCTAAATGGTATAGGCCTTGTTAGCCATCAGCGCAAGTACCAAAACCAAGTAACTGACACGGTTGCTGTTTAAATCATCTTTCGTAGATGTCAAAGGCCACTGATGATGATCTAGATTTTGAAATGGGCACCTAGTTTGAATTGTAACGTTCATTAAGCCGCAGCTTCTGCGCTACTTTGAAGAAAATCTTTTCATTTCGTATTGTAAAGAGGTTCGAAATTTCACTGATGCCGGTAAGTCGCCCATTAGCTCAGTTGGTAGAGCGCTGGCACGGCAAGCCAGAGGTCGCGGGTTCGAGTCCCGACATGGGTGGAATATTTAGTCTCTAAATAGGTTTTTAAAATTGTCCTTAGCACGGGATAGTGCATTAAAAAGAATATATACATAATTCCGTTTCAGTTCACATCTAGACCGCTCGGCCAACCGGTGCCATTAATTGAGTTCCCTTGAACAAAAGTTTATTAAGGCTATGAAACTATGCAACGCACCCACGCACATATGTGGGTATTTGTAGAAAAGTCGTGAGGGCGGGGAAGGTGGGAGGGGGCACATACTCCGCCACTGTTAAACTAATTATTGCGTGGGGGCAGGGGGAGATTTTAGGGAGTTTGGAAGGTTCCAAAGATTTTTCTACTCGCGCGAAGATGTACGTACGTCGTACTTCAGCGCCGTTTCGAATAGAAACAGCAAACGTAGAAATAGTATCGTTGGCCCACGCACGATATCAACCCTTGCATGTCCCCACTGAAGCGCTTGTGCCCTAGTCGAACCGAGTGATTGAAAGCAACAACAGGCGCGGTCAGGTACAGGATGGGTGAGCGTCCCGTGACTACCGCTAGTGGCATTTTTCCGAGCGCTTCCGTGCTTCGCAAGGCACGTTAAGCCGTTGGTGCCGGCTGTCATATAATGGCAGTCGTTAAGCCATGTCAGAGGCCTTATGGGCGGCTTGATAACTTCTGACAGTAAGGCCCGCCACTGTCTTACAATCCTCCACCAACCCGGACTCGGCCCCCATGGTGGAGTATGGCCTACCCTTCCTGCGATGCAGGAAGAGACCCGTGCCCCAGCAGTGAGGACATACAAGGGTTGATAACGAACTAAGTAAATACTTAAGTAACGTAAGTACTCAGTTTACCTAATCTTCGATTAAGGCGCTAGGCTACTTTTAACTTTGGAAAAATACGTATCAAAATTTCATCGCGAACGTGGTTTGCGGAGCGCGGAAGCGCTCGGAAAAATGCCACTATCGGTGGTCACGGGACGGTCACCCATCCTGCACCTGACCGCGCCTGTTGTTGGCCACGAGCGCTTCCTTAGTGGAAGTATTTACTTAGTGAAATTCTCAATTCAGAAACCGGGCTTGTGTCATTCCAATCTAAGTGAGACTCAAGTTCCCAATTCTGATTAACGTAATTAAAAAATCGCCTTTACATCCCACTACATCCCGACCACATTTCCGAATGTCATATTTTAGGACGGAGTGGATTCCTAGAGTGATTTGGTCGATGCCCTCCACCCAATTTCCTATTCCTTCGTCATCGTGCTTTGTTGTCTGACGGTACAGTAGCCGGCATGTCGATTGAGTGGCGTTACTTTCGATTTTGCAACCAAATATCGTTCGTTATCAACCCTTGTATGTTCCCACTGCTGGGGCACGGGTCTCTTCCTGCATGGCAGGAAGGTTAGCCCATACTCCACCACGGGGGGCCAAGTCCGGGTTGATAGAGGATTGGAAGACAGTGGCGGGCCTTAATGTCAGAAGTTTTCAAGCCGCCCATAAAGTCTCTGACATGGCTTAACGACTGCCATTATATGACAGCCGGCACCAACGGTTTAACGTGCCTTGCGAAGCACGGAAGCGCTCGGTAATCATGGGATGAAAAATGCCACTAGCGGTTGTCATGGGACGCTTGCCCATCCTGTACCTGACCGCGCCTGTTGTTTCTTAACCAAGTGATTGATTCTAAGCACTCGGTTCGCCTACGAGCGCTTCCAAACCAAATATAGTTAAAATAAAATTGGTTTGCCGTTGCATGATTGTAGGACTTCAATGGATTACAATCGGACTACTGTGGTCGTGGGTTCGATTCCCACCAGTGACCGCAGTGTTTGTCCAAATGGTCTTAGTCTGGGTGTATTTCCATGATCGTGATGAACTTGCCTGGTGCATAGCTCAGGGTATCTTAGTTCGAGACTAGCGCCTTGATTATTACGCCTTTTATCGTATCTGTGTGCGAACACGGAATGTTTACTTAGCTCTGACGTATAGAAATATAACATATTTTAAACTTTCGCGACTTGAACACATAGTGTTAGGTCTTAATAGTGATTTGTGATGGCTGATTGAGAGTAGTTTGAAACCTCATCAGCCGAAGATGCGAACGGGTGCCAGCCATCAGTCTTCTCGTGACCACGATGACTGTAACGTCGTCGAAACGTCGAGGTAAATTAGCAATAAATTACTACGCGATTAAGCCCCGAAAATATTCTATGTCTAGAGATATAACATAACATTTATATACAGACAGATACCTACATTGCTTCTGGCTCCACACTAGGATACCCTGCGTCGTGGGACCTAGAAGCAGCGACGTCACAAACATGTAAACATCCAAGACCTATATAAACCAAGATATGTACGTAATATGTATCACAACAGTGGATATCGCATATCAGTGGATATCTGAGACGAGACCGTGATCGTTATCGTTATCAACTCTTGTATGTCCCCACTGATGGGGCACGGGTCTCTTCCTGCATCGCAGGAAGGTTAGGCTATACTCCACCACGGGGGCCAAGTCCGGGTTGGTAGAGGATTGTAAGACAGTGGCGGGCCTTACTGTCAGAAGTTATCAAGCCGCCCATAAGGCCTCTGACATGGCTTAACGACTGCCATTATATGACAGCCGGCACCAACGGTTTAACGTGCCTTGCGAAGCACGGAAGCGCTTGGAAAAATGCCACTAGCGGTAGTCACGGGACGCTCACCCATCCTGTACCTGACCGCGCCTGTTGTTGCTTAACCAAGTGATTGATTCCAATCACTCGGTTCGCCTAGGCCACGAGCGCGTGACCGTGATATTGAGCCACAATTGTACGACAAAGTAAAGTAGATATTTTCTTTGCACACAATAATAATAATATTGGCCTTTTTTGCATCTACTTAATGAGATGATTTATACAGCGTCCAGTGGCACATTCACTCACACTAGATGGGTGAAGGGACCACTCCGACGCTGTAGTGCCTGGGTCATGGTTTTATAGATGGTGTAGGCTTGCCCAGCACCTATACCATCCTGACAGCTTAGTCGGCCTAGCCCACAGGAAAGACTAGTCAATACGTGCGGAGCCAACAAAGCCGCGGGTTTCCTCACGATGTTTTCCTTCACCGTTAGCGTGTGGTATTGCGACTGCAAATTCGCAAATGTACGTAACTTTGAAATTAAACAAAGTCATTGGTACATGCCCGCACTCGGGATCGAACCTGGGGCTCTCGCTTGCCAGTCTATGGTTCTACCCACTGAGCTACCACCGCGATTTGCACACAACTCTATACATTAAGAGTTAAGTAATCAAGATCCAGAACAAGTGACTGTGTTGTGTGGAAGCTATTATAGATGCATATTCTTTTTGCGGGAATCCGCATGAGTATCATAATATTCACTAATTCTTGTGAATATTATGTGATGATTCTTGTTTTGTTGTATTTGTTATTGTCAGTACGAGGTTTGTATACGAAAAAAGTAATAAAAAATAAATTAAAAGTAAGTTAATTGCCAAAACTTGTTCGTACAATGGTTATGGTAACACGTGACTACCACACAAGGTCGAGCCTGAATCGTGGCAGTCGGGGAAACGATTGCTGTACTGTTTTACCTTGTACTAATATTACAGGAGCCGGTATAATAAAATATTTCGAATGTTAGGTACGTTACTAACAAACACAATTGGTTTAAAACGGTTAAGACTTACAGGCTAACAAACTAAACCAATGAGTTAATTCATCTTTAGCTTAAATTTAGCTTTAGTAGCTCGATTCTTGATCTATGAATGTTCATTTATATTTTATATAGTGTGAATTTCATGCTGTTTGAGTATGTTAGTGGGTGTGTAAGAGCATGTGCGTGTGTGTGTGTGTAGGTACGTGTGTATGTGTGTGTGCTGTTATAAGTAGTTTCTAGGTTACCGTACCTCAAAAGGAAAACACGGAACCGTTATAGGATCACTTTGTTGTCCCTCAGTGCGTTCTGTCTGTCAATATACTGTATCTCGGGAACGCGTGAGGTGTCGAGTTGAAATTAAAACCATGTACTCAGGTGCTCGTACACAGTTGCTTAAAGCTAGAAAAAAATCTTAATCGAAATTATTTGTAGACTTTTAGTCCGGATCTACTTACGGATGTGAGTACTACAATGTGTTGTGCTTACGAAAGTTTTAGTTTGAAATTATTTATTTGAATATTTAATAATTGAAACAGACGGCCTCCGTGGCGCAGTGGTTTGGCATGCTGTGTGTAAAACGAAAGGTCTCGGGTTCGATCACCGGCTGGGTCAAACTAGGAAACGAACCTTTCTAGTTTGCATCGGGTCTTGGATGTTATCTATGTATTTATTGTATTAAATCTATCGTCGAGTTAGCACCTATAACACAAGTCATTTAGTTGTACTTAATATAGGGCTAACGAGATTTGTGTAATATGTTCATGAATATTTATTTATTAAGTAGTTTCTGGGGTACCGTACCTCAAAAGAAATACACGGAACCATCATAGAATCACTTTGTTGTCCGTCAGTTTGTCTGTCTTTCAATATCCTGTATCTCGGGAACGCGTGAAAGTGTCGAGTTGAAATTAAAAACACGTAGGACTCAAATACTCGTATACTCGTAGTTATATTATGCATATCTATGTACACTCCTTTTTATGTACACAGTGTAAGTATGTATATGTATTTTTCTAATAAAAAATATTTTTATATTATTAATTTATAAAATTTATTTTTCAACTAATCGAAACTCACACAGACGGAACTAAAATTAAATTAAATTAACGTCAATAGCTATATTAAAATTAGCAACTGTAAGCATACATAAATTCTAATATACAGGTCTGGCAATCTAATGCACCTTCTACGACTTGATAAAACCATTGATAAAGCAATTGGTCTCCACGATACAGGTATAACCTAGTGTGGAGACCACAGTAAATTAGATTCGTAGTAAACTCTGCCATAAAAACTGTAACACCTTTTTAATGTACCTTCTGCTTGTATACTCAATGCAACATAACGATATTGCTGTGTTTTTGTGGTTAAAATAAACATTTTGTATTTTGTATTTTTGTATACAGTTGCTTAAAGTTAGAACAAAATCTGTATTGAAATTATGGATTTGATAATTGAATATTTGGAATACTTGTGTTATTTATTACGTACAATTATTGTGATTTGGCATGTTATTAGCAATAAATAAATTCGAATGAATTAAAAACCTATTTAGAGGCTGAAAATTCCACCCATGCCGGGACTCGAACCCGCGACCTCTGGCTAACCGTGCCAGAGGGTTCGAATCCCGGCATGGGTGGAATTTTTAGCCTCTAAATAGGTTTTTAAAATTGTCCATAGCACTGGTTAGTGCATTAAAAAGAATATAATCGAATGAATTGATTTTTTTTATAATAATTATTATTATTAACGTAAAAAATATACGATAATTTATGTCACAAAAAACGACACTCAAGGAATCATATTTTTTGTATTACTTTCCGTTGACCTATAGAACTATGAAATTTGGCTACTGATATCGTCTAATACTAACTATAAATACAGAAAATTTCTAGTGTTAAATTATGATTGAATTACAAATGTACAGTCTGTTCCTTATCTATTTATAGTATGTAAGCATATACAAATTTGTACGGAACCCTCGGTGGGCGAGTCTGACTCGCACTGTCCGGGTATCCGGGTTTTTTCAAAGCGTTCACCAACCAAAACGGTGCGAGGAAGATTATCAAAATGTAAAAACACTAGTTACACACTGTTTGTTATCGAACTCTTCCGAAACGGCTTTTCTGATTTTAATGAATTGTTTTGTGTGTATTTTAGTAGGTCTGAGAATAGGCCTTAGGCTAATTAATATGGCAAAACAATGTTTGGACTAAACAAAACATGGAGCCCTGTGTAGCTTGGTGATATCTCTTTACGCACGAATTTTATTTGTCAGACCTCTAGTTACTTGTGCGTCATGCGTCATACGAGAAACTGGGTGATAAATCTTGTATGATGCATAATTATGGAGACGCTGACTCACCAGCCTTCATAATCAGTACACCTCGGCCCACTGCTGGGTATATAGGCCTTTATCATCATCCCAATATGGATATATTGGGATGATGATGAAAGGCCTATATACCCAGCAGTGGGCAGAGGTGGGCAGAGGCCCGTGCCCTTCGGTGAGGATTCACCGAAGGGCACGGGCCTCTTCCCTGAGGAATAATAGGCCATACTCCACCTCGAGGCCAAGTCCATATTGGTGGAGGCTTGCAAGACTAGTTGCTAGTCTTACTGTCAGAAGTTTTCAAGCCGCCCTAAGGCCTCTGACTTGGCTTAACGACAGCTATCAACGGCAGGGTGCTTAACGTGCCTTGCGAAGCATGGAACCGCTCGGAAAAATGCCACCAGCGTTAGTCATAGACGGTCACCCATCCATCCACTGAAGTCGCCGTATATTACGTAACCTTCGTGATCGTTTAAGATCACTCAGGCAGCCGGGACGACGTCGTTGATATTGCAAAATGTCACATGTCAAAAGAAATAACATAACATTTACATACAGGCACATACATTGCTTCTGGCCCCACACTAGGATACCCTGTGTCCAAATAAAGTGTGATACAAATGGTTTTCCAATCAATCCTTACCTAATAAGGCTGAGGTTACATTCAAAATCAACGCATTGCAAATGCAAATGTGAATATTGACACATACTTAAACTGTTAAGATGTTTAGCATAGATTTTTTCACTAATTTTCTGCCACAAAATTTGATTATTTACGTATGTATATAAATATTCGATAAGCACCAACTACCCGTCTCAATTTCTCCTTCAGCAATCTTTCCGATTTAAGGTTGCCTGGAAGAAATTGCTATCAGCAATAAGGCCGCCAATTGCACCTCTTCTTTTGTAACTGTTGTCTCTGTAATTATTTTCTGGTGTGTACAATAAAGAATATTCTTATCTTATCTTATTTTTATGCTCGTGGTATATTATGCCAGCCACTGCATAGTTGCTGTACAAAACACTTCAGTATTAAAACTTTTTCTGTACGGATTTATGCTCGTTTATTACATTTTTACAATTTTCCAACGTTTCGGCACTTTTACAGGTGCCGTGGTCCCGGATGAATGTAATAAACGAGCATAAATCCGTATAGAAAAAGTTTTAATTATGTCTAGTGCTCGTGTTAACCTTAGAAAATACTATACTTCAATATTGTTGACGGAAAATATTTTATAGGTAACCACCACCGTATTTAGTTACACACTAATGGGCCTAATTATGACTATTAATTAGGTAAACTTCCCCCTTTTAGCCAACGTTGCAGTTACTGTGGTCACGGGTAGAATGAAGCGAAAACAAAATCGCGAAATCATTAGGTATGAATATCGCAAATCATTGTTCGGTATTCTACCGCCCGACAACGATCTGGCTCAAATATTTTATTTAAATTATAAAATAGATATAGGTTTAAAACCTATTTAGAGGCTAAAAAATCCACCCATGCCGGGATTCGAACCCGCGACCTCGGGCTATCCGTGCCAGCGCTCTTTCCAACTCAGCTAATGGACGACTCACCGGCATCAGTGAAATTTCGAACCTCTTTACAATATTTTCTGTATTACGTACATGCAGCGACATCTGGCTGCAGTAATTTGCATCACTTGCAGCCCCGAGTACCTACTTTGCAGTTAGGTTTTACGTCGGAATGATATCGCTGTACCCACATGATTATATTATTTTATGCCACACCTGGCAATAAAGTGGTTTTTTCCGCACCCTGCGCGTACGGAAAAAGCCGCTTTCTGGCCAAGTGTAGACATAACAAGATGTACACAACACGGGAGGTAATAAAGAAAGCTCTTGATCGCATATTTACGTCCCTCGCTTTCAGCTCGGGCCACAAACTTCTGCGATCTCGGCCTTTCTTTGTATTACCACCCTAGTTGTGTAATAGTAGATTATGCATTAAGGGAATAAAACCATGTATTACGTCATGGGCGGTATATTGAACCCTGAGCGGAGCGAAGGACTCCGAGTTAACTCCCGAGCGCAGCGAGGGAGTTAAATTTTAACTCCTGAGCGAAGCGAGGGAGTTATGTAGAGTCCTGAGTGAAGCCAGGGGTTCATACCGCCCGAGACTAAGACATGTTTTATACCAGAGGTGAATACTCTACTTTTCACACCATCTGGGAGACAATAAATTTTTTCTTTTTTTTATTGGTGTTTCGCGCGGTCACACGACACAGTAGTTCAGAAAAATCACTTTATTCCCTAGGGAAATTCTTCATTATTATTGCCCTCGAGAGACAAGGCTATGCTTTACGATGATATTTGACGGTACGTAATAAGGCATTGTCGAGCAGGAGGTGTGAAAAATAGTTTTATGCCACACCTGGCAATAAATGTTTTTTTCCGCACGCTGCGCGTACGGAAAAAGCCGCTTTCTGGCCAAGTGTAGACATAAAAAGATGTACACAACACGGGAGGTAATAAAGAAAACTCTCGATCGCATATTTACGTTCTGCGATCTCGGCCTTCTGCGATCTTCTGCGATCTCGGCCTTTCTTTGTATTACCACCCTAGTTGTGTAATGTACTATTACGCATGCGTCACAGTTACGCACGGACCAAGGGACACGCGTGGTATAATATGCGACAAACAACTTGAACGTAAATTCGCGCAGTCGGTCCGGTCGGGACGAGTTTGTGACGTACACTTCAGGGGTACGTCCACTCGGATCACAGTCGCAACGGATCACATCAAGCCAAGCAAAATATTCCACTCGGATCATATGACCCGAATCCGATCCGATCCGTTGCGACTGTGATCCGTGTGACGACCTCTGTGGCGTAGCGGTAACGCATCTGCCTACCATGCAAAAGGTTCCGGGTTTGAGTCCCGGCTGGGAACAAAAAAACCCCAGGTCTTGGATGTTTACATGTTTGTGAAGTCGTTGTTTCTGGTTCCCACGACACAGGGTATTCTAGTGTGGGGCCAGAAGCAATGTATGTGCTTGTATGTAAATGTAATATAATGTAACGTAACGTAACGTAACGTAACGTAACGTAACGTAATGTAACGTAACGTAACGTAACGTAACGTAGCGTAACGTAATATAATGTTCCCCACTTCAAAGGGTCCCTCAAGGAGTGATTCCTATAAAATTTTCCACAGGTCCACACATATGTCCATATAAATACTACAGCAGTAAATGACGTACAGTACTACACATCATAAAAGTCCCTTTGGGAATCTACGTTCGCGCAGACTAGGAAGAAGTGTAACGAAAGTACCCGAAACTCTAAGTACATTCAACATGATCTTTAACCGATACGGTTAAGGTGCAGAATTGATTGCCGCAGTAGCGCTACCTATTTCGCTCACGCTAATATTGCCAAACTAATAGTCACCTGCATCGATGACGTTGAATCAACCAATAGCAACAAAGGCGCGCGGCCTGCCATAAAATGAAACTATCTGATTGGTCGATCAACTTGCCGCACATCCAAAATTTGGTCATCTGCGCAGGTACATCCGCGATACTTATTTCTTGTGTAGCACTGTACCTATGCATGGAACGCCATCTCCATCGACACCGTGTTGGTATGTTTCATACATTTATACCTATACTCCTAGAAATACAAGGAAAACTGAGCGATTTATATGACTCAATTGAGTCACATAAACCACTAACAGAGACAATAAATTGGGCAGCCTAGTTGGTATTTCGGACATTAGTCAGTGGTCACCGCGCCGGGACAGAAGTGGGCGAAGATGGCGTCAAAAGTTGTATTTTTTGCAGCGTTGGCAAGTCTGTACTTGGCTGAGAGTGCATTAATACTGCATGGTAAAGTTCACGCCGCCGATCAGCTTTGCTTTTGCCGCTCCAGGGATCATAAAGAGGTGAGACTTTTGCAATGTCATCTGACAGTATATTAAATCTATCGTCGAGTTAGCACCTGTAACACAAGTCATTTGCTAGTACTTAGTATGGGGTTAGCGAGATCTGTATAATAAGACCATGATTTTTTTTTATATTTCTGTATTTTTAGTGCCTTAGTGTATAAAAGTCGGTTTTTATTTTTTATTTGAAAATTTTTGGACTTGCATGCTTTAGGTCCTACGACCTTTTTGACTTGTATTTCTATGAAACATGCTCCAAGCCCAAACCTCACCATTAGGCGTGATGGGGAAAGCCTTGCCTCCAGCGCCTTGATTATGTAACGTTTCACGTACACATAGGTGTGCGAAAACGGAATGTTATCATAGCTCTGCTGTGTAGATATGAGACGTATATATCACACGTAGTAGATATCGCATTTCAGCGGATATCTGATACGTGGCAGTGGTATTGAAATGAAATGAAATGTTTTTGTTTCAGACCGAGATCCATATACATTTACATAACATTTACGTAATTAAGATACAAAATTTTGTTTTTGTACTTTTATGAATGTGTGTGGAAGTGTAAATAAATAATTTATCATATCATATCAAAATAATACATGTCACAGATTGATTCACAAAATTAATAGTAATATCCGTAATAGTTAATCAAATTATATATTAAAAATTCAATTATAGTGTTATTACCAGTAACAATGTCAATAAATTTATAAAAGTAATAATAAAAGTAATAATTATATTTAACTTCATCTGGAATATTAAAAATTTAATCTCGTGAAATTTGAAGAAAATATGAAATTTTATGAACCTTGAAATTAATTCGTTAGTAGGTACAACAATTTTGTAGTAACGAAAAGTGAAATATCTACTGCACTTTGTCGTACACAAAGTGCAGTGGATATTTCGTTTTTGCACACAGATGTATACGTGAATAATTACATAATCAAGGCGCTGGAGGCAAGCCTTTCCCCATCACGCCCAATGGTGAGGTTTGGGCCTGGAGCATGTTTCATAGAAATACAAGTCAAAAAGTCGTCGGACCTAAAGCATGCAAGTCCAAAAATTTTCAAATAAAAAATAAAAACCGACTTCTATACACTAAGGCACTAAAAACACAGAAATATTTTAAAAAATCATGGACTTAATATACAGTTATCGCTAACCCCATACTAAGTACTACCAAATGACTTGTGTTACAGGTGCTAACTCGATAGATTTAATACAATAAATACATAGATAACAGTATTTTCTAAGTTTAACACGAGCACTAAACATAATAAAAACTGTTTCTACACGGATTTTACTCGTTTATTTTACATTTTTACAATTTTCCGACGTTTCGGTACTTTTTCAAGTGCCGTGGTCTCGGAAGACTGGGGTGACAGGCGTCTTTTTAAAAGTTAGTTTACTACCCTCGGCGAAAAATACATATTTTTCATTCAAGACCCGAGAAGTTCGTTTCCTAGTTTGACCCGGCCGGGGATCGAATTGATCGGGAATCGATCGGGGATTGAGCCCTTCGGTTTTACAGTCAACGATAATGATGTGTTTTTGTAGTTAAAATAAACATATTGTATTTTTTTTATTCTTTAATTAGCTGTGCTCGCGGTGTTACCCCCGGTTTCCGATGAGAATAAGTTATTTTCCCGCAGTAAAACGTAGCCTGTGTGTTAATTCAGGGGCGAATAGGTATAATGGGCCAAGTCCGGGTGGACGCACCCGGACTTGGCCCCCGTGGTGGAGTATGGTCTAACCTTCCTGCGATGCAGGGAGAGACCCGTGCCCCAGCAATGGGGACATACAAAGGTTGATATCGAATGCAGATGTATAATATTAATTGTACCGAGTGATTGGAATCAGTGATTGATTCCAATCACTCGGTTCTACTAGGCCACGGGCGCTTTACACTTGGTCAGCAAAAATGATTGATCGATTAATTGGTTTCAGGTGGCAGACACAAAAAATTACCTGGTGGGACTGTTTCACACGTCACTATCGAGCAATAACTACAAAGACCATGGGATACTGAAGAAGTGCTCTGAATGTCCAGTCTATAATACGATGGTCCCTCCTGAGGGCAGCGAGGATTATGAGGAATACGACGAGGAATATGATGTAGAGGAAAATTCTAATGACGATAAAAATAATGAACGGCGACTGTTAATGTGGTGACGTAAAGTGGATACTTTAGCTGACCAGCATGATAAAAGTATAATTCATAGTTTATTATGAGAATTCGTTGTTCATTGAGTAGCTGAAATGTCTTACTTATTGATCAGTATGTTAATTGGTCATAACATAACATTTCAAGTTTCAAGTTTCGAGTCTTTATTTGTCAGCATTTAACAGCACATACATTACTTCTGGCCCCTCAGTAGGATACCCTGTGTCGCGGGAACCAGAAACAACGACGTCACAAACATGTAAACATCCAAGACCCGGGGGTGTTTTTTTGTTCCCAGCCGGGATTCGAACCTGGGACCTCTTGCATGGTAGGTAGATGCGCTACCGCTACGCCACGGAGGTCGTCGATGTACACAGATTTTTCACAGTAATCCGTGGATTGTAGTTTTAAGTAAGGGTTTTAAGTAATTAAGTAAGGGGCTAGTCGATGCTAAATAGCGGCACCAATGGAAAACAAATCATTGGAAAACAAAGACTTGTTTTATTTAAAAAAAAAAAAAATTATTTATTCAGACAACTCAGGTGCAATAGTATCAGTAAAACAGTTGTTTAAAATCTATGTTACCACACATCTAATCCGTTATTCAATTTATTTTTCACTCGTTTATTACATTTTGTAAAAAATGTAATAAACGAGTGAAATCCGTATAAAAACAGTTTTAATTATGTCTAGTGCTCGTGTTAACCTTAGAAAATACTACACTTTAAGTACACTTAAAATTCGATTAATAAATAAAAAACAAAAACATAAAATTTATAGTACGTCGTTTTCAAAATGTACCACTACTCATTACTCTTAGCAATTGTGATAAGCATTATACGATTTTATTTTTAAAATTTAAGTGCATTAAAAGCATCAATAAAAAAAATAATTAGTATTTTAAGAACCCACAGTCCAGAACTTAATTGATTTCCGCTAAAATCGGTCGCTTTTGACAAAAATGTTTTTGTATCCTAGATTTTTGGAACTAGCTTCTTTTCTGTAGGTTTTAAAAAGAGCTTATATATACACATACATAACCTCACGCCTGTATCCCAGAGGTGTAGGCAGAGACCAGGGACTGCCACTCGCCTCGATCCTGACAGAACAACTTCGCTTCATTAACGTTCATAAGTCGTTGCATGCACGCATGCCGGTTCCGTTTACTTTTCATCTTCCCCTTTGCTAAAACATCCCCTATTTGGTCGATGTATGTCCGCCTGGGACGTCCCTTACCAGCTCTTCCACTCACATTCGCAATATATATATTTGTTTCGTCAATCTTTCTTCCTTCATCCTCTCCACATGTCCAAACCAACGCAACATTCTTTTCTCAATTCCAGTCACTATATCTTCTTTCAGTCCACAACGTTCTCTAATCAGACTATTGCGTATCCTGTCATTCAAAGTAACACTACACATACTTCTCAAGGACCTCATTTCTACTGGGACTTTCTAAGGGACGTCCCTTACCACCCCTTCCACTCAAATTCACAATATATATTTGCGAATAGAGGTACTATTACCTCGGGCACTGACTGAAAATCAGCGCTGAGGGCTCACTCTCTCAGCACAACGCTGAGTCAACTGCCTTTTGTGGCAATTTAGACACACCACAGGCGAAACCTATGTCTTTTTGTTTGTTTCGTTTATTGTATATTTCGTTTATTTCTGTTATGCTCATAATATTATGTTAATTTATCTGGTTTTTGTTTCTGTAATGTGTCTTGTTGGTATAATAAATGTCTTTCTTTCTTTACTAAGTATATTTATTCAAATTGATGATGTTAATTTTTATACGAAGATACAAAAGAAGATGTGAGGGATTTTTGGGGTGTCCTGCTTTGGAGAGGCGCTTTTTGACAGATAGAGCGATGGAAATCACGACTATTTATTAGGTGCAACGTATAATAACAATATTGGCCTTTTTGCATCTACTTAATGAAATTATTGATACAGCGTCCATGGTATCTTCACTCACACTAGATGGGTGACGGGACCACTCCGACGCTGTAGTGCCTGGGACATGGTTTTATAGATGGTGTAAGCTTGCCCAGCACCTATACCACCCTGACAGCTTAGTCGGCCTAGCCCACAGGAAAGACTAGTCAATACGTGCGGTGCCAACCAAGCCGCGGGTTTCCTCACGATGTATAAGGCAACGTACCTTATAATGAGTATCGAAAATCATTAAAAAATACTAAAGCAATGGTATGTGTCAATATAAGCTCAGTGATAAACGTTGGCGAATGAAGAAGCGGCTGAACAAAATTGTAATCATAATTTTGTTATGTTATAAGTTGTATAACATAACATATACTACTTATATAATAATGTTAAACATCTTGTTGTTCTAAAGAAAGTTGTAAAAGAAGGATTAAAGTTGATTGAAAAATATTGTGTGTTGCTTTTTGCGTGCATATTTAACTGCCGAAGCGCTCGTGGCCTAGCGGAACCGAGTGGAATCAATCACTTGGGTTAAGCAACAACAGGCGCGGTCAGGAACTGGATGTGTGACCGTCCCGTGACTACCGCTAGTGGCATTTTTTCCGAGCGGGCAGTGCCGGCTGTCATGTAAAGGCAGTCGTTAAGCCATGTCAGAGGCCTTATGGGCGGCTTGTTAACTTCTGACAGTAAGGCCCGCCACTGTCTTACAATCCTCCACCAACCCGGACTTGGCCCCCGTGGTGGAGTATGACCTAACCTTCCTGCGATGCAGAAAAAGACCCGTGCCCCAGCAGTAGGGACATACAAGGGTTGATATCGAATAATGTTAAACATCTTGTTGTTCTAAAGAAAGTTGTAAAAGAAGAATTAAAGTTAATTGAAAAATATTGTGTGTCGCTTTTTGCATGCATATTTAACGGCCTCGGTGGTCTCGCCGTTAAGGCGCTTGGCTACCAAGGCAAAGGTCGTGGGCTCGAATCCCACTGGGGGCCGCTGTACATTTGTACAAGTGGCCTCAGTCTGGGTGTCTTTCCATGTTTGTGATGTCCTTGCCTGGTTACTATAGCACATGGTATCCTAGTTTGGTACCAGGACTGTGTGTGAGGAGTTTATTATTATTACATTATTTGATTACTCGACTGAAGCAGAACCATCTCTTCTGAGGCGAGGTTGTCATTTTAATAATAAAGTTAAAGTTTTTCTAAGGTTAACACGAGCACTAGACATAATAAAAACTGTTTTTATACGGATTTTACTCGTTTATTTTACATTTTTACAATTTTCCGACGTTTCGGCACTTTTTCAGGTGCCGTGGTCTCGGAAGTGGTCTTCCGAGACCACTGTTATATAAATAAACGCGTAAAATCTTCTTATAATAAAGTTAAACGATAAAATTATGCAATACATAATTTGAAATAGAATCATATTTTTTTAATTAAAATAATCATTTTTATTTTTATGATTGTAGTATTATTTTTTTGTCTTATTTTATCACTTTAGTCAGAAATTTGTATTTTTTCCAATAAGTTTACATGCACAGGACAACAGGGTTCTAAAGCATGGTCATCAGCATGCCACCTTAAATTGCCAGTAGGTACCAACTTTCGAATGAACAGTCAACAGCACGTCAACCTTGCCTTACTTAGTTGCGTTACGGCTGACTTTGCAACTGATGTACTGTCGCCTGTACTGTGGACCAGTGTTCCGAAAAGTGGACATTTCAGACGAACTCCTCAATCTAATATCGATCGATATCAACCCTTGTGTTTCCCCACTGCTGGGGCACGGGTCTCTTCCTGCATCGCAGGAAGGTTTGGCCGTACTCCACCACGGTGACCAAGTCCGGGTGGGTACAGGGCATGAACGTTTTACCCAATCCTTGGTAGAGGGTTGTAAGACAATGGCGTATCCTAGTTTAGGACCAGGGCAAGTGATTGCGTTGGGTGAAGTTATTACTATTATAATATAACCTATTGGACAAACTTGCCTAGTGCCGTATTGACCCTTAGCGGTGTTTGCTATGGACGGTCTAAATTTTCATTTCGCTACCTTGCCTCAAAATACGCTGGCCTCACATTCAGGTCACGGGTGCGAATCCTGGCAATGTACTTTGACGCTGATTTATAAGTTACGTTCATGAGTGAATTTGTAGCAGCATTGTCGCTCGTGAATATGAAGGAAGACATCGTGAGGGAACCCGAGGTACGTAATACAGAGAGTATTGTAAAGAGGTTCGGTTCGACTTTAGCCTCTAACTAGGTTTTTAAATTTGTTCCTTAGCACGGGTTAGTGCATTAAAAATAAAAATAGTATAATCATGTGGGTACAGTGATATCGTTCCGATGTTAAAACCTAACTGCAAAGTAGGTAGTCGGGGCTGTAAGTAATGCAATTTGCTTAAGTCAGATGTCGCTGCCTGTACGTAATATAGAGAATAGTGTAAAGAGGTTCGAAATTTCACTGATGCCGTGAGTCGCCCATTGGCTCAATTGGTAGAGCGCTGGCACGGATAGCCAGAGGTTGCGGGTTCGAATCCCGGCATGGGTGGAATTTTCAGCCTCGAAATAGGTTTTTAAAAACCCGAGAGTCTGAGATGTTGGCGTACCTTAACGCTTGAAGTCACCAATCTGCTAATTAGTATTACGATTAAGCTCATACTCTCTTCCTGAGAGAAAGACTGTGCCCTACTGATAGTACAATGACTTGATTCACCCGATTAGTGGCGCTAGACTGTCAGAATTCGATAATTAATGCACTGGACAGTCGCGAATTTTGACTGCCCGCACTACCAATGCTCCAGTGGGGTCGTAGGCTGCTTATTTTTAGGCTATCTGTAAAAAATATAGCGTAGTATTCGCATTCAAGATCCAAAACTGCTCGCGAACCGGGAAGGAAAACTTGGTGAGCAAACCTGAGTGACTTAGGTGAACACCAAAGCGCATGAAACTGGCAATCGAGTGGACACGAGTGGCGATCAACCCCATAATCACTCTGAGAGAAAGCCTGGCCCTCCAGTGCGACGTGTCTAGGCTGCATTATTAGCCACAGCACGCCCATCGCCATTCTTCGCCACCAAACTTGAGTAATAACCAAAGTAACAGCTCACAAGGCGGCGGCCACACGTCATAGCGGTCCGCACCCTCGATAAATGAAATTTAACGGAATGAGGGAAAAAAATCAATACCGCCACTAGTCAGTGGGTATCCGACTATCCCAGTCCACTATCGGCTAGCTGGCCCCTAATTTACTGGCACCGATAAAAACAATCCCGCGCCTGTGTGCGTCCCACAGACACGCCGCACACACTGGCGCACAATGACAGCTATCGTAATGACTTCTACAATATTCATAATAGTGGACGCGCCCTTACGTAAGAGCGGTGCATCAATAATTCGGCGGCAGAAACGATCCAATTGATTTTTATGTCATTTCCGGAAAATGTGACGTTCAGTAAAATGGCGTCAAGAAATTTAATGATTCTACGCGCGATAAAAACTTCATTATAGTTTTGTAGGGCTATTATGACTGTCGAGTCGCACGTTTTGTCGCTCTAAAATGTCAAAGTTTGACAATAATAAATAATGTAGTGGAAACTTGCTACTTTTGAGATTTGACCGCGCTAAAAAGCGTACGCGAGTGACGGTACCGCAACAATTTTTTGAAAAAAAAATTATTCTTTACTGCGTGAAAAATTGGAAAAACTTACGGGTAAAGCAGACGTCAAATGTTCTGAAAATTGAGCATCCTAGAACGCGCCGGACACCGCTGCGAGGTCGATGAACTCTGCGCCGGCAACACTGACCGCCATTTTTCAGTCCAAACGTCAAATTTCAAATTTTAAACCGCGAACAGCCGTTGGAGAAGTTGCTCCAGTTTCGTCGCGAATTTTCGTCCCGTCAGAGTTAGTTTTGTCGCTCCGGCGCTTGTAATTTTACTCCTATCTATAAAACACTTTGTTGTATAAAACGGTATAAAAATATTAAAATTATTACCCCGGTAGGAAAACTTGTAAATGAAAACGAAATATAAATATATAATAATAATAAAAACGTTCAAGCCGCTCTGTGCTCGAGCGCCTACTGACTTAAAATTTTTGGGTATAAAAACATGCTACAATAGCCTCCCCCGCGATCCGCCGGTCTTGATACTTGCGCACAAGGAAGTCGGTCTGCTTACTTTCCGGTCGCTGAAGGAGCAAAATCTTGGTTAGGCCTGTATCACCTAGTTTAACTTGTAACGCTCATTAAGCCTCAGTTTCTATGCTATTGGATAAAACCTTTTTGATTTGATTCGATAACCTGGGGACTTTAAGATCGTCAATTGTGTTGTATACTTTATAACGCACAATAATCGTCACTATGTCGTAAGATGGTGTTTATTACGTGGAAGGAGCACAAACTCATGCTTGTATCCCGAAGATACAGAGTAGGCAGAGTAGTAAAGCAATCAATACGGTATTTGACACTCAAATGAGCTACTTTTAAAACGGATTTTGTATGAACATACTGATACCTGTGTTGTTTTAAATGTTTAACCACTTGTTTACGTTCCGTTGTTTAAACAAATTTAATAAATACATGTAAATGTAACAGTACAGTCGACCGAACATTACCCTTTACACGCGTGTACTCTAGTCAGATACCTCAAGGGCCACTTTGCAACCAAAGTGTTGACCTGTTGTTGACTGTACTGAAATGATGCAAAACCTGAATACCGTATCGATAATAATAATAGCGTACCACTCATAAAGAACAAAAGGTGAAAATGCTCTTTTTTTCTTATATTTTTTGTACGATCATGAAACTTGACGCGCTTAATTTGTAAGAAAATAATAAGTAGGATTTTAAACTTTTGCTCATCAAAAGTGATTAAATTATAGTGCTGAAGAATCTTTTTTCAGGGGGACTTGTAATAAGAATATTCTACTCTACTCAATTTTACTCTATTGTTTGTTATTATTGACAGCTGATCTCCTCATTTTTTTATATTTAATTTGATGACTCAAGTAAATGTAGCCCTTATTTACCACTATTTGTCTTAATTTGGTCTTAATTTTTAATGAGGTCCTTGAAACTTTTAGGAAATCTTAGCTCAGCTTTATCATGCTTGGTATTTGGTTTACCTAGTCCATCCAAAATATAAATTGGGGAGTACTTTAAATTTTTGAGTGTATGAAGGTGAATTTTACATGTAGATACGAGTTTTCCAAGCCACGCGGGAAGGAGGAAGAGTATATACCTATTAATTTTCACTTCCTCAAAATTATAGTAACTCTCAAGTATCAAGACCAGACGGTCAACATCGGAAAACGCATGTGTGCGTGCCGATTCAGTGGGGGGTGGGTGGCGTGGGGCGGGGAGCGGCGCGCGGGTGAAATTTTTCGTTTTTCTCCCACTTTTGCGTCCCTTTCTAGTTTTTCCTCTCCCTCATTTTTTCTTCGCCCGCTTTCTTCTTCCTAGTGCCCCACCACATGTGTGCCGCGCAGTATACGTGAAGTTTGCAGATTGAGCGGCTATTTCCGGTTTTGTTGTTGGCCAGTTTTTTTTTTACTTGAGTTTATTATTATGCATTGAATCTGGATTTGAAATACTTTAAAGTGTCCCTGCAGCCCTGATGAGGCAATTTATAATCTGTTTTCGGGTACCATTTTTTACAAGTGAGGGCATAATCGGTGACATTTTAATGCGGAATTGAACAGACAGATAAAAATAATGCCATTATTTATTAATAATTTGTGACAGTTAGGCTCTTGAAAAATATCCAAGTATAGTAGAATAGACACTGAGTTTCATCTTTTTGCTCTGGTTTACCAACTGCATCAATAACGTAAATTTAACTTTCTATCTATACCGTAACTCCGTTTGTACCGTAAATTTAACTTCTCTTCTGTGTCTTTCAAATTGTAGTTATTTGAATAAATTATCTATCTTAATTATAAACCTCCCACAATAATTATGCAATTTTGTATAACAATAATCATGCAATCTTGTAATATTCGAATATAGAGATAATTCTTTCACATGCGTACACTTTGCTACTAAAAGAGGAGATGTCAAAGTTGTGGTCAATGTAATTATTGCCAATGTAATTCAACAACATCAGAAAATGGAAGAACAGAACAGAACGGCAGCAGCGAGCGTTGAAAACAATTTTTTTGACAATATTAGAGAAGAAAATTGAGAAGTACTGACGGCTAACTTCCATTTGAAAAAAGGCATAATAAGATGAAGAGGCACAAAAAGATCTATAGCAATATTTAATCTGACTATTTCGTCTTAGTCTTTATCCGCCTTTATAGGACTTGCACTCTACGGATGTGAATGAGCTGCTTATATGTTCTAATGTGAAAATTATACTAATTAGCTGTGTCCCGCTCTGTTACCCACAGGGAAAATAAATTTGTAATAACAGTAAAAGATATTTTCCTGCAGTAAAACGTAGCCTATGTGTTAATTCATGGTGTCAAATAACTCCGTATCAAATTTTATTAAAATCGCCCCAGCTGTTAACAAACAAGTAACAAACATAAACACTCACAAACTTTCGCCTTTATAATATTATTGTGATGTAATGTGATGTGATATGATTATTCTTATTATTATACGCATGAGCATATTTACTATTTATGTCTTTGTTAAAATAATTGGGGTTTTTCGTTTCTCAATTTAGAGTCATAATAACATTGTGTATCGTGCCTCTTATCCATGTTATTAAGATTATAAGTATCTGTAGGAAATTCTGAGGAATTGGCAAAGTGTACTATAGTGACTCTATTATTGTCATAATATTTTTAGAAAGAAACATGGTTTTGACGTACATTTCTATTATACGTTTGCTGCAAATGTATTAAACTTTAGAAATATTTACTTACGACTTTAGTGCAATCAACAAAAAACTTGTTTACTTACATAACCTCACGCCTGTATCCCACATGGATAGATTGGGACCAAGGACTGCCACTTGCCACGATCCTGACAGATCACCTTCGCTTCATCTTTACTTTACTTTAAATAAAGTAGAAAAAAATTAAAGTAATAAATAATGTGTCGACTCTGCGCGCCGCGCGTTTACTGTGAACCGCGAGCGAGCGCCGCCCGCCCTCTCCGCGGCGCCTTGGCCAGCTACGGGGTGATTGTTTTTCGTTCACTACCACTTATTTTTTGCCGTTTTCTTTTCATTTAACTATTTTACGATGTACGCAATAGTACACATACATACATACATACATAACCTCACGCCTGTATCCCAGAGGGTAGGCAGAGACAAGGACTGCCACTTGCCACGATCCTGACAGATCACGCTCGCTTCATCAACGTTCATAAGTCGTTGCATGCACGCACGCCGGTTCCGTTTACTTTTCACCTCTCCCTTTGCTAAAACATCCCCTATTTGGTCGATGTATGACCGCCAGCCCTTACCAGCCCTTACACTCACATTCGCAATATATATTTGTTTCGTCAATCTTTCTTCCTTCATCCTCTCCACATGTCCAAACCAACGCAACATTCCTGTCTCAATTCTAGTCACTACATCCTCTCTCAGTCCACTACGTACTCTAATCAGACTATCGCGTATCCTGTCATTCAAAGTAAAACTACACATAGTTCTCAAGGACCTCATTTCTACTGCATCAATTCTACTTTCTTGCTTCTTTACGCAATAGTGTGATTAGAAAATTCGGTGTACGGAAAGAGGATAGAGCGGCATGGACTCAGAAAGAAATCTTGGGATAAATAGAGAGGCTCATAGTCTATACCTACATTGCAAAGCTCATGTACATTTTAAAACATAAAACAGTCTACTCATTTTAAAACATAAAATAGTTACCAGAAAATGTATCAAAAAGATTAGATTGCCTTCTGCATGCTACAGCCAGGGTCAACGCCACACAAGGACAATTCTCCACGCTTAATAGAATAGACATGAAACTTTCAATATGCCTACTTTTAAGTTTTATAGCTATACATGATACATGCCATGAACTGATGCTGCATTCAGGATTGTCTCATCATGAGAACATTTTATAACGGTAAGTACCATTCATATGTGCAACCCAACATAACTTTTAACCGTACGTTACCGACAAAAGTGTGTTTTATTTATGTAGTATATTTCATCTTAGTTTCACAACAAGTAATGGGTTGTTCCTTTAATCCCCATTGAAAATCCCCATTGATGGGGATTTGTGAACTTTTTGTTCATAAATCCCCATTGGCGTATCTTAGTATATGATAACACGATAATAAAAAGTCATAGTTACGTAATAAGATAATGCTTTTTCTTCGTACAATATTAGTTGATTTATCTGCTTTGATGATGACCTTCTGTCTTTTCATTGTTTAATATGTTGTATTTTATTTTATTATCATTGTTATAATGTGTTATTTTTAATATGGATTTGGATTTAACTGAAATAAAATATTATTATATTACCACTTAATTTAATTCTGGATTCACTTACTTGCTTTTTTCGCTAGAGTCCGACCAGGTTTCGCTCGGATGAGCAGAGCTTAATCAAGTTTTTTTCTCTTCTCAATTTATTCACCGCACTTTCAATTTTATATGACACAATAAGAGTTATGTCTCATTGGCTACAAGATACAATAAGATAAGAACATTCTTTATTGTATTAAAATAATTACAGACACAACAGTTACAAAAGCAGAGGTACATACAAGTGACAGGAAAGGAAGGATAACAAATTAAAAAGTCCTTTACTGCAAATCCACGTCACATGTGCCTTAACACAACATTTAGAGTCAAACTATGGCAAACACCACAACTCTCAATGCCTAAGACGTCCTTAAAACAAACACCCTGTGCCTCCAGAACAGAACTAGGAAACGAGGGGGGTAAGTACACACACCCCCGCCTCCCCCCCGCAGGGGGAGTACATGGCAAATACGCGAAAGCAATAGGACTTTTAAAAATTCTCCAGAAATATGATTTATGTGTTGACGGGCGGTACTCCTCCTTTTCTTACTTCCCAAGGACGCCCTGATTCGATTTTTAAACCGCCCGGGCTGGCAGTTTTTCTTTTTAAGCAGACGCGAAAAATAAAACGTTGAAAAAAATTCATATTGTTTTTGCTTTTTAAAAAAAACGGGGTCATCGCGAGATTGATAGGCGCGCCGCGCTCCTCGATTCGAATTTTAAATTTTCTCGCGGATGTTTTTTAGCCCGGCCAGTATTTTTCTTTTTCAAGTTTATTGTATTTTTTCAGGCAGTATCTTTTTCGGTAAGCACCGTGGGTTGCTAAGTACGTAGATTTTATAGTAGAACACCATTGAAGGTCGAGTCATATTGTTGTAGGCAAGGAAAACAGTATTCGGAATATTTTAAAGGCTACAGGGTGACTTTGAATTCACTCGACACTTTTTAAGGAGACATCCTAATCATGATTTAGAAACATATAGTGCTAGTTTTCACAAAAATTGAGCGTCTAAGCAAATATTTTTTTTAAGGACGAAAGTAATAAAAATCGAAAAAAAACTATGGTTCGATAGTCTTATGGTCGTGGCAATCTTAATTGTTCTTTCACTTGTTTACACAAATACACATGTCGGACTACAATATACCATTCAAACATTTAACATATCTAATAGAATTTAAAAAACCTATTTAGGGCGACTCATGGGCATGGGTGAAATTTTTAGCCTCTAAATAGGTTTTTTAAATTTGTTCCTTAGCACGGGTTAGTGCATTAAAAAAATAAAAATAGTGTAATCATGTGAGTACAGTGATATCGTTCCGATGTTAAACCTAACTGCAAAGTAGGTAGTCGGGGCTGTAAGTAATGCAATTTGCTTAAGTCAGCTGTCGCTGCCTGTACGTAATACAGAGAATATTGTAAAGCGGTTCGAAATTTCACTGATGCCGTGAGTCGCCCATTGGCTCAATTGGTAGAGCGCTGGTACGGATAGCCAGAGGTTGCGGGTTTGAATCCCGGCATGGGTGAAATTTTTAGCCTCTAAATAGGTTTTTTAAATTTGTTCCTTAGCACGGGTTAGTGCATTAAAAAAAATAAAAATAGTATATCTAATAGAAATCATCTTTTGAACTAAAACTTTCGAAAGTACCTACATTATTAGCTTACGGATTCACTTGACTGTTTGAGGGAAGTATCTGACCAGGTTTCGCTCTGATACGCAGAGTAAGTGATTCTGGAATTAAGTTAATCATCTTTTGACGTTACGAAACTTTCTACAACTTTAAATTTGTATTTACAGTTTCAACCCAAAGGTCAAAAATCACGAATAGTTACAAATAATTACCTACTGTAAACTTTATTACCATTACTGTAAAAAACATCCTGAAAAAAAATCTGACTATTTAAAAATCAAAAGAAAAGTTTTCATTTTTCAAATTAGTTAAAAGATTTCAATAAAAACGGATCGCTTTATTGACCGTCTGACTGTCTGTCTTTCGGCCCCTTATCACGGAAACGCCCGAAGGTCTGTATTTGAAATTAAAACTGTTCACTCAGATCTACAGTTCCTTGAAATTATTATATGAGTCTATAATAACCAGACTTTAATAAACTTTGCATATCATAAGTAGACTTTGGCTTATAAATAGACAACATACAATTACTTACACTAGCGCGTTCTGTAGACCTAACTAGGCAGAACCAAAAAAAGTTAGGTCCTCCTCATAACGCAAAGTATATCTATATTTGAGGATTGACGCTATCGAGTGAATATTCGCCCATCCCTTGTCCATACAAATCACGATTACGTCATTCGAAAACGTAAATTTCGACAGAGAATCAAAATTCACAGGGTACTCCGTTGCTTAGAACGATGAAATTTTATTATTATAATAAAAAAAATGCATAAAAATTTTGCATATAGGCGAGCTTAATGCTACTTAGCATTATGTACCAGCTAACTTAAGTTTTGGAGACAAGATTAGCAGGTAATGCATTTTTAAACAATATAAAATTTACTAATTATATCTACATTAAATATATAATTTGGCGAGTAATCTCGTTTAATAACACAAATAAAGAAAAAATCTAAAAACTGTTGTAATTCTTTTTTTTTTTTTTGTATTCAGTTGTCTTTGTGATTCAAAATTCATACCTACGTTGTCCAGTCCCGTTGACCTAGAGCTATAAAATTCGAAAAAAAATAGGGTCTTAAACTACAAATACAGGAGAAAATCTTAAAATAATATTTGCAATTTTTCAGTTGTTTTTGAAGTCTAGGAAAAAGCTCCGAAAAAACAGAGAGTCTCGATGTAAGTACCTACGTACAAATTCGTACGGAACCCCCCGTGCGCGCGTTCTACTCGCACTTTACCAGATTTGAAGAAGAAAAATAAGAAAAATCTTCTTCTTCTTTGAGCCAACTCTGGATTGACCACTTCCAGAGCTGAGGTAAAACATGGCATAAGCGAAGCCTAGAAGCTCAAAGCTTTGAAGCCTCAGCAGACGTAACCAATTACATTAAGGGCCGTTTTCTCCATAGAACCAAATCTAGATTACGGCAAGCTAAATCCGGTTTTGGACTCCTAATCGAGATTACAATAACAAATTGGATTTCTCCCACACCGTAAACCAAAGTTTAAACTAAAGTCTCTGAACGGCCGATATTGGACGATTAGCTTCTAAAACCAGATTAACAGTCAAATGTCAGATATCAGCTGCCAAAAGACGTTAAAGGTTTACCAAATATTGGTTTTTAAAATCGAAATAAATCTATAAGAGCATGTTTTTCACTATTGGTGAATGTTGGATCTCTTTTTCGTTTTAACATCATCTTTTATGAGAGCCGTTCAAAATTTATTTCGCACAAAACAAACCGCGCCAGAAACAAAATTCAAAATTGCCGAAAAAAGTTTTGAAATTACACAGAATAACCGGAAATATTACAGAATTCTCGACATTTATGACAGCTGCGTTTCAAAATAAAAAAATAAAAAAGTGTTACCACTCTTAGCGTTTTTTGTCTAATCTGTAACAAGAACTAGATTTCGTAAACCAGATCAAAAAGTTACGGGAGAAATCGGAGGGTCATAAATCTATTTTTTTAACATCGTTCAAGCATGCTCCGGATTATGAAATCCAGTTTTGCGCAGCAAACGGAGAAAACGGCCCTAAGTGTCAAGATAATGTATATAGATTTAAAACAAACAAAAAACGAGGATCATAAATAAATACATTGTAGTTCATCATCATCAACCCATTATGTCCCCACCGAGGGGCACGGGTCTCTTCCCTGAGGAAGGTATAGGCCATACTCCACGGGGGCCAAGTCCGGATTGGTGGAGGTTTGCAAGACTAGTGGCTGGTATTACTGTCAGAAGTTTTCAAGTCGCCCTCGACTTGGCATAGTAATTACTAGTACGTAACAGGTAATGGAGAGATAGTTGTTTCATGGCACTATTGGAAGTCTACTAACCAATCGCATTCCAATGGCGTACCCGTGCAACTTAACTCAATGCCTCGCGTCGGGATGACACTGTATTGCTATTGTTTAGTAGACTACGAAATAGCGTTAAATGCTAATATCACTCTATTGAAAGTCGATGCATTATTATTGGACTCTAGGCCCAGTTCTGGCACTAAGATCGTGTGTATACGGCTTAAGGCTGGGTTCTTCGTAACCCTAAAACAGGTGTTTTAAAATATGTTTTAGTCTCTAATGGTTAGTATTTATAATCTGAAAGTATATAGTGGCAGTCCCTGGTTCTGCCTACCCCTCTGGGATACAGGCGTGAGGTTATGTATGTATGTGTAAGTATATAATTATTAGTTGCTATTATTAGACCTATAGGTCCATCCTACGGTCATTATTTTTATGATATGATATAACTTTACTGCGTTAAAAAACGCAAACATTAGCATAAATTAGAACTAAATATGGTTTAGTTCTAATTTATGCTAATGTTTAGGCTAAATTAGTTAAGCTATACTGTGTTTGGGACTATAAAAACTGTGCCAAAGTTATTTAGTATCCATAATAAGTTACTTTTTAATGTAAAAACTAAACTTTAACTTATTTCATAGCCAATATTATCATCACTGAAGATGTTAGTGAAATCGATAACCAAAATTGTATTAATTAAATGTGCATGTTCTGTGCTTTTAAAAATGCCTGCTTTTCCTCCAATTATTCGCTTGAGCAGCGCAATGAGTCCAAATCGTGCGCTCGGAGAACCCGGCCTTAACCGTGAGGGACCGACGGGGCGTTCGGCCGGAATGAAGGTCGAATATAAATCGTGAGGGAATCCGGTTAATGCTAGATTTTGTTCCTGCATGCAAGAGAAGCGCTCGTGGGCTAGTCGAACCGAGTGGTTGGAATCAATCACTTGAGTTGAGCAACAACAGGCGCGGTCAGGTGCAGGATGGGTGACCGTCGCGTGACTACCGCTAGCGGCATTTTTTCCGTGCACTTCCGTGTTTCGCAAGGCACTTTACGCCGTTGGTGCCGGCTGTCATGTACTGGCAGTCGTTAAGGAATACACCTGTGCCCCAGCAGCGGGGACATACAAGGGTTGATATCGATTAAAGTCCTAGGCTGTTCATACTACTTTGTAGGCTGTATGTTCTAAAAATAGTTATCACAGATTTTTGATATAAATTCTTCTTCTTCAGGCTATATTATGTAGTCCACTGCTGGACATAGCCTTTGCCTAATGAGCGCCATAGCGCCCTGTCTTCAGCTTGCCGCATCCACCATTTGCCGGCAGTTTTTCGCAGATCGTCATCAGATATTGAATTTTTGAAAAAACCCTATTTTAAAACAAGTTATGATTTTTATTTCATGGTGGCGCTATAGTTAGTGCCTCTAAGCACCTCAAGGCTTCCCGCTCCACTCTTCAGTATGTACTGAACCTCCTGACACAACTCGGCTATTGTCTTGGACAAAATTTTTCATTTTAAAAACCTATTTTGAGGCTAAAAATTCCACCCATGCCGGGATTCGAACCCGCGACCTCTGGCTATCCGTGCCAGCGCTCTTTCCAACTGACCTAATGGGCGACTCACCGGCATCAGTGAAATTTCGAACCTCTTTACAATACTGTATTACGTGTCGATGCCGGAATTCCAATACTGCGGGTTCGAATCCCGGCATGGGTGGAATTTTTAGCCTCTAAATAGGTTTCTTAACACTGTTTGTTATCGAATGCCGAAACAGCTTTTCTGATGTTACCGAATTGTTTTGTTTTATCAGTGAAATTTCGAACCTGTATTACGTAGAGGCAGCGACATCTGGCTGAAGTAATTTGTATCACTTGCAGCCCCGAGTACCTACTTTGCAGTTAGGTTTTTACATCGGAGTGATATCGCGGTACCCACATGATTAAATGATTGGTTTAGTGCATTAAAAAACAGGATTTAAATTTTTCACTGCCAACACGTTTTCTTCCATAACAGACGTCAAAGGGCGACCACTTTCTTCATCCCCCGAAGTTAGTCGACCGCGCTTGAATTCGTTATACCAACGATACACGCTTGCCTTAGAAGGGCCTTCATCCATGAATGCCGTTTGAAGTCTATCGTACGATTCATCCGATTTCAGGCGACACTTGAAATCGTAAAAATTATAGCGCGAATGCGTTCCTGGCCCAAATCCGATTTTCAACTAGACGATAATTTCACTTGGCACACAAAAAATGTAAAGTTTTTTTTTTCATATTGGAATGTGAGTACCTACCTATTTTTACTTATAAATAATCAAAGCTTTAAAGTTGATTGTAACTGGCCAGTCTATTTAATCAATCCTTGTATGTCCCCACTGCTGGGGCACGGGTCTCTTCCTGCATCGCAGGAAGCTTAGGCTATACTCCACCACGGGGGCCAAGTCCGGGTTGGTGGATTGTAAGACAGTGGCGGGCCTTACTGTCAGAAGTTATCAAGCCGCCCATGAGGCCTCTGAAATGGCTTAGCGACTGCCTTTACATGACAGCCGGCACCAACGGCTTAATGTGCCTTGCGAAGCACGGAAGCGTTCGGAAAAATGCCACTAGTGGTAGTCAGTCTCTCATACATACACAATTTTTTCGGTATCATATTTGAGTGGCTTGGTACATTCAAAATGAAAAAAAAATATTCATTTAAATGTCAAAAACACACAACTAAATACTATTTTGTACGTAATACGTGGGACACTCAGCAAGTTTTGAGAAACTAAAAAACTAACCTCTATGAAAAAAATATTTTTATTAAATCTTTTCAACGAACTCTCCACCAGCCTCTATACAAAGTTTCGTGCGTCAGAACCAATTTTTAAAACATTTTTTCCAGTCCTGCGCAGACACCTCTTCCACGGCCTTCTCAAACGCTGCTAGCGCGTCTTCCGGCGATGAAAACTGTATCCTTTTGAGCTGATTTTTAATTTTAGGGAATAAAAAGAAGTCACACGGAGCCAAATCAGGACTGTAAGCAGGGTGTCCCAAGACTCTGACCGATGTGGAATCCAGGAAGTCCCTCGTTTTGATCGCAGAGTGCGCGGGCGCGTTGTCGTGGTGAAGAAGGACCCTGCGGAGCCCGGTGTTCGGTCGCGAGTTGCTTAATTCAGAAAAAACTTCTGGCAAGCATTTTCTGCTATACCATTCAGCGTTGATGCTGCTTTGGTCTCGAAGTGGAATTGATATTAGGTACCCCGTCAAAGTGAAGAAACTAGCGATCAACATTTTTCCTGCGCTCCTCGATCGCTTCACTTTCGTAGGCGTTGGTTCATTTTGAAACAGCCTAACTGTCGACTGACGTTTTGTTTCTGGATCATATTGATAAATCCAGGATTCGTCACCTGTCACAATGTCGTGGATCATATTGATAAATCCAGGATTCGTCACTCACAATGTCGTAAACGCGCCGTGACGAGCCAGCATCAAATTTTTCTGCACAAATCCATACGGGCCAGATTTTGAGCTTTGGTGAGGTTGTGCGGCACCCAGCAGGAAACTATTCTCCTTACGCGACGGTGCTCGTGCAAAATGTTGTGAACACTTCCTGAACCAATCTGCAGTGTATGCTGAATCTCTTCCTACGTAATTCGTCTGTTTTCTTGAATTAAATTTTTTACTGCCAGCACACTTTCTTCCGTGACAGCCGTCGTAGGACGACCACTCCTTTGTTCATCCCCCAAAGATGCCCAAAGTAAGACGACTGCGTTTGAACTCGCTATACCAGCGGTAGATGGTTTCTTTTGAAGGTCCTTCATCCATAAAAGCAATTCGAAGTCGATCAAATGACTCATCATGTTTTAAGCCGCGTTTGAAATCGTAAAAAATCATAGCACGAAAATATCCATTTTTTAATGAAAAAGAAAATTTTGAATTGGCTTTCAAAAAAATGCGGAGGGAAATTTGAAAATCGAACAGTAGTATGTTTACTTTTAAATAATCGACGTTTTCAAAACAGTTACAAGTGGCCAGTGTGTTATACCTACATAAAAACTTTTTTTCAAAAAACTTTCTGAGTGGTACAGAGAGTATTAATTAAAACTGTTTTAATACGGATTTCACTCGTTTGAAAAATTCAATTACTAATAATCAATATTGTTGACTTTATATAAAATAATTGATTTACCTATTTTGGTACGTAACTTCATAATTAAGTTTTGTAATTTTTGCCGAGGGTAGTAAACTAACAGTTATGCTTTCAAAAAGACGCCTGTCACCTCAGTCATCCGAGACCACGGCACCTGTAAAAGTGCCGAAACGTCGGAAAATTGTAAAAATATAATAAACGAGTGAAATCCATATTAAAACAGTTTTAATTATGTCTAGTACTCGTGTTAACCTTAGAAAATACTATACAGAGAGTATTGTAAAGAGGTTCGAAATTTCAACGATGAGTCGCCCGTGAGTCGCCCATAAACTCAGTTGGGAGAGCGCTGGCACGGTCAGTCAGAGGTCGCGGGTTCGAGTCCCGGGTGGGTGGAATTTGTAGCCTCTAAATAGGTTTTTAAATTCTATTATTTATATAAACTAAATCAGAGTTATCCTTTTAATATGTACTCTCCCTAATATCGTAAGATCTTTGATTACGAGTATTTGATATTCTTGCGAGTCTTGCCTATTATGTATCGCTGATTTTGATAAATAAGATGTTAACATTTCTATTAGCTAACAGCTGTCTGTTCACCTCAATTTGTTATGTAGCCTCTAAACGCCCCACTGCAGGAATCAGTTCTTCTCTCAGAGAGAGAGTACGGGCTTAATTACCACGCGTGCCCACCGGAGATTGACAATTTCAAGCGCTGAGGTATTTGAACACCTCAGATTTCCAGGTTTCGTCACGATGTTTTCCTTCACCGTTGGTATTCATCACCGAGTGGTATTGCTACTGTGACTTTACAAAAATATTATATATTATACTTTATTGGATTGGATAAGAAATAACATGTACAAAGGCGAGCTTACCTCTGTAAGAGATTTCTTCCAGCAAACCTTGGAGAGTCAAAGCAGCAGTAAAAAACTATTATAGGTGTACAATTATAAACTACATAGACTGCAAAAACCCTTAACAATAACCTAAACAGAAATAATACACAACATAGACTAAATATCTGTAAACATAAATAGATAGTAAATAATAAATAAATATATAGCTCAAAGTTATGAAAGAGATAAATAGTGCTCTTTCAACTGCTTCTTAAATGTACTAATTTTATTGTGGGACTAGAGAATATTATTAAATGTAAATAACTTAGAAAACGGAGTCATTGGTACATGCCCGCGGAATCGAACCTCGGTCTCTCGCTTCCGAGTCCATCGTTCTATCCACTGGGTTACCACCTTGTCTGAGGCATTCAAATACCTCGGCGCTTGAAATTGCCAAACCGCGGTTGGTAATTAATCCTTATAAGCGCTCGTGGCCTAGGCGAACCGATGATTGGAATCAATCACTTGGGTTAAGCAACAACAGGCGCGGTCAGGTACAGGATGGGTGAGCGTCCCGTGACTACCGCTAGTGGCATTTTTCCGATCGCTTCCGTGCTTCGCAAGGCACGTTAAGCCGTTGGTGCCGGCTGTCTTATAATGGCAGTCGTTAAGCCATGTCAGAGGCCTTATGGGCGGCTTGATAACTTCTGACAGTAAGGCCCGCCACTGTCTTACAATCCTCCACCAACCCGGACTTGGCCCCCGTGGTGGAGTATGGCCTAAAATTCCTGCGATGCAGGAAGAGACCCGTGACCCAGCAGTGGGGACATACAAGGGTCTTAACTAAGGGTTCGGGTGGTATTTTTATTTATTGGGACTTTATTTCAATGTGACTTTAATTCAATTTAAAATGGTAACTATTTTTCCCGTGCCTAATTGACAACATTTAAATTATTTAGCATACGTATTTTAGTGTCTTAAAGGAAACTAGATACAAAATAAAACGACCCATATTTTTTATTTTCGGAAATTCGATGATTTTCATTCATAATTTTCTGTTTGAATTTCGTCTTATTCTAAAAGGAAGTAACCGCCAAATGACGTCACACATATGGCTTAATAATACTAACACCCCTGCCGCCCTTTTAAAAACCATTGGAATTAAGGAAAGGAAAAGTAATTTCTCCGACATGACATTTGAATGAAATTCAAAATGGCATCTGTCTTATCATTTTTAATACTAGGCAACGGTACCTCCTCATTCCACAGTATGTGTGACAATTTTTGGTTTTTATTTATTTTCTCTAAAATTAAGCAATAATAAAAAAATCTAAGGTTAACACGAGTTCTAGACATAATTAAAGCTTAAAAACCTATTTAGAGGCTAAAAATTTCACCCATGCCGGGATTCGAACCCGCAACCTCTGGCTATCCGTACCAGCGCTCTACCAATTGAGCCAATGGGCGACTCACGGCATCAGTGTTTTTAAATTTGTTCCTTAGCACGGGTTAGTGCATTAAAAATAAAAATAGTGTAATAATTAAAGCTGTTTTAATACGGATTTCACTCGTTTCTTTTCGAGACCACGGCACCTGTAAAAGTCGGAAATTTGTAAAAATATAATAAACGAGTAAAATCCGTATTAAAACAGTTTTAATAATAAAAAATATAAATATTTTTTTTCGTAATCAATTAAGATACGGTATTTTTTGTTGTTGCGGGTTCGAATCCCGGCATGGGTGAAATTTTTAGCCTCTAAATAGGTTTTTAAATTTGTTCCTTAACACGGGTTAGTGCATTAAAAATAAAAATAGTGTAATCATGTGGGTACAGTGATATCGTTCCGATGTTAAACCTAACTGCAAAGTAGGTAGTCGGGGCTGTAAGTAATGCAATTTGCTTAAGTCAGATGTCGCTGCCTGTACGTAATACAGAGAATATTGTAAAGAGGTTCGAAATTTCACTGATGCCGTGAGTCGCCCATTGGCTCAATTGGTAGAGCGCTGGTACGGATAGCCAGAGGTTGCGGGTTCGAATCCCGGCATGGGTGAAATTTTTAGCCTCTAAATAGGTTTTTAAATTTGTTCCTTAGCACGGGTTAGTGCATTAAAAATAAAAATAGTGTAATCATGTGGGTACAGTGATATCGTTCCGATGTTAAACCTAACTGCAAAGTAGGTAGTCGGGGCTGTAAGTAAAGCAATTTGCTTAAGTCATATGTCGCTGCCTGTACGTAATACAGAGAATATTGTAAAGAGGTTCGAAATTTCACTGATGCCGTGAGTCGCCCATTGGCTCAATTGCTAGAGCGCTGGTACGGATAGCCAGAGGTTGCGGGCTCGAATCCCGGCATGGGTGAAATTTTTAGCCTCTAAATAGGTTTTTAAAAATATGAAATGTTGTCAATTAAGGGTGAATTTTAAAAACCTATTTAGAGGCTAAAAATTCCACCCATGCCGGGACTCGAACCCGCGAAATCTGGCCGTGCCAGCGCTCTTCCAACCAAGCTAACGGGCGACTTACCGGCATCAGTGAAATTTCGAACCCCTTTACGTACTCTACGTCTCTGTATTACGTACAGCTTGGGTGGAATGTTTAGCCTCTAAATAGGTTTTTAAAACTGTCCTTAGCACGGGTTAGTGCATTAAAAAGAATACAATCATAAGGGTGAATTACCTAGAGAAACCTCCTCAGAGGAAGAGTATGGGAATACTCTTTCTCTGAGAGAAGGCCTGTACCCTGCAGTGGATCGTTTATAGACTACATAAAAAAATATGTTCTAAAACGTGTGGACTATGCGCGTAATTACCACGCATGCCCACTGTATTTGTAGTCGCAATACCACACGCAGATGAAGGAAAACATTGTGAGGGAACCCGCGACTCGGTTGGCTCCGCATGTATTTTCTAGTCTTTCCTGTGGGCTAGGCCGACTAAGCTGTCAGCATGGTATAGGTGCTAAGCAAACCTACACCATATAAAACCATGTCCCAGGCACTGCAGCATCCGAGTGGTCCCTCCACCCATCTAGTGTGATTAAAGATGCCACTTGACGCTGTACAAATCATCTCATTACGTAGAAGCACAGGCCACTGTATTTATTTCGTTAATGTCACTTCTTTCATCCAGAATACATACAAAAAAACAACTGACAGCTGTTGACAGAAAATTAATGGCTGTTACTATACGAGAAACCGGGGGTTAGTAACATGCAGTACTGCCAGTGGAAATACAAATGATGGAACGGAGCCCAATAATAAAATGTAATACGTATAGCGATGAGTAAAACACGTCATATGAGCGGTATGTATAGGTGTATATAAAATAATATATTTTGTTCGCATAGATACAGACTGTATATCGCTCGCGGCACAGGAAAACTGTGGAGTCGCTCTGTTTCCGGGTGCTTTTTTTGCTTGTACAATATACCATGTATTATATTCTTTTTAATGCACTAACCCGTGCTAAGGACAATTTTAAAAACCTATTTAGAGGCTAAAAACTCCACCCATGCCGAGACTCAAACCGGCAACCCCTGGCACGGCTAGCCAGGGGTCGCGGGTTCGAGTCCCGGCATGGGTGCAATTTTTAGCCTCTAAATAGGTTTTTAAAATATACCATGTATTTTTTTTATGTTGAACAGCTTACAGTTGACCCCAGTCACGCCCGATGGTAAGCGAAGGGGAGTCTACGATGTTAAGTGCTTACCTGTTAAATGTCGGTTAACTCTACTTTTAAAGACACCCTGGTTAAAACCTGTAAATATTTAAACTAATGTTAGAATTGCTTCAGCCAGTTCGATGTAGCTCTTTATAAGTTTTCTAAGTATATGATTTCAAGATAAGTTTTTCGTCTGTTTCGTTTTTTTTGCCTACGGTAAAATAAAAAAATAACACAGTTATCTATTGCGGGTTTCATAGGGCATAGTTTGGTACTGATTAAGAAAAACCGCAACTGTTATCACTTGAATCAACATACAACAGGCAGTTAATATTTTTCCTATTTTTTTTTTATTAAGGACATCAACAGCGAAAACCAATTATTTGATCACAAAATACAGTTCACAGGGCCAATAACGGCTTTATAAATTATAAAGGCAGATCATACGTATCAGGGTTGAGTTCTGGGCATAGTATGTATTCAAAGATTTATGTCCTGTTACACCACCATCAATCTATGATGATAGATTTTTGATAGTGCGGTAGTGCCCTAAAACAAGGTTTCGGTGTCAAATACATGAACACCCGGTGACGGTGATCTTAACGGGTGTTCGGGTGATCTCTCGCGGTCCATGGTAAAATTGGTTCAAATTCCCAGACTATCACGAAAAGTTCTAAAGAACCGTTAACGTAAAGTCGGTGTCTCTCTTGGCCAGTCGTAATTGACCAATATTAACAATCCCTTGCCGAGTTTTCTGAAAAATAGTTACTACTGATTTTGTAAAACGCGAATGTCAATAGCTCAGTGAAGCGCCAAATCGGCTGGATCGATCCAGCTGTGTTCGAAATTATGAAATTCTGCCTGGACTTTCTAATTAGGTAGAAAATGATATTTAAAATGCAGGACCCCAACTCTCCAAGCCCCCTATTCAAGTAATTAAGTAGGTTACTATTTCTAGTTAATAGTAACTATAAAGGCGTCTTGATAGAAAACAATGATTATAAATTGACTTATCTAAGGAGAGAAGAAAAAAAATCGACTCTTATCGGTTTTTACTGACCATTTTCGAAGATATAAATAAGCCAATGCTTAGTATTATTACTCATAAAAACCAAATCTTCTTGAAATCTGAAAATTCTCCAGGTTAACTGCGACTCCACGGCTCTCTGTCCCAGCACACATACGCACCGCCGGCGCGTTCCGTCTTAAGGACGACATATGAAGTAATTTTTTTTCCCAGACGCCTTCGGGCCCAAATTCGACCCTCGGCCCAAGCAATAGGGAAGAAACTCGCCTGACAAGCGAAATATTTTTCCCATTTCATATTTACGAATATGCCCCAAATTCTCCAAAAATTAGAACCGTGAAAGTAGGGGGTGCGCTGGTGTGGGTGACACGAGAATTTTTATACACACAGACGTATGGGGGGGTGTAGGGGTGTAACCCCCCTCCAGCGTGAGATAGTAGATAGTTTAGAGTAGGAGGAATGTATGTTATACGCGAAAACTCAGAATTGCAAAGCGTTGAACGATTGTCGCCGAATTACTTTTGCCCGCTACTTTGTGGGCTCCCCGTTGATTATTTCTTAGTATTTTATTAGGTTTTTAATGAACAGTTCCTATTAAAAGTCACCCGGTGAGCTTGACTGGGTGGCGAAATTAGTTTCGCGTGGGAGATAACATTTGATGGAGAGATGTTCAGCAAAGAAAGCCTACAGATTTCTTTTATTGCATCAAAGTAGAAGACGTTGTCACTGGTTACCCCTTCTCGGATGTTGGGTGTGTATAATGCTTTGTTTGACTTAATTTAATTGGAATTATAGGGTGCAATAAACTCCCTACAAATATCCGAAAATAGGGGAAATCATATTGTTTCACGAAAATTGTAATAATCGTTCCATATTAAAGTAACCACCCACCAACGGAAAGATTCTTCATGAAACGAAAATAAAATATGGCTGACCCGGCAAATGATTAAGAAGAGCAAACCAATACAATAAAACTAGTCATGTCCAATCTCTACGCGAACGCAAAAATATACTAATAGCGAAACTTTGTTTGTCCCTAAGAGCGCACAATTGTGAAAGACAGAACGGCCACAAATGCGCAATTCCAAAAAATGCGCCATTTCTGGATGACTCGATGAATCAAAGCTTTAGTTAAGCAAAAACTTTTGTCTATGACTTATATTTTTTTTCAGTCTTAATTTTTTCTAAATGTCAGGTTTCACATAATGTTATTATTCTCCACGATATCATGCAATTCTTTTGTATGACCCACTACTGGGGCACAGGTTGCTTCCTACATCGCAGGAAGGTTAGGCCTTACTCCACCACGGGGGCCAAGTCCGGGTCGGTGGAGAATTCTAAGACAGGAGCGGGCCTTGCTGACAGAAGTTATCAAGCCTTCTTATGGGCATATAAGGCCTCTGACTTGACTTAACGTCTGCCATTACATGACAGCCGGCAACAGCGTCTTGACGTGCCTAGCGAAGCACGGAAGCGCTCGGAAAAAATGCCACTAGCGGTAGTCACTGGATGGTCACCCATCCAGGACCGGATCGTGCCTTTTATTGCTTAACTCTAGTGATTGGTCCCAATCACTTGGTTCTACTAGGCCACGAGCGCTTTACCCAGATATTTTTATTAAAAGCGCGCTTTGTACACTACCAATATTGCCGCCTCCCTTAAATCATTGCTCTACATAAAAAATACCATTTTACATAAGTATTATCTTTATAATTTTTATTTCATAAACAACGGTAGGACGACGCCCTCACTTCCGGATGGTCGAAGGTTTTAATCCCGGTATTAGCGATGACTTTGTTTTCTAATAATAATAATATTGGCCTTTTTGCATCTACTTAATGAGATGATTTATACAGCGTCCAGTGGTATCTTCACTCACACTAGATGGGTGAAGGGACCACTCCGACGCTGTAGTGCCTGTTTGTTTGTTTTCTATGGTAGTAGCAATACCACTCGCTAAGTGTGAAGGAAAACTTCTTAATTCTTAATTTATACTTTATTGCACACGAAACATTAAATACGACATTACATAAAAAATAAGATGTACAAAGGCGAGCTTATCTCTGTAAGATATTTCTTCCAGCAAACCTTGGAGAGTCGGAGCAGCAGTAAAAAAACGGGTCTGTATACGTGTACAAAATAAACTACATAGACTACAAAAACCCTTAGCAATAACCTACGCAGAAATAATACACTACATAAACTAAATACCTGTAAATATAAATAAATAAAATACATAGAAAATAATAAATAAATATATAGCTCAAAGTTATGATAAAGATAAATAGTGCTCTTTCAACTGCTTCTTAAATGTACCAATTGTGGGACTAGCGCATATTTTCTGTGGCAGTGCATTCCACAGCCTAACCGATTGGACCGTGAATGAGTCACCGTAAGCTCCAGTGTTGTGAGTAGGGATTTCAAGAAGGTGGGAGTTAAGAGTTCTAATTGGCCTATCCCCAGAGTGCAGGTACTGAAACCTTTCTCTGAGGTAGGCGGGGGATGAGGGATTATTAAGAATTTGGTATAATAAGGAGAGTATATGTGCATTCCGGCGAAGACTAATTGGGAGCCATTTTAACTCATTACGGAAATGAGACACATGATCATATTTGCGTAGTCCGTATATGTAACGGATACCCAAATTTTGTAGTCGTTCGAGTTTGTCTAGCAGCTCCTCATTGGCATCCAAGTAGCAAACATCCGCATAGTCGAGAAGGGGAAGAAGAAGGGACTGAGCAAGAGTAATTCTGGTTTTAAATGGGAGAAAGTTTTGGAGACACCGCAGCGAATGAAAAGTCGCAAAGACGCGCCGACTGACTTCACCGACATGCGCGGACCAAGAGAAATGACAGTCAAAGAGCACTCCTAGGTTCTTGGCCTTTGCCGTATAGGCGATAGGCGTGTCGTTAAAAACGACAAAAGGAACCACTGATTGCTTCATCAGCAACTTGTAGAAGTGCGGACTGCCAATAAGCATCGCCTGTGATTTTTTGGGATTCACTAAAAGTCCAAAGTGCCGAGCCCAGTTTTGAATACGCGCGAGGTCAGCATTCAAAATATCAACCGCAGAGTCAAACTCATCCTCACTGAAATGCCTGTAAAGCTGCAAGTCGTCTGCGTACAGATGGTATCGAGACGACAACGTGTCAGTGACAGAGTTAATGAAAATTGAAAACAAGAGTGGGGAGAGTACCCCACCTGGGGGACACCTGCAGTGAGTTCACACCAATCCGAGGACGTCTCGTCGGAGCGTATGCACTGCTGGCGCCCCCGGAGATAGGTGTCGAACCATTCTGTTACAAGAGGAGATACATTAAGAGAGGCTAGGATAGCTAGAAGGATGTCGAAGTCAACACAGTTGAAGGCACTGCTGAAGTCAAGCAGTGTCAGCACCGTAAGTTGCTTGTTATCTTTAGCGAGACGTATGTCATCAGTGACCTTCAACAGTGCCGTAACCGTGCTGTGACCAGGACGGAAACCGGATTTGAAATTGTTAAGGAGATTGTTTTGGGTGAGGAATGTCGAAAGTTGGGTGTTTACAAGGGATTCAAGAACTTTGGAAAGGAAGGGAAGGATGGATTTGGGCCGATATTCTGAGAACGATGATGGATGCGTAGTTTTGGGAAGCGGTATAACGTGGGCTTTTTTCCAGGCGGCTGGAAACAGGCTGGTTACCAAGGAGAAGTTTATAATATGTGTGATAGTTGGAACCAGCCCGTCAATGGCTAGGAGCAGCATTTGAGAGCTTCGTGAGGAAACTTGGATTTATCTGGTATTCACATACTTCATCGCTTGAAATTGCCAAAAAGAATATACAAGTAATAAAGAATATTATTTGTGTAAGTTTTTTGTCAGGCATTACCTATAAATAAACAAATAAAAAAGCCTTCATTTGTCCTTAAAACCTACACCAAAAAGTAACATTTTTTTTAATTAAAAAACATATCTAAAACCGGCATTAGCCATACACGGCGTAAATGTTTTTGTTATGCTAAGAAGTAAACTAAAGACTTATTTAAAAGAGAAGATTCCTTAAAGCACTTCACAAATGCACTTTAAATAGTCTCTGGTAATCAGAAAGACGTGGACCTAACCTTCCTGCGATGCAGGATCCGTACAGTGAGGACATACAAGGGTTGATAACGATGTCGTTTGTAAATGAAAACCAAAATACATTTGCTTTAATTTGTTCAATAACAGCATGCATTGTCTATAAAATCACCTTAAAGCTAAATTATCTTTAGCACATTCTATCAAAGTAATGCAAATTACTTCAGCCAGATGTCGCTGCCTGTACGTAATTACAGATAATATTGAAAGAGGTTCGAAATTTCACTGATGCCGGTGAGTCGCCCATTAGCTCAGTTGAAAAGAGCGCTGGCACGGATAGCCAGAGGTCGCGGGTTCGAATCCCGGCATGGGTGGAATTTATAGCCTCTAAATATGTTTTTAAAATTGTCCTTAGCACGGGTTAGTGCATTAAAAATAAAAATAGTATATTTGTAATTATTCGTGATTTTTGACCTTTGGGTTGAAACTGTAAATACTAGTTTAAAGTTGTAGGAAGTTTCGTAACGTCAAAAGATGATTAACTTAATTCCAAAATCACTTACTCTGCGAATCAGATAGCCACTGATAGCCAGAGGTCGCGGGTTCGAATCCCGGCATGGGTAGAATTTTTAGCCTCTAAATAGGTTTTTACATACTATCAAATTAATGATATCGAATCAGGAGCACATTGACGAGAGAGATATCTGAGAGGAGGGCGAAAGAAGAAGAAGGAGCACATTTATATTATATTTCATTTAAGGGTTTGTCTTCACCTACCATACAATTTCAAAATTATTTATAACTGCATTTTTACTGACATAATTTTTTTCTGTGATGAAGGCGCAGCCTGCTGAAATACAGGTTCTAACCTAGTTAAATCTAGTAGGTACAAAAATAAATTGTGTCAGTATGTTACTTCCTTTTGAAATAAATTTTATTCTTATCCTCATTTCCCTAAGGAAAGTAACACCATTGATATTTAGAATTAAATCAAGCGGAGCTTCTGCGAATATATGTCGTTACTCTATGGACCCTACGAGCCGCGACGTGTGTGAGTAAACACACACGCACACATCTGCGTATCCGCGTATTAGGGGGAGAAAGTCAATTAAAGATTGTTCAGTAATAATAATAAGTATTAGAGGAACTGTTCAGGATTTCTGTTAAACGAATTATGATTTACTAATTGCTTTCGGCTTCTAATGTTTTTTTTTTGTTGTTTTTATCTTAGACGACGACGCCCCTAGCTCTTAGTAACTTACAACGACTTAAGATTTGCTCGGCAACCTTAATTAACCTCGCCATGTACACTTATTATTCTGTAAATTTTGTGTTTTATAATTTTTCAAGTGTACAATAGCAAAAATTTATTGATATATTGGTATAAGTAATGAAAAGGTTTTATTCAAAGTAGCGCAGAAACTCTGGCGTAATGAACGTTACAATTCAAATTAGGTGTCCATTTCAAAGTACCGATAAAGTACTTAAATAAAAATACTCTGACACTGTCACGTTCGTCTAGCGGTATGGTGACCGTGTCGAAGGTCGTAGGTTACATTCCCACTGGAGGCCGCTGTCCGTTGGTGCCAATGGCCAGTCTAGGCATACTTCAATGTTTGTGATATCCTAGCCTGGTTATACCGGGTATCCTAGTTTGAGACCAGCACAAGTGTATGTGGAAGTTATTGTTTATCTATCTACAAGTTTATATAAAAAAGCTCTTCTTATTCTTTTTCTTCAGGCTATATTATGTAGTCCACTGCTGGACATTGCCCTCCCCTAATGAGAGCCATAGCGCCATGTCTTCAGCTTGCCGCATCCGGCATCTACCGGCAGTTTTTCGCAGATCGTCATCCCACCTGGTCGGGGGGCGTCCTACGTTTACCGAGTCGCGGTCTCCACTCAAGAACACGTTTACTCCAACGGTTGTCGGTTCTTCGCGAGATATGGCCAGCCCACTGCCGCTTCAGCTCGCTAATTCTGTGAGCTATGTCGATAACTTTGGTTCTCTGTTTGGTTAGTCAGAATGGCAGGCGGCTTAAAAACTTCTGACAGTAAGTCCAGCCACTCTTGCAAGCCTCCAAGTCTCCGGACTTAGCCCCCGTGGTTGAGTATGGCCTAAACCGGGAAGAAACCCGCGCCCCTCGGTGGGGACATAACGGGTTGACGATGATGATGACCTGTTTATTTTGTTTGTGTGATGTGTCTTATTAATACAATGTCATCTTTCTTTTTCTTTCTTTCATTAAAATGGACAATGAACATTGTCCTAAGATATTGACAATAGTTCCAAATGATACTTCATTTAAGGTATTATAACGTCAGTAAATATAATGCTGCAATTATGAATCGATAATATTCACAGATCTCTTGTATTTTCGTGAATAAGTGTGTGAATAATTCGATCTTCGTTTTACGAAGGTGGAATATTTTCAGACAAGTGGAATGTTTTCAAACAGTAAGTGAAAAAATTGGAAAGAATAAATTGCTTTTAGTAACAAGGCAGCCAATTGTACTATATTTTTATATAATTTCTGTTTGTGTAATTTCTGTGTACAATAAAGAATATTCTATTTATCTATATAAGTGTATGGTTCCAGACATGTTTCAATAAGTTTCAAATTAAAATCGCTAAGATAATTGACATCTTGGTAAAAAAAAACGTAAAAAAATCAACCTCTTATACGTCTGCGCAGATTAGGAGTCTATTAACTTATTTACTTTAACATCCATCACACAACCATTACAGACATCTCTAATTCGATAGTGCAGCATCACACGCACAATGAGGGCTTTTCAATGGCAGCTGTGAGTTGATTGCATTAAAAAAAACTAGATGGCGCTGCAAGGAGAACAAATGTCACCCATCATACGTTTTATAGCGTTTTATGTTGTACGCACAGATTAATATTTGTGATAACCTAAACATCTCTTTGTAGTCTGTGATCTAAGCTAAACTATGTTTCGAAACTGTTAAAATTTGAAAGTTTTGAAGTATTTTTACTTTGTTCAATAAACACGTACGTGAATTGCTTAAGTAATGGCTAGAGTCACGTCAGAGGCCTCATGGGTGGCTTGATAACTTCTGACAGTACCTAAAGCCTGCCACTGTACCCACTAACCCGGACTTGGGCCCTGTGGTGGAGTATTGCCTAAACTTCCTGCGATGCAGGAAGAAACCCGTGCCCCAGCAGTGGGGAGGTACAAAGGGTTGATATTGACCGAAGGTCTTGTGCCTGCCTTTTTGGGTGCTTCTATGACCTCGTCTAAGAGGAGAAAGTAAGCTAGGGCTTGGTACTCAATGTTCGCTTTTGGGCATTGCATCCACAGACAAGGAGAGCTTCGTTGTTGCGACATTTCGGGGAATTTAAATCTTTGTCTTTGACTTTGGCGTAAAATTCAAAAGTGTGCAAGTCTCGGTAAATGCTTTCGTTCACGGTAGGAACATGATTTTGGTAATTGTTTCAAGTGGCTGTAAAGCGCTTTTTGTAAGTAAGGTGTTTGCACGGTGTTTGTATCTCGGATGTTGTTTTAGTGTTCGTGACTGTAAAAATTCTGTTCTGTAGCTTCTGACAGATTTTCAAAGAAGTTATGAATGGAGCTAAAAGAAAAAATGCGCACCAATGAGGCATTTTCAGAAAAAAAATCTAATTAGAACAAGTCTGTGTGAAGTGTCCCTCTTCTTGCAGCACTGCTATGAGCGCCATCTATGACTGCCTGAGCGAACTTGTGTTGAAGCTGTCAGCACAAATTCGCGAAGCGATTCATAGATGGCGCTTACTTTGTTTTGAGTCAATGAGCGATTCGAGACATTCCAGTAGGGATGTAAAGCGGTAATATTACTTTCGAAAAATTCAGTAATTTACCACATTTTACGTAAAATATTATATTTTACGGTAAATTACGGTAACTTTGGGTAAAATATGATTTAACTCTTACTAAGAATACTATTGCGACCACGCGGCTGTAATTTATAAAAGTTCCGAGTCTGTGCAACAGATGGAGCCAGTCACTCACTGCGCTCGATCATCACTATTTTTTTCTCTTCATGGCTTGTGCGGTTTGCACATTAGCCAGTGTCAAGTAATATTTCTTGCGAAACTTTAATTAGGTATCATCAATAAATGGTAGGTAATGAATGAGTGATGATAGATGTCGAATGTAGGTATGTGATATTTAGTTCAATAAAGATGTGGGACTTTATTGAGACTTCACACGGACTTCTTGAGAGAATATGAAAAGTGATGTTGCACTGTTTTGTTCTATTTGCTATATGGTGGTTATAATCCACCATTATTACACATAAATATTTGCTAAAACACTTATTTCAGAAAAAAAAAACTCGTCTCACCCCCCGCCATCTTTTCAGCATACATACGTAGCCGGTAATTTTACCGTAATATCACAGAGCATTGAACACAGTAGGTAATATATATATAAATTACCGTAAAAGGAGGCGCTGCTGCCCAAACCGGGGGTTGGGCAACAACAGGGGGCGCCCCCTGCAACACAATTCCACCGAACTGCGATCCCCAACCCGCATTCCCAGCGTGGGGATTATGGGCATTACCCCCTATGATAGCACAACGTGGCGCTCTTTAGGGGAGGGCTATGTCCAGCAGTGGACTAGTATAGCCTGACGATGACGATAAAAAGAAAAAAAAGTGTAAAAGCTTTCCCGTAAATTTTTGCTGCAGTAGTATAACTATAATTTAATAACTATAATTTTCATTACTCGAAAGTATTTGGTTCCATTTTACTTTTCCGAACTCTGAAAATAATAAAATCTATCTAAAACAAGATGATTAGAGACGGAAAAAACGCAAAAAGCCAACGATACGTGCTGTTCCCAGGCGGTCACCCATCCAAGTACTGAACACGCCCGATGTTGCTTAACTTCGGTGATCGGACGAGAACCGGTGTATTCAACATGGTATGAACGTTGACGACATTGCGTGCGAAATTTTGGTACAATTACAATTAAACTTTAAATGAAAACTAAAAACGCTTTACCTGTGTATTTTATTTACTATAGATATGATGTCAAATGAAGACTTTAGTTACACTACACATTACACATTTCCCAACATTGGAAATTCTAAGAGGTATGCACTCTCTTGCAAAAAAGTATTAAAATCGCACTTAAATAAACAAGAAATTTAATGCAAAAAGCCAACGATACGTGCTGTTCCCACTTTCCTAGGCGGTCACCCATCCAAGTATTGAACACGCCCGATGTTGCTTAATTTCGATGATCGGACGAGAAATTAACGGTGAATTCAACATGGTATGAACGTTGGCGACAGCTTTTGCGTTGTCGGGACAACGTATTTTTTTACTAATCAAAGCCTGTAATAAATTATCGATGTATTTTGAATTTAAAATTGTGTTAAGGGGTCACAGGTTTTTGGTAGACAAATGAAACATGACAAATTTATTTTAAACTTACATATTTTAATGGAAAAAAATCAGTCTTACTTCAAAAGGTAGGCGGGTAAAAGCTACCAATAAAAAACTTATACTAAGCAAAACAAATCCTAATTCCGCTTCTTTTTCTTCTGCTGCGGCGAGGCTTCGACTTCCATAGCGGTCTCCTTCTCCTCCAGTTGCTCCTCATCAGCGTGTTTCCTCCTCACAGGACCTGTGTGCGTGATGGGCACCGCCCTTTCACCGGCCACGCTCTTCTTGGGAGCCAAGATAGTTAACACGCCATCTGTTGACAACCTGGACTCAACCGACTCGGCGTTACAGCCTTCGGGCAATGCATACCGACGCTTGAACTGCCGAGAAATGTATCCGTGCTCATCCTGTTTTTCCTCGTGCTTTCCTTCTATTATCACGTAATCGTCTGCAGTTTTCACAGAGATCTCCTCGGGGGCGAAATGCTGGACGTCCAAGTTGATCTGGAACTTGTCTTTGTCGGATTTGATGGTGGAGCCGGCGTCTTGCAGCGCCGAAGACATTTTGCGCCACGGACGAAGGTACTGATGGCGGACGAGCGAAGGGCGGTCGAAAAGATCGTCTAAAATATCCATGTCGAAGATTCGGTTGCGATAATGCCGCGGACGGTTGTCCCAGTCCATCAGATACGGTAACAACGACATTGTTAAAGTTTGCAGTCACAAAACTCGTAGAAATTCTTCGGAAAATAGCTGGGCTCTTCAAAAGTTCAAACACTCAGTTCGGCGTTCGCTGGTTTCAGCGGAGTTGCTTGTGTTCGCGTCGCTTGCTTGCTTGAAACTATGCTGGAGTCGGGTGACGCTACCTTTTTATAGCGCACCGCCATCTGTGGAAAGAACTGGAACTATCGAGATTTTTCCCGAACTTTCTGTAAGCACGGCATCTATTGTTGAGTAGACGCACTATAGTCCTTTTTGAAAGCGTCAACTGTTGTGTGAACCAACTAATGGTTTATACTTGGGACCTTGTGTTGAACAAAAGTTCTTGCTACTCCACACTAGGTGTCGCTAGTTATATAGCTATGGAGTACAGTAACCTTTCAGACGGAAATTGATAGATAAAGGTATACAGTCGGCCACATGTCCAACTTATTTTTTTTTTATTTATTTCAGTGACTAACTGTAACACAGCTTAACAGACAATATCTATAAATACTATCGACTGTACCTAGTACGAGTAGGTTAAATTCTTCATGCATGCAATGCATGACTAGCCTAGGGTCATTAGATAGTACCTATCTATACGGTTTCGGCTTTCTTTACTTTTATGTTTTCTCTATGAAGTCCATACTATAAGTACCAATGATGAATCGAGAAAACGAAATTAATGATTCACACATTCACCCAGTTAATGACACAAATTGGTTAATGATGATCGTAGTAAGAACAAAGCTCTGAGCATTGTGAATATTTGTTCATTTCTATACACTTCTAGAAAACTGCAGTTGGTTTTACTGCCGGTGCCTTAAACTTCACGTTTAAGTTTTTATAACCTAAAGAGGTAGGTACAGTAGAAGACAGCAGGTTGACCTTTACATTTTTGTTGAATGCACATAAACTAAGTCGATCGTGGTCATACACGTACGCAATTTAAAATCATCTTTGTGCCCTTACGATAAGGACGAACTATAGGTTAGAAAGGTAGAGTCAACAGCACATCGACCCCAAGCCTTTTAGTAATAATATGGCCCGGTAACGTTACCTACCTAGTGAGTTGATAGGTAAATTAAATAGCACGAACGAATATAATAATTTCATGTGCCGCCGACGGTACTTACCGGCATTCTAGAAGATTCTATTGGTATATAGATCGGAATACCGGGTGCTTTTGACGATTTTAAAAGATTGGTGGGCTGGGTACTCTGCGTAGTCAGTAACTAACTACCTACCTCCTCGCTACCTAGGCTCATAGATAAAACTCGTAAAACCCTAAACTTACTTAATTCCCAGTAAAACCAAAGAGGTAATATTTTGGTACGTACCTACTTATGTACCTAGGTATCAACATTTCTATGGTATAATCGCAAAACGCACTTAAAAGTCCTAGAATGCAGACTCTCTACCCTTTACATTTTCTAGAACATTTTCTTCCCCCGCCTCAGCAGATTTTCAGTTTTATTATTATTTCCTATGTAGGTACAAACTTATAGGTATACATAATCAATAAAACTGTACAATCTATAGACAAAAAGGATACAGTAAGCGCTAATGGCGACCAGTAGAGGAACTAATCACCGGAAATTCATGGAATATTCTAGAACTCTATGATTAGAAATAGAAAATACGAAGAGATTTCACAAAATTTAGATATTTATATAAGTTTTTAAGTGTTTCAAATTTTATTTAGTATATTTCAATAAGAATATGATAACTTTTTGCTGAGAAATCATGAGTATAGCCAACATTTCCAGAAGGTTCTGGAATGTTCTCGAAAATTCACGACAAACAATAGTGCTGCTATCTAGTATCAAGTAGCGGGACTAATAAGAGTGTCCTGGAATCGTCAACCATGGAGTGTCAAATATATTTTCATCATGTAGGTACGACATATTTTTGTTGCATTACTTGATGATCAACTTCATGGGTAATAGAAATGGCTTATCGAAAATAAATGAGGCACGAAATTTTCAGCTGTTATTAACTGATACATCTTTCCGCAGTATTAATATTTATTGGTGCTAAGACCCGGCTTTGTGTTGTAAATTGCACGACAATATTAAGTCAGAAATATAAAATTAAATTTCGAAAAGTTTTGTTATTGAACTTGCATTCTTCAGAAACAATAATTTTAAAGTATGCTTTTGTGAAATTATTGAAAACGTGTTTAAAGTCTATTTAGAGGCTAAAAATTCCACCCATATGGCACGGATATCCAGAGATCACGGGTTCGAATCCCGGCATGGGTGGAATTTTTAGCCACTAAATAGGTTTTTAAAATTGTCCTTAGCACGAGTTAGTGCATTAAAAATAAAAATAGTATAACGTGTTTAAAGTGCGTTTGCGTTGCATCGCAATTTAGTTTCAAAGAAATAAGTAAGTACCTACTCTAATAAAAAGGGTGCCAATTCTACTGTATTACTTATTATAAATATTTTTTGTTGGTTTTTTCCTGATATACAAATAAGAATATTATTATCTTACTCATTATTGATAACATGAAAATCCTCTTTCACTTAGTACCCAGGCACAAAATCCTGGAGGTATTGGGATGATTTTTGTCGTAGAGATAGGTTATTGTTAATAATTTTTAACAACTATTACTTTTATTATTCTTAAGGATTTTAAGTGACTAGACAGAAAGTCAAACTTTATATGATTTTGTGTGGGTAATATACTCAGATTTATATGTTCCAGGTACTCTAGTCACTTCGAACGCACCTATGTCTTAATCATTGATACTACATGACACTACTTATTATTTAAAGTTATAGTTGACAGCTGTTGACAGCATGTATTTTAGTAACAAAGTAACTTTACTGACTGAAGTGCAAGTCATGCGTGTAAAGACGGTCCAAATTCTAAAATGTAAAGATTTATCAGGCATTCAGGCGTCGTGAATACCTGAAATTAAAATGACATTTTTTTCCATAAATTAATACACTTCTTTCTGTGCGTGGAGAAATCCAAACATTTTATACCTTTCCTATCGCAAAGTTGACCTATTTCCTCATAAAACATTAACCACGTGGATATTTCTAGAAAATATCGACCGCTGCCGCTCAAACTCGAACCGACGCTTGGCAACCCCTGGTTAAAACCGCGCCAACTCTAGAAAATTCTATTCCTCCACAGATGTCACTTGCTCCGCGGTCACTATAAAAGAAATTTGACGTCTCCGCGAGTCATCATTTTGAGAAATACGCTAGCTGAGTGAACGTGCAATTCGCTGCGCCAAAAACACGTGTTATTAACCGCCTTCGTTGAAAATTTGAAATAAACTTAAATCACCGCGTGGAGAACAAGTTATTTTCTACTAGAGAAGACCGAAAAACATCAAGATGCCTGAGGAAATGCAAGCCCAGTCCGGCGAGGTGGAAACCTTCGCCTTCCAAGCGGAGATCGCCCAATTGATGTCGCTGATCATCAACACATTCTACTCTAACAAAGAAATCTTCCTCCGTGAGTTGATCTCAAATTCCTCTGATGCGTTAGACAAAATCCGCTATGAGTCCCTCACCGACCCGTCCCGGCTCGACAGCGGAAAGGAGCTGTACATCAAGATCATCCCCAACAAAAGCGAAGGTACGCTGACCCTCATCGATACCGGCATCGGCATGACAAAGGCTGACCTAGTCAACAACCTCGGTACCATCGCGAAGTCCGGCACAAAAGCCTTCATGGAGGCGCTGCAGGCCGGCGCTGACATCAGCATGATCGGACAGTTCGGTGTAGGTTTCTACTCGTGCTATTTGATCGCCGACCGCGTCACTGTGCACTCTAAACACAACGACGATGAGCAATACGTCTGGGAGTCTGCCGCTGGTGGTTCCTTCACTGTCAGGCCCGATAACGGCGAGCCCCTCGGCCGCGGAACAAAGATCGTCCTCCACATCAAGGAAGACCTTACAGAGTACCTGGAGGAGCACAAAATCAAGGAGGTAGTCAAGAAGCACTCCCAGTTCATCGGGTACCCGATCAAGTTGATGGTGGAGAAGGAGCGAGAGAAGGAACTGTCGGACGACGAGGCTGAGGAGGAGAAAAAGGAGGACGGAGAGAAGGAAGACGACAAGCCCAAGATTGAGGATGTTGGTGAGGACGACGAGGAGGACAACAAAGACAAGAAGAAGAAAAAGAAGACCATCAAGGAGAAGTACACCGAAGATGAGGAGCTGAACAAGACCAAGCCCATCTGGACTCGCAATGCTGATGACATCACACAGGAGGAGTACGGTGACTTCTACAAATCCCTCACAAACGACTGGGAGGACCACCTAGCTGTGAAGCACTTCTCTGTAGAGGGACAACTGGAGTTCCGTGCTCTTCTCTTCATCCCGCGCAGGGCTCCCTTCGATCTGTTCGAGAACAAGAAGCGGAAGAACAACATCAAGCTGTACGTCCGACGTGTCTTCATTATGGACAACTGCGAGGACCTCATTCCAGAGTACCTCAACTTCGTCAAGGGTGTGGTAGACAGCGAGGACCTGCCCCTCAACATCTCCCGTGAGATGCTCCAGCAGAACAAGATCCTCAAAGTCATCAGGAAGAACTTGGTCAAGAAATGCCTGGAACTCTTCGAGGAGTTGGCGGAGGACAAAGAGAACTACAAGAAGTACTACGACCAGTTCAGCAAGAACCTGAAACTTGGAATCCACGAGGACTCTCAGAACAGGACCAAGCTGGCTGACCTACTCCGTTACCACACATCAGCCTCTGGTGACGAGCTGTGCTCCCTCAAAGAATATGTTTCACGCATGAAGGAGAACCAAAAACACATCTACTACATCACTGGAGAGAACCGTGACCAGGTTGCCAACTCTTCCTTTGTGGAGCGCGTCAAGAAGCGCGGATATGAAGTTATCTACATGACTGAGCCCATAGATGAGTATGTCGTCCAGCAGATGAGGGAATATGACGGCAAAACGCTTGTCTCTGTCACAAAGGAAGGCCTGGAACTACCTGAAGATGAGGAAGAAAAGAAGAAGCGCGAGGAAGATAAGGTTAAGTTTGAGAACCTCTGCAAGGTCATGAAGAACATCCTTGACAACAAAGTTGAGAAGGTTGTGGTCAGTAACAGGCTCGTAGAGTCACCTTGCTGCATTGTCACTGCGCAGTACGGCTGGTCTGCCAATATGGAGCGCATCATGAAGGCTCAGGCACTGCGTGACACTTCCACTATGGGCTATATGGCTGCCAAGAAGCATCTGGAGATCAACCCTGACCATTCTATTGTCGAGACTCTGAGACAGAAGTCTGAAGTAGACAAAAACGACAAGGCAGTCAAGGACTTGGTTGTTCTCCTGTACGAGACTGCTCTCCTATCTTCTGGCTTCGCCCTGGATGAGCCTCAGGTGCACGCGTCCCGAATCTACCGAATGATCAAGCTCGGTCTAGGCATCGATGAAGATGAACCCATCCAGGTTGAGGAGAGCTCAGCTGGAGACGTCCCACCTCTGGAAGGTGATGCAGATGACGCATCGCGCATGGAGGAAGTAGATTAAGCTAAGAAATCCGCCTAGCAGATCTTAAAACCATGTTCTAATGGTATGTGATGTAATGTATGGAAGTGAAGGTTTAATTTGTGCAACTGGTGTGAAGCCAAAGACTGATTTTAGTTCAAACAAATTCCATAAAACTAAATAAACAACGTCGAAAATTATGTTCGTTTTTTTGTTTTACTTAGCTCTCCTTAGTAGGCAAGTAACTTTCTTTGGGCCAGTTTCTGAACTGAGAATTGAAGTAATTAACGGAGTATTCTCTTAAAATTTCTCAGTAAGATTGTGACAGAATGTTACTTAAGTATTTACTTGTGAAATTCTCAATTCAGAAACTGGGGCTTAAGGTCTTGTGTAATTATAAAGACACGATTAAGCCTACTGGAGTATTAGTGGAATCGTGTTTTTATAATTAGTGTACCTACATACTTTCCTAGTTTCCCATGACGAATTCTGTGTACCTACATTGCATAACTATGTACCATCATGCACTGTATATCGAACTGTCATAGTATACCATGAAATGAGCCATCTCATTTTGGTATAAGAATGTGTTTCTTACAAAAGGAGTAATGCAACGCGAATCGTGTGTAGGCGGCACTACGAGCGTTACCTACAAATGTAATGTTCCTAGTGCGTACACACGCATGATTCGCGTCACATTACCCCGGCCCGGCTTAGGGACTGGGCGAAGCCAACACAGAAAGTACGACTCCACTGTATGTATGTACCATCCCTTTGTTACATTTTTACGGAAGTGGACTAAATAGGTTAGTTTCGACGCTATCTTTTTCGCGCCCCCGTCCCTTCTGTGTGGCCCACCACAGTGCGTTCAGTTTTACTTTACTTACGTTGTTGTACTTAGATGAGGCAATAAATATTTTTGTGAGGCTGCTGGACGCTGGCTGCTGGTGGCAGCGGCTGATCGCTTCTTTGTTAGGTAAAGTTCTCATATATCTATTTATTGACTAAGCCCTAGACGACTTAAGTCGATAAATTACCAATTAGCAGAATGGCTTATTCTCCGAATGCCTAATTCGCAGAATTTGCTAAATGGCTTGAATCTTACAAACTTTCTTCAAACTTAAATCAGGTAACAATTAATTTTGAATGAAATCAGCTAAATGAAATACAAAAATAATTAATATTTTTTTTTATTAACAATTAAGTATAATATAAAAAAACAAACTTATAACTAAAGTTTAATTTATTAACGCTTATCTACATCAAAAGTAAATATATAAATGATCTTTTCAAAGAAAACTTTAGTGTAAATTTCGTTGACCTCTAGTTTCACCAGTGAACTTATGTACTTAGGTATTATTTTCAAACTATATGGTTTTGTGCAGTCTCTGTCCTTGAAAAAGGGTACCCAATATTTGCCATTTTAAGAATAAGCCATTTAGCGAATTGGCAATGCTGCTAATTAGGCATTCCGAGAATAACCCATTACTCAAGACACAAAATTACTCAATAAACCATTACTCAAAATAAAACTCCAAACCGTATGGCCGCGCCAGCAAGGCGTGATTTATTAGCTCTATGCAGACCTATCTAACCGGACAGATGACGTCTCGTTAGCCGCGTTTTCACGGTCTAAGGGCTCATGCAGACGAACGGCACGTGCCAACTGCAAGCGTCGACGGATGGCGTCAACTGCTGCCAACGGCATTCGGCGGCAGTCGTTACCGCGTCGACGGCAGCCGTCAACGTGTCGGCGGCAGCCGTCGACGTTTGCAGTTGTGGCGTGCCACGACCGCTATTTTTTCAGTCCACTGCAAATAGTCCAAGAGTGCGGAAGCGTCGCGACTATAGTAACAAAACAATAAAAAATAGGGCATGGGCGGGTGTGTGTGAGGAAGTTGTAAGTGAAAGTGAATGAAAAACTCATTTTCGTTTCCTCCCAAATGTGGATAGAGTGTAAAAAAATGTCCGTCTTGTTCTGTGTACATCAATATTTCTTCAGCCCATAATAAACGTGTCCATCTTCTTCGCTTTTGTCGGCGACGGCGAAGTAAAAGCAATAACAGTGTATCGTCATCAGAAACCATTTTGCAACCGGCTCCCTGTCTGTAATAGTTACGTAGCACGCAACAACTGCAAGCGTAAAAACACGTCGACTCCTGCCGCCGACACGTTGACGGCTGCCGTCGACGCGCTAACGACTGCCGTCGAATGCCGTTGACGGCAGTTGACGCCATCCGTCGACGCTAGCAGTTGGCACGTGCAGTTCGTCTGCATGAGCCCTTAGTACGCTCGGACCGAGTGCGCCATCCGAGTAAACTAATGCTTCTGATGGACGGTTTTTTGTGACAACACCAAATCAGCAGTATTAGTTTACTCGGATAGCGCACTCGGACCGAGCGCACTAAGACCGTGAAACCTGGCTTTTAACCCAAACGTTTATTCACATCACCAAATTTACTAAACGATGCTTCACACGCAGGCAGTCTTGAGATGCGAAGTCAGGAGGCCCTTCGTCGCGAAGGACCGTCCACACAGCTGACACGAAAACGGTCGCTCTTGGGAGTGGACGCTCCTCTCATGGGTGGTTCGTGAGGAGCGCTGGCTGAAGCCGCGTCCACAGAACGCGCACTTGTGCGGCTTCTCGCCCGTGTGAGTGCGCTCGTGGTCCGGAAGGTAGGCGGCCGTCGCGAAGCCTTTCCCGCAGAATCTAAGGGAGGCATTTTTTTTTTTAAAAACTGAGGCGGCGCGGTGCAGGGAGGCGGGGCTCTAAAATGCGTAGTTGTTAACTTAGTCCAGTAATGGTCGTTTCAATCAGTAGTCTGATAATAAATCGCATTGCAATGTTATAACCCGTGCTACTTACTAATTCGGCGCCTCACGCGATTCGATCTTCTTCGCGAGAGAGCCTATTTAATTTGCGCGGGTGACTTTATTTGTAAATAAGACACAACAATCACTTATACTAGAGGCATTAATGACAGTTTAAAGAGACTTATTTAACAGTATATAAATTACTATGAAGACAAAAAGGTCTGTGCCTCGGCTTGTAACTAATGTACACCAATATGCAACTAGTTGCCGATTTTCAGGCAAGGCCTTTTCTTAAACTGACATTGTATTACGTAGGAGAGGGGTAAAACGCGTGGTGTGAACACAGTACTCGCCTGCACTTGTGCGGCTTCTCTCCAGAGTGCAGTGCCACATGTCGCTTGAGATGGTGGGGCTGATTGAACGTCTTGCCGCAGTGCGGACACAGGTACGGATTGAAGTCGTGTTTCCGGTTCACGTGGTGCCTGTGGAAAACAGCGATACTTCACATTTAATTCAAAAATGTTTTAAGTTTGCGTTGCGGTGTGCGGTCATTTGTTCCCCGGAAATTGAGTGAAGCTTACGCTATGGAAGCAATTTATATTCTGAGATTACATTGTGTTGTAATTCACACGAATTTAAAAACCTATTTAGAGGCTAAAAACTTCACCCATGCCGGGATTCGAACCCGAAACCTCTGTCTATACGTGCCAGCGCTCTACCAATTGAGCCAATGGGCGACTCACCGGCATCAGTGAAATTTCGAACCTCTTTACACTATTTTCTGTATTACGTACAGGAATCCCGGCACGGATGAATTTTTAGCCTCTAAATAGGTTTTTAAATTTGTCCTTAACACGGGTTAGTGCATTAAAAATAAAAATAGTATAATTCACAAGAAGTCGAAAAAGAAAAGGCATTTTAAAAGAAAACACCGAACTTTTGTCCAGTTCGGTCTCTTGATATCCTCGGTAACTTGAGGGACTTTTTGTACGGGGTATTTTTAGTCCTTTGTGTGCGTTATTCGATACAATTTATAAGAGATCTACTCGTATATCGACGGACAAAAAAGCACCCGTTGAATAGTCCCTCGTCTGCGAGGCCTTTAGATTGACACAGAAACTGCGACTTAATGAACGTCACAAGTTAAACTAGGTGTCCATTTCAAAATCTAGATCCTTTTGGGAGGAACAATGTACTAAAAAACCCCGAAGTTACAAAGTACTCAACAGTGTTTACATAATTACTCTCAAGCCTAGAGCTCATGCATTGTACTGGCTTTAAATCCAGGCATCATTGTCATCGACATATTATTATTCTTGTATGCTTTTAAAAAAATTTAATTCCATTAATTATTTTGGTACACTTGGTGACATCTTTTGATATCTTTGGCACTACTTTCCTCATTTTCGAATCGCGTTTCAGTCAAACTTATTAATATCTACAATGATCTTATTGTAAAAGCGTATACAGTGCCCCATATTAAAGTAATATTAAAGATATGAAAATAATGTCTGGTATTAAAATAATGTTAACGGGGACGAGGACGGGTGTCTTAAAATGCAATTAAGTTAAAACCTGTTTGAAATGAGTAAATGTGGAGTTTCTCATTTAGTTCTCCACATAATTTTTCAAGCAGCTTTGACGAAAGTAGTAAACATTTTGTTTTTATAGTGAATAACTATTTTAACTTTGACTTTGGAGTATGTTATCATCACCGGTCGAGCGAACGGGAAACGAAGCCGAGGACGACCACCAACGCGTTGGACAGACATAATAACTAAAGCTTCGGGAAGGACCCTACAAGCAGCCATACACCTGGCGCGTAATAGAATAAAATGGAGAGAGCTGGTGGCGGAAGCTGCCCAATAGTCACGTCCCTCAGCCATGAGGATACGATGAAGAAGAAGATTGAGCCAAGAAGCATTTGCCTCCTCAGAGTGAAAAGCGTAGTAAATGGTCACGTGATGGCCCTTGGGTTAGGTTAAGTAGCTCACCGCCTTCACACCTGCACTCTGGAGGACATAACAGAGGCCAACGCTTCCGGAATTGCAGTGGCCAACGCTGCCGCAATTGGGCAGGAACAATATTTATTTAATTTACAGACAATAATGGTCCAGTGTTTTGTAAGTAGCAATAAATCTAGAACTAAGACTATCGTTGGTATTTAATATCTAACAGTGACTTGGTGCGTTTAATTAGAATCCAAATCAGTGGATTATCCAGCGGTGATGAAATCGCGTTCAGAATGCTATTGCCGCTCCCGCACATTCTACTCAGTAATTATGCTGACTTTTTCGCCAGATGGCGGGCGTCAAAACCATGTACTCGGGCCCCGGCTCTAAGGCGTATGAATTGAATTCTATATAAAAAGTCGAACGAAAGCCAAAATCTGTATTCTGAGCGCCATACGACATTGAATTACCATACAATCCCATACAATCACTCCGGCTCAGTTTTGGCTCTCTTTACTTGACGTCAAGTGGAAGCAAAGTTGAGACTAAACATAATAGCCTCAGCCATCACAAAACTCACACCTTACCTCTATAAACGTGACATCCACTCGTTATCAGTCAATATAATCTTACATGGTCAGACACTGACACCGATTCCCGGTTTCTTTTCAGGATTTCCAGTACCATGTTGACCCGAAGCAAGATGACTGTACGTGATATGGAACTGAGGCTTAAGGCGACCCTTCTAGAGCTCCAAAAGAGTAAAGAGCTGTGCAACACTCTTCTTCAAGAACGAGAGGACAGCGAAGAGGAGATCCGTCAACAAAACAAAACCAACTCGGCGCTCAAAGAAGAGCTCAATGAGTTGGATATCCAATGCCAAGACCTAAGTGCCCAGCGCGATGAGCTGCAACATCAAGTCAACACATTTATCAAATGCCATGATGTCCACGATGTAGCATTACAACGTATACGCTCACTTGAACACCAGCTTGCTGAGGCACACCACGAGCTTCAGCAGATAAGTGAGCAGGAACAACAAAAAGAGAGTGCTAAAACCATGGCTTTGTATAGTGAAGTCATGAGTGATACAGGGATACCAACTGTCGACCTAACTACAGCCAGTAGTAGCAGCAGTATAAAAATGAACAGTGTAAGGAAAATTAAGAAGTACATTAAAACAAAAAAGTACATAGAAAAGGTTCAGAAACTCGTTAAACGAAGCCGGAAGAGTATAGAAAGTATACCCATTCACCGTCAAAAACTGCGGTTAGAAATAGAAATGGCCGAATGTCAGAAGGAATTATTCACCAACAATGTCGACCACGAACTAGCGATGGCCGAACTACAACTACAAGTTGAAGATCTGCAGTTTCAGTTGCTGGACATCACCTGCAAGTACTCAGCTATGCAAACTCAGTACTGTGACTGCATTTCATCAATGAACGAGTTGATTGCACTGAGCAAAAACAACCTGGAATGCATTGAGTCCAACTTTATCCAGGACTTGGAAGACACAGAAGGCAAATCAAGCTTGCTACCCTTAAATCCACCATTAGCCGTGATTGGAGACACAGCCCCTCTACAGCAGAACTCCATGCAACCACGGAATAGTGAAAAGGGCAGTAAGAAGCCAGGCTTATGTCCACCGTGCAGCATGCCCAATATACCAGCCACTTTACAGCTGGATATGACACAGCAGCATGGGGGCGAGCTAAGTGGACAGCCTGCAACACCGAATGTGACAGCTGAGACCTGTGGACCAATCACCTGTGATGCCAGACTTAGAGTATCACCTAATAGACCGACCAGCTCTTCAGTTCCAGTCAACGAGCAGCGCAGTGCAACACCGACCCCTGATGCCATACTGGATGCACAGCCGCAGTCTAGACCCACCAGCTACCAAGTTCCTGACAATGACACCCAGTACAAAACCATTATCTATTCAGATAAATTAGGTTTAGGTTTAGGCAGTAGACTACAAAATAACTTAAAACAACATGTTGAAAATATATGTATGCCCTATGCATCTTACATGCAAATAGTTAACTGCATGCTTAGTAAGGAGTATGATAATAATACTACTGTTGTGTTATTAATAGGGGACAGCACAGGAATACAGCAACAAGATTTGACAAATTATTTTGATTCTATAGTTGCTCTTCAAGCAAGAAAAATTGTAATTTGCGCTTTCCCTTACTCAAAAACTCTGTCAGAGACACAAAATGCCCGGTTAGATAAGTTAAATCGGCTATTGTTTAATATGACCTTTGGCCATCGAGACAAAGTATTATATTTTGATACGAATAATTTTATTCGAAACTTTATATTGACTAGGGACACAATGCATGTGCCTCTTTCTTCGAAACGACAGATTGCCAAATTATTGGCATTCAATATTTATGACCCCATTATTGTTGAGACAATAAAACAGGGACCAACTAAAGTTGCTAACTGTAGAAGTTCTACACTCAAACCTCTGTATTCTGAGGTTTTGAAAAAACCTAGTATAAGTAGGTTAAGCTTGACTGCTGATTTAAACTATCAGCGCAGACAACAGAAAAGCCCCCCTTAAAAAAACTTATCTTAGCTAATCAAAATTTACAGGGCGGTTTTTCTGGTAAATTACTAGAATTAGAGTTATTTCTAGAACAACATAGAGTAGATGTACTCTGTGTCACTGAGCACTGGCTACTAGAGTCCCAAATGAATTTTTCTGTAAATAATTATGAAATAGCCAGTTGCTTTAATAGAAAGTCTGCATTGCATGGTGGATCTTTAATAATAGTAAATAGTAGTTTGAAGTATAAAGAACGAAAAGATATTAGCAGACTTTCTGTTGAAAAAGTTGTAGAACTATCATGTGTTGAACTGGCTAAGCATATTGTAGTAAGCGTATACAGGCCCCCCGCCAGTGACTACAGTTTATTTGAATCCGTACTAGAGGATGTTTTAAAGGTAGCTTCAAGTAGTAGCAAGAAAGTTATAGTATGTGGAGATTTTAATATAGACTTGCTGGTAGACTCCGTTTTAAATAACAAATTAAAACTTATTTTCAAGTCTTTTAATTTAGTTAATATTTTCTTAGAGCCTTCTAGGATTACCGAAAACACAGCCACCTGTCTTGACAATGTATTCTGCGACTGTGAATTTTCGCATTGTTCTACAGTAACTTGCTTAAAGTCAGACCACAATGGTCAAATTGTCCACTTTGAAGCAGATTTTAAAAAAAAGGAGCAAGCTATAATTTATCGGCCCATTACAGCAAAAAAGATGGAATTATTTAGAAATTACATACAAAGTAGCTTACCTACACAAAATAATGAGACCCTTAATGCAAATGCTCATTATGGAGATTTATTCAAAGTTGTTTCAGGTAGTTTTGAAAAAGTTTTTAAATTAAAAAAGTTATCATCAAAAAGAAATAAAGTAGCATTTAGTGAATGGGCTACTGCCGGCATCCGAAAAAGCAGGGACACTCTATATGCACTATATGAGAAAAAAACATACACATATGACCCCAGTTTTATACAGTATGTTAAACTATATTCAAAATTATTTAAGGCCGTCTGCCACAAAGCAAAATGTGAGCATATAAAATCAAAAATCCTTCAATCGTCTAATAAATCCAGAACAATTTGGGCTATTATAAATAAGGAAACCGGTAAATCCAAATCAGGAGATCGCGAACTTTCACTTAAAATAGATGATAAATTAATAACCTCAAATGAAGACATTGCTACGGCTTTTGAACAGTTCTTTACAAATGTTCCAATTGTAACGACAGCTCCTTTAGACTCTTCTCCAGCTCTTGCTGAAAGTATTTTGAAAGACAATGTCCCCCCATGCCATCACGATTTTTCGTTCGACTATATTGAAGCCCATACCGTGATTAAATCGTTTAAAAAGCTAAAGCTTAAAAAAACTGAGGACTTATGGGGTATGTCAGTAATAGTAGTTAGCTCAGTAATCGATACCCTAGCACCCCATTTAGCCAAAATCTTTAACAAATGTTTAGATGAGGGTATATTCCCTGATCTAATGAAATATAGTAGGCTCGTTCCTTTATTTAAAAGCGGTGATAAGCAAGATCCCACAAATTTCAGACCAGTCTCAGTTCTACCCGTTTTGAGTAAAATATTCGAGAAGATAGTTCTAGGTCAGCTGCTTACACATTTCAATGACTATCAACTTCTCCATGGTCAGCAATTCGGCTTTACGCAAGGGCGCTCTACAACGGACGCCGGCGTCATGTTAGTTAAACATATATTTAGTGCATGGGAAGAGCGCAAGGATGCTATAGGCGTATTCTGTGACTTGTCGAAAGCATTTGATTGCGTTGACCATAAAACACTTCTTTTAAAATTAAAGCACTATGGTATAAACGGGAATAGCCTAAAACTTATAACATCATATTTAGAAGGGAGAGTTCAAAGAGCTGATATAAATAGAACTAAATCTTCAGGGTCAGAGGTCAGGATAGGAGTGCCACAGGGATCGATTTTGGGGCCGTTCCTCTTCCTCGTATATGTAAATGATTTGCCGTTCATGGTTCAAAATATGTCAGAGATAGTATTATTTGCAGATGACACGTCACTTATTTTTAAAATTAAGAGACAAGAAAATGACCTTGACAATACAAATAATGCTCTCTCTCGGGTACTAAATTGGTTTACTTCTAATAACTTATTGTTAAATTCAAAAAAGACGAAATGTATAAAGTTCACTCTTCCAAATGTCAAAACGGTAGACAGCAATGTTTTACTGGGGAATGACAAATTAGACCTTGTGAATGAAACTGTATTCCTAGGTATCACAATTGATGCAAAGCTTCAATGGGGTCCTCATGTAGAAAAATTAGCAAATAGGCTTAGTTCAGCAGCATATGCAGTCAAAAGAATTAGGGAACTAACTGACGTCGCAACTGCTAGGCTTGTTTATTTTAGTTACTTCCATAGTCTTATGTCCTATGGCATACTACTGTGGGGACGGGCAGCAGACATTGAGACCATCTTCGTCTTGCAGAAGAGAGCGATCAGATTCATTTATAGGCTGGGTAGTAGAGATTCGTTAAGAGATTTCTTTAAAGAAACTAACATCCTGACAGTTGCCAGTCAGTATATATATGAAAACATTATGTACGTTAGGAAAAATATCAGTAACTTTAAAACTTTAGGTAGCCAACACAATGTAAATACTAGAAATAAACATAAACTTTTGTTCCCACTATTTAGGCTGGCAAAGGTTAATACATCCTTCATGGGGCATTGTATACGCTTCTATAATAAAATCCCTGAAGATATATTAAGCTTGCCTGAATCGCGGTTCAAAAAATATGTTAAGCACACTTTGTGCCAAAAGGGCTACTATAACATAAAGGATTATTTAGATGACAATGAGGTCTGGAATGAAAGCCAGTACAATGTATGAGTTCTATGTTCAAAATAATTATGTAAACTATGTTAATTAAGGACTTTTGAAAAGACTAAGTTAGGAGTTTTTTTGTCCATTTTTTCTCCTAAATGATCTAGATTTTGAAATGGACACCTAGTTTGAATTGTAACGTTCATTAAGCCGCAGTTTCTGTGCTACTTTGAATAAAACCTTTTCATTTCATTTCATTTTCATTTCATTTCATTTCAATTCGAATAAGAAAATACATGTTTAATGACTCTGTCGAGTTGTCTGTGGATCATAAGTTCCTTTTCTCGATTGTAAATTGAAAGTTAGTCGAATTTTATGACATTTACAAATTCACTTTTAAACTGATACATTTTGCAGCAAAATCTTAAATCATTTGTTATTTTTAAGCTAATGAAACTATTTACGATTAATATACGTAGATAGAGAACAATTTATTGTACAAACAAATGGAAATTACACTGATATTTCTTAACCTAAGAAGGCGGCTTTATCACTTAAAGTGATCTCTTCCAGGCAACCTTTGGATAAACATAATACGGTACTAAGAGTTATAAACACCTAATTCTCAACTTTTTCAAATGAAATGTAACCTATAACGAAACGTCAACGAGCCGTTTTCAGCACATGGTAATCATCATGCGACATTGTAACACCTCAAAGCGAGCGAAACTTACTAGCAAATTTGCGCATACGACTTTGTGAGAATACGAGAAATTGAATTTTACGCGACAAACGTTTGATCCTTCGAATATTTTGCGTCCACGCGTTCATTCAAATCGCATGGGCGGGAATCGACGCGGTAGCCGAACGGTGTAGAACGCCGGCCTCTCAATCTTGAAGTCGTGGGTTCAAACCCCGGCATGTACCAATGACTTTGTTTTCTAAGTTATGTACATTTGTGAAATTATAGTAGCACCATACCACTCGCCGACGACGGTGAAGGAAAACTTCGTAAGGAAACCCTAGTGTCTGCATTGTTAACGTACCTCAGCGCTTGCTAAGTACAATGGCCCAACTATGAGGCTAAGTGCGGACATCTCAGGTCTAACTAACTAACTATGGGCGAGAATCGGCTCCCTGGTGGAATAGCTGACACGAAAAGAAGAATTAGCTCACCGCAGCGCCGCCGGGTTCTTGCCAACGAAGGAGCAGCGCGCGCACCCCGGCCGCGCCCCGCCCGCCTCTGGGTGCCTCACAATGCGATGGTGGAGCAGCGTTCTGCCGGTTCAGACACACAATCTTTATAAACCTATTTAGAGGCTTAAAATTCCACCCATGCCGGGATCCGAACCCGCGTCCTCTGGCTATCCGTGCCAGAGGTCGCGGGTTCGAATCCCGGCATGGGTGGAATTTTTAGCCTCTAAATAGGTTTTTAAAATTGTCCTTAGCACGGGTTAGTGAATTAAAAATAAAAATAGTATTTAATAATCACTATCTTTAGATTAGATTAGAACTCTTTATTGTACACACCAGAAAACAAAATACATAAAAAAGGCTTACACATCTAAGCTATTGATGCCGTATACAATTGGCGGTCTTATCGCTAAAAGCGATCTCCTCCAGACAACCTTGGGATGGATAGAACTGAAAGATGAAGAGAGTATGTAGGTAGGTGTACATGAAGTTTATAGGAAGAATATGTACATAAACTGACTTACAAATAATATTCATATATATTACTACACATTTTTAGTATATAAGTGTAAGCGGGTCACAGAGTTAAAGTGGAGATGGGCGGGACACTTGGCTAGAAGGGAAGACGGCCGGTGGACCAGGGCGGTATCGGAGTGGCGGCCAAGGGAGGGAAGGAGGTCGGTAGGCAGACCAGCGACACGATGGTCAGACGACATCGTGAGGGTTGCGGGTCAGAGATGGATCAGATTGGCACAGGACACCGTGAGGAATGGCGCAATAAAAAGGAGGCCTATACCCAGCAGTGGGTTGATGTGGGCTGATTATAGATTATAGAAGTGTAAGGCATCCGCTGAAAATCAGCGCCGTGACTCAACACGTGACAACAAAATGTCAATTTTTTTGTATGTCCCCACTGCTAAAGCACGGGTCTCTTGGGCCATACTCCACCATGGGAGCCAAGTCCAGGTTGGTGGTGGATTTAGTAAGATTCGGTGGGCATTTACAATCTTTTGTTAGTAAGAGGTACATTTTTGGTAGCTCTTCAAGACCATGTAAAGTTCCCATTTTAAAACTTTATATGAGACTTTTTAAAGTGACCAGGTTTAAGCCCAATTTTTTAATTATGTATGTGACAGCAGCGGTAACCCAGTGGAGAGATCTCGGATTAGATTCCTAGTGCGGTCATATACCTGTAAGGTATGTACATTTGTGAAAGTTATAGTAGCAATTATAATACCACTCGCAAACGGCAAAGGAAAACATCGTGACGAAACCTGAGCGTCTAAGGTGTTCAAATACCGCAACGCTTGAAATTGCCAATCCGCGGTGGGCATGCGTGGTAACTAAGCCCATACATACTCTCTGAGAGAAGGCCTGTGCCCTGCAGTAAGACGTATATAAGCTCCATAAAACATTTTTTGGTTAATTAATAAATATTTTTGTTCACTCACTTCATTTGGACGAATTTAGTGGGGCACAAATCGCACATGTACTTGGCAGTGCCGTGAGCATCCTTCTCTCTGGCATGCTGGGATATTCCTGGAACAGTATAAAGTGATTGATTCATTGATTGATAGATAGATAAAACATTTATTTAACGACGCAATACTAAAAACACAATGTAAAAACAAACAACATAAAACATAACATATTCACAGATTCTTAAATATTTGGCGAACACAAAAACAAGAGAAAAAATTTACACATATATATCGTGATTTAATTTTGAAGACATATTTAAAGTATTGAGCCCCTAAAATGGCCCCGCCTCAGCATGTGTCGCAGGAGCACCGAGATACTACGTGCAACGCTGATATTCTGTCGCGGCCATGTTGCGGTTAGTCGTGTTTGTGAAAGAACAAAAATTATGGAATTTAATTATAAAATGGGTGCCCAATAATATTGATTGATTAATTGATTGAAAACGTTAATTCAAAAAATACAGAACTTAGTTTCTGCCAAAATGTATAACAGTTTGTTGGCAGATGCTCTTGGTTTTTCAAATTAAAGTATTCTTATATGCTAGATACACACAAATACTAAACAAGATATTTGAAAACTTCCTACACACTACCCTCTTGCTTATACAATCAGCCGAATCTGGATCTAACGCCATTGCAAATAATAATGATTGTAACGATACCTATCCAGAGCTGTAAAACGCGCAATACATAAGACGCCTGTTAGAGTTAATCATTTGCAAGTTCTTCTTTGCATCCAGCATCTGCCGGCAGTTTTTCGCAGATCGTCACCCCACCTGGTCGGAGGGCGTCCTACACTACGTTTGCCGAGTCGCGGTCTCCACTCAAGAACACGTTTACTCCAACGGTTGTCGGTTCTTTGCGAGATATGGTTCTTAGCGAGGCCAGCCCACTGCCACTTCAGCGATAATTCTCTGAGCTATGTCGATAACTTTGGTTCTCCTTCGGATGCATTCGTTACGATGCATTTGCAACAACTTTTGGTTTTACTTTTGAAATTAGTTTTACTTTTTCATTAAAAAATCTTTGATGTGGCGCTGTTAGATAAATAATTCTTAAAACTACATGACATTATATATGTCATAAAGTACGTATCATCTTAAAACCTGTCTACATTTAAAAAAAATTCAACCTATCCAACCACTTTTTTTTCTCGAACTATCAATCCGCCCAGGGTGCCAATTCTCACTTCATTAGCAAATAAGTCGTATACGACTGTATAGATTATGACTTGGAATTCTACATAAAAAGTCGAGCGTTAGCCAAAATCGGTATTCGGAACGCCATGCTTGATTAAATTCGAATGAGAAAATAAATGTCTAATGAGTCTGTGGAGCTATCTTATCTTATTTTATTTTTATGCGACAAAGATCTTCGAATATTTTGCAAAAACGCTTTCAATTCACATGGGCGAGAATCAACTCCCAGCGCTCACACCGCCGTGTTAGGGAGCCAGGAAGCTAGCCAATCAACCAGTCTTAGTATCTTACCATAGCGATCGATGTCGCATTCAAAATCGAAGCAAATCTGCCGCGAACTTCAAGTCCCTTCTGTCACAAACGTTTGGAAGAAAACGCTTCTAGCATTTAGCGCGCCCTTGTGTAATTACAATATAAAAAATATGAACACATACGATTCCATATTTCAAATAATAAACTTTCCAAAGCTTGATTATTATTACATATTATTATTTAAATCTTTTATTGCACTAATTACGCAGTAAATGTACAAGAACGTGCTTAATGCAAGAAGCATTCTTTCCTAGCAAACCTTTGATGTTGAAGAGACAGGCAATTGAAAGAAATTTTGAAAAAATAATCCTCTTTCATTCCTTTTCTTTTAACTAGTCAGGATGCATCATCGACACAAACTGCATAACCTACACATAATCTAAGGCCGCCAATTGCACTGTAGATAGATAGATAGAGAACACTTTATTGCATAACCAGAAAAATATTACAACCATGATTCTTAAATATTTATCTTTATAATAGAATTATTATGTTTTGTTTTTTCCTGGTGTACAATAAAGAATATTCTTATTATATATCATCATCATCAACCCATTATGTCCCCACCGAGGGGCACGGGTCTCTTCCCTGAGAAAGGTAGATAGGCCATACTCCACCACGGGGGCAAAGTCCGGATTGGTCGAGGCTTGCAAGACTATTGGCTGGTCTTACTGTCAGAAGTTTTCAAGCCGACCTGAGCCCTCTGACTTGGCCTAACGACTGCCATCTATCGACGGCAGCCAGCACCAACTGCTTAACGTGCCTTGCCACTAGCGTTAGTCGTAGACGGTCATACATCCGTGCACTGAACGCGCCCTAGTTTGCTTAAACTTCGTGATCGTTTAAGATCACTAGGGCAGCCCGGGCTACGTGCGATCACATTTAACTTACACATTTAAAAAAAAACTCTACTCACCATTTAACCAGCCAGTATTTAATTAGTGCTTCTAATCAGAATCTTCCCGACTCTTCTAATAAGAATCTACTCGGCCAGTATTAGTGTGTCTCTATCTATAATCAGCCCACATCAACCCACTGCTGGGCATAGGCCTGTTTTTTATTGCGCCATTCCTCACGGTCCTGTGCTAATCTGATCCATCTCTGACCCGCAACCCTCACGATGTCGTCTGACCATCGTGTCGGTGGTCTGCCTACCAACCTCCTTCCCTCCCTTGGCCACCACTCCGATACTCTGCCCAACTACGCGCAAAAGCGGTATCTCATTGAAAGTTAGTTTCGAGATAATTGAAGACAGTAGCTCACGCGTTATACATATTTTTGCCGCTTATCGGCTTAGAAAAATTGCTGTTCTTTATTAAGTAATTTGGCAGTATTCAAATATACGGCTGGTTGCCTTTGTAATATTGACATACCTCTAATACCCTTAGTGATTTAAGGTAAAACTGAGGACAATCTTTCTTAAGGCGTTTATCATATGTTTTGAACAAGATCGCGCTAAAAGGCTTAGTACATTAGATGCGTATTTTTTAAAGCTATCCGATGGCATACAAATCAAATTTGCGACGTTTTTTTGAGATACCGCTTTTGCGCTTAGTAGGGCAGTACTGCCCTATTCTTCCAATCTATTCAGGCAGTAGTTTTTTGTTTTTAATTAACTCACCGTGGCGCACGATGTCATGCATCTTCTGGAAGTGCAGCGCGTGCACGCAGAGCGCGCACCGGTACCGGTCGTGCAGCCAGTGCCGGCGCCAGTGCTGCGGCCAGGGCTCGGCCGCCAGCGCGGCGCCGCAGCGCGGGCAGCGCTCGGCGGCCGGCGGCGGCGGCGCCGGCGGCGGCGGGCCCGGCTCCGGCTCCGGGGTCTCCTCGTGCTCCCTGGAAGAAGAGACGTCCGTCTCAAGTTAGATGAGATTTCCCCACTTTGCAGTTGGGTTATTTGTAATTTTTTTTTTGCTTCCTTTTTTTCTTGGAATCTGTCCTTGACATTAAGCTAGAATTTTTTATTATTCATTTGTACATAATTATACTACATTTTCATTTTTAATGCACTAACCCGTGCTAAGGACAATTTTAAAAGCCTATTTAGAGGCAAAAAATTCCACCAACGCGTGGTTGGTCGCTCTTAGTCCAGTACATTGCCCGGGTACATTGCCGTACCGTGTATGGCTAGTTGTCTGTGTGTTTCGCTTTTCATGTACCAATGCTACTGTTTTCTTTGTTTATTATTTCTTCGTGCTGTGACTTGTAACCAGATTCTTATGGCTTCACTTTGTATACGTGTGTGTGTGTCTTATTGTAAATAAATTATTTATCAATCAATCAAAAAAAAAAGTAATAAGAGATAAGATAAATTTGTTCCTTAGCACGGGTTAGTGCATTAAAAATAAAAATAGTATAAGAGATAAGAGTTCTAATCTAATAGGATCCCATAGCGTTTGGCGGCTTACATTTTACATTGTACATTGACATTAAGCAAACAGAATGTAAATTCTTTACGTTGAAATAAATTGATTTTATTGATTGACGGATTGATTCATTGATTGAATGATTGATAGACTGATTGATTTGGGTATGGAATCCTGGAAAAGAAGTAGACTGCGAACAGAACTAATATCCAAACTACGACCCACTTGTAATGTTCTAGACACGACTCGCGGCTCTCCAGCGTCTTCAAGCATATGCAGCAGGTGTACAACTCCTTGTCTTTAACCTGGCGCAGTTTCGTCGGCTTCTTCGGGAACTCCCAATCATCCAGGCCATCATCGTCCGAGTCATCTTCAACTTTGGGTACCAGTTCACCGTTCACAGGTGACGCTTCGTTACAGACATTTTTTTCATTCGGTTCCGTAGATTTAGTTTTCTTAAGTGGATCTGGTTTATTCATTTGTTTCCTTTTTGACTTGATTTCTTTGGACCTTGTGCCCTTTAATTTCTTCTTGACCGTCGCTGATTCAGTTGTGATCTGGTTTTTTCTTGGCCTACCTCGTCTCCTCTTTGGTGGCGCTGAGGTTCCCTCTGGATCGCACTTTGCGCCGTCCTCGTACATGATCACCTCTGGGTACGGGAATTCCGTAGCCAAGGTTTCCTGGTTCTCGACCTTGACTTTGATCTCCAGGTCCGGCCGTTTCCTCTTGAGCTCCTGAAGGCACGACAGGTTTGCCTGCTTTTTTCTTGTGTTTGTCTCCACCTTGATTTCGACCAGCGGTTTGTTATCGTCCGACTCCCCATCCCACTGCTCTGGAACATAGGGCGATTGTTTAAAACACAATGGGCAAATTGCGTGTGGCCTAGGATGGCGCATAATGGTGCAGGATGGCAAAAATATATATTGCTTTGTTTTCTTGCAGCGCTGCTTTTAAATTAAAAAACTACATATATATATTGTTTCAGTGGGTCGGTTGTGGCTCGGAGCGATTTATTTGGTTGTTTTGGTTTTTTTTAATGTAGCCTTTATAAACGCCCCACTGCAGGGCACAGGCCTTCTCTCAGAGAAAGTATGGGCTTAATTACCATGCGTGCCCACCGCAGATTGGCAATTTCAAGCGCGAACACCTCCTGACTTAATTATAGTTAAGACTTGATATTTCCACAATAAGCCTCATAGTTGGGCGTAGCAAGAGCTATTTCAGCACTTCAAACACTGGGTTTACCTCACGAGATTTTCCTTCACTGTTAGCGAATGATAAGATAAGATAAAATCTTTTATCTTATCTAATTCAATTAACATTTTACAATGACCTTATCTCTAAGGCAGTGGTATCCTGCTTCCTAAAAAAGGTTTAGAATCGCTGCGAAAGCTGCGGTTTAGAATAAGCAGTGCTATGGTATTGCTACTATAGGTAATATTTCACAAATGCTACTATAGCTACTACTTCACAAATGTACCTAACTTAGAAAATTAAGTTGTACATTATTGGATTGGAATTTACATAACTGGATTGGAACACAAGACCTCCAGATTGCTCCCGATTGAGAAGCCGACGTACCACCGATCTGACGTCACAACTTATAATAGAAACTAAATCTCACCTTTCTAAAAATCTATTTAGAGGCTAAAAATTCCACCAAGTGCTGCAAATTACTTCAGCCAGATGTCGCTGCCTGTAAGTAATACAGAGAGTATTGTAAAGAGGTTTGAAATTTCGCTGACGCCGGTACTTGCCTAATAGCTCAGTTGGGAGAGCGCTGGCACGGTTAGCCAGAGGTCGCGGTTTCGAGTACCCGCATAGGTGGAATTTTTAGCCTCTGAATAGGTTTTTTAAAGTTGTCCTTAGCACGGGTTAGTGCATTAAAAAGAATATAAATGTCACCTGCACCATCATCGGATTCCGGACATTCTTGTTTCACATTGATTAGATGAATATTAGGATGCGTGTCAGCACTGCCGTGTAGGTAAGCGTTGTCATGTAGGCCAGTACTGTTTAGGCCGGGATATGAGTCCAGTTGACACTCAGTCTGGGTGCCGCGATCTTGGTTGGTTGTTGGGATATCTTCAGCTTCGTCTGTTCCCTGGAGCATGGCCCGCAGTCTGGAATCGGCAGGGTAGATGGGAAGTTAATAAAAAAGTTACCTACTTATGAAATTATCATGTTACTCGCGAAATTATAATACAGATAGATAGATAGATTAATCTTTATTGAACATACAAGTTTAAAAGCCGGTCAAGCACAGCGTAGAGATCTGAAGAAGGAGAGATTTCTTACCGGCTTAAAACTAACAACTTTTCAAGTAATTTTCAATGGAACTTTTACACGGTTTTCCAGTTTTAACTTGGTCGCCTATTACTGGTTGACTTGTGAAGGTTACTTGGGTGTAACAGTTTTTCTTTTAACTTCATAATTGTGCTGCAATTATGGAATTGCGGATACTTTAGACATGTTTCAATTTTCACGAATAAATTTGCACTCTGTAACTTTTTGCTTACTTTCTCAGTCAGAAAAAAAAGCAGTATTTAAATATACTTCTTTTTGACAGAGAAACAAAGCAAAAGAGATTTAGTTCTCATCTTTACAAAAGAAGTAAAAAATTTTAATAGTCATAAAATTACACTATTTTTATTTTTAATGCACTAACCCGTGCTAAGGAACAAATTTCAATTGGTAGAGCGCTGGTACGGATAGAAAGAGGTTGCGGGTGCGAATCCCGGCATGGGTAAAATTTTTAGCCTCTAAATAGGTTTTTAAAAGTCATAAAATTGTGCGAAAAATGTTCAAATGGTGGCCACGACCTTTCCGAAACTAGTTCATAATAGTGGCGAATGCGACATTAACGAAAAGAGATAATAAATTATTCTTCTTCTTCATGCTATATTAGTCCACTGCTGGACATAGCCCTCCCCTAATGAGCGCCATAGCGTAAGGTTGTGCCATCATTGGGGGGTTATGCCCGTAATCCCCACTCTGGGCATGGGGATTTACAGATAATAATTATTGAACTTATCTCTGTGAGAGATTTCTTCCATCAATAATTTTAGTGGCCATGAACGCAAGGGGATAGATTGGCCCGTATTTGGTTTAAGATAACTTGAGAAAAGATGGGCAGAGTGGAGTTTTTTTTCCGCTGCCTTTTTCTCCACTACAATACGGCCCGAAGGCAGCGGCTTACATTTTACATTGTACATTCAGCAAACAGAATGTAAGTTCGTTACTTTGAAATTAATTGATTTATTTGGCTGTGTGGTGCCTAGAGAATAGCACCAACCCAAATTCTTCCCGCGGGTGTCGTAAAAGGCGACTTTGGACACAAACCGGGGGGTGGGAAGCAGCGCCCCCTGCAGTACAATTCCGCCGAACTGCAATCCCCAACCCGCATGCCCAGCGTTGGGATTATGCGCATTATCCCCCAATGATGGCACAACCTTGCGCTATGGCGCTCATTAGGGGAGGGCTATGTCCAGCAGTGGACTGATATAGCCTGAAGAAGAGATTGATTTGAATTTGAATCCGAAGGGCGAACCAACTCGCCTGCGCTGCGCGCGGATTGCCGCGGTGCAGAAGCGGTGCAGTCGCAGCACGCTGCTGCGGCACGCGCCGCACACGAGCCGCGGCAGCCCGTCGCCTCGCCGCACCTGCGGTTGCAGAGGTCATGCTAGCCATACCACTTCGATTCGAAATGAAAAGGTTTTCGACAACATTTCATATTTTACAACGCGCAATTTAACTAAAAAATACCGTTTCTTAATTTTGCTATCATGATTACGAAAAATATATTTAGAATTTTTAATATTGCTTAGTTTTGGAGAAAATAAATAAAAAACACAATTTGGTGATGACGTCACACATACTGTGGAATGAGGAGGTACCGTTGCCTAATATTATAAATGATATGACAGATGTCATTTTTAATTTCATTCAAATGTCATGTCGGAGAAATTACTTTTCTTTTCCTTGATTCCAAAGGTTTTTAAAAAGGCGGCAAGGGTGTTAGTATTATTAAGCCGTATGTGTAACGTCATTACGCGGTTACATCCTTTCAGAATAAGACGAAATTCAAATAGAAAAGTATGAATTAAAATCATCGCTTTCCGAAAATAAAAAAATATGGGTCGTTTTATTTTGTATCTAATTTCCTTTAAGACAGTAAAATACGTATGCTAAAAAATTGAAATGTTGTCAATTCAAACTACCTACTTAGGTGTCCATTTCAAAATATCTAGATTTTCAAATGGACACAAATGATGTCTGGAATTAAAGCCAGTATACTATGCATGAGTTTTATATTTTAAAATAATTACATGTAAACTCTGTTAATTAAGGACTTCGAAGTTTGGAGTGTTTTTGTCCATTTTTTGTCCAAAATGATCTAGATTTTGAAGAGGACACCTAGTTTGAATTGTAAAGTACATTAAGCCGCAGTTTCTGCGCTACTTTATAGTAGCGCCGTGATTCGGATTGTATTTTGCTACATCCAAAACACTATGGCGCCATTATTAAATTAGATTCCATTCAGATGATAACAATCTGTAATTTGTTAGTGTGACTTAATATCTAATTCTTATGCTTTATTGCACAGGAGGACATTAAATGAGAAAATAGCATGTAAAAAGACGAGCTTTGTAAGGGATTTCTTCCAGCAAAAGAGTAAAAACGTTTCTATAAGCTATACCCACATCAACCCACTGCTGCGCGTTCTTATTAGGCCTCCTTCTTATTGCGCCATTCCTCTCGGTCCTGTGCTAATCTGATCCATCTCTGGCCCGCAACCGTCTGACCATCGTGCCGGTGGTCTGGCTACCTTCCTTCTTCTTCCTTCCTTCCGTCCCTTAGCCCCAACTCCGATACTGCCCTAGTCCACCGGCCGGCTTCCCTTCTAGCCAAGTGTCCCACCCATCTCCACTTTAACTCTGTGATCCGCTTACCAACGTCTTCGACCTTAGAAACGTTTAATTAATCTAATTTAGTAACAATGCGAAAAAACCTCACCACAATTCGCATGTGGACCATTTTCGACTGCAGATCATCTTCTGGCTCAAATATGTCATTTTCGACGGAATTCGTTGTGCAACATAGTCTACAGAGTTCGCTCACAGCGCATGGCTCCTTGCAATCTGGCGTTGATTCCTGAAAGATGTATATCGCCAAGGTTTAGTAAGTATTAGACATGTATCCAACCAGGTGGGATGACGATCTGCGAAAAACTGCCGGCAGATGCTGGATGCGGCATGCTGAAGACAGGGCGCTATGGCGCTCATTAGGGGAGGGCTATGTCCAGCAGTGGACTACATAATATAGCCTGAAGAAGAAGAAGAAATGTATGTGTGTATGTCTCTGTTTGTTTGTGTGTGTGTGTATGAGGAATACCTAATGTAGTGGTGATGCAATGGTCGACAGCATGGTCCTTCATATTAATTACGAAATAATAAATATACAATACAATACATACAATACCTTACTATAATAATACTAAACTATTACAGAGGCATCTATTCAGTATTGTGCTAAACCATAGCGCTATTGTAAACTGCATGGCTTACAGCATCGAAATGCCATTGATCATGATACTCCACCAAGAAAGTCAACAAAACTACCATTGACATACTAATATAACTGTATTGAACAACTATGCATTACAGACACTAGCCTCCCTGGATCGCTAAATACTGCAGGCTAATCATAATCACCTATGCTCGCTATGCCATAGTCGAAAATTGGCAAATACAGACCCCATATTAATTGTGCCTGAGGGTCATGCCAATTAGAGTGAGTTCTGTGCATCCACCGTCCACAACTTACATTGTCACTGTAATAATAAAATATGAATGAACCAGTCATAGCATAGAGTATTATTTATGATCTCTGTTGTACCTGCATGTTACGTTCAGTCTTGGTAGATACTATTTGTCAGATCTTTTGTACAGATTGATTACATTTATAAGTGTGAAAATATTGGAATATTTATTAAATTGCTTCCTACAAATTCACGCTCATCTATCAAAGAAGAATGTCATAATCGCTATGGGATTCTTGCATTTCATATCGTAAAAAACATTTGCCCTTTTTGCATCTACATAATGAGATGATTTATACAGTGTCCACTGGCATCTTTACTCACACTAGATGGGTGAAGGGACCACTCGGATGCTGCAGTGCCTGGGACATAGTTTAATAGATGGCGTAGGCTTAAATAAATATGTAAATATTTATTGAGTAATAAATATATGTACTGAGATAATAAATATACTAATTGATTAATAAATAATGGTTTGGTTCATACTTGGGTTCTAATAGTAATAACTTCAACACAACACAATCACATGACAGGTCATACATAGGTCAGGGTATCCCAAACTAGGATACCCTGTACTATGATGACCAGGTAAGAACGTCACAAACATGAAAATACACCCGTGAGGCCATTTGCACAAATGTATGACAGCTCCCAGTGGGAATTGAATCCACAACCTCTGTATTGGCGTCCAAGAGTAAACGGCAAATTTTCTGTCTAACTTACCACTTTATTTTGGTCTGCAGAAATACAATTGTCAATTTCTTGAATGGATTGCGTACATTCTTTCCTCAGAGGTTCTTCATAGAAATCTAATTTACTCTCTTGATCATACTCCTGAAATATTAAAAATTATTAAATGTAGTTGCAGAACATGGTGCCTCTATCAAGATAGTAAGGATCTCTCGCAACATAATTTAGCTTTGGATGTAAACTAATTTTACTAATTAAGAAAAATTTTAAAAACATGGAAAGCAACCATTAATACTCCTTGAGACAGTTCGATCAACAGTAGGACAACGGGAGCTCTGAGCTGTCAAGGCCTAACAGCTTGAGAAGTTCTTTGGCTATGAATGTGTTTTGTCAGGCCAGTCGTATTGGAGGTAACGATGTAGCCCTATACCAGGTCAGTAAATTATGCAGCATGAGAAATGGAATTGAAACGGTTGGTGGGTAAAGTTGGGGGTTTAAGGCAGCCTATGTAATCTGCCAGCCTCGACGTGCATAAATTGGCAAAAACTATTGTAGTCGCGATTTCTTTCTCATTGGCTATTATTGCATTAAAACTCACCGCACTAATTTTATTTTGCTTAGCAGAAATAGTGTCATGCATTTGTTGACTGATCGTCGTGGTTTCTTTCCACGGCGGAGGTTCATCGTTAAAATCCATTTTGCTCTCCTTTACGGTACTGCTGAAATGTTAAATATTATATTGTATTTTCGCCGAACAAACAGATAAAATGGCACTAAACAAAAAATCAACAAAATCTACTTATGAATCAAAACACCTTGACAAAAAAACACGGCACGGCCACGGACACGATGACACATGACAGTAGTTGAGTTGAGTGTTGCCAAACAGTGTTCCATTAATCCCCAGTATCGGTAGGTGATGTGTGTGATGGATGGCTGAAATTATATTATATTTTTTCAATTTCATAGGAGTGGGTCGTTGTCCGATTTTTCGACGACGAAACGCAACCGTTTTTTCTGAAACGAAAACAGGTCCTCAAAACGGTCCTCGTTCGCAACTGGTTTCATTGTATGCGAACGAGCAAGGCGCAGAGGACGGTCAAACGAGAGAAACTCTCGTTTCGTCTCGTCGACATTCGTCTCAAAGACTAGTAAAAGAAATGGTTGCGGAATGAGGTTGAGGACGTTTTTCGTTCGATTTCAATATTTTTTTCTTTATATTAATGAACTTCCCTTCATACTTTTCCAGGCTTAGGACAGACTGGTATTTATTTTAATACCAGGGTTATGTATAAGTTCATTTTATGTTTATAATTTGTGTTGGTTTTACATGTTTATAGTTATTTTCTATTTTACATTTCCTATTTATATAAGAATCCCGGCATGGGTGAAATTTTTAGCCTCTAAATAGGTTTTTAAATAAGAAATTAAGTTTTTTTTCTATTTAGTTTTAGTCCAACATTAAAACTAAACTTTAACTTGAGTCAAAAATAAATACAAAATGACATAATTAACATTCACAATCAGTAAGTAGCATTGAATTATTAATTCAAACTGTAAAAATGTAAACAATAACCGTCACCGACGAGCTGCGCGATCGAGCGAGCGAGCGTCGCGACTCGTTGCCATTGATTGCTAAACGACCTTAGACGCTATACCAACGACATTAAGATACACAGCAATGACCACCGCTTTGTGAACGAGACGAAATCACGAAACATCGGAAAATATAAGTTTTGTTACACGATATTCGACTGTATACTCATAGACTAAAAACTACTTTATTGTATCACAGACCAAAACGAACGGAACGAGTAAGGAGCCGACGACGACGTCGCAATGATCTCATTACGTTCTAGGCTCTATTAATATAGTATTAAAGGACATATCCGCGTCAAACAATCTAAGGACTGGTCTCGCGACGAACAAACGCTGGCACTGCTTTAGAATGAAACGTAAAACGGTCCTATCGTCGCGGAACACAAAACGGTCTTATAAAACGGTTTGTCTTTGCAACGATCACGCCTATATGAAATTATTTCATATTATTATACTTATTCATATTTTTGCAACATATTAAATTGCATTTAAAGAAAAAAATAGATTTAAACAATCGCGTTTAAACATACAACTAAATATTAAAATAAAACCGATAATGTCTTAAAAATCGTGGAAGATCAAATGGCTTTTGGATCTTTAGCCATACGTATAAATGTATCAATAATACTGTTGGCCTGCTGGGACACTCAGCTTTATCTCATAGAACTGGTAAATTTCTTGGTCCCTGTTTAATTTTATAAGTAAATCTCTCAATATATAACAATATTGTATCGGAATTGGTGGTTGTGTAAAGACAAAGAATATTTTTTCTATCTAAATTTTCATATTGCCAAACTGAAAAGATATTAAAAAATAACCAAATAAAATGTGAATTACTGCCTCGTGATAACACCTACCTTAACGTAGTTCTTAACAAATCACCCTTAACAAACGACAAAAAATAAAGGGCTTAACCTCTGGCCCAATGGCTTTTCATTTCTGCTTTTTATCTCAAGAACAAGTTTTCATAGGCCTAAGGCGGACGAATTTACTTGTTTTGCTTTTCCTTTAATAATTACTGAAATGAGTTGACATGAACCTGTCTGTAACATGTATTTTAACTCATGAAGCTAACAAAACATGCAGTACTGGTCTAACTCGCGCAGTACGACGACCTCTGTGGTGTAACGGTAGCGCATCTGCCTACCATGCAAGAGGTCCAAAATAAAACCCCAGGTCTTGGATGTTTACATGTTTGTGATGCCGTTGTTTCTGGTTCCCACGACTCAGGGTATCCTAGTGTGGGACCAGAAGCGATGTATGTGCCTGTATGTAAATATTATGTTAACTTGCTCTACAAACTGAGATTATTGCTTATAATACAGTCTTTAGATTAGTTTCGATATCAACCCTCATACCCAACCATTCTCCCCAGCAGTGGGGACAAGGGTTGGCTAGAAGGGTTGGCATCAATCTACCATTGTCCTCAGCAGTGGGACATGGTTGATATCAAATGATTTAAAATTGTACGTAATAATAATAATCCAAAAACATCTGCAGTGTGAATATGATTAAGTACCCCAAATTACTTTTGATCTCATTTTTGTATTAAGTATATTGATGCTGAAAATCTCTAAGTAATTTTATCTCGTGGTCAGGCGTGTTCGGATTAAAAAGATAACTTTAATTAATTGATTGAATAGATGCGACCCAAAATTCACAATGATTCGAAACTATTGATCACATATTTTTATTTTCTTTTTGTTGCACTAACCCGAAGGACTATTTTTAAAAACCTATTTAGAGGCTAAAAATTCCACCCATGCCGGGATAGGTGGAATTTTTAGTCTCTAAATGGTTTTTATAGATCATATATTTTGTTAGTCCTTTTGTCCCAAAAGCAACTATAAATAGTTAGTTTGGTTATTGCTTGAAGTACAAACTAAGAGTTTTTGCATGCTTTTGGCGGAAAAGAGGCGGTCTGGCAGCCCTGAGTGACAGACTACATCGCGACGTGGTGTGTTAAACTTTTTGACACATTGTGTGTGTCAACTCTAGGTTCAAATCGTTGTTAGTATCGCTACTCGGCAACAGATGGCGTTAAATATAATAAGTCACAAAGTTGTCAACAGATGCCGCTAGATATAAAATAATGATCGTAGATTCTGGATACTCTCTTTATCTCAGCAATGACCCAGATTTTTCTCTGGACATCTAGAAATCAATAACTTCCTTGGTAGGTACTGTTATGTTCGTTTTCGTACATTCTCGGTATCTTCTTTTTAATGGTCACGATGATTCATCTTTCGATTCTTTCGCCCTATTTACCTGTAGGCTTTGTCCTAAGTGCATGGAAATTGTATACGTACAATTTCTAGAACCTTCCCGACATTAAAGGTACAGTCGACCGAACACTGACGTGTCACTCTTTAACCAAAATGTAATAAAAACGTTGATGTGCTGCTGTCAACTGTACTTTTGCCTAGATTAGAGCAAAAGATTACCTACATCAGGGCCCGGTTTCGTTCGTAGTCACCCAGGGACATAATTATAGTATATATTATTATTATACTCTAAGGGGACATAATTAAATTAAACAAAATGTAGCGTAAGGGTAGATAACCCGTAAATATACATTCCTACTCTTAGTAGCGATATTTTAACTACTCCCAACAACAACCAAACGATTTCATTAGGTGCATACTCATGCCTCTGTATCACGGAGGCAGAGGCAGTGATCAGATTTTGCCACTTGCCCTGATCCTGACTACTGACATTGAACTGACAAACTTCTTACGCTTTTACAACATTCATTATCAATTTTCTTTTACCTCCTGCGGTCGACTGGCAGGAAATGCTTAAGTCCACCGCATTGTTCATTTATTTAAGTGCAATAAAAGTATCAATAAACAAATAAATATTAGTCGTTGCATGCACGCACTCCGGTTCCGGGTACTTTTTTATCTAGATCTTGGCTACTACACCCTTGGTCAAAATATTCCCGCCTGGGACGTCCTTTGCCGACCCTTCCACCCACATTCGTCGACATATTAAAATAAGCAAGATATTTTTTGCGCCCCTGCAGGCACAGGGCATCTTTTAGAGAGAGAGAGACTATGCCCACCGCAGATTGGCAATTTCAAGGGCTGAGGTTTACGAACACCTCAGTTTCATTACGCGATGTATTCCTTCAGCGGTGAGTTATGGTCGAACAGTTAAATATCGGCATCTCACTCGGGAGGTCCGGAGGTCGTAGGTTTGAATCAAGGCATGTATCAATGACTTGGTTTTTTAAAGTTATGTACACGAGCTGTGAGGCAAAAGATTGCCAAAATGTTTATATTTTTTAAAGTCGAGTTCATAGGTACTATCCTGGCTACCTATACCCATAGATAGCACAGATAATCCTATAGTAACGTAATTATAACCCTGTTTTACAATAAAGTTTTTCATTTCATTTAATTATTAGATATTATATTAGTGAAATATTTTGTGTAGGTACTTGCTTAGTCTGAGAATAGGTCGTAGGCTAATTAATTAACGGAGAAAACCGGCCAAGTGCGAGTCAAACCTGTGCAAGAAGGGTTTCGTACAATTATCTATACAGATCACACACAAGGATCTAGAAAACGGCAAAAAATCACGTAGGGAGCCCCCCTTAACCCTTTCGCGGACGCGCGGATGCTATAGCATACATAACAATTAAAAGAACAATAGATTTAAAAACGTCCGCGAAAGTGTTAATTATTGTATTGAGGAGCCTATTAACCTATTTGAGAGTTTTTTTTATGGACATATTACACAGATCTCGTTAGCCCTATACTAAGTACAACTAAATGACTTGTGTTATAGGTGCTGACTCGACGATAGATTTAATACAATAAATACATAGATAAACAATAAACATCCAAGACCCGAGACAAACTAGAAAAGTTCGTTTCCTAGTTTGATCCGGCCGGGGATCGAACCCGAGACCTTCGGTTTTACAGTCAGCGTGCCACACCGCTGCGCCACCGAGATCGTCAATAAATAACTTATTTTGAAACTCAATATAAAACTATTGCCGTATTAATTATGAGCAAAAAACGGGTAAAAAAAATCACGTTTGTTGTACGAGAGCCTTATTTATTCTAGCCTATTTTATTCGGTTTTTAGTATTTGTTGTTATAGCGGCAACAGAAATACATCATCTGCGAAAATTCCAACTGCCTAGCTATGATGGTTCATTTCATGAGGTAAATGCTGGTGACAGACTCTGACCACCGGACAGTGGAGTAATGGGGTACCATTTTAACCTTAGGGTTGGGAACCCTAAAAAGTTTTGCAGGGCTACATAATGATATTTTAATAAAGGTAACAGAATGGAAAGAAACATAAGTAGGGAATTGTAGGGATTTGTTCCCTTTGTAACACTGTGTAAGAAACTGTTTCTTAGATGTTAGGTCAATAAAATCGTAGCTAAGTTGATAGAAATCGAATTGAAAGGTGCTTAGAGTATAAAATACTACGTATAGGTACTTTGTACTCCCTCAGATTGAAATCTCTTACAGATAATTATAAGCTCGCCTTATCGTACTCGTTATTTCTTATGTAAAATGATCTGTTTAATGTTTCGTGTGCAATAAAGTAATTAATAATAGATATCTACTTACTAGGTACCTGGACCTAGGTCAAGATGCGTTTGGTCGATTAGCCTTATTTTTATTCATTTTCTAGTTATCTTTTTCTAGCTAACCTATTCTTAATTTAGTTCCGGATTAACTTACAAATCTGGAACTAAGCTAATAAGTTACGAAAGTTTTATGTCGAGATTTAGTTATTTTTTCTATGAAAAAAAAAATTGTTGTATTCTAGCCGCTGTAGCGGATAAATGAAAAAGGAAATTAACAAAACCGTAATTCTCACCCTCACCACAGAAAAAAAAAGTAGGTAGAATAAATTCCAATAGCAAAATGAAATTATAAAAGAAGTACCGTCAACCCTATTGTACCTATAAATTAATATTGCTTACATCCTGCTGAGAATTATTATACTTCCAGTGGAACCTACCTACCTCCTGGTAGGTATATTTTACCTACCATACGATCATGAATCATAGAAGCCACCGATCTTGGATTGCCCCTTCTTCTTTTCAAATAAGGTCATCACGGCAATACAATTTGAACGGTGCTCCTGCTCCGCTCTCAAATCCACCCACGATCGAGTTTTGACAAAATAAATAAGCTGACTCATACCTACATAATTTTCATCATAAATATTTGTTGTTTCAAACCATTTTGTAGAAGACTCCCGAAATAGCAGTTAACACTTACATCATCCGAAATCATAAGGGTAGAATTTTCTAGAGGTTTAATTAAATTCAGTGTGGCTATTTACGTCAAAGGGCTATTAGAATAGAATCGAACGAGCCAATGGAAGAATGGAACGAACGCCCAACAATACACAAATAAACAATATTGTTGTCTCTTTCACGCGCCCTTCTTTTTGCGAAGAGCTTTCTCGCAATCTCTGGATTTGATTGTTACTTAATGTTGCCAGGTTTGAAGCGATGCCGTTTGCGAATATGACAAAATATATAAAAAATATGAGGCCGTTTTATAAAAAAAAGTAAAACAAGGAAATGATCTTAAAAACCTATTAAGAAGCTAAAAATTCCACCCATGCCGGGATTCGAACCCGCGACCTCTGGCTATCCGTGCCAGCGCTCTATCCAACTGAGCTAATGGGCGACTCACCGGCATCAGTGAAATTTCGAATCTCTTTACACTATTCACTATAGAGCGCTGGCACGGATAGCCAGAGGTCGCGGGTTCGAATCCCGGCGTGGGTGGAATTTTTAGCCTCTAAATAGGTTTTTAAAATTGTCCTTAGCACGGGTTAGTGCATTAAAAATAAAAATAGTATAATCATGTGGGTACAGCGATATCATTCCGATGTAAAAACCTAACTGCAAAGTAGGTAGTCGGGGCTGTAAGTGATGCAATCTACTTCAGCCAGATGTCGCTGCCTGTACGTAATACAGAGAATAGTGTAAAGAGGTTCGAAATTTCACTGATGCCGGTGAGTCACCCATTAGCTCAGTTGGATAGAGCGCTGGCACGGATAGCCAGAGGTCGCGGGTTCGAATCCCGGCATGGGTGGAATTTTTAGCCTCTAAATAGGTTTTTAAAATTGTCCTTGTAACGGTGCAAACCTCTTCACACCATTTTTATTTCTTTTTTATCTATCATTTTCAAATATTTAAATTATGTACGTCACACATTCTTCGATTTCGCTCATTTTTCAACACTACTACTTTACCCTTTGACCAGATTACCTGCTTATCCGTTTTTATCCAGTTTTTTCTGTTTTATTAAAATATTATACTAAATCTACAAATAAAACCACATCTGAAGTCGTTCCAGAGTTTATTTATTAATTATAAAAGATATAAAACGTTCCACTGGCGCCCAACGATAATAACGAAACCCAACGTCACCCCACGGCTTGATACGCCGAGGCGACAAAGCCCACCCACCGCGACTACGCTGCGAGTGCGAAGGCAAATACGAGTACGATTACCACGATTATACGTGTGCACAATCGTCGAACTGCTGCTGCTGTTTCATACCCACGACCCACGACCTCATACATCACAGACGCATCCCTTGGAGCTCCCCAGCCTTGCTCAAGGGTTCTGTCGGACTTGGCCCTCAGATGATAAGCCAGGAACTACACGACCTATTCACACTTTACAACATACCTAAAATTCACTACACACCACGCTATTGCCCCCAGGTCAATACGGTCGAAAGATACAATAAAACGATAATTACAGCAATCGCATGTTTTGTCGACGAAGACCACCGCACATGGGACGTTAATTTAAACAAAATACAATTCGCTATCAATACAGCAGTAAATGAAACCACTAAATTTACTCCAGCATACTTAGTCTTCGGTCGCGAGTTGCCAGCCTGCGGAACAACATACGATTCCAAAGACCTGTCAGACGACCTAATCTTTGCCCCTCGCGACGAGTACGCTGAAAACATAGGTCATTTAAGACCCCTATTCTCGAAAGTACAACATCGCATTTTTAAAGCGCATCAAGCTAATACAAAATACTATAATAAACACCATCTAGACCTCGAATTTAATACTGGAGATGTCGTCTGGAAGCGTAACTACCCCTTGAGCTCCTCAGACAAGCATTTCACTGCCAAATTCGCTCCGAAATTTACAAAATGTATTATACAAAATAAAATATCACCCCTTATTTACGACTTAATCGACTTTTCTAATAAACCTCTAGGTCGATGGCATATTAAAGACATCAAGCCTATACCCCACTAAGACTTAGAGAATAAACCCCTATACGACCCTTAAATACGATTCCTCGTTTATATTAAATTGTAAATACTTGTAAAATATATACACCTTCATTTATTTATTTTATTAACTACCTTAACGGCTATAAACGCTACCTTTTTAGTTTTAATTTTCTTATATACACTACATCACCTATTCGGACTCATTTGCATACCAAAGTCTATTTATTTATTCAATCTTCTATTTAATTTTACTTACCAGGTGTATCTCTAACATAGACTTAGAGCACCTTTTAAACTTACCTATCCTTTAGTGCGTACTAAAACCACAATTACACCACTATCCTCCTGGACATTTACTAACCATTTTTTTTAAAACATCCAAACATTCAATCAGGTGCGGCGACAACACGTTAAAAAAGCCTAGGTCAACTAATTTATTTATCAATCGCGTTATCTAATTAAACGCGTTACGGTGTTTACCCCACCATAGCTCTTGAGAGCACTACTACGACGGATTCTACCCCGTCGGGTACCTACTATGTACCCAATATTATAAATATTGTTAAAATGTAAATAACTTTCATAGAGCGGATTGTGACTCAATAAATAAGCCTTACCACTACCGAATACCAGCGGGTGGTAACTGGCTAAATAAGCCTATTACTAATTTAGGCCAGTTTCTGGATAAATCTAATTTAATAAAAATAGATTTTGTCTATACTGAATGAACGTCTTCACCTTCACTTTAGATGAAGACAATGCTAGGTGATGCATGCTAGGGATGAATGATAGGTGATGAATAAAAGTGGAACTGCCTAATGTAAATATTCATTGTAGATATCACCCCACACCTTCTAAATTTTTTTTCATCGCCCATCTTTTATATTTTATTTTATTTTAATATTTAAGAATAACCATATTTACTTACCCATACCACATCCCCGACCTTCATCGACTTTACTCTCGACCTTGACTTTAAATTTTAAATTAAATAATTTTACTTGACTATATTTTTTATAAAAAAAAATTTTTTTAGATATATTTTTTTAAATAAATATATCAAAAAAATATTTTTTTTACCGGTTGCCCCCGGGTAGTGTAACGGTGCAAACCTCTTCACACCATTTTTATTTCTTTTTTATCTATCATTTTCAAATATTTAAATTATGTACGTCACACATTCTTCGATTTCGCTCATTTTTCAACACTACTACTTTACCCTTTGACCAGATTACCTGCTTATCCGTTTTTATCCAGTTTTTTCTGTTTTATTAAAATATTATACTAAATCTACAAATAAAACCACATCTGAAGTCGTTCCAGAGTTTATTTATTAATTATAAAAGTTATAAAACGTTCCATCCTTAGCACGGGTTAGTGCATTAAAAATAAAAATAGTGAAAGGAAATGATCTCTTTATAAATATAAATAATGATAAAAAAGAAGTTTGACTTCCCGCGTTACTAGTATAATAAATCACTAAGTTGTGTGGTGAAAATAAAAGTAGTGCATCTATTTTAATAAAAATTGATAATGACTTAAAATACAATTATGAGTTTATTCTCTTTTCTTATTACAATTTCGGACGCAGGTCTTAGTAATAATTTTATTTCTATATAAAAATAAGGAGGAATGAACTTCATACAATTTATAATTTCATGCAATGTATACTTGCGATATTTGACAGCCCTTAATTACTTTTCGCTTTGGTGAGAAATACAAGATTTTTTTTAGGTAGCTTAAAGATTAACATAATAAATAATGATATTCCGAAAGCGATTATAGGTACATATTATCATGCAATCTTTGTTATCTATTCGAGGCTTTCAAAATCATTCATACTATTAAGAAAAGAAAAATCCGAAATCTCGGCAAATTTTCTTAGCTGGTATCACTTCCCCAAGTTCACTCAACCTGCGCGGTCCGTTTCTATTGGTCGCAGTCTGGCGTTTTCTAGAACCGTCTACAAACCACGCGCGCTGATAGGCTCTCTCGCACCTTCCATCGAACCTTCTCGATTCCCATTCGTTCACTATAAATACTCGGCGCAGAGCGCGGCAACTCAGTTCAATTTGAAACGCGCTACAAGCAATACGAAGAAAAGAGTTCGGATCTTGGTGCAAACCAAAGCTTCAACTACGATACAAGTTTTAAATAAGTATTATTCTGACAAGTGGATAAAAAAGTGAAAATGCCAGCTATTGGAATCGATCTTGGCACCACGTACTCCTGCGTTGGTATTTTCCAACACGGGAACGTGGAAATCATCGCCAACGACCAAGGCAACCGCACAACACCGTCCTACGTCGCCTTCACGGACACGGAGCGACTCATCGGCGATGCTGCGAAGAACCAGGTCGCTTTGAACCCCAACAACACAGTGTTCGACGCCAAACGTCTCATCGGCCGCAAGTTCGACGACCCGAAGATCCAGCAGGACATGCAACACTGGCCCTTCAAAGTGATCAACGACTGCAGCAAACCGAAGATCCAAGTGGAGTTCAAAGGCGAGACGAAGCGGTTCTCCCCCGAGGAGATCAGCAGTATGGTGCTGACGAAGATGAGGGAAACGGCGGAAGCGTACCTCGGGACATCGGTTAAAGACGCCGTGATCACTGTGCCGGCTTACTTCAACGACTCCCAGCGTCAGGCCACCAAGGACGCTGGAGCTATCGCCGGCATCAACGTACTCCGCATCATCAACGAGCCCACGGCGGCGGCGCTGGCCTACGGTCTCGACAAGAATTTGAAGGGCGAGCGTAATGTACTCATCTTTGACTTGGGCGGCGGCACCTTCGACGTCTCCATCCTTACCATCGACGAGGGGTCGCTGTTCGAGGTGAAGTCGACCGCCGGAGACACGCATTTGGGCGGCGAGGACTTCGACAATCGTCTGGTCAACCATCTGGCTGAGGAGTTCAAGAGGAAGTACAAGAAGGACTTGAAGTCAAACTCGCGCGCACTGCGCCGCCTACGCACGGCTGCCGAGCGCGCCAAGCGCACACTCTCATCCAGCACCGAAGCCACCATCGAAATAGACGCTCTGTACGAGGGCGCGGACTTCTACACGCGCATTTCCCGCGCCCGCTTCGAGGAGTTGAACGCGGACCTCTTCCGCGGCACCCTGGAGCCCGTCGAAAAGGCCCTAAAAGACGCCAAGCTGGACAAGAGCCAGATTCACGACGTGGTCCTGGTCGGCGGCTCCACCCGCATCCCGAAGATCCAGAGCCTGCTGCAGAACTTCTTCTGCGGGAAGAAGCTGAACCTATCAATCAACCCCGACGAGGCAGTGGCGTACGGCGCCGCCGTGCAAGCCGCTATCCTGAGCGGCTCCACTGACTCCAGGATCCAGGACGTACTGCTGGTGGACGTGGCGCCGCTGTCGCTCGGCATCGAGACCGCCGGCGGGGTCATGACGAAGATCATCGAGAGAAACTCCAAGATCCCATGCAAGCAGTCCCAGACTTTCACCACCTACTCGGACAATCAGCCGGCCGTCACGATTCAAGTCTACGAAGGCGAGCGTGCTATGACTAAGGACAACAACCTGCTCGGAACATTCGACCTGACCGGCATTCCGCCGGCGCCTCGCGGCGTCCCTAAGATCGACGTCACCTTCGACCTGGACGCCAACGGCATCCTCAACGTCTCTGCCAAGGAGAACAGCACCGGACGCAGCAAGAACATCGTCATCAAGAACGACAAGGGAAGGCTGTCGCAGGCGGAGATTGATCGCATGCTTTCCGAGGCCGAGAAGTACAAAGAGGAAGACGAGAAACAGCGGGAGCGGGTAGCCGCTCGTAACCAGCTCGAAACGTACATCTTTGGCGTTCGACAGGCGTTGGACGACGCCGGTGAGAAATTAACTGAAGCGGATAAGAACACGGCGAGGAATCAGTGCGATGAAGCACTCCGCTGGCTAGATAACAACACCTTGGCTGAGAAGGAGGAATACGAGCACAAGCTGAAGGAAGTCCAGAGAGTATGCTCCCCGGTTATGAGCAAGATGCACGGGGCGGGAGGTCAGCCCGGAGGCATGCCTGGTCAGCCCAGAGGAAACGGGCCTACCGTCGAGGAGGTTGATTAAAAGAAGGATCCAGAAGCATTTATAAAAGTGTGATTAAGATGCTGTGATTGATAGGATATAATGTATGTTTACGAGACTGATTAATTTATGGAGCGTTTGATTGTCTGAGTTGTTTTAGTTTAAGCCTATTTACTAATTTTGTAGTCATATTTGGTTGTCTCAGTTGGATTAGTTTAAATAAATCAAGTTACTAATTTAATTTGACTCTTTTATTTTAAACGTTACGTATCAATTTACATTTATAACAAATCACATTAAAATAAAGTTAAGGTCAAATATAGCCCACCACAGTAGCCCACTCACTCCCACACGCAACACAAACAAGGTGATTCATTTATCCAAGAGCGTGGAACCCAACATCAATTCGTAACTCTAAAAATATCCAAAATAACTAACGTCAAGCTGGCTGAACAAATTTGTAAAAGCTGAAAACAGTGACTCATGATGCCGTATAACCACCCACGCTCTTGGCGAATGTATCCTTTAAGGTTTCGTCATTGGTACAAATGCCGGCAAACATCTTGAGCAAAATTTCGCGGCGACTGAAAGCACAGCGCGATATGTTAAGTGCACTTATCAAGTTATCACAAACATCTAATTCATGAGTTGTTAAAATCCACAATACTCTTATGTTAAAGATATTTGCTGGTATTTGTGCTTGTATTTCGTCACACTTTGACGGACAGGCCCCACTCATAGTACTACAAAGAATAATAATTCATGGTTATCTATGAAAATTCCATGTACACTGCGTAGCCTATTTACCCACAGATTAACAAGTCGAAAAACCACTGCACAATGTATAACAACAATGCATAGTAAACTATGCATTGTTGTTTGAGTTTAAATTTGAAATCAAGCCCATAATATGTTATTGTATTCCTCACTTTTTCCTTCATTGTCATTCATAAAATGACCGCCGGCTTCTGCGAGCTTATAAAACTTGTCTCCAGAATTATACAAATAAAATAACGAAACATGTTAATTCGGTAAGCCCAAACAGACTGTCTAGGCTTAGCTTAACCTTTACTCTTGAGGCGAAAAAGAGCAACAAAGAAAAAAACCTAATAAAAGTTAATTAATAAAATAAAAATAAAGAGTATAGTCGACAGCACGTCATTCGTTATGTTTTAGAACACGCAAAATTCGCCTACAGCATATCGGAGTGTGTTGAATGCATGTTAAGGCTATAATAGCTTTACCTTATAATACCTTTGTTCCCTTTATTTCGTTATAACAAAAAACGTACAGTCAACAGCACACCAACCTTTCGATAAGTGCACTCTAATCAATTAGGTTAAGGGTGAATGTGCAACCAAAGTGTAAAGGTTAAGCTGCTGTGGACTGTACGCTGGCGTGGGCTCCTAGCACAAATACCTGCAAGCAAAGATCCGCGATGACAAAGATATTGCTATTCTCAAAATTAGGCGCTCAAATTTCCGACCTACCGGGTTTTATTCGTGGTAAGCCGACGATGTTTTCCTTCAACGTTAGCGAGTGGTATTGCTAGTATAACTTGACAAATTACAAAGCTTAGAAACAAAGTTATTGGTATATGCCCGCGCTGGGAATCGAACCTTTGTCTCACGCTTCAGAGTCCATTCTCCTACGCACTGACCGGCTGCCGCAAATTTCAAATAAGAACTTATTATTTATTTATGTTTATAAAGTGCAGTAATAGCAAATGTCTGAACATTATATAGGGTATTAAATTCATAGTCCTAAAACATACATATTTACTACATACTGGTTATCTTTTTCAAATAAGTATATAAATTTCTAGATATAATTATTGTCTTTTGTTACGCATTTGTTATTGCATAATTATTTTCATGTGACATACGTAAAATTCAATTGAATTATGTTAATAAAGCATGGTAATGAGAAAATTAAAATAAATAAAATTATTATAGTTTTAAGTAACGTCATTGAATTTAAAGTAAAAATTCAATGGTAACGTTACGACAGTATAAAAAAATATACATTTAAAGCCAGCAAATTAATGACGTTTAAAGGCAACTTAATACGGATGTTAATTTTATCAGCGTCGAGAGAGTTTAAATTCTGGAATGAAGCAAAATATTTTTTTCTCGTCATAATCCACCGAGATATCTGAGTTATCAAAGTGAATCATCTTCGATAAGTGATACGGTACGGATTTAAACAACGCCATCTAGTTTAACACAGTTAAAAACTGTCTGACAAAAAAGTGACGTAAATAAAACTAGATGGCGCTAAAAGTCTGAAAACTGCCTGAAAATCTACTTTCGCGCCACTTTAGCATGAATGAACAATCTTGGAAAACCTTCAGAACTTGCCAAGTTCATGGAGGACGATGATATTAATATGTCAGTTTTGTGCGGTTTTTGGACGTTTACAGATCCCTGGAAATTTAAAATTAACTTTTGTGTCAACGAAAAAACTTGGCAAACTATATGAAGATGAGGTGTTTTGTACAACTTTTTTTAATGTGATGTAAATTGTTTATCAGTTAAAGTGGGCATTGACGCTTATTAGGTGTGTACAGAGCAATCGAAGATTACAATACAATATTTGGTCATGAATTCTTGATCATCGATTGACAAAGAGAACACCCCTATCTAATCAGTCAGTGCCGAGCACCACTTAGCTCTTCTTGGTCAAGACAATGGATTGATATTTAATTAATAATTTACGAGTGTTATGTACCTATTTGATATCACACTATTTCTTTAAATTTTATTAAGACCAGTCTTATACAGTGTTTTTCTGGAGGTATAATATATTACGTATGAGTAATAGAAAAGATGTGTTGTTGATTAATTAAAAAACAAAAGAAAATGTTTTTTTGACAGTACAAATACAGTGAATTAATTGTTAAATAAATATAATGAAGGAATATCGTAAATCGAAAGTGGGTAACAAGACTGCGTTTTGGAGACAGGTAAGGCAGATACACAATATTTTTTAAGTTCTGTGTGCCTTATGATAATTGTTTTTTTTTTTTTTCTATTTACTCTTGTCAGCTCCATTACAATCTGTAGTTATGACTACAATAAGTAACTCTGGTGATTCGTTCTAAATGTCGTTGCGTTAATTTAAGAACTAGCAGAGCGAGATCCATCGACCTCCATCCTCTTTCTTTAATAATTTAGATCCAGTATATTTGTCCTACGCAGCCGGGAGTAACCCTGGTTTCTGTCTGTAACGAGGCGAGTAGCCAGTACGTTAGGGTGGCACTTTAAGCGCTCCTGATAGCGTTCACTGTACTCCCTGATTTCCTGATCTACAGTTGGAAAATTAATGTCCCAATACATAAGTTTGTTTGAAATGTACCACGGTATTTTCAAGATGGATCTGAGTGTTTTGGTTTGAAAGCGTTCCAAGATATCAATGTTTGATTTCGAAGCTGTGCCCCAGAGTTGAATGCCGTAAGTCCATATTGGTTTTATTATAGCTTTGTAGATCGTAATTTTGCACTCTCTTGAAAGTTGTGACTTGCGTCCTAGGAGCCAGTACATTGAGCGGATCTTCATGTCAAGCTGCTTTCGTTTAGTCCAGATGTGTTTCCTCCAAGTGAGCCGCCGATCCAAGTGTATTCCGAGGTATTTGGCTTCTTCTGCTTGTGGGATTGGCTTTCCATTTAGGTTGACAGGAGGGCAAGTTGCCTTCCTTAGTGTAAAGGTGACATGCACGGATTTGGACACATTCGCCTTTATTCGCCATTTTTTACACCAGTTCTCCATGGCATTTAGTGCTTTTTGGAGCCGCGCTGACGCAATTTCTGGGCTGCTATGGCTGGACATAAATGCAGTGTCGTCAGCGAATGTTCCTATAGTAGTGTGTTCTGTTGTTGGGAGGTCAGATGTGTAGATAATGTAGAGAATCGGTCCCAGTACACTACCTTGTGGAATTCCTGAGTGAATTGGATAGAGGTTTGATAGTTCTTCACCGTGTCTCACTTGAAAGCATCTTTCTGTCAAGTAAGAGTCCAAAACAGTAAATATAGTGTGGGGGAGCAAATTCTTCAGTTTGTACTTGAGCCCATCATGCCACACTTTGTCAAACGCCTGAGTTATGTCAAGAAAAGCGGCAGAACAATATAGCTTTTTGTCTAGGGCAGTTGAAATTTCGTTGACCAGTCTATGTACCTGCTCAACTGTTGCATGTTTTTCGCGAAAACCAAACTGATGATTGGGCACTATTTCACTAAGATGTGGTTTTATTCGTGCAATCAGGACTTTTTCGAAAACTTTTGACAGAATTGGCAAGAGGCTGATTGGTCGATAAGATGTCGTTTCGTGCGCTGGTTTGCCGTGCTTCGCTATCATTATGATTTGTGCAATTTTCCATTGACCTGGGTAGTGTCCCGTTCTGAATATTGCGTTAATGATTAGGGTAAGAAGCACCACTGCTTTCCTTGGCATCCTTTTTAGAATCTGAGGCGTGATTTGATCGTATCCAGGAGTTTTTTTTTGTTTGTAGCGACATAAGTACTCTTCGAATTTCAGCTGGTGATGAGGATCTAATTGGAAGCGACATTTGATATGGGGAGCTTAATTGTTGTTTTATAAAGTTTTCTTCTTCCTTTGAATCTTCGTCTTCTGCGGGGAATGGAGTGAAAACATGAGATAGATTTTCCGCGAATAATTTAGCTTTTTTATCATCACTTCTAGCCCATCCTCCAGTCTGGTTTCTTAATGGTGGCACTGATCTGGTTGGTTGTTTCATTTATTTTGTCGCATTTCACAATGAGTCTTTTCCAATGTTACTGTTGTCAAGTTTGGACAGATAATTTTGAATATTAGAATCTTTAAGACTGTTAATCAATGCTGTGAGCTGTCGAGAGGCTCGATTGAACTTGGTTTTGTCCCCAGGATGTCGTGTTTGGTGCCATAGTGTTCGTAGCTGTCGCCTTTCTGTAATTTTCTTCCTAATGTAATGTGGTTGTTGCTTAAGCGCACCTTTCTTGTAGCTTCCACCGGTGATGTTTGTTGGTGTAGAGGTAGTGCATGCAGATACTACGGTTCGGTTGATGTGTTCGATGGCTGCTTCTATGTCATTTTGTGTTTTGAGTCTTATGTTAAGCTCTATATTTCTTTCCATATTTTCTTGGAAAATCTCCCAATCAGTATATTCATTTGTCAGAAAGGGTCTCGGTGAGTTAACAATCAGAGTTTCACTAACTGTGAGTATTATTGGTGAGTGGTCAGACGATAAATCTGTAATAGATTCAGCTAGAAGATGTCGATATGGAAATCCCTTTGTAATAAAAAAGTCCAAGAGATCGGGCACTTTATTTGCGTCAGTTGGCCAGTAGGTTGGTTTTCCAGTGGAAACACAAGTCAAATTGTTTTCGACTATTGAGTCGTATAATTGTCTACCTCTGTGGAGAATCATTCTAGAGCCCCAATACAGATGTTTGGCGTTCCAATCTCCTCCTGTTACATACCTCGATCCCAGAGTAGCGAAGTACTTATCAAAATCGCATTTACTAATCTTATGTTTTGGGGGGCAGTATATAGCCGAGAAGGATATCGGGCCTTCTTTTGTTGTGACAACTATGCTAGTTGCTTGGAGGTACTCTTTCTCGTGTTTCTCAGTTTCGTAGTGTTTGTATTTAGTTTTTATGAGGATCGCCGTACCGCCGTGACTATTGCCTGACGGATGGTTGGTGAGGTATGTTGAGTATCCTGGTACCTTAAGGAAACTTTTGCTAGTGTACCTCGTTTCAGCTATCAGTATTATGTCAATATTGTATTCGATAATAAATTGTTCTAATTCTTGCCTTCTTTCAGACAAGCCGTTGGCGTTCCATTCTGCCACGCGAATGGAATTAATAATTTTGTTTTATGGACGCTGGCTGTGACTAGATCAATTACTCGATCTATTACTTTGTCTAACATGCGCTCTATTGTTTGTTCAAACCTTGCGAACATCTTGTCGATTATATTCATGATCTGGAGGTTATTTTCATCGCCAATACCAGTTGGTGCTTGTATTTCGTTTTTTTTTACTACATTCGCATAACTCTGTCGGCCGGTATACTTAATCTGCGATTTTGGCTCTGGAATGTCTTCTTTGAGATGATTGTTTGTTGGATATACGGGTGTGGCTTTATTTTTGTTTTTGTTAAAAATCTGGTTCTTGTATTCTTTGTATTTTGTACAGCCCTTGTAATTGGCAGGATGGTTTCCTTCGCAGTTCACACAAGTGGCCTCAGTTTCAGCTGACTTGGTGCATGTATTTGTGGGGTGGTCCATGCCGCACTTTACGCCGCGGAATATTCTATTGCATTGGTTCTTTGAGTGGCCAAAGCGTTGGCATCTCTTGCACTGTATTACCTCTTTTTTTTTGTATGGAGCTTCTATAGTAACAATCATATTATTTAAGTGCTTGATTTTATACACCTCATTGTTATTAGAGTTTGGCTCGAGATTAACATAGTACAGAGGAAGAGGCGCTTTAGATTGCCTGTGGAGAGCGTTTGTTATTGATCGCACCTTATGTCCATGAGATTCCAGGTCGGCTCTAATCAAGTTCACATCTTCGGATGCGTGGATGCCTCTGATAACCACTCTAAAGGCCCGTTCATGTTTCAATTGGTAAGTGTAATGGCTGATGTTTGAAGACAAAAAACTTTCTCTGATAGCTTTGTAAGTTTCCACGTCAGAAGGGATGATTTTGACAATGTGGCCTGACCGTAATGTAGTCAACAGGTATTTACTTGTATCAGGAACAATTTGTGCGAGGGCTCCTTTTAGTTGTGACACATCTTGAACTCCGGTCACGAAGATTGGCTCAGGCTTGGGAGTAAACTGAATTTGGTCTTTGCTTTGTGTTGTTGGTTCTTCGCTGTCTTCACTTTGTAGATGATCAAAACGATTTGAAACAGGAACTGAATAGGTTAGTGTTTGCTTGGCAGCATTTATCTTGTCTGGACTAGGTTCGGTTCTCTTGCGCTTAGGGGTAGGTACTTGGTCGTGTTGCCAAGAGTTAGAGGTTGTGGGTACTTGTGGCTTTTCTTTACTACTCATGTTGTTTTCCAAGTTTGTTCGAGTTTTGGATGTAAACAAACCTCTATGAAATACTTGTTGGATCATTCTTGGTTGTGGATTTAGTGGTTGTACTTCGCCTTCGGGTTCGAAGTCACAGTTGACAATTTTTGTTTTGTGAGATGGATCATCATGATGGAGGTCGGAAGATTGAGAGTCTACAATTTTTGACATATTTTCCTACACTGGCAACACTGCATGGAAATCAAATGTCATTGTGACCGTAATCTGTAGGATTGATTTTGAAACGCAATCGTAATATTTTACGACAGTTGTATTGAGGATAGGTGATAGTTTTTTAATGAGGGTGGGTGAAGAAAAAGTTTTTGGGTGCTTTAGTGTTCTTGCATCATCATAACTGAGGATTTATCTAGACTTTCACTCAGATAACACTTGCACTGGCACATAAGCACTTCACAAACACTTTTATCTAGGTTTCTTATGCATATATGCTGATTAGCACTGGAATTTTAAATAAAATCGAGAGCGCACTGTCGCCCACTTGACGTTTTTGACAGAACTGAAGATAATGGTCTGCGACTTTGCATCAAAAATTGTTTAATCAGGGCCTCATTTCATACCCTTTGTACTTCCACACTGCTGGGGCAAGGGTCTCTTCTTGCATCGCAGGAAAACCACCAGACGTAACTAGAAATACATATATAAAACAATATGGTTTATTATGTTAGTTCGATATTTATTCATGCATACGAAAATAACAAGCAAGAAGCTCGGCAACTCAATGTAGGTACATCGTATTGTCATAATAAACTAAGATTCACTGTACGTTGTTTTTATAATGATTAATTGAAAAGCGAACATGGGCACTATTAAATAGTATCTAAACTAACACAGAGGTTTTATTTTCAATTTCTACTTAATAATTACATACAATATAGTGGTAGGTAGGTATTTAATTTAGATAATCTTATAATCTATGGATCTTCAGAATGGGCATAGGAAGACCGTTATGAATAACCCTTCTAAATACTTGTGAAAGTATTTTTGAAATGTAATAAGTATTATTTTCCATACAAACATACTTATACAATACACTATGTACCTACAATATTATAAAGAGGAAAAATTTGTAAACACTTCTTTTTTCCCCCTATTTTTCGTATTATATTAGCCTCAGATATTATGAAACATAGTACCACAGATAGAACATAATATTATGTTCTGTCTGTGGTTGTAGCCTTTCAGGCGCGGAATCCTAAACAGCTGTCGTGAATGACAAAAAATATTGTGTAACAAATCGTTAGTTGGAATAGCATCTATTTTCAGCTCGATTCGGTAATCTGGGGCCTCATTATGCGCGCCACTGTAACTGTCAAATTCTACACTAATTTCACAGTAAGTCCATTGGACTCATTGGACTCCCATCGGTTAATCGCCAGTTTTTGAATTGATAATTTCGCTCAGCTATCTCTTCGAATTTCTCGAACGTTACTTAAGTATTTACTGTTATTATTATACTTTATTGCACCAAAAATACAAAAAAATATGTTAAATAAGGGCCAGTTTCTGAAATGAGAATTTCGCTAAGTAAATACTTAACTATAGTGCTGTCTCTTCGTTTTGTTTAATTTCAAAGTTACGTACATTTGCGAATTTGTAGTAGCAATACCACACGCTAACGGTGAAGGAAAATATCGTGAGGAAACCCGCGGCTTGGTTGGCTCCGCACGTATTGACTAGTCTTTCCTGTGGGCTAGGCCGACTAAGCTGTCAGGATGGTATAGGTGCTGGGCAAGCCTACACCATCTATAAAACCATGTCCCAGGCACTACAGCGTCGGAGAGGTCCCTTCGCCCATCAAGTGTCACACTTGATGGGCGAAGGGACCTCTTGGTATCTTCACTCACGTGAAGATACCACTGGACGCTGTATAAATCATCCCATTAAGTAGATGCAAAAAAAAGTGCTTTCTCTTCGAATTTCTCAGCAAACGGCGTGACAGAACGTTACTTGAGTATTTTGTTAGTGAAATTCTCAATTTAGAAACCGGCCCTAAGTTTATTAAGTTAGGTTATTAATATAAAAACGAAACTAAACCTAAACCCTACTCTCTAATTTAAATTAAATATTTGAGCCAGGTTAAGATAACCATGTATGTGCAAATAAAAATATATTTTGAATCTTGAATCTTTTGAATCGTTCAAGATTTGGTGCGCGTAATCCGCTATTTGACACGTTGTATCAAATTTGACGCGATAAATGAATATTTCCTATAATACCTATCTAACGTAAGAAAAGGAAATATACTTATTGATTTTGCTAAGTAACTAGGTATGCAGGATGGCTGCAAAATTTGCAAAGTAAAAAAAAATTTTCCTCGATTAATTCGTAACGGCGAAAACGCTATCTGTCATCTTGAAAGGATCTAAACCTAAAGTATGTAAACAAACATCTTTCAGCCAGAGCCAGTGGACATTGATGATTATAGGACTTAGGTACATCAAAGTAATCTTCACATAAATACACCCGAGTTTCAATTGATAAAGAGTCGGGGTCTCTTTTGGCAAGTTTGAGCCAAGTTTTCGAATGTTAATTTCAGTGGGTACACGAATCCACAACTTCCCGGGGGTCTTTATTGACGTGTTTTTTCATTCTCGAACAATGCAATATTGATAATTGGTATATTCTGGATGTAAATTCGATGAAATCATGGTTGCGTTGTTGTTATTTCACTATGCTCAGAGATCACTTACAGAAAATTGAATGTAAAACTTTGTTTACAATTTTTTGGACTTCAAACCATAGACAAAAATGGCTGACCGCGTTTTTGGCTGTTTAGGAAAATAAAGTTTTAAAATATTTTTTTATATTGCTTTTAGGTCCTCAAAAAATATACTATAATATTTTTTGATCTAATGGAAGAGTTATTTGAGCAATTACAAAAAGTTTGTCCGTCACGTAATGGAATTCCACCCAGAAATTATTAAAAAAAATTAACAATATTATTTTAATTGATCGTATATATATATATATATATATATACGATCAATTAAAATATTATTGTTAATTTTTTTTTAATATTTTTTTAAATCATTTCTATATATATATATATATATATATATATATATATATATATATATATATATATATATATATCTTATTTCATGAAAATTGAGAATTTAAATGGGAAATTTCTTTTATTTAGAAGATATTTTGATTTTTAATCAAGTGTGTGCGATAGGAAGTTCCTATAGGTACGTTACAAAGTTTAGTGCCGATTTTAATAAAACCCAGTACAAATGCGAATTTAACTTTTATTAAAATATAATTTAAATATAATTTGATTTAAAATTTAATTTAATTTTTACTTATATTTCCACTACGTCACATTTTGCGCTCTCGTAGTACATCACGTTGCGTTGTGGATGTGACGTATGACGCTATTATTGAAACAAACTTAAATAATGCAGTTGTACTACTACGGTTTTACTATATCACATAGCACTATAAATATTCTGGATAATTTAAGTAATTAGAATTCCGAAGCTGTAAGTTGAAACCATTATTACTTCCCAGCAAAAACCAGGTTCGTAGTGGAACACAATAACTGCACGACGTGACGTCCCGTCCACTCACTTCATTTTACAGGACGCTAACTGCGTAAAAAACTAAGATGGCGTTTGCTCTTGTTCTAAAGTTTTGTCATTTATAAAAAATAATCTGTTCTTGATCCGATAAAATTGTAGTTTTGCGTAAAAATCTAGTTATGTGTCGTAGCGTAGCGGAAATTTCCACCAACACCATTTTTAAGAACATGATATGATAAAACAGAGATGTTTTATTATTTTAAACTCTAACGTGCTTTTAATAGGGTATGATATAAAATTTCGATCATATGATCTTTTCAAATTTGCAAAAACTGTCAACCCGAAGGTGAGTAAACGTAAAAATTTCAGAAATTTGCAAAAGTAGGGTAGGACAGTCAAAAAATCGCATTTCTTCTGTCTTATTTCGCCAATAAATAAGTGAAATAATGTGAATTTAAGTATCCTTTTGATGTAATAAACAAGTTTTTGAATTACTTTTTATGTTTTGGCATAAAAAACCGTGTCTCCGTGTCAATAATTGGCAGAATATCAGTTCAAAGTCGTAGGACAGGTCATTTCCAAGTGGACAAACTTTTTGGTATTTGCTCATTTACCGTTTAAGACTTACTTGAAAAGAGAGTCAAATAGGGGATTGAATACGTCCATACCAATACTGCTGCAGTAAGTGACCGCCTCACCGCCAGACCTCAGCTTAAGTTAAGTCATTTGTCAGTCAGGCTAGACCCTACTTCATAAAACTACTTTTCTCAGTTTGCTATGTTGCCGTACATAGTGAAACGCTTCACCATTCGTGTTTTTTTCTTTTTCAAATGTTATGTATTTGTAGTAATATGTTTTAATTTGTTTTGTTATTGTGGCGTGTGTAGGTACTGTGACAATAATAAATGTTTTCTCTTCTTCTTCATAAGAATTCGGTGTCAACTCATATTGGATCATCGAATTCGCTTAGTAGCGCTCCAGGCGTGGGCCACACTGTAAACAAAATGTAGACTGAAGGGACACATAGCACATAGCCCACACAGATAAGACGGGGCGTGGACTCTGTATAACACGTGTCGCGTGTTTTCCACGCCCTCGTCCTACATCCTTTATGTGTGCCCCATACCCTATGTGCCCTACCCACGCCCCAGATCGCGGCAGAGGACAGTGTCAATTACGCAGTCACTTCTCGGCCTTCGTCTGTCTTTTTACTTCATTCACCTCGTAGCTACAGTCGACGCTGATCCACCTTGGCATTTTTGTTGCAAAGTCTTCCGTGACGTGAACGAGTCGAGTGCACGATGTAAGGTTAACCTGTTGTTTAGTGTACTCGTAAGGTGTCTTCAGTAAAGTCGTCACATATTTTTAAGCCACGTGGGGAAGCATTGTGATGGATGTACTGATAGGTAGCTGATAAAAAGATCGTTGCTAGCCTGATAATGATTTGACAGTAATAGGATTTAGGCTTATACTCTTTCGGTCTTCTTCACTTCTAATGACAATACCATAAACCTCGCACCTTTATCCCAGAGGGGGTAGGCAGACTGCAACTAGCTACGATCCTGACAGATTATGAGATCACCTTCGCTTCATTAACGTTCTTCTTCTTCAGGCTATATTAGTCCACTGCTGGACATATCCCTCCCCTAATGAGCGCCATAGCGCAAGGTTGTGCCATCATTGGGGGGTTCATCAACGATCATTATAGTTAATTATATATAACTCAACAATAATTATTTATATTCATTATTTATAGTTCTCCACCAACCCGGACTTGGCCCCCGTGTGGAGTATGGCCTAACCTTCCTGCGATGCAGGAAGAGACCCGTGCCCCAGCAGTGGGGACATACAAGGGTTGATATCATCATAATCATTTATAATAATGCAGTAAATATTACGTAGGTATATTATATTATTTCCTCTTCCCATATATAATTCCCAGTTTTTCCGGGAAATACTCGGAAAAAATGGGAACTACGATTCCTGAATTATTTTAAAACTTATTTAAGTATCTACCTACATATTTGTATGTACGGAACCCTCGGTCCAGTTTTTTTTTGTTATAAAATTACATAATATTATTTCTCGAAACGTAGATGCTTGGTTTTAATCAGACGAATGTCGATTTACGTATAGATCCTTGATTGCATAAAACAAAATTAAAAAAATAACCAAACACTACAATGTGCCTCTCACCTTAATCAATCAATCAAAAAGGTTTTTATTGAAAACTAGCTATCCCAGCGAACTTCGTACCGCCTACCAGTCGATTCTTAATTTTTTTTCCTTTTTCTCTCCGTAAGAACCATCCTCGTACTTCAAGGAATATTGTAAAAAAAGAATTAGCGAAATCGGTTCAGCTGCTCCCGAGATTTGCGCTTACCAACACATTCGGGGATTCATTTTTATATTATAGAGATAGCACAGAAACCGCGGCTTAATTAACGTTACAATTTACACTAGGTGTCCATTTCAAAATCTAGATCTTTTTGGAGAAAAAATGGACGAAAAAACTTAACGAAAGTCAAATAATTTATTTGCGAATACTATAAGATAAGAATATTCTTTATTGTACACACCAGAAAATAATTACAGAGACAACAGTTACAAAAGAAGACGTACAATTGGCGGCCTTATTGCTGATAGCAATTTCTTCCAGGCAACCTTAAATCGGAAAGATTGCTGAAGGAGAAATTGAGACGGGTAGTTGGTGCTCATCGAATATTTATATACATACGTATATGTAATAAAAAAAACTTACATAGATAAATACTATTTATAAACATACATAAACATTAAGTTATATTATAAATATAATAGCAAGCATGATGGGAAAATAAATAGGATTTATCTACAGACAAAAAGAAAATAAGAAATTATTTGGAAAGAAAGAATTCTCCTACTTAATAATACTATATTTCTTAATACTATAGTAATGGCGCGTTGCAATAAGTATGTATTCTCCCACTTAGCAGTACTATGCAAAATTGTGACAGAGCTTACGTAGCAAGCATATGACATAAAGGCTGTCTAAATTATGTGATCTGATACTCGTTTATCGTATCGGAAATTTTTTCGCTACTTTTTTGTGGAGTGTTTATACTTAGCAGAGCTAAAAAGGAGATTTTATTTTATTAAATCACTAGCTGACCCAGCGAACTTCCTACCGCCTAACAGTCGATTCTTTAATATTTTTTTTATGTTCCTCTCACTTAGAACCATCCTCGTACTTCAAGGAATATTTTAAAAAAAGAATTAGCGAAATCGGTTCAGCTGCTCTCGAGATTTGCGCTTACCAACACATTCAGCGATTCATTTTTATATTATAGAATAAAGATAAATAATATATTGTAAAAAGGTGTCCAAGGCCGAGGTACGCTGTAGCTTTTTGAGGGACGTATATATTTAAGCTACATCAAAATGATGTGTAAATCCTTGTATGCTACCTCTTGCCTTAAAGAAATTATTTATAATTCATCGTTTAATAAGTCAATTCTAAATTGTAGATTTCAAAGTTGATAAACCCACAGATTAACAAGTGAAACGACTGCTATGCAATGATTATCGAATTGTCATAATAAACTCTATTGATAAGACTGTACAATCAACCTTTACACCCATATGTACTCTACTCGCATTCGTGACGAGCTAGTCTATCTCAAGCCTTATATGTATGTCCCCACTGCTGGGGCACGGGTCACGAGCTAGTATGCAACTAAAATGTAAAGGTTTATATGCTGTCGACTGTATCAAACTTTCTACATACGTATCCATTACCATGGTCACAGACCTTTATCTACCACATTATCAGATACCTGCTCCATACCTGCCTCATTATCAGATACTCTATCAAAGTCAAAAATCACTGGTGTTTTGCATAACTCGATAAGGTCCAAAATCGCAATGCAGTGACCTAGGCTGGCAGTGTTCACTTCCTGATTCTTAACGTTTAAGGCGCTTTGAGTTGCTAACTAGCGCGACCAATGGAAACAAATCATAAATTGTCTTATATATATATAACAATACGTTTTTATCTAACAGTGAACATGAGAAATCTTAACAACTGTGACAACTATTTTTAGGTCCTACAGTCTAGAACCTATAGGATCAATAGACTAGAACTTTAATCGATTAGAACTCCTACATGACCTAAAGTCTAGATGTAGATTCTAAGTTGACTTTTTGAAAAAAGAAAACGTTTTATAATTTTTATAAGTTATGATTTTTTTGCTTTGGTGGCGCCAAATATCACGTTGTTAGCGCCATTAAGCGCCTTAAGAAGGCATCATTTGGAAACATTTTTATGTGGCCGAACAACGCCCCACTTCAGGGCCTTCTCTCAGAGAGAGAATATGGGCTTAATTATTACGCGTGCCCACAGGTTGGCAATATCAAGCGCTGAAGTATTTGAATACCTCTGACACTGAGGTTTCCTCACGATGTTTTCTTCAGGAGTGGTATTGGGTCAATAACTTCACAAATGTAATATAACTTAGAAAACAAAGTCATTGGTACATCTAGGGATCGAAGCTGGGTTTCACTTCAGAGTCCGTGGTTCAACCTACTAGGTTACCGCCTCTAAAATATACACATCACCAAACTCAACCCATTATGTCCCCACCGGGGAGCACGGGTCTCTTCACTGAGGAAGGTATAGGCCATACTCCACCACGGGGGCCAAGTCCGGCTTGGTGGCGGCTTGAAAGACTAGCGGCTGGTCTTACTGTGTCAGAACTTTTCAAGCCGCTTTAAGCCTCTGACTGGCTTAGCGACTATAACATAATAATAATAATAATATTGGCCTTTTGGCATATGCTTAATGAGATGATTTATACAGCGTCCAGTGGTATCTTCACTCACACTAGATGGGTGAAGGGACCACTTCGACGCTGTAGTGCCTGGGACATGGTTTTATAGATGGTGTAGGCTTGCCCAGCACCTATACCATCCTGACAGCTTAGTCGGCCTAGGCCACAGGAAAGACTAGTCAATAAATGGCTTTGTTGGCTCCGCAATCGTGCGGAGCCAACAAAGCCGCGGGTTTCCTCACGTTTTCCTTCACCGTTAGCGTGTGGTATTGCGACTACAAATTCGCAAATGTACGTAACTTTGAAATTAAACAAAGTCATTGGTACATGCCCCCACTCGGGATCGAACCTGGGACTCTCGCTTGTCAGTCCACGGTTCTACCCACTGAGCTACCACCGCTTCATAAACATAGTTATATTATATTAAACTAGCTGACCCAGCGAACTTCGTACCGCCTAACAGTCGATTCTTTACTTTTTTATTTTTCTCTTCGTAAGAACCATACTCGTACTTCAATGAATATTCTAAAAAAAGAATTAGCGAAATCGGTTCAGCTGCTGTCAAGATTTGCGCTTACCAATGTTAATGATAATTATAATAATTATTAAATAATTTATTTCCCTTCTTTTTAATCCTTAAACATAATTAAACTATCATGTGAATTCATGTGGGTACAGCGATATCATTCCGATGTAAAAACCTAACTGCAAAGTAGGTACTCGGGGCTGTAAGTGATGCAATTTACTTCAGCCAGATGTCGCTACCTGTACGTAATACAGAGAATAGTGAAAAGAGATTCGAAATTTCACTGATGCCGGTGAGTCGCCCATTAGCTCAGTTGGAAAGACCGCTGGCACGGATAGCCAGAGGTCGCGGGTTCTAATCCCGGCATGGGTGGAATTTTTAGCCTCCAAATAGGTTTTTAAAATCCTTAAACATAATGTCAACATTAGTTCGATAACGGTAGTTTTCAAGAGAACCCCGGTAATGTTTCAGTGCTTCGTCACGGCTGGCGTCAGCATCAACATAATCGGCCATGGCAGCGTCATCGGACTCTCAGCCATCCTCATCCCGAGCCTGCGACTCCCGGAGTCCCCAATGCACGCCACACCCAGCGAGGAGTCCTGGATAGGTGAGGAGTCCTGCTTCTTGTGAGCCATCTCCTACCGGAGGTCGGCTATCGTTGTGGCCTCTGTAACCCGTGATGTGGCGCCTCGGAAGAAATTGATGGTGCCTGTCTGAAACCATTCAGCCAAGTTTTGCAGCCAGGGAGTATTTATTCTACAGCCTGGCGGCCCTGTGTTTTACCCTAGGTGAGAAATTGCCAGACTTAAAAAACCAAAGCCGGCCATTTTGAATTAAGAGCCGAAATCCAACATATAGATAGATAGAGAAAACTTTATTGTACATAAAAAAGGAAATTACACAGATATTTCTTAACCTAAGACTACAGGCGGCGGTCTTATTACTAAAAGTGATCTCTTCCAGACAACCTTTGAACCATATTGTTTTAAGAATGAATGAAAAATATCGATATGTTAAAGGAGGCCCCTTTGGTCAAGAGCCTATCATTTCTGTAAATTAGCAAAGGACTAAAACAGAAATTTAACTTCCTTAATTTTTGATTTGCCTCAGATTGAGTAGTCTACATCCTGTCCAGCTACCCAGATAGTACGATGTCCGGGTCGCGCGATTTGTGACACTAAAATGTCAGAAGTTAACAATTAATGTACTGGAAAGACGAGACTTTTGACATGCAAAACGCGGGACTAGCGTCATCGTATTAGCCCAGGCTGGTTACCATAGCACAGATTATACTAGTTTCAGACATGTGATTGTCATGTGAGGAAGTTATTAAAATGATCGATAACGATTTCAAAATCACCGTGTAAGCCAGTTGTTGCCTGGTTACCATAGGCTGATCTACTGATCTTCATGTAGCAGCACCGAGGTTGAGTGGGACATTCCCTTGTTTGCTGCAAATCCAGCCAGTACAGTTGACACATCACCCTAAACATTTTATTTGCAAAGTCGCAAGTAACACGACAGAGCAAAGTGCATGGATGTATAGGATGATGTGCCGTCGACTGTACCTAGCTAATGAGCCGTTTTCAGCACAAATTCACAAAGTAATCCATAGAGTGCGCTTACAGGCGTTGCCATAGAAGAACCGGAATGCGCCTGTCACAATTAATCTGCGCTATTGCCGGCACCACGCAGAAGTTAAAACACGTGATCACATAAGTGTGCACATGTGTGGCACGGACATTACTATTGTCACTTAAAATGACCGTGACACACAATGTGCACACTTATGTGATCACTTGTTTGAACATCTTTCTGGCGCCGGCATAAGGAAAATTTGACAGACGTGTCCCTGTTCTTTAATGTGCACGCCTATAAGCGCCATCTATGAGTGTTTTGTGAACAAGAAAACTGTATGTACAATTTTCGACGGTTTTAACCTGTCCTAGACTATATACCTACATTTCTTCAAAATATTTACCTGCTCAATAATTTCTCTTCCAGCCTCCATCATCGGCTTCGCGCTCATCGTGGGGAACATCATCATCACTCCAACGATGGACATCATCGGCCGCAAGCGCTCCCATTTACTCACCATCCTGCCCAACCTCACTGGCTGGTTTCTACTTCTTCTTGTCAACAGCGTCACAGGCATAATAATTGCCAGGTTTCTTCAAGGAGTCGCTATGGGAATGCTGGGACCCCTAGGCTCCGTTATCATCGGTGAAATGACTGACCCGAAAAATCGTGGAGCTTTCCTAACCTTTGTATCTTTATCGTTGACTATAGGTGTACTGTTCACGCATACAATTGGGACGATACTAAGTTGGCAGCACACAGTGCTGCTGTGCTCGTTTTTGACGTTTGCGAGTTCCTTGATGATCTTTTATGCGCCGGAGTCGCCGTCTTGGTTGGTTTCCAAAGGAAGAATTGAGGAGTGCAGGAGTGTGTTCACGTGGCTTCGAGGTGACGATCCTGAGCAAGAGGACGAGTTGGAGAAAATGATCAAAGCTCAAATTATGTCGAGGAAATCCAGTGTGGCAGGCCAGACCCTTACGTTTGGAACTAAAGTGAAAAGACTGTTTAGGCTTTTCAGAGAAACGTACAAGAAGCCAGTGTTCTACAAGCCCATAATTATAATGCTCCACATGTACACGATGTTCCAATTTGCCGGCATCAATGTTTTGAGCTCCTACATGACGGATATTATCAAGCAAGTGGTAGGTCCTGACGCTGATGCTAAATTTATAATGGTGGCTTTGGACATCGAGCGACTAATTTCAAACATACTAGCTATTTTCTTAATGCAGAAATTAAAGCGACGGACTTTACTTTTCACAACTGGCACTCTATGTGTCCTATCCTATTGTGGAAAGTCCGCATACGTTTACTGCAAAGAGCGCGACCTCTTGCCTTTTGACAACCAATGGATACCTATAGCTTTAATTGGAATTTACATGTTCTCCATAACTGTTGGTATATCTTCGATCCCGTTCACGATATCTGGAGAGATATTCCCTCTCGCGTACAGAGGCCTGGCAGGTGGTATAAGCATCTTAGCCTTGTCTTTGAATTTCTTCATTGCTGTCAAGTGTTTCCCTGTGTTAAATGGTTTGATGGGATTGCCGTTAACGTATCTGCTGTACGCTGGAGTAGTTGTGTACTGTCTGACTGTTATCTTCTTCATGTTACCAGAAACTAAGGGTAAGACTCTTCAGGAAATTGAGGAAAGTTTCCGAGGCAAGTCTTCGGATGACAAAGCTTCGGAACCATTAAGAAATGGTGACGTTGAATACTCGCTTGCTATTAGGAGGTGTAGCTCACAGATTATGTACTAAAATTTAAAAGAGTAAACCTACATTTGTACTTACCTTATTTATTCTAATATAAATGTTATTTTGTACTTAACATAGAAATAAAAAAAAAACTGGTTCTGTTGGATTTTTATTTATTTTGTAAAATTTGAAGAATCAAATACTACCTCAGTATCTAATCGTACCTTAATATCAGATGTATACAACACTACAACTGGTGGTCAGCATCAAAATAGCTGAAAGTCACTCCGAAGTTCAGTAATCCTCTCAATCAACCACATTCCAAAGTTTCTGGGTCCAGCATTTTATCTTTTTCATCAGGTTTATCAACTTCACCTTTGAAGAAACACTCGATTTCATACAACGTCTTCCCTTTCGTCTCTGGAAGAAGATAGTAAAGGAAACCGACGCAAATTATGATACAAATAGCATACATGAGGAACGTACCATTTACGCCGAAGCTTTGAAAAGAATTGGGAGCAGTCTTGACGACCACAAAGAACATAATCGATAGGAACATTCCTGAAATTCCACTCCCCATAGACCTATACGCTAATGGAAATATCTCACCGGCTACCGCCCATGGTATCGGCAAAATGCCTATGGTTTTACCGAAAACATACATCAAAGTCGGTATAGTTGGTACCCAATCATACTTTCTGGGTAAAAAGTCTAACTCTCGCAAGTACAACAGCAAAGAAGCAACGAGTAAAGATATCACACAAATGAATGATCCGTAAAACAGGACCGTCCTTCTAGGAAACTTATTTACAACAACACACGCTAGAACGGCCGTCACAAAGCGCACCGTATCCACCATCAACATGCTCAAGGCTGGATCTATAGAATTATTAGTCACATCATTCATTATCGGAACAGTGTAAGACGGCAATACCGTCATTCCTGAAACCTGGAATAGGACAAACATGAACATCATTATCACAGTCGGCTTATAAAACTCTGGTTTCTTTACAATACCCAAATAAACTTTCCACCTAGGCTGGTTCACTGGGAGCTCAGTTCTTTCACTCTTCTGGCTACTCAATAAAATCTCTAGTTCCTTCTCACTAGCTGCATCTGATCCCCTTAACCACCTAAAACTCTTTCTACATTTGTCAAAGCGGCCCTGCGAGGCCAGCCAAGGTGGGGTTTCTGGTGACAATGACACTAGTATCAGGGACAAGGCGTATACGCTTCCGCAGGCTAAGGCTGCAGCTCTCCAGTACAGGAGAGTTCCGAAAATGTGGGCGACGAACATGCCGGTTGCGAAGGAGAAGGCTATGGTGGCAAGGAAGGCGCCGCGGTAGCTCGGGGAGGAGTACTCTGCGATGGAGACGGGTGCAGCCGACGCTTGGAGACCCATACCGAAACCCTGAAAGGGAGATAAAGGATCGTTGGTATATTTCGTGCTAGAACATTCAAGCGGTTTTTTTTTATTGCACTAACCCGTGCTAAGGACAATTTTTAAAAACCTATTCGAGACTAAAAATTCCACACATGCCGGGACCCGAACGCGCGACCTCTGGCTAACCTCGCCAGCGCTCTCCCAACTGAGCCAATGGGCGACTACCGGCATCAGTGAAAATTCTCGATCTCTTTACAATACTCCTCGAATCAGAACAATTATTGTTCTGAGCAATACCTTTTCATCGAACATAACTCGTAATCCATGTGATACGGACGATGTTCCGACGAATCGATATTACCTAACATAAAATAATATTTAACGTATCGTAGTTTTGTAACAGATTTACAATTTCCACACAACACAATCACTTATCCTGGCCCTAGAGTCTAATACTCACATAGTTTTTCAATAGAATGATATAAGCACGATAATGGTTGTTATTTCCCTCAATTTGGTAGTCTACAAACCAATAGCAGTACAATGTCATTCCAGCCCGCTTAAATTAAATAGACATCTCACGCGAAGAAGATCGAATCGCGCGAGGCGCCGAGTTAAGTAGCAAAGGTTATATCATTGCAATGCGATTGGTTGCTAGACTACCGATAGTGTGAATGAAACGACCATTACCGGACTAATATGACTCTATTGAACAACTATGCATTTTGGAGATTCACCCCCCTGGTAAATTATGCACAGGATCAGTAATATTGGACCCTTCGGCCATTTTGGAATCCGAAGGTTTAAAACCAGCTTCGAAACCAGAATTATTTTTATATTCTTTTTTTGTTGCACTAACCCGTGCTGAGGACAATTTACAAACCTATTAAAAGGTAGGTACTCGGGGCTGCATGTGATGCAAATTACTTCAGCCAGATGTCGCTGCCTTTAAATATTTAATACAGAGAATATTGTAAAGAGGTTCGAACGCTGATGCCGGCACTTGCCCATTAGCTCAGTTGGGAGAGCGCTGGTACGGTTAGCCACAGGTCGCGGGTTCCCCATGGGCAGAATTTTTAGCCTCTAAGCAGGTTTTTAGAATTATTTTTCTTTATTCGAAACAGACTAGTGGGATCACGATCTGCGAAAAACTGCAGGCACATGCTGGATGCGGCAAGCTATGGAGCTCATTACGAGAGGGCTATGTCCAGCAGTGGACTAGTATAGCCTGACGATGACGACGACGACGATTCGGGTTTCTTAAAAAGAAAAACAATTCCGTTTTCGAAGCTGGTTTCGAACCCTTGCTTTCCAAATTGGCCGAAGGGATATGGAGGAATGTGTGTTGTGTGAACGTTGTAATAAAAGCTCACCTGCAGGTATCGACTGGCGAGCAGTTGGGCAGGGTTGTTGGCCATCATGAGCAGCGCCCATCCCGCCAACGCTGGCAGCGTGCTCAGCTGGTTCGTGGTCCTCCTGCCCAGACGCTGAAGACTCCACGGGGACACAGCTATGCCTGTCATCAGCGCCAGGCCCAGGAGAGACGCTGGAAGACAAAGAAAGTGTCGTTATCGACCCTTGTATGACCTCACTGTTGGGGCACGGGTCTCTTCCTGCATCGCAGGAAGGTTAGGCCATACTCCACCATGGGGGCCAAGTCCGGGTTGGTGGAGGATTGTAAGACAGTGGCGGGCCTTACTGTCGGAAGTTATCAAGCCGCCCATAAGTTCATACTTACCCATACTTAGAGCTTCAATGACAGTTTAATAAGGCGTTTATTTTATGCAGCCTACGTATTAACGTTGCAATTAGCAACAACGGCGGTGGGTAGAACAATGGACTGGGAAGCGAGAGATCCGGGTTCAATTCTCAGTGCGGGGCCCTATATTACGCGCACTTGTCTGTCAAATTTGTCAGACTTGTCTGTGGAATTTGACAGACGATATTCGCAATATTTTATTGGGTGACTGACGTCGATAGACGGCCGCTACGATGTTCGTCTACCGTGCTCGTTCTTCCGACTCGAAATTGCGAAGCCCACCTTGCGACAGTGGAATACGGCGGAGCAGACTCTCCTAATGTTGCCTTCAAATCGCAATGAATTCTTTCGTCCTTATTTTTTATAGCGCACCAATCCTGGGCGTTTCCAATCGTCTGTCTAATTCCACACAAATTTGACAGACGATTGGAAACGCCCAGGATTTGGTGCGCTTGATCTGTTTTCCCCGCCAAGGGTTAGTTATAGTTAAACCTGACTCCGCACTCAGCCTCATAGTTTGGCTATTGTACGTAGCATGCGCTGAGGTATGATAACACTTCAGGCACTAGGGTTTCCTCACGATATTTTGTTTCACAGTTGACGAGTGGTATTGCTACTATAACTTCACAGATGTACATAACTTATAAAATAAAGTCATTGGTACGTGCCGGGTTCAAACCTACGACCTCCGGATAGAGAAGCTGGCATTCTACCGCTCCCCTACCACGGGTCTAATTGTCAATGGTGGTCATCGTCATTTTCCATCAATCTTTATTCTGGTTGTGCAATAAAGTGTACTCTATCTATCTATTCTTGAATTAAATTTTCCCCAGTTTTCATCCGATAAAATAATAGCTATATTTTATAAAGTCGTAGATCAGCACACTTATAAGTTGTTCCAAACGTTTCCTAGCCGCATTTATGCCATCATTACGCGCCACATGACTGCAGAATAATTGGTAGCGATTGAAGCACGAGCAAACAAACCTACCCACCAGATGACTGTAATCATGGCTCATATTATTACCCAAGAACGTTTGCGAGAAATCCGAGTCCGAATGAGGCGGTGCTAACCAGCGACCAATGGAATAAAAATAATAACTTGTTTTATAATACAAGGGGGATACAAAGTAATTTTAACGACATACTCCTTGGTAAGCAATACTGGCAGGCATTCAGATACATATTCAAGTAATATTAATAAAGAAAAAATCTTCGATTCTCTTTTGTTTTTTTCTGAATGTAGTCATTTGTTTGCTTTGCGTCGGAATGTGTTCTCGACTTGAAAATGAAAAAAAAACGAAGTGCGAGCCGTTATTAAATAACTCTGTTTAAAAAAAATACGACGCAAGAATTCATTGCGATTTGGAGGCAATATTAGGAGAGTCTGCTCCGACGTATTCCACTGTAGCAAGGTGGGCTTCTCAATTTCGAGTAGGGAGAACGAGCACGAAAGACGAACATCGTTGCGGCCGTCCATCGACGTTAGACACCCCAATAAAATGTTGCGAAAATCGAAAAAAAAGTATTGAGCGATAGAAGAGTTACCATCCGATACTTAATTCAATAAACGGTAATTTTATTTGGAAGTATTCTAACCATATTGAAACAATCTTTGATTATGAGAAAAGTCACCTCAAGATGGTAACCGACATACAGTCAGAAACAAAATCGACTTGACATTACGAAGATATTGTTGAACAGTTTCAAGAAAATTCTGAAAACTTTTTGTCTCGTTTCGTAACAATGGACGAAGCATGATTCCATCATTTTGATCCAGAGACAAAACAGCAATCTCCGCAATGGTAACGGCCATCACCAATCACCGACCCCGAAGAAGTATCGTGCCGTGGCATCGGCTGGCAAGGTTATTGGGACTCGAAAGCGATATTGTTGATTCATTACCTGGAGTGGTAATCTGGAACCACTATACAGGCCAGTATTATGCAGCTTTAATTCCCAATTTGAGGAATGCCATCAAAGAGAAAAGGAGAGGGAAACTTCGAACGGGCGGGCGTGCTGTTTCATCTCGACAACGACCAGCGCACAGGTCGGCAGTTGCGATGGCTGCCATTCAGCAAGCTGGCTTCGAATTGGTCGAACCACCCCCCTTATTCACCAGATCTGGCACCTAGCGATTTTTATCTGGTCCCCTAATTGAAAGAATACTTAAGGGGAAACAGGTACGAAGACGATAACGAGGGGATGGATGTGTAGAGAGACTCGGAGATTATGTAGAAAAATAAATTATTAAGTTATCAAGTTCCCCCCTCGTACCTACGTTATTTTTTAAAGTGAACATCATAAATCTTAACAACTGTCAACTAATTTTAGAACCTACAGATCGCATCAACCAGCTAACTTTGTAACGGTGCAAACCTCTTTACATCATCTATAATATAAAAATGAATCCCCGAATGTGTTGGTAAGCGCAAATCTCGAGAGCAGATGAACTGATTTCGCTAATTCTTTTTTTAGAATATTCCTTGAAGTACGAGGTGGTTCTTACTGAGAGAAAAATAAAAAAAGCAAAGAATCGACTGTTAGGCGGTACGAAGTTCGCTGGGTCAGCTAGTTTTTTATATTTCTTTTTCTATCCATCATTTTCAAATATTTAAAATTATGCACATTTTCGAGATATCCCACATTACATCTTGACTAGACCTGACTATTTTTACCTGCCTTTCCTGTTTTTATTATAAATAAAACAGTGTAAATAAAGTACAAAGTTAAAGTCGTTCCAGTTTTAATATTTACAATTTTTACGACACTACAACTTTAATAGATTTTAGCTAAAAACGGCTACAACTTTAATAGATTTTAGCTAAAAGCTTTAAACTTCTATATTCTTGGCCCTAGGTTTTTGTCAGTGGTAGAACTCACGAAAAGAGGTATATGACGTTTACTTTTTTTTAAAGATGCGTTATATTAACGAACATAATTATGATTTTTTTGCATTGGTGGCGTTAGTTACCACCGCCGCGCCGCGTAGCGAAGTCAGCAGAATCTACAAAATAAATAAAATAGAACCTGGAGCTCTATTTTTGAATCACTCGTCTCGCGTCGAGCGCTCAATTTCTACTGATTTTTGTTCGACATACGAAATTCCGTATTTTTGAATCACTCGACTGCAACGAATGGCCCTTACCACTCGTCTCGTTTGTCGATCGATAGATTAATTGTCAAAATTTGTGTTAATTTGTATTGTGCTGCGCACAGATACCTACCTAGCGATAAATGTGAATTTGCTCCTGATAACTCTTGTAGATTGTAAATATTGCGATCTTCAGTGTAGAAAATGAATTTAGAAGAATATCTAATCCTTACTGGATATTTGGATTCAAAAATACGGAAAAACGAGATCACACTTAGAAGACGAGTGTGACTTATGTCGCACTCGACGATACAATTTCATACGAGTGATTCAAAAATAGATCTCTTGACTAATTCTTTCGATTCGTCAATATTTATTAGTTGCTTCGTGGGCGCAGGAAGATTTCGGTGCCAGTATTAATTTGTTCCAGGAGCACTACAGATTATGCTTTGTGGTGTAGATCTCAGACTTATGGATCCATCTTTCTTGATGCGGAGACCGGTGGTGATGAAGCCCTCATCACCACCGGTTGAAGTGCTACTACAGCCCTCAGTTGCTGTAGTAGCACTTCAAAGTTTGATATGATAAGAATATTCTTCATTGTTTACCGGGAAATTGATACAGAAACAGCAGATACAGAAGATAAGATACAATTGGCGGCCTTATTGCTAATAGCAATTTCCTCCAGGCAAACTCAAATCAGAGAATTTGCCGAAGGAGAAATAGATACTCGTATATATATATATATATATATATATATATATATATATATATATATATATATATATATATATATATATATATATATATATCGATGACGGGGAAATAGATATGATGTTGGGCTTACATTTTACATTGTAAATTGACATTCAGCAAACAGAATGTAAATTATTTATGTTGAAATAAATTGATTTCATTTCATTGATTGGTTGGTTCTCAAACTCACCGATCCAGCTCTCATGATGCGGAGACAGGCGGATGGCGGAGTCCTTAGCCCTCAGCTGCTGGAGTAGCACTCCAGGGTACGCTATGTTGGCTCCAGTGCCTATCATGTACATCACCACGCCGCTTACGCATAGCAACTGGAAATACGAGGCGACGAGACGGGTTAATCATAAATTTTGGCTTACTGGAATGATGACCAAAATGCTACCCGAAATAAATGGATCAACCCTTTGTATGTACTAGCATGGGTCTCTTCCTACATCGCAGGCCATACTCCACCACGGGGGCCAAGTCCGGGTTGGTTGGTGGAGGATTGTAAGATAGTGGCGGGCCTTACGGTCAGAAGTTATGAGGCCCATAGGCCCGGACATAAATAACTTAATGCTCAATAAACTGGACTCACATTCTATAAATGCGAGCACTCTACCGGATCGTAAATAACCGCTATTGCGGTTATTTACCGGTTATTTATCCAAGTAAATAGGACACAAAAGGGCTTTTACTTTACAAAAAGTGGATAATAAACGGTTTTGATGTAAGTATTTTGTCAGGCATGGGTTATTGTCAAGAACGTTTTACCCAAGTAATTGTACCTTACAATTACTGATATTTATGATATTTATGAATTGCAGATACAGGGTCCAGTGGCACCTTCACTCACACTAGATGGGTGAAGGGACCACTCAGACGATGCAATGCCTGGGACATTGTTCTAGTTTTTTGGTACATGGAGTCAAAAACTGACTGCTTCATACTCTCTTAGACACTGGTGAAATAGAGACATTCCTTAAGGCATTATTAAAAAAAGCAAATTTTGTCAATATCAACAACAAAATTTTACAGTACAAAACCTTTCGTTTTCCAGAAAGCCCCACAGACTGCACTAGTAATTCTCATCCAAAATATCCAAACGCTCGATGCCTAGTCGAATCGAGTGATTCGAATCAATCACTTGAGTTAAACAAAAACAGTCTCGGTCAGGTGCAGGATGGATGACCATCTCGTGACTACCGCTACAGACTATTTATTCTTACTTGTTCAATTTCGAAAACAAGATTCTAACCTCAAAATTTATATTTGATGCCAAAACTAGGCATTTTTTCGCAAGTTCATGAACTTCGTTTGTAAAATTGGCAGCGTGTTATCCAAAATAGTCTCCCCGATTACTTAATTTATGGGAATATGGTAGTTTTCGAGTAAAAAGCCATACATGACGGGTAGAATGTTGTTTACTAAAATGGACAAGTAAGGATAAATAGACTGTAGCAGGATTTTTCCGAGCGCTCCGTGCTTCGCACGGCTCGTTAAGCTGTTGGAGTGGGCAGTCGTTAAGCCTTGTCAGAGGCCTTACGGCTTGATCATGATGGCCTTACCACTTGGCACAACTGGTGGAGTAAGGCCTAACCTTCCTGCAATGCAGGAAGAGACCTGTGTCCCAGCAGTGGGGACATACAAGGGTTAGTATCGAAAATACCCATATTCCGCATACCTGTCTGAAGAAAGGCTGTAGACTGTGCCAAAGACCACCAATTTCATTAGCATCGGGCATGGCGGTTAACGATTGTCAGTCTGTACGCTTCGTCACAGCATGTTTCTGAAAAAGGAGAGAATTTACAATGAGTATCCACAACTTGTTTGGAGCAAAGCCTGACTTAAATTGAGCCTTCTGCTGCCTTCACCAGCAACAAAGACATATCGCGTCTAATTTTTTGTAAACTTGTTGGAGTGGACCGTATTTTTTTGTTAAGTATTTTAGTTATTGTTGTGTGTAATCAATGTGTTTCTTCTTCTGCTTTTCAGGCGCTAAACGGTGTTATCTAGCGCCTCCAATGGAAAAAAAAACTTTTTTAACGCGTCTTTTGGACAAGTGAACATAATAAATGATAATTAATATGTTAATACCTACTTACAAAAACCTATGCCCAAAAATCTAGAACTTTAAAGCAGTTTTGTCAAAAACGGCCGTTTTTAGCGGATATCGATTAAAGTCCTAGGTTGTTTGATCCTAAGTTCTAGATCCTTAGTTGATCCTACTTTGTAGGTTCTAAAAATAGTTGTCAAAAATAGTGGCGCAGGCACCAACATTTTACAAAATATTTGAAAAAATAAAAAACAATCTATAGAAAGAGAATAAATTTGAAGTATATATAGCAAGATAGAAGTTATAACGTGCATAGAACATATACATTTTTTCGGAAGATAATATAATGCTTTATTCATGTTTGTACTTTATGCATGGAAGTTGTTTAGTATAGATTTTCTGCTACTAAATTTGATTATTTTTATGCTCGTGGTATTTCATGCCAGCCACTTCATAGTTGCTGTACAAAAAACTTGAGTATTGTTGACGGAAAATATTTTAGAAGTGACAACCGTATTTAGTTACACACTTAACGGGCCTAACGCGATTATTTATTAGGTAAACTTCCCCGTTTTGCCACCGTTTCAGTTGCCATGGTCACGGGTGGAATGAAGCGAGAACAAAATCGCGAAATCACTATGTATAGTATGATTGTCACAAGTCATTGTTTGGTCCTCTACTGCCCGACAGCGATTCTTTTTTTTCACGTAGCCTACATACATCCCACTGTAGGGAACATTCCTTCTCTCAGAGAGAGAGAGAGAGAGATTATGAGCTTAATCACAATCCACCACAGCCCACAGCACAATGCTGAGCTCGCTGCCCTTTGCAGCAACAGGGACACACCGCGACTTATGTGAGTTAAGTTTTTTTTATTCTTTTCTTTTACGTCCATATTTGTGTTGTTTGAAGATTTTGTGTTTTAATGTGGTGTGTGTTCCTGTTAATGTAATAAATGGTTTCTTCTCCTTCTTCTTCTTCTTCTTCAATCAACAATCAGTTTCAAGCGCTTGAAACTTGTTCAACACGTCAGAAACTGAAATATTTGACTCAATATTTTATTTAAATTAGAAAATTCAATCATTTAGGACCAGTTTCTGATTGAGAGTTTCGTAAATAGTTAACAGTGGTGCTGTCTCTTCGAATTTATCAGCAAAGAGCGGGACAGACTTAGTGGAATTCTCAATTGAGAATCAAGCCCTTATATAGTCACTTTATTATCGGTGTGACTAGCCAATTAAGTTTCAAAGAAGCGTGTGGCCCTTAAATTGGACTCTCTGAAGCACGTTTTATGGCAATATATTTATAAGTATACTGGCGCCGATAAAATCTCTGACAGGGGTCCCACGATGCCACGTGTGTTTTTTATGTAGCCACTTTTTAGGACGACACTTCTGTGAATGTTTGTATTTTATAATGCCTTTTTCTATGCTCTATATAAATATTTTTCTCACTCATCTAGATTTGTAAAAGTCTATTTTATAGTACACCTCAATATACCCCGTTTAAAACATTCATCAATTCAGTTTCACTCAATAGGGTTATTGTGTCAGCGCGATGCGCATGCGTCACACACATGATAACGCAAGCAAATCAGGAAACTCAATTGATATTATGGTTGTTCTATCAGCCGTTTTGTTGTAGCTACGGTGCCTACAGTCGATAAAGTTTACATTTAGAATTCTGAGCCTTTTTAGCGCTCCGCAGTCACCGCAGTCAACAAGAAACTCTTAAAGTATTAACAGGCGATCGAACTTGGTACGAATCTTGGTTGGTGCCGGCTGTCATGTAATGGCAGTCGTTAAGCCATGTCAGAGGATCATGGGCGGCTTGATAACTTCTGACAGTAAGACCCGCCACTGTCTTACAACCCTCCATGATGGAGTATGGCCTATATAAACCTCCTGCGATGCAAGAAGAGACCCGTGCCCAACAGTGGGGACAAACAAGGTTTGATATCGATATCGAACTTGGTACGGGTCGGACAGCGTATTGAGCGTACCCTCGGACCGAGCGAATAGTACTAATTATGTTCGGAAGAACTTTCCAGACGAACGGATATGGTTTGAGCGTACCGAATCCGCTGTCCGGCCCGTGCTAAGATCGATCGTCTGTTAATAGTATTACAGTTCCGATGTTGTCTGACTGATGTCTGTCTGCGGCTTGGCACCTAGACGAGCTGTGCTTTGCATAGATTTACATATTATTAACTTCGTTCTGCATTTACTTGATTTTTTGACGTCTCTGACTCGCAACCGACGGCGCGAGTTCCGTCTCTACTCACCATAAGCTCTGGGAATCAGAGCGAAATCTGATCGGACTCATCCGACACAAAAACTAGTAAGTGAATCCGGACCTACGTTGACAATGTGCTGTGCTTACGAATCTAAAATTTTTTATCAAGAAATTTACAGAATACATATAAAATCAATTTCGAACCTCTTTACAATACTCTCTGTATTACGTATTACTGGCACGGATAGCCAGGGGTCGCGGATTCGAATCCCGGCATGGGTGGAATTTTTAGCCGCTAAGTAGGTTTTTAAAATTGTCCTTTAGCACGGGTTAGTGCATTTTAAAGAATACAATCGCAAGAATTACAGTGAAAATTATCTTAATCTAGTTGTTTTTTAGTTCTTTAAAGCAAGTAAACAACTCCTCCTTCTACGGGACCTTACACCGCGCGTGGCCTGACACGTGCTTGACCGGTTTTTAATGAAAATTCGGTCTATATCGATGACAGCTTATTTATACAGATAAAAGTAGGCTTAGGCCTCGAATCGAATTAAGACCTAGTGGTATAGGATAAAGAACACCTTACAGGAAAAACTACAATGACAGACGTGATCACTTTTAGTAATACGACCGCCGTCGTCGTCGTCGTCAGGCTATACTACTCCAATGCTGGACATAGCCCTCACCTAAAGAGCGCCACGTTGTGATATCATAGGGGCAATGGCCATAATCCCCACGCTGGGCATGCGGATTGGGGATAGCAGATCGATGGAATTGTACTGCTGATGATGGAATTGCGCCGCTGCCCACACCTCGGTTTCATGCTCAATGTGTTGCTCCAGTCCGTCCAAAGGTTGTCTAGAAAAGATCAGTTTTAGTGATGAGGCCTCCGTCTTAAGGTTAAGACATATCTGATAATTTCCTTTTTATGTACTACAACTAGCTGTGCCCCGAGGTGTTACCCGCAGTTTATCGATTTTCCCGTGGGAATAAGATATTTTCCCGCAGTAAAACGCAGCCTATGTGTTTATCCAGGGTGTCAGCTAGCTCCGAACCGAATTTTATTATATATATCCGCTCCAGCCGTTTGCGATTGCAACACTGTATGTCCCCACTACTGGGACACGGGTCTCTTCCTGCATTGCAGGAACGTTAGGCCATACTCCACCACGGGGGCCAGGTCCGGCTTGGTGGAGGTTTGTAAGACAGTGGCGGGCCTTACTGTCAGAAGTTATCAAGCCGCCCATAAGGCCTCTGACATGGCTTAACGACTGCCATTACATGACAGCCGGCACCCACGGCTTAGCGTGCCTTGCGAAGCACGAAAGCGCTCGGAAAAATTCCACTAGCGGTAGTAACGGGACGATCACCCATCCAGCACCTGACCGCGCCTGTTGTTGCTTAACTCGAGTGATTGTTCCAATCACTCGGTTCGACTAGGCCACGAGCGCTTCGCCAGTCGTTTAGACGTGAAGAAGTAAAAAACGTACACACTCACTTTTCCGCCATTATAACATTACTGTGATGTGATAAAGTGCCCTCTATCTTTTTTTTATCTATCTAGTCTTATCTCAAATCTCCACTTCCGATTCCCTCCTTCCCTCACCCTTCCGTTCTCATCCCCTTTCCTTCGTTTTCAAAGTGATCTCAGATAACCTTGAAACCTAGATTAAAGGTGCTTAGGTTCAAGTAATGTCTACTGTATGTAGGTAACTAGACTGTTCCACCTACTTAGGTCTCTGCTATCTTTTCTAGAATTACGAGTACCTACGTGTCTCGTCTATGCGTAGCGCATAGTTGAAACCTAATCAACTTTCTCCTAGTACAGGCCAATATTATAATACACACAATTACTATGTTGTGATATATTTAAGTTCACCCCGAATGGACATTTAAAACTGTGCCCCAAGATACAATTTAATTTAGTTTGTGGCTCAGAGTTACTTTATACGGTCTACACTGTTATTCTGCTCAATAAATATTTTTCAGCATTTTTACTTACTTCTATTACTTCAGTCAGATGTCGCTGCCTGTACGTAATACAAAGAATAGTGTAAAGAGGCTCGAAATTTCACTGATGCCGGGGAGTCGCCCATTAGCCCAGTCGCCCAGTCGGTAGAGCGCTGGCACGGATAGCCAGAGGTCGCGTGTTCGAATTCCGGCATGGGTGAATTTTTTAGCCTCTAAATAGATTTTTTAAAACATTTTTCTTTTTTTTCATACGAACGAAGTCGTTTGGGGGAACTGTAATATATTTGATTTTTTAGGGTTCCGTACCCTAAAAGGAAAAACGGAACCGTTATAGGATTACTATGTTGTTCGTCAGTCCGTCTGTCTGTCAATACCCCTACCTCGGAACACGTGGAGGTCTTGTAGTTGTTAAAATAATTCTTAATTTTGTTTTAAATTATAGTTAACATTCATAAAATAAGTCATCCACATGCACGTCTCCACTCAAGAACACGTTTAATCCAACGGTTGTTATGATTATTGTTAATTATTATAGAACTATGCAACAGGCTTCAGGGTGTCGCCGCCCTATTTACTTACTGACTGATACTGAAGAAACGGCCTTCCGGTCTTGCTTTATTCCAAAAACACCTTGTATAATCCTCTTATTATGAGAATTTCTCAACCACATTTACAAAACATAACTATCTATGTGACGAAATCCGTGTGCAATCCATCATTTTATGTGTGTCAAGGTGGTATATTTACTTATCGAAAACTAAAGTGCAAGTTACATACGGCGTGTTACAAAATGAATCATCATTTCAGCCTATTGCAGTCCACTGCTGGACATAAGCCTCCCCCAGGGTGCGCCACAAGACCCGATCTCCCGTTTTCGCCATCCAGTCACCACCAGCCACCTTTTTCAGGTCGTCGGTCCATCTGGCCGGAGGGCGTCCTACACTACGCTTGCCGAGTCGTGGTCTCCATTCGAGAACCCGTCTGCTCCAACGATCATCGGTTCTGCGACAGATGTGACCAGCCCACTGCCACTTCAGCCTGCTACACTTCTGAACTACGTCAGTGACTTTGGTTTTGGTTTCAAAATGAATACTCCAGGGAAAAAGACGAACTTGTCAATTTTTGTCGAAACTAATCTGTGAATGCAGTTTTGCAGTGAATTTCCGTTATTCTAAGATAGTAAACCGAACAGGGTAAAAGACAAAGTGGCCTACGTTATTGACGCTTAATCGCATACAGGGAAAAAGTGGCATATGTCAAACGTTCAAAATGCAATATCTCCAAATGTTTGTTGCTTGACAAGTTAGTCTTTTTCCCAGAGGTCTTCCTATTTTAAATCCTGCTCTAACCATTGTATGGGGAGACAGCTGATATTTTTTTGCGATTTGAATTGTCCCCCATAGCATAGACCAAAAAGTAAACTTTGGTTTCGGTTTTACGGTTAGAAACCCCAATTGTGTGTGACAGGACGTGTGTGAGTGTGTGTGTCTTTAGGGCTTATTATAACAATTTGGTGGCAGATATGATAGATCTGAATATGAATAAAGCATACCTACATAACATTTCTGATAAAGTAATATCCATCATCAACCACCATTTAGTGAGAAATGTCAGCATGAGAACTGGCGGAAGGAAAAGATCGTGAAGAAACCTGTATCTGAGATGTTTACGTACATCGCGGCGCTTGAAATTTCCCAACGCGGCGGTGTGGTCACGTGGTAATTAAGTACCAACCACTTTCTCTGAAAGAAAGCCGAGGAAGTGGAACGTGGGTTAACTTATATTAAACTTTTTTATTACAACTTTTTATTAAACTAAAATTATTATTAGCGCCCTTATCGCAGCAACCACTCGTCAACTTGGAACGTTTTATATCTTTTATAATTAATAAATAAACTCTGGAACGACTTCAGGTGTGATTTTATTTGTAGATTTATAGTAACTTTAAAACAGAAAACTGGATAAAAACGGAGAAGCAGGTAAAAAGTCAGATCTGGTCAAAGGGTAAAGTAGTAGTGGATGAAAAATGAGGGAAATCGAAGAATGAGTGACAAAATTTAAATATTAGAAAATGATAGATAGAAAAGAAATAAAAATGGTGTAAAGAGGTTTGCACCGTTACACTACCCGGTTGCAACCGGTAAAAAAAAATTTTTTAAATATATTTATTTAAAAAAATATATTTAAAAAAATTTTTTTTTTTTTAAAAAAATTGTCGAGTAAAATTATTTCATTTAAAATTTAAAGTCGAGAATCCAAAGTAAGGTCGATGAAGGTCGGGGATGTGGGATGGTAAGTAAATAAATTTAGTTATTCTTAAATATTAAAATAAAATATTAAAGATGGGCGATGAAAAAAAAAATTTAGAAAGTGTGGGGTGATATCTACAATGAATATTTACATTAGGCAGTTCCACTTCTATTCATCATCTACCACTCATCCCTAGCATGCATCATCTGTCATTGTCTTCAACTACAGTAAAGGTGAAGACGTTCACTCATTATAGACAAAACCTATTTTTATTAATTAGATTTATCCAGAAACTGGCCTAAATTAGTAATAGGCTTATTTAGCCAGTTACCACCCGCTGGTATTCGGTAGTGGTAAGGCTTATCTATTGAGTCACAATCCGCTCTATGAAAAAATATTTACATTTTAAAAATATTAATAATATTGGGTACATAATACCCGACGGGGTAGATTCCGTCGTAGTTTTGCTCTCAGAGCTATGGTGGGGTAAACACAGTAATGCGTTAGGTAAGTAACAATAAGTAAATTAATTGACCTAGGCTTATTTACCGTGTTGTCGCCGCACCTGATTGAATGTTTGGATTGTTATAAAAAAAAAAAAATTTTTAAATATATTTTTTTAAATAAATATATTTAAAAAATTTTTTTTTACCGGTTGCCCCACGTTGGGCGCCAGTGGAACGTTTTATATCTTTTATAATTAATAAATAAACTCTGGAACGACTTCAGGTGTGATTTTATTTGTAGATTTATAGTAACTTTAAAACAGAAAACTGGATAAAAACGGAGAAGCAGGTAAAAAGTGTATGTATTTTATAGTGATGTTTATGTATATATATGTATATATGTGTATGTGTATATATGTATATATATATGTATATATATATATGTGTATATATACGTTTAGTGTATTATATGTGTAAGTATATAATAATGTGGAAGGTTGTCTTTTTCCTTTTTTTTTTTTTTGCACGCCTGCCAAGTTTTCGTTCTACCTCCTGCGGTTGACTGGTAGAAAATGCTTATGGCATTAAGTTCGCCGCATTGTACAATTTTATGGTGCAATAAAGTATTAATAATAATAATAAAAAGTCAGATCTGGTCAAAGGGTAAAGTAGTAGTGGATGAAAAATGAGGGAAATCGAAGAATGAGTGACAAAATTTAAATATTTGAAAATGATAGATAGAAAAGAAATAAAAATGGTGTAAAGAGGTTTGCACCGTTACAAACTGTGAAGGAAAACATGGTGAGGAAACCTGAGTACCTGAGGTGTTCAAATACCTCAGCGGTTGAAATTGCTAATCTGCGGTGGGCACGTGTGGTAATTAAGCCCGTACTCTCTTTCTGAGAGAAGGCCTGTTGCCTGCAGTGGAACGTTTATAGCATACTTACATAAAAATATATATTTGTGAAAGTTTGTATGTTTATATGGATATTTGTTACTCAATCACCCCAGAACGGCTGAACGGATCTGGATAAATTTTGGAAGGTATGACCTATCAATCGTTGGTTAATTTATTAATTGATGGCAAAACCACGTTTGCCGAATCAGCTAGTTACTCTATACATAAGTATTTTTTTTCTTTTTTAAATTAGCGGAGTGCTGTGACAAAACATTTAATTGAACATTATTTTTTTACAGAAATTAAGCAAACTGCTGTTATATAGTCACTTATTTTGTAACAAAAAAACAATAAGATAGTGACGATTCTACTTACGAATGTGCTTAAGTCCGCCTTAGAACTTTGTATTAATCTGTTGTCTTTTTTTAAGTTAAACCTAAATATGTTTTACTAATTTATAAACTAAATCTAAATATTAACAAAACAAACCTAAATATTGTTATCAACTCTTGTATGTCCCCACTGCTGGGGCAGGGTCTCTTCGGTTAGGCCATACTCCACCGAAAGTTAGGTTAGCATACCTACTCCACCACGGGGGCCAAGTCCGGGTTGGTACCTAGGTAAATATCAATTTAAAACACTACCTAAAAGCCAATTACTGCGCCCAGATCATCGCCGCCTCTGCGGAGGGTCCCCAGTATGCTGGCTACATTACCTCGTTGGATGGCAAGACTTATCCTCTGCCCGAGGTAAGAGCCAGCCCTGGAGTCTCTGGTCGTGTCGATGAGGCGCTTGAATTGTAGAAAATTAAATGTAGTTTCATGAAACGCGACGGTCCTCTGTAGGTCATCTAATGGACTTCCTTGATAATATGAATTACAATTGCTTTGTGAAGGAAAACATCGTGAGGAAACTAGCGGCTTGGTTGGCTCCGCACGTATTGGCTTGACCTTCCTGTGGACTAGGCCGGCTAAATTGTCGGATGGTATAGGTGGAAAGCCTACAACGTAGCATAACATAATCTCAAGCATATACAGGCACAGGGGGGTAGGCAGAGACCGGGACTGGCACTGATAAACGTTGATAAAGCGTAGGTGATCTGTCAGGATCTTGGTAAGCCTACTATATCGAAAAAAAAATGCCCCACGCACTGCAGCGTCCGAGTGGTCCCTTCACCCGTCTAGTGTGAGTGAATGTGTGAATGTGCCACTGGACGCTACATAAATAATCCCATTACGTAGATTCAGAGTTGCTTGATCACAAAACATGAGATGATGAAACCCTGTGACTTTTTTTGCTGTCGATGTCGCACTGACGACTGACCTTGAACGACTTGATGACACTTTTTGTCAGCGATAACTAACCTCTAAATCATGCCATCGTCATTAGTTTTATTATCAGACGCAGATTAATGCAAAAACCGTGGTAATCACAAGTATCTATGAATGTATTATTGTATTATTATTTTTGTCCTTTTCATTTTGTCTTTTCCGTATGTCTCCATATAGGTACACAATATTGTATTTATTTCCTCATCGCATAGATTGTTATTATAAAGTATTTATGTAAGTTTATCATAACTATGTGTGTAACTGTTTATGTAGGTGTATTGTTATTTATATAAGTAGTGTATTAAAATATTCATATTTGCACCGACTACCCGTCTCTTATTTCCTTCAGCAACTTTCCGTCGTAAGGTTGTCTGGAAGAAATTGCTTTTAGCAATAAGGCTGCCAATTGTACTTTGTATCTTTACATGTTTTATAATATGTGCTCTGGTGTACAATAAAGAATATTCTTATCTTATGTAATAATAACGTGATTGTAGTGATTATTTATTTCCTTGCTCTCGAGTAGTAATTTGTTTAATATATTTAGGATTTGTTTCATCATCATAACAACCCATTATGTCCCCACTGCTGGGGCACGGATCTCTTCCCTGAGGAAGGTATAGACCATACTCCACCACGGGGGCCAAGTCCGGATTGGTGGAGGCTTTAAAAACTAGTAGCTGGTCTTAGTGCCAGAAGTTTTCAAGCCGCCCTAAGGGCTTGAAAACTTCTGGCAGTAAGACCATCCTTTGAGTTGGCTTAAAGACTGCCATCTATCGATGGCACCAACCTGCTTAATGTGCCTTGCAAAGCACGGAACCGCTCGGAAAAATGCCACTAGCGTTAGTCATAGACGGTTTACCCATCCATGCACTGAAGGCGCCCTGTGTCGCTTAACGTTCGTGATCGTTTCAAATCACTCAGGCAGCCGGGGCTACGAGCCATCCTTGAGGATTTGCTTAGGTACTTACGTACATGTAACGTTGCACTTTAATAATATGTAGCAAGGTTTATTCAATTTCTAACCCTGTATAAGTAATTATTAATTGAATTTTTATTTTTTCACCTCCACCTATTACTAAGACTCCCAGACAGACACTGTCTGCCTGCCTGTCTGTCACTAGGCTTTATCTCATGAATCGTGATATCTAGAGAGTTGAAATTTTCACAGATAATGCACTTCTGTTGCCACTATCACAACAAATGCTAAAACAGAATAAAATAAATATTGAAGAATCCATACAACAAACGTCATAGATCTTTTTCGTTTTTTCTCGATATTAATAACGGCAACGGTTACAGTTGTATTAGAAACTGTTACAGTTTGAATTATTCACAGAATATTTAGTTGTATATTCAATCCAAAATTTAAAAATTAAATTTAATCTGTCAGTGTAATTTCTATGAACAATAAAGAATATTCTATCTGTCTATCTATGTATTATTAATAGTACGGAACCCTTCATGCACGTGTGTCACTCGCGCTTGGCCTTACGCCTTCCAATTTTCTTCCACCTCCTGGGGTTGACTGGTATGGCATTAAGTTCGTCGTACTATACATTTGCGGCTTGAAAACTTCTGACAGTAAGAACAGGATGTTTTCCATCAGCGTTAGCGAGCGTATTGCTCTGTAACTTCACAAGTGTTCGTAACTTAGAAAGCAAGTTATTATTATTATTAAACTTCTTTTTTCCATAAAATTTTTTGCACATAGGCGAGCTTAATGCTACTTAGAATTATATACCAGTTAACCTATGTTTTGGAGACAATATTAGCAGTTGGTTCAATTTACGATATTAAATTAATTAAGTTAATTGGTTATTTGCTTATTTGTTAAATGCCGGGATTTGAACCCACGATCTCCCGTGCGTGAAGCTAGCGTTCTGTTGCCTCTTATCGCTCGGTAACCGACGTTAATTTCATGGTCATACTCGTAGCTCAAAAAGTAAAAATAATAATATTTGTTATGTAACTTCCACGTGACGGTATACAGGGTGTATCACGGGAATACCACGCGGAAAGAAAATACTTTAAACATTTCATTATCTGAAAGGTAATCAAAAAACGAGGTCTTCGTTTAATTTATATAAATAAATAGATTATGTACGGGCCAAACCGCACATTTAGCATTTTACTCATATTTCTATGCAGTACCCTATCAGCCGCCTCGGCGAGCACTCGCTTATTAAATATCAAGAAACAGCAAATCAGACTTTACATCATAATCATCCTTATCATCCCTGTACAGCAGAGTAGGGCATCACTATTATGATGGTTATATGATATAACCATCAAAAATTCATAAAAAATTCAGTTATTAGGCTGAAAGTTGGCTAAATAATTTGTTAGCTGTAATTCTATTGTTGCTTTAATTTGGTTAATCTTGCAGGTTACTTTTTCAGGAATTAAAAAAATATAGTTTTTTTTTTCGAAAATTGTAAGTATATTCGGAAAACTTTACTATACTTAGGTCTATTTCTTTATAAGACAATAACATTGTTAATGTTTTTGTAAGACTGTTTGTTTTCCTATAGATAAATTAAAAAAAAACCGCCTCTGTTCGTACCTACAGATTATTCGCGGTTATTGAGACCTTGCTCGCTCTATGAGTGAAGACCTGTGCCTTGCAGTGGGACGTTATAGACTATATAAAAAATCGATCAGCATGCACTGATTTTTACGATGAAGTCTAAACATTTTGTAAAAAGGGGTGTAGAATATTATTATTAAAAAATATATCTTGCTAAAAATTTTGCACATAGCCGGGTTTAATCTTAGCATGTCTCCGGTCTGTTAGGACTGATTATTATATTGTACTGATCTCATATTGAACAAATATCCAAATCACCTTTTCCCAAAATGACTGATAATCACTTTCATGTTTTTGTTAGAGAACACCGAAGCTCTTGTCAGACAGAATATGTACAGTCGTGATGTTAAATCAAACACAATGTTTAAGCAAAAAACCTGATATCAATCCTTTGCATGTCCCCACTACTGGGACATAGGTCTCTTCCTGCATTGCAGGAAGTTAGGTCATACTCCACCATAGGCGCCAGACATTGCCATTATCTGCAAAACTTAGGCTAGCTGGTAAGCTAACCTTTTGGAGACAAGATAAGCACGGTATCGATAAACGTTTCATGCTAAATGTGATGTCATTTAGTCTCAATTGCATAGTGCGTTTTGCTCCACGTGACTACGAGTAGAATGACTTTCGCCAGGCCACACTATGAGTCGTAGAAAAAAAAACTTGTTTATTTATCTTTTAAAATGGCTTCTGCGATAGTATAAAACGTTTTTTAAAAGTTCTCCTTAGGATCGTACATAAAAATATCTCTTTTTCTATGATTGAACAATCAATAGTATAATCCGCTACTTGACTCGTATCAAATGTGACGCAATAAATGAATATTTCCTGTAGTATTTAACGTAAGAAACTGAAACGGTGGAAACTTTGCCATGTAAATACGTAGGATGGCTGCAAAATTTGCTAATTAAAAAAAATATTTTCCGCTTTAAATTCAGTACGATGAGAACGCTATCCGCCATATTGAAAGCATCTTTGGTATATAAACAAACATTTGTGTTGGTGTAATGGGAGACAAATCTGTTTTTTTTTTACTTTTATAATTTCCAAAGTTGATTGCCAAAGTGACTGAAATGTATCTCTAATGATAGTTTATTATGTAAATTATCTTTACAGGCGGTTGCAATAAATACCCTCTTTTACCCTATATCATAGGGACCAGTTGGTTCTAAAGTAAAATACCACCTGTTTCTGAATTTAGAATTTCACTTAGTTATAACAATAATGCTCGCTAAAGCACCACAGTGTGATGTGATGACGTGTTCGCGGATAAGATTGAAAGTGTGGTGTTATCTGTGGTGTGGTGAAGGTATGTAAGAGAATGCTCGAAGTGTTTGACAAGTAGTGCTCAGATATAATATTGTAACGCTTTGGTATAATTTTACTGTTGTTACGAGTACAATGTTCATGTAGGTAAAAAAGTGATACAGATTTTAAAATGGACACCTAGTTTGAATTGTAACGTTCATTAAGCCGCAGTTTGTGCGCTACTTTGAATAAAACCTTTTCATTTCATTTCATTATAATTTGGCAACCACGGACCGTGCGACGCAAGCGTGGGCACTTCCTCCGCCTGATGACCTGGGTATGTTGGCCGGCGTAGCTGGATGCGGAAATGCGGACGGCACAAGACCGTGAAGCTTGGAAAACCATGAGGGAGGCATATGTTCTGCAGTGGGCGTCAAATGATACATAATTTGCTAGCTAGTTGCTACTAAAAATTCTCAAAAAGGAATGAGGCAAAAAGATAATTATTTTAAAAAACCTATTTAGAGGCTAAAAATTTCACCCATGACGGGATTCGGACCCACGACATCCGTGCCAGCGCTCTTTCCAACTGAGCTAATGGTGACTCACTCACCGGCGTCAGTGAAATTTCGAACCTCTTTACAATATTCTCTGTATTACGTACAGGCAGCGACATCTGGCTGAAGTAATTTCCATCACTTGCAGCCCCGAGTACCTACTTTGGAGTTAGGTTTAAGATAATTATTGTATTACTAGCTGGTGCCCGCGAATTCGTCTGCGTGGGATTAGTATTTCGAGTAGCTTATATTAGCGTGGCGTACAAAAGGTTTTGGCAGCGCACGCCAGAATATCTCGCAGATGTTAGATTTTTTCCTACTTAGGTACTTGACATATATCGCCATATTTTGGACAATTCACACAATATCCTCATAAATGTTGTTTTATTCAGATATATTAGTTTTTATTGTAAAGTTTCACTCAAATCCTTTCAGTAGTTTTTACGTGAAAGAGTAAATAAACATCCATCCATCCATACTTATAAACTTTCGCGTTTATTAATATTAAGTACTTAGTAGGATATCTTCTATCTTCAATTTTAACAGATGCCCAGTCCAATGAATCTAACAAATTCCTGAGACAGTCCAAATTGAAGAAAAAAAGCGTTGGACATTTCGGAGTGATTTTTTTTTTGTATGGACATAGAGAACCTGTACCACGTAGGTACTTAAGGTTATCTTGATACACTCTGTATAGTTTAGACAAATTTTTAAAATATTAAGGGTAATCTCAATGAAACAGCAATAATTGGCAAAGGTCAAAGATACTTCCGAAGCGATGTTACTGAATTACTGCGTATAAAATTATACAATTTTATTCAATGAATTTGTATTGAATCTATTAACAAAACAAGCGCCACAAGCCACCGTTTCTGGATTTGGAATTGAGAAGTTCCATTGAGAAGAAGTGAAATTGAAAAGAATTCTTCAAAAGATATTCTCGGATTAGTTTGTTTCGTATTTGTTACATGTTTTGTGTGTGTGACTGTTGATGCAATAAATGTTTCTCTTTCTTTCTTTTTGAGAATTCTTTAGTATTGTCAAAAAGGAACGAGAGGCACAGGATAGCTACTTAGTGTAATCATCGATTCAAAAACTTGGTTTTTGACTCTTAAAAGACCATATCTGGTCTTTTTGGTTACCTACCATAGTCGCCAAGTTTTGGTCCAGGATAAATAATTGTGTTGCGTCATGCGAGGATGTTAAGTTTGCATACACTTTTATATGAATTAAATTAAATTTTACATATTATTATGTAAGTCATTTGGAAGTAGCCTTTCTACTCATAGCACAGGCAATCCTAGTTTGGAAGCCTTTTGTTTAAAATCGTTTAACAATAACATTTTTTTCATTTCATATAGAGTAGGTATTCACTTTCAATATAAGGGTTAGTATTTGACTTTGCATTCTGGAACAATGAAACTCTAAAATTAAATTAGAAACATTGATAAGCAAAATACATCATGCACAATGACTTTTTTCCAACTCACACGAGTATTTTCATTTGTCCGGAGTCCACACGCTGTTTTCACTTAAACCAACAGAATAAACAAAACTTTATCATATTCTGCGAGCAATGCATAAGTGACTAAAGCGGATATCAGTCACAAAATTCACTAAAACTACTTGGCTAAAACGCTGCACGGAAAACCAAAACGGTCTACTCCAAGTGAAGTTACTTTACGGACTGGCGAATTCTAACCGGTTCTCTCTTGTAGTTAAGTTAAAATAGCCTTTCTTACCTGGTAATAACGGCTAGGAAGAGTAGTCTGGACGAGCGCACACATGGTCACAATCACAATTCTTACGATACGATACCGGAAATCCCACGTGAACAGTGAACTTGATTCTCCGCCATTCGATAACGTAGGGCCAGTTTCTGAATTGAGAAGTTTGCTAAGTAAACGCGCTGTCTCTTCGAATATCTCAGCATAGAGCGAGACAGAACGTTACTTAGGTATGTATTTACTTGGTGAAATTATCAATTCAGAAACCGACCATTAGTTTGGGATTTTTAAAAGTACCTAGTCTAGTCGCCAGTTTTGAAGTCCTTAGTGAGATACCTACTGTAAAGAAATGTGAAGACAATAGAACTGTTTGTACAGCATGTTTATGTATTCAGAATATCACCAAATAATTACTTCGTGTTGAGAGTTTTTGTACTGAGAATTTTACTGAATAATTAACTAGCTACCTCGGCCAGCGCATCAGCTTGGGGCCTGTTTCATAGAACGACTATTCATGTTCAATGACAATTCAATGTGTAAAGTCGATTAACCCACAGATACAGATACAGATAATTTATTGATAACCTATTAAGAGTTACATGTCATACATCTTAATATTATTATTATAATAATATTATTTAATGTCTATGTTCAAAAAAAGAAATACATTATATAATATTTAAAAAAATATGTGTAAAATATATACTTAGTTCAGTTGCATTTATTCTTAAATTTACATGACTATTGGCATACAAAGAAATTCTTTATAGCTGTAGAAGGTATTTTCTAATAGCCACTTTCTTAATTTGATTTTAAATTGATTGTAGGAGGTGCTGTCTTTTTTAATAGAGTTTGGCAGTCTATTGTAGACTGCTGGGCCCATTATGTACACGGACCTCTCCGATTTACAGAGTTTGTGATCAGGCGTCGCGAGGAGATGGGAAAGCTTGTTGCTGCGGAGCATCGGGTGGGATGCGTTTTTGCCTCTGAGTTGGAATTTATTAATGTTATTGTGTGTGAACAGTGCCACGTGACATATCAGCTCGCAGGGGAGTGGCATAATGTTAAGCTCCCTGAAGAGATCTCTGCATGACTCATCATCGGATATACCCACAATGGCCCGGACTGCTCGCTTTTGCATAGAAAAGGCTCTATCGACGTCCGCGGCTCGAGCCCACAGCTCTACACCATACGTGATGGAGCTATGTATAGTTGCGTGGTAGCATTGTACTACAACATTACGGGCCGCGGTATCGGCGAGGCGCCGCAGGGCGAAACAGTTTCGGCTTAGCTTTGAGCAGAGCTCGTTTATATGGGTCTCCCAAGTTAAGCCACTATCGATGTGAAAACCCAGTAATTTGGTGGTGGTCACCATCTGAAGCGTGGTGTCCCCAGCGGTCACATTATAGTGCGGTGGGATATGACCATTTAACAGGAATGGTAGAACACAGGTTTTGTCTCTATTCAGAGCCAAGCCGTTTGACCTGAACCACTGTTCTAGTTTATGAACAACTGTGTTTAATTTTTGTTCAAGTGTATGTTTAGTAGGTGCTGTAACTATGGCGGCCACGTCGTCCGCGTACATGTAAATTTCAGCGTTGCTTATTGAGGCGGGAAGGTCGTTTAGCAATATACTAAACAGGGTATTTGACAGGCATGAACCCTGTGGGACGCCTATGGTGTTTGTTAGCTCCACTGATTTGAGGCGACCTCTCTCGCCAACCACGGTTTGAGTACGGTCTGACATAAATGAAGACAGCAAGGACAGCACTGGGCCGCGAATGCCGCAGAAACTGAGCTTCTTAGCGATCAGTTGGTGATCGGCAGTGTCGAACGCACGCGAGAGGTCACAGCATAGCAACGCCACGCAAAGACCAGACTCTCGTGCATTCAACACATGCCATACCACCTCCCGCACCAAATCTGTGGTGGTGCGGCCAGTTCTGTACGCAAACTGTCTGTCTGAAAATATTTCGCGTTTCCCAATGAAGGACAGAAGCCTGGCATTTAGGCCTACCTCCAAGATCTTACTTACGGCAGGGACCAATGAGATCGGCCGGTAGGATTTCATCTCCGTTTTTTTACCTTTTCCTTTATAGAGTGGGGAAACCTTAACTCGTTTGAGTGACTTCGGGTATACTCCTTTTCTCATACAGGTATTGAAAAGGCGCGCTATTACGTGTGCGAGCGCTTTAGCGACGACTCGTAGTAATTTTGCAGATATCCCGTACAAGTCTGTACTGTTTTTTGGTGCTATCTGTTTACTTACAATCGTAATTATTTCGTACGACGAGAAAGGCACCAGGCGTAGCGACATATCGCACATGTCTCTGTGCGCACTCAAGGCGGACGATGCACGGACGACGTCGGCCGCTGGTGCTCCACACTTGTTTGCGGCGGTCGCGAACTCGAGGTTCATAGTGTCCACTAGCCTCTGTTTTGTGCTAAAGGGTAGTCCGTTTGATTCCCGCACCAGGTCTGTGTAGTCAACGTTTTCGCGGCGGCTCCGACCCAGCTCCGCACTGACTATGTTCCACATACATTTCATTTTATTTGGGTGGTTTCGAATAGTTTCTGTGTAGAAAAATGTCCGTTTTTCTTTTAATAAACTATTGTATTTTTTAGAATAGAGTTCTGCTAGCGCATTAACATCTGAGTTTTCGGGAAATGTGTTTTTAACATGAATTATGTCAAACAAAAGATCTTTTAAATTTCGAACCTCTTCATCAACCCAAGACTGTTTATTTGTGTTGTTAGGTTGATACTTAATTGGAAAGTGTATGTTGAAATTGCCGGTTATTTTGTTTAATAAGTATACTCTGCAAAGCAATGTACAGTACTACACATCATAAAAGTCACATCATCATCACCTGCATCGATGACGTTCAATCAACCAATAGCAACAAAGGCGCGCGGCCTGCCATAAAATGAAACTATCTGATAGGTCGATAAACTTGCCCCACATCCAAAACTTGGTCAACTGCGCAGGTACATCCGCGAGACTTATTTCTTGTGTAGCACTGCACCTTGTATTCTCATAATAAACTACGAATTGCAGTTTTATGAAACTCGGCCCTTGCCTTTTCCTATAAACGGCAGGGCACAGGCCTCCTCTCAGAGAGAGAGAGAGAATATGGGCTTAATTACCACGCGTGCCCACCGTGGATTGGCACTTTCAAGCACTGAGGTATTTGAACACCTCAGGCACTCAGGTTTCCTCATGAAGGTTTCCTTCTCCCTTAGCGAGTGGTGTTATTGTACTACCTATGCGATACCTTTCTCCCGTTAGGTATATTAAATGCGTAGGCTTTAGAATTGTAGCAGTGTTTCATAGAATTTAGGACGACATCTGTGGCGTAGCGGTAGCGCGACTGCCTGCCATGCAAGAGGTCCCGGATTCGAATCCCGGCTGGAAAAAAAAGTCCATTTCTTGGATGTTTACATGTTTGTGATGTCGTTGTTTCGGGTTTCCACGACACAGGGTATCCTAGTGTGGAGCCAGAAGCAATGTATGTGCCAGTATGTAAAATGTTAATTATGTTATGTTACAACTACAAGGCTTGCAACTACTATTACGGGTTGAACTTAGTAGGCCACTAAATCAATTTATTTATTTGCAAGAAAAATAATTACATTACAGTTAAAACTAATGCGTAATTAATTGCATTAAACATTATAAGTATTACATTTAAAAATAAGAAAGAATTAGAACGTTAACATATGCATATGTACAATTTACTTTACATTTAGTTATAAATTAAAATTAATACAAAAACCAAATTTAGCCGGTAAGTAGGTATCACAAAAAATTCAATGTTGTCACAAAAGTATCAATAAATCAAGGAATCTTCTTTATGTATTTTCAGTTTTTTAGGCTTAATTCTAACCCTGTATGTACCTACTAAAAGGCAAATAAATGAATAAATTGAAAAAAAAAACTACCACTCATGGTTAAGAATGACAATTCGATGCCAAGTAGGCGGATTAGGAAATTATGATAAGAAACGATAAAAAACAATTTACCAAACCTTGTCTTATTATGAAACTAAACCCAATACTAATATTTCTTAATGATTCGCGATACTCATACATAGTTATATATTTTTCGTCTTCTTCAGGCTATATTATGTAGTCCACTGCTGGACATAGCCCTCCCCTGATGAGCGCCATAGCGCCCTGTCTTCAGTAATATATTAAACGGGTCTTATCGCGATTATTTATTAGGTAAAACGTAATTACCTTATTTCCCGACGTTTCGGCAGCGTTACAGTGACCGTGGTCGCGGGTAGACTGAAGTGGCGAGTACACTCAATTATTGTGAGTAGTTACGTTTTGCCGCGATTAGATATAATATATATTATATATAATTTAATATATAGCCCTATACTGCAGTCTACTTATTCTTACTTGTCCAATTTAGTAAACAAGATTCTACCCTTAAACTGTGACTTTTTAGTCCAAAACTGCCATATTTCCATAAATGAAGTAACCTGGAACACTCTTTTAGATAACACGCTGCCAATTTTATAAACGTAGTTCATGAAATCAAGACAGTTCATGAATTTGCGAGAAAATTGTTAGTTTTGGCGACTAATCTCAATTTTAAGGTTAGAAACTTGTTTACTAAATTGGACAAGTAAGAATAAATAGACTGTATGAATAGAAATGCAGCTGCATTAAGTCCACCTTTTGTACGTTATATTTTGTGCGATAAAGAATTAATAATAATATGAAATACATCTCGCTAACTGTGAAGGAAAACATCGAAAAGAAACCTGAGTGTCTGAAGCTGAAGTGTTCAAAGACCTCAGCACTTGAGCGATGATGATGCTTGATTTCCAGTGCGGGCATGTTCCAACTACTTTGTTTTCTAAGTCCTGTACATTTGTTACTTACAGTCTATTCATCCTTACTTGGCAAATTTAGTAAACAAGATTCTACCCGTACAGTATGGATTTTAGTCGCAAAGCGCCATATTCCCGTAAATAACGTAATCGGGGAGATTATTTTAGATAACACGCTGTCAATTTTATAAACAAAGTACATTAAGTTGCGAGAAAATATGTCGTTTTGGCATCAAATACCAATTTTGAGGTTAGAATCTTGTTTACTAAATTGGTCAAGTAAGGATAAATAGACTGTATAGTAGCTGGTATTTTTTAGATGTAGGTATCAATACCGCTGCAGTTAAGGTTTTCTCCTTTTTTATTTCGCCCATAACGCCCTACTGCAGGGCACAGGCCTTCTCTTTGAGAGAGAATATGGGCTTAATTACCTCGTACCACGCGTGCCCATCGCGGACTGGTAATTTCAAGTGCCTAGGTATTTGAACACCTCAGACATTCAGGTTTCGTCACGATATTTTCCGTCACGGTTAGCGAGCAATACCAGCTACTATAACAAATGTACATAATTATACTATTTTATTTTTAATGCACTAACCCGTGCTAAGGACAAATTTAAAAACCTATTTAGAGGCTAAAATTTCACGCATGCCGGGATTCGAACCCGCAACCTCTGGCTATCCGTGCCAGCGCTCTACCAATTGAGCCAATGGGCGACTCACCGGCATCAGTGAAATTTCGAACCTCTTTACACTATTCTCTGTATTACGTAAAGCAAATTGCATCACGGATCATATTGGCACGGATAGCCAGAGGTTGCGGGTTCGAATCCCGGCATGGGTGGAATTTTTAGCCTCTAAATAGGTTTTTAAAAATGTACATAACTTAGAAAACAAATCCGGTGGAACATGCCCGCACTGGGAATCAAGCTTCATCGCTCTCGAGTCCATTGTTCTTAGGCTGCCGTCCCCGCTTGAATGATATTTTATCGTTTACAAAATGTAATATAACAAAACAACGCGTGGGCGTCAGCAATTTTTTTTTGTTCTAGATTTTATTGTAAATATGAGGCAATTAAGGCAATTCTTGGAATGAAAAGTGTGAAAAGGTCCTGCTTTACCTTACTTCGTCATGGCCAACCTACATAAACATAGACTCAGCATTAGCCGGCAACTGAAGTAAAGTTTCAGTGTCACAAATGCTGTGAAAGGGGAAACATTTCCCTCAAAACCACCCCAAGTTCACGATCAAAATATGAAACGCGTAAATACTGACCCAAATATTTTCACGTTGAAACAATGCGGCGTACCAGTAGTGTTTCAGTATTACAGCGATTAAACCTAGTTTAGATTCATCTTTGACGCATCCAGTTTTGTTATCTGTATACATGTATTTTTTATGTAGCCTATAAAAGTCCCTCTGCAGGGCAGAGGCCTTCTCTCACAGAGAGAGAAAGAGAGTGAGAGTTTGGGCTTAATTACCACACGTGACACCGCGGATTGGCAATTTTGAGGAAAAGCGTATTATGTTATTTAGTCCACTATGTCCAGCAGTGGACTACATAATATAGCCTGAAGAAGAAGGTATTTGAACACCTCAAACGCTCAGGTTTCCCCGCGATGGTTTCCTTCACGGTTAGCGAGTGGTATTGCTACTATTACTCCACAAATATTAGAAAAAAAAGTAGCTGGTAAGTAGGTATTACTTTTTAAATTCATCTTTGCAAATATTATGTTTATGTTGTTCAATATATTGTAATAATCAATTAGGATTAAATTAATAACTAAACTAAAATCAAATTAATATAAAATAATAAAAATAAAGACCAACAATTTTATATTTACAAATAAAACACCGCCCTGGGGGTGTCCCTTGGCAGGGGCCCAGAATGCTGGCAACGTTCCCTATTTCCCCTTTTGGATGGCCAGACTCTCTGGCCGAGGTATGCGCCAGCCCTCCGATCTCCCGTGGAAAAAAAACGTGTTTTAAAATATATGTAACGAATGTTTTTCATTAGTAATTTAATTTGTACATACATGCATTTGTTAATACATTTGTTGCGTCGTATTCGTTGTACAGTGAACAGTAGCAATCTTTTCATTTTCGTTGCAAACTCGCCGGTAACGATTGGAGTGCGCTTGTGTAAAGGTCGATGTGCTGTCGACTGCCCTTACTACGGACCTTCATACTACCGTTGTCGCTGTCCTATCTTTTTCTGACAGTTTTTATTTAGGGATCCGTACCAAAAGGTGCCTAATGGGACCCTATTAAGGGGTACATTTTACAGCGTAGGTATCCTAGTGTGGGAGCCGCAGCTATGTACAACCTTCCTGGGCATCGTTATTTCATTGTAATTATGAATTTCTATTATATTACTAGCTGACCCAGCGGACTTCGTACCGCCTAACAGTCGATTCTTTTTTTTATTTTTTCTTCCGTAAGAACGGTAAGAACCATCCTCGTACTTCAAGGAATACCTATTCTAAAAAAATAATTAGCGAAGTCGGTTCAGCTGTAACGTAAAGTAACCAGTTGATATTTTCACAGAATATTATCCCAGAATGTGTTGGTAAGCGCAAATCTCGAGAGTAGCTGAACCGATTTCGCTAATTATTTTTGTAGAATATTCCTTAAAGTACGAGGTGGTTCTTACGGAGAGGAAAAAATAAAAAAATTAAAGAATCTACTGTTAGGCGGTACGAAGTTCGCTGGGTCAGCTAGTATATAATAAAATTAACAAAATAAGAAAATATAAGGGGGGTCTCCATACAACCAACCTGTTATTTCGTCGTTTTTTGCTTATGGTCTATCGTAAAAGCGGTATCACAAACAGGCCGGTAGGTAGAGGCGTCAACGAAATGTGAACGAGTCCTTATGTCAATAGTATTTCCGAATTTTGTACATGTGTACATTAAGTTTTGCTTATTGTATTTTCTAATGTTATTAATAATAATAATAAGTTTTTATTTCAGATTATTAACAGCTCATTCTATTACTTCATTTTAATTTTGTAAAATAAATTCCGTCTCCCTACCTTTATCCTAATCCTTTAAATGCTTGACACTGGCGTAGGCACAAACCGTGCAGAGCTATAACGCAAAAAAATGGATAGGAATAAGTAATAAGTATTCATAGTATTTTCTAAGGTTAACACGAGCACTAGACATAATAATAACTGTTTCTTTACACGGATTTTACTGGTTTATTTTACATTTTTACAATTTTCCAACGTTTCGGCCCTTTTTTTATTTAATAATTATTCATTTACATGTCACTTTTTCTAACCTATACTTTTTTGTTTTCTTGGCAATAAATTATCGTTATTAAGCTTATCTTATCGTTTGCTTTATAAACTGAGAATTTTGTTGAAATCTTATCTTTAAATATATCACGCAATCGTTTTTGATATTGTTTTGTACAGCTGTTATCATGCTTTAAATATGACATTTGTTATTTTACTTTTTCATGTAGCTTATTTACGTCCCACTGCTGCGCACAGGCCGTCTATTAAGGCTCTTTGGGGTGCTAACTAGCCCCATCAATGGAACCTCACAACTTGTAAATACGTTTGTAGAGTTATTGTTGCAGGTCGAATGAAAGGAATCTTGATGCAGTATATACAGATGCGTATTTTATTTAAACCTAACTCTAACGTATGCGCAATATTTACAAGAATGTGTAAATAATAAAGGAAAATAATAAAGATTTTAAAACGGCAGATTCGTTGCGAGCTCTTGACTGGAGTGCTATCTCCATAGCAACTGTGGCGTGAACAGTCTGTGATGCTGCCACACGTAGTTTCAAAAAGTAAACATCACAACATAAACATTATGACAACTATTTTTAGAACCTACAGTCTACAACCTAATATTTCGGGCGTTTTACCTTAAATAAAACGCTTATTAAACTACTTACCTTATTCGAAGCATAAACAATTGAGATAGGCATATCTCCTTTCCTTTACCTTTTTTACTACTTTTCTAGTGATATAGCTCAGTCTCGCTCGCACATGGCATCACCGGGCAGGAGGGGAGGCGCACCTTTGTGGTCGCGCGACCCGATCTTGCTCATTGGATGATGAACTCTGTCACCAGGCAGAAATTAAAGTATGCTTCGAATAAGGTAAGTAGTTTAATAAGCGTTTTATTTAAGGTAAAACGCCCGAATTAAACCACTTGACCGTTATTCGAAGCATAAACAATTGAGAAGTGTCTGTTATCGCCTGGTGATGCAAATGGTGAACGCCAATGTGATGTTGGGTATTAACAAGTTTTAGGTAAATCAAATATGATACAGGTTTTGAATCATATTATTGTTTAATTATTTGAAACAAAATATATGTATAATTTTCTTCAATGATCTATTTATCATTATTCTACACAATGAAGTAGGTAAGAATCGAAAGTTTTAAACAATGGGTACTTCTTGCATACACCATCTATGTTACTGGATTGAAGAGAGAAGTAATGCTGTTACTCCTGGATGGGTCTGATACTCGCACTTGCCGCTTATAAAACCTAAGAAAAGTGTTTGAAGATCTCCAATTTCCCCGGGACATAATATCTTCCATTGGAAAATTGTCCAACCAATGTTTGGAAGCGACGGCAGAACGGACACTTCCCGGAGTAGCAACAATACCCGCATTACGCATTAAAGTCTTGATCCACCCTGCAATTACTGTCCTAGAGGCCGCACGCGGTGCACCTCTTGTTGTAACAAATAAATTATTACAATTAGCTTCCTGGCGTCTGACAGAGAGCATTGACACTGTCTGTTCAATCCAGTACACGGGATCTAAATTTTTATTATTATTATTTTTATATAACTGCCAACCTGATTGCCTGTGATCATAAGAATCTGTCTTTGACCCAAAAGATGGCCACATAATTATTGAATCATCTTTCTTAACATAGTTATCCTTATCAATATTCAGTAAAGTTAAATCATGAATACGTCTACCCGAACAAAGTACTAAAAGAGCCGCTGTTTGACTCAATACATCAAAACTGTTGTCATGATTTATTGATCTCTGGCCAAGAAATGAAGCAAAATCATCAATATTCCACACTGGCAATTTACATGGAGTAGGTTTTTTGATCGATATTGCTTTTAACACATGCTTTACTAGGACATGACTACTTAAAGCGCCTGAATTATTGACATTACAAAGCGTGGACACTACAGATTTGTGCACCATTATCGTATTATATGAAAGTTTAAATTTCAGGTGTAAGTCTGCCAGAAAACGGGCTAAATCTGAGCCAGAAGGGCAATTAGGGTCAATTTTATAAGTCTTACACCATGACACCCAACGATTCCAAGCAGGTTTGTAAGTCCTGAGAGTGGATGCTCGCCAAGAGCTTTTTAGGAGTTCTAATGACTTATTCCCATCTTCCAACCTAAACTTCCACCCTGGGTTGGAGGTTGGGAATTGTTTGTCCCATCTTCCAACCTATGGCAGGTTGGAAGATGGGAATATATTATCTGAATTATTTTTGTTCCCATCTTCCCAACTGACCTTTATGTACAGTGGCCCAATCATGAGTTTGGTCTATTATCGAATCGAGAATAGTATCGAGTAAAAATGTATGAAAAAAAAGTAGCGCCGCTATTTACCGCTAGGATCGCTGCTTTTTTTTCATACATTTTTACTCGATACTATTCTCGATTCGATAGTAGACAAAACTCATGATTGGGCCACTGTTGTGTGCATAGGCATTTGGGTTTAGATTGAAGTTTCTTTTATGAATGTGAGAATTATTATAGACCATAATAATTGCATATCTGTTATCAATTCACTAATACGAAATAAATAGGTACGGTAATAAAACAAGATGTATTATGTTTAGTACTTAATCATTTTTTAATTATATTTTTCAATAACATTTACCACCTCAACCCAAAATTGGCCAAAATCTTGTGAAATTATACCAGTCAACATTTTACGTAATGCTGATGGCTGCCTTGAACATGAGCAATCATAATCTTTCGAAGTTTGATTATCTGGAACATGTAGGTACAGTTATTACCCGATTACGGCTAAGCAAAAAGGAGGGTTATGTTTTTGACCGGTATGTATGTATGTATGTATGTAATTTGACAAATTAGGTATCGTTAGAAGCGTTTCTATCGTCCGCTGGTTATAGGCTATGTGACGTCACATAAAAGTGAATGTGGCGCCCTCTAGACGACTTGGAAACATGAACTAAAAAAATATTTTTTGATGATATCGTGTGGGGTATCAAATGAAAGGTCTTGATTAGCACGTTTCAAAAATATATACATTGTTGGTCTTTTATAACCACAAAATAAATTAAATAAAAAAAGTAAGTTCAAAAACTAAAACCCGACTACTAAAAAGTGTGAAACAAGAACGCCTATTATTTGAAGTAAACACTTTACGATATTTGTTTGATACACATTTCATAGTAAGTTTAAAGGCGGCGGTCTGTCTGCGTGATAAAACCATATCGGAAAACGAAATCATTATTTAGGTATGTACTTGGATTTAAAGATTGTATACACATTACTTTGTACAAAATTACATACTAACCCATTAATTTATTGACTGTACCTCATTTATGTCAGTTCGGAAGATGGGAACAAAAATAATTCAGATAATATATTCCCATCTTCCAACCTGCCATAGGTTGGAAGATGGGACAAACAATTCCCAACCTCCAACCCAGGGTGGAAGTTTAGGTTGGAAGATGGGAATAAGTCGTTCTAATTGAGCATTACCCCAATTATCTAAATTCTTCGACCACCCCTACATTTCCATACTTCCAAGGTGAGATCTTGGACTCGAGGGGGAGGCAGTCCCGTCGTTACATCGACTAATATTCGGCTCAGGTTCTGTATCGTGAATGGTGGTGCTAGAGCTCGGGATTTGAGATCCCCGCGCCAAAATACCTTCTCCCAGCGTGGTGCCACTATCAGGTAGACTCCCGTAGCTTGATTGAGGTAACTTAGAACCTTGGGTATCAAGAATGGGGGCGGAAACATCCATGCCAGGTTGTATTTCCAAGGAATCGCGAAAGCGTCGTGGGCTACAGCTTGATAGTCGTCCTGATCTTTCGACACATAATGGGGGACTACGTGCGTCCTGCTGGAGGCAAATAGGTCTACTGATGGGGTTCCCTATTTTGTGAATATGGTCTTGGTGAACTCGGACAACAGATGCCACTCGGGAGGCTGGCGAAAACGAGACAAGTGGTCCGCGTGGTTGTTGTACCTCCCCGGTATATGATACACATTTAGATGTATTTGATATTGATCTACGAGACTGAAAATTTTGTGAGTTATATCCATCAATCGAGATGATTTGGTTCCGCCTTCGTGGCGTAAGTATGCTACGACTGTGCGATTGTCGCATTGTACAGTTACGGTCGACTGACTGAGATATAGGGCATGACCCTGGAAAACCTTGAAAATAGCTAGTATCTCTTTGATGTTGCAGTGGTAAATCTGCTCTTCCGTGGACCAAGTTCCCCACAGAGACTGACTGTCTAACTGGGCTCCCCAACCCTGGTCCGAAGCGTCCGTTGTTATGAAGTGTTTGGCTGGTGGATGGTGTAGTATCGATGGACGATGTAAATTCCGAATCCACCACCTTAGGTCGTTCAAGGCGTCTATTGGCAAGGTATATACGCTGATCATGTTGTCCAGATCTAACGTATTTAGGAACGCTAGTAGAGATCGATAATGCAATCTTCCTCTTTGAACTACGAAGCTGGCAAAGTTTAGCATCCCTATTACGCTTTGTAGCTGCTTCAAGTTTGCCTTTCTCGAGTCCACGATTTCGTGAATCTTGGTTAACATTGGAGGTATCTTTGCCATTGGCAAGGACTTTATGTTTAACCACGGGTCCCACAAAACTCCTAGGTAGGCAAGTGATTTCTGGGGAACTAGAGTCGACTTTTCGAAGTTTATATGCCAACCTAGATATTTCAGGGTCTCTACGAGTAATCTTACATGGCCCAAGAGTACCTCTGGGTCCTGGTGAACCACAAGAAAATCGTCTAGAAAGACTAAAATCCTTACACCCTTGCTTCTCATTATTTGTGCAATCCAATTTGTCAAAGAGGCAAACGTTTTCGGAGCCGTGCTGAGCCCAAAGGGTAGGCAGGTCATTTGGAAAAGCTGTTTCTTGTAAATTAGCCTTAAAAAACGTCTGTGAGACATTGCTATTTTCAAATGAAAATACGCCTGTGAGAGGTCTAGCTTGCACATCCAATCTTGGGACTGTATGAAATCTGGGATTTTGAATACATTTATCAGTCTGAATGGGTCGGTAAGTACAAATTCGTTCAAAGCCTTTAGATTGAAAATAGGGCGAGCTGAACCATCGCTTTTTGCTACAAGAAAGAGGGTAGATAGAAAACTTGGAGTTTGGTTCGCTTTTTCTAAAATACCCTGCTTTAACATTTTTCTGACAATTGCCGACATTTCTGGTGATTCGTGTGTATGAAAGGCCATGTTGTCCAGCCTGGGCATAATCAAATGGGGCTTGTGTTGAAAAGGTATGCGGTACCCTTGAATTATCTGAATGAGAAATTCCGGTGCTTGCATTTCCAGCCATCGGTCGACAAATATCGACAGCTGACCGGCTTTGAACGTCCCCATGTCAATACTTACGTCTCTTGGCTGAACCATTGTAACCCGAGGGTGACGACCCTCGCTTGTATCCTCCACGTCGGGAGTCCTGGTATCGCTGGTTTTGCTTTGCTCCGCGAGAGCGAAAGGAAAGTCCTCTGTACGCTGTGCTACCACGTTGAGCGCGGTTGTACGTGTGGACCGGCCCTTGCGAAGGGCAATGTAAATTATGCATGTTGCCACCCTGCGATGGTGGAATCCAGGCTTGGCATCCACAGCCTTGCGTAGGCATGCTCCTGCCATAGTTTCTACCCTGCGAGGGTACTTGACGAGCGGAAAATTGACCCTGCGAGGGTACTTGGATAGTTGAACATTGTCCCTGCGAGGGGCGTATGGGCCATTTTCCAACTTGCGAAGTTGAACCATTACCAGTCGTTTTAGGTACAGGCCAGAATGCTTTTTTAACGCCACCAGCTTTTTCTAGAGCAGTAACAAACTGTTCAGAGTTAAACAGGCTTGCCTCCGATGAGGGTACTTTGCGTAACGACGCCTTGACCAATGGGTCGCGAACCGCATTTATAATGCCATCTCTGCGCATCTGAATAGTTTCGGCTCTGTGACCGCAAACCATTTGCAATAGGTCTGCGGAGACCTTACTAAATTCACCGGACATGTAAATATCATTAACCTTTCTGTTTATAGCCTCGACATCTAAGCCCTGCTGAACATTGACCCATGCCATAAAAGAGCAGAGCTCTTTTTTTAAAGCCTCTTTCTGCTTTAGTATACTGAACGTTAATGAAGCATAGGCCCTCTCCGTGTAAGCTAGATTTTTTAACGTGTCATATTGTTTGACCTCCTCGTTCGCCTCGAGCTCGATAAACCCCGGAGTATGGTTGTACAGTTTTTGTGTTTCGGCATAGCGTACTTCATTCTAATCCGCTTTGTTAAAAAACTGAATGTCTTTTAAAATCTCGTGGAACCGCTCGTCCGTTTTGGGAACCGCTGGTTCCTTGAGTTTTATTTCAACATCTAAATCATAATATGAAAAATTACTACCCTCAGCTGGGGTCTCGTGTTGAAAATCATCCACGGTATGGAGTGAAATAGCATCTGCATCAATATTATTATCGGCACATAATTGATTGCGTAATTCGCTAAGCTCACTAGAAAGTTTTTCTATCTTTTGATCGGCGGCTTGTTTGCGTTTGCCCCCCCTTTTCTTATTACGGCGGCGACGCGTGCGCCTTAGCTTTTTTGATTGGTCAGAGTAACTAGACGATGAGCTACTTGAGGAACTGTCGGAGCTACTGCTGCTGCTGCTAGGTGAGCGCTTCCGCTTTCTACTTCTTTTATTGCTAGCAGCTTTGGAGGAACCCGCCACCGGCTCCTCTAGCGAGACATTCGAAATTTCGTTTTCCATATTCTATAAAAGAGGTAACCTAGGTCACTTAAAGAAAAAATTATAACTCGAACGGAAAAACCGTTAAAAAATTTAGATAAAACTTCTATCACTGATCTATTTCGTATTTAAGAGTACACTAGAGAAATGAATAACTGATTCGAGGAAATTGTTCGACAAATTCCAGAATGGGAAAAAAAATTAAATATGTAACGGTCGAATGGAAAATTCAAAAGGTACTCACCTGATTTTTATCAACGACCGTCACCAGCAAGGAAAAGAACGCCAATGAGCAAGATCGGGTCGCGCGACCACAAAGGTGCGCCTCCCCTCCTGCCCGGTGATGCCATGTGCGAGCGAGACAGAGCTATATCACTAGAAAAGTAGGAAAAAAGGTAAAGGAAAGGAGATATGCCTATCTCAATTGTTTATGCTTCGAATAACGGTCAAGTGGTTTAATAACAACCTAGGACTTTAAGGCGCTTCGGGTTGCTAACTGGTGGCGGAGCGGTTTGACACGCTGACTGTAAAACCGAAGGACTCGGGTTCGATCCCCGGCCGGGTCAAACTAGGAAACGAACTTTTCTAGTTTTTCTCGGGTCTTAGATGTTATCTATGTATTTATTGTATTACATCTATCGTCGAGTTAGCACCTGTAACACAAGTCATTTAGTTGTACTTAGTATTAAGGGCTAACGAGATCTGTGTAATATGTCCATGAATATTTATTTATTATTTATTTAACTAAACTAACCAAAGGAAAGAAAATCATAACTTGTTTTATAATACATTTTTATCTAAAAGTGGACAAGAGAAATCTTAACAACTGTGATAACTATTTTTACTTCTCATGTTCACTTTTAGATAAAAATGTATTATAATAGTACATTACACAACTAGGGTGGTAATACAAAGAAAGGCCGAGATCGCAGAAGTTTGCGGCCCGAGCTGCAAGCGAGGGACGTAAATATGCGATCGAGAGCTTTCTTTATTACCTCCCGTGTTGTGTACATCTTTTTATGTCTACACTTGGCCAGAAAGCGGCTTTTTCCGTACGCGCAGCGTGCGGAAAAAGCCACTTTATTGCCAGGTGTGGCATAATAGTACATTATGACACTAGTGAGCTAAGTTGGTCATTACAGACGAGGTGGGTTTACTGCTCGAGCCGAAGGCGAGAGCAGTTTTGGAACCGAGTCTGTAATGACCAATGCTCACGAGTGTCATACGACGTTTTTCAACACACTTGTGAGAAAATAAAAAACAAGCACAGGTAAATAAAAATAAAAAGTACGCTAAAAATACTGACTCAGAAAAAGAGTTCGCGTTCTTTTCCGTTTTCCATGTTAGGAAATTTTCATACGCTGCGACATATTTTTCCCTAGATTTCTCGGGTATCAAACTTTCATTGGCATTTTGCGCCTCATTAAGTATGTCTTGCGGAGTTAAAACCATATCCTCTTCAGTATCAGTACTCGAACTCGACATTTTCACAATAAACAATGAAAAGTTTTATTTCTTGAGAACTGAGATTGAAAATGACGCGCGCTTACTTTTTTAATTTGCGCGCTGTCAAATGTAGGCAAATGTAAAAACTTCCATACAGCCTATAAATCAATATTTCTGAATTACAAGTTGGCTTTTAGATATGTCTATCTTTTTCTTATTTTGATTGCAATTTGATGAAAATAAATGTTTAGTTATCGTATTTTGATACTAACGTGCATAAAATATAAATTAAATTATTATTTTTAGATATGAAAACTCTTTGCTGTCATTATTTGTCTGTAGTTGATAAAATTAAAACTATATTCATTACAGCACTTGTGCTGTAATATTATTACGCACGCGTGTATAATGGACAGCATTATGGTTCTTAAACCGGTGTTATAAGAGTCACTTTACGAGCAAGTGTGTTGAAAAAGAATTTATGGTTTCCTCACGATGTTTTCCTTCAAGGTTCGAATGTAACGCCGGACTACTTTAACCCTGTAACGAACAGAGCTAGTATAAATTTTTCTCTGGTTTTAGACTGTATTTGAATGTCATAAGAATAAATTTAAGGGGTTAACTATTTTACCATTGTCTGGTAAAGGGTCAAGTTAATTTAGTCTTTATAAAAACGGATTTTAATGCTAGTTTAAACTCAGACCAAAGCTTCAGTAGGTACCTTGTTAAAGTCAAAATAGTCAATTTCCCATACATCAGGCTAGAATCGGTTAATGTGACAAGGTTCTGAACATAACATACTTAACATTTACATACAAGCACATACATTGCTTCTGGTCCCACACTAGGATACCCTGTGTCGTGGGAACCAGAAACAGCGACATCACAAACATGTAAACATCTAAGACCTAGAGTTTTTTTCCCCCAGCCGGATCCGAACCCGGTACCTCTCGCATGGTAGGCAGTTGCGCTACCGCTGCGCCACAGAGATCCTCTACATGAAAGTCTTTAGGTACATTTTAGTGAAGGCGAATGTACCTGCAGCCATAATTGAAGGTTCGTTTCCGTTAGGTGCCTGTCTACCTGATTCAGGTAAAAAACATTGCGACGGATTGTGGGCTCAATGAATTACCCTCGGTGCCTCGTACACTAATGGTTGTATATGTTACCGGCAATCTGTATAATTCAGGTATTCTATGCAATACCTAGGTAAGGTATAGAATACCTATGGCGTCTAGGCAATGTTTGAAATATTATGAATACTATTTTCCATTATATACTTTACCTAGGTAATGTATACAATTCCTAGGTATTTTATAGAGTTCCTGCTGATCCACCGGCGATGTGTAAAATAACTATATTTTTATCAATGTAATGTAAGTAAGAAGAAAGAATCGCTCGTAGCCTGGGCTGCCTGAGTGCCTATACTTTCCTCAGTATGTTTAAATATAAAAATGCTTCCAGACAGTTAAGTTTGCAAACCGAAATTAGGTTCGAAGTTTCAGGATGGAGCGAGAGGAGCGAAGCTCCATCCTGGAACTTCGGGTGTTAGGTTTTTTTTTATATAAGAGGAAAAAGAATCACAAATAATTCTTTGGTGACCAGCATTAGCCGCTATGACTTGCATGGTTGACTGCACTATATTACGCAAGAGCGGAGGGGCTAATTTAATTATACGTACTTACATAGTTTCATTTATGTTTCCTCCCCCCTAACCCTCAACCCCTACTGAGGAAGCTTATTTCTAAACTGTTACCCCTTTTACACACCGTAGCGCATTCGGTATTGTATAGAATGACTAGGCAAATTATAAAATTAAAAATATTTCATACATTACCTTAACGTTTTAGGTATTCTATACATTGCCTAGGTATTGCATAGAATACCGTATTACACCGATTACCGGTAACATATATATATTTAAAGAACATTCGTCCGAGTCAGCATGAATAGATAGACTGTCGTAAAGCAAACGTGGGTGACCTGACCACAAATTGTTTCAACTCCCTCTAAGGAGTGTTGTCGAAATAAGACAGTAATGGCGTAAATTAAGTAACGTTCTGTCACGCTCTTTGCTGAGATATTGAAGAGATAGCACTACAGTTAGTTAGTTAGTTAGACCTGAGATTTCCGCACTTAGCCTCATAGTTGGGCCCTTGTACGTAGCAAGCGCTGAGGTACGCTAACACCTCAGACACTAGGGTTTCCTTACGATGTTTTCCTTCACCGTCGGCGAGTAGTATTGCTACTATAATTTCACAAATGTACATAACTTATAAACCAAGGTCATTGGTACATGCCGGGGTTCGAACCCACGACCTCCCGATTAAGAAGCCGGAGTTCTACACCGCTCCGCTACCACCGCTCCACTACATACAGTGTAGCACTACAGTTGAGTATTTACTTAGCGAAATTCTCAATTCAGAAACTGGCCCTGATTTTTTTAACTAAAACTTTCATTAGCATTACACATTTGTTGATTTTTGGACTAAAACTTTCGTAAGCACAACACATTAGTAGGATGTTATTGGGCATTCTGGACCAGCTTCCATTCGTTTGAGCTCACGACGCACCGCGCCGGTTGGCGCGGCTTGTCGTTCACTCAAACTCATTACATCTGTTCCAGAATACCCAATAATATTGATTGATTCTGAATTTTACTTGCGGCAGGAAATGAAATGATGTTAGTAACACAGATAAATACTGAAGTTTAATCGTGATGATCGCATTTCAGTAATGAGGACATCACTGGTAACATATTTCTCCAAAAATGAAATTTGTTAAACAACCTACATCACTAAATCTTGAGAATATTGATGTAGGATCTGAAAAAAATACATATCGTCACGGAAAGCTTTTACCAAACACCATCCGTTGTATAGTTTGCGGACCGTCTAACTGCGGAAAAACAAACTTAGTCCTTGGGTTACTTTTACATCCTAATGGTTTACATTTCCGTAACGTGTACGTTTATTCGAAAACGTTGTATCAACCAAAATACATATTTTTAGAGAAGGTAATGAATCTCGTTCCAGGAATACGTTATTATAAATATCGCGATAACAAAGAAGTCTTAAATCCAAGCTTAGCGTCTCAAAATTCTGTCATTATTTTCGACGATGTTGCCTGTGAAAATCAAAATAACATTCGTGATTACTTTGCCATGGGTAGACATAAAAATATAGACTGTTTTTATTTGAACCAAACTTATAGCAAAGTCCCAAAACAACTGGTTCGCGACAATGCAAATCTACTCATCATATTCAAACAGGATGATATTAACTTACGTCATATTTATGATGAACATGTGAACACTGATATGCCTTGGCATCAATTTCGCGAACTTTGTTCACAAGTTTGGAAAGATACATTTAGCTATTTAGTGATTAATAAAGACTGTCAAAGAAATAACGGATGCTACAGAATGAAATTCGACACCTTTATTACTTTCGACGAGTGAGATACATAAATGCCGTTTTTTTTAAATCAGAAGCCACTTTCTTATCTTCTTTATATGCGAGTAGTTGTAAAATAAGAAAAAATGTGTGATGAAAAATCAATTAAACAACAAATAATTAAGTCTGCTGAGGCTGTTAAAAAGAAGGTTCAAAACATGAAAAATACTAAAATGGATTCTGAGTTGGCATTAGAAACTATGTTCAAACCAGTAACAGATCCACTTAAACAGCTAACGAGAACCCCGTATCAAGAACAGTTAAGTAATGAAGATGTTGATTCGCTTGAACATTTAGCACGACAGTCTACACCTACGAAGAAACGAAAATTTTCTGAAATTAGCTCTTCAAGGGAATCACTCCAAGAGGTATCGAATGCTAGTAACAGCGATGATAACATAAGTGACTCTGAACTGAATCAAAGTCTTAGAAATAACATGAGTGACATATTTTTTGAAACAAATTCGGATGGTGCTTCAACACCAAATGCAAAGTCTTTATCGTCATGGTCTTTATCATCAGAAGTATTCAAAGATGTACCTTATGGAATTAGATTGGAAAATGGAAAACCTATGATAGGATCAGCACCGCTCTCCATAACTAATGATGCATTTGAAATAGCAGGTCATTCGTATGTCAAAACTAATGGACTCAGTGAATTACTTTACAAAAAAAATCCTGATCTAAACATTATCACTGAAGATGATAAAAGGAATTATAAATTTATACTAATAAGCACAAACGCTCATCGACGTAAATATGATCCCAATCAACCAATCAATAGCAACAGAGGATTTAAGTATTTACAAATTGTAAAACCCTTATTATGTTCCGCCAATGTTTCCAAAGGAAAGGGTTTATCATTGCTTAAAAAAGTTGATAACAAAGTAGATTACATTTTTTGGAATGATCCAAACGAATTAGTTGAAACATTGAAATTATTAATAGCTTCGAAAGATGCCGGTAATACTGGCTTAGATGATGAAATTGTATTAGTTTTAACAGAACTGAAAAAACGTGGTGTGATATAAAATGAATAAATACTTATGTAATCTATATTTTATTTTATTTCTACTCTAACCTTCACACTATTTACAAGATGAATATAGATAAATTTGGACATCATGTTCATAAAAGACTGCGTGTGTCAGATCCATTAAATTTGGTTCCTATAAACACAGGGCTAAGTAAAAATGAGTCAGGAGTTTACGACTTAAAACAATGTATATTGAGAGGATTACCGTTAGCTGTAGCAGCAGATGAAGCTGTTAGCAAGGAGTATGTAGAAAAAAACAATAAATTATATTGTAAAAAACAAGATTTCATTAATGAACTTAAAAGTATAAAAACTCAAATACAACTGCTACAGAAACAGTTAGATGAGAAGTGTTCAAAGGTAGAAGCGAGTAATATTATTAAAGATCATATAGTAGCACTCAGAGACTCATCGAAACCAGCATGAGCAAACAATCTGTTGTAAATGAAATCCATAAAGCAGCTAGAAGAAATTTCCCACGTCGTTCTGTTATTTTAAAAGGGATTGATGATTTATGGCAAGCCGATTTGATTGATATGCAAAACTATCAGAAGGTTAACAAAGGATTCAAATTTATTTTAGTAGTCATCGATGCTTTTTCTAAATACGCATGGATCGCTCCATTAAAGAATAAAACAAAAACTGAGGTGTCTCTAGCGTTTGATAAGGTTTTACAAGAAGGCCGATCACCTGCTAATTTACAAACCGACAAGGGTACCGAATTTCACAATGACGTTTTTCAGAAGCTTACGAACCGATGGAAAATAAATCATTATTCAACTTATTCAACAAAAAAAGCGTCTATAGTAGAAAGATTAATAAGAACTTTGAAGAGCAAGTTGTTTAAACATTTTAGCTTGTTTGGAAATTATAAGTGGATTGGAGAACCTTTATGTGATATAGTTAAGAGCTATAATAATACTATGCATCGCACTACAAAACATATGCCGTCTGAAATAAACAAGTTAAATGAATCACTCGTTGCATGTAATATAAACAAATCACAACCTTCCTTACCTGCAAAGAAAATTAAATTTCGTGTTGGAGACTTTGTCCGTATCAGCAAGCACAAAGGAGATTTTCAAAAAGGATATACACCAAACTGGTCTACCGAATTATTCACTGTTGTAAAAGTAATAAAATCTATACCCACAACATATTACATACGAGATCAACATTGTATACCAATAAAAGGTTGTTTTTACGAACACGAACTGCAAAAAACTAGCTGTCCCAATATTTATTTAGTTGAGAAGGTAATTAAAAAAAAGGGAAACAAATATCTTGTTAAATGGCTCGGCTTAGGTCAAGAGGAAAATAGTTGGATTAATAAAAGTGCTATAATAAAGCATTGAAGTATATTACTACAGATTAGTTAACTTATTTTTCATTACATCGTTAGTTATGAAAGGGAAAGGACTTCTCAATACTTTAATCAATAATTTACCAATAGAGTTACACTTACCAGGCTACAACTACTGCGGTCCAGGTACTCGATTACAAGAACGTTTGCAAAGAGGCGATAAAGGCATAAACCCTTTGGACAGCGCTTGTATGCTGCACGACATAGCTTATTCAAAGTATTCAAGTTTAGAAGATCGGCATAAGGCTGACTTAGAGCTAAGAAAGATGGCAAAGCAACGATTAAAATCAGAAGATGCTAGCAGAGGTGAAAAAGTTGCATCATGGTTGGTGAATAAAGTAATGAAAGCAAAAATTAAATCGGGTGCTGGAATTAAATCATTCAAAACTTCTATGGCTAAATTAAAATCGCATCTGAAAAAAAAGAAACCTAAAAATATTCAAGATGCTATTCAGTTTGCATACTTAGCAGCAAAAAAAATATTTCATAAGAAAAATAATATGAAGCTGCCAAGAATTATTCCCATCCCTAAAACTGGAGGAATACTTCCACTCATTCCTATTTTTGCTGGTCTATCAGCATTGGGTTCTTTAGCTGGAGGTATTGGTGGAATAGCAAAAGCAGTTAATGATTACAAGTCAGCCCAAAAAAATCTTTCTGAATCCGTGCGTCACAATAAAATGATGGAATCGATCTCCTTAGGCAAAGGTTTATACATCAAACCATACAAGACAGGTAAGGGATTGTGCGTACATTCTTCAAAAAACTAGTTAAAAGGTTACCCAGACGAGCACTGAGTAATATAGATTTAATATATTATACTCGGGACATCCCATACTTTCGAGGTGTCTATATGAGAGACACTTTACCAAGCAAATCAAATAACATCGAGTGCGCTATCCTGAATCTAGATAATTCAATAAATCCGGGAACTCACTGGGTAGCCTACATTAAGATAAATAATTACAGCGTGTACTTTGATAGTTATGGTTTAAAACCACCTGTAGAATTAATCAAGTACTTAACAAAAAACACTAACGTTTATTATAGTTATATGAACTATCAACAAAACAACACCTATAATTGCGGTCATTTATGCATAAAATTTTTAAAAACATTCTGGTTGAAACATTTATATTAAGAAATCATAAACTATTCTCACCATTATTACGATGTCATTCACGCTATCAATAACCGGTTGTAAACCAGCTTTGTCAACATTTTATTCGCCGGCTCTGCAGCTTGATGGTGAATATGAATGTGGGCTGATCTTTTTTTCGACGTTTAATTCGATTCCTAACATAGAATGCTACAACAACAAATTTCATTATGGCGACAACGAAATGATTGAAATACCCGAAGGATCATACGAGCTATTAGATATAAATGACTTTTTAAAAACAAATTTAGTAGACTGTACGTTTAATTTGATATGTAACAATAACACTTTGAGCACAAAAATAATTTGTTCAAAAGATATTCATTTTGAGAAATCCGGTTCAATCGGAAGGATATTGGGTTTTGGAAATCAGACTCTTAAAGCTAATATATTACATGAGTCTCTCTTCCCTGTAAACATTCTACCAACAACCATCGTTCGAATAGAATGTGATATCGTGAGCGGATCGTACATAAATGGGAAGCCTAGCCATATAATTTACGAATTTGCACCTAATGTACCGCCAGGGTACAGGATTATAGAAATCCCAAAAAATTTGATATATTTCCCAGTAAATCAAAATACAGTTAGCGAGATTAATATAAGGATTTTGGATGCAAATAACAACCTTATAAATCTACGACAAGAAGAACTACAGTTATATTTACACCTAAGACGAAAATGATAGATTTCATAAATAAAACATTGGTACCCGAAACCAAAGATCTCAGTACAACACATCCACCGCAACAGAAACCACCTGCTAAAAAGAAAAAACTGACTAAGGAAAATAAACAATTTCTCAGATACTTAAAAGTCATAAAATGAATATCTTAAATATCTTGGATTCTTTCGCCTACGACAACAGCATTGAAAGCTACCAAATCCATTCGTATAAGCCCTACATTAATAGTTTTAACAAAAACGATGAAATACGCATTCCCATCAATCAACAAGACTTATACGTCTTACCGTCACAGAGTACACTATACATCGAAGGTTCTATCACAGTGCACCGTCCAAATGGCGATAAAAAAGAGAGAGTGAGTAATATTGAGTTGGTGAATAATGCAGCGCTTTTTCTTTTCCAAGACATTCGATATGAACTAAATGGCGTAGAAATTGATAGGATAAAAAATGCTGGGATCACAACTACTATTAAATCATTGCTCTCGATGAATGAAAATGAATCAAAAATGTCACGGCTATGGGGGTGGGACATTGATGGAATAAAAAATACTACTGGTAATTTTTCCGCCTGTATCCCATTGAATAAAGTTTTAGGTTTCGCTGAAGATTATAATAAAATAATAATGAACTGTAAACATGAGCTGGTTCTTTTGCGTAGTAATACAAACCTTAATTCTATTAAATTAACCACTAATGAAGTGTTAGATGACATAACCATTAACAAAATTGTATGGAGAGTACCGCATATAAAAGTATCTGATCGTGAAAGAGTTAACTTGCTGAGATGTTTGGAGAAAGATAGACCTATCAGTTTAGCATTTAGGAATTGGGATCTCTATGAATACCCTCTTTTACCACAGACTACAAAACATACTTGGTCTATAAAAACCACATCTCAATTAGAGAAACCACGTTATGTGATTATTGGTTTACAAACTAATCGGAAAAGTTTAGGTATGAAAGACATGTCTCACTTTGATCATTGTTATGTACGTGATGTCAAGGTTTTTTTAAATTCAACTTACTTTCCATATGAAAGTCTCAATATTAAGTTTACTGAAGAAAGGTATATGATATTATATGAGCAGTACGCTAGATTCCAACAGTCTTACTATGGACGTCGGTGTGAGCCGTTGTTAAATCTGAAGGATTTCAAAGATAAAGCACCATTATTTGTAATAGATTGCTGCAGGCAAAATGAGACCCTGAAGACAGGTCCCATTGATGTTAGAGTAGAAATAGAGAGTGATTTAGAAATACCAGATCAAACTTCTGCTTACTGCCTCATACTAAACGATTGTGTAATCGAATATAAACCACTTTCTAACATCGTTAAAAAAATAACATGAATTCTGAACATATTTTTGTAGATTTACAAGGATTTAGAGATTATAAAAATAATTTTATTATTAAAGAGTTTGCTCTCGCTACTAAAGAATTTACTATGGTCTACTTGGTAAAACCTCCTTATCCATTTTCTACTTTATCAGATAGCGAAAAAAAGCAAGTTGTTTGGTTGGAAAAGAATAGAGGAATTTATTGGCGTGAAGGTTTTATTGACTACCGCGAATTTCATAGGTTAATTTATAGTTTATTGAGGAATAAGAAAATTTTTGTAAAAGGTTTAGAAAAAATCATGTGGGTAAATAAACTTTGTGGTGATTGTTGTGTTATTAATATCGAGGAAAATCAATGTCCTAATATAAAATACCTGCATGATAAATATAGTGTATGCAATTTTACGTGTTTTTCTCACCACAAACAATGTGCGTTGAAAAATGTACTATGTGTCAAGAAATGGTTTTATGAAAATAATGTTATAGAATTTATTTAGAATAAGCAAGTATTTATGTAACTTTTTTATTGAAAGTAAGAAATAAATGTAAATGTATTTAAAAAAGAAAACATGTTTTATTTAATTAATTTTTAATTTAAAACGAAATTAATAACTATTGCACATATTTTTAGAAATGTTCTTAACTACGTTTTCCACCATGTCCATTATTTCGTCTACAGGATCTATCACAACATATTGGGCACTTAACACCGCACTTTCACTGTTTGTGTCCTTACACTCATTTAAGTCGAATACTTCTATTTTTATCAACCGATTTCCTCTTCTTGCCGCCTTGCTAACCACATATGATGTAGACGTGGAGTCCTTTGCAACCCGTTTCCTTGAAGTCTTACTTTTCCGCTTCCCCACGTCTGATGGAGCCGGGTTTCGTATTTCTTCGACATCACTATCGAACCCACTCAAAATATTTTGCGCGTAGTAGTAAGGGTCAGTCGGATCAGTCTCGCCTAAAATCTGAAAAAAACAAAAAAAAAAATTATTAAAAATATTCAAACCTATTTCAAACTGTGTAATATAAATTGGATGGAAAAAAATAATGCTTACCGAAATCGACATGTTTTCACGTCTGCTGATCTTCTAGTTGGCTCGAACGATGCAGTAACAATAAATTACTGAACCACCAAATATAAAATGGATTTGTAGATGAGTGTAACTTACCTATTCATACGTTTCGATCGCTCTAGAAAATTAATCCTGTCTCTTTTAATACATATAAGAGTGAGCGAGCTCGAATTCGTAGTCAGCATTATCAATATCGAATGTGTTTGAATCAAGTATGTCATTGCTGACTAAGTAAATAGTAGTCATTGAACCCTTGCGCGCTATGCAACATCGATGCGCCTCCCTTGCTGTTTGCAACATCGCTAACACCTTGACTTGACCTACTTTTGACTGTCTCGTCGGTCTAGTGATGATAGCGTTTGATTACTATTGCAGAGGTCGTGGGCTCGATTCCCACAGGGAGCTGTCATACTTTCAGTAGACACGAAATCAAAACTTCATTGAATATAGTTTAGCTCTCCTCATCCCACCGCGCTCAAGACTATGTCTATAGCAAAAATTTCTGAGATATGTAGGAACTAACAATACTTACATATTCTTTTGTTTTTGTAACATTAGGTAACAATGTTAGGTCATGGAAATAAAAGAAGCTGGTAGTATAACCCAATTTATTCACCCAAAACTATACTTATTAGCTTATAGTACATAACACTTTTATAACTAAGTACCTATCTATTTTAATTCATTACATTATTAGTTCACTTAAATAAATACGCTATTCTTAACATACCTAAAGAGCTTTAGCTTTAACTTGAAGAGCATAAGAACGAAAACATAATATTAAGCTTATTCCACACTAGCTCTATCGCGGCGGTTACCGCAGCCGCAATCCATACACATAGCATCTAAGACTGAAACAGATCTATGAAATACATCATATCACGATATTTTGATTACATATTTTTAAATTTTATCCCATGGTCAATTTTACTATCTTATTTTCATAATATTGAGGTATGGCCCCACGCTTTAGTTGAGATTTGATCCCGATGAATCAAACGTTTATCATCATTTCTCGATAGAGCTATTTTGTTGACACTTTGCGTAAATATTTCATGTTTTATCGATTTAAACAAGATATTTCTCTTGCGCAGCACATTACCTTCAAACAAGGTCTGCTCATAATTACTAAAGTTAAGACCGCGAATAACGCTCATTTTTACTCCTTTGGCCTTTTTGACAGTTTTTTCTAAAGTTTTGAAACAGTACAGTTTTGATCGTAATCCTACAAATTCTGTAATAATTTCACCACCCATTTCATCCTTAAATAGCCCAGGAATCTTTTTGTTTTTTAATGGAATTTGATGTATATTATTACTATCGTAATTACTCGTATCAAAGTAAGGTAGTAAACGGTATTTCAAATCTAGGAAGAAGTCCTCTGTGGACAAATGATAGATGAAGCTATCCGTATCAGTATAGCACATCTCAACATATTTCCCATACATAGGTTTAATAATTGAATAATGAAAGTCATACATGTGGCTTTTGGATAACTCAAGAACAGTAAACCCAATGTAGATAGGTTTATCTAAAACCACACGTTCTGGTTTCATTTGGATGGCAACCAAATTTTCGGAAAAAACTGAAGCACTGTGAAAGTTTGGACGGGCTATCAATTTTTCTGCCGATGTGCATTTTTTCGTTTTGTTTTGACTATCGCTCCATTGATTTACCAAATAGACGTTTACTCTGTGTTCAGTATTTTCTATAGTCTTTCCAAATATGCTGTTGTTCAAGAGTTTGAAAAAGTCTTGTTCGAAAGTTGATTGGGCTTGTTGCCTCAGTTTTGTATTAAGTTCAATGTATTGTTTGAGATAAGCACTTTGACGAAAAGTAATGACTCTATGGATTTTTCTTAGTATTAATCCATGTTTCAAGCATGTTTTAAGATGCACATAATGAATAACATATCGATATTTATCGTATAGGTTAGGGATTAATTTCGAACTCTTTCCACCGGGTGGTATGCATCGCTCAGGACAAAATGGGAAATCATTGTGATAGTCGTGTAGGTGTGTGGGATAAATAATATCCACTTCAAGAATATAACCAAAAGATGCATTATCAGGAACTGATGTGATATCAATGGTATTCACTTCAGACTGTTCCAAAAATCTGAAATCTGACAAAGGTAATACTTGAGACATGCTGAAGCCGTATAAATTGTTAGCATCAATATACGTTATGAAGGACTCGGGACGTGATGGGTCGTACTCAGACATGTATTTATTGTTTGCTTTCGCATGTCGCTTGGAACACATACATACACCACCCCGTATTCCATCCTGAATCATCCGAATAATCGCTAAGTCGCTAAGCAATTCTAATCTGACCTTAGTTTTCAAAAGCATCGCATCAAATGATAAGCTGGGTGCTGTGAGGTAGAATGCCGGGTCTAATTGATAATATCGTTTACATGTTTTGCGGAAATGTTCAAAAATATCGGCTAGTAGCAAGACATCTGTTTTAACGTATAGATCAGTGTATTCACCTAAGTTACGAATGGAGAAAGTTGACCATACTGACTTGGCATGTTCATAATCTTGATCAGAAATTTCTTCACCACTGATAGTATTATAAAAAGCAGATTTGGGTGGGAGGGAATTTTCTTCGTAGCATTTCCAATGTGACATATAGTCATATGGATAAACACCTTTGCGAGTGAGTAATTTGAGTTCAGTGTCATTTGCAAAAAATGATTTCAACAACGAGAATTCCTCCACCTTCATTGTTTTCGTGAGTTTTTCTAAACTGGTACCTAAAAATTTAAATGAATCGATAAATCGAAGTTGGATACCTTCATCTTTCGATAATGGTATATACTTCGTGAAAGAAATATAGTTTTCTTTTGTTTTAGGTATTATTCTAATCGGACCAGGCGCCTCGCCTAGTTCTTTGATAAATAAATGGCAATCGTAGCCTGACAAATTGTGGAAAACAACTGGAACAAAATTTGGTAGTTTAAATTGTAAATTACAATGCTTGTGAGCTGCCCCCCGATAGTGACCAGTGATGTGACAGTGGTCTCGAACCTTGTCAAATATTAAAAGATTATCACAAATATGACAGCGGACAGCATTTTCAAAATTTTGTGAATCATTATCCGTGAATATAATTTTAATATTAGCTTTTAAAATAGTGTGTATTTGCTTCATGTCTCGATACAACCATTCTACAAATTTTGATACACAGTCTGATCCCCGATAGCTGACGTAGCGATTATACTTGGCATCCACTGTACAAACAATATAGTAACCAAACGCTGAGGGCACATGTTGTTGTAGCAGGCTAGTGCTCGCAATGTTAGGGTCTGCTTCACACCCCAGATGACGTTGAAGCATAGTCTCAAAATCAGCATAAATGATAAAGGGTATGTTTTGTTTTCGTTCGTAATTCTTAAATTGAAGAACCGACCCTTGGTTAGGAAGAGCTGTAGCAATACCACCACATGCATGAATGACTAGTTCATTAGATGTTTTAAAAAATAACAGACATGATGAGCAAAAATGCAGTTGCTGATGGTGTTTAGATATTTGGCTTCTAACCAGACGGGGAAGGTTTTTGATCAAACAAAAGTGAGAGCCCTCATCATTCTCGAGAAATAGCAGATGAACGATATTTTTCGCAGTGGAAGACTCTGATCTGTATAGTGGACCTACAACAGTTTTTTTGCCTTGTAAGCCATACACAAAAATAGCGATATCTGGATTATTTTTTTCAAACACCGGGATGTCAGAAAAAGTTACTGGATATGATAAGCCTTGAGTGTTAAAAATATCGCGAAAATCGGGATAAGACGAGACACGATCGGGGTGGCTCTTTGAAGGGAATAGAGCAGCTGTAACACACCAAAGAAAACAATAAGGATCATCATTTTTTATATTCAAACATGCTTTTTTGTTTTTTATAAATTTTGGTAAATCTATAAACGATGACCCACTCAATGGTTGATATTTATTTACATTGATTTCCAAATGAGAGTTACTCAAAAATGTCCAACCGCTATCTCGCTCTTGAAACTCTTCAAGCTTTTTTTTCAATGTATTTATGATTTCTGAAAAAATGGAATTGAAGTTGTGGTTCATGTGTATGGTAATGTTTTTCGTGCCAAACGATTTTAGTTCTTGCAAATCGTTTTTGTACATAAGGAAAAATGAAAAAAGCTCAACATTGACTTTTATGCAAACGTGTTTTTTCAATGAAATATCAATCAGAGATTTTAATTTATTATGGATAGACTCGAAAAAGGTTTCAATTGAGTGCTGACCATCACCGTTAGCCTGTATCTTATAAGTTGCAATACGATTACGGAATGCAGAGGTCAGAACCTCAACATCTTCTGACAAATGATGAGTTGCGACTTTGCTTTTGTGGTCAGTGCTGCGCATATGACCCACCCAACTTTTTGGGTTGACAAGAGTTTTGCAAGTAATGCAATAAGGCATTGTAAATAAAAAGTAGTAAGATTGACCAGGAAACAGATAATTAAAATTTAGGTTTTAGACACAAAAATAAATAGGTAAGTAGCAAAATAATATGTTTATTATAAATTAAAGGAATTTTATTTTATATTTATCTTATCACTAAAAAAACTCGCCTCACTATTATCATACAGTGAATAAACTTGTTTAATAAATTTCTGTAATACGTCCCAGTGCGGTGTGTCCGTATCAGTCTGCAATTTTATTACCATCAACGCTTTTTTCCACCTCTCTTGAACGTTGGTACTTGCAGCATCGGTAGTGTTGTAGACCTTCAATTCTATATAGAATTCTCCTTCCGTCGTTGCTGTCCGACGAACGTGACCATTGGCGACCCGCGTCACTAGACTCGACCCCAGTTGGTGCTGCTCGGGAGTCGCTTTAGCGACCTTCTCTGCGTCTCGCAAAATCCCGAAAAGATCTCCCACCGTCTTTTTCTTTAAGGTGCTTGCAGACCTGTAAAAGTGAACAATATATTTTAAAACATAAGTACCTTCATAAACTTATACCTATATTCCGATTGGGTAGGCTATCTATAGGAGATACACATACATTGAACGAGTATGAAGTGGATGATAGTTTAATATGAAGGGTACATATCTACTTTTGATCTATCCCATATATGTCATTCTTAATAAGCAAATATCCCAAGTGATTCTTAATAAGCATATCTTACATGGAAAACAAAAATACTACGCGAAGCGGGTATCGAACCCACGACTAGTAAGATGCAAAGTAAACAGTCGACAGCATGTTAACCTTTACGAGTACATGCCTGCAATGTAATCAACGATTCAATGACTCAGCGGTGTGCTAGAGTCAAATGACGCGACAACGTAACAACGAATAATATAACGAGACTAATTCTATTCCAGTAAACTTTTCCCTGGATGTAAACATTTACCGTAACGATCAATGTTAAGCCGGGTCCGCTGCGCCATGTTACGCGTGTTACAAAAAATGTAACACGTTATTAAAACAAAAATGGGGAGTGGTATTAACACTTTACGTGTTACGTAACGTAACGTTATATAACAAGTACCTAACGTGTTATACCATGTCCCACTTTTATTATATTTAAGTGTTACGTTTTTTGTAACACGCGTAACATGGTGCAGCGGCCCCGGCTTTAGGCTATAGAAAATAAGGTTTAAGGGTCAAACCTATGGTTTGAATTATTAAGACGAATAAACAACTTTTAGTTATGAAACAAACAAATAAACAGTTGTTATCTCTTTCAATGTTCCAAGATTTTCATCAACAGCTTGATTACATCGAGGGAATCGTCATTTGAAACGATGTGTAAAGTGTACAATCATTTATAATAAACTATAGATGTATTGTATTCTTACCTAACTGTCTCCTCAACGTAGCTCGATGCTTTGCGTTTGGAGCTGGTTGGAGTCTTTTGCTTCTTACTCGACTGCACAGCAATAGGTACACCAGAGAATTCAAACTCGGAGTCAGACCTGAAATAATAATAACATAGTTTTATACCAGTCTTATACATTTAACCTAAACGATTTATACACCGTATTGTAATTACTATACTAGATAAATGTAGTGACTGGAACATATTTTTTAGACATAGTTCGGGACATAGTTTTCATATAGGGACTAATACGGTTTAGTCAGTGGAACACGTAAAAAAAAAAATTAGGATGTAAATAAATATACTTACTAACATTTTGATACCGATGGAGTGACTGGTAGCGAGGAAGTCGTAGATAATTACACCACACGGAGACTGTACTGAACAGCGTTATCACGTTATCGGAAGTGATGAGAATTTTAGATAAATCAGGGTGTTATAGGTTTATATCCTAAATGTGTATGTTGTTTTTTTATTACAAGTACTGTAATGAAGTAAATGCGAAAATCGCCTTTATTTATAGGTGTATGAATATAGGTGATTGTTGATAAAAGTAATACATATTACTTTTTAGTATCGAACACCCAAAATTTTTGCTTTGCCTTCAAAAGTAGGTACTTAACCAAATCATCTTGACCGGTAGCAAGGTCAAGCCTATATGTTATTCTCATAATGTCAGCACTATTTAATAGCTCAAGTTAATGTGGCTGGTTGCCATTGCAACATAATGTGACCAATATATCGATTATTGTAGGTAAGATGTTTCGCAATCAGAAGCTTGCAACGGATCCAATAACGTTAACGTAGCAAATTCGTAGGTTTCATACCTAGGTAGGAGTAAATAGTCCTAGATACACATGTTGCAATTTACTTTAGATTTTCTTGATCTTAATCAGATAATGTTCGAATTGGGTGAATATTTCACTATAGCAGAAGAAAATAAACTGTTATTTCCAGTTACCAGAAATCGGATGATGAGCTAAATAGGAAATTATAATTAATTCCTCTAGCTTATCCATAGAAAACATCGTATGATATCGATGAAATTACTATATAAATGTATTTCAGGATAAATAATACTTATCTAGGTATTCTTTATAAAGCATTTGGTAGACTCCACAATATTATGTGAAAGTCAAACATTAGGTATTAATGATACCTACAGCTAAATATTTTGATGCAACGAGTTTTTTCCGTGTGGATCTTAGACTAGAGTATAGCTAGTATAGTCAACCTTTGGTTATCTCTTATGTAGGTGATACATTAAAATATTATGACCCCTCTAAATTCTTTATTTATGGGTTATGTAAAATTTACTGTATTTATTTTACTGTATGTTACAGATAAATTTAGATAGAAAATGAACGAGAACTGATGTTAGAAAACTGTTGAAAAAATATAAAACTATCTGCATAGGTTCAGTTACGTATAATGGGATGAGAATAATATCTTCAAGTTTCAATTAAAAAAAGACAAAATGCTGTCGGTCGTATTTACAAAATCATGATTTCTTAAAATACTTTAACATCAAGTCTTAAAAAAATAATAACATGGAAAATGCTTTATTACCGGAATACCTTTAAGGAATGTTCAAAGGAACCAACTTTTATAAATAAAACTGTACTTTTTGACAACATATTTTTTCTTACACCGTGTATACTTCGTATCAAATTTATAACTCCTGCGTCAACAGCTAAAGGTTGACAATCCCTGCCAGCCACCTATCATATTCGCATTCGCGTTAACTAAAGTGACACGTTAGTAGGAAATAGATTTCCATTAATGAAAGTATACTTTTATGTGTCAGTGATATTATCATTAATTCACGATTTTACTTAAGTATACCCAAGGATTCAAGTAACTGTAGAAGTACATTTTTCCTACTGTGCAATGTTTTGTGTTTTCCGTAGTGAACGATAAACAGGAGACTTCAATCTGATCACTAACATTTTTGTGGGAAAAGTAAGGTATTCTTTGTGCCGACCATAAAATATGCCTAAAATACAAGTATTTCCTGGTTCTGCCAATCACCCAGTATTTGTGTCACATGAAAAGGATCACAAAATTTTGTTGTGTTGGAATCACCTTTTTTACAATGGGAGACGTCAATCTGACCATAAAATACAGTTAAGACGAAAATGTTTTGTGTCACTGTTGCGCAAGAAGGTTCATCACATGAAGTCAATCTGATCACAAAGTAATTTGTGGTGCTGAATCTTTCTAACAGTGGGAGCCGTCAATCTGACCACAAAATATGATTAAGTTGAAATTGTACTTTTATGTTATTGTATGAAGGGCCATCACGGGAAGTCAATCTGATAACAAAATTTGTGGTGTTGTACCTTGTTCATGTGGGAGACGTCAATCTGACTACAAAACAAACTGGGTTGAAAAAGCAAAGTTTTGTGTCACTGTTATGAAAAGTAGACACCAGTGGTGTTAAACTCATTCAGTGGGAGAAGCCAATCTGGTCACAAAACTATGACTGGGTAAATACAAGTATCACTTGGAATATTTCATGTCATTGTCTTAATGAGGAAACCTAACCGATACCGCAAATAATGTGTGCTGTTTTATCTAGTATATTACGAAACTGCACAAAACATAGCTAGTGGGTAAATACAATTCAGTTGAGCTTGGGGATCCTTTATTTAATTCAACTCAGTGACTATGCGGACCTATCTCCACCAAGATGATGGTGAGTTGCATTCACTCAAGCTTCCTAGTGTCATTCGTTTTCATTGATGGAATTTATCATAAACTGTGTAGGTTGCTCGTAAAATTATTGAAACTATAAATTAGAATCACTCGATGTTATTGGGTATTCTGGAATAGCTGTAATGAGTTTGAGAGAGCGACAAGCCGCGCCAACCGGCGCGGTGCGTCGTGAGCTCAAACGAATGGAAGCTGGTCCAGAATGCCCAATAACATCCTACTCACATTGTAGACTTTTAGTTTTAAGCTCTGCGAATCGGAGCGAAACCTGGTCGGACTCTTCCGATATAACAACACCCGTAAGTAGATCCGGACTAAGTCTACTTTGTTGATTTCCGCACCTAGCCTCATAGTTGGGCCATTGTACGTACCAAGCGCTGAGGTATGACTTTAGACTCTAAGGTTTCCTCACGATGTTTTCCTTTACGGTTAGCGAGTGGTATTGCTACGATACCTTCAATAATGTAGGAACATAACTTAGAGAACACAGTCATTGGTAAATGCCGAGATTCGAACTCACGACCTTCCGATTAAGAACTCGGCGTACTACCGCTGCGCTAGTTGTAGTAGTAGCTAGCACTACACAATAACATAATTCCGGAGTCACTTACTATAAGATGATTTAAGAAAAGATGGCCAGAGTGAAGTTTTTTCCGCTGCCTTTTTGTCCACTACACTACGGCCCGAAGGCAGCGGCTTACAATTTGCGTTGTACATTGGCATTCAGCAAACAGAATGTTTTGTTTAATGTAGCCTATATACGCCCCACTTCTGGGCACAGCCCTTCTCTCAGGAAGAGAGAGTATGGGCTTAATTACAAAGCGTACCCACCGCGCATTGGCAATTTCAAGCGCTGAGGTAGTAACAAAATACGTAAATTCTTTACGTACAGTGCTACACAAGAAATAAGTCTCGCGGATGTACCTGCGCAGATGACCAAATTTTGGATGTGCGGCAAGTTGATCGACCAATCAGATAGTTTCATTTTATGGCAGGCCGCGCGCTTTTGTTGCTATTGGTTGATTCAACGTCATCGATGCAGGTGACTATTAGTTTGGCAATATTAGCTTGAGCGAAATAGGTAGCGCTACTGCGGCAAACAATTCTGTACCTTATCCGTATCGGGTAAAGATCATGTTGAATGTACTTATAGCTTCGGGTACTTTCGTTACACTTGTAGTCTGTACAACTATCTTAGCCTATACTTAAGTATGAAATGCGGTATATCGTTTACAAATAATAAGAACTGGAACGACTGCAGGTGTTGTTTTATTTGTAGATTAGTAGTAGGTATAATAAAACAGAAAAACTGGATAAAAACGGATAAGCAGGTAAAATAGTCAGATCTGGTCGAAGGGTAAAGTAGAAATGGTGAAAAATGAGGGAAATCGAAGAATGTGTGACGTAATTTAAATATTTGAAAATGATAGATAGAAAAAGAAATAAAAATGGTGTAAAGAGGTTTGCACCGTTACAGTATACACGTGCTAATGCAGAGCACAGCCCTTCTCTCAGGAAGAGAGAGTAGGTATAGTCTTAATTATCACGCGCTAATTGTCAATCAGCGGATTTGCAATTTGAAGTGCTGAGGTAGTAAAATGGATTAAGTAAATACGTAAAGTTACATAGAAATAAATCAAAGACAAATTTAAAAACCTATTTAGAGGCTGAAAATTCCACCCATGCCGGGATTCGAACCCGCGACCTCTGGCTATCCGTGCCACCGCTCTTTCCAACTGAGCTAATGGGCGACTCACCATATTAACCTATTTAGCCTCTAAATAGGTTTTTAAAATTGTCCTTAGCACGGGTTAGTGCATTAAAAATAATTTAATAGAAATATTTTTTTTGTTTGACTTGACTTAAGGAATCTCGTCGTGAACTCGGCGCCAAACGGCGTTTAGTCTGACTGCTGAAATTGTTACATAATAGCTTATTAGCTACCTTATTCCGGGTTCAAGTCCCGGCATTGAGTTGAACTCTCTTCCTAGTTCTCTCGAAACGCTTCTTATGGTTGAAATGGTTCTCTCTAGGAAACGGAATTAAGTACTGAAAGACCTTGCACATTGTGCTGTTAACCTATACGAGAGCGTCGGTGCCTTAGCTGAAGTGGCAGTGGGCTGGCCATATCTCGCACAGAACCGACAACCGTTGGAGTAAGCGTGTTCTTGAGTGGAGACCACGACTCGGCAAACGTAGTGTGGGACGCCCTCCGACCAAGTGGGATAACGATCTGCGAAAAACTGCCGGCAGATGCTGGATGCGGCAAGCTGACAGGGCGCTATGGCGCTCATTAGGGGAGGGCTATGTCCAGCAGTGGACTAATATAGCCTGAAGAAGAAGAAACGATCACAGAAAACTAAAGATTCTGTCAGCAATAAAAAGCTTTTGCCATAACTTTTGGACCGATAATACTAAGGATAAGAATATTCCTTATCGTACACCAGAGCACATTAAGTCCTCTTAATATGGATTTAAAGATGTTTTTTGACAGGAATTCCGGTTCGAATCCCGGCATGGGTGGATTTTTTAGCCTCTAAATAGGTTTTTAAAATGTATTGTCCTTAGCACGGGTTAGTGCATTAAAAATATTATAAGGAATTCCTATTACAAGACGCTTTTAACTCCTTAGGAGTGGTTTTGTGGGATTGATTTTTTATAAATTAACTTATGTTTATGAATTTTCCGTGAAAGAGGTAAGAAGTAGGTGTAGGTATTTACATAAAAATCTGTTTTTACTGTATTTTATTCATCTTAACATTTGTATCACCGTTAAATTAAGTATAACAACGATATATATATTAGGTACCCGTTAGGCACTAAGTTTATAAATAAATATATCATTTTGTAAATATGAAAGTACATAATATATTAAATACACAGTTTTCTTATCTGGACAATATTGAAATTTAAATCTATGTGTTAGTTCTTAAATAGGTTTTACGAACAATAAAAAGAGTATTTTCTGTACCTTACAACATAAACATTTTAAAATATAAATTAGTGACTAGTTACAGACTAAATTGTTATTTTTTTGACATTTAAATTTTTATAATACATATTATGTAAATAAATAAATAAAGTAATGACTAGTTACGGACTAAATTGTTAGTTTTTTCTGGTTTATATTTATATGAGACATAAGTAATTTGTAAATAAATAAATTAGGTAATCTCAACAAAGTTTAATAATAATATTAGAGGCAAAACAATTAAATGGTATAACGTTTTTAAAATGCGTTTGTTTTCATATAAAAATAAGAAAAAGGCTTTTAATAATATTTCAACTTCTTTACATATCGAATTTTCGTTTTTATTAAGCTAATCGAATTATTTTAAAAAAATGTTTCTCAGAGAGTATACTTTACTTTATATCAACCTTTCACACGACAATTGCAACCATGAAGAACATAAAACAAAAACGTCGCAACTCAAAAACTCGTACCTAAATTACAACGTGGAAGACATGATATCATTCCTTTCACCACTATGGATGGGCCAGCGAGATTGTTCCCGCTTCACGAGAACTTGAAAGTGTCAATTTACCTTCGTAGACATAATTTACAAAAAATTCAGTATGTATATTTGTTGTGAATAACTAAAGATTAAGAAATTTATATCGTCGTTCATATTGCAAAATTTAAAAATAAAATTACATTTGTTCACCAAAATTGTAGGAAAAATTAAAAAATTATAAAGATAGCAGCAAGACATCATAATCCTAACCAACTTAGGCTGAGATTATGTCTTACACTTACTTTTAGAATCAAGCTTTCCTTCAAATTAGATGAAAAAACGAAAATATTTTTTTTTGACATACGACATTTATAAACCTATTTAGAAGATAAAAATTTCACCCATGCCGGGATTCGAACCCGCAACCTTTGGCTATCCGTGCCAGTTCGAATTAGGTTGCGGGTTCGAATCCCGGCATGGGTGAAATTTTTAGCCTCTAAATAGTCTATAATAAGTCTACAAAGCCTCTAAATAGGTTTTTAAATTTGTTCCTTAGCAAGGGTTAGTGCATTAAAATAAAAATAGTATAATACGACATTTAGCAATATCAACGACGATATGTGAAACATGATTATACAAAGATGGTACAATAATAAACATTTGTTTTGTCATTGTAGACATGCAATTTTTTAATACGAGCGAGCACCGTTTAATGATTATCAATCATCTATAATCACAACAAAAATATTTGTTATCATTTAAAAATAGAAAGATTGGGACAATGTCAACAGCAACTCGAAGCACTCGTGGCCTAGTGGAATCGAGTGATTGGAATCAATCACTAAGGTCAAGCAACAACCAGGCGCGGTCAGGCGCTGGATGGGTGACCATCCCGTGATTACCGCAAGTGGCATGTTTTTCGAGCGCTTCCGTGCTTCGCAAGGCACCTTAAGTCGTTCCGGATTTCATGTAATGAAAGTCGTTAGGCCATGTCAGAGGCCTTACGGGCGGCTTGATAACTTCTTACAGTAAGGCCCGCCACTATCTTACAATCCTGCACCAATCCGGACTTGGCCCCCATGGTGGATGCAGGAAGAGGCCCATGTCCCTGTAGTGGGGACATACAAAGGGTTGCTATCAGCAGCAACGAAGCAGGAAAAAGCAATTGAACGAAGGGAGTTACATCTGTCAAGCGAGAACATTCTCCCCAGCCCATCTCTAATATCGACATCAAACAATTAATTAATAATCAGTAAAAGGCGCCGCTACTCGCCCAATGCCATCTAGCGACACCGGCCTATAGAACTCTCGCATTTCACCCCACCCGCGCGGCGCCACGTTGAAGTTCGGCCCACAGACCATGGGCAAGCGAGGACTTTTCGGCGAAGCATAGACATCGTTCAACTTAGTAGGAGCTATAGGCACGGGCACCTCGACGTTCTGGACGGTTATGGTCGGCGGGGAGATCGGGAAAGGCTCCATTTTTGGTATAAGTGAGGAGTGCTTGAGAGCGGATTTGGGGTAAGTCTTTTGGCTGCGCAGGCTTGAAGGTGGGCGGTATGGCGTGTCGTGGTTGGCGACTGGCGTCGGCGTGGAACAGTTGTTTGAAGTGTTGCGACCTGAAATCAAGGTTTTATAGGCTAGTGTTATGTAGTTACCCCTAAATTGCGCAATTCCTGGAATCAATTCCAATTCCTCAAGTTTCTTTTGTGGGAAAGTCAGAGTTGCAACGAGAGCCGCATAATTTATGCTCTGATGTCAGTTATTTTTGTGTCAGTTTAGTTTCTTTTGTGGGATTTATGTAAAGATATGAACCCAAAAAAGATGATGAAAAGATGAGAAGTATGATTAGCGCTTTTCGCCCTTCAAATGTAATGGCTAACGAAGTCAGCGTTGGGTCAAGTCAATAACCCTGGTTTCTCGTAAACTAACAGTCTGTTAATCTTCTGATAACAAGCGGGCCATTCAAGAAAGTGATTCCAGAAATAAGCTAGGAAATGAGCCGAGGTGCATACAAAAGATAACTGACAGGGTTTTTCTTGTACGTACTTTGGCTAACTCAAAGCTGTTAACAGTAGATTAACAAATGGTTGGTGAACCAGAAACCAGAGTTATAGTGTAGTGTGAACGATTAGCCATCGATACGCTTACAACAAAAGATCTATCTAACCATCTAACAGATTATCTGAAAGTCTTTATCTATTCACTGTTTTCCTTTATAAATACAACGATATATCAACAAAATTATAATAAAAACGCCTGGCAATTCATATGTTTTAGCTTGCTTTAAAATAACAATTGAATAACACTGGTCAGGACTTAAGAGACTGTACGTAATACAGAGAGTATTGTAAAGACGTTCGAAATTTCACTGATGCCGGTGAGTCGCCCATTGGCTCAGTTGGGAGAGCTCTGACACGGTTAGCCAGAGGTCGCGGGTTCGAGTCCCGGCATGGGTGGAATTTTTAGCCTCTAAATAGGTTTGTAGGACTGAAGAAGTCACTTTAAAACACGGGCTCTAAAACATGCGCCCTGAACATGCCAACCCTGCCAATAACCCTATAGAGTGTCGTGAAGGTCAAAATATTCATTATTCACGTCATATTTCTGGACAACAGTACCAAGCGAGAGAGCCAAGCACTCACGCTCGTAAATAATTTCCACTCGCCTGTCCATCTGTCTGGATTGACCACACACAACAAGTGGAAGGGAATGGGGTGTGTTCTTCTGAAACACCTGGACGCTGTTTCATGAAGCTATAAAGCTACAGTCTGTTAGCTTTTAGAATATACTTCGGGCTCTAAGCACACGAGTGTAATACTACTTCCTGCTCTGTATAAAACTTTTCTTCATTAGTTTGAAAAGTTATGTAAGAAAGAAACGCTAAGGGACTTTCCACAAATGACACATATTTTACAGAGTTAAAATGACGAGGAAGCTCGCAGTGTAAAGCCGGCTTTTAACTATGGGATGTAATATATATTAATATACATTTTGTACGAAACCGGTTCACACTGTTCTATAATAATATTATAGCTATAAAACTAAATGCGTATGACGAGCGATAAATTATTGTATCTCAAGATGTAATATATTTATATTACAGCCCATAGTGAAAAGCCGGCTCAACTCGGGTTTTCGAGGAATTTGAAGAGGCAAGCGAAGAAAACTAAGGCCCTGAATACATTCGCTTACTAATATGTAAGGTAATGCTTAGATATGCAACTAAGTATGATGACACGATGGCAGTGACAATATTGGAAGAAAAAATACTGTCTCTTTGTACAAGAACCGCACAATGTAAGACCTACGCGTGTCGCTGTTACGTTTGGCCCCTGACCAAATAGTCGTTTAGTTTACAAATTAGTTTGTGCAATTATTTTCAAAAGTTATGTAACGGTAGTGACGTACGAAATGTACCTACGTGATATTGTTTTACTACCTATCATTGACTGCAGGAAACAATTTCCTTGAATCTAAAATTTGAACTTAAAAAGTTAATCAGGAAAAAATACTATTCAATACAGTGCCACTAAAATTCTGTTGTTAATACAGTGTTCACACGATTACTTAAAGAAAATAAATGAATTTATTATATCTTACAGTATACTTTAGTTGATAACACGTGATACATGATTAAATAAAGGTATTTTATTCAATCAGGAGTCACTTTGAACATTAAGCTTGCCTGAAACGCGGTTCAAAATAGTGTTAAGTACACTTGTGCCAAAAGAGCTACTGGAACATAACGGATTATTTAGATGACAATGATGTCTGGAATTAAAGGTAGTTACAATGCATGAGTTTTATGTTTTATAATAATTATGTAGACTCTGTTAATTAAGACTTTGAAAAGACTAAGTTTTTTTGTTATTTTTTTCTCCAAAATGATCTAAATTTTGAAATGGACACCTAAATTGATTTGTAATGTTCATTAAGCCGCAGTTTTTGCGCTAAGTCGAATAAAACATTATCAATAATTTCAACACTCTTTTAAAATAAATACTTGATACTATTAAATATAAATGGGCACCATTACGTATTTTATTTAACTACCATAATCCTTCAAAATTTGGGTGATGCCATGCAATCAGCCAAAAAACCCACAAACCATTTTCCTCAAGGGTTTGAGCTTAATTCGGTTCGATAATCCTACTTACATAAATGTTGTGCCTCGCACACTAAATCCTTGACGATCCCAATCACCTAACTGACAAGTAGTAACGCAATCGGAAAAAAAATAAAATCAGGAGTATGGAATCAGGCGTTACTTTGCGGAAATCCATAATAGCATTAAAATGTGAAAATTACTTTGCTAAATTTTAAAAACCTACTTTGCTCAATCCGCCAAAAATCCCACAAGCACCATGCGGTTACTTAATGCACCGCCCTCCCTCCCACTTTTTCAAGCAGAAGCAAGATACGAACACACCACCACCGACACCAATGCTTGTACGAGGAAATACGCGACGCGTTTCGCCTCTAACACGAGGCAACCGCTCAGAGGCCTTGTGAAAGTTTGTAAAAGTCCCGACGAGGGCCGCATAATTAGGGCTCTGATGTCAGTTTTCCATCATTTATAATAATATTATGAAGCAATTATATACGTTCCACGGAAAGGCACAGGCGTTCTCTTAGAGATAGAATATAGGCTTAATTATCACACGTGCCCACTGCGGATAGACGATTTCAAGCACTGAGGTAGATACCTATGTGTACACTCAGTAACTTAGTTTTCCTCACTGAATGGAGGCAAAAAGTTAAAATAAAGGTTAACGACTTTGAAAATAAACGAAGGCACGAGCTTGATTTACGACGGGAACATTTAAAAAATAAAGCACCTTCGAATATTTTGTATAATTATGTAAATGGAGTCCTGACATGTGGCACCTGTCTTCGGACGTTTACTGCTAAAATTGGTTACATTAGTCATGTGAGGACGCACCAGTAACATAAAACAGAATTGGTCGCCGTTGCCGTTGCCGAAATCGGCATGGAAGGCATCATCAGCATTTCCTCACGATATTATCCTTCACCGTCAGCGAGTGGTATTGCCACTATAAATTCACAAAAACGTAACTTAGAAAACAAAGCCGTTGGTACATGTTGCTGACTGCAAAACCGAAGGTCTCGGGTTCGATCCCCGGCCGGGTCAAACTAGGAAACGAACTTTTCTAGTTTGTTTCGGGTCTCTGATGTTATCTATGTATTTATTGTATTAATTCTATCATAGAGTTAGACCTATAACACAAGTCATTTAGTTGTACTTAGTATAGGGCTAACGAGATCTGTGTAATATGTCCGTGTATATTTATTTAGTATTATTTATTTATGTCTACATAGTATATTGGATTTGAATTAAACCCACGACCTCCCGAATACCCCCGAAGCCGACGCCCTACCACCGCTGTTTCATTGTTTATTCACTAAGTACTTATTTCAGTGGAAAACCAGTTCATTAGAGCAAAGTTGCTCTGAAAATCGCCTTCTAATTTATTGATCCCTGACTCCGTGAGTGATTCAGCGCGTTCGCTAGTGTGCAATATCATACTCAATAATAAAAAACGTGATTTTTTTTGGATTCCAGGTGGCCGGGCATTTTATTGACGCCAGAACTGGTCAGTAATTAAAATATGTTACTGTTTTATTCATTTTGCATATGCAGGAAAATTACATTGTGCTACAATAAACCTAACATTTCTGCTGTGTGGTGTCGGCCTAGAGAATAGCACCAACCCAATTCTTCCCGCGGGTGTCGTAAAAGGCGACTAAGGGACACAAACCGGGGGGTGGGCAGCAGCGCCCCCTGCAGTACAATTCCACCGAACTGCGATCCCCAACCCGCATGCCCAGCGTAGGGATTATGGGCATTACCCCCTATGATAGAACAACGTGGCGCTCTTTACGAGAGGGCTATGTTCAACAGTGAACTAGTATAGCCTGACGACGAAACCTAACTTCAAACTTTGATAATTCATAATCTAATTTAAAATATAAACAGGACCATCTCGAAAAAAGGAACATCTCGAAAAGCTTGCGCTATAAGACTTTATGTCATAGGTATTTTTTTATTTGACTATTAAGGTGTCGATAAACAAATGTTTCAAAGCGCGCCACCTTCTTTAAAAAAACAAAACCTGCATGCTTATGGTAATCACAATGTCATTCTCACCTCCAATAATAGTAGATTATGCATTAAGGGAATAAAACCATGTATTACGTCATGGGCGGTATATTGAACCCTGAGCGGAGCGAAGGACTCCGATTTTAACTCCTGAGCGAAGCGAGGGAGTTATGTAGAGTCCTGAGTGAAGCCAGGGGTTCATACCGCCCGAGACTAAGACATGTTTTATTCCAGAGGTGAATACTCTACTTTTCACACCATCTGGGAGACAATAAAATTTTTCTTTTTTTTATTGGTGTTTCGCGCGGTCACACGACACAGTAGTTCAGAAAAAAAAGAAAAAAGGGGTGGGTTTCGAACAACAATTCGAATTTCGAATTGCAATGCGGGGCTTCTTCATACATTTCATGCGAATTTTGACATTCTAAATTCAAATCACTTTATTCCCTAGGGAAATTCTTCATTATTATTGCCCTCGAGAGACAAGGCTATGCTTTACGATGATATTTGACGGTACGTAATAAATAAGGCATTGTCGAGCAGGAGGTGTGAAAACTCTATTCTCAACCCAGTACTACACACGCACAGAAGGGTCGCTGATAAGTATCCCTTGATCTCCTTCGACACCCTCCCGCGTTCAGTGCCGGGCCGGCGCGTTATTACGCACACCAGAGGCATTATTACATAAATATCCGCTGAGTCGTCGATTTTTACTTATAAGCTACTGCAGTTGTCAAATGCACACAAATTTTGACACTTTGGAGACTTCTAAATGCTTAACTCGACAGAGCGAAATTTTACGTACCTAATATAAGGACTGATCCCACAGAACATTTTTTATGTTATGTGGCTGATCCTGAGCGATTCGTCAAATTCCACGCTATTTTGACAGTCGATTGGAATCGTTCAAGATGTGTTAAACATTTGGTGCGTGTCTATAGCAGTTGACTAGACGAACGGACAAATGCGGTTGGTGCAAATGTGAAAACAAACCTTCCACGCGAGGGTTTCAGCTTCATGAAGAAATCGATGTTAATGTTATATTTGTTTATTATATTTTTTTTTACAAACACAAAATACAAAATATTTAAGTATTTCAGATTACGGAAAATAAAGTAAGATTAGCATTGAGCGCTGCTGTAGGAAATCCTGTATCGCAGGCGCTCGACTACGTTTAGCTTACATAATAGTTTCAGAGAGTCTCTATTGCTACTGAAAAAAAAAGAAAAAATAATAAGAGAATTTTTATTTCTACAGCCTACATAATATGTAAATTATGTAGGCTGTAGTTCGCAACATATTATGTTGCGAACTAATTGTTGCACACCCAATGGGTCTGACGTGGAAAAACCTAATAGGTTTTAACACCTTCATGAATGTCACATGTTACATGAATTGATTTGATGAGTTGACGGTGCTTACACTCCAATTTGTGCAGCCGAAACATTTCCAAAAGAGCTAGATTGACTATTCATAGTGGTATTAAAAACATATTTAGAGGCTAAATATGTTTTTCACTGATGCCGGTGAGTCGCCCATTAGCTCAATTGGAAGAGCGCTGGCACGGATAGCCAGAGGTCGCGGGTTCGAATCCCGGCATAGGTGGAATTTTTAGCCTCTAAATTGTTTTTAAAATTGTCCTTAGCACGGGTTAGTGCATTAAAAATAATATATTCATAGTGGTGTGCTGGTCCCAACACTAATGTATGGTAGCGAGACTTGGGTGTGGCAAAAGAAGCAAGAAAGTAAAATTAATGCAGTACAATGAGGTCAAGCTTGTGTAGTGTTAATTTGAATGTCAAGATACGCAATAGTCTGATTAGAGAACGTTGTGGACTGAAAGAGCTAATTTGTGTGAAAGAGGGTGCAGTGACTAGAATTGAGACGGTTTGGATATGTGGCGAGGATGGAGGAAGAAAGATTGACGAAACAAATATATATTGCGAAGGTGAGTGGAAGGGCTGGTAAGGGACGTCCCAGGCAGACATACATCGCACAAATAGGGGATGTATTAGCAAAGGGGAACATATAAAGTACCCGGAACCGGCGTGCGGGCATGCAACGACTTATGAACGTTGATGAAGCGAAGGTGATCTTTCAGGATTGTGGCAAGTGGCAGTCCCTGGTCTCTGCCTACCCCTCTGGGATACAGGCGTGAGGTTATGTATGTATTTCGATTATGTTCTTTTTAATGCACTAACCCGTGCTAAGGACAATTTTAAAAAACCTATTTAGAAACCCGCGACCTCTGGCTATCCGTACCAGCGGGTTCGAATCCCGGCATGGGTGGAATTTTTAGCCTCTAAATAAATATATGTTGATATGATGATTACAATGACCTTAACGAAGAAGCTCTCACCTCGGCCCTCGTGCACCCACTTGACGCTGCGCTTCTTCCGGTTGACGTACATGCTCTGGCCGCGGCTCATGTGGTTGCTGGAGTCGCTGAGGCTCTTGCTGATGGCTCGCGCCAGGTCCATCTGCTCCTTCACCGTCGGGTGCACGCCGGGCACGTAGAACGCCGACGACGCGAAAGTCTTCTCTGGGGGGGCGGAGGGAAAACTTAGAGTCTTATTTATTTAACACTGGCTGACCCAGCGAACTTCGTACCGCCTAACAGTTGATTCTTTTTTTTTCCCGTCCTTAAGAACCATCCTCGTACTTTAAGGAATATTCTAAAAAAAGAATCAGCGAATTCGGTTCAGCTGCACTCGAGAATTGCGCTTACCAACAAATTCAGCGATTTATACAATTTACTAGCTGCCCCAGCGAACTTCGTACCGCCTAACAGTCGATTCTTTGTAGACTTTTAGTCCGGATCTATTACGGAGGGAAAGCTTACAGTCTTATTTATTTAACACTGGCTGACCCAGCGAACTTCGTACCGCCTAACAGTTGATTGTTTTATTTTTTTTATTTTTCTCTACGTAAGAACCATCCTCGTACTTTAAGAAGTATTCTTTAAAAAGAATTATCAAAATCGCGCTTACCAACACATTCAGCGATTCATTTCATACTATCTAACCCAGCGGACTTCGTACCGTTAAACAGGCGATTCTTTAATTTTTTTTTCTCTCCGTAAGAACCATCCTCATACTTCAAGCAATATTCCAAAAGAAGAATTAGCGATATCGGTTCAGCTGCTCTCGAGATTTGCGCTTACCAACACATTCAGCGATTCATTTTATATTAAAGATATAGGTAGGATGGCGATCTGCGAAAAACTGCCGGCAGATGCTGGATGTGGCAAGCTGAAGACAGGGCGCTATGGCGCTCATTAGGTGAGGGCTATGTCCAGCAGTGGACTACATAATATAGCCTGAAGTAGAAGAATGTTATTTAAATTAATAAGACTGTTACTCAGGCTCACAAGTAACTTGTCAGCCTGAGGATGCCTCGTGTTAGAGACGTGTCCAAATTGAGGTTATGTTATGTAATAGCAGGTATAACATAAATAAACAGGCAAATAGAAATATAAATCAAGGTAACTCAAAAAAAATGTAGTAAGTAAGCCTTTAAATCGGCCCTTACCAACACCGCTTTGACATGAGCTGCATATGATATGATGATCTTACCGAATTTGCTGTCCTTTTTGATGAGATGCTCATCAGCATCAGGCGCCGGAGTGAAGATCTTGTTGAGGTCCACATCCTTGTTTCCGACTATGACGGGCTTGTTCACCATATCCTCCTGGAAAACGTCCCGATTCGGCCATTATTCTCAGCGCCTCCACTCTCGAGGCTAATTTAGCCAAATTGCGTAACAATTGAGTGCATTTATTTATAAATTTCGCTACTTCAGTTTCCAATGCGCAAAGTTTAACAAGAACTTTAATCGGCTCCATGAAGATCTCACTAGTGCAATCGATTACAAAAAACTTTTTTTCTAGGACATTACAAATCTCTTAACCGATTGAATTATCTGTGTGCCAATCGTTCAAGGATGCTCAATTTCAATGACATAAGTGAACCGCTCATGTACGAGTAATAGTGATTTTACGGACCTACAAATTGTGGATTTGAGATCCATAGGTCAAAAATCTGGGACGTTCCTTTCAAAACTTCCTTTTTTCTACATTAATGCTATTTATTTCCGGTCTTGGGTTTTAAAAATGTCTAGGTTCAGTTGTAGGTCCTGGAAACCGGCTAAGTGAGAGTCAGACTCGCGCACGAATGGTTCCGTACCATTATATATTATACAACATAAGACACGTAAGTGCCTGTTACCGTTATTATTATCGATCCAAATGGGCAAAAAATAGGTTTAATGGGTGCCCCAATTAAATTTTGGGCAATTTTATTCTGTTTTTAGTTGTTACAACAGCAGCAACAGAAATACTATCTAGCTAGGAGGTTTATGGGATACAGCCTGGTGACAGACACACGGGCAGTGGAATCTGTCGTAGTGATAGGTTCTCTTATTCTTTGAGTACGGAACCCACCATTTACGTGATTAACAGATTCGTAAACCACTTTTTGCAAAAAATCATAATGCGCACAGCAAAAGTGTGGAACACCTTGCCGTCGTCAGATTTTCCGAACACAACCTGGGAGCCGATTCTCGCCCATGCGGATTGAAAGCGTAGACGCAAAATATTCGAAGGCATTTGTCGCATAAAAATAAGATAAGATGACTCGACAGACTTTTTCTTATTTGAAATCAATCTAGCATGGCGTTCAGAATACAGATTTTGGCTGTCGCTCGACTTTTTATGTAGAATTCGAAGTCATAAGCCTTAGTCGTATACGACTTATTTGCTAATGAAGTGCGAATTGACTCCCTGAACCTCTTTAAGAAGCGTGTCAACAAGCTTCTTCTGCGCAAGCTCGGTCCTCGTCTTAACCCTCTGGCTAGAGGGAGATCAAGAGTAAGCCCATATCTTAAAAAAAAGATCTGGACAAGACATGTTATTTTTCTTCATTCGTGGCACTAGTAATCCTCATGGAGGCCTTTAATGCTATTTATTATAAGTACATAAGTAAAACGTTTATTAAGTTATTATTTCTGAATGATTACATCTAAATTGTCGCGCAATTATGAACACAATAACGTCTTTTGTATAAGGATATAATATGTTGAGTGTCTTTTTGCCAGTGTATTGGTTAAAAAGTATATTTTTCTATTACCCATGTATCTGGTAATTTTCATTAAGTAAAGTTCTCAATTTAGACCGAAAGTGAAGATATCAAATCTATTTGGTTAGTCACGGTATGCAGCAGCATGCCTTATTTTAACTACTGTCTTACAATATTGGCTAACTACCGTTTTATACTGGCCAGTGTATTATGTAGTTAAATAAACTAGTAGGTTTTAATAGGATTTAAAAGCTTTAGGGTGGGTAAAGCGAAATTATTGATTTAATTTAATAAATATTTTTAAAATCAATAACAATTTAATTTTTAATATGTAATTTAATTATTAAAAAAATATATAAACACGATTTTTCTAAAACTGTGTTTATATAATTTTCTGTGGTAAAATCATTCACTTTGCGATACACTATTTAAATTGTTTTTGAGGAGTGTTTAAGGAACCGTGATGCTATAAATAAAACCTAACGAAATAAACGTAAGACAATTATTTGTGCGTGTGTGTACGTGCGTGCATGCGTGCGTGCGTGTGTGCGTGTGTTTATTAATTTATGCTTACAAACTGAAGTAACGCAATACCTGAAAACAGGATCATCACGATCGATTAACGAGTACACAACCTACCGAAGCAAAAGTAAAAAATATTTTATTTATTTTTCGTTAAAATTAAAAACACAACAACTTAGAATTTTTGCTTAATTTTGAAGTAATTCGAAAGAAACGGCTTTCAGGTTTTGAGTTACTATTTCTATAACAAGTAACCGATTTTCTAAGTTACCTACTTCAGTCTACTGTGACGATAACTATCCGAGTGTCTATGGCGAATGGTTCTCTAATCTAAAATTACTAACTAACGAAAACTTTCAAAACGTGAAATGAGAAAAAAATGTATACGTAGGTTCGCTAGCACACTATAAATGGCGCTCCGACACAGCAGTTATGCAACGTTTTTAAATAGGATTTTCTTACACCCTGTATAACTATCATATAGGAGCACCACACCATAATCATAGAAAAATAAATGTGCTCGCTGATTGGTCCTTTTTTACAAAAATATGATATGATAAACGAGTTTAATAAACGGCTTACGCACATTAGGTGCAGTAACGTTTACGCACGTAAAGTTTTTTTTTCCAAAATCAAAATGTATGAGAATTATTAGAATTAATACAAGTATAGCAAGGGAAATTTTCAAAATTTCTCAAAAAATTCGATCACATTTTTAGGGTTTTGCAGTCAACAAGAACCCTTGAAATTTCGCTACGGCGTTCTGTCTGTCAGTCTGCTTGTCCGGGACTTACTCGTAGCACAGAGGCGACACTAAAACTAGAAAGCTGAAATTTGGCACAATTTAATCACGTCGACAAAAAGGTAGAATAAAAAAGTTGTTTTTTTTTCGGATACAACGCAAAAAAAAGAATTTCTCTCTTCCACCATAGTGTTACATTGATCGTTTAAAAATATTGGGAGTTTGGCAAAACTACTATTCAATTCAAGAATCCGTTTGCGAATATTAAGTTTTAAAGCGCCAATTTTTGTTAGAGTAGGGCGACCCTCCCTTGTCTAATAGAAAGATAAAAAAATCAATGCATTGGCACATACCTATGAACTTAAAAGAAAAACTACCACGCGTTGACTTTACAAGTTAACGAGTACTAATAGGCGACAAACTTATAAAAGGAATTTGAAACCTCGTACAAATTCCGTTGAAAACTACTTTGATGGACATATACTATTTTTATTTTTAATGCACTAACCCGTGCTAAGGACAATTTTAAAAACAAAGTGATGCAATTTACTAAGGCCAGAAGTCGCTGCCTGTACGTAATACAGAGAATAATGTAAAGAGGTTCGAAATTTCACTGATGCCGGTGAGTCGCCCATTAGCTCAGTTAGAAAGAGCGCTGGCACGGATAGCCAGAGGTCGCGGGTTCGAATGCCAGCATGGGTGGAATTTTAAGCCTCTAAATACGTTTTTAAAATTGTCTTTAGCACGGGTTAGTGCATTAAAAATAAAAATAGTAGAGTCATGTGGGTACAGTGATATCAATCCGATGTGAAAACCTAACTGCAAAGTAGGTATTCGGGGCTGTAAGTGATGCAATCTACTTCAGCCAGATGTCGCTGCCTGTACGTAATACAGAGCATAGTGTAAAGAGGCTCGAAATTTCACTGATGCCGGTGAGTCGCCCATTAGCTCAGTTGGAAAGAGCGCTGGCACGGATAGCCAGAGGTCGCGGGTTCGAATCCCGGCATGGGTGGAATTTTTAGCCTAAATATGTTTTTAAAATACTTTGATGGAGTTATTACTTATGTAAAGCAGGTAAAACATCCTTTCTTCTACGGAACCCTACAATGCGCGTTGCCCGGCACGCACTTACGCCAGTTTTTTATACTAGACGGAACTTTTCCGTAAGGTGAGTGAGGATTAATACTTTAAGCAAATAAATAATATTTACCAAAAATTTTATGCATACAAATTTTCACATTTTTTTTGTAGATGGGCAAACCAGAAAAGTAGACTGACAGAATTTTTGTGTAACTGTCTCCCACTTTTGGGCAAAAGCCTCCAGTTTATTTCAGTTTTTTTTATGTACCTACCCAGTCTATAAACGGCCCACCGCAGGGGACAGGCCTTCTCTCAGGGAGATAGTATGGACTTAATTACAACGCGTGGATTGGCAATTTCAAGCGCTGAGGTATTTAAACACTTAAGTCACCCAGGTTTTCACTTTTCGATTCAAATTTTCACTTTACAAAAAAAAACTTGGAATATTAAATATAATATTTACAAATTTTGACAATTAATTATAACGCTTCAGAGCCCTATTGAATGAAAATGTGACGGCAAATGGAGACGACCATACGTATGCAGTATTTACAAGGAAAAATGATTTGTCTGACTTTATGAGTTATTTTTTTACTGTGACCACGCATTGTGAAAAACGAGGACTTTCTTACTGGCTTCCTTGGTGGGCGCAGCGCCAGGGGGGCTGACGGATCGCGCGAGAATTCGCCATCATTCTGTTATTTAGTGAATAAATAGAAATATGAGAAAAGAGGAAAAATATTGAGTAGGTATGTATCAGAGAAACAGAATATAGATCAGTAAACCTGACTAATGTACAATCCTGGCCACATTCTATTTAGGTTTTTATTATAATTTTTTAATAGTTTTACTAAATGGGTATCACCTTTTTTCAATAAACCTAACTATCCTGGCAACATTCCTTTTAGATTATTAAAAAGTTTTGCTATAAACAATGTGATGATAACATCACGGCTCTCATATTGTATAAACATCTCAACATTAAGTTATAAAGTCTGAGATTTTGGCCACGACCACGACACAGACTCAGACACAGACTCTTGGAAGCGTACCTATCATGTAACTACAATTCATATTTTATTAACCTGATAATCGGATTCTCGTTGCATAGAGGCATCTCACTTCCTGTTAATCGACTTGATAATCAAATTGTCGTAGTAAACAATGATTTGTAGTTAAATGAACACTGTACGCTTCTATAACGCCGTTATTTTGTAAAGGAATAAATTGATAACAAAAATATTTCTCCATGAGGGAGACCGTAGAACGTATCTGTGGTTAGAATTCTAGACTCGCTGCTGTGTAGTAGGTCAGCTATAAGCGGCTACTTCTAAAACTGAATTTGATCCTACGTCGATTTAACGCGTATTCCTAAACTTGCATACAGTTGTAAACAGTCTAACGTGTGTAATTCGATTTGACAGCGTCTGGGCATAATGCCAGCGCAGTGTTGCGCAGTGCCACAAACATCACTGATTAACGTCTTGAGACTAGCTTTATTTCATGAATTCAGGGTTTCGGGATTATAACTGCGGTTCGACGATAACCAAATGGCCTTTATATGACGCGAGCTATCATCAAACACATCGAGTTAAGCCTCATGCCTGTATCCCAGAGGGCTAGGCAGAGACGGAAATACCACTTGACACGAACCTGACAGATCACCTGCGCTTCATCAACGTTGGTACATGCCCGGAAGACTTTGTTTTATTTCTAAGTTACGTACATTTGCAAATTTGTAGTTGCAATACCACACGCTAACGTGAAGGAAAACATCGTGAGGGAACTTGGTTGGCTGCGCACGTATTTAGTCTTCCCTGTAGGCTAGGCTGACTAAGCTGTCAGGATGGTATAGGTGCTAGGCAAGCCTGCACCATCTAAATCCATGTCCCAGGCACTAAATCATCCGAGGGGTCCCTTCACCCATCTAGTGTGAGTGAAGATGCCACTGGACGCTGTATAAACCATCTTATTACGTAGATGCAGAGGCGATCAACGTTGATTAGTTGTTGTATGCACGCACAACGGTTTCGGGTACATTTTACCCTTCCTTTTGCTAATACATCCCCGGCGGACATACCTTCCGACTGGGACGTCTATCTTTATTCTCCGCATGTTCAAACCAACGCAACATTCCTATCTCAATTCCAGTCATTACATCTTCTTTCCGTCCACAAAGTTTTAGTTTGTAAACAAGTCGGTCTAAAACAATTTATTGTTTTTCATTTTTCTTTCGTTCTCGGCGACCACACCAAATTAAAATTAATGCACTTATTTTTTACTGAATATCATCAAATGTTGTTTACAAAACTCTATGCAAATCTTTCAAAGCATTGCAGTCTTCTCACAATTCCTCTAACACACTCATATGCAGCCGAAACAGTTCATGTCTTTCCCATACTTTCCCTTTTTTATGTAGCCTATAAACGTCCCACTACAGGGCACAGACCTTCTTTAAGAGAGAGAGCGAGTAGGGGCTTAATTACCACGCGTGCCCACCTCGGATTGGAAATTTCAAGCGCTGAGGTAAAGGTTCAAGTATTTGAACACCTGAGACACTCAGGCTTTCTCTTTAGCACAGAATATTTAAACTGCATTTGATGAGTATTTTAAGAAATGGTGTTATTATACAAGACTATTGTGGCCTCATTATAAAAACACAATTTTGTATCATCATCAACTCATTATGTCCCCACCGTGGGGCACGAGTTTCTTCCCTGAGGAAGGTATAGACAACTTCGTGGAGTATTATACTCTCTCAACCAACATTTCTCTTCGGCTTCCTCCCTCGATGGAAACACAAAAGAACGTACACTAAATTATCTTTCAACGCTTCCAACTCCTAATTTCCCTCCTTTTTATCTTAGTAAATTTTCCGATTGTGATGTTAAGAGGAGCATAGAATCTATCACTTCTAGCACGGTTGGCACTGACGCCATCAGCAGAAAAATGATCATGCCCATCCTGGGTGTTTTAGTTCCCGTCATTGCTGGAATCCTTAACGGGTCGATAGCGGCTGGTGTGTTTCCAAACACCTGGAAAGAAGCACAAGTCACCCCTCTACCAAAGAAATCCCACCCCTCCTCCTTTTTCGATTACCGTCCTATCTCCATACTGCCATTCCTTTCAAAAGTCCGAGAGCGCCTTGTCCACCATCAACTCAGTACTTTCCTAAATACGAATCACCTCTTCAATCCTCTCCAATCAGGCTTCCGTGCTAGGCATAGTACAGTGACTGCGCTTATTAACATCACCGACGATATACGGCTTGGTATGGAGAACGGTAAGCTAACTGTCCTCACGCTGCTGGATTTCAGCAATGCCTTCAACATGGTGGACTTTGACATCTTGTTGGGGATATTGCGTTCTCTTAACATATCTCCAACGGTTATTGACTGGTTTCGTAGTTATCTACACGGGCGCCGGCAGCGTATGCGTATTGATAACTCCTATTCTACCTGGTGTGCTACAACTGCCGGTGTCCCAACAAGGTGGCTTTTTGTCTCCTCTTCTTTTTGCTATTTTCATCAACGGTATTTCCGAAAATCTCACTTCTTCCTACCACCTTTACGCAGATGACCTCCAGATTTACACAAAATCTCCTGTGAATGATCTACATCTCGCAATCGAAAAAACCAACACAGATCTCACTCATATTTTAGACTGGAGCAGATCGTACGGCTTAAAAATAAACCCAAGCAAGACTCAAGTCATTGTAATAGGCAGCCCAAAAATGATTTCGAAGGTAAACTTTGAACTTCTTCCACGAATTAAATTTGACAGCTTTCAAATCCCATATAGTGAGAAGGTGAAGAACTCGGGGATCATCATTGACAGGTGTTTGTCCTGGTCGCCACAGCTAGAAAATGTTCGCTTCAGCGGCTTCTCTTAAAAGGTTACGTAATTTCCTGCCAACTTCGACCAAGATTGCGCTTGCCCAGTCTCTCTTACTTCCTATTCTCGACTATGCTGATGCCAGCTATCTTGACCTTACCGAAGAGCATCTAAATAAACTGAGCGCCTCCATAACTTCTCTATCCGGTTCATATTTGGCTTGCGAAAATATGACCATATCCCCGAATATCGCTTAAAACTCAAGTGGCTCCCTATCCGCCTCCGTAGGAATGCTCATATTCTTTCCACTCTCTATTCGGTGCTGTTCAATCCAGCCACACCTCTGTATCTCAAAACTCGCTTTGAGTTTTTAAGTGATACGCACAGTGAGACTCTGCGATCCGGTAACAATCGATTGCTGAAGACACCAAGTCATTCGACAAGGTTCTTCAGCCAATCCTTTACTATCACAGCTGTCCGCCTGTGGAATGATCTTCCCTTGGACGTAAGATTTTCGCCGTCCCTGCCAATATTTAAGAACAGAGTGCATAACCACTATTTTTCCTTAATGTAAGTTTGTTATTTGTATTTGTGAAATCCCTTTCTACTATTACGGTATATTTTTCGTTCATGTCCTATGTTTTGTTTTTTTTTTTTTGTGTATATTTACTTTTATTTATTTTATATTTATTTACCGTTTATGTATGTGTATCAATTTCATATTTATGTATCGTTTATGTATGTGTATCAACTATAAAATAATATGTTATCTAATATTGTTTAGTTGCGCCGACTACCTACCCGTATTTCAATTTCCGTTTCTTCTTTTCCGTCAATGGTTGTCTGGAAGAAATTACTTTTAGTAATAAGGCCGCCACTTGTACTGTACTGTTATTTTATAAGTCTCTTATGTAATCCTTGGTGTACATGCAATAAAGAATATTCTATCGATCTATCTATCTATACTCCAAAAACGCTGATTAAAACGCTGCTTAATGTGTGGTGCAGATTTTACAAGTCTTTATAGTGGAATCGCGTTTTATTTATTTATTTCGTTAAACGTTTTTTTAAATGAGTGTTTTAGTGTTTGCCTAAACACTTCAGTTAGGTACAGCTTTTATAGCTCACAAATAAACATTCTGGTAATGCGATTTTCTAAATCGGTCGTGCGTGTCCTAGTTGAAGGGTCTGTGATTCAGGTCAGACAACATCTCTAGAACTACGAAATCGCCTGCCAAGTGTCAATGTACAAGCTTTAAGTCAGGGGCCAAGAGCACTAGCAGAAGTGGCACGCTCGCCGAAATAGTTTGAGTTCGATGCCCCGACTTTGACTGATTTGGGACACTATAGTAGACTCTACTTTGAGATGCCACAAATAGTTCTTCAGAATTTTTATAGCGGCATGAAATTAATCACGTCTCGTCTAATCTGTGGCCCACTTAGTCAACTATTGACTGCAGGTTTAGAAACTTCTTGACATTTCTCAAAAAAGAACGAAACAGAATGTCACCTAAGTGTTACTTAGTTAAATTCGCAATTCAGAAATAGACGTCTTTTAGTCCTTCGTGTGTGTTATTCGATACAATTTATAAGAGATCTATATCGAGGGACAAAAAAGTTTCCGGGGGATAGTCCCTCGTCTGCGCAGGCCTTAAGAGGCGTATCGAGTACAAAGCGAGAGAAGATTACTATTGGCCCTTTGGCGTAGGCCTGTTTCAAACTATTAACTCCAACTATGTTGCACTTTTTTATGTTGCCTATACGTACATATACGTCCCACTGCAGGTCACAGACCTTGTCTCAGAAAGAGAGAATATGGGCTTAAATATGCGTGCCCACCGCGGATTTAAAATGCTGAGGTCGTTGAACAACTCAGACACTCAGGTTTCGTCACGATGTTTTCTTTCAAGGTTAGCTATGGTATTGCCGTGCTAGTGGTCTGTTGTTAGGGCTTTTGAAAAAGTACAGCCAGGTATCTCACGAGTTGTGATTTTAAAGTTAAAAGAAAAATAGATCTGGCTATGGTTAGGTTGTTATAAAGAAAAAGTCAAGAAGTACTCTTAATTAACTAAATTTAAGCATTATTGCACTGAATTTTAAATTCAATAGCATCTGGCATTTTAGATGGACCATTTATTTCTGCTCGTGTTGGCGCCACTAGTTATAATTTTATACAAACATTACACATAGATTCACCCTTGGTATCCACTATCGCCAGGGTACCTAACTCTCAAATTTCCTTTTCCCCCTTTTCAGTAAATCTTAGTACACTAGGTTACAGTGCAAAATATAATGGTATTATTTATAAAAACGATATTCCATTACCGCCGAAGCAGTTTAAATAGTCTGTGGTAAGGGGAAAATGTAACCAGACTAAATAAACTCCGTCTGAGGAGTGTTTTAGCGGAATCATGTTTTGGTAAATAAGACCGTCAGTAGTATATGTCCTTAAGGTCTATATCTCAGTAAAAAGACTTATATCAGGGATATGAACAGAATGTTGTGTACTTATACACGCACTTTCAAAATTTGGCGACCATTTTTTTTAATTCATTTTGAGTTACTTTCATGATGTTGTGATTTTAACGATTTCTAATTTATTGACACCATTCCTCTGTTCAAAGTCGGCTAAAATCTAAACTGAGCCTCGCTGATGTAAGACCAACCTTCCATGAAGCCATAATTCATGTTTAATCACAAGACTCACTGCCATAAACTGTCATAGCTTTTTAATTACACTAGTTCTTATAATAAAGCTCAATATTTTCATGACTATTCGCTTGGAACAGAGCCAAAGTACCTATCTACTGAAGCAAGAGCTTTGAACAAAATGCAGTTAGTATTGTTTGAATGTCTAATTGTCTTACATACCAGAAAAGCTATTGATCTACGTAGATTGGAGATGAAAATAAATCTGCTACTCAAGTATTATATACATTTATGTAGAACAGTTTATTGTTCCTTCATAAAAATGAGAACTACAGAGATATTTCTTAAGACCTAAAAACGGCAGTCTTATCGCTAAACGCGATCTTTTCTAGACAACCGTTTGGATGTACTTATATAAGTATTGAACTTTGCTTAGTAGCTAGGCTGATATATGTCTTACACTCGATCTATTTATCAGCGTAGGTATCTACCTATCCTTAATGAAATTAATTATCATAAGTATACGTTTTCCCAAAGTGAGCAAGTAGGTATTTGTTATTTACAATATAGTAATATATAATAAAACTAGGGGGCGAGCCCCCTGCGCGCTTACGCGCGCCAACCCCCAGCCGCTCCGAGCTGCGCTCTTCGCGGCGCTCGGCCTAGGGCCTCGCTAGACACTTATTGTAGTGAATTGTTGCATGGGAACATGTATGGTCTCGGCCTTCGGCCTCGGCCTGGACGGAGCTCGGCCTTCGGCCTCGCCGCGGCGGGGTTCCTCGTGCCCGCTCCGCGGAGCTCGGCCTCCGGCCTCGCAAGTTTGTCCCTCTTTGCTCTTGCGCTGGTACTTGTCCGCCGTAACCTGAACGTTCTCGGCCTTCGGCCTCGGCCTGGACGGAGCTCGGCCTTCGGCCTCGCCGTGGCGGAGTGTCTCGTGCCCGCTTCGTGGAGCTCGGCCTCCGGCCTCGCAAGTTTGTCCCTTTTTGCTTTTGCGCTGGTACTTGTGTGCCGTAACCTGAACGGTCTCGGCCTTCGGCCTCGGCCTAAACGGAGCTCGGCCTTCGGCCTCGCCGTGGCAGAACTTTTTGTGCCCGCTTCGCGGAGCTCGGCCTTCGGCCTTGCAAGTTTGTCCCTTTTTGCTTTTGCGCTGGTACTTGTGCGCCGTAACCTGAATGGTCTCGGCCTTCGGCCTCGGCCTAAACGGAGCTCGGCCTTCGGCCTCGCCGCGGCAGAACTTTTTGTGCCCGCTTCGCGGAGCTCGGCCTCCGGCCTCGCAAGTTTGTCCCATTTCTCTGTTGAAAAGTAAATTTTAGTACTAAATCTCCATACAAAAATTTGTCATTTTCAATCATCAATATCTCGGCCGCCATCTTGAAATTCCGAGATGTCGGATTTTTCTCATATACCTGGGTCCTTTGGCAACGCGATGCCGTTTACGGCATATCTCCAGCATATGCCCAGTTGGCTGCCGACTTTTTTGCGCAAAGGTCGATTTTTCGGTCGGCTATATCTGCGCCGCCATTTTGAATTTCGAACAACCAAAATTTTTTTTTTCAATCGGATCACTATATCACCATTCTATCAAAATTTCATCCAAATCGGCCGGTAAACTACAGAGTTAGCACCTTCGCGTAGTGGAACGCGTTCGAAATTCAAAAATCGGCTCCATAGGATGGCCGTATATCGTACATTCCCTACAACTTTGTCATACATCATTTTCGTCCAACTCGTACCATTTCCGAGAAAACGTATTATGTTAGATCAGTGAGTATACCGGATTGTAGCTTTATATATATATAATATAAATAAAACTACTTAAACTTAATACGGGCTTTAAATTAAGGATACAAAATAAACCAGATTACTGAAAACGGCGTGGCGACCATCTATACATCTCCCGAAGCGTTGTTAGAAGCTGCCAGGCGAGCTTAGAATCGGAAAAGTTACGACTTACCCAACTTACAGGGAATAGCTTATAGCTGAGGTTGGTGAGGAACTCCTTTTTCTGCGGATCATACATGTCGGATGGCTTGAAGCCCCTCTTGGTCACCAGAGCGCTGTTGACAGACGAGGATGACTGCACGTCGTCAAAGTTGTCACGATGGACGATCCTATCGTTGATCTTGTGGTAGCTTGACATCTTGTTCGACGAGAACTGGCTCTCGCTTATAGTCATCATCTTGACGATTTTTTTCACTTTAGTCCCACTTTTTTGGATTTGTTGTCACTGAGTTTTTATTTTCTTGCAACTTTTTTTATGTGAGAAAGAGTCTTCAACGCGTCGTATAGCTGTAAATAAATATTAGAATGAGATCAGAGAAGGATTCTCTAAATAGAGTGTTTTTAAAAGCTGATTTCGTATCCGGCTCGTTGTGAGCCATCATTCGTCGAACTGTGTAGGATGGGGAAAATAAAATGCTGATACTTAGCACGTTTGTGTACTAGATTTCTACAATACAGAAATAATATAGTCTACAGTATTGAGGTTAACTGTTATCAGGGGAAAACGCAGTTTTTTGTTTCATCTACTACGGTCTAGATATATTGTTTGGCCACGAATCTTAGGCGTTATGTTATGAGTTTAAAAGGCGCCGTAACGTTTTTAAAAAGCTGCGAACCTCAGTAGGTACTATTTTTTTCTATTACACCTTGAAATGAAATGAAATGAAATGAAATGAAATGAAATGAAATGAAATGAAATGAAATGAAATGAAATGAAATGAAAAGGTTTTATTCAAAGTAGCGCAGATACTGCGGCTTAATGAACGTTACAAGTTAAACTAGGTGTCCATTTCAAAATCTGGATCATTTTGGAGAAAAAATGGACAAAAAAACTCCAAACTTAGTCTTTTCAAATTCCTTAATTAACAGAATTTACACAGATACTACAAAACTCGTGAATTTTACATGCTTGAATTCCAGACATCATTGTCATCTAAATAATCCTTAATATTATAGTAGCTCTTTTGGCACAAAGTGTACTTTACACATTTTTTGAACCGCGCTTCAGTCAAACTTAATATATCTTCAGGGATTTTATTGTAGAAGCGTATACAATGCCCCATGAAGGATGTATTAACTTTTGCCAGCCTAAATCTTGGGATCAAAAGTTTATGTTTATTTCTAGTATTTACATTATGTTGGCTACCTGCAGTTTTAAAGTTGCTAATATTTTTCCTGACATACATAATATTTTCATAGATATACTGACTGGCAACTGTCAGGATGTTTGTTTCTTTAAAGAATTCTCTTAACGAGTCTCTACTGCCTAGCTTATAGATGAATCTGATCGCTCTTTTCTGCAAGACGAAGATGGTCTCAATGTCCGCTGCCCGTCCCCACAGTAGTATGCCGTAGGACATGATACTATGGAAGTAACTAAAATAAACGAGCCTGGCAGTTGCGACGTCAGTTAGTTCCCTAATTCTTTTAACAGCATATGCTGCAGAGCTAAGCCTATTTGCCAATTTTTCTATATGAGGACCCCATTGAAGCTTTGCATCGTTAACATTTGCTTGTCGTTAACATTCTCTTAAGTTTTAAAAAACTTCAAGAAAACAACAAAAAATCTGTATTAGGATATTTAAGAGAACCTAATAAGGCATTCAAGGAAGTTTTCAGGTCAGCCCACGCGGTGTAAAACAAAACAAAAAAACAATATGGCCGATCGTTGACTCGATGCCCACGCGCTATAAAAACACTTCGCAAAATTAAACCACTAAGTCACTTGTTTATAATAACATAAACAAACTACACTGCATTAATAATATAGATTTAAAAACCAACGGTGTAGGATTTTCGCTCTCGTCTTAGACGCGGTAAAATTTCGAATCGACTGAAATTATTTCTGAAACGCCGCCATTGCATAATACGTAGAAAAGCTCTGCTGTGCGCGGGTAGTGTAGCCAGAAATATGCATTTATGAGGACCAAAAGTTATAGTGAGACCAGTATTCTACAATAGCTATTCCGAAATACTGTTCGTGGAAAACGTATACTTTATCATTAGTTTATATTTAAAATATGTGAGGCCATTCTGAACAGAATGGCCTCACGCATGGCATTTTCTCGAAATATATTTTTCTAAGCAACTGGGTATTAGGATTTTTAAGCCTCGGGTCGGTAGAAATATTATTATTTCTTAATTCGCAATACTCAAAAAAGTTATATTTTAGACGGGACAAATCGTGATTATTTTGAGGTAAAACGGGTAATTACCTTATTTCCCGACGTTATGAATAAATAATCGCGATTTGACCCGTTTAAAATATAATATTATTCTTAATAAGTCCTTCGAAGAGCCATGGCCGCCCTACAGTCGTACGTGCCAGTATCTAATTTTGGCGCGCAAACCCGCCGACTGGCCAGCGCGTGCTTTCGACACAGCCGCGCATCGCTCGTCCTTTACATCAAACAAAACCCACAACATGTAGCTTTTATTATTCATTCTTTTCGGTTTAATGACTATAGTGCTGCTTAAAAAATCCGAAATTTCTGCAACATATCAAGTAAAGTCAAGAACGTTTTAAGTGCAGTTTCTCATTCGCTAACAAATGTTTATTTTACGATTTTAGAGTTTAAAAACCTATTTAGAGGCTAAAAATTTTAGAGTTGTTACGTCAAATTTCAAAAAGGAGGGTTATGTTTTCAGGAGGATACCTAATGTTTTCGAGTGTTTGTAGATAGATAGACAAACATATTCTAGGTATTTTATTTATTTCTTTGGTACGCTCTGTACATTACTTTGCTCTGAGTAGACGGCTTGATACTTTTTAGCTTAGCACTAGATATAAAAAAGTTTTTAATGATATTAACATTTTTACGCAGACGAGTGTATTTGTTTTCATAAAAAAAAACTGTTCTGATTTGTTAAAAATATGATTTAAATAATAAAAATAAATGGTTTATGTACACGTTATGTTAGCGCGCGTAAACCGCAAATTTTAATAAAATTATGTGTAGGTACTTATTTCGAAAAAAACGATCATAGTAGTCGACAGCACATCAATCTTTACATGCGTACACTCTACTCAGTGACGTGACGGGTGAATTTAAGAGTACAACTCAAATGTAAAGGTTGATGTGGGACAGTACTTGCTGAAACACAAATAATAACGTAAAAAAATCCACTAGGATTTTAAATTTGGATAGCCAGAGGTCGCGGGTTCGAATCCCGGCATGGGTGGAATTTTTAGCCTCTAAATAGGTTTTTAAAATTGTCCTTAGCACGGGTTAGTGCATTAAAAATAAAAATTGTATAATTGACTGCAATAGTCAATTAAAGGACACAAAAATGAAATGAAACACATTTGTAAAATAAACAAATTTAATTTATTGATATAATAATAACTAAAAAAAAATATTTTACACAATACATTATAATTAGTATTACACAGCTAAGAATGATTATTTTTTTAAACATATTTTTTGTTTCAAAGACGTGGACTAGCAAATAAAATTAAACTTATATATAAACATACAAACCTTTTCTTGTTTTTATCGTAATCGTACAAGAATCAAAGTAACATTGATACTTGCAGTTTTTCGGGGATTATTACTCATATTATCATGGAATATTTTTTCCATTATTAACCATCCGCTCAAGATATATAGTAATTCCAAAAGGTTCTATATGTCACTTCATTTCTGTTCATATACAATAAATATCATTGCGCACATTAATATAATCACTGTACCGTGGGATTTATTCCCGTCACTTTGAGAACCTCCTGATATTATTATATCTACTAGTTACACAATAGTTTTGATGTAGTAAAAATTACCTCCCGTCCCTATTACGTAAGATAAATACAATAGTTTGTTTACTTTATTAATAGTAAGGTTTAAAATATGGCAGTCCATTCCAATAACACGATGTAAAAGTGAGAAAAATTGGTCTGAATTAAAAAACAAAATAAATATTGTGTTTTCGGAGTTTTCAAAACTTTCCCTTTTTATTTTTTGAAAGTCAATAAATACATTGTGTGTTTACTTTAACTTTAGGTATTTAAAGTGTAGGGTACATAGCTTAATCACTTACATCCATCGGAAAAGAAGCTTTTACAGTAAAAAACAATTTTTATTTTAAAAAAGTCTTACGTTTCTAGCCTTATAATTAGCAGACCAGAGCGAACTCGAAAATACTTTTTATTTTTCTGCCCGACGCAAAGTCTGCCTGTTCGTCTAGTGGAAAGATGTCCGCCATCTTTTTTTTTTACGTCAGACAGAGAAAACTTTCCTTTACACACATGTTTAAACCGTACATTTCTATTTTCATGGATGAATTTATAAACAGTTTGTTATTAAATAAAATACGGAAGGTCGAAAAAAAGATAGTCCATTAAATAGAGAACAATATTTTTGGAGCAATTTGCATGATATGCCATACAAAGCATCGACAGTGTACTCTACGATGGCCTTAAGCATTAAAAGCTTATAAAAAACGGCCTTATTAAAGGATATATCAATACAAAAGTGCTTCAGTAGTCAGTACAGAGAACAGAAGCGTTTCATTTTAGTAGATAAGTGAAGGAATGATTAGTAGAGATTGATATATCCGTTCATGTTTATTACCAAACGCCTGCGCTCTTACAGTACATAAAAACTACACATTATAATAATAGACCCTATCTAAGACGAAAGGTTCAATAGAAATTAAAAAGTAAAATAAAAAAAAACCACAATCATACGAGAACCTAACTTCTTTGAAAAATTAAGTCTTTAGACCCTAAAATTTTGTGCTAAACGTTGAACGAATACTGCCAAAGTTAAAAATAAATTGCGCCACATTGCAGGTTTGACTACGTAGACATTCTGATAAAATTCACTGGCTGGTCCAACGCGAACTAAGCTAAGTTGGACGTGACATGAAAAAATTTCCATACGCATATCCTTTGATAATTTTATGATCAGAATCATTCTGGACAGTCAAACTTGCACATTGCAAATAATGTTACCACAAGGAAATAATAAAATCACCTTGTCAGCAACAAGCATAGCAACACAGAGTTTTTAAAAACTTACAAATGCTTTCTTGTATCCTAAACCCTTATTTAACTTAGATCTAGTCTTAGAATTAACGAACTCGTACAGAGACTGCTGTTATCTCTTATTTTCATTAGATTTGATCCGTTGTCAATGGACTCTCGACCCTTTATCTTTATACTTTGGGACCAATATCCCGAGTTATTCATTACTTGCCTTCTAGGTCGAAATAGGCCTTTGAATCTAAAGATTTCAGTATTTTTAATATGGCAACCTTGTTTTTTTTGAGAAATCAATAAATACCATTAGATGTTCAAAATAAAAATAAAACAATGCAAAAGCGGCTCCCCTCAAAATTCTCGGATCGATTGAGCATGTTAAGCAATTCTTAGGTACTGACGTTCTAAAATACACCCTATACAAAAAGATTATACATCTTACTCTAGCTTAGAATTACATTCCAAGCTATCAAACAAAAGTGTGACCTCATGTTAATAGTAATAAGAGTATATATCCAACGAATCACTGTTATGGGGAAAAGGTGCGAGTAACTCCGCAGAACGAATCCACACTGGCCTGCGTGTTCGTAAGCGACTTGCATTCCTATGAAAACTTCATCAAAGTTAAAAAACCGCAACAAAATAAGCAGTTCTGATTGGTACATTGAGCTGCCATTTTATTGATACAGCTTTCTGATTGGCTGCGACCGGCTTCCCAAACTTCATTTCATTGCCCTCTGATTGGTCACCGCCTAACGAATAGAAACGAAGTCGCTCACGAGCTGTAGACACCTGTGACGTCATCATTCCGCAAAACTACCCTGAGTGAGAATTTCTGTTATGTATACGAACTTTTTTAATTATTCCACCGTTTACATAGAGCTAAACAAAAAAAAACAATATTTTACATCTTTACACAACTTCTCGACGGCACGACAGAAGTTTCAGTATATAAAAAGCTGTTTGTAGGAAATAAAAACCGCCTCCCTCCACAGGGCGGGTAAAATAATTTAAACACTAAAACCCTTGACGCATCACGAAATTATCTTTGGAAAAATTCACAAGGAATGGGATTTTAAAATGCAATTAACATAAAAAAAACATCGCAGCTTTCGAAAGGTAGCGCCCGGTTTCTTGATATTTGTATTTCAAGAAACCGGTATTTGATATTTGTAACTTACGCGTCAAAAACCCACGCGTTTGCTATGATGAATGGCATAATATTACCTTCTTTAAACTCAGGTATGTACATGATTTAAAATGCATTGTCAAAATTATGTACAACATAATAGCGTGACCAATGAGATACTTTATAAAATGAAATTGAAAGCAACTGTTTTAAAAATCGTAAAAAAAAAAGAAGATAAAGCTCGCGATATTTAGACACGATTCATTAAGTGATGCAACAAGGTAAATGAGACTTTAATTCAATATGGCTAAAATAAAATATAGCTAAGCAGTATCACCAAACACCGAACCAATTTGATTTTAACGTTCCGACATGTCTTTTGCGATTAAGGAACCAAACTCAAGTAACGGTTACAAATATTTGGCGATACTCCCCAGATAGCTACGTTAGTGTTCAGGGTGAAATTCTACTGGACAAATCTTTTCAGCTGGAGGCTTTTGATCCACAAGGTCCCCTGAACCATTCCTGACACTCAAGAAACGACGAAAAACAATATACGTCATTTTTTTAAGTGTCTAAGTTCTCTAGGCGAACACAACACCTTTCGCTGTAAGGGCGTAAAAATCACCGTGTATAAGTGCTTTTTCAACATTGTATACCTCGGCTTTAGAGATCCGTTAGGTCATAATCTCCTATTACCTAAACAAAGTACTAGACGGAACCGAATCCGGGACGCAAAACTACGGTAGAGGATTTTTCCAGCATCGCATGTTTATTTACGTAAAACTATTTTTTTTTTCTTTTCGGTGCCTCTGACTGATTACCCTATTCAGGTATGTGGGTGTCTCGTTTAATGCTAAGTATCTTTTCTTTGTAACACAGACCATTTTCTTTATGACTTACTTTTAGTATCTGTTTTTTTCTTTATTGCAATAGCTTTGAGTCCAGAATTCGGTACCCTGCAATGTCCCCGATTTACATAGACTGTTTTATTATTAACTATAGTTACGACGTACATTATAATAATCATAATTAAATAGAAAATCATAAATTAACTCCAATCATTAATAATAATTAAATCAATAATAAAATGAAAATTCTCATTTGTATCCTTTCTCACGAAATAATAAATTACACATAGATACATTATTAATTATAGTAATATTTGGTTCTTCAACTATAAAACGCATGTTTGTGTTGTGATTTTGTTACAAATTGTACGTTGCTGGTATAATTTTGTTGTGCGATGAAATTTATCCGGGAAAATTAAATAAAGTACTTAAGAAGTAGTGAAATAAGACTGACAGCTTCCTGGTTTACATTTCATCGTCTGTTTGTGATTCTGTGGTCACAATCAGGTCAATTTACAAAACAAGAAGGAAAATTTAGCTGTCTTATTTATAAAACGTAGATTCCACTACCAACACTTTTAAGACTGAGTTAAAGTCGGTTTATAACAGGAGTTACTCTCACAAAGCATCTTAAATCTGTCTTAAGTGTTTTAGTAGAATTAACTTTTTATAATTGAGACCATACATGTATAAATCTTCGGTCTGCGCAACCCTTAAGGAAGGCATTATCTAGGAGGATACAATTTTAATACAATTAATTACTATTTAACGCCAATATTATATATAAAAGAAACACCATATACACGTTTAATGCATGTATTTATGAACGGCGATGTCTCATTATATTTGTGTACCGACACACACCCACACTCGCACTCGCGCGCACGCACACACACATGAAAGAAACCTGATGTATTTTGTAAAATTAATCTACACAGATTTCTCCCTTAAATAGTGTAAATGCTTGCTTTAAATAGAAATTCCGTGGACTGCAGGACACGAAGAGAAATTAAATGAACCAACAATGAAAAATGTGCGATTCCCTATAGTAGCGTTCCTTGTTTTTCGAGTCTCGAATTGATACAGGGATTTTTGTGCTCGATTTAAATTATTCGTCATCGATTTTTCTCCAATAGAAACATTTTAGTAACGAACGGTTCACGTCGGAGCTTACCAGAAAACAAAATGGCCGACTCTCGATCTCAAATCAATCGCTTTTGATAAACGGACTAAGCCAATAATTACATTCCCAGGTTCCCGTCCATTTTTTAGTGACCACATCTAATCCCAAAAACATTTAATTCAAAATAAATTACAATTAACACTTAATCATAATTTATTTTAACTGTGCACTTTTTACGTAAGATCAAAGTAAGATAAGCCCACAATTCATGCGTCCCAATGTAGGGAACAGACCTCTCAAAGAGAGGGTATGGGGTTAATCACAACGCGTGCCCACCGCAGATTGGTAAGTTCAAGCGCTGAGGTACGTGAATACCTCAGGCACTCGGGTCTCCTCACAACCAAAGGACTAGACACTCTGTAACTATTATCTGTTCGAAGCTCCAAACGCTTGTGAATGGTCCAACTTCGATTACATTTTGCACTGAAACTTATTGGATTATATCAATCGCAGCGTAAATCTGACCAAAATCAGACACGCACAAACGTAACCGTGAATAATTAACATGGCGAATTAAACTAGCCGTTCATCTCGATGCAATTTCAGATGTGTGCATCTAAGACACTTTTTACAAAGAGGCTTTAGGGGTATACTTTCATAGATCGCGAATGCAACGCCGCGATGTTGTTATACTGCGGACGCGCCAACTTACCTATAGGATGTTTGCCGAACGCCTTAAGACGGAACAAACAGTCTTTATAGCTGTTGCATAATTTCCAGTGTCTCTGCTCTTTATCTGTTCTATAAACAAGCCGGTCAGTAAGTATTAGGCACAAATAAATAGTCAATCTCGAAGAGAAACTAATCAGTTTTATAAACGCGAAGGTTAAGCTGCTTTTTACACAATCAATCAGAGAGAATCTTGTATTAGATATTGGTAATTTTCTACACTTATCAATAATATGTTAACAAAGGATACTGCTTAGGTCCGGGCGACATTTTGGCATAGATATGGCGCGTCGACCATAGAACGGCATTTCGGGCAAATAATTGTGATAATGCGCGGTTTTAAAAAACGGTTTTCAGATTAAATTTTGCGATATTTCATAGCGATGTTGTGTAACATAAAAAATCTGTCCGGCACGCCGCTTGAATGAAAAAGATACCCACCAGCGCGTATGGTGATTTTTTTAAAAGCACTCCTCATAATCTATTTCAATAGTCTGTGTATCCTCATCTTATTACGTAGTCTGTGGTAGAGTCTTTGCCATATTTGGGGAGTGTTTTGAGGAATCGTATTTATTTAAAAAAACCCTCGTCGCAAAAAGCATACGTCTTTCCGATCACTTGTTAGCTATAGCAATCGAGATTGACTATGCACGAGTTAGCCGTAATACCAACGTTGAAAACCTGGTTAGCCTAAGATCTGTGTTTGAAGCAAACAAGTTTACCATTAGGTGTTGTTTAATTAAAGTCGCGCGCGTCGTTCGCTCTATGCAAGTGCACTTTAGTAGCGACATGACAGTTTGGTATAAACACTCCATCGCCAGACAAGTCTACAGTGACATTTTGACAGCTCTTCAATTCAACTCAAATGTTAACACCTGATGTAGACCTGTTATCCACACTCGACCCCAGTTGGTTCTCTCTATTGGTTCAATAACAAGACAACTTTTAGATATTTTCCTAATTTAATTGAAGGTTTTATAATACTCTACCTGACAGTCTTTGAAAGAGAGTGTAATGTTGTTGATGTCTGAACAAATAAATCATTACCAAATCTTTATCGCCAGCAAACAAGTACTACAGTTTGCGAGACCAGCCGAAGAAGGGGGAACAGAAATGAACAAAAAGTGAAACGTGTGATTTCCCTGACGATGGTTGTTTTATAGGGATAGGTCACTTGGTTACTAACCAGCCGCACGCGCCAATACCTAGCCAAATAAGATGCCCACATTATTGATGGTTAAAGTAATGACTCATTCCTCATGCGTTGTGTTTAGACGATTCGTTCCGAGCGAAAGACGCGGTGTGAGAGAGAAATAAACCGAAAAATGAACCGTCCGATTTCCCCCTGACGACGGATGTTTTATAGAGAACGATCACTAGGTACTAGGCAGCCGCACGAGCCGATGCCGGGCCAAGTGAATACGTGACGGGGGGAGGAGGGGGGGTGTTCACACGCCGGCTCAGTTCCAGATGCGCAGGAACGAGTCCCAGGAGCCGGTCGCGACCGCCATCCCGTTCTCGGTCACGCCGAGGCAGGACACGCGGTTGTCGTGGCCGGCGAGGATGCCTGCAACGAGAGGGGGCGCGTGAGAATCGTAAGTTTCCTGAATTGCCTGCGGGAATTTTTCTCTTACATTACAGAGAAACCAGGCGAGAAGTCCCGGGGGGACTCAAAGCTAAACTTACCGAAACAATGAAGGGTCAAAATGCGTAAGTGATGTCCAATCAATCAATCAATATATTTTCCAGAGTCGTTGGTGAGATGTTGACTCAGAACTATATAAATCATATGACAGAGCAACAGATTATAGAGAATTTGGACCAAAATCTAAAGGGACTTAAAGCTAAAGCTCCAAGATCCAAGCAGCAGACTGCCTAACTTGCTGAAGGCGACGTGATGCCACAGATGATGTTCTCATGCTAGTACCAGGACTAGAACCCTGACTAAATCCTGGCTGTGGAACATTAGACTCACCGGAGCGTTCACTCTTCATCGAGTCCCAGATGTTGCAGATAAAGTCATCATAGCCAGAAACCAGGAGACGGCCTAACTTGCTGAAGGCAAGGTAATGCCGCGGATGATGTTGGATGTTATATGTTATCATGCTAGTATAAGGCCTAGAATCCTGGCTGTGGAACATTATTCACTAGCGTATTCGCTCTCATTCCGCTTCCGTGCTTCGCAAGGCACGTTGAGCCGTTGGTGCCGGCTGTCATATAATGGCAGTCGTTAAGCCATGTCAGAGGCCTTATGGGCGGCTTGATAACTTCTGACAGTAAGGCCCGCCACTGTCTTACAATCCTCCACCAACCCGGACTTGGCCCCCGTGGTGGAGTATGGCCTAACCTTCCTGCGATGCAGGAAGACACCCGTGCCCTAGCAGTGGGGACATGCAAGGGTTGATAACGATAACGTATTCGCTCTTGATGGAATCCCAGACGTTGCAGTTGAAGTTGTAATAGCCAGCGAGCAGCAGACGGTCTGAATGGCTAAAGTCGACGAGATGCTACTCATACTAGTACAAGGCCTAGCATCCTGGCAATGTAACATTAGACTCACCGGCGCGTTCGCTCTTCATGGAGTCCCAGACGTTGCAGTTGAAGTCGTCATAGCCGGCCAGCAGCAGGCGGCCCGACTTGCTGAAGGCGACGCTGGTGATGCCGCAGATGATGTTGTCGTGCGAGTACATGGCCAGCTCCTGGTCGGCGCGGATGTCGAACATGCGGCAGGTGGCGTCGTCAGAGCCGGTCGCGAACGCGAAGCCCGACGGGAAGAACTGGAACGGGAGGGGTGCAGTGTTACATTTTTTTCAAGCGGATCACAGACTTAAAAGTGGAGATTCAATTTAATTCAATTTATTTCAACGTAAAGAATTTACATTCTGTTTGCTGAATGTCAAAGTACAATGTAACATGAAAGTGTTACAAGATGGGCGGGTTCACTTGGCTAGAAGGGAAGACGGCCGGTGGACATCGGAGTGGCGGCCAAGGGAGGGAAGGAGGTTGGTAGGCAGACCACAGACACGATGGTCAGACGACATCGTGAGGTTTGCGGGTCAGAGATGGATCAGATTAGCACAGGACCGTGCGGAATGGCGCAGTGAAAAGGAGGCCTATGCCCAGCAGTGGGTTGATGTGGGCTGATTATTGATAGATAGAAATAATACAACTGCCTGCCTGTCGCTGCCTGTACGTAATACAGAGAATATTGTAAAGAGGTTCGACATTTCACTGATGCCGGTGAGTCGCCTGGCACGGATAGCCAGAGGTCGCGGGTTCGAATCCCGGCATGGGTGGAATTTGTAGCCTCTAAATAGGTTTTTAAAATTGTCCTTAGCATGGGTTAGTGCATTAAAAATAATATAATGCATCTGTTTCCACAGACTCTGGGTCCGTGCCTTTTTTATTCCTTGTATTAAATTGTTTATTTTCCCATAGTACTCTTTTTCTCACTGAGCTACACTACATCTTGCGTACAGGTGTTACCGTACTACACACGCTTATTCTAGCCTATAGTAATTAAAGAATGTAACAAAAGTGTTACATTCTTTAATTACTATAGGCTAGAATAATCAATTGCAAATGTAAAGACATTTGCAATTGATTTGATTGATTTATAAGTCTTTATTTGACACGTATGTAGATCCGCTTCACTTCTTCTCCAACTCACTAAGGTTTGCTGGAAGAAATCTCTTTCAGAGATAAGCTCGCCTTTGTAAATGTTATCTCTTATGTAATGTCCTGTTAAATGTTTCGTGTGCAATAAACTATAATTAACTAACAAACGTTATAAGTGATAAATGCTAAAAATGGCTAAAACACCTATTTAAAGTTCTTGCATAGAATGGGAAACTTGGAACAACAATATTTACTTAGAAAATATGTATTATGGTGCTTTTCTGTATTAACTGTTTGTAGTTCATATTTCTTGCTATAAAAAATGTGAACTAAGTATACAATAAGTTAACATTTGCAATTCTATTCCATAATTATGAAATGGATAATTTTTTTTTATTGTGTTATTTATGTTAATGCCATTTCGGCTCTTCTGTGACATGCTTAGTGTTAAGTCTAGCCGTAACCGAGGAAGGTTTTTACTTGAAGGATGTCACAGAGTTTAGCGGGAGCGTCTGTCCTGTGACAAATGGCGACACTCACCGCGAACGCCGTGACCTGGAAAGGGCTGCTTGCAGTCGGAATATCCCAAAACTTGGCAGAGGCGTTTGTCCTGTGACTAGTGACCACGGCGATGTCGCTCTCCTGACCCGGAGCCGAAGTCAAAGATGTCCCCAAGCTTGAGGTTTGACAAGAGACCATTAACCAGCCTGGGTAGTACGATGGAAAGAGACACGCGTTTTGTGGCGTTAAAATATAAGAATTTGACCATTAACCCTTTCCTAGGCAATGTACTTTACAGGGCCACATTAAATTGGACCCATCAACTTGAAATGAAGTCCAAAACCAATGAAAAATTCATACTACCCATGCCTGGCTAAGGGTTAATGTACTGGAAAGCCGAGACTTTTGAAATTTAAAACGCGCGGCTAGCGCGTACTACCCAAGCTGGGGCGCGTCGATGTCGCTCTCGTGACCCAAAGGGACTGCTACAAGTGACCACTCACCGTGACCGCGTTGATGTCGCTCTCGTGACCCGGGAAGGTCTGCTTGCAGGCGCAGTCGCGGATGTCCCAGAGCTTGGCCGAAGCGTCGCACGCGCCCGAGACGAAAGTGCGCGAGTCCGGCGAGAGTGAGAGCGACATCACGTCGCCTGTGTGCCCGGTGAACTGGCCGCACTGTTGGCCGGTCTCGATGTCCCATAGGGCGCTGCGGAGAGGGTACGGGGTTAGTCCTGATGGTGCAAAATACTTTGAAGGAACATTCAATTAAAGATAGGTTTTTTGACATTGACTATTCGTAGTCAAATCAGGTTGCAATGGTGTAGTTTAGAGTGCGCTCGTTTTTCCCAAATGTAGCCCAATAAGATTTCATTAGCATCGAAACGTTGGTAGCACCTTGTATGGCGAATCGATTTTGCTTGCAGCGATGGCTAACGCTCGTTGAATAACGCAGTGATGCACCGTCCTTAAGCGCCGATTGTTGGCAACACTGCTGCGAGACGGCTGCCATGACTTTTCTGCATTCGCATAAGAAGCGTGTTGCTCTAGCGCATCGTAAAGAAAATATTCTAACTACCCTGTTATCGAACTGTGCAGTGATTGCGGTGAAAATAAACTGTCCTAGAACCTTTATACAACGTGTAACCGTATTCCGACATACAGTTGTATGTCAAGGTCGAAAGTGGGAGTACACGCGTCGAATCAAAGCTCGATGGCCTAGTTATGCGCATCAAATCCTATAGTTCAATCGTCTGTGAAATTGATTGATTCCTGAATTGGCATCATTCAGGATTTGTTGCGAGTAATTTAGAGACAGATTTCACGGGTATGGAAACAGAAACCATAGACGACATTTCTTAGGATTTCATACAAGCCATTTTGAAATTCGATCATGATTTTGTTACAATGGCCCAGCCATCGGGGCCGGTGGCACTCACCAGGTCATGTCGCCGGAGCTGGTGAGGATCTGGTTGTCGTCCAGGAAGCGGCAGCAGGACAGGTAGCCCGAGTGGCCGGGCAGCTCGCGGGATACGCGCACGTTGCCCTCGCGCGTCTTCAGGCTGGTGGGAGAACATGGGGTTACTGAGTACACTGCAGCATTCAGACTGGTGGGTAAAAGGACGGGTTATTGAGTACACTGCAGCATTCAAGGACGGGTCATTGAGTACACTGCAGCATTCAGATTGGTGGGTAAAAGGACGGGTTACTGAGTACACTGCAGCATTCAGGCTGGTGGGTAAAAGGATGGGTTATTGAGTACACTGCAGCATTCAGACTGGTGGGTAAAAAGACGGGTTATTGAGTACACTGCAGCATTCAGGCTGGTGGGTAAAAGGACGGGTTATTGAGTACACTGCAGCAATCAGACTGGTGGGCGAAACGACGGGTTATTAAGTACACTGCAGCATTCATAATTTAACATAAGTTTGTTTGAAATGTACCACAGTATTTTCAAGATGGATCTGAGTGTTTTGGTTCTGTTAGAGGGGGATGATGGCGCTCCACAAGGTCCTTTAGAATTAAACCACTGGAATTCACTTAACTGATGTTTATTGTGAATCTCAAAACACAGCACGTACAGTTAGTCCGGAAATTTGGTAAAAAGGTCACTTCACAAAAGGGCTCGACTACTCGCGGCATGCACCTACTGCAGTTTTTATATTAGACACTGCGCGGCGACTTTACTTATGTCCGCAAAATTGGTAAAATGAGGCAATGAACCTAACAGTTTGAAAGCGTTCCAAGATATCAATGTTTTATTTCGAAGCTGTGCCCCATAGTTGAATGCCGTAAGTCCATATAGGTTTTATTATAGCTTTGTACATCGTAATTTTGCACTCCCTTTAAAGTTGTGACTTGCGTCCTAGGAGCCAGTACATTGAGCGAATCTTCATGTCAAGCTGCTTTCGTCCAAATGTGTTTCCAGACTCACCTATAGATGGAGCAGATGTTGTCCAAGCCGCCGCAGGCCACGTACGAGCCGCTGGGCGCGTAGGCGCAGGTCATGACCCAGGAGGAGCGCAGCGGGATGGCGTGGACCTTGTTGGTGGTGTGGCTGTCCCACACTATCAGCTTGCCGTCCTGACTGGCCGATACCAGGTTCCTGTGGAAGATATTGAAAGTGAATATAATTTATTTACCACAAATTTTACAACAATAATAAATGATATTATTTTAAAAACTTATTTATAGGCTATAAATTCCACCCATGCCGGGACTCGAACCCGCGACCTCGGGCTATCCGTGCCAGCGCTCTTTCAACCTGAGCTAATGGGTGACTCGCCAGCATCAGTGAAATTTCGAACCTCTTTACAATATTCTCTGTATTAAGTACAGGCAGCGACATCTGGCTGAAGTAATTTGCATCACTTGCAGCCCCGAGCAGCACTTTGCAGTTAGGTTTTGTGTGGAATTTATAGCCTCTAAATAGGTTTTTAAAATTGTCCTTAGCACGGGTTAGTGCATTAAAAAGAATAAAATTATATCATTATTAATAATATTCACATGTGTGTTGAAAAACGTCGTATGATACACGTGTGTATTGATGATTACCGTCCTTGGCTCTCTTAAGACCCTCGCATACGGCTCGGGTCTCAATAGCGCCTCGGTGGTAAAAACTATTTAGAGGTGGAAGTTTTTAAAATTGTCCTTAGCACAGGTTAGTGCAATAAAAATAAAAATAGTATAATCATGTGGGTACAGTGATATCATTCCGATGTAAAAACCTAACTGCTAAGTAGGTAGTCGGGGCTGTAAGTGATGCAATTTACTTCAGCCAGATGTCGCTGCCTGTACGTAATACAGAGAATAGTGTAGAGGTTCGAAATTTCACTGATGCCGGTGAGTCGCCCATTGGCTCAATTGGTAGAGCGCTGGCACGGATAGCCAGAGGTCGCGGGTTTGAATCCCGGCATGGGTGGAATTTTTAGCCTCTAAATAGGTTTTTAAAAAATTGTCCTTAGCACGGGTTAGTGCATTAAAAATAAAAATAGTATAATCATGTGGGTACAGCGATATCATTCCGATGTAAAAACCTAACTGCAAAGTAGGTACTCGGGGCTGTAAGTGATGCAATTTACTTCAGCCAGATGTCGCTGCCTGTACGTAATACAGAGAATAGTGTAAAGAGGTTCGAAATTTCACTGATGCCGGTGAGTCGCCCATTAGATAAGATAGCTGGCACGGATAGCCAGAGGTCGCGGGTTCGAATCCCGGCATCGGTGGAATTTTTAGCCTCTAAATAGGTTTTTAAAAAATAAACTTAAAATAAATTACAATTGGCGGATTTAATGGCAAATACATTGTATTTTGTGGATGAGTTGGAGAGGTTGGGGTCCTAACCAGTAATGATGGTCGAATTTTAAGTGATTACTTAGAGAGATCTGCGATCTGCGAAATGCGATCCCCAACCCGCATGCCCAGCGTGGGGATTATGGACATTACCCCCGATGATAGCACAACGTGGCGCTCTTTAGGGGAGGGCTATGTCCAGCAGTGGACTAGTATAGCCTGACGACGACTAAAAGAGAGTGACTACTAGAAGAGCGGTGGTAGTAAAACGGTAGAATGCTGGCCTCACTTTGGGGAGGGTTTGGTTTCCAATGACTTACGTTTTCTCAATGACTTTGTTTCCATTGTGACTTTATTGTATTGACTTTATTAACGGTGAAGAAAACATCGTGAAAAAATCAAAGTTTTTCCGGTATTCATATACCTTCTTCTTTTTGTGTCAGCGATTCGCCCAGTTTATATTTTTCCTGCCCAATATTTGGCATGACTGCAATTCGGGACGGAAACTTTTTTATGATAGCTGTATTTTAATTTTTTTTTCCTGATATTAGACGTAATTTTAAGAAACTAATTTCGTTTTTTTTTCGATTAATCAAGTTTTTCACTATGAAATAATTTTTTGAAATATATAAATTTGTGACGTCATAGGGCGGCCCAGCCGTGAAGTGTCACTCGATTGCGGTAGCATGTGAGTGAGTCAAAGCCAGGAGTCTATGAATACTGTCAAAAAAGCCACAGACTATGTAAAACACACAGAGACAGCGGTATCTATGTTTGTTGCACAGATTATACCTTCCACCATGTATATTTCTTGACATAGACAGCATAACAAAATATCTTCTACACAGCACACTTGACCTGGTCCCGAACTAGAATTCCCTGTGGTCTCCAGTGGGTCTAAAACTCACGACCTCTCCTTTGATAGTCAAGAGTGTTAACCGCTAGACCAACGAAGTCATCAACATCAAAGTTTACCAGGATATCAGAGTGCTTAGTGCGAGTTTTTTAATTACTCGATCGCGTTAACGTAAAGTCATATTTCTATGGTATCGAGGAAGCGCCACCTAGCGACAAGTATGGAAATGAAAATTGCTGAGTGCGAGTTGTAATGGTTTACGTTGAGAAGTGAACACGTTTACCAGCCAAAACACGAATAAACGCGAGTGCGAGTTGTACTGCGACAGCGTTTTGCCAGTTCGAACGGTTAACTTACTCATACTCACTACTCAATGCTCGATTAACGCGGTAGTAAAGTTATTCGATTGGATCTGTCAAACTCGCACTAAGCACTCAGGATACAAAGAGCAGTCCTCACCTAGAATCGCTGCCCCAGTGCATGGCGTAGATCTTGGCGAGGTGGCCGCGGAGTGTGCGGCGCGTGCGCATCTGGATGCGGCCGATCGGCTCCAGGTTCGCGGTGGCCTGCGCCAGCGACGTGTCGCACGCCGCCTTGCGGGCATCCTGCACAACAGACGGGTGGCGGTCAGCACCAATGCATCATCAACGTCAGCCCGACGTTAGTTACTCTAACGTCGGGCTGACGACGTTTTCTCCAAAAGTTTTATAATTATAATAATAGAAGGAAAAGATGTGTCTAATACGGTGTTTATTTTGGAAGTAGTTTTAACAGCAGGTGTCATATAAACATAGAACAAGAAATATAAAATATATGTGCCAGTTTACCAGAAACTCTAACAAAAAGTACTCATCTAGTTTGTAACGCTGGCCTTGTGGCATTTACGGGAATCCATTCATTGGCATATACCAATGAATGGACAGCTGTGATGATGATAACATAGGGGGGGGGGAGAGGGGGGGGAGAGGGGGGAGGAGTAAGTGTTATATATTAATTGTGACATTGTTTGACAAGGGGGTCGGACAATTCATAAGTACGCCATGCATCGCCGTGACGTCACATATGCATATAAATCTAAAGTATTCGAACGGCTGTACACACTGAGAGCCAACGAGTTCAACTTACATTGCGAGTTTTACGGGACGATACCATAGTGCCTATTGTGAAACCCGCAATGAATGATAAACTCTTGGGCTCTAGGGCGAACGTGTACTGCCGTTATTACAACTCAATTCGTCAGCAAAAATCACGAAATTCAAGTATCGGTGTCCCTTGATGGTATATTTGTCAAATTCAATCAGTATAATTGTATGATTAATTAAGGAAATTATCACACAGATTTCCTACACAAACTGTCATTGTATAATTTAAAAAAAAATACAAAATACTTTTATTTATAAGCCAAAATTATTCACCCGTGGATGGATAATTATCGGATAAATATCAAATAATTATCCTTGAAAATAATTATCTTGATAATTTGCAACCTTGATCCTAGTGCGAGGCCAGAAGCAATGTATGTGCTGGAACGTTGTTCTTTTATAAATAATAATAAACTGGAACGACTTGAGGTGTGGTTTTATTTGTAGATTTAGAATAATATTTTAATAAAACAGAAAACTGGATAAGAACGGATAAACGGAGAAGCAGGTAAAAAAGTCAGATCTGGTCAAAGCGTAAAGTAGTAATGATGAAAAATGAGGGAAATCGAAAAATGTGTGACGTAATTTAAATATTTGAAAATGATACATGGAAAAAGAAATAAAAATGGTGTGAAGAGGTTTGCACCGTTACAATGCTTGTATGTAAACGTTATGTTATATCCCTGGTACTCACTCGGATGGAATTTTTGAGGGTCTCCGCCTCCTGGCGCAGGCTGTCCAGCTCGTTCATCTCGAGGCCGGGGGATCGCAATGGGCCAAGCTCGGACCTGCTTCAACGACGCACCGACCTGTTGGCGAAAGGCACACGTTAGTTCCTCTGTCGTCTTCGATACACACCCTTGTATGTCCCCACTGCTAGGGCACGGGTCTCTTCCTGCATCGCAGGAGGTCAGGCCATACTCCACCACCAGGGCCAAGTCCGGGTTGATGGAGGACTGTAAGACGGCGGGGTGCGATGCCAGATAACCTTCACGTGTACCCCTCCGCTTTCCGTTCCATCTGATTCCATGAACCAGATGGAGGGGCAAGTGGTGGGGTCGGTGCACCCTGAGCGTTAGTCAGTAACTTCTTCTTGTCGGATCTTACTGGCTAACGGCGAATAATCTGGCGGGAGGGGTCGCGTGGGCCCTGTTTTACTTTGTGGAGCGGGACCCAGGCGACCAACCGATTGAAGGACCGACTGGGGGGGGCGCCGCTGCGCGAAAGCGCGCGCGCCTCGTACCAGTCGGACCACAGTGGCCGCCGGGACGCGGAGGGTCGGGGGACTCTCCGCGTCCATCACGGCGGGCCGGAAGGCGCCCTTGCGTGTTCCGAGGGTGCCTTCTGGCACGGAGGGGGCCCGCGCGGTCGCTCACCGCCTTCTCTGCTTTCAGAGAGGCGCGGGTGGGCGACGCGACGGGCCTCGCGTGTGGGGCGTGTGGGGACCGTGATGCCTTGGCCCCCACGCGCCTCAACGAGGAGGTGCGCCGCCCTCCCCGTCTCATCGACCGGGGTGCGATGGGATGGAGGGGGCGGCGCGTTGGGGCGTATGGGGGCCAAGATCATACGCACTTGGCCCCTATGCGCTCCAACGAAGAGATGCGGCGTTCCTTCGCCCTGTTCCTGCGGGCGGGGTAGGGACGCCGCCGAAGGAGTGCCCGAAAGGGCGCCCGCAGACGGGGTCGCGAAAGTGTGCGCAAGCGTCCCCGTGGCCCCGTCCTTTGCGGTGCGGAGGAACACCCCAGGAGTTTTAGTCGGTATACCGCCCTTTTCAGGGCGGGGAGTCCGACATAACCACTGTGCTCCCCCGAGCCGGTGGTACCCGTAATTGGGGTTTCTCCTGGGTGAAAAAAAAAAAAAAAAAGGACTGTAAGACGGTGGCGGGCCTTACTGTCAGAAGTTATCAAGCTGCCTATAAGGCCTCTGACATGGCTTAACGACTGCCATAGAATGGCAGTCGGCACCAACGGCTTAGCGTGCTTTGCGAAGCACCGAAGCGCTCCTCCGTCTTGGAGCGTTAGAAACTAACGCAACAACAAAGATACGAGAATTTTTCAAAACCAAAGTTTTGTCAATGTAATCAATGTCACAGACAAAACAGATCAAAAGTAGGCTAACGTATGATAATAGATATTTTTAAACGTTATAAAAGTTTTTAAGGTTGTAGAGTCGAATTTGCTCGAACAATAAATGCCTGTACTAGACGTATCTATGACTACTAGGTTTTAAACTAAGACTGTTTTAACAGTTGTGACTTTGTAGTACACGCTAACTGCCCAGAAAACTTTAATGCACATACACCCGCTCCTTTAGATAGATAAATACATAGAGAACACTTTAATGTACATAAAAATGGAAATTACACAGATATTTCTTAACTTAAGAGTACAGATGGCGGCCTTATCAGTGAAAGCGATCTCTTCCAGACAACCAAAGGTTGCCTGGAGTAATACATTAGAGAAGGCCTGTTTGTTCCCTTCAATTGGACGTGTTCAGGCTGCTTATGTAAGTTGAGGCCTAGAGTGAACACCTTAGGAAACCGAAGTGACTGCAGAATTTATAAGTTACATTACATTTGAAATCGCCATAAATGCTTCCGCGGAATCCATGGATCAAACTAGGTGTATTAGAGAAGGCCTGCGTCCCGCAGTGGCGCGTATACAGGGTATTAGTGTAATTTAAAAGCCCTATTATTCAGAGAAGAGAAACCCTCCACGTTGGTAATTATATTTACAAGGCCGATTGTAGAAAGACAGAAATAAATATCGATTAGAGGCCATCTTGTCACCGCCAGACGACCGACTTTCACACGTCAAATAACTTATTCCACATGTGCATGTTATGTTATGAATTATGATAATGCAACAATAATACGTCCATTGTCTCAATACAAGTGCGTATTTTGATTCCAATTCGGGCGTCACAGCAGAGCCTTGAGTCAGCTTGATTGCAAAGATTGGCCCCTCTATTACGACCAGGTCTATTGGGATGAAGGTGTGAAGGCATGTCACAGGGAATGGGGCCTTGGATTTTTAAAGTCAGCAGGCTGGTGCCGTCTATTCCCATGTCTTCTCAAATCATATTTAACGTACGTGGCGCTGGCTGTGGTAACTATCGCCACCAATCAGTCATGTGACGCCCACTGCAGGACTAGACCTCCCTCATGGTTTTGCAAGCCTCCCGGGGGGTGAGGTTCTAAAATGCATAGTTGTTCAATACGTTCAAGTCATATTAGTCCGGTATACGAAGCGACTGTCGTCAGTCTGTCGCCAGAGGTCCCTCAGCTTTTTTGGGCATATTATGCGGTCACGACGTCATAGCCTAGAGAAGCAGATCGTTTTGGGCCAGTTAGAGGGCAGACGAGCGAGAGGCAGAACACCAATGCGCTGGTCCGATGCCATAAAGAAGGCAGCTGGGGGATCCATTCAGCACGCATCCCACTGCGCATATGACCGAGACAAATGGAGAACTATTGTATATGGTCACGATCCTCAGAATTGAGGGACCGATTAAAAAGAAGAAGAAGTCCGGTATTGGTCGTTTCATACACACTATCGGTAGCCTGGTGACCAATCGCATTGCAATGGTTATGACCCGGGCTACTTAACTCGGCGCCTCGCGCGATTCGATCTTCTTCGCGTGTGATGCCTATTTAATTTGCGCGGGTTGTACCCCTGGAATGGCATTGTACTGCTATTGCTTTGAAGACTACCAAATTGAGGCAAATATCAACCATTTTCGTGCTTATAACATTCTATTGGGTCTGGTCTTGTGCCAACGTAACAAGGTCGTCAGACCATCTGGTGTGGAGAGCCTACCCACAAATAGATTTTATAGTTAGATAGACTTAATTGTCAACACTCTGTACAATTACTAGTGGGATGACGATCTGCGAAAAACTGCCGGCAGATGCTGGACGCGGGAAGCTAAAGACGGCGCTACAGCGCTTATTAGGGGAGGGCTATGTCCAGCAGTGGACTACATAATGGACTACCTGAAGAAGAAGATGAATAGACTTTTTTAGCGAACTATAGTTTCTGTTATAGGGTATTCGAAGCCGGTGTGTCTTTATCGACTTGTTTCATTTGCAATTCGTACATACTGCTACGAACAACATAATGTTTTTCATAGACGGTTTATTAAGTTAAACTTAATAATAGGGCCATCATTATAATAACGCCACGAAGGACACTGCTCAATTATATCTGAACAATGGAACTCTGAAAACGGGTTTTCCTCAAAACGCAATTTAATATTACTAATCATTAGTCATCTTCTAGTAAGGAAAATATTACTTTATAATATTTCATTTGACATATGCATTTTTATGTAGCCAATATACGTCTCAATACAGGGCAAAGGCTTTCTTTCAGAAAAAGGGAGTATGGGTATATTTACCACGCGAGCCCACCGCGAAAAACTGCCGGCAGATGCTGGATGCGACAAGCTGAAGACACGGCGCTATGGCGCTCATTAGGGGAGGGCTATGTCCAGCAGTGGACTACATAATATAGCCTGAAGAAGAAGAGCCCACCGCGGAGAGGCAATTTCAAGGGTTGAGGTTTTTGAACACCCCAGACACATAGGTTTCTTCACATTTGGCGAGTGGTATTGCTATTATAATTTCGCAAACGTATATAACTTAGAAAACAAATTTTAAAAACCTATTTAGAGGCTAAAAATTCCACCCATGCCGGGATTCGAACCCGCGACCTCTGACTATCCGTGCCAGCGCTAGAAAACAAAGTCATTGTGGTAGGTACATGCCAAGAAGTCTAATCTCTCTCTGTAAGAAAAGTTGTGTGGTATTTCTTAATGATTCGCGATACTCATACATAGTTATTATATTAAACGGTTCTAATAGCGCTTATTTATTAGGTAAAACGTAATTCCAACGTAAAAGGAGTGTGTCATGAAGTGGGACATAGGCTACATAAAAAAAACATTAACTAGAGTTTTCCACAACTCCGCTTCGCATACAATAGAAGCGAGGACATCATGTTCCCAGTACTCTGCATAAAACATAATCGAAAACGTACCAGTCTAAAAATACACGGGGTGCCCGCTGCGTAACGCTATCGAGGATTCGGGACCTTCTCTGAAAGAATTACACATATATTTCTGGATATAATTACACAAACCATCGGTACTTTCCGGTGGTAGGTAGCGGTGGTAGCGGAGCGGTGTAGAACGCCGGCTTCTCAATCGGGAGGTCGTGGGTTCGAACCCCGGCATGTACCAATGACTTTGTTTTCTAAGTTATGTACATTTGTGAAATTATAGTAGCAATACTATTCGCTGACGGTGAAGGAAAACATCGTAAGGAAACCCTAGTGTCAGAGTTGTTAGCGTACCTCAGCGCTTGCTACGTACAATGGCCCAACTATGAGGCTAAGTGCGGAAATCTCAGGTCTAACCCCCTTATTCATAATAGTCCGCTAGCTTAAAACAGCTGCTAAAGAGTGTTCTCTTTCATTCTGACTTAGGTCAATAGAAGAGGACAGAGTGAGAATAAGCATTGCTTAAAGTTAACAGACTATTATGAATAAGGGGGTAACTAACTAACGGTACTTTCCAACGATCTCTATTATTATAGCCGAATTGAGGCGGTTGAAATTAAGAAACACGAAAATTTTAATCGGGAATGTGGTTTCAAACCGTCGCAAACGTGGGATCCGGTCATCAGGAAGTGCTCGAGTGGAAAAAGTCGCATGGCTTATCGTCCGACATTGTCAGTGTAGTGTGTCGCAAACCTAATAGTGCTTTGTGATGGCTGATTGAGGGTAGTCTGAAACCTTGTCAGCCGAAGATGCGAACGGGTGCCAGCTATCAGTCTTCTCGTGACCACGATGACTATAAACGTCGTCGAAACGTCGAGGTAAAATAGCAATAAATTACTACGCGATTAAGCCCCGAAAATATTCTAACTATGTCTTCTCTGAAAGTTTCGCGAATTTACGCATAAGTTTAGGAATGAACTAATGAGGCTGCTGACTTTGGAGCTGCTCCCTTGAAATTTTTTTTTTTTGTATGTATCGCCGCAAATCCTCTGACATGGGTCAGAGACTTTGTTAGACTAACATTGTGGATAGATTTTTTTTTTCTCATATTTGCTCTGCGTAATATTAGAGTACGTTCACATCGGTAAACCACGCCTGCAGTGTGTTTCTGTTTTTTTTTAGGGTTCCGTACCTCAAAAGGAAAAAACGGAACCCTTATAGGATCACTTTGTTGTCCGTCTGTCCGTCCGTCCGTCTGTCAAGACCCTTTTTCTCAGGAACGCGTGGAGGTATGAAGCTGAAATTTATATCAATTACTCAGGTCTACTGTCCCTTGAAGCTGTGAAAAAATCAAACTTCTAAGCCAACGCAATCAAAAGATACAGCCGTTTATGCCGCAAATTTTCGACACTTGCAAGGGAATCAAAACCTACAGGGTGCTTCCCGTGAACTCAGAATCTTGAAATTTGGTACGAAGCAACGTCTTATAGCATAGATAAAGTAAAAATTACGAAAGCCATAAATTTTTAGTTACATCACATAATATATTTTTTTTAATAATTTTAAACTTACTACCCATTTCCTCATAAACGCGTAGAGGTATTAAATTGAAATTCATACCAAATACTCAGGTCTATAATACAGGTTTGTACGGAACCCTCGGTGCGCGAGTCTGACTCGCACTTGGCCGGTTTTTTTATGTTACTAATGCAATTAGTTTCTTACTTTGTATTTCTTACTGTCTATTTTCACCCTAATGTTTTTTTTCATATGTTATCTTAAGTATCTAATATGCTTTCGATAGATTTACTTCCTTGAAAATTGAGACCTCCAGCATAAAGTCAAAGTCAAACATGCTATCACATCACACTAATTATGATAAAGGCGAAAGTTTGTGAGTGTGTATGTTTGTTACTTCTGCACGTCTAAACGGCTGGAGCGATTTTAATCAAATGTATTATGGAGTAAGCTGACACCCTGGATTAACACGTTTTACTGCGGAAAAATATCTTATTCCCTAATAACCTAACAAATTTTAGTGCAATAAAGTATTTTCATTCATTCATTTATAAATGGACAAAAAACTCGTAGGTCTACGCCAACCTGCCAGTTACGATCAACAAAATTTTTAATAATTCTTCCCATTAACTGCCACGGCAGCGTGTTTCCCAGACGACCTGCAGCTAACGAAATAGGTACCCTAACTGTAATGGAGTAATACTAGCTATTGATCGAGTTCACAATAATAATTAAGTCCATGGCACGCATTCAGTGCGGAAATAAGGGGAAAAAGTGTGACATCAAACGTTTGATAGGCGGAACTTGCATTTTGCCGGCTTTCTCCCGCAGACTAGTGTTTATTGTAACTATGTGGTATCTTTTTCCTGTGACTGCGTGAATCGCTCGTAGCCCCGGCTGCCCGAGTGATCTTAAACGATCACGAAGGGTAAGTTGTGAAGTTATAGTGGCAATACCACTCGCTAACTGTGAAGGAAAACATCGTGAGGAAACCAGAATGTCCGAGTTGTTCAAATACATCAGCGCTTGAAATTTCCAATCCGCGGTGGGCACGCTTAATTAAGTCCATACATACTCTCTCTTTCTCTCTGAGACAAGGCCTGTGCTCTGTGGGACCTTCATAGACTACATAAAAAATACAGATAGATTGGTAGACAGAAACGTATCCAGCCAGACAGTTTCGATATCGACCCATTTGTATGTCCCCAGTGCACTGGGTCTCTTCGTACATCGCAGGAAGGTTAGGCCATACACCACTACGGGGGCCAAGTCCGGGTTGGTGGAGGATTGTAAGAGAGTGGCGGGCCTTACTGTCAGAAGTTATGAAGCCGCCCACATAGAAGCCTCTGACATGGCTTAGCGACTGCCATTGCACCAACGGCTTAACGTGCCTTTCGAAGCACAGAACACTCAGTTCACGATACAACAAATAACATGCAAACTATTTTGCAACAAGAAAAAAATAATTTACTGCGCTGTTGCCAACTTTTAAGTATGTAAGCATAACAGTGTATTTACACAACAGTTCTCTGAACGTCGAAAGCAATCACACCTTCCTAACGTAAACATTTCCTTCTTGGTAGTGGTAAGCAGACGCGGCAATTAAAATCAATGTTTTTAAAACCGAGCAACACATTTCTTGACCAAAACCAAACCCTGCGCCTCAAATTGCAGTTAAAACTCAACTGGTCAGTTCAGTAGAAAAATTGTTGCAAATTTTTGTAGCTACAAATTTAGGAAACGCGTAGTTTATAAATCTCTTAGATTCTAGTAAATTATTATAACTGACCTCGCAAATGTTTTGTCATATTATTTTATTAGCCTACGACCAATTAACCAGATATACAATACATATTTTTATGTAGTCTATAAACGTCTCACACTCTCAGTAAGAGAGAGATATTTGAAAAAAAAAAATAGGTGAAACCACTTCGCAGTTCGATAACACTGGGCCATTTTCTAAATTGTGACTTTAGCTAAATATTTAACAGTTTTTATTTTAATTCTTTATTACATTTTTATTAGCAAGGGGAAAGATAAAAAGTACCCGGAACCGGTGTGCGTGCATGCAACGACTTATGAACGTTGATGAAGCGAAGGTGATCTGTCAGGATCGTGGCAAGTGGCAGTCCCTGGTCTCTGCCTACCCCTCTGGGATATAGGCGTGAGGTTATATATGTATGTATAAAAAGGGCGATCTTAATGCAAGAAGCATTCTCTTCCAGCAAACCTTTGGTGTTCAAGAGACAGATGGGACTCAGTTTTCATTTTATGTAGCCTATAAAAACAGAGAGCCAATAACAAGTTTTCACTTATAGGAATATTTTGTAAGTCAATTTCGCTCACAAAACAAATAGACACACAATACATAATTGTGTGGTCTCGATTTTTGCATGTCCACCGGTCAGCCTATTCAAATTCAATGGTCAAATTCAAATTCGATTACAAAGAATTACAGAATTCCGAGGTAACAGATTTACTTACGTAGGTACGTCACCGTTAGTGTCTTTAAACAAATTATGATTCATTAAAGCCAACCCAAATAAATCTAATAAGAAATAAGAAGGGAACCTTGCCCACCAGTCCAGTCTAAAAGGAAAGACCACAAGCCGACAAAAGAACACAACTTTGGACCAAACGTAAGCAACTGGACCGGAGCTTACGGGCGCTAATAATATTTAATAATACTTTGTAATGTTCTTTGATAAATAATAGAAACTGAAACGACTTTAACTGTGGCTTTATTTGTAGATTAGTATTATTAACAATAAAACAGAAAACTGGATAAAAACGGATAAACAGGTAAAAAAGTCAGATCAGAGTGCTTAGTGCGAGTTTGACAGATCTAATCGAATAACTTTACTACCGCGTTAATCGAGCATTGAGTAGTGAGTATGAGTAAGTTAACCGTTTGAACTGGCAAAACACTGTCACAGTACAACTCGCACTCGCGTTTATTCGTGTTTTGGCTGGTAAACGTGTTCACTTTTCAACGTAAACCATTACAACTCGCACTCAGTAATTTTAATTTCCATACTCGTCGCTAGGCGGCGCTTCTTCGATGCCACAGAAATATGAGTTTACGTTAACGCGATCGAGTAGTTAAAAAACTCGCACTAAGCACTCTGGCAGAAGGGTAAAGTAGTAATGATGAAAAATGAGGGAAATCGAAAAATGTGTGACATAATTTAAATATTTGAACATGACGAAAAGAAATAAAAATGGTGTAAAGAGGTTTGCACCGTTACAACTTTTTTATCTAAAAGTGAACATGAGAAATCTTAACAACTGCGCTAAACTATTTTTAGAACCTACAGTCTATAACCTAGGATCAACAATCTAGGACTTTAATCGGTTTCCGCCAAAAACGGCCGTTTTTAGAGGAAATCGGTTATTTATTTGGCTTTGGTGGCGTTAGTTACCGCCCCAAAGCGCCTTAAACTAAGAGGCATACCTACTGGCTGACTAGAAAAATCAAGTAAAATCGCAATGCATACGATACTGAAGCCTATTTAGACCCGCCACTGTCAAGCCGTCCGACTGCTATTACATGATAGCCGGCACCAACGGCATAACGCATTGCAGTGTTATGCATTAACAGAATTAAGGCCCAGGCCCTTGCTGAAAATCAGTGCTGTGGGCAATAAGCCCGCAGCAATTGCCGCCGCATGGATACGGCTCGCATGCCCTTAGTGTGTCTTGCCGTGTGTGATATTTTTATTGTTTCTCTGTATTTTACGAGTTGTATATGTCTATGTGGCGATAAATAAATCAGGGGACACGGTAGTGCCCCTGCCAAGTCAAGCGCGAAGCAAACACCGCCGTACTAGGTTTCGCCGCATTTCCAGGTCCCTGTTTGACAACCTCTGGATAAGACCAGAACATTTCGTCATCCAGTAAGCTATAGTCACATACTTAAAATCCAAAATTTCAAGTCTGTAGGTCATTTAGTTCCGAAGTTAAGCGACAGCAAAGTTTTGCATTTATAACACTCACTCACTGATGATCATCAAAATAAAACTAGTACTTCCCATAAACTCAGAGAGCTGAAATTTGGTACAGAGTTAGGGTTTAATGGCCACATAAAGGGAAAACTATAAAAACTAGGAAAATCGAAGATCTTGAGTACCTGGTACCCTAACAGAACACACAACACAAGAGCCCAACCAAACTATTAGAAGATTATTATTTATTTTATTGTTTCGCTCAAAATTTGGTCAAAATATAAGTGATACTCCGCACACCTCGCTAGATGGCGCTGACTGTATTTTAAAACGCGCTTACGTTTTATTTATCCGATAACCTTATATGACGAAGTGGCAACCGGCCGCGTTATTGTAAGCTTAACCAGTCAATTGTAAGCTTGATAAAGCTTCGTATGTCAATAATACTTATGTATAAGCGAGCCTGAAACAAACAGTATAAAAATATATTTCCAATACAGACGGACTTTTAATCACGGCCAAGTCACACAACATTAAGAATAATAATTAAGAAATCGCAGTAAGGAACCTTAGACGGCAAAACATTGTCTAGATTTCATTACTTTTTAGAGATAAACGAGCAGCTCCATCGAGACTTGGCTAGTTTTTACAGAATGTTTTTGGTGGGATGTATTTCTTCTTCTTCTAAGATTAGAATCGACCGCAGCATATGAGAGATGCTCACTAGATGCATTTTATCTGTCGAAAAAGCCATTGAACCGACAACAAATGGACAATTGTTCTAAACAGAATTACCACATAACAGACAAGAGCTAGGAAAAAACCTCTTAATCCTGTATTAATCAGAGCGGTGTAGAACGCCGGCTTCTCAATTGGTAGGTTGTGGGTTCGAACCCCGGCATGTAGGTACCAATGACTTTGTTTTCTAAGTTATGTACATTTGTGAAATTATAGTAGCAATACTACTCGCTGACCGTGAAGGAAAACATCGTAAGGAAACCCTAGTGTCTGAGGTGTTAGCGTACCTCAGCGCTTGCTACGTACAATGGCCCAACTATGAGGCTAAATGCGGCAATCTCAGGTCTAACTAACAACTAAGCTGTATTAATCTTCGAGTTGACATCACAATATAAGCTGGGATACACCTGTGTCCCAGAGTGGTAAACTGATACATTAGCCACCTGCAATCTATTCCTACACTACATTTTACATTACATACACTCACGCCTGTACTGGAGGGTATTGGCCAGCCCCACTATTATGGGCACCAAATCCTGAGTGATTCCAATAGTCTGTCTTGTGCTACATCAAGGTTTTCGACAGGAGTTGGTAGACATAATCGCCTCAGGGGAAGCAACTTGCCACGAACCTCACAAACCACTTTCGCTACTTTAAAAACCTATTTAGAGGCTAAAAATTCAACCCATGCCGGGACTCGAACCCGCGACCTCTGGCTATCCGTGCCAGAGGTCGCGCTTTCACTTGTGCACTTTCGCTACACCAAAATCAGTCTTTGCACGCCGGTTACGGGTACTTTTTATCTTGCCCTTCGCTGCTATCTCTATTTGGTCGAAGTCCGCCTAGGATGGACAGACAGACGGATCTTTGGGTTCAATGATATTAAATGTCAGCTTTTTTTTTATGTAGCCTATTGTCCCACTACAGGGCACAGGCCATCTATCAGAGAGAGAGAGTTGGCCTTAATTACCACGCGTGCCTACCGCAGATTGGCATTTCAAGTGCTTACGTAATTAAACTCGAGGACTCATGTTTCCTCACGATGTTTTTCTTCACAGTTACCGAGTGGTATTGCTACTATAACTTAGAAAACGAAGTCATTGGTACATGAGCGCACTAGAAATCGAACCTGGTTCTCTCGCTTCCGAGTCCATTATTCTATCCTCTGGGCTACCGCCGTGAGTTCAGGATTCCTAAATTTAATTAATCACAAGCCTCAGTCTCCCCATTCTAATAGCCACATTAAAAAGGCCTATAATTTACGACCTTCACAACACACATTTGTGACGGAGTACGAAAATACAAGTTACACCAGTGAGAGATTGGGCAAGACTTGAGTGAGCTTGTTGAATTTCCAACGCTTTTTACAGCAACATTATTATGCAAACAAGGTTAATTTGCGTCCGCAGAGATGTTTAGCTCAATGGGGCTACCCGGTGATAAATAACATCACCAAAAGAAAAAAAAAATCATATATTTTTGCTAAAAGTGAGCGTCACAATTTCAAGCTATAGCATAGAACTTAGCGTAGGACCTAAATTGATTTTGCAGTAAAAGCAGTCTAGTTATTGGGCCTAGATTGGTTCTGAAATATCTATCACCTTTATTGAAATCTCCAAGAAGTCTATACTTCCGAAAACTGTCAATAACTGACTTGGCAAACAGAGAATTTTTCACAACTCATTTAGACTAAATTTCGTTAATCTGTTGTGGCAGCCAGGTGCTTCTGTGGAAAAACACACGTAACTAATATGAAAGCATTAGTTTGTCTCGTGGTCTTCAATACTCGTCTTGAATCACTTAGAATCAATTTGCACACATAATGACATTTTTTGTTATTCATGCACGTGTTTTTAATAAAAAATTTGAATCTGATCTGCTGTTTAGATGATGTGTACATACCACTGAAAGCACTTGGGATCAACTAGGGATCTGATCTTTCAATGATTTTTGTGTTCGCAAAATGATGAGATTGTGATAGTGTTTAACGGTATGTACTTGCTAGCTAATTACTATATTTCATTTCAAAAGCTTTTGTCTGGATGTAAGCAATTTTTTTTTATTCTTGTAAGCACTGGGATCACATAATGAGGGCAGTATGAGGAAATACCTTGATTGACATTCAATATCAACCCTAGCATTGACATTCATTCGTTATCAACCCTTTTTGTCCCAACTGCTGGGGTACGGGTCTCTTCCTGCACCGCAGGAAGGTTAGGCCGTACTCCACCATGGGGGCCAAGTCCGGGTTGGTGGAGGGTTATAAGACAGATTGTATTGACATTATTGCTTCCCAAAATTTAAAGATCTATATCAAATGTTTGTTTCTTCTTCTTCCTCCCTTTACTCCTCCGTGGAGTCTGAGGCTGACACAAGGGCTTTTCATTTATATCTGTTCATGGCTAGGGGTGGTAGCTCCTGCCAAGTTTTTCCCTTCTTTTCCCTTCACACGTTGGTTTATACAGCTAAATGTTATTTTATATATTGTAGTTGTCACTCAATGTAGGCTTTGTATTTGTAGCATTGAAGTTTGCTAATTTTGTTATTACCAAAGCAAGCTTTGAAATTAAAATTCTATCCAGGTGGAGCAGCTTGTTATTCAACTTATCTTTCAATGTTAATTTCTTTACACTGGTGTTCTTCTTTTATTTTTCTATTGTGGACTTTTCAAACTATGGCTGTTGGTAAAAAAAAAAATAACTTTATTGGTCTGTGCCTTAATTGATTAAGGCAGCCAGCATTGCAGCTGTTCTAGGCTGTTCTAGCAAGTTCTAGGCCATAAAGAACCTTGTTCTGCCACACAGATTAACTTAGTTCCCACTTGGTCCCTCTCAAAGCAGGGAGTTACTTGCAATGGCATAGTTAGACGCACATAGATACCTGTTGCCAATGTTTTTAGTCCGTCTATGAAAGATGTACCGCACTTGCAAACAGTTTCATACAGCGGACTGAAGAATGATAAGCACTTCTGAACAGAGGTGAAAATGGTTAACCAGTTGAGTGGCTGGTTGGTGAAGTTCATCTGGTTTGTTAGAAGCTTAGCATGCTGTCTAAATAGATTGTCAAGTATAAGTCAGACTTATTGTGGTTTCCATTGATAATTGTTCTTTATATAGCCTGTAAACGGCGCAGGTCTTCTCACAGAAAGAGATAGCATGGGCTTAATTACCATGCATGCCCACTATAGATTGGCAATTTTAGGTGCTGAGGTAGTAGAACAGCTAAGACATTCAGGTTTCCTCACTATGATTTCCTTCATTTAGCAGTATTGCTACTATAACTTCAAAAATCTACATAATTTAGAAACCATACTCATTGGAACATGGTGTGATACAAACCTCCAACTCCCGATTGAGAATAATAACAGTATTTGCAACCCTTAGCTTGAGTTTAACTCACCGTTGGAGTTTTTATTATTCGATGTTTTACTCACTTTTAAGTTTAACAAACCTGCAAGTCAAACCCCTTAACATTTTTGCAATAGAGCTAGAACAGAAACAAACATATTTCATGCAAGAAAACCCAATTTCTGCTTTATGTTTTTGTTATTTGTTGAGCAACATTTGTTGAAAATTTAAATTAATATGGTTCAAGTATTGAAGCTCTTTTAGGACCCAGATTAGCAGACATTATGGGCATAGTCATATACTTTAGGTATGAAACTCATACCATTGAAATTCCAGATTCCAATCACCAAAACCACAATATTTACACAAAATAAAAATTAAAACCACTACATACATATATGTATAATTATACACCACACATGGATAGAATGTGTGGTGTATAATGACATGAACACTATGTTGAATCTACGCCCAAAATGCCGAATAAGTCATAAAATCATCCGACAACTACGGTTTTTCAGCTACTTCGATGCCGAAAAGTATTATTTGTGCAAGTTTCGCAATACAGGAGCACTGAACAAGGAAAACGTGACCCAATCGATGTCCTTACCACTAGCAACAGGGCAGTACCTTTACATATGTCTATGTACTATAGAATCTATACCTACATCTGCAGGCTAGTCACTCCTAGTTTTTCCCATGTATTCATTCTGTATCCTTCCTCCAGCCCCAGGAAGGAACCGAGCACTCAAAAAACGAGCTACGTGATCAGATTAGCTCAATAACAGCGAGGTCTTCACAACTAATTGGTGCCTCACGCAACGCGATAGGCCGGTTGTGACGAGCCTTTTATCGACCTATCTCGGTAGACACCGACAAAGCCAGCTCCAACATTCAAGACGTTCTCAGCTTAAAATACTAAAAAGGCTTTTTTTGCATTCATTTCCTAGAGGAATCCAGCTTTTGCAAAGGAAATATAAGGCAAGAACTTTACCCTTCTGTCAGCAAATTCTCAGCGAATGTCCCTCCAGCGGTTTCCAGCGAATCCTATGCCACCACTAAGACTGGATTCTCACTTTTTGGCACATTTTGTCAATCGTTACACCACAACACAGAAACAAGTATTATTCACTAGGTTTTACCACGATTTCTACCACCATTAGCTGTAAAAATTTCATACACCTAACCCGGGCTCGGTCCTTTACACGGCCATTTGCAAATTGCGTCAAAATTCCTGGAAGCTCATTGGTTCAAGTCGCGCATGTCATGAAAATTCAACTGTAGCGCTAACTAGCGGCACAAAAAGTAACTAGATAACATGTCTTGGTAAACTAGCTCATAAAATGGATGCAGCAAGGTCTTTTTTCTTTTGCTAAATATTGAGTTAATGCTTTCTTCCACGGAAGAAATAGGGTGCGGTGTTCCTTTTTGAGAACCCCATTTTGTGACGTCAAACTGGGCGTGAGAGCCAGAACGCGGGTCTTTTGAAGTTTTAGTCCAGTCAAAATGTCAAAATAGACATTCCAGTTTGCAATAATTCCCAACAAGCCAGATTTTTGTTCAGGCCTTGGATACGTCATTACAAATGATATGTTAAAAGTCCCCATCGATCCCGCTTGTGCATTGCTTTTTATTGAATGATGATGTAATTATCTTGCTGTTAAAATTTTCATTAAATTTAAATAAAAAAAAATATCAATAAAATAGTGTCCCATTCGTAGATTACGGTCCCATTACATTCTCTCGATCAAAATATATTGACATCCGTGATTGTGGAGTAACTATTCCTACTGTATTCCTATTCGTTAAAAATAAAAGCGCCGTGTACACTACCTCAGAGGTGGTGCGGAAATGTGTGCATATAGTCGAAAATACTTTCCTGCGGTCTAAAGTCACGATATCTCGAAAGCGATGCTTTGTAGAAGAAAAGTGTTAAGATCTTTTTTGTAGACAATTTTACGATCTACAAACTTTGTCTGAACCATTTTTCGAAAAGCTCTCGTTGTTTCAGATATATAAGCAAAATACGCAAATTTGTGACCTTTGACCTCGAATAAAAAACAACGCAGTAAGCGGGATCGATGGGGACTTTTTTGACATGTCATTTGTAATGATAATGACGCATCCAAGGCCTGAACAAAAATCTGGCTTGTTGGGAATTAATGCAAACTGGAATAATAATTTAATCTATTTTGACTGGACTATTTAGGCACTGATGTGGCTAACTCCTAAAACCATGCACTCAAAATTCAAATTCAAAATTCAAATCATTTTATTTCAACGTAAAGAATTTACATTCTTTAGCTGAATGTCAATGTATGTAAGCCGCCGCCTTCGGGCCGTATTGTAGTGGAGAAAAAGGCAGCGGAAAAAAAACCTCCATTCTGACCATCTTTTCTCAAATCATCTTATTACCTAATACCTACATCAGTTGCCATTATGTAAACCTTAAGATTTCATGATTGCCATTAACAAGCCTAAATGCCAAGGCATTAGTCAAATGTCTCACAATAATAGGGGAAAACTGTGCTGCGGCCAGACACACGAACAGCACTCGTTCACGAGCATAACGCAGTGCTCAGCCGTCACCAGTCTCAACCATTTTGGAGGGAGATAGATGACCCGAACTCCACGCTACCATTCGAATGACCTTTAGCAAACTTGCAGTTAAGATTTTGTCAGTTATATAATGTATCATATAGATAGATAGATAGATAGATAGATAGATAGATAGATAGATAGATAGATAGATAGATAGATAGATAGATAGATAGATAGATAGATAGATAGATAGATAGATAGATAGATAGATAGATAGATAGATAGATAGATAGATAGATAGATAGATAGATAGATAGATAGATAGATAGATAGATAGATAGATAGATAGATAGATAGATAGATAGATAGATAGATAGATAGATAGATAGATAGATAGATAGATAGATAGATAGATAGATAGATAGATAGATAGATAGATAGATAGATAGATAGATAGATAGATAGATAGATAGATAGATAGATAGATAGATAGATAGATAGATAGATAGATAGATAGATAGATAGATAGATAGATAGATAGATAGATAGATAGATAGATAGATAGATAGATAGATAGATAGATAGATAGATAGATAGATAGATAGATAGATAGATAGATAGATAGATAGATAGATAGATAGATAGATAGATAGATAGATAGATAGATAGATAGATAGATAGATAGATAGATAGATAGATAGATAGATAGATAGATAGATAGATAGATAGATAGATAGATAGATAGATAGATAGATAGATAGATAGATAGATAGATAGATAGATAGATAGATAGATAGATAGATAGATAGATAGATAGATAGATAGATAGATAGATAGATAGATAGATAGATAGATAGATAGATAGATAGATAGATAGATAGATAGATAGATAGATAGATAGATAGATAGATAGATAGATAGATAGATAGATAGATAGATAGATAGATAGATAGATAGATAGATAGATAGATAGATAGATAGATAGATAGATAGATAGATAGATAGATAGATAGATAGATAGATAGATAGATAGATAGATAGATAGATAGATAGATAGATAGATAGATAGATAGATAGATAGATAGATAGATAGATAGATAGATAGATAGATAGATAGATAGATAGATAGATAGATAGATAGATAGATAGATAGATAGATAGATAGATAGATAGATAGATAGATAGATAGATAGATAGATAGATAGATAGATAGATAGATAGATAGATAGATAGATAGATAGATAGATAGATAGATAGATAGATAGATAGATAGATAGATAGATAGATAGATAGATAGATAGATAGATAGATAGATAGATAGATAGATAGATAGATAGATAGATAGATAGATAGATAGATAGATAGATAGATAGATAGATAGATAGATAGATAGATAGATAGATAGATAGATAGATAGATAGATAGATAGATAGATAGATAGATAGATAGATAGATAGATAGATAGATAGATAGATAGATAGATAGATAGATAGATAGATAGATAGATAGATAGATAGATAGATAGATAGATAGATAGATAGATAGATAGATAGATAGATAGATAGATAGATAGATAGATAGATAGATAGATAGATAGATAGATAGATAGATAGATAGATAGATAGATAGATAGATAGATAGATAGATAGATAGATAGATAGATAGATAGATAGATAGATAGATAGATAGATAGATAGATAGATAGATAGATAGATAGATAGATAGATAGATAGATAGATAGATAGATAGATAGATAGATAGATAGATAGATAGATAGATAGATAGATAGATAGATAGATAGATAGATAGATAGATAGATAGATAGATAGATAGATAGATAGATAGATAGATAGATAGATAGATAGATAGATAGATAGATAGATAGATAGATAGATAGATAGATAGATAGATAGATAGATAGATAGATAGATAGATAGATAGATAGATAGATAGATAGATAGATAGATAGATAGATAGATAGATAGATAGATAGATAGATAGATAGATAGATAGATAGATAGATAGATAGATAGATAGATAGATAGATAGATAGATAGATAGATAGATAGATAGATAGATAGATAGATAGATAGATAGATAGATAGATAGATAGATAGATAGATAGATAGATAGATAGATAGATAGATAGATAGATAGATAGATAGATAGATAGATAGATAGATAGATAGATAGATAGATAGATAGATAGATAGATAGATAGATAGATAGATAGATAGATAGATAGATAGATAGATAGATAGATAGATAGATAGATAGATAGATAGATAGATAGATAGATAGATAGATAGATAGATAGATAGATAGATAGATAGATAGATAGATAGATAGATAGATAGATAGATAGATAGATAGATAGATAGATAGATAGATAGATAGATAGATAGAATATTCTTTATTGTACACAGAAATTACAGTAACAGAACCTAGATAAAAATATAGTACAAATGGCGGCCTTATTACTAAAAGCAATTTCTTCCAGGCAACCATAGACGGAGACATGAAAGAAATTAGAGACGGGTAGTCGGTGCAATACAGAAATAGTGAAATTAGAATTCAACAAAATTTATATAAACTCACTTAAACCACATACATAAATAATTAAGATATACATACATACATACATACATACATACATACATACATACATACATACATACATACATACATACATACATACATACATACATACATACATACATACATACATACATACATACATACATACATACATACATACATACTAATAAATAAATTATATATGGGAAGAGGAAATAATATAATATACCTACGTAATATTTACTGCATTATTTAATTATTGAATGGTAGTATTCCTTCACTCTACACTTAAATATCGCAGACGAAGGAGACTGTCTTATTACTAATATAGTTATTAATATGCAATTACGTCGTCTGTACACACTTGTATTATAAAATATGTTATACTTAGATACTTAACAATTAATAGCCGTGGAATTGGTTTACTACCACGGATTAGGATCGTTAATATAGTCGTCTATTCTATAACATGCCTTTTTACATAGCGAATTTTTAATGAAAGTTTTAAATTTATTTTCAGACAAGGATACTTAGAACACGTTCTGGAATTTTGTTGTAAAAAAAACGAACGCAGTAACCTACAAATGATGTGCCTACCTTGGCTAATCGGGATTTAGTACAAGCAACCTTGTTTCTATTCCTTATGTTTACGTTATGAACGTCCCTATTTAATTTAAACATAGTTATATTTTTTCGGACATACATTATATTATCGAATATACTATAATGTATGTTCGAATATAATATAATGTATACACTCTCTTCACTATCAATAAGGACAACTTTGCAATAAAATGTAAAGGAAGGCAAGGGCAGATGATGACGGCGCGAGTCGCGCGTTTTGTGGCATAAGAAAGGGTTTAACTTTGGTTCATAATAATTAATCTTTGGATTTACTTTACTGTAGGTTTTGTCCAGAAACGTTTTGGTTTTATACTACGTATATATACTCTAAGGTTTTATTGCGATGTTTCTCACTCGCGCGTTTAGTTATTAGGCGTTATCTACATACCTATCTATGTTTTGTATGGGACTTATTTACTGTAGTTCAAATTTTCGAGTAAGAGGACTGAAAATCACGTCTTGGATAAAATTAATATTTATCTGTATAATATCGTCTTCGTCGTCGTGTAACGCATACAACAGACTTGGGGCGTAAAGATTAGAGTAGTAGGTATAAAGTCGTAGATGGAGTACAAAGTGTTTAAGGTACAAGTTATTTAGTTGTTTTACGCTCCATCAAGGAGTTCAAGCTCAGATTATAAAATATTCTATTTCTACATGCTAAAGTAATATTTTTGTGATATTTTTAGACGTTTTTGCGATGGTCGCGCGAACTTAGCGAACATTAATAATAATTCAGAACAATAAGTTATTGTTCTGAGTTTAATAAATCTACCATAGAGTTTATATAGAATACAGTGTTGCCAGATACGAAACCAGAAAATGCGGTAACTGTACTTTAAAAAAGCGCATTTTCAGCAAAAAAGGCGAATTTTTTTTATCATTATATGATATCATACAATACCGATTGTTCTCTGTCCGTTTAAAGGTTTTATATGTTTATTCATACAAGGATATCATAATTTATAAATAAGACTGAATATGCACAGATAACCAAGTCGAAATTTTGCGCGCGCCTCTTGCTTTGCGGTTGTGAATAGACAAAAGTACCATTATAATATGTGGCCTGCTGCATAGACTACACGCACGCCCGCATGAACACACAGTGCACTATCTATATGCAATATAGATTATTGCACCAAACGGAACCCCACTTGTTGAAAGTTCAATGAACATGACATTGAACCAATTTCGAAAAAAGCGGAACCGCGTTAGTAAAAAGCGGATTGCGGATCCACTATCAGAAAAGCGGAAAAAAGCGGAAATGCGGTGCATCTGGCAACACTGATGGTGTAGGTATAGACGTATAGTGCAAACTTGTGTGCACAAATTGGCGAGCACCTTAGAGTATATACTACTACTTAGAGTACTCTAAGGCAAACACTACGTTATTATTATAGATGGGCGCACACTCAGAACAATAAGTTAGTTATTGTTCTGAAGCGCACATGCTTTAGTTATTATTCTGAGGGCGCACCACAGAACCAATAGAACAATAACTTATGGTTCTGATCTTAGAGGGGCGCACATAAATCATGTTTCGTTCTTGTTTCGTTATACACAATAGCTTGAATAGGTTCTAGGAAATTGATAAGAAAAGAGGAAGTCGAGATTAATTCAATTCGAGCTCAAAATCAAATCTTTGTAATAATTTACGATACATCGTATATTAATAGTAACTTTAAAGCAGTACCCTCGCATCTGGTACCGGCACTCTAGAGCCGGAACTACTAAAAAAATTGTCCGTACAGTGTTTTGCCATTGGTTTTGTTTGAGTTATTTACTCAAACAAAATCGATGGCATTAACTTGCTTATAATTACTAAACTACTTCCTTTTTACTTGATAACTAATTTTACTCTTAATGTCACCCATATTGCATCTATAGTCGCTGGAAGCGAACGGCACAAGACCGTGAAGCTAAGGAAACCATGAGAGGGGCCTATGCTTGCAGTGGGCGCCCAATGGCTGATGATGATGGTATCATCTTGATTAAGTTCTATGTAATGATAGAGATATACGACATAAAACCGGACCTTTGATGACACATTAATATTTGGTGGCCCTCCACAAATAATTTTAAATAATTTGTACCATGAATGGAATTAAGTTTTACGTCTTTCATTTATTTGTCAGATATGTAAATACAGCCATGAACTGGACATCAAGCTTTGTTTTTATTTCATATTATACTCGTATTATTCGCAAATCCAACTAGGGGCATATTAACCAATATAGATTTTCCTAAGCACACACCCTAAATGACATTATTAACCCTTTGTATGTCCCCACTGCTGGGGCACGGGTCACGAGGGCCAAATCAGAGTTGGTGGAGGATTGTAAGACAGTGGCGGACCTAACATAACGACTGCTATTACGTGATAGCCGGCACCAACGGCTTAACGTGCCTTGCGAGCACGGAAGCGCTCGGAAAAAGTGCCTCTAGCGGTAGTCACAGGCTGTCTAGCACTTGGCGGGCCTATTGTTGCTTAGCTCCAGTGATTGATTCCAATTACTCGCATTTAACAATTAGAAATTGTTAAATGCAAACGGAGCCATATCTGGCTTGAAAATTTTATTTCTAAACCAATATTACAAATAAAACACCATAGGTACAAAATGAAAATATTTTTTAGGTAGGTACTTTCATTAATAACTTATGCAGTACAGGATATAATTATAACAATATTGACAAGAGCTAATAAGTCTTGTGAAAGAAAATATCGAGAGGAAACCTGAGTGTCTGAGGTGCTCATATACCTCAGCGCTTGAAATTGTCAAACCGAGGAGGGCACGCGTGGCAATTAAGCCCGTTCCCTCACTTTCTAAGAGAAGGTATGTGCCCTGCAGTGGAACGTTAATAGGGTAAAAACATTTTTTTTTGTGATGGAAACTATGGTCGATTGTTGTTTTTAGAAGTAAAAGCTTAGCTGACAGTGCACGCTTTTGAAAATGAAACTTAAATGGTTTGGGCTTAAAAACAGGTCAAATTAATTGGTCCGTGTAAATATATACGCAGCGCAAGTATTCCGAGAGCTTAATAGGCTTCCCATAGTATAACTCGGAACAGACTTCTTGGCAAACGGTTCCGGCTGCGGGGCACTGCCTTTTTGAAATTAATAATATTCTGGTAGAATAGTCTCAAAGGTTTTATGGCAACAAAATTAAAAGTGTACTGAAGCTCGTGATTAGCACAAGAAAACGTTCTTTCTAGTTTGTAATTGGCTGGCTAGATTTTTTAGTCACACCATTGGTCAATAAAACATCTGCAACGGCGGCGTTTTCGAAGTGAAGTTGAAGAAGATGTTTGTTTATTTTGTTTTCTACCCGCCCGCAGTGTTTCAATCAGCAAAGAGTATAATATATAACCACTATGTCAATCAGCACGTATCCTGTGTATTATCATTTTTAGTCTGGTCTGTGGTTTCAGTGTTTTGACAGTTCTTTTATGAGACTGACGTATGGCATAGATATTATTCGTAGATAGAGTAGAACTATAGATCAAGGCACAGTGTAACCGTTTTCACGTCGGTGAATATTATTTGTTTGTGTGCGTGAATGTTGCCACAGTAAAAGTGAATTGCCATAATGAGGGATAAAATATTTCAGTCGTTCATAGGCCATGAATAAAAATGCAGATTTAGTTTTGAATTTTATTAATCATACATGTCTGACAATTGTTTGCAGAACGTAGCAAACGTTTTAAAAACAATTGTCATTTTGTATAATTAAAAATACGTTTTATTTTACACGTTTAAATTTTACAAGTTAAGGCGCTTATGGACGCTATCTAGGACCACCAATGGAATACAATCATAAACTGTTTTATTATTAAGTTTATTTCATATAAAAATTCACCATATAAAAAATCTTTCGAAGGGTACCTCAGACCACCAAAATGTACATTTTGTCGAAATGTAGAGAGCATAATATTCGAGCATTTGATGTAGGTGACCAGTTCTCTCTTCTAAATGCTAGCACCCATTTTTCCAGAACAGAACTATTTTGAAGAAATCTGGAAAAGAAACATTGCTAATATTAATAAATATTGGTATACATTAAAATATAATAAGTAATATAATAACTTTAGTATTATTATTCGCGATACTCATACATAGCCAAAAACCTAAAAATAGTGTGTTTATGTTTAATCGATTGTTTACTTTAAAGTAATAAAACAAAGGTTTTGAAAACGTTCTGTTTTTTTAGCAGCCTTCTTAGGGAATACTTCTTTTTATTTTCCCATCGTACGGTCGCTTATAACGTCTGCCAACACGGTCAAGTAATGATCGGGATTTTCGACATAAACGGATGGCAACATTTTTTTACTCTTCGTTTTTTTAGGTTAGGAAAGAAAATTCTATTAAATTGCTTTTCTTACGGACTAGTTGCAAAGCTACTAGTTGAAACTTAACTAAAATACTCAACATAAGGCAACTTTGGGCTTAACAATAATTGAAACACAATAATTACTTACCTATCAAAGGAAACTTCCCCCAAAGCTCTTTCTTAACGATTTCTGCATACGAGTACACTACAATGCACCATACTTTCGCTATTTAGGTCACTTTTAATATATCATTTCACAAATACACGGTTGCTCTTCGAAACGGCTAGCGTAGCGTTAAATATGATAAAATTTTCAAAATCTTGTCGTTTGTTTGCCCCCAAAAACGTCAACTTGACACTGGGGGCAAACAAAAAAAGCAGTTACACTTTTGCTGTTTACTCTATCTCTTTCTCACCCATGGTCGCTACGAAGTTTGTTTCATTTAAAACTTGTATGTGTGCGCTGTGGCTTGCTCTATAGTTTTACTCCCTCTACGATATTATTTTAAATTGAAAGGACGCAATATAAAAAAAATATTAATTCACTGCAGACGTGCTGTGTATTAGTTTGTGTTTTAATTATATATAGTGGGGTATCTCCGCAGACTTTCATAAGATCCTATGACCAATTCATAGAGGTATTGTTGAAATATTAGCGCGAGATCTTAGTTTTTCCTGAACTGTATCACATTAGGTAAGTGCTACCTTTCTTTATCTCTCAATAAAACTAGTTCGTCAGCTGTAACTTAAAAATGTCGACGAAATACTGTGCGTTCGCTACCTGTTCCTTTTTGAAGGTACTTCTTAATAATAATTTTCCGCGTCAATTATCATTATTTGTTTGTAAACAAAGAAAGTGACGTTGCACTCATTTGAATACCTTTTCACTTAGTCTGTATAAATCTGTCTGTCCCTCGGGCTACTGTGCTAAGAACACTGTAATAGTTTCCATAATTTCCAACCTATTAGCATAATTTTTATTCTGTAGCATGTTTGCATCCTACTGTTAAGGTACAGGCCTTATATCAGTGAGAGATTGTAGGCTTAAGGGAATTTTTATTCTTGCTGATTAGTATATCAAGAGCTGCATTTGTAGTATTTATTTGAAGTCTTAATTCAGGAGCCCAAAATTGTACAGAATACCTTTCATTTCGACTGTACATATCTCAATGGAAGACTAAGAATTTTAATTCTGTTTGCTTACAATGTTTTTTGCTGTCTTCAGGTCCTGGTTGTAGTGGAGAAAATGAAAGTAAAAAAACTTATTCTCTGACCATCTTTTCTATTTTCTAAAGAATATTACTGTGTAATCGGTTCATAAAAAAAATGTGTATTCTAAGTAAACGCAGTGGGACGCAATAGAGGCGACATAAAAAAGTAAACACATAAGGGTTACTCTGTGTCCACATACATTTTTAAAATGGAGCATACAGATGATGATCATGATATGGGAACATCCATAAAGCATGTCACACCTTAAGGGGGGAAGTTGTGTGACAAGGGTTAGGGGGAATTCTAACTTTTGTGATGTCACATTTAAAAAAAAAATCGTCGTCGTCGTCAGGGTATATTAGTCCACTGCTGGACATAGCCCTCCCCTAAAGAGCACAATTACAAGACATATTTTGTTAATCACCTCAACTCACAGATAAACCTGTACAGGTTTCAGTGAAGGTTTTTTGTATTTAAGTAATATGTATTCTGTAAATGTCTTGAATAAATAAAATAATATATATATTTTTTAAATAGTCTATTGAATGAATGAATCAATGAATAAAAAACCCTTATTGCACTAAAAATATAATTTGTACAAAGGCGAGCTTAATACTCATAAATAAAGGCAAAATGCCTAATAAATCTATTAGATAGATAGTCGATTTTTTGAATTAGAAAGATATTTTTATTTGATGACGCAGTACTCAAAAACTTAAGGATCAATAATGACATCACAGCTCAGTAAAAATAGCGATCCGAGAAGCAGAGAATTGACTTGTTGTTTGTGAGCTTATTGACCGGTGATGTCACTAATTCGTGTGCAACGCCATATTGCTGAAGAAAGCGGTTTGGCGGCTTATTTTAAAAGTGAATTTAAAAAAAAATATCACTGACTGAGTACTTCGTCGTCGTCGTCAGGCTATACTAGTCCACTGCTGGACATAGCCCTCCCCTAAAGAGCGCCACGTTGTTCTACCATAGGGGGTAATGCCCATAATCCCCACGCTGGGCATGCGGGTTGGGGATCGCAGTTCGGTGGAATTGTACTGCAGGGGGCGCCGCTGCCCACCCCCCGGTTTGTGTCCCTTAGTCGCCTTTTACGACACCCGCGGGAAGAATTTGGTTAGTACTTATTAAACACCAACAAAAAATCTCAGTTGGTTTTCAGAAACCTGTCAAATAGTTATACAGTTGGAATGGTTCGAGAGTTGATACACGAAATTTAGTGGCTGGTCTATATGGTCTATATGGCTGGTCTAAAGGCTACAGGCATGAGTTTATGTAATGGAAAAAAGTGTTGCGAAGAGGAATAATGTCTAGGAAAGGATTACAGGCGGCTTTATCTTTACATTATCTAATACGTATTACCACCAGGTAGGTATGCCCAACTTCGATTGTTGACCTTGTGTATGTAACGTAAGAATTAAATAGAAAAATTATCTTATTAAATATTTTAATTCACTCGTCCATCACTGATAATTTTTTAATTGAGCATGTACCTACTTTGTTTACTTAGGGTTCTGCGACGACTGTCTGGGTTACCCCCAGTTTCTCATACACTTAGGATCTGTTACTAAATGCTAAAAATGCTTGTCTGGAAGAGATCACTTTTAGTGATAAGCCCGCCGTATGTACTCTTAGGTTAAGAAATATGTGTGTAATTTCCATTTTTATTTACAATAAAGTGTTCTATCTATCTATCTATCTATCTATCTATCTATCTATCTATCTATCTATCTATCTATCTATCTATCTATCTATCTATCTATCTATCTATCTATCTATCTATCTATCTATCTATCTATCTATCTATCTATCTATCTATAAGGTTAAAAAAGTGTACATACCTTCTTTTAATAGGTATTGCGCTAGACGAAAGAAAGAAAACATTTAAATTGCCACAAATGCAAACACATAAAAAATTACACAATTATGGGAAAGATGAACATCAATATGAGAAAGACTAGAAACACAGAAACATCTTACAAAAATGCTTGTGCCTCAGTGGCAAGAAAAAAAGGTCGCCAACTCAGCATGCGTTAACAACATGTTTATTCTTTGATTTGTATGTTAAAGTTTTATAAGGCACAAATTCGTAGTAATAAATAAAAACTGAACACGTAATTTAGGATAAAATACCTCTTTCTAGAATTAACTTTACGCTGGGTTGTAGTGATGTGAATAATTTATGTTAATAAAGCACTTTAAAAATCAAATCAATTTGTTATGTAATGTTAACAGCTGTCAGTTGGCTAATGTACATAATAAATAAATAGAATGTAAATTCTTTACGTTGAAATAAAATTATTTGAATTTGAATTTGAAAAATTTGAACATACAAAAAACCGAACAAGTGCCAGTCCAACTCGCCCACCGAGGGTTCCGTACAAATTTGTAGGTACTTACGTAATATTATTAATAGTTCAGGAAGCGAGTCTCACGGTTTTTTCCGATCGTTTCCTGAACTTCAAAGACAATTTTTTAAATGTTTTAATTCAAAAACCTATTTAGAGGTTAAAAACCTATCTAAAAATTCCACCCATGCCGGGATTCGAACCCGCGATCTCTGGCTATCCGTGCCAGCGCTCTTTCCAACTGAGCTAATGGGTGACTCACCGGCATCAGTGAAATTTTGAACCTCTTTACAATAATCTCTGTGTTACATACATACATACATACACACACACACACACCCTTGTTCGCGGCTCATATATTGTGAGGACCTTGTCAGAATTCCCCATTATGCGGTCCTACCTTTCCCGTTGACTTAGCAGTGTGTAAATCTGTCTACAATCTGGAGCTATCTCGTTCTGGCATGAACTTTTATTTGAAGTTTCCATACACACGACTGAGACAGAGATAGAGCCCTTCATAATTTGTGTCAAAAATCGGGCTTGTGCGGTCCCAATTTATTATGCGGTCGGACCGCACTTTCGAACATACGCGTGCGAAAAAACACACCGACCGCATTTTATGCAAAATACAAACGCATTTACACACTGTCCCCACTTTAGTGCCGTTTGAGAGAAGTTACACACCGACCGCATTTTATGCTAAGTACAAATGCATTTACACACTGTCCCCACTTTAGTGCCGTTGGAGAGAAGTTACACACCGACCGCATTTTATGCTGAGTACAAATGCATTTACACCTGTCCCCACTTTAGTGCCGTTTGAGAGAAGTTACACACGGACCGCATTTTTATGTTGTTGCATGAGTATGCAACAACGCATTCACGAAGGAATATTATGAGGACTGCAGGTTAATGTGACTTAGTGCGTATTAAAAAATTGCGAAGACGCATTAATTAGGTACCTACCTAAATACTAGAAAAGGGAGAGGTGATTGAGTAATCACCTCTCCCTTTTCTAGTATTTAGGTAGTCACATTAACCTGCAGTCCTCATAATATTCCTTTGTGAATGCGTTTTCAAACTATCTTAATCTGTAAAAATTTTAAAAAGCCGCGCGCGATTGCTTGTTCCGCTGCGCCGCGTTCCCTAATTCTTTTAACAGCATATGCTGCAGAGCAAAGCTTATTTGCCAATTTTATTTGAGGACCCCATTGAAGCTTTGCATCAATTGTGATACCTAGAAATACAGTTTCTTTGACAAAGTCTAGTTTGTCCTTTCCCAATATAACTTTGCTGTCAACTACTTTGACATTGGTAGAGTGAACTTTATACATATTGTTTTTTTTTTAAATTTAACAATAAGTTATTAGACTTAAACCAGTTTAGTACCTGAGGGAGAGAATTATTTGTACTGTCAAGATCATTCTCTTGTCTTTTAATTTTGAAAATAAGTGACGTGTCATCTGCAAATAATACTATCTCTGACATATTTTGAACCATGAAAGGAAAATCATTTACATATACGAGGAAAAGGAACGGCCCCAAAATCGTTCCTGTGGCACTCCTATCCTGACCTCTGACCCTGAAGATTTAGTTCTATTTATATCAGCTCTTTGAATACTTCCTTCCACATAATGATGTCATAAGTTTTAGAAACATTTCACCTTCTTCCAAGGATCCGTCCGCACTCAAGGTCATTGGTTCACGACTCGTGATGACTACTCTAGACTACGACGATTCTTGTCTCCTCTCGTTTTAGGGTGTCGTACCCAATGGGTGCAAATCGAGCCCCTATTACTTGACAATACTTCGCTGTCTGTTTAACCTTATCTTTAAGTATAATTGCGACGATTTTTTAAGAATAATATTTCTATTCTATCACAGAGATCTATCTTTTGAACCGTAATAGGTAGACACTAGAAATTTTCACAGAATGTGTATACCTGAATAAGATCTTAACTGGCTAAGGAAGAAAATACCCAACAAGAAAAAGTGTGAGTAATGCATAAGCCAAGAACTGACCTGAACAGAAGAACTTGGACAGATGTAAAAAACTATTTTTAAAATGTCATTAAAAAAATCCGAAAGGGTCCTAACAAAGGATCTAGAGCAGTGATTTGGTTGGAACAATGTTTTCTTGTTTTTTTACTATTATTTGTTATTAACCCTCCGACGCTGTAGTGCCTGGGACATGGTTCTATAGATGGTGTAGGCTTGCCCAGCACATATACCATCCTGACAGCTTAGTCGGCCTAGCCCACAGGAAAGACTAGTCAATACGTGCGGAGTCAACTATGCCGCGGGTTTCCTTACGATGTTTTCCTTCACTGTTAGCGTCGGAGTGGTCCCTTCACCCATCTAGTGTGAGTGAAGATACCACTGGACGCTGTATAAATCATCTCATTCAGTAGATGCAAAAAAGCCAATATTATTATGATTAACCCTACAAACCTAATAATCTTAAGAACCATGCAAACCCAACCTAACCTAAGCCCTTCAATGATAACAGGATATTTGCACGGGTCCTTAGCACGGGTTAGTGCATTAAAAAAATATAGGAATGTTTTAATTACAAATGTATAGTTTTCAGATTTTTTACCGTACTTGTAGTAAAAGACGATATAACTTGCCAAATGTCATAGGTCTAGGTCAACAGAAAGTATCATGTAAATTTCGATTTCCTTGAATGTCGAAATAAACATTTTTTTTGCGACATAAACGGCCCCCGTATCTCTTTTTTACGTTAACTTAGAAGAGAGAATTTTTTCACAGCTCCAAGGGACTACAGACAGAAGTATATGGATTTGATTTCCACTCGATACCTCCACGCTATTCCATATTAAAGGGTCTTGACAGACAGACGGACGGACGGACAATAAAGTGAGGTTTCCGTTTTATCCTTTTGAGGTTCGGAACCCTGAAACCGAAAGTGGTAGGTCTTGTCCAAGTACATTGTACAACAGCTACCCGCAGCCAGCTGTACTAGCTAGTTATCAAGTCAATGTACTATTGTAAAAGTACTTTAACAGCTGGTTAGTATACGCGAAACCGGGGTTATAAGGGGGACCTATTTAAAGGCTTGATGCTTGATGAAGCGAAAGTGGTCTGTTAAGATCATGGCATTAGTGGCATCTCTAGTCACTGCCTACCCCTTTCGGATATAGGTTTTAGTTTATATTAGTTTGATTGACCTGAGTTTTCCGCACTTAGCCTCATAGTTGGGCCATTTTACGTAGCAAGCACTGAAGTACGTTAACACTTCAGACACTAGGGTTTCCTTACGATGTTTTCCTTCACGTCAGCGAATGGTATTGTACTATAATTTCATACATGTACATAACTTAGAAAATAAAGTCTTTGATACATGCTGGGGTTCTAACCTACGACCTCCCGATTGAGAAGCCGGCGTTCTACAACGCTCCGCTACCACCGCTCTTAGTTTATGTTATGTCAATGATATTATGAAATATTGCATTGTCTGTTAACTTTTAGAATATACATCGGCTACTATCGGATAGAATCGGATATATTCGTGTAATAGAAATATCGGAACTAATATGACACTTCATTTCGAAATCAGAATTCGATCATCGGCACGAAAATCGGCGAAAATTGGTGAAGACCGAAGCCTACTCTATAGCCCGATGTATATTCTAAAAGCTAACGGACTATATGCAACGACTTATGAACGTTGATTAAGCGAAGGTGATCTGTCAGGATTGCGGCAAGTGGCAGTCCCTGGTCTCTGCCTACCCCTCTGGGATACAGGCGTGAGGTTATGTACATGTACCAGCCACTGCGGGCAATTTGCCTCAGACAGTCGTTCCAACGAGTTGGTGGCTGTACTATTCTGTGTTTGCCAGTTCGCAGTCTCGACTCGAGAATCGAAGGATGGCTGAGTACAAAAGGAAATGGCGTCCCTAGGTTAGGTTGCTGTGTGGTGTCGGCCTAGAGAATAGCACCAACCCAAATTCTTCCCGCGGGTGTCGTAAAAGGCGACTAAGGGACACAAACCGGGGGGTGGGCAGTAGCGCCCCCTGCAGCTGCGATCCCCAACCCGCATGCCCAGCGTGGGGATTATGGGCATTACCCCCCAATGATGGCACAACCTTGCGCTATGGCGCTCGTTAGGGGTGGGCTTTTCTAGCAGTGGACTAATATAGCCTGAAGAAGAAGAGGTTAGGCTTATATCCAGCGGTGGATGACTACGGGCGGTTGATGATGTGACGATGATTGTCTGCACCTTCCATTCAGTGCCAATCATAGCTCATACGCCAGACATGGTTTCCGTCATCAGCTCTTATTTCGCGCGGCGTAAAGGCCAATTTGTTGAATTCCATCCTTTCACTAGCCCAATTCTATTTGTAGGCAAATAAATATACGTAGAGCGGGTTTTGATCTCAAGGAAACCCTTCACCTATGCGGTTGCCTGTGCAGTTTGTAACTTTGCGAAAAAGTGGTTTATTCTGTTACGTACAAAAGTTTACAAAGCCGGGAAATTTGGCAAGCAATCTGGCAAGTCTTGTACTGTAAATACAAGAAAAACATTTGTAATTAAATCCTAAAAACAATTAATCTTCGAAGTACGGGAAAAGTTCGAAAAAAAATACTAAAGAATCGAGACTAGATTCCTAAACAATTTTTAATATGTAAATATAATAATATTATGTAACTATATGCCATGCGTTAAGCCATGTCAGAGGCCTTACGGGCGGCTTGATAACTTCTGACAGTAAGGCTCTCCACTTTCTTACAATCCTCGGGTGTTTTCTCGTGGTCCCATTATTTTGTCCCGTTAACGGGACTTGGCCCCCGTAGTGGAGTATGGTCTAACCTTCCTGCGATGCAGGAAGAGACCCGTGTGCCACCAGTGGGGACATACAAGGGTTGATATCGGACTATACCTGCAAATTTGTACGGAACCCTCAGTGCGCGAGTCCGACTCGCACTTGACCTTTTTTACGTTTTATAGGGCCAGTTTCCAAATTGAGAATTTCGCTAACGAAATACTTAACGCGATGTCTCTACGAATTTCTCAGCAAAGAGCGTGAAAAAAGCTTGCTTAAGTATTTACTTAGTGAAATCTCAATTCAGAAACCGACCGAAAGTTTTTAACAGCGTTGCATGCCAACCCTGTTCCCCGACCATATTTATTGTGAATCGGCTTCAGAAAGGTCTTAGTACAGTTTGTAATCGTCGGTGATGTTACCCAACGTAGCATTGCGAATACCGCGATTGTACCAACTTGGTACCTTTCAAATGCATCGTCTTTTCTCCACTGTTCATCCATAACTAGTACTTTAGTTAGAAGACCTTAGATTTTCTCACTTAGCCTCATAGTTCGGCCATTGTATGTAACAAGCTTATGCTGTGTGGTGTCGGCCTAGCGAATAGCACCAACCCAAATTCTTCCCGCGGGTGTCGTAAAAGGCGACTAAGGGACACAAACCGAGGGATGGGCAGCAGCGCCCCCTGTAGTACATGTCCACCAAACTGCCAACCCGCATGCCCAGTGTGGGGATTATGGGCATTACCCCCAATGATGGCACAACCTTTAGGGGACATAGCCCTCATTAGGGGAGGGCTATGTCCAGCAGTGGACTAATATAGCCTGAAGAAGAAGAAGAAGATGTGACAAGCGCTGAGGTATGTCAACACCTCAGAAACTAACGTTTCCTCACGATGTTTTCCTTCACTGCTAGCGAGTCGTATTGCTACCATAACTTCACAAATTTACATAAATTAGAATACAACGACATTTGTACATGCCGTAATTCGAACCCACGACATCGCGATTGAGAAGCCGGCGTGCTACTGCTTCGCTAAAACCTCTCTTAATTAGTACCTTAGTAACCAGAGCTCAACGTTTACTGCTGTTTGCCCTGTATGGTGGTCTCTCCTTCAGTGTGCTACAGTCCTTATTTTAAAGTCAAGCCTTGTCGTGTCTACGGTTAATGCGCGGTTAAACTTTAACGCTAGTTAAATCTTTTAATAATAACAATCAATAATAATAATAGTCCTTTATTTTAGACAAAGGCTTAATTATTACAAATAACTAAAAACTAAACAGTAAAGGTAAGAGAAATTACCTAAAGTCTCAAACTACTTGTGGTTCGCGCTCATCTGCACTGAGATCCAGTGACTATATATTATATAGGACTTGTGAGGTCATCGTAAACGGCTTGCAGGGTTACATTCTTGGTCTCACGTAGCCTAGACCAGAAAGAGGCGATACGTGACTGCAGGATGGCAAAGAAATCAGAAACTCTTGCCTCCACAAACATGCTCTCGCGCAAATTCCACAGGTGCAATGAGCAGGTCAAAGTTACACTTTTCAAAGCGTATTGTCAAAGTACGTACACATGTGGATCAAATTCATTTCTTGTTAAATTCAAGGAAGAATTTACGAAGACCATAATATCAAAGAAGACTTGGCCCCCGTGATGGAGTATGGCCTATACCTCTCTCAGGGAAGAGACCTGTGCCCCTCGCTGGGGACATAATGGGTTGATGATGTTGGAGAAATGGTAGGTAATCCACGATCCTTGTGTTTGAAATCAACCGCATCACCGCTTGAGCACCGAGTCAAGTACCTATTTCTGGTTTTGACGTCAATCCATAATAAAGTGCTACGGACGTTGTATCTTGATTTATAAATTAAAAGAACTTATACACAACTAGCTGACCCCGCAAACGTTGTTTTGTTATTAATCAGCCTGCGAACTATAACAAATATACACAAAAAAAACATAATCGGGAAAGACGTTATGGAGGACTTTGATTATGGACACTGACACGAGATAAAATAAGAATATTCTTTATTGTATACCGCAAAAATAGTTACAGAAACGGCAGATACAAAATATCAAATACAATTGGCGGCCTTATTGGTAATAGCGATATCTTCCAGGCAACCTCCAATTTGAGAATTTGCCGAGGCGAAATAGACACGAGATTTTTATCGACCTCTGTGGCGCATCTGCATACCATGCAAGGGGTCCCGGGTTCGAATCCTGGCTGGGGATAAAAAAAACCCCAGGTCTTGGATGTTTACCGGTTTGTGATGTCGTTGATTCTGGTTCCCACGACACAGGGTATCCTAGTGTGGGGCCAGAAGCAATGTATATGCCTGTACGTAAATGTTATGTTGTATATTAGACTATTGAATACCGCAATTGCTGAAAACTGTTTCTTCACTATCAATTACACCACTGGGGCCATTCATTTATTATTAAGAGTTGAGACGATTAATGCGTCAATCATAGCTTATTTCTAAAACGGTCTTAATATTCTGAATAAAGTTAAGACGGATTTTTTTTTTGAAAAACTCAGTAATACAGCAAATACTAAAAGTTTGTCTAGGTATTTCTCGATATCAAACATTGTATGTCCCCACTGCTGGGGCACGGGTCTCTTCCTGCATCGTAGGAATGTTAGGCGATACTCCACCCCGGGGGCCAAGTCCGGGTTGGTGCTATTTTGTAGAACTAAAATTCATTATTTACCATGCCCTATTCGATGTACATAGCTGATTAACCAATAGATTAACAATAGAAGACTCGGCTACGCATTATTATATTCTTTTTAATGCAATAACCCGTGTTAAGGACAATTTTAAAAACCTATTTAGAGGCCAAAAATCCACCCATGCCGGGACTCGAACCCGCGACTTACCGGCTTACCGTGCCAGGGTCTCCCAACTAAGCTAATGGGCATGGGTGGAATTTTTAGCCGCAACGATTTAAGTTTTTAAAATCGGCTACGCATTATACATAGAATTTTCATTTAAGCTAGGAATTTTAATAAAAGCGGCCTTCATATAGTATTATAATTATGATCTATACTCGAGACTAAACCACATCTTTTTGTCCGTCTAGCATTTATCATGCTAATTTTATTTAAACAACAAACACAACACAGCTGTGCAGAACCGGTAAATGAACCCGGAACCCTAGCGCGGCGGCGCGTGCGCACCTCGATCACGTGATCGTAGTCGCCATCTTGCAATATGGCGCGGTATCACCCTAGGGTATTGTCTTCCGAGAGCGTTGTCCCCAAAATTTTTATTCGGACGTTCATTAATTGATTGACCTGACAGATTGCATAATTATTATGATATTGACATGTAATATTTTCTTTTTGACATTTGTAAATTTGGTTGTTATTTCTACATTGGATTGTTATTATGTACGGAGTCTTGACTTGTAATGAATATTACCAATAAATGATGTATATGTCTATCGAAATGATAGAGACGTGATTATTTCAGTAACTATGGCTTCGCCATTGCTGGCTGAATATAGTTCTTTCAATCCGCTATTTGACTTGTATCAAATTGGACGCAATAAATGAATATTTCCTGCTTACGAATATTTTCACCTTAACTTACCAGTTAAGGTATGCAATGAAACATGCATGCTCTACCGAGCAGTTTAGTAACAGTACCAGCTACGCAATGTATTTGCCATGCTTTAGCAAAAAAAATAATTTTTAAATTTATCTTATAATAATAAGTCTGAGCACCAAATCTTGGCGAAATCCTGTTGTTTGCTATATTTGATAGCTAATCGATTGAAATCGCTCTGCCCTCCTATTACTTAGCACTCCACTCTATCGAGTGACGCATTTTGACGACTCCTAAGTGTCAAAAAATGTATGCATTTGACAGCCGGAGTTGCTTAAAAAAGTAAAAATCGGCGTCACTCAACTCAGTGGATACTTACAGTCTATTTATTCTTACTTGTCCAATTTAGTAAACAAGATTCTAACCTTAAAATTGAGATTAGATGCCTAAACTAGACATTTTCTCGCAAATTCATGAACTATCATGAAGTATGTTTATAAAATTGGCAGCGTGTTATCTAAAAGAGTGTTCCAAGTTACTTAATTTATGGAAATAAGGAAATTTTGGACTAAAAAGTTTACAGTTTACCTATAGAATCTGGTTTACTAAATTGGACTAGTAAGAATAAATAGACTGTACGTAATAATGCCCCGTGTCGCTGCGTCTAATACAGGAGCTGAAGGGAAACGTCATTCTGCGCACCAAGCTCACGTGATAGCCACCATCTTGGAATATGGCGTCTCCGTAATGCCCTATCATTATTTAGGAAACAGGGTCGCCGGCACTTTCTCGGTGGAATTGAAGATTCGTTTTCGCACAGCAATTGTTTTGTTTTGTACGACTAGATTAGTACCGTCTTGTGGGCTGACAAAGGCATGGGAAATCTACGGGACACAGAAATTTAGTTTCGGGAATGGAGTTGGTTAGGCCGTGTTCAAACCAAACATATAGAGCCAGTTTCTCAATAGGCGTGACGACAGGACCAAATAATCAAACATTTAACGATATTAGTGGAAAGTACATATTAAAAGGATTTAAAACTCTGATTTAGTTTTATAAAAAAAAACAATATTTTCAATAAAATAAAGATTTTAATACTGCTTTCAAGAATTTTGACTGAAACACCGATCACACCGCGTGACGTTACGCTTAGGTAAACATTGGTAAACTTCACCCGTGCTTTGTTGTGACTACTAGTGATTACGCATCTATCGCATTACGGATTTATAGACTTTTAGAAATTCATTTTCATCACATCAAAATACGCAAATTTTGTTTACTTTCTTTGGCTGCGCGTAGACGTTTGATGTTTGTTTACCTAGGCGTGACGTCAGATTCGACGCCATGACACTGCGGGCTGTTTTCCCACAGAGTTTAAATAATTTGAAAAATGGCTTTAACCTTCGGTAGACTTTAGTTTATTACTGAAATATAGATAGATAGAATATTCTTTATTGTACACAGAAATTACAGTAACAGAAATTATATGAAAAATACCCAAATGGCGGCCTTATTACTAAAAGCAATATAGGTTTTTTTTTATTATGTGCCCCATATTAAGAAAAAGGATTTGAAACCCTTTCTAAAAATCGTCAGCGTCAACGCATAGCGTAAAACGTACTGTTGGTTAGATGGGAACGAAAAAGTGAATATGTATTGAAATACAATAATAATAAACTGCGTAGATAACGCTCGCTCACTTTCGGCGGCTGACAGTCACTTTGGTGTGAACTCAGCCTTATTTCCTTAGGCGTTGTCGCTTACCATCTGACTGTCGCGTGACTCCAGGTCACAGGTCGAGAGGGGCCCGCCTTGTTGGTCTAGCGGTTAACAGGCTTGACTGCTAAAATTGAGGTCGTGGGTTCGATTCCCGCTGAAGGCCGCCGTACATGATTTGTAGAAATGGCCTCAGTCTGGGTGTATTTGCACGGTAGTAATATCCTTGCCTGGTATCTAGCACAGGGTATCCTAGTTAGGGGCCTAGGATAAAAGCTATCAACGCAACATTATAAAAACCTATTTAGAGGCTAAAAATTCCACCCATGCCGGGACTCGAACCCGCGACCTCTGGCACGGTTAGCCAGAGGTCGCGGGTTCGAGTCCCGGTATGGTTGGAATTTTTAGCCTCTAAATAGGTTTTTAAAATTGTCCTCAGCACGGGTAAGTGCATTAAAAAGAATATAACGCAACATTAGTTTCCTTATTCTGTTCATTTTGTGGTTTCTAAACAAAAAATACCACGGTTAGTGCGCACACGCAAATGGGCGTAGTTTTAAGTGAGCGAGATTTACCATACTCTCTCTTTGGGAGAATGCCTCTGCCAGGGGGACGTCTAGAGGCTACGTAAAAAAATTTACTCGATAAGTACATCTATAATAAGAAAATTAATCGCTGAATGTGTTGGTAAGCGCAAATCTCGATAGCAGCTGATTTCGCTGATTCTTTTTTTAGAATATTCCTTTAAGTACTTACGGGGATGGTTCATACGGAGAGAAAAACAAAAAAAAAATTAAAGAATCGACTGTTAGGCGGTACGAAGTTCGCTGGGTCTGCTAGTAGTTAATAAACTGTTGCTTATATGCATTTAATTGCAGAAGTATTACTTTTTTAGGTATCTATGTATATTATTATTTAAGTATATCTACTTAGTATCGTAGGTAATTATAAGTAATTATTATATTCTAGCACTCTTTTGCTATTTGGTATCAATATAATATTTTTGATTAATTTTTTAAGTAATTTAAAAGTAGGTACTCGGGGCTGTAAGTGATGCAATTTACTTCAGCCAGATGTCGCGGCCTGTACGTAATACAGAGAATAGTGTAAAGAGGTTCGAAATTTCACTGATGCCGGTGAGTCGCCCATTAGCTCAGTTGGAAAGAGCGCTGGCACGGATAGCCAGAGGTCGCGGGTGCGAATCCCGGCATGGGTGGAATTTTTAGCCTCTAAATAGGTTTTTAAAATTGTCCTTAGCACGGGTTAGTGCATTAAAAATAAAAATAGTATAATCTTAGATTTAAGAAATCATTGTTTTATTCATTTTTTCTGATTGTGCAATTAAGTGTTCTCTATCTAAATCAGGGACTTTTCCATCATGAGAAAGCCCAAAACCTGTCCCAATCAAGGCCTGACCTTTCTAAGTAACTTTTCATTTTCCAAGATCACTACTAAACTACAGTAACCCGTTTACATTCCGTCCCTCGGTTAGAATCTTGTTAACTAAATTGGACAAGTAGAATAAATAGACTGTACACAAATCTTATTTTTTTATGAGCAAAGCATGTTTATTTCTAGAATGCTATATAAAATTCGGATATACCACTACTCTTTCCCAACAAAATAAATGTTGAAGGATACCTCTCACACTTCCCTCTCACTCCGACAGCATTGAGCGTCGTGTAAACTAGCAGCATCAGCACGGGATTGGGAAAGCTGATTGCATTGCAACGCTGGGTATCGAACCCGCTGTACCGGTTACCGTTTCTGGGTTGCCGCTGCACCGGTATGACCCCAAAAAGGGACAACGTTGATTGTTTGTTTATACCTACCTAACTAGCTGTCGCCCGCGACTTCTTACGTACCTATGCTTTTTGTTGCATATTCGTCCGCAATATATGTTATTCCGGATTATAAACTATCTCTGAGCCAACAAAAATCATTCAGGTATCGTTCTGGCCTGAATGAGTAACAGACATCCATCCGAACATATTCACAAACTTTCGGGTTTAAAATTTTACTAAGGATTTTCTTACAAAATAATGGTTAAATTTAAATGTATTTAAAATATTTGAAAACGTCTATTATATGATCTTTAAAACAAATGATTTGACTTACGTATAGTTTAACAGCCTTACTAATAAACTTGGTATAAGTATTGTATAACTATGCAGTGTTTTGTCTCTTTTCTTCCAACTGAAAATTACATTCAAATGACGTGAACAAAACTCTGTGTAACTATACCAGGCTTATACGGTTTTTATTAGTAAGAGCCTAAGACTTTTGGGTGAAAAGTAATTCTTCTTCTTCTTCAGGCTATAAGTAATTATGTCCTACGATTTCCAATTGATCAACTTAATTAGGACGTAACTATCGTCTTCTTATCAGATCCCAAACATGCCACGACCATGACTAGATGAATGCATTCATCCAGTCATGTTCGTGGTATGTTCCTTCATGTAAACTCCCAGCCTTTAAGAATGGTATCCTCCACTTTAAGGCCTAATTATGCTCATCAAATCCCAAGTGATTTCAATCGTCTTAAGTCCGGCCGCTGGGAGAATACGATCCTGACAGGTCACGATGGGACGGACGACGTAACTTTGAAGTGGCGATGAATTTTCGATAAAAATATTTTTAAGTTCTATTTGTCCTACTAGCAAATAATCATCATTATTATCAATACTATTATGTAAACTTACAATCAATGTAATATTTTGCGTAGTAATTTTAATGTTAAATAAAGAAGAAATCAATATATACTGTTCATGCCTAAAATCCGTACTACGCTGTTACAAGGTTATGTCAACCGTATTATTTTGGAGTGATGTACCAATAATAACGAAAATAATAACGGGCCTGTCGTTATATTTTACGTTAATTTCTTTGTAAAATATAACGCGAAAGAGGGGACGTCCTAAAACCACCTGGAGACGCTCAGTCCAGCAGGAAGCCACTATCGGGACAAACGTGGAGGAGCTTGAACTAAAGGCGCAAAATCGGCCGCTATGGAAGTCAATTTTAAGAGCCCTATGTCCTTACCGAGGGATAGCAGGAAATAATGATGATGATATGCATATAACTATTTTATATGCATATAACTATTTTATATGCATATCATCATCATTTTTTTTCCGATATAACAACACCCGTAAGTAGACGGGTGAAGATTAGACTAAAAGTCTATAATTATTTTATGTTCAATTAGGTTAAGTTCGTTTAATTAAGTTTTTGTTTTATTATATTGTGCAATAAAAAGTAACATAACATACCTATTAGTTTATTTATTTACATATAAACCGTGAGTCGGTGGCAAAAGCTAGTTAAGAATAACGTAAGGAATGCTAACGTTGATTATCTCCCATCACTAGTCATATGAAACAGACGGGTTTCAGGATCGTATTCTCCCAGCGGCCGAACTTTAACTGTCAAATTAGTATGGAGCAGCAGAGATAGTAAATACGATGTCACGAGTTTTGTGGTTCTAAAATGTCATAATTTGACAACTTATATGCTGGGAAGTCTCGAAAACTTTTTATTCAGAGTAGCACAGAAACTGCGACTTAATAAACGTTACAAAACCTACCTGCAAAGTAGGTACTTGGGGCTGCAAGTGATGAAATTACTTCAGCCAGATGTTGCTGCCTGTAAGTAAAACAGAGAATATTGTAAGGAGGTTCGAAATTTCACTGATGCCGGCGAGTCGCCCATTAGCTCAGTTGGGAGAGCGCTGGCGCGGTTAGCGAGAGGTCGCGGGTTCGAGTCCCGGCATGGGTGGAATTTTTAGCCCCTAAATAGGTTTTTAAACGTTACAAGTTAAACTAGTTGTCCATTTAAAAATCTAGATCATTTCGTCGCGTCTTCGTACTACCCAGCTGATAATCAGGGGCTTACAGCGTCGATGACCTACCGGACAGTTAGTCTAAATGTCGACAAATCTGCGACCTTGAAACCACTTGAGGTCCTCGTCAAACCTCAATAAACACGAAAGATAACGAAGCACTAATGAGTTTCATTCTTTACGCAAACATACGCGGCTTTGTGGTAAGACCACAGCGGTTTGTAACGATTCACCTGTGTGGGGTTGCCAGGAAGTGAAATAAAAATGCCGGACTCACTTCCATATTTTGCAGGACATTTAGCGCTGAAAGTCTGATGCCCTGGCCACACGTAATAACGTAAAGTAACGGCGTGGAAAGATTATCAACCCGCATATAAAGCTTCTGACAGGGCTTAGCTACTCCCATGACAAGACAGCCGGCACCAACGGCTTAGCGTGCCTTGCGAAGCACGGAAGCGTTCGGAAAAAATGCCACTAGCGGTAGTCACGGGACGGTCAGCCATCCCGCACCTGACCGCGCCTGTTGTTGTTTAACTCAAGTGATTGATTCCTATCACTCGGGTGGACTAGGCCACGAAGAAATATCTTTCTAGTTTTCTTTTTTATATGCAATAAAGTGTTCTCTATCTATCTATCTCCTAGCAGACCCGACACACTGTTTTTGCTAGGATTTCCTTTGTCCGCGCTTGTGAAATCGCGAGTACTGCGTCGATATAGATCTCTTAAATTGTATCGAATAACGCACACGAAGGACTAAAAGTACCCCGTAAAAAAAGCCCCTCAAGTTACCGAGGGCATCAAGAGACCGGACTGGACAAAAGTGCGGTGTTTTCTTTTGAAACGCCTTTTTTCAACTTCATGTAAATTACAACACATCTGAGAATATTTGCTTCCATAGCGTACGCTTAACTGAATTTCCGGGGAAGAAATAACCGCACACCGTAGGCGTTGAGTCCGCGACAAGTACTCGGAGGACATTTTTTCACGATTCAGGTACTTTTGTTTCTTGGGGACAAAAGTTCCTCGTCTGCGCAGGCCTTAAAGCCGAACTTGTAAGTTGGCCGGACACGACTGTAAGAAGGTGTACCACTGGCAACCCACACTCATGTCAATATCACGATGGATGTGTCGAGAATTTGAGATGGAGTCGTATTATTACGATAGTGATGACTCATTGCCGCTAATTGTGCTTGATTTCTGCAGTGGAGTCAGTGGCCTTTACAAAGAGGCGCTAAGTTCGACACTTGTTGCCAAATTGAGCATTTGTTGATCTTCATACTACAGGTAATCGCTCGTAGGCCGCCAAATTTGCGTAAATCGATTAAAGTCCTAGGATATTTACACTACATTCTAGGCTGTCTTCTTCTTCTTCTTCTTCTTCAGGCTATATATTAGTCCACTGCTGGACATGGCCCTCCCCTAATGAGCGCCACAGCGCAAGGTTGTGCCATCATTGGGGGGTAATGCCCATAATCCCCACGGTCGGCTTGCGGGTTGGGAATCGCAGTTCGGTGGAATTGTACTGCAGGGGGCGCTGCTGCCCACCCCCCGGTTTGTGTCCCTTAGTCGCCTTTTACGACACCCGCGGGAAGAATTTGGGTTGGTGCTATACTCTAGGCCGACACCACACAGTATGGTGGCTAGTTCGTAGTGGTGGTAGGTGGCTTTTCTAGGCTGTATTTTTTAAAAATATTTACCACAGATATTAAGTTTTCTCATGTTTACTTTTTGTTAAAAAAAACGTAGGTATTATAAAACAAGTTATGATTTTTATTTTATTGGTGGCGTTTGTTAGCACTCCTCAGCGCCTTAAGAAAAATGTAGTAAGATCAACAATGGAATCTTTGAATCTTATTGCTATTTAATGTCCTGCTGTTAATAACCTTTGGTTATCTTGCGGGTTGATAACACTTATATTTATAGGCTGAACGTTTTGTTTATAAAAAAGCACGAGATCGCGTTTGTACTTTGTAGATTATGTTTATCGAAGGCGAAACAAGTATTGTGGATCGGCAAGTAAAACTAGTTTTGCCACCAAACCAGACGACACCTAATTTTTGGCGAAAACGTAAATATTTCGGCCCCACTACTAATGTACTTGACGTAATAGTAATAAAATTAGCTTTCTTCTATTTTTGCCTCTCCTATACCTTCTGCCATAATATTATTATTAATTCTAGTACATTGCTTCTGATGTCATTATCGACCAGTAAGAAGTTGGATGGAAATGCTATCAGAAGAATATACGACAATTAATAATATGTTACGTACAGTCGACAGCACTTCAACGTATAAATACGAGCACTAATCAGTTACATTACGGACGACTTAGCAACAAAACTGTATTGGGTTGGCCTGCTGTCGACTGTATATTACTGAATTTGTAGTAGCAACAAGGCCGCCAATTGTATCTACAAGCCAACTCTATCTAAAACAATGTTACAGGTACTGCAGCGTCCGAGTGGTCCCTTCATCCATCTAGTGTAAGTGAAGGTGCCACCGGACGCTGTATAAATCATCTCATTACGTAGATGCAAAGGACGAAGTACACTTAAGGGTATTCTTACCGTAGTGTTAAATATATTCATATTTGCACAGACTACCCGTCTCTCATTTCCTTCAGCAACTTTCCGTCATAAGGTTGTCTGGAAGAAATTGCTTTTAGCAATAAGGAGGCCAATTGTACTCTTCATGTTGTATACTCGTAATATGTGCTCTGGTGTACAATCCTATTATAAACGCGAAAGTTTGGAAGTATGGATGGATGTTACTCTTTTACGTAAAAACTACTTGGATTTTAATGCAACCTTACAATAATATAGCTTATACATCAGAATAACATATAGGCCACAATTTTTTAAGATATTGTATGAATTGCCCAAAATATGATGATAAAAATCTACCAACTGCGAGCTATTCTGGCGTGCGCTGCCAAAATAGCTAGAGTTACACATGTGTAATGTACCTATGATGGAAATGTTTTAAAAAATCGTTGAATATAATTTATAGGAGCATACTGCAGTAGCTACCTATAGGCATATGATTAGGGCTCCGCAGTGCTAAGTTACCGAATTTCTTATGTTGACAATATTGTTACATTGTTTTAGTGCAAATGTAACATGTCAATACTGTCAGGCTGTTATATTTTTCAAATGCGACCCAATAAATTTTTATGTGGTAATTTTAATGTCATAATGTTAGTTCTTTTCTACGCCACGCTAACATAAGCTACTCGAAATACTAATCCTGGGCACACGAAGTCGCGGGCACCAGCTAGTAAAGAATATTCTTAAAAACCTATTTAGAGGCTAAAAATTTCACCCATGCCAGGATTCGAACCAGCAACCTCTGGCTATCCGTGCCAGCGCTCTTCCAATTGAGCCAATAGGCGACTCACCGGCATCAGTGAAATTTCGAACCTCTACACTATTCTCTGTATTACGTACAGGCAGCGACATCTGGCTTAAGCAAATTGCATCACTTACAGCCCCGACTACCTACTTTGCAGTTAGGTTTTTACATCGGAATGATATCACTGTACCCACATGATTATACTATTTTTATTTTTAGTGCACTAACCCGTGCTAAAGACAAATTTCAGGCAGCGACATCTGGCTTAAGCAAATCTTAATCCAGATGTCGCTGCCTGTACATAATACAGAGAATAGTGTAGAAGTTCGAAATGTCACTGATGCCGGTGAGTCGCCCATTGGCTCAATTGGAAGAGCTCTGGCACGGATAGCCAGAGGTTGCGGGTTCGAATCCCGGCATGGGTGAAATTTTTAGCCTCTAAATAGGTTTTTAAATTTGTCCTTAGCACGGGTTAGTGCATTAAAAATAAAAGTAGTATAAGAATATTCTTATCTTATCTTACCTTATGCTATGCTATGCATGGCCCCTTAGGGAATTTCCCAATTCAGATACCGTCGGTATGTCAGTATGTCACACCGCATTACCAATCGATCAATAGATGTTGGTACGGTTTGTGATCACAACACACTTGCAACACGGCAGTCTTGCGGTGTGTGCTCAGCTAGTGATGAATGTCTGTTTGTCTGTCACTCTGCAAGCATATTTATGTGCACTCACTGTTCACTTGTGTCAGTAACCTGGTTCTTAGGCAAATACGAAAAAGTACCATTACAACGACGAGCGAGACGTTTAGCAGTATTCCTTTTATATAGTTTTTGGGTTCCGTATCTCAAAGTAACGGAAACGGAACCCTAATAAGATCACTTTGTTGTCGGTCCGTCCGTCCATCTGTCTGTGACGACCCTTTTATTTTATTTAAATAGGACAACCAACAGGCGATACAACAATACAGTCACAGAGAAAAATAACACACACACACACAAATAACACACACACACAAATAACACGGTTATTGCTCACCCACTTACAGGTTGTCGCATCATGCATGTAAAAATCAACAAACTGTAACACATATTAATCCATCTTAAAGATATAAAATATATATTAAATAAAGACAAATTAAACTAAAAAAACTAATTAAATATACATAAATTAAAGATATTCAAACAGGCTTCTTTTGAATTTTAGTAAGGTATCATTGAAAATATCCAAGGTATTTATTTTGAATGAAGATATGTTATATAGGTTGGACATACGTTGCAGAAGCGCGTACTTTCCTAAATTAGTACTGCATGGTCGAATGTTTAGCAAAGGACATGGATATCTAGGTAACATACGTGGAACATTCAATGAAGCTGCTCAAGAAGCGCAGAGCAGTCAAGTTTACCGTTGATAATCTTGTGCAAAAATGTTAGATCTTTATCTCGGGAACGCGTGTAGGTATCGAGTTGAAATTAAAACTCAGGTCTAAAGTCCCTTGAAGGTGTGAAATAATCAAACTTCCTCAAATAACGTAAAATATGATACGGTATCTTATGCCGCAAAAATAATATAAGCACACAAAATAATAAAAGACGTATATTTCGACGCTCAAGGGAATCAAAATTTATAGGGTACCTACTGTAACGATACTTCTTTATAAGTTTCAATTATTTTCAGTCAAGTTTGGATTATTTTAAAGGAAATGGTTACATTTCTGTTTAGGTGTCAGTTGTATTGAGACACGCAGCTGGGCTAGGGTTTCGATAAAAAAAACATAATATAAAGAAAGTATTATTGCTAAATAAGCGTTTTAATAAGTAGATCGCTACAGTACTTTTCGATGACCTGGATCTATGAAATTTGGCAAGTGATATCATCTTTTATTGCGAGTAATGAGAAAAACCTGAAAACTTTACATTTGCAATTAAATCATAAAGAAATTGTCTTTGAAGTTCGGGAAAAGTTCGGAAAAACTATAAGACTCGATTCCTGAACTATTTACACTATTATCTATACTATAAAAATGAATCGCTGAATGTGTTGGTAAGCGCAAATCTCGAGAGCAGCTGAACCGATTTCGCTAATTCTTTTTTTAGAATATTCCTTGAAGTACGAGGATGGTTCTTACGGAGAGAAAAATAAAAAAAAAATAAAGAATCTACAGTTAGGCGGTACGAAGTTCGCTGGGTCAGCTAGTTTAATGTAAATAGTACCTACAAATTTGTACGGAACCCTCGGGAGGCGAACCCGGTGATCGAGTCTCCCCAAGCTCTAGTCGCAGTCAAGGACTCGGCGTTTGGGCTCAAAGATTGACCGATCATTAGTAACATTGGCTTATTCCATGATGGAACTACTGCGAAAATAAATTCGCAGTAGTTCATGCGTATAAGCCCAAACGATGAAACTATTGAGATTTCTTTTGAACAAAATGGTACTACTGCGAATGATATTGACGCAGAGCGGCAAGTCGTAGGTCAAGGCCAAACGGAAAGATTAGATGACAAACGGTTTAATCCTTGGGCTTAGTCCACTTAGCAACACAGAGAGTATTTTTAATGGACTTTGGTAAAATTTCAACGTAAAGAATTTACATTATGAAAGCCGCTGCCTTCGGGCCGTAGTGTAGTGGAGAAAAAGGCAGCGGGAAAAAGAACTCCACTCTGACCATCTTTTCTCAAGTCCTCTTAAATCGAATACATTAGTTACCACCTATACATATAAGATTCCATGATTGCCGTTGATAACTTTAAATTCCAAATATTTAATTATTTTACATAGGCCGTGAAAACATAAGTGCTGCAGCCAGACACACGAATAGCACTCGTTCACGAGCATAACGCAGAGGTCAGCCATCAGTCTCAACCATTTGGGAGGGAGATAGATGACCCGGCCGACACGCCACCACTCGAATGACCTTTAGCAAACCTGCAGATTAATCATTGATTAGTTTTAAAAACTTATTGTACCGTATTTGCCTACAAATAAATATAATTTGCTGTGTGGAATAGTGAGAATAACACCAACCCAAATTCTTCCCGCGGGTGTCGTAAAAGGCGACTAAGGGACACAAACCGGGGGATGGGCAGCAGCCCCCCTGCAGTACAATTACACCGAACTGCGATCCCCAACCGACAAGCCCAGCGTGGGGATTATGGGCATTACCCCCCAATGATGGCACAACCTTGCGCTATGGCGCTCATTAGGGGAGGGCTATGTCCAGCAGTGGACAGCCTAATAGAATAGCCTGAAGAAGAAGAAGAAATTTAATTTTGTTTATTTACGATGTTGGCTGATTTCATATAAAGGATCTGGATCTCATTGTTTTCATATTTTTTTAGATTTTGGTACGACCCACGCCCATTGAAGGCTTTTCAGAGTAACGATCCAATAGTTGATTGAAGGCAGTGTTGTATGTTTTTTCTTGTATTTTTGTTAATGAAATCGCACAACTCAAATAACTGTCAAGATCTCTTGATCACACCCTTAAAAAAAACAATGAACATTTCTATTTAGACCGTATTTAAACATTGAACTCTTTTTAAACATCGAACTCTTATTTTTAGTGCATATTTAAACACTGTGGGTCGTATAAATGCTGCATTATTTTGCTATATATACATTACTGTATCCGAAACATTGAAGCCAAGCTAATAACACCACTTTAGTCCCACTCCCCACTGTTTACCCCACCCAGCTGGATGTTTAAACGAGGTAAGAGTGACCAAGTGTTTCCACTTATCCGTTGACCTTCGGTTTCCTACTTGCGGTTCTACCCTTTAGGTCGCCAGAAGATTCGGGACATTCGTAAGTGCGTCTGGCTTTCTAGTGGCGCGCTGAGTGAAATAAACACCTTTCTATTAGGAAAATAATGTCTGTAATAGCTCGGAATTATATATGCTGTTTGCCGTGTGGCGGATGCAGGGTTGAGATTACGGTGTTTTCACAAAAAAAAAAGATAACCTAAAAAAATATCTATCTAATCACCCCATAAACAGAGCCCACTGTTGGGCATAGCCCTCTTCTCTTTCACGCCAACCCATCCGGGGGTGAGTCTCTAAAATACATAGTTGTTCAATTTAGTATATTAGTGCGGTAAAGGTCGTTTCATTCACACTATCAGTAGTCCGGTAACCAATCGCATTGCAATGGTACAACCCGTGCTACTTAACTCTGCGCCTCTCGCGATTCGATCTTCTTCGCGAGAGATGCCTATTTAATTTGCGCGGGTTATACCCCTGGAATGACATTGTACAGCTATTGCTTCGTAGACTACCATATTGAGGCAAATAACAAACTATTGTCGTGCTTATTTAATTCTATTGAAAAACTATGTAAGTATTACTCTAGGGCCTGGTCCTTTGCTAGTCTCGTCCAATGTTTCCCAACCGCTTTTACAATGTCGTCGGCCCAACGGGCTGGTGGTCTGTTCACTGACCATCGACCATGACCCGTTCTTGGCCACCGCTCAGTGGCTTCCTTAGATAAAATAACATAAGAATATTCTTTTGTACACTGGAAAAAACAACAAGTACAAAATGCCCAACCCAAAAACAAACCAATAAAATAATAGAATATTTATTTAGGAAGAAAGATTGACGAAACAAATATATATTGCGAATGTGAGTGGAAGGGTTGGTGAGGGTCGTCCCAGGCGGACATACATCGACCAGATAGGGGATGTATTACCGGGAAGGAAAGATAAAAAGTACCCGGAACCGGCGTGCGTGCATGCAACGACTTATGAACGTTGATGAAGCGAAGGTGATCTGTCAGGATCGTGGCAAGTGGCAGTCCCTGGTCTCTGCCTACCCCTCTGGGATACAGGCGTGAGGTTATGTATGTATATAATTATGTTATTTATTTGTACCACACTTTTAGCTTTCGATGCAATGTTCTACATAGTTCATAAAATACTTTTCATTTCATAAACTCGGAAAGTAGTGTTGTTTTGATCTGATTATTGGGTGAAAAATGCTGCTTCTCTCCATAGGGAGGGAAAAACTCATTCAAATTACTTCCCACCTAAGGGCCGGAATGAACTTTAAAAATAGAACTACTGTCATGTGAGATAAGATAAGAATATTCTTTATTGTACACCAGAGCACATATTATAAAACATGTAAAGATACAAAGTACAATTGGCGGCCTTATTGCTAAAAGCAATTTCTTCCAGACAACCTTACGACGGAAAGTTGCTGAAGGAAATTAGAGACGGGTATTCGGGGCAAATATGAATATTTTAATACACTACTTATATAAATAACAATACACAATGTGAGTTTCTAAACCGCCAGTGTGAACTTAGCGCAAACTTCTTTGAGCGCTGGCAATAAGCCGCAACAATTACACGGCGAGTTCCATATTTATAATTTATAAAGTCGACGTAAATTGGCGGGATACTAAATTGTTATATTATGTGTATGTGACGGAATTAAAAAAATTGGTAATAATCTTTTATGGTAAGATTTGAATATTAAAAATGAGTTTTTATTTTCCTTATATTCGAAATGAAAAGTAGAGTGTTTAACACGGGTAATAGAATCAATTCCTACTCGGACTTCGGGAATTGATTGTTTCGACCCTCGGTGAACAATCGGCTATCTGACAGGTTTCTGAAAACCGACTCAGTTTTCGTAGGTATTTAATAAGTGCTCAGAAAGTGATAATTTTTTAAAATTTTTGTTGTCTTTTTTCTAAAAAAGGCAAATAAAAAATTCACTGCTAAAACAAAACGCCCCTGTCCTATGGTAACTAAACAAGGACATCACAAACTTGGAAATACATCCAGACTGAGCCACCACGGCCACCTCCAGCAGCCTCTGAACCCACGACCTCTACACTGATAAAGAAGCGTGGTACCGCTGGACTAACGAGGCAGGACGGCGGCCATTAAGAGTGGTTTATGTATTTCAAAATTAAATATGGCCGACCGTAAAACAGTTTCGCGTCGTGGGAATATAATTAATGCACAGTAAAGTTACATGGACGCTTGCGTAAAATCTGCGTTCCTATGAAAGTAAAATGTAACTATTATCTAGTACATGACTTTCTACCTTTTATAGGTAGGTACTACATTACTTATATATCGTTATCAACCCTTGTTGTCCCCACTGCTGGGGCACGGGTCCTACTCTCCTACTGTCCCCACTCCGGGCCCTACTCTTCCTGCATCGCAGGAAGTGTAGGCCATACTCCACCACAGAGGCTAAGTCCGGGTTGGTGGAGGATTGTAAGACAGTGACGGGCCTTACTGTCAGAAGTTATCAAGCCGCCCATAAGGCGTCTGACATGGTCTAACGACTGCCATTACATGACAGCCGGCACCAACGGCTTAACGTGCCTTGCGAAGTACGGAAGCGTTCGGTAAAATGTCACTAGCGGTAGTCACGAGACGGACCTATGCTTCACCTGACTGCGCCTGTTGTTGCTTAACTCAAGTGACTGATTCCAATCACTCGGTTCGCCCAGGCCACGAGAGCTTCATTACTTATATAAGCGTGTGTTTATAATATTTTTATATTTGAATACAATATTTTTAATCAATCGTAACCGCGGATATAAACCTAGCTGTGCCGCGTGGTGTTACCCGCGGGTTATCGATTTTCCCACGGGCATAAGATATTTTCCCGCAGTAAAACGTAGTCTGTGTGTTAATACAGGGTGTCAGCTAACTCCATACCATATTTTATTAAAATCGCTCCAGCCGTTTAGACGTGAAGAAGTAACAAACATCCACACTCACAAACTTTCCCCTTTAGAATATTAGTGTGATGTGATTTTCGTTATCAACCCTTGTATGTCCCCACTGCTGGGGCACGGGTCTTTTCCAGCATCGCAGGAAGGTTAGGCCATACTCCACCACGGGGGCCAAGTCCGGGTTGGTGGAGGATTGTAAGACAGTGGCAGGCCTTACTGTCAGAAGTTATCAAGCCGCCGATAATGCCTCTGACATGGCTTGAAGACTGCCATTATATGACAGCCAGCACCAACGGCTTAACGTGCCTTGCGAAGTACGGAAGCGCTCTGAAAAAAATTCACTAGCGGTACACGGTCACGGGACGGTCACCCATGCTGCACCTGACCGCGCCTGTTGTTGCTTAACTCAAGTGATTGATTGCAATCACTGGTTTCGCCTAGGCCACAAGCGCGTCTTACTTGTATAAGCGTGTGTTTTTTAGAGTAACAACTTGGAAAAAAAATATTACGTAATCGCAAATACAAACCTACTAGCTGTGCTCCGCGGTGTTACCCGCGGGTTTCCAATTTTCCCACGGGAATAAGATATTTTTCCGCAGTAAAACGTAGGCTGTGTGTTAATACAGGGTGTCAGCTAACTCCCTACCACATTTTACTAAAATCCCTCCAGCCGTTTAGACGTGAAGATGTAACAAACATACACACTCACAAATTTTCCCCTTTATAATGTTAGTGTGATGTGATATTCCATAGTAATAATTGACTTTGTCTTCTTTTATACTCTTTTTTTTTATTGCACTAACCCGGGCTAAAGACAATTTTAAAAACCTATTTAGAAGCTAAAAAATCCACCCATGGCGGTTTCGAACCCGCGACCTCTGGCTATCCGTGCCAGCGCTCTTTCCCGGCATGGGTGGAATTTTTAACCTCTAAATAGGTTTATAAAATTTGTTTTCTTTTGTCAATTTGCCCTGTCTTCTGCCTACCCTTTTAGGGTGTTACGAGTAGAAGCTAAACTGGCAGCAGTACTTTTTATACCACCTTTTTATGAGTTCCACTGTACTTGGGCATGCGCAGTGATTTGAAAGTGCAAACTGCATTGCCGTCGATATCATTTGGGCCGGAGCTTTTAAAACGTGTGACCTCCCTCGGTTGCTTTATTGGTGTCCTTACGTATCTCGCTTGCCGAGCAGGAATACATCGCGAGGAAACCCGCAGCATTTGGGTCCGCACGTCTTGGCATAACTCTCTTGTGAATTTAGATTGTCGCTAAGTACCTAATTATGTATTTAATTAGGTACATTTTTTGTAAGTTATGTACATTTGTAAAACGTTATAGTAGCAATACCACTAGTTGATTGTGAAAGAAAACCTCGTGAGGAAACCTGAGCGTCTGAGGTGTTGAACTACCTTGAAATTGCCAAGCCGCGGTGGGCACGCGTGATAAAACCTACTCTCTGCCGTGGGACCTTTATAGACTACATAAAAAATGTTAATACATCTACCTAATCAGCCCGTAAACATAGCCCACTATTGGGCATATCCCTTTTTGTCTTCGATATCAACCCTTGTATGTCCCCACTGCTGGGGCACGGGTCTCTCCCTGCACCCCGGGAAGGTTAGGCCATACTCCACCGGGGACCAATTCCGGGTTGGTGGAGGATTGCAAGACAGTGGCGAGCCTCATTGTCAGAATTTATCGAGCCGCCCATAAGGTCTCTGACATAGATTAACGACTGCCATTACATGACAGCCGGCACCCACGGCTTAACGTGTCTTGCGAAGCACGGAAGCGCTCGGGAAAATGCCACTATTGGTAGTAACGGGACGGTCACCCATCCCGCCCCTGACCGCGCCTGTTGTTGCTTAACTCGAGTGATTGCTTCCAATCACTCGGTTCGACTAGGCCACGAGCGCTTCACTAGGCCACGAGCGCTTCTTGTTAATACATAATTATGATTTATTGTTTCAGATGTTCCTAGCGGAAGGATTATGTAAGTACTTTCCATTCACGAACACGTAACTGCCAGTAGATTGTAAATATTTTTATTGTAGATGCAACACGAATTACTACATTTTTTATTATTTATTAATTGAGTTTTAGGAAAAACATCGACTAAAATAACAAATTACAAGGTACATCCTACAATATAGAAGCAAACAGTCATTAATGTAAAGGTTGTTATTGATCAAATCAAGCCACGATAGCATAATCATTGTTGTTTATTTACTTATTTACGAATGACCTGATTATAAAATGTTAATAATAGTACAATATAATACAGACAATAGTCGTTATCAACCCTTGTATGTCCACACTGTTGGGGCACGGGTCTCTTCCTGCATCGCAGGAAGGTTAGACCATACTCCACCACGGGGGCCAAGTCCGGGTTGGTGGAGGATTGTAAGACAGTGACGGGCCTTACTGTCAGAAGTTATCAAGCCGCCCATAAGGCCTCTGACATGGCTTAACGACTCCCATTATATGACAGCCGGCACCAACGGCTTAACGTGCTGTGCGAAGCACAGAAGCTCTTATATATATATATATATATATATATATATATATATATATATATATATATATATATATATATATATATATATATATATATATATATATATATATATATATTGTATTATATATTTATTGTACGTGTGTATGTCACTACTCCTAAACGGCTGGACAGATTAAATGATTTTTTGTGTATGCGTTTGGGCAGCGCCCTGGATGTTTTATATGGTAGATGGCGCTGGTAGTTATATATTAAACGGGACTTATCTCGAATATTTATCACCACCTACCAGAGCGGTGGTAGCGGAGCGGTGTAGAACGCCGGCTTCTCAATCGGGAGGTCGTGGGTTCGAACCGCGGCATGTACCAATGACTTTGTTTCCTAAGTTATGTACATTTGTGAAATTATAGTAGCAATACTACTCGCTGACGGTGAAGGAAAACATCCTAAGGAAACCCTAGTGTCTGAGGTGTTAGCGTACCTCAGCGCTTGCTACGTACAATGGCCGAACTAAGAGGCTAAGTGCGGAAATCTCAGGTCTAACTAACTAACTACCACCTAACTTCACTACAATAATTGACTGCACTCGCCACTTCAGTCTACCCGTGACCACGACAACTGCAACGCTGCCGAAACGTCGGGAAATAAGGTAAATACGTTTTACTGAATAAATAATCGCGATTAGATCCGTTTCGTATCTAAGTATAATATTACATAACATTGCACTGAAGGCAGTGGAAGTTGTACCTCAACCGTACGAAGGGATCGCTGCAATCCAGTCTTGCTCTACCAAAAGTGTTGCAAAATCTTAGCCTTGCTAAATTGCCTAACTGAACGAACGCCACATAACCGATCTGTCGACTCGGCAAATCGGAGCCTGTCACTACATTCTGCGAAATTAGTCGCAGGTATACACTGTGTGTCGTTAAGCCATGTCAGATGCCTTATGGGCGGCTTGATAACTTCTACAGTAAGGCTCGCCACTGTCTTACAATCCTCCACCAACCCGGACTTGGCCCCCGTGGTGGAGTATCGCCTAACCTTCCTTCGATGCAGGAAGAGACCCGTGCCCCAGCAGTGGGGACATACAAGGGTTGATAAGGATACACTGAGTACAAGAATCTGTCATGTCACATCTGAGGATAGCGACCACGAGTAGCTCGCTTCCACAGCGAACTGTTTTCCGCCATGTTGCTGTGGCCACTTTCTTGTTAGCGTGTCGATGGCAAACCGTCGTGGATCTCGTGAATCTCGCCAATCAGCGTTAAGGCCTGCGCAGACGCCTGTGAGACTTTTGTCCTCAAAGGACAAAAGTCCTTGAATCGTGTAAAAAATGTCCTCAGAGTATGGATGATATTGCGTCCGGTATGGATGATTCAAGCAGTGCCAAAGAATTTGACACTTTTACGAATGAATGATAAACAGTCCGATTCGAGAGTGGCCGGCTGCATGTAGTACACATAAAGGAAGAATCTCGTCGGTAAGGGTTTGATGCCTCATGACGGTACAGCATCGGAGCTCTTGCGGCCTTCAGCGGCCCTCGTGGTCTTGGCAGTGCCCTTGCTGCCAATGTGGGACTCACAAGAAGTGCGCCTACCCACTAAACACCACCTTGGAACTGGTTATGGTCCTAAGGACCCCTAAACCCACATCGGGAGCGAACCCCCTCGAGGCCGAGGAGGGCTCCTATTATGATGATGATTAAACTCTAGGGCCAGGTTGTCTGCAGCAGTCCATTGACACGATGTATAGAGCCGGTCAATGCACCGCGAACACGTGCCCTTATGACCGACTCGTTTTTGTGCCACTTCTTGTGCTGGCGAGGCCTTGCATTTACCACTTTTGTGTTCAAATTGTTCAAATATAATGGTTACAAATGATAAAAAAATTAATGTAATTAAAGACGCCCGTTGTGAATAATTCCTAAGATTATGGAGGACCGATTATAATAATAAATTAGTGACTCGGTTGTTTTTTAATTTTAGATAACATAACATGATACAGTAGGTGCGTTAAAACGCCAAACTGTTACGTTTGATGACGAGAGATGCTATTATAGAATGCAAATACTTATTACATAATAGCATTTAGTAGAACCGTAAACGTAGGATGCCAAATTGAAAAAAAAAATAGACTTTCGGACTGTGGCTCTTGATACCAACCCTTTGTATGTCCCCACTTCTGGGGCACGGGTCTCATCCTGCATCGCAGAAAGCTTAAGCCATACTCCACCACGGGGGTCAAGTGTGGGTTGGTGGAGGATTGTAAGACAGTGGCGATTTTTACTGACAGAAGTCATCAAACCGCTTAAAGGGCCTCTGACATGGCCTAACGACTGCAATTACGTGACAACCGGCTCCAACGCGACAGCTTAACTTGCCTTGCAAAGCACGGAAGCGCTCGGAAAAACACATCCAACACCTGACCGCGCCTGTTGGTGTGTGATCAGTTCCACTAGGCCACGAGGGTTTTGTAGATGCCAACTTGAAAAAAAAATCTAGACTTTCGGACGGCCTTTATTCCAAATAGAAATCCTGGTGGAACACGGTGGAAAGCGAGCCAAATGTTTTGGGCGCCTATTAAAGCACAAATGTACAAAAAAAAAACATTTAACAATTTTTTTTATAAAGTTGTAGTACATAAGTAAATTGCGTATGTTAAAAATAACTCCGTTTACGTATAGATAGATACATATCTTATTGCGTTTATCCTTCATTGTAGGTACGTGACTGGTGCAATATCCTGATGAAACGCAACGTTTGCAATTACGCTTCTCTTATCAGGGTTCAGTACTAAATTTACGGCGATTATTAACCCTCTACCTATAGCTACTTTGCAACTGTGAATAGGGCAATTTGGGCCGTTAAGATTTCATTGGTTTAGGGTTCCGTACACGAAGCGCTCGTGGCCTAGGCGAACCGAGTGATTGGAATCAATCACTTGGTTAAGCAACAACATGCGCATTTTTCCGAGCGCTTCCGTGCTTCGCAAGGCACGTTAAGCCGTTGGTGCCGGCTGTCATATAATGGCAGTCGTTAAGCCATGTCAAAGGCCTTATGGGCGGCTTGATAACTTCTGACAGTAAGATCCGCAACTGTCTTACAATCCTCCACCAACCCGGACTTGGCCCCCGTGATGGAGTATGGCCTAACCTTCCTGCGAGGTAGGAAGAGACCCATGCCCCAGCAGTGGTGACATACAAGGGTTGATAACGATAACACGAAGGGTGCCACACGGTATCTTAATACTGTGTCTCTACTGTCTGTCCGTTCGTCCGACCTTCAAGGCGCCTTGGGGTGCGTTTTTTTCCGAAAGTAAACATGATAATATGTATCCAAAATAGTGAATACCGCATTTCAATGGATATCCGATACGTGATAGTGATATTGGCCACATAATTGTACGACAAAGTCCAGTAGATATTTCGTTTTTACACTTCGTTGTATACGTGAAGAGTTGCATAATCAATGTGCTGGATATGTCCTGCTGCATTGGAGCGTTGCACTCTTAGGCTGACATTCAGAGACGAATCCCAAGTTCACGCTTACAGCAGTCTTAGCAAAGTAAACTAATCAACTTAGTAAAGCGCCGAAATCTTCGTATTCACATTCGATCGGGAGCCGGAGTTAAGCATGAGACTCATGCTATGAGCTAAGAGAAGACCTGTCTTAAGAAAGTCATCTATATTGGCTATTATTTTTACTAAACACAATGCTAATCGCAAACTCCAACCAAAACAATACGATAAAAAGGTAGGTAACCTCAGTGAAGAGAACCAAATGACAGTTGACAGTTCTATCTAAGTTCACGTAAAGTCACCAATACTGGCTACTTGCACTTAGCTAAGTACCATTTCATACTCAACTTGATAAGATTCGATTGTGAATACGAAATATTTCTAAGTACGTGATTTTGACATTTCTGAGACCGGTCTTAGCTTAGTTTTCGTCTCTGAATGTCAGCCTTAGGCTACGGTTCTTACTAGGCAGAGAAATCCACCATACCCCTACATTACGTACCAGATTCTTTCAGAAACCTGACGCAATCAGTATGGAATTTGACAGCTAGATTCCATCCTGCCTGGGTAGATCGAAGGCGCGTCTTAAATGTCTCAAGTCGCGACCTTCCAGTTTTAAATATTCATGGACATAACTATTACACAGATCTCGTTAGCCCTTAGATACTAAGTACAACGAAATGACTTGTGTTACAGGTGCTAACTCGACGATAGATTTAATACAATAAATACATTGATAACATCCATGACCCGAGACAAACTAGAAAAGTTCGTTTCCTAATTCGACCCGGCCGGGGATCGAACCCGAAACCTTCGGTTTTACAGTCAGCGTGCAAAACCGCTGCACCACCGAGGCCGTCATTTCTAACAGTTCAAGTTTTAACATTTTATCCCCTCAAAACGTGCGAATTGTCTGGTGCGCATTATGAGACCTCACAGCACAGCCTTCCATCGAACAGTACATGTTTACCAACAGCGGCAAGCAGGTCGCCGGAACGAAAGCGAGCGTCTATTGAACCGATGAACCGCAGAAATGCTGGGATACTGACAGAAGGACTGTTTTAAATCGTTCTAAAACAGCTTCTGTTTGTTGTCTGCTAAGTACGAGGTGATGAGACGAAAAAACCTCTTCAAAATACCCACTACTAAATGAAAACTAAGCTTGCAAATTTTCTTCATCGGGTTTGGATGGGATGGGGTTTATTACATTTTCTTATGGCTTGCAGGTGACTATTCCGGTTTGTATAAAAGAAACGAATCAGTGCCAAAAACATTGAAAAGCAGACGCTTCGGTCTGCTTTCCATGTTTTTGTACAATACAATAACATCCATCAGTTACGTGATGGGCTTTCAAAAAAGTTTTACCGTTCAGTTAAGTTTTGGATGATGTGGGTGAATTCTGATTCTGTTCGCGAGAGATGTCCCTCGTGACTATTCGGAGGATTGAGAACATTTTTTTTTTAATTTATTAGGTACATTCTGAATTAAAAGTTGATGTGACGTTTTCACTGAGGTCCCCTAAAGAATATTTTACTCTATGGGGAGCAATAAAATCCCCATCATCTATTAGAAAAGGCAAGGGTTCTACTAAACGGACTTCCACTTCAGTTGGACTTCTGTATGTTTATAGGCTACACGCAGTGCGCAGACGCAACCGGACAGACGTAATGACCGACATCTTTGTGACAGACTGGCAGAGGCTTTGTGCTTACTTATGCAATAGTTGCGAGTGCTTGCGAGGAACTAGGTTAGAGCTTACTTGCAGTATTTTATCTGGGACTGAGATGAGTGGTGTCTGGCTCGATTTCCGGTGGCTTCATGTACGTAAGTTTGTTTTTCGTTATTTTGTACAATTTGTAATGTAATTTGATAAACGCCTGCTTGAAAAACCGTAAAATAGTTTACTTCGTATCAGTGCCACGGTGTTTTGCCTATAGGAAACACTAACATCTATATACTAGGAGCTATTCCGAATGACAAACCAATAGTCAAATGAAGCATTGAAACCTGAAATGAGTTTGTGCGGACGACAAACTGCGCCGACGGGAGACTGCGTTTTGAGCCGGGAGCTCCACCTAATTTCAGGTGAAGTTAGTTTGAGCTGAATTAAATACAACCGCAAAAAGTTGGAGTGAAATTTAGAACGGAGATAGACCATGAGCTGAATTAATAGTAAATGGCACAACATGTCCAACGCGGGCACTTCTCTATGTGCCGTCTTCTATCAGAGGTTACATTACCACCAATTCTGCCATCTAGCATTTCGATGCCGCGGAAACAAACAAGAAACTGGTATTCTGTAGAAGCCACTGTCGTTAGTTGTGTAACTATGGCATCTTGAGTATCCCAGGTCTCCTTCTTCCTGGAATCTTGCCTTCTATGATAAGTTCAAGGAGAATGTACTTGGTGCTTACGCATTTTATCTTCGAAACACTCCAGCTTTCGTTTCTTGATGGTGTTAAGGACCTCTGTTTTCTCTGTCTTAGGGTTACCTGGCTTCAAAGGGTTCGCTGCGTAAAATGAATATTTTTCTCTTTTCCACAATACGTTGCAATAGTGCAGCATTGGTAATGCAATGTCACATAACTTTTTACGACCGCAAAACGATAAAACTCGCCACAGCGTCACGGTATCCACACTCATCGAGGGAAGTGAGGGAAGTGAGTGAAAGTGTGTGATCAGGGCACTCGTGTTCTCTCGTCTCCCTTTTACTAATCGACGATACGATATCAACCCTTGTATGTCCCCACTGCTGGGGCACGGGTCTCTCCCTGCATCGCAGGTAGGTTAGGCCATAATCCGCCACGGGAGCCAAGTCCGGGTTGACGGAGGATTGTAAGGCAGTGGCCTAGCTGTCAGAAGTTGTCAAGCCGCCCATAAGGCCTCTGACATGGCTTAACGACTGTCATTACATGACAGCCGGCACCCAAGGCTTAGCGTGCCTTGCAAAGCACGGAAGCGCTCAGAAAAATGCCACTAGCGGTAGTCACGGGACGGTGACCTATCCTAAACCTGATCGCGCCTCAGTGAATGATTCCAATCATATACCCTTTTGCTAATCACACGCACCAAATTCTGTCGGTTTGCGAAATGTGTGTATGGAATTTGACAGACAATTTACGTTAAAATAAATTTATTTGATTTGATTAATTGAAGTACGCGAGTTTCCTATGGAGAGTGTGCTCCCAACGTCCGCTGGAGATTTTCTTAGAAGTCGCAAATCGCATACTCGGTGTTACCTTCGTACGTCACAGCAGAAACACGCTCATCTGAATAACGTCATCGGAGACACAACTTTCTATAATTTTTTATCATCGTAATCAGCCGGTCTCAGTCCACTGCTGGATATAGGCCTGTCCCTAGACACGCCACTGAGCCCGATCTTCGGATCTCCTCATCCAGTCACTGCCCACCGCTTTGCAACGTCGTCGCTCCACAGCGTTTGCCGATTCGCGGTCACCACTCAAGAACCAGTCTACCCCATTGACTGTGGAGTGGACCATTCGAACCGTGAGTCATGACGGGTAGGACGCACTGATTAAAGACTTTTGTCTTTAGGGATAGGCGGCGAGAAGACTCGACGAAGTTTTGTCAATGCTGCCCAGCCCAGCTGAATTCTCCTCTGGATTTCCCTCTCCAAGTTGTGTTTGCTTAGCAAGATAATTAGTTCCCGAAACCAAACTAGAGAATGTTGAGGAAACGAGAGAGGTTGGTCAGGGTCGTGGCAAGTGGCAACCCTCGTCTCTGCCTACCCCTCCGGGCACAGGCGTAATGTAAGAGAAGATAAGAATATTCTTTATTGTACACTGGAAAAACAACAAATACAAAATAATTGCAAATATACATAGTACAATTGGCGGGCTTATTGCTAAAAGCAATTATTTCCAGACAACCTTACGATAGATAGTTTCTCAAGGGAATTAGAAAGACGGCGCTACCCGTCAGTGCAAATTTGAATATTGATACATATAAGTATGTATCAATATTCAAATTTGCACTTGAATATTGTATGTTTACTTAATGTATGTGTTTTATTGTAATTATTTGTAGCACTCGTTTTTTTAATTTCAGTTCTAATCGATCCTATGTAGATATACAGTGAAACATTTCGCAGTATGTCTACATTTGTTTGTTTTCTAGACTTGTAGCACTTGATAAGTAAAGGGCGAATTCGCAACTAAAATGTGAAGGTAGGCCTGCTGTTTTCGCCTCTTTTTGTAATTTTTGGCATGGACTGAACGAACTGTTTGCAAATATTTACTACAATATCAACCTTTGTATGTCCCCATTGCTGGGGCACGGGTCTCTTCCTGCATCGCAGAAAAGTTAGGCCATACTCCACCATGGAAGCCAAGTCCAGGTTGGCGGAGGATTGTAAGACGGTGGCGATTCTTACTGTCAGAAATTATCAAGTCGCCCAAAAGGCCTCTGACATGGCTTAACGACTGCCTTTAAATGACAGCCGGCGCCAACGGCTTAACGTGCCTTGCGAAGCACGGAAGCGCTCGGGAAAATGGCACTAGCGGTGGTCACGGGACGGTCTCCCATCCTGTACCTGACCTCGCCTGTTGTTGCTTAACTCAAGTGATTGATTCCAATCACTCGGTTCGGCTAGGCCACGAGCGTTGCAAATAAATTTACTGATCACTCAAAAATGAATTAGGCTAACTGTAAAAAACATTAGGACGCATTTGAGTTGCACTATAAAAAAAAATAAAAAAAACACGACGACGAAAAACAATGACGACGAAAAAAAATGACGACGCTAGTCGCGCACTTTAAATGTCAAAATTCGCGACATTCCAATACAATAATTGTCAAAATGTGACGTGTGCCATTCTTGCGTTGTTCATATGAATTTTTGTTTTATAAGCACACTTGAGTCCAGTCACGTCTAAAAATAGACGGGGCCTAAGACGTTACGTGTTTACAGTTTTGTGTTGCTGTCTTTACAGCAGAAAAACTTAATTAAAGTTTAATTAAAGTTGAAAAATATATATTGTTGGAAAGGCGGCTCTGTTTCGTAAATATCAAAAACTATATCCAAATAACAAAATCCATTTTCTCGTCTCCACTACACATACGGTCCGAAGGCAGCGGCTAACATAGTGCCTTGACATTCAGCGAACAGAATGGAAATTATTCACCTTGAAATATATTATTGATTTTTGTTTTTTTTATACGTGCTTGAACTGCGATAACTATTTTTAGAACCTACAGTCTATGATAAAAAAAAATTGAATAAAGTATTGTTTGTGTATTAACATAGATTTTAAACAACTGTTTTACTAACACTTTGGACATGAGTTGTCTGAATAAATAAATAAATAAATTAAATTAAATAAACTAAAACCAGGCAAGTGCGTGTCAGAAGACGTTATTTGTAGGGTTCCGTAGAACTACCTTCTTTACGCAACCAACAACTTGATTATTTGATCAAAGTAATTGTTGGCAACCCAACACTAACTTTCTCAAATCAATATTGTAAACTAGCAACATAGATTTCCGTAGAAAAAGCTGTTTTTGCAAAAATTCTTTAAAGATCTACATTTTTGGACCTAGGTTATTGTCAATTAGGTTATGATTTATTAAAACTTATGTTCACTATTTCCAAAGACGCGTTCTGCCGTGTTATGACAAAACACTGTATCTATAGATACAGTGTTTTGAAGTAACATGAATATATCGATTCTTCGCCCTTAAGTGCATGGTATGGCATCAAAAAATATGGAAAAAGTTTTAATAATACGCAAATCAGTCATAGTAAATAAGACTGTATAGCCAATATTATAGAGACCTGTTTTGACAAAATACTGTTTCTATAGATAGGTACCGTGTTTTGCCAAAACATCCGCGTGATTTTTATGCCAAATAACTGTAGATGCAGTGTTTTGTCATAACAACTTTAAAACCTTTTCCTATTTGTCAAGAAAAAAAGCGGGTATTCAGTGCGAAAATTCTAGATTTTCAATTAGAGTCTATATACAAAAAATATAAATTAACTAGTTACGGCATAATTATGTGCACTATTATTTAACACATGTAAAATTTTTAAAGTAATCTGTTTTGATTTGACGTATCTATGCGGAATTTTCTTAACGAAATGTTTTTGGCGTTTTCTGGAAAATGCCTGTTTTTAAATTACAGTGTCTTGTCAGGACACGGCAGCGTTATCCCATCACATCACACCACACCACACCACACCACACATCATACTTCACACTAATATTACAAAGGCGAAAGTTTATGGGTGCCTACGTTTGTTACTTAAGTCGTTTTTTATATAAGTAGTGTATTAATATATTCATATTTGCACCGACCTACCCGTCTCTTATTTACTTCAGCAACTTTCCGTCGTAAGGTTTTCTGGAAGAAATTGCTTTTAGCAATAAGTCCGCCAATTGTACTTTGTATCATACAGATTTATTTGTTTTCATTATGAAATTTTGACTATGTTTTATTGTAATTTAAGCTAAAGAAACTTCTGCTTTTGTTTTATACTTAAAATATAAATTGACGATGTTGTTACCTAAACTGAATAAATGAATATGAATATCTTTACATGTTTTATAATATGTGCTCTGGGGTACAATAAAGAATATTCTTATCTTATCTTACTTCTTTACGCCTAAACGGCTGTTGCGATTTTAATAAAATTTGGTATGGAGTTAGCTGACACCCTGGATTCACACATAGGCTACGTTTTATTGCGGGAAAATGTCTTTTAGTGTCAATACGCAATTTATTTTCCCGAACAAACCGCGGTTGACACCGCGGGGCACGGGGGGTACCTGTACCTCCTACATTTTTTCGTCCCACTAGTTGTGGAAATAATTGGAGTATGGGGGGATCAGGGAGGAGGTTTCATTAGGGAATTCGGTCGCTATGAGAAGTCTCGCGTATGTCCATCGTTCCGGGGCATGACGCAAAGGATTTCCCTGGCGGTGCAGTGGGGAAACGCTGGTAGCGTCATCGGATGGGGTTAGTCCCGGAGTGGCATTTTCTAAAATTTAGTTTTTAAATTTGATGTTCTGTGAATTCTGCGCCACTTCTTATGACGAATCATTTATGATTTTGTGAATGTTCGAATATGTCGAAAAAATTGCGTCAGAGACCTCATGGGCGGTTTGATAGCTTCTGACTGGTTTCATTAGGGAATTTGGTCGCTATGAGAAGTCTCGCGTATGTCCATCGTTCCGGGACATGACGCAAAGGATTTCCCGGGCGGTGCAGTGGGGAAACGCTGGTAGCGTCATCGGATCGGGTTAGTCCCGGAGTGGCATTTTCTAAAATTTAGTTTTTAAATTTGGTGAATTTTGCGCCACTTTTTATGACGAATCATTTATGATTTTGTGAATGTTCGAATATGTCGAAAAATTTGCGTCAGAGACCTCATGGGCGGTTTGATAGCTTCTGACTGTAAGGCCCGCCACCGTCTTACAATCCTCCACCAACCCGGACTTGGGCCCCGGTGGAGGTTACTGCAACTCTCTCCGGGCACTATCCGCACTACTATCCACATAACCCAAGGTTAGCTGGAAGAAAATACTTATTAGTATTGAGCTCGCCTTTGTACAAATATGCTTATTGTGCAATAAAGAATTTTCTAATCTAATAACAATTACATGTTAAATACAATGAAACTTCTGTACAGTCCGTTTTAGCTTTTCAGTTAGCTTTCAGAGTATACCTCGACTACTATCGGAGAGAATCGGATATATGCCGGCCTCGGTGGCGCAGCGGTGTAGCACGCTGACTGTAAAACGGAGGGTCTCGGGTTCGATCCCCGGCCGGGTCAAACTAGAGAAAGAACTTTTCTAGTGTGTCTCGGGTCTCGGATGTTATCTATGTATTAATTACTATATTAAATCTATCGTCGAGTTAGCACCTATAACACAAGTCATTTAGTTGTACTTAGGATAAGGCTAACGAGATCTGTGTAATATGTCCATGAATATAAAAAAAAAATATTCGTGTAATAGAAATATCGGAACTAATATGACACTTAACTTTTCAAAATAGTGAAGAAATAGAATTTCCATTGTTATTTACAATAAAGTGCATACATACATACATACATACATACATACATACATACATACATACATACATACATACATACATACATACATACATACATACATACATACATACATAACATCACGCCTGTATCGCAGAGGGATATGCAGAGACCAGGGACTGCCACTTGCTACAACCCTGACAGATCACCTTCGCTTCGTCAACGTTCACAAGTCGTTGCATCCACGCACGCCGGTTCCGGGTACTTTTTATCTTTCCCTTCGCTAATACATCCCCTATCTGGTCGATGAATGTCCGCCTGGGACGACCCTTACCAACCCTTCCACTCACATTCGTAATATATTTTATTATATTTGTTTCGTCAATCTTTCTTCCTTCATCCTCTCCACATGTCATAACCAACGCAACATTCCTTTCTCAATTCTAGTCACTACACTCTTTCAGTCCACAACGTTCTCTGATCAGACTATTGCGTATCGTTGTTATCAACCCTTGTATGTCCCCACTGCTGGGGCACGGGTCTCTTCCTGCATCGCAGGAAGTTTAGGCCATACTCCACCACGGGGGCCAAGTCCGGGTTGGTGGAGGATTGTAAGACAGTGGCGGGCCTTACTGTCAGAAGTTATCAAGCCGCCCATAGGGCCTCTGACATGGCTTAACGACTGCCATTATATGTATGACAGCCGGCACCAACGGCTTAACGTGCCTTGCGAAGCACGGAAGCGCTCGGAAAAATGCCACTAGCGGTAGTCACGGGAAGCTAACCCATCCCGCACCTGGCCGCGCCTGTTGTTGCTTAACCAAGTGATTGAATTTAATCGCTCGGTTCGCCTAGGCCACGAGCGCTTCATTGATTCCAATCACTCGGTTCGCCTATTGCGTATCCTGTCATTCAAAGTAACACTACACATACTTCTCAAGGACCTCATTTCAACTGCATTAATTCTACTTTCATGCTTCCTTTGCCACAATAACAACTACAAAAATAACTTTTTCGTGACAAGGCCGCCATCTGTACTCAAGACTTAAGGCGCTTTAGGGTGCTTACTAGCGGCCCCAATGGAATGTTTACTTCTTAATGATTCGCGATACTCATACATAGTTATATCAAATCAAATCGCGATTATTTAATAGGTAAAACGTAATTACCTTATTTCCCGACGTTTCGGCAGCGTTACAGTCGCCGTGGTCTCGGGTAGACTGAACTGGCTGGCGGGTACAGTCAAATTATTGTGGGTAGTCAGTATTAATTTTTCGCAGCTAATAATCGCGATTTGACCCGTTTAATATATAACGAATGTTTACTTTTTGAAAACAAATACGTATAACAAAATAAGTTATGATTTTTATTCCATTGCTAGCGCTAGTCAGCACCCCAAAGCGCCTTAAGAAATGTCTGTCTAATTTATTTTTTTATGTGCAGCTGTGCGCCGCGGTGTTACCTGCAGGTTATCGATTTTCGTGCAGTTAATCCAGGGTGTCAGCTAACTCCATACCAAATTATATTAAAATCGCTCCAGCTGTTTTTGGCGCCAAGAAGTAACAAACATTTATTTTATTCCTTTCTTTATTTCTTTATTTCCAAACATTCCCTATGCTTACAGGTGTAACCTATTTAAAAACCTATTTAGAGGCTAAAGAGGTGTAACCTAATTCAATAGGGGGATACAATTAACTATATTACTAAGCATGTTTTAATATCATACATTTCCTTGATGATGATGATTGGCCTTGTTGCATCTACGTAATGAGATGATTTATACAGCATCCAGTGGTATTCTCACTCACACTTGATAGGTGAAGGGACCACTCCGACGCTGTACATTTCCTTATATGTAACCTAAACCTTTAAATTGGTGTGTAACATGTAACATATAATCCTGTTCAATTACACACACACTCGCACACAAACTTTCGCCTTTATAATAACCCCTCTAATAACCTAATTCCATTTTTATATATGTATTGTCTATGGATATTTATTAAAATTTGCCTTCTTTTCCTAATTATGTCATTAGTTGCACCAACTACCCGTCTTTCAGTTCTTTTGTGTTTTCCATCAAGGGTTGTCTGGAAGAAATTACTTTTAGTAATAAGACCGCCAATTGTACCTTAATCTGTATCTTCTTATTTTCTAAATTGTAATTCCTGGTGTGCAATGAAGTATATTCATTTCATTTCAATCTGTTTGTCATTACACGACGTGCTTGACCGCTACTCTCGTATCTGTTAGGGCAATGTGCATTGTACAAACATTTTATCAGTTGTTCCTAGATACAGCAACAATAACACAACTATTACAAATTTAAAAGATAGTCCACAGCAATAGCAAAAGACACAGTTTGTTAGCTTTTAGAATATACCTCGGGCTCTAGAGTGGGTTTCGGTTTTCGCCGAAAGCACACGAGTGTATACACTACTTCCTGCTCTGTATAAAACTTTTCTTTATTATTTTTTAAAGTTATGTAAAGCTAAAAATAACAATGAAATGAAAAGATTTTATTCAAAGTAGCACAGAAACTGCGGCTTAATGAACGTTACGAGTCGAACTAGGTGTCCATTTCAAAATCTAGATCATTTTGGAGAAAAAATGGACAAAAAATCTCCAAACAAAACTCCAAAAACTACAAAAACTACAAAGAATACAAAATAAACCTTACCTTGTTGCAATGTAATCGGTCTAGATCCGATAGTAGCTAACAGACTATCTGTGTCAGGACGTACGATACTTTTTGCCTACATTTTTTTACAGCGTAGATTAATTTATAGTACTAATAAAACAATATTTATTGGCAGAGCAGACGAATGTTCCTGTCAGTCTGTGAATCACAACAAAAAATCCAATCATGATTTTAGCACTAAATTGCTAAATCCTGTTGTGAGCTTTAGTTACTGATTTCTTCGTAGGTTAGGTTTTTAACACATTATAAACCAGTTTATAGTTTAGGCTGTGATTTTTTTTCCTTCTTGCCGCCCGATTCAATTTACGTCATCATGCCAACGTTGGTCGACCTTATAATAATACAAAGCTTCCTTTTTATAGTGCTGTGAATTAGCACAAGAGCATTTCAACCTAAGAAACGACTTACAGACCCTAGATTCTGTTAATGTTGTGATGTTTTAAAACTCTTAATAAATAACCCCGGCTGGGGCCAAATAAACCCCAGGTCTTGGATGTTTACATGTTTGTGATGTCATTGTTTCTGGTTCCCACGACACAGGGTATCCTAGTGTGGGGCCACTAGCAATGTATGTGCCTGTATGTAAATGTTATGTTATAATAAAAATGGAACGATTTCAACTTTCTGCTTTATAACATGTTTATTGATTTATTTATAACTAGCTGACCCAGCGAACTTCGTACCACCAGTCGATTCTTTTAATTTTTTTTGCTCCGTAAGAACCATCCTCGTACTTCAAAGAATATGCAAAGAATAATCACGAAATTTGCGCTTACCAATTCATAATTAATTTATAAACAGAAAACTGGATAAAAACAGACTAAGCAAGCAAAGATAGTCAGGTCTATTCTAGTCGAAATGTGAAGTAGTAATCCTAAAAAAATAAGGAAATTTCATGAATGGGTGACGTCATTTTAAATTTTTGAAAAGGTTAAGTTAAATAAATATAAAAAAAACCGGCCAAGTGCGAGTCAGACTCGCGCACCGAGGGTTCCGTACAAACCTGTATTATAGACCTGAGTATTTGGTATGAATTTCAATTTAATACCTCTACGCGTTTATGAGGAAATGGGTAGTAAGTTTAAAATTATTAAAAAAAAATATATTATGTGATGTAACTAAAAATTTATGGTTTTCGTAATTTTTCCTTTATCTATGCTATAAGACGTTGCTTCGTACCAAATTTCAAGATTCTGAGTTCACGGGAAGCACCCTGTAGGTTTTGATTGCCTTGCAAGTGTCGAAAATTTGCGGCATAAACGGCTGTATCTTTTGATTGCGTTGGCTTAGAAGTTTGATTTTTTCACAGCTTCAAGGGACAGTAGACCTGAGTAATTGATATAAATTTCAGCTTCATACCTCCACGCGTTCCTGAGAAAAAGGGTCTTGACAGACGGACGGACGGACAGACGGACAACAAAGTGATCCTATAAGGGTTCCGTTTTTTCCTTTTGAGGTACGGAACCCTAAAAATGGTGCAAAGAGGTTTGCATCGTTACAACGCATTGTAGTACAATGACAGATGCACGAACGTGCGATTTCATTTCGATGCTGCTTAGTCTAAGCCCGCACAAGTACAACACCTTCTAGGCGCCTTCATGGTACGAGGGGCGGCTGAAAAGTTTTGAGCCTAAGGTATTAAAAATGCTGATAGAAATGTATAAAAAAAATATTTTTCAATGTAATCTCCCTCTATTTCAATACACTTCTTACATTTCTTTAAAAGAGCTTTTAACCCGGTAAAAAAATATTCGCCGTCTTTGCCTTCAAAATGCTCGTTTACGGCCGCCTTCATTTCTTCGTCACTGGAAAATCTTCGTCCTCGGAGGTCCTTTTTCAAATTTGAAAAAAGGAAATAATCACTAGGAGCCAGGTCTGGACTGTAGGGTGGGTGGTTGATTTCTTCAAATCCTGTGTCGGCGAGGGCACGTCTCGCAACTCGGGCAGTGTGCACGGGCGCATTGTCCTGCAAAAACAGGACTCCTTTCGCCAGTTTGCCTCTCCTTTTCTCGACAACCACTTGACGGACTTTTGTCAACAATACGGCGTAATAGTCTCCGTTCATTGTAGTATTTTTGGGAAGGTAGTCGATGAACAAAATTCCTTCGCAATCCCAAAAAACAGTGGCCATGAGCTTGGAAGCCGCTCTTTCCACTTTGAATTTCCGTGGCGGCTTTTCTCCCTTTGCTATCCATTGCATTGACTCTTGTTTTGACTCCGGATCGTACTGCCGGATCCATGTTTCATCGACAGTGACGAGGCGAGAAAAAACATCGTCAGGATTATCGCCACAGATGTCCAAAAACTCCTTCGAAGTTGTGACTCGACGCTGCCTGTCCAGTGGCGTGAGCATTTTTGGCACCCATCGCGCGCGCACCTTTTTCATGTGCAAATGATTGTGCAAAATGTCACCAATTCGCTCCTTGCTGATGCCTATGGATTCAGCTATCTGCCACATCTTGATTCGCCGATCTTCGAGAACAAGGTTTTTCACTTTTTCAATATTTTCTTCGGTAACGGCGGTGTTTGGACGTCCTGACCTGGGATCATCTTCGAGCGACTCCCTGCCGTGTTTGAATTCACGTGTCCAACGTTTTACGGTGGCAAATGAAGGTGCAGAATCCCCATAAACTGCAGACATTTCTTCAAATATTTTTGTCGGCGTTTTGTTCTTCTTGGTGAGGAATTTTATGACAGCTCTGTACTCCAATTTCGTGCAAAGCGCGGATGACTCAGACATGGTGTTGTTTAATGTTCAATTACTAGAAGCGTAATGATGATAATGACATGAAACTTGGTATTTATACTACTTAGAATACGCGTAATTAGTGATGCACATTGCGAGTCATTAGTGATTCTTAGAAGTACTTAGGCTCAAAATTTTTCAGCCGCCCCTCGTATAAAAAACACGTGACGTCATCCGTCCATTTATCTGTCATTGTAGTGTAATACACTAACCGCCGCTCTCAGAAACGTCAATTGAAAGTTAATCTCCGTTACGTATGCTGTTGTCCTTTTCTGTTTTAATGATAACAAGTGAAAGATAATGATATTTAAATAAACATTAAATTTAATGGATTTTTTCTAAGTGCGGCAGTAACAGAAGTTACTTAATTAGTTAGTTTTATTTCGGACTAATGGCTAAAGGTGCATATTTATTATTTTTCACATAACTTCACAAATGTGCGTAATTTAGAAAACAACGTCTTAGGTACACGCCGAGGTTCAAACCCACTACCTTAAGAATGTGAAGCCGGGCGTACTGCCGCTCTGCTACAGCGCTTATTTTTTGTGATAAATGTTTACGTGAGTCTTAAGAGAAGTCGAACAAAATAGAGTACTAAATATGGCTGCAGTACAAAAAACATAACTATAATAACTTCCACACAAGACAGTCACTGTCCTGGTCCCAAACTAGGATACCCTGTGCTATGGTAACCAGTCAAGGACATCAAAAACATGGAAATACACACAGAATGATGCCTTATGTACCAAGGATGACAATGATGTCTAGAGTTAAGTACAATACATTGCATGAGTTGTATATTTTATAATAATTATGTAAACTTTGTTAATTAAGTACTTTGAAAAGGCTAAGTTTGGAGTTTTTTTGTCCATTTTTTCTCCAAAATAATCTAGATTTTGAAATGGAAACCTAGTTTAAATTGTAACGTTCATAAGCCGCAGTTTCTGCGCTATTTTGAATCAAACCTTTTCATTTCAATGTTCAGCTGCCCCCAGTGAGCATCAAACTCACGACCCCTGGCTTGGTAATCATCATTATCGTCGTCTAAGTAGGTCTAGTGGTTAGATTACAGACGCGAAGGTCGCAGGTTTATCGTAGAGCGGTGTTTATCATTGTGGTTTGATTCTGGGGAACTTGCGTCTATTTCTGTCATAATATTAACTGTATTTAAGGCCGGTATTACAGAACGATGCTCAAGCACAGATTGATCTCAGATCGCCCAATCATTACTTGAGCACTGAATCGATGCTCAAGCACTCCATTTATTTTCAAACAGTTCTTGAGTAGAGATCAGCCAATCACTGCTTAAGTAGAGATTCAGAACTGCAATCAGATTGTCTATGATCAAAGTTTGTTTTCTATGACAAGAAAAATAAAAGTGTAGATTTTTATTCCGTTTTACGCATGTTACAAAAACGTGACGATGAAACTTAGTAAATTATGTCAAATATACAGAGGAAACTAAAATAATGTTTATGTATTCGTAAATAAAATGTTCAAAGTTTCTTTATTTAGTTATTAGTTTGTAATGAACCGTATATTTAAAGGAAGCAAAACGTTCACGCTTCTTGTTTATTTATTCGCATTGAGTACAGAATGGAACGTAACAAATGTCGATAAAATAATTCTCTTGACGTCTGTCTATTTATTTAAGTTTACTAAATTACTAATATCTGTACATAGTCGGTGTGTTTTAATTTGAACATAAATCGCTGTTTTGAAACGAGATGTGAAAAAATGAGAACAAGGAACTTCACCATAGTGGAAAGAATCCTCCTTGTGGAACATAAAAAGTCAACTTCACTGCAGTGGAGAGGGTCCTCCTCGTAGAAGACAAAAACTCAACTTCATCGCGGTGGAGAGGAACCTGCTCATGGAACATAAAACTTCAACTTCACCGCAGTGCAGAGGAACCTGCTCGTTGGACATAAAACTTCAACTTCACCGCAGCGGAGAGGAACCTGCTTGTTGAACATAAAACTTCAACTTCGTTGCAGTAGAGAGAAACCTGCTCATTGAACATAAAACTTCAACTTCACCGCAGTGCAGAAGAACCTGCTCGTTGGACATAAAACCTCAACTTCACCGCAGCGGAGAGGAACCTGCTTGTTGAAACTTCAACTTCGTTGCAGTAGAGAGGAACCTGCTCATTGAACATAAAACTTCAACTTCACCGCAGCGGAGAGGAACCTGCTTATTGAAACTTCAACTTCGTTGCAGTAGAGAGGAACCTGCTCATTGAACATAAAACTTCAACTTCACTGCAGTGAAGAGGAACCTGCTCGTTGAACATAAAACTTCAACTTCACCGCAGTGAAGAGGAAACTGCTCATTGAACATAAAACTTCAACTTCACCGCAGCGGAGAGGAACCTGCTTGTTGAAACTTCAACTTCGTTGCAGTAGAGAGGAACCTGCTCATTGAACATAAAACTTCAACTTCACTGCAGTGAAGAGGAACCTGCTCGTTGAACATAAAACTTCAACTTCACCGCAGTGGAGAGGAACCTACTTGTTGAACATAAAACTTCAACCTCACCGCAGTGGAGAGGAACCTGCTCGTTAAACATAAAACTTCAACCTCATCACAGTGGAGAGGAACCTGCTCGTTGAAGACAAAACTTCAACTGCACCACAGTGGAGAGGATCCTCCTCGAGGAAGATAAAAAGTCAACTTCAACACAGCGGATTTATAGAATATGTGTCAATTATGTTACAAATTTATGAGCAATAAAAAAGCTGAGATTGTTTTACTGATTATTTTATTTATTCCTCTTTGTGACTGTCTTGTTGGCCTAGCCGCTAAGGTGCTTGGTTACAAAGACCGAGCTTGTGAGTTCGATTCCCACTGTGGGCCTATATATTTGTACAAGTGACCACAGTCTCGGTGTACTTTCATGTTTGTGACGTTCTTGCCTGGTTGTCAAAGTACAGGATATCCTAGTTTGGGACCAGGTGAAGTGATTGTGTTCGTTATCAACCCTTGTATGTCCCCACTGCTGGGGCACGGGTCTCTTCCTGCATCGCAAGAGGTTAAGCCATACTCTACCACGGGGGCCAAGTCCGGGTTGGTGGAGGATTGTAAGACAGTAGCGAGTCTTACAGTCAGAAGTTATCAAGCCGCCCATAAGGCCTTTGACATGGCTTAACGACTGCCACTATATGACAGCCGGCACCAACGGCTTAACGTACTTTGCGAAGCACGGAAGCGCTCGCGAAGTGATTGTGTTGCGTGAAATTTATTCAATGAAACCACCCCAATATTAATGTTATTGTTTTTGCACATAAACACTTATTAGAATCCATGCAGTAGGGGTCTTCAGCGTCCCTTAAATGCCTAAGGGGCTGCTGCTATCATTAACTATTTCGTCATAGTAATCAAGGTTTTCGAATATATTAATTTTGCAATAAACATCAAAAACATTCCAAATTGACAATTATAATAACTGGCCGATCGACTCTCAAGCGTGGTTCCGACCACACTTGAGTAAATACAGATTTGATCTTTACTTAAGTAGAGATTGCTACCCAAGTATCGTTCTCGAATTAGCTATTACTCAGTTGAGTCGCGCTTGATGAATCTCGACTCAAGTAACGTTCTAAAATTAAATCCATACTCAAAACTAGTCTTAGGTAGAGATTGGCGCTTGAGTACGCTTCTGTAATACCGGCCTAAGTGCCTTTATTTCTTTCGATTATTTATCTTTTAACATGCCTCTCCAATGAGATTTAAATATTTTGTGTGCAAGATCTCCATTGTAATATAGCACCTTCGGAGGTACAGCCGACAACAGGTCATGCTATACAGTTTTGTTGCAAAGCAGTAAACGTTAGTAACTAATTAGAGCGCTCGAATGTATAGGTTGACGACCTCTGTGGCGTAGCGGTAGTGCGTGTGCCTACCATGTAAGAGGTCCCGGGTTCGAATCCCGGCTGGGAACAAAAGAAGCCCAGGTCTTGGATGTTTACATGTTTGTGATGTCGTTGTTTCTGGTTCCCATGACACAGGGTATCCTAGTGTGGGGCCAGAAGCAATGTATGTGCTTGTATGTAAATGTTATGTTATGTCGACTGTACAAGGGTTCAACTTACAAGAAATCGTTAAAAAAATGCACCTGTAAAGTACATGACCATATCCACAAACATATGGGTCGTATTTCATGCGAAGTAATCACTTTGAAGCTATACAAAGCCGAATAACAAGAAATTGAATGACAAAAAACTTAAAAATGGCATTCCTGTGAAATGTGCCATTTTCAGCATACATTTCCAAAGCACTTCATAGATGGCGCTTATAGGCCTGCACATACAAGAACACGTCTGTCAAATTTTGCTCAGCATTGATTAATTTTATATTCTTTTCATGGCTGATTTTTCAATAGTCAAATAACTTTTATGTGAGGAATAAAAATGGCGGTTTGACAGCTTATGTATGAAAATTAGGTCAAACCGCAATTTTTATTCCTCAGATAAAAGTTATCTGACTGTTGAAAAATCAGCCCTTAATGCACTAACCCGTGCTAAGGACAATTTTAAAAACCTATTTAGAGGCTAAAAATTCCACCCATGCCGGGATTCGAACCCGCAACCTTTGGCTATCCGTGCCAGCGCTCTTCTAACTGAGCTAATGGGCGACTCACCGGCATTAGTTAAATTTCGAAACTCCTTACAAAACTCTCTGTATTACATGGTGGAATTTTTAGCCTCTAAATAGGTTTTTAAAATTGTCCTTATCACGGGTCAGTGCATTAAAAAGACTATAATCATGTGGGTACAGCGATATCATTCCGATGTAAAACCTATCTGCAAAGTAGTTAGGTACTCGGAGCTGCAATTGATGCAAATCACTTCAGCCAGATGTCGCTGCTTGTACGTGATACAGAGAATATTGTAAAGAGGTTCGAAATTTAATTTCACTGACGCCGGTGAGTCGCCCATTAGCTCAGTTGGAAGAGCGCTGGCACGGATAGCCAAAGGTCGCGGGTTCGAATCTCGGCATGGGTGGAATTTTTAGCCTCTAAATAGGTTTTTACAGATTAATTTTGACAGCCGTATTCCGGTTCTTCTATGGCCACGCCTGTAAGCGCCATCTATGAGTGCTTTGTGAAATTGTGCTGAAAACGGCTCATTACAGAGAGTGTAGTTGTGCCTTTGTACAACCGAAGGCGTGAGAGAGAGAGAGAAAGAGAGAGAGAGAGAGAAAGAGAGAGAGAGAGAGAGGGAGAGAGATGAGTAATTTATTCAATGGCACAATACTATGAAACAGTAACAAATTCACAAAACACAACAAAACATTAACAGATACACAAAGTTTACACTGCACTGCATTACAAACCAACAGAGAAAAAAGAAGCAAATAAGAAAATTAAAAAAACCGGCCAAGTGCGAGTCAGACTCGCGCACCGAGGGTTCCGTACAAACCTGTATTATAGACCTGAGTATTTGGTATGAATTTCAATTTAATACCTCTACGCGTTTATGAGGAAATGGGTAGTAAGTTTAAAATTATGAAAAAAATATATATTATGTGATGTAACTAAAAATTTATGGTTTTCGTAATTTTTCCTTTATCTATGCTATAAGACGTTGCTTCGTACCAAATTTCAAGATTCTGAGTTCACGGGAAGCACCCTGTAGGTTTTGATTCCCTTGCAAGTGTCGAAAATTTGCGGCATAAACGGCTGTATCTTTTGATTGCGTTGGCTTAGAAGTTTGATTTTTTCACAGCTTCAAGGGACAGTAGACCTGAGTAATTGATATAAATTTCAGCTTCATACCTCCACGCGTTCCTGAGAAAAAGGGTCTTGACAGACGGACGGACGGACAGACGGACAACAAAGTGATCCTATAAGGGTTCCGTTTTTTCCTTTTGAGGTACGGAACCCTAAAAACAAATGGGCGATTTTTAAATTAAATAAAAGAAGCTAACAAATACAAACATGTAAAGTTATAGTACAGACATTTGCTCACATAATGAGTTTATTTCACCAAAATAATACCTACAGTACAAGTAAAAAATAAACAACCACGTTCAGTAATTATAGTTGGAAAAATTGTACTTTGTGGTACCTTGATGGCCCTTAAACTGCTTTAGACTTGTATTTCACGGGCAGTGTTTTTACATTAATTATAATGTAATGGCAGTCGTTAAGCCATGTCAGAGGCCTTATGGGCGGCTTGATAACTGCCCGCCACTGTCTTACAATCCTCCACCAATCCGGACTTGGCCCCCGTCGAGGAGTACGGCTTAATTTTGCTGCGATGCAGCAGGAGACCCGTCCCCTGGCAGTGGGGACATCCAAGGGCTGATATTGATCGATAATGTAAGCTATTGTGGTGTTTTCAGAGTTATTTCAAATACAGTCACTTTGCTAATCCATCTCCTATTTGGTTGACTTATGCTCGCCTGGGACGTCCCTTACCGGCACTTCTATTCTATTATTCTATTATATTATATTATCGGCACTATTATTCTCAATGTATATTTGTTCCATCAATATTTCTTCCTCCATCCTCTGTCCAAATGACTAAAAGACAATATCACTGAAATATCAGGCTTTCTGTTTTTCATGGACTTTTCGGCTTTTTGAGGTCAAATAACCGCATCTTGTAAAACAAAGATTTTCCACCTCAATACTTCGGAGCACTTTGCATTCAATGGTTTAGTCATAAAAAAGGTGGATAATTTTTTCGACTGTAAAAATAACTTGTGAAAACCCACTGCTAAAAATCTTCAACGATATGAATCAAGACATTCCTCGTACCAGACACGATTCCTTGCTTAAAATTTTGGTAGTTATTTTATAGTTGCGTTTTTTGCCCGTTTTCCAGTTTTTACCCGACCATGGTGAAGTCCAAAAGGAGGTTAATGTATGTGGCTCGTATGTACGTAGAAGTATGTCCTTACAATATTCTCCACCTTACAATTAATATTAAACCTACAACAAAAATTGTCAAATTCGTGTGTCTAATGTGTGATTCTTTGATTATGCAAAGCCAATGGCGTGCGTCATCATAAAGAGATATACATAAGCTAGGAAAACATAATTCTCCTTTGTCTTCGCAGTCGGATGAAAACAAAGTAAAGTGCAATCCGTTATGAATCACTGGATTCACCGAACAATGGGAAGGTTGCTGGCCCAAACACAGTCACACGGTTAAATTTTTTAATCCGTTAGGTTGAACAGACTGGTTAAATCTAAACTTGAGTGTAGATGCAAAACCCCTGGTGTCTGTTGATAAGGTCACAAGTTAAAGACACATTTGCGACTTACAACCCGGTTTCTTGTACACTGACAAACCGTTAATCTTTTCTTATCAGCTGTCAGTTGATTATATTCTTTAGTTGATTATATTCTTTTTGCACTAACCCGTGCTAAGGACAATTTTAAAAACCTATGTAGATGTGGAATTTTTAGCCTCTAAATAGGTTTTTAAAATTGTCCTTAGCACGGGTTCCTGCATTAAGAAGAATATAATCATGTGGGTACAGCGATATCATTCCGATGTAAAAACCTATGTGCAAAGTAGGTACTCGGGGCTGCAAGTGATGCGGTACTTCAGCCAGATGTCGCTGCCTGTACGTAATACAGAGAATATTGTAGAGGTTCGAAGTTTCACTAATGCCGGTGAGTCGCCCATTAGCTCAGTTGGAAATAGCGCTGGCACGGATAGCCAGAGTTCACGGGTTCGTATTCCGGTATGGGTGGAATTTTTAGCCTCTAAATAGGTTTTTAAAAAAGCTGTCAGTTGGTCCAAGCGCATACGAAAAAAACATTTGCAGCTGTTAACAGTAGATTAACAGATTGTTAGTCTACGAGAAACTGGCGGACAATTGAGTGGGCCCGTACGGTCTGTATTGCTACTTTACGTTTTATTTTATTTATTTAGTATTATTTTGTACTTTAGCAAAATTTACATTATACATTACGACTAGGCATGGCACAACACGGAAAGGTCTGAAGTAAATTACATTGTAAATGTCCCCAGCCTTCGTATAATTCAAGAACAATTACTTAAAAACTAGATACGTGCAAGACAAATATCGATATCAACCTTTGTATGTCCCCACTGCTGGGGCACGGGGCTCTTCCTGCATCGCAGGAATAGGCCATACTCCACCACGGAGGCCAAGTCCGGGTTGGTGGAGGATTGTAAGACTGTGGCGGGCCTTACTGTCAGAAGAATCTGTTTCATGACAGCCGGCACCAACAGCCTATCAAGCCGCCTAGGCCTCTGACATGGCTTAACTACTCCCATGACATGACAGCCGGCACCAACGGCGTAGCTTTCCTAGCGAAGTACGGTAGCGCTCGGAAAAAATGCCACTAGCGGTAGTCACGGGACGGTCACCCATCCAGCACCTAACCGCGCCTGTTCTTTCTTAGCTCAAGTGACTGATTCCAATCACTCGGTTCGGCTAGGCCACGAGCGCTTCCTATTTTTCATACATACATTAAAATCAGATAAGACGAGCAGACTGAAAGAGTTGAAAACCCTGGTCTCTGCCTACCCCTACAACCTTACCGTGTACAGGCGTGAGTTTATGTAATGTGTGTAAAAATCAAATCAATCCTATAATGCTAGGTTATAAAATGCATGCATTCTAAATGCGTCCCTGCACTGTTAGGGCGCGGCCCTTCATTCAGTGATTCATTGATCAAATTGATGCCTTTCCGCTGATTGTAAATTCAAACGATGAGTTATTTGAAAATTTCATGCATTCCGGGTTCCTCACGATGTTTTACTTAGTATTTGAAGACTTCAGGGAAAAAGACGTACTTTTCACTTTTTTTCGAAACTAATCTGAATGCAGTTTTGTAGGGAATTTCCGTTACTGTAGGATAGTAAACCGAACAGGGTAAAAAACAAATTAGTCTCGGAGTTATTAAAGCTTTAAAAATCGCATACAGGGAAAAAGTGGCATAAGTCAACTTTCCAAAAAGTGGCAACTTTCAAAATGCAATATCTCAATTGTATAACATTACTTAGATTTAATAATCATGGTTATAACAATGTTTTCCTTCACAGCCAGCGAGTTGTATTGCTAATACAACTTCACAAATATGTACGAGTAATGTACGTAACTCAGGAAACAAAGTCATTGGTACATGCCGGGATTCAAAGCCACGACCTATCCAATGTGAGGCAAGTGTTTCTACTCTACCGCTCTAACGCCTAGTGTTTTGAGGTGGTTAAAGTTAATCTTTTTTTTATCCTTATCCAATGTCCTTGTCAAATCAGAATCTGTAAGTAAGATAACATAAGAATATTCTTTATTGTAGACCTGAAAAATAGTTACAGAAACGGCAGTTACGAAGGATAAGATACAGTTGGCGGCCTTATTGCTAGTAGCAATCTCCTCCAGGCAACCTCATATTGCATAATTGGCCGAAGGAAAAATAGATACGGGAAGTAGAAAGTAAGTTTTACAAATCAAAGCACATAAACCTTAACACGCTTGCGCTTGATTATTGGGTTATGTTACTGGTGAATTTTTATCTAAAACGTAACGATTGAACTGCACTTGACTGTACCCGTATGACTTCGAATAAAAATTATTTTCATTTACGACTTTCCAAGTAAAGTCCGTTCTTAGAAAAAAATAAAACAATTATTATTTCGATTTTGAAACCCCTACCTTGTAATGACACGTAGTTGCTTGCTATAATATAAAAAAACCATAATATTACAGTTCAAGTTCTACCCACGGATATTAATTTTCAAAAGTACTTTTTAGTAAGTAGTTACTTAAAGTAATTGGGTGTGTGTTCTGACTGAAGAATCCACACAGTCATTTATTCCATATTTTCGGCGAAAGTCAATAAAAACTGTCAGGTCAAGCACTTAACTTGATTACTGTCAATTTTTCACTAACTTTCCCATATGCGGTAGAAAACAAACTTAACTTTGGTCCGCTAACGAGAGAAACGATTTGAACTAATACGTTCGCTTGGCAGTACTACCGGGCACATATTGACGTTCTGGTGAACTCTCGCCTCTAATGAATTGTTTAAACAGTAAGCGACCAAATTTATAACCTTGGGGCACGTAGCAATTCACCGCAGCGTTCATAACATTGAATTGCCTGAGTGACTCAGTAGCTTGTGGATCGGAACTCGAGACGCACGTCCACATTGAATCAATTCGATTCACATTCGTTTGAATCGAAGAGTTCATTGAAGTTTTTCGATAGTGCCAGTTTTTCAGTGCAATAATAACATTTGGATTTGGTTTTTAGTTTTTGCGGTAAGTTTGCTCCAAATTTTTAATTTGCTGTTTTTCCGTGTGACTTTGATTGTACGCTCCGAAACATAATAATAGAACATGTGTTATTAAAAGCGGATAGGTTCTACCTTAACTATTGAGAACTACAGACAAAATGTCTGCTATACACTATCACTCCCATTTTGTTATTTATTAAAGTTTATAAATTTATTTATCTGATTAGAGCATGTAAAAACAGAGAGCTGTTTTAGTTCTTCTTGAACAATGAAAGTGAATGTAAAACAGAGACAAATATCAACGCGACAAAAGGCCTTTAATACACAAAAAATTTTATGTTTATCACTTAACAAAAAAACGCCCAACGCGACGGATTAAAAACTTAAACCCCATTCACATTTCGAAAAAAATAGAGAAAGTCGGCTTAACACTTGAGCCGACAAAAAAAGAAAATAAGAAGTATTAAAAATGGTGCTTGGGTGAAAGTATTTTTTTATAAGTCTACAACGGAGGCAATCTTTTCTTTAGATGTTAGTAATCTTCACATGTAGGTCAACTTCTTTTTGATCCGACGAATAGCATAGCAACAGGAACTGTCATATTTTGACGCTCGATTGAAAAGTTGTGATGAGGCTAGCGATCGCCGGTTTTCGGACATTCTCCCCGGAATTCCGGGAATTAGTTGAGAATATTCACAGCAAATGGTCGTTGAAATTCCCGGTATGCAGAATGTTCTCAGGCATAGCCCATGAAGCCGCTAAATTATAGACGTAGTTTACATTTTCAAATGTGTAAGATAAGAATATTCTTTATTGTATACCGGAGAATTGTTACAGAAACCACAGATACAGAAGATAAGATACAATTGGCGGCCTTATTGCTAATAGCAATTTCTTCCAGGCAACCTCAAATCGGGGAATTTGCCGAAGGAGATATAGATATGGTCGTGTATTTTAGAGTAATTTAGTACGATTTTTTTTACGTTCAGTAACTATACATAGTTTTCAAATATACCTGTAGTAATAATTCAAAAGTTACCCTTGTCTGAAAACTCTCCTTTCTTTTTCTCCAATTCGTGATAAGCGATGCTGGCTGTACAATTACTTAAAATACTTCAATGTTACTTAAGATATCACTCATTGTACAAATGTTTGATTACCCTAATAAAAAAACTGAGTATAATTCATTCAAATATAATACGAATACATTTATTCACAGAAATATTGATACAAAACCAAATAGTAGTGTAAAAATAACTTAAAAGAAAACAACAGCATTTAAAATTAAAAAGCGCGTTAAGCATAAAAAATACACTAAACATTTTGAAATGCAATTAATATTAAAGACGTCCACTAATTTTATTTTATTATACTTTGTGTGTAAAAAAGTTAACAAACAATCAATAATATACATAATAGGCTTAATAGTGAAGGTTTAGAATATCACCCAAAGCATACACACACGATAGATCAAGAAGATGTAAACGAGCTAATCTAATCTAATATTGATGGCCTCGGTGGCGCAGCGGTTTGGCACGCTGACTGTAAAACCGAAGGTCTCGGGTTCGATCCCCGGTCGGGAGGAAAGGAACTTTTCTAGTTTGTCTCGGGTCTTGGATGTTATCTATGTATTTATTGTACGTATTAAATCTATCGTCGAGTTAGCACCTGTAACACAAGTCATTTAGTTGCACTTCGTATAGGGCTAACGAGATCTGTGTAATATGTCCATGAATATTTATTATTGCTATTATTGGGTATTTTAATAATAGCAATAATAAATATTCAGCACTTGTGTTACAGGTGCTAACTCGACGATAGATTTAATACAATAAATACATAGATAACATCCAAGACCCGAGACGAACTAGACCTAATTAAAGGGGTATTTTATTTAGATAACTAAAAATTATACTCTTTATCCGGAGAATGATAATGTTAACCTGGAGCCCTTCCCTGCAGTCTTCGGTAACTTAGTGGTGCATATTCCAACACTACAACTCCAGGTCAAATCCAGAGAGGAGACAGCCCTACTCTTGTGATTCAGACCGTTAAATATGTACGTGATTTTCCAATAGCTACCGCCCAATTTAACAATTGACATGTTTTTTGTCCCATCTCTGTAATCGGTCTTGGCAGACAATATTATGTTTTTTCAGCTCACATGTATTTTCAGCTCTTCGTATAATTTATAATGTCTGCGTGATGTTTCAATGTACAATAAATAAATAGACATTCTAGAAAAATGCAGCAAATTCGTAAGGCGTTTGTTTATTTATATATACTTGAAAATATTAATAAGGATTCGTAACTGCTTGCATTTTATTGAATTACAGAAGATCCTTGAAAAAACATATTTTTCTTGAATAGGTACAGAAAAATACCTGAGTAATATGGTAAAACATATTATAAGTTGACTAGCGTGTTCTAACGTCACAATTTAAACCTGTTGCTCAAATTTCTTTTCTTACTAATCATTCTAAGTTTTTTCGAGCGCTCCCGTGCTTCGCAAGGCACGTTAAGCCGTTGGTGCCGGCTGTCATATAATGGCAGTCGTTAAGCCATGTCAGAGGCCTTATGGGCGGCTTGATAACTTCTGACAGTAAGGCCCGCCACTGTCTACAATCCTCCACCAACCCGGACTTGGCCCCCGTGGTGGAGTATGGCCTAACCTTTCTGCGATGCAGGCGATACTCGTGCCCCAGAAGTGGGGACATAAGGGTTGATATCAGGACAAAAAACTAATATTATCTTGTAAATTATTGTACATACAACTACGAAAGTGCCTGGCTACCCATAGCACAGGGTATCCTAGTTTGGGAGCCAGGACAAATACTGTAACTTTTGGTACCTAATAAACGTTTTTCATTTCATTTCAAATACAGAGATTATTCATAATCTTATCAAATCTTATCATAATTTGCGCGAATAATCCTAGTTCAATCTACCTATTCATCATATACCAACTTATTATTACATTCTTATTATGGGCATTTGAGGTAATCCTTCGCTATCTCAAACGAATCATTTTAATAACACGTATCCTTGAATCACGTCAATGTTTATAATAGGTACTAGATGATCTTTTGCGATACCCCTTCAATCCATAACATCTGTCCTATGGAGTCAGAAAAAAAATAACTTAAATTATTAGTATGAAGCGCTCGTGGCCTAGGCGAACCGAGTGATTGGAATCAATGACTTTGTTAAGCAATAACAGGCGCGGTTAGGTACGGGATGGGTGAGCGCTACCGCTAGTGGCATTTTCCCGAGCGCTTCCGTGCTTCGCAAGACACGTTAGGCAGTTGGTGCCGGCTGCGGTCGATAGATGGCAGTCGTTAAGCCTAGTCTTAGAGGCCTTAGGGTGGCTTAAAAACTTCTGACAGTAACACTAGCCCCTAGTCTTATAAGCCTCCACCAATCCGGATTTAGCCCCCGTGGTGGAATGTGGCTTATGCCTTCCTTAGGGAAGAGACCCGTGCCTCGGTGGGGACATCATGGGTTGAGGTTGATGACTACTCGCCATCCGTGAAGGAAAACATCGTGAGGAAATCTCAGTATCAGAGCTGTTTACATACCTTAGCAGTTGAAATTGCTTGTACTTGTTGTGTATCGATGATTATTAAAAGTTGTAGTTGCGGCAAAACAATATGCTGAACTAAATATTTCGATTCCACCCTTTTTTTTTTTAAAGTTTAGACATTATCTATTTCACAACCATACCAACCATACTTTTGTGTCAAAATTTAATATTGTGTGATTATTATCGTTTTAATGGAATTAATTTATTGACATATAAATGGATTGTAGTCTGGATTGGATTGTTGTATGAATTGTCTTTGATTATACTATTTTTATTTTTAATGCACTAACCCGTGCTAAGGGCATGGGTGAAATTTTTAGCCTCTAAATTGGTTTTTAAATTTGTCCTTAGCACGGGTTAGTGCATTAAAAATAAAAATAGTATAATCATGTGGGTACAGTGATATCGTTCCGATGTAAAACCTAACTGCAAAGTAGGTAGTCGGGGCTGTAAGTGATGCAATTTGCTTAACCCAGATGTCGCTGCCTGTACGTAATACAGAGAATAGTGTGAAGAGGTTCGAAATTTCACTGATGCCGGTGAGTCGCCCATTGGCTCAATTGGTAGAGCGCTGGCACGGATAGCCAGAGGTTGCGGGTTCGAATCCCGGCATGGGTGAAATTTTTAGCCTCTAAATAGGTTTTTAAATTTGTCCTTAGCACGGGTTAGTGCATTAAAAATAAAAATAGTATAATCATGTGGGTACAGTGATATCGTTCCGATGTAAAACCTAACTGCAAAGTAGGTAGTCGGGGCTGTAAGTGATGCAATTTGCTTAACCCAGATGTCGCTGCCTGGACGTAATACAGAGAATTAAATAGTGTAAAGAGGTTCGAAATTTCACTGATGCCGGTGAGTCGCCCATTGGCTCAATTGGTAGAGCGCTGGCACGGACAGCCAGAGGTTGCGGGTTCTAATCCCGGCATGGGTGAAATTTTTAGCCTCTTAATAGGTTTTTAAATTTGTCTTTGATTTATTTTGATTTAAAATTAAATCTAAAGTAAATTGTAGATAGATAGAATATTCTTTATGGTACACAGAAATCAAATATTGTACATATGTATATAATTTTAATAATGTCTAATGCAATTAATTACGCAATAGTTTTAACTGTAATATAATTATTTTTCTTGCAATAAATAAATCAAATATTCTTTTTTACAGCCATCTATATTCTGTTCCACAACTACAGGTATCATTTCTTGTCCTGAGTTCACACTTTAACGGACAACTAAGCTACCTTGGCGCTCTGACCTTGATAAATCTAGATTTATTTCGCAATTTACGTCATTATTATTTGGACGAAACACGTGACTTCGACTTGTAAATTATTAATAAGTACATAAATTATAATTACTGATTTCGTAACGAATCTTTAATGCATATTTTACGCAGCGTGTTTAAAATATACTATCTCATATTAATATTGTAGCAAGAGAAGGTATTTTCGCGAGTTAAGTACGTGCAGATTTATTAAATTTTTATTTTCGACAGCTCATCAAGCTTTACACGTGCACTCTACTCGGTTACGTTCTCGCTCGTCGCTCGGGCGACTTTGCAACAAATGTGTAAATGGCGACGGCCAACTCAATTATTATTTTGCCTTTTTACGTATAACGGACGACATAAACATAACATTTAACATATCAGAAAACATTTCACAAATTTCTACGACTTAGAAATTGAATTCACAGTTTCGGAAATCAAGAATTCCCACAAATATATTACCATTACTGTTAATCCTTAATAACACGGTGTATAATAATAAAAATAACGTTCCCTCAACATGTTGCTTTAACGATTTCAAGATCACCCTGTACTTTCTAGTTTTCGAAAATGTTAAATTATGTCAACAGTTGCAACAAGCATTTGGCCTCCGAGTATTTTTCAACATAGCAAAAATTTAGGCGAGTTGACACATCTCAAACGCGACTGCACACTGGTTCCACGCCCTAAGAGTAGCGGTCATAGGGTTTCGCGATAATAATGACTGTCGTTGTCATAGCTGATTATTATTATTATGGTGTTTTGTAATACTTTAAGCCATAACACAATAAAAAAAAAACAAAATAATCTTAAAAAGCTTATTTTATTTACAAAATTATGCATTTTTATTACACTTAAAAGAAGGTTTGCAACTTAATAACTATTAAACCTTACTATTTACATTTTATATTACAAATAAAGTAAATACTTAACTAACATCTAAGTACAAACACACAATTGGACAAAAAATATTATATTTACATAATAGGAGTTATGTAAAAAATAACATAAATACCTATCTTATTTTTTACATTTTTTCCTAAACCGACAACAAATTTAATACTTCTTTTGATAGAATAGACTTCTTCTTCTGTGGTAACCTTCTTAAACTAGAAATATAAGGATCCGAATTAAGGAGAAGTCTATGTATCAAGTCGGTGTTTGTGACAACCCGAGACATTTAGTCTTGAAATAAGCTTCTTCTTGCACAGAAAGGTCTTTGGATTCTTTGGCAAATTGGAATCGAATAGGCCTACAATACCTGGTGGAAGAAGGGCGCGGATTTTTCCAAACTATTTGATCTGGGTCGGAGGTATTGGACTTACAAACCAATTGAAGAGGACAATATGAAGTAACAAACATACTGCCATCATCATCGATACCAGAATCTCCAAAAATCTGTTTATATTCGCTGTGCCCCGTACTCCCATCGAAACCCCATTTTCCAATCAAAACAAATTCTTTATTAGGGTCAATATTATTCAAAACGGGTTTTTGGGATTCTAGTATCCGGCAAGCAGTATGATCTAACAATGATTGTAATTCTACTTCAGCAGATGATTCCGTGATAAACTCTTGCGATGGATAGCACCGCTTCTTAGCTTCTAACACTTTTTGATAAGATGGTAATGCATTAGGTGATTTTGCATTAACGAAGTCTTTCACCAAAAGATACTGATGTTTAGTCAGTTTTGTCTCATTTATAAGAGACAAGACTTCGTCAGTGCTGAAATTTAAAGATGCAGCGGCGTTAGATAGACTAGAATCGTCCAACAAAGAATTTATCGCAGAACTGTCTACTTTACTTAACTCTGCAAGCCTGCGGCGTTTTGATCTCTTGCTACATTCCTCAAAGTCCTTCCTGTGCTGGTGCTGTTGGGTGCTTGTCGAAGCTTCTGCTGCTGGCCGTTGGGTGTTGTGGCTCCCTACTGTTGCACAAGTTGGCAGAACGCAAACTTCAATTTCGTTCAGCCAGTCTCCGTACTTAGAGACCATGCGAGAATGGTTGCGCGTGACTTGCTTCCAAATTGCTACCAATCTTGTACAAACTTTAGTAACTCTTTTTTCCAAGTCATCAGCAATGTAATTCTCAACATCAGGCAGCAATTGTATTAGGTCTCGAAAAACTCGATGCCAACGCTCCAGTTCAGATTTGCTGTCTTTAATAGACAGCCAAGTATCTAGTACAAGCATTCTTTTGAAAGAACACTTAATACTAGTACCTAAAACAAAATAAAAATACGTTAAAAGCGGATCAAAATAGATACATGTTTCGTAGCAAGTGCTACGCGCCTGCTACGCGTTCAGGCGCGCGGCGTAGCACCTGGCTGCACCTTACAGACGCAGCATGACGCAGCTAAATTTGGAGAGGCCTAGTAGTAGACATTGTAACCCATATTTCTATACCAAATTGAATGGTACAAGTAGGTACAAACATAAGTAAAAGCTTCAACGTAAAAAATATACAGACATAAATACATAAAAAATGCCACGTTGGCGTAGCACTCTATTTAAAAAAAAAATGTAGAAGGAAAAGGCAAAATAGTAAAGTAAATTAATAATACATACCTGTGACTTCAAATTCCATTGTAAAATAGCAGGTCACAGACAAGTTGGAACTTAAACACACGCGTCGCGTCTTGGGCTAATTAAAGCACTTGGTGATAACAGGTTGATGACTAATTACTTGTGTTCACTTCGGATGCCGAAAAAGGAATGTTGGGAACAATAGATTGCGAAACCTTTTATACCCTCAGGTAGTATGACAATTAGTGGGTAACTGAGCCAGATATCATGGCTTAGCTCAGTCATTGCCATCCGAGTCCTATGACCTACTACGGTACCACCGTGGACTGGTGGCAACTCCTCCTTCTTCCTCTTTGGTCCCTTTATTCCGGCTGGGCCACCAGCGCGTCACAGACTGATATAATCATCAGCCCGGTAAACCCCACTGCTGGGTATAGGCCCCTTCATTTCCACGCCAACCAGCACGGTCTCGCGTTAGTCTCATCCACTGTTTGCCGGCTTCTTTACATAGGTCATCTGACCATCTGGCTGCTGGTCTGCCCACCGACCGTTCCCCCTCACACGGCCGCCACTCTCACTGCCTTCGTCCATCTGCCATCATTCCGCCTGGCCAAGCGTCCCGCCCACTTCCACTTCAGAGTCGAAATCCGTTGCATGGCCACCGCGTTTTCCTTCTTATTTAGCAAACGCTGTCGCTATTACAAATACGTAATATTTGTTATTAATACTTATTTTTCGCAGCCATATATCCGGTTGGACGGGAACTAGAAATTATGCATGTTTATTTATGTAACCGTTCTAATACATGTGTTGTGGGCTTGTGGGTGTTGCTTTCACTTTTTTTTTTGCTAAAACTAGGTAGTCTGATTCTCCATTATTAGGTTGTCAGGAAGAAATTGCTAAACGGATTGACGATTTACTTTAACCAATATTAGATAATCTGATGAATACTTCATAATAGATAAATCAATATATCTGCACCTATACTTCTACACTGTCTTATTTATATAAAGAAAACAGTCACTGAATAGTCTGTGGTGAATATTGTACAAGGATTAAATAAAACGGCTCTAGGAGTCTTTAAGTGGAATTGTATTTTTATAAATAAGGTCATAATTATAAGTCACATTATAAAAGGAAAAGTTTGTAAGTTTGTATATAGTCTCCAAAAAGCTTAAAGTCGCGTTTTCAGTCTTAGTGGCATCGGATCGGATCGGTGCGCCATCCGAGTCGACTAATGCTTCTGATTGGCCATTTTAGTGTCGTGACGAAAAAGCGTCCAACCAGGAGCATTCCTTTACTCGGATGGCACACTCGGTCCGAGCTCACACGTACTGTGTAAACCCGGCTTTATACGATTTTAATGATTCTTCTATCTGGGCCTTAATTCTGCTATTGCATCACAGTTCACACTACAATGAGAAATAAATGGACGAGTCACGTGACGTGTTTTTACCATTGGCGGCGCCTAGAAGATTTGATACGTTTGCGGGCTTAGATTTAAAACAGCAATGAAATGTAATCGCCTCGTTCGTGCAATTATCAATGTACTACAATGCATTCAATGAACAAAACCTAGGGCCTATATTGAGAATGGAAATAGGCTATCGACTGACCCGTTTAATTCGCCCTAGTTGCGGACTCCGCTAGTGCCCAAAGAAGTGCCGACATACCCAAAAACAACTCTTTTTGAGATAATTATAAGAAAAAGTCTCACTTCACAGATAAACCTATACGGTTTCAGTGAAGGTTTTTTATTGTATTTAATTAATAAGTATTCTGTAAATGTCTTGATTAAATAAGTTAAAAAAGTACACTGTTTAGTGTAAATGATTTCAATCAAAATATTAGTTTTTATCGAAATCAACTTTATTTCTTTCTAATGTTCGAGAACATACGAGAACATTTTCTCCCGCCCATTACTTACTGGTCGTGTCGTTCCGGTTATAGTCCAATGTGAAACCGACCTAAGTTCACAAAGCAACCGCAGCTCCACAGTAGACAATAGTAGACATCTCGAAGCATCGGCCGAGTCAAGGCGATCCAGGCACGAACGATATCACTGTACTAACGCGCACGCTTCCATTGACTCGCCATCACCAGAGTACCGTCGGTACAATTAGTACTGACTATTGACACCTGGGGGCCGATTCTCGGGCATGCGAATTGAAAGCATAGACGCATAGACGAAGGCATTTGTCGCATAAAACTAGGGTAAGATAACTCGACAGAGTAATTCGACATTTTCTCATTCGAATTCAAGTCATACGCCCTGAGTCGTATACGACTCTTAAGGCTTTTTATGTAGAATTCAAGTCATACGCCCTGAGTCGTATACGACTCTTAAGGCTTAAGACTTGGAATTCTACATAAAAACTCGAGCGACAGCCAAAATCTGTATTCTTAACGCCATGCTAGATTGAATTCGAATGAGAAAATTAATGTCCAATGACTCTGTCATTGTTATTGTCCAATGTCTCTATCTATCTATCTGTCTGTCGAGTTATCTTATAATTATGTTTTTTATGCGACAAATGTCTAAGCCTTCGAATATTTTTCGTCGACGCTTTCAATTCGTATGGGCGAGAATCGGCTCCCTGGTACTTATTGGAGGCGAAGTATATAGGTAGCTGATAGACATGTACAGTAGAAGCGACTCATGATTGTCTGATGTATTGCAGAAACAAAGCTTGTCTGCGTGCCCAACTAAACGTCACCCTTTTAAATTAGCCCGCCCAGCGCTCAGGGCTCACACCGCAGATATAGGTCGTGATCGATGGCTTACACTCTCAGCACAATGCTGAGTCAGATGCCCTTTGCGGTAACATTGACACACCACAGGATGTACGCTCTGACTTTGCCCTGTCCTATTTTGTATTTATGTGAATTGTTTATCTTATTATCTGGTGATGTGGTAATTCGAAGTTAAACTTCACGATAAACAATACATTATACATGTATTGGAATGTATAATGTATTGGTTATTGTGAAGTTATAGTAGCAATAAATTCGCTCGCTGACTGTGAAGGAAAATATCGTGAGGAAACTTGATTTCCTGGTGTGTTCAAATACCTCAGCGCTCGAAATTGTCCGGGTTGGTGGAGCATTGGAAGACAGTGGCGGGCCTTACTGTCAGAAGTTATCAAGCCGCTCATAAGGCCTCTGACATGGCTTAACGACTGTCATTACACGACATCCGGCATCAACGGCTTAACGTGCCTTGCGAAGAACGGAAGCGCTCGGTACTTACGGGATGGCCAGTATGGCCACCCATTCTGCACCTGACCGGCGCCTGTTGCTTCACCTTAGTGATTCATTCCAATCACTCGGTTTCACTAGGCCACGAGCGCTTCGTACGAGGCTTATCTATGCAGGGTTATAGTTACAGGAAACTGCTATTTATGTTATTTATAAGATGCTGCTATTTATATGAACTTTCGGTGGGATTCAACCAATAGAAAAATATACAATGTGGCATTGTAAGAACGTAAGACCTGGTAACAGTTTCTTCGGTATAGAATCTATAGCTGTCACGGTAACTATTAAGCTACCACGTTTAATACGGCATCTCAATATATTTTCTTAAATACATACATACATAACCTCACGCCTGTATCCCAGAGGGGTAGGCAGAGACCAGGGACTACCACTTGCCACGATCCTGACAGATCACCTTCGCCTCATCAACGTTCATAAGTCGTTGCATGTACGCACGCCGGCCGAGAACTTTTTAACTTCCCCTTTGCTAATACATCCCCTGACTTGGTCGATGTATGTCCGCCTGGGACGTCCCTTACCAGCCCTTCCACTCACATTCGCAATATATTTTCTTAAATCTTTCGTACAAACTAAATTCATCGCAGTTTTTTTTCAAATTCACGATTCTATTTTTTTATGTAGCCTTCGTGTCCCATTGCATAGCAAAAGCCTTACAAATTGCTCTTATTAGACCAAGTTTTTAGGTCATTAGCCACCTCTGACCTTTAAACTCAAAGAAAAACGAAAACGTAATATTTTACGATCTTGCACAACATGTTATGCAAATGAAGCAAAATGTTTCTAGAAGATTGTGAAAATATATTTTTTCATCTTTATACAATTTAGCGCTCGTGGCCTGGTCGAACCGAGTGATTGGAATCAAACACTTGTTAAGCAACAACAGGCGCGGTCAGGTGCAGGATGGGTGACCGTCCCGTGACTACCGCTAGTGGCATGTTTCCGAGCGCTTCCGTGCTTCGCAAAGCACGCTAAGCCGTTGGTGCCGGCTGTCATGTAATGGCTGTCGTTAAGCCATATCAGAGGCCTTATGGGCGGCTTGATAACTTCTGACAGTAAGGCTCGCCACTGTCTTACAATCCTCCACCAACCCAGACTTGGCCCCCGTATGGCCTAACCTTCCTGCGATGCAGGAAGATACCCGTACCCCAGCAGTGGGGCCATACAAGGGTTGATATCGATCGATACAATTTAGCTTAGGTTAGTAGTAGATTGTATAAAGAAGACAAAATATATTTTCGCATCGCAATTTTGATTATTGGAATCGGTACAATTAAGAAACAATCTCCACATTTTGCGTCATCTCAATAACACGCTGTATAAGATCGTAAAATGTTACGTTTTCGTTTTCCTTTGAGTTTGCAGCTCCATTTATTTCTGTGCCAAGACACCCATTTGCCTTGAGATCTGATCTACGCAGTTTGATTAATAGTTTGTGGATTTTATTATTCTATGTGGCCTGCCTCGTTGGTCTAGCGGTGTCACGTCTGATTACCATGCCGGCGGTCGTGGGTTCTATTCCCGCCGTGCATTAGCTGGGTGTATTTTCATGTTTGTGATGTCCTTGACTGGTTAATAGTACAGGGTATCCTACATCGGGACCAGGTAACTGATTGTGTTGTGTGGTAGTTATTAACATTATTAAGTAGCTGTCTCGGCGAAACTTTTACCGCCAAAAAATGAGTTTATACGATTTTCGTTACCATGGCAACGCAGTAAATAAACACCTTAGCGTTTGGTTTGTAAAGAGGTTATGGTAACAATAAAATATTATCCCGCGGGAAAGTATTACTGGAATATTAAGTATCCTATGTGTCAATTTAGATCTTTGTCTATCTTTATGTATGCCAAGTTTCATGTAACTCGGTTCAGCCGTTATTGCGTGACTGAGTAACAAACATCTTTACAAACTTTCACATTTATTTTATTAGTAGCGAGCGAAAGATAAATATTAATCTAGTCCCTTTCTTTAATCAACCGTACTATGTCCACTGTTTCTTGGCTTTATTGTCTCGACTTGACTGTAGATTAAATCATTGGTAGTATACGAGAAACGGTTTCTTTCTAGAATATTGTTGCAGTTGTTCCTCAATTTATATTTGCTTTAATAAACCGTGAACTAACAGTAAGGTGTAAAATACATCGCAATAATTGATGTCCATTATACCCTTTACCATAACGCGTTCTAGAAATAGCATTCATTATAAGTGTTAATTATAAATACATAACGTTATAGCTTCGATCTTTGCCACGACCTGTAGGCCAGGTTAAAACCTGCGCCCTAATTACTTCAATTCATTGTTTACAGTGATAGTTGAAATGATAGATCGTTATATATTACGATATCAACCCTTATAAGTCCCCACTGTTGGGGCACGGGTCTCTTCCTGCATTGTAAGCCCATAGCCCAGTGGTGGAGGTCAAGTCCGGGTTGGTGGAGGATTGTAAGACAGTGACGGGCCTTACTGACAGAAGTTATCAAGTCGCCTATAAGGCCTCTGACATGGCTTAACGACTGTCATTACATGACAGCCGGCACCAACGGCTTAACGTGCCTTTCGTAGCACGGAAGCACTCGGAAAAGTGCCACTAGCGGTCGTCACGGGACGGTCACCCATCCTGCACCTGACCGCGCCTGTTGTTGCTTAACTCAAGTGGGGAGTAAAGGGACGAAAGAGGAAGAAGGAGGAGTTGCCACCGGTCGCGTTTGAGATGTGTCAACTCGCCTAAGTTTTTGCTATGTTGAAAAAAACAGTTCACGTAATTTAAAATTTTTGAAAACTAGAAAATACAGGGTGATCTTGAAATCGTTAAAGCAATATATTGAGGGAACGTTATTTTTATAAAGATACACTGTGTTATTGAGGATTAACAGTAATGGTGTAACATATTTGTGGGAATTCGTGATTTCCGAAACTGTGAATCCAATTTCTAAGTCGTAGAAATTTGTGAAATGTTTTCTGTTTTGTTAAATGTTAAAATGCCACGTTATGTATTCAACGCGCTTAATCGCGATTATTTATTACGTAAAACGTAATTTCCACCTGCCCTCACTTCAATAATTGACTATACTCGCCTTTTCAGTCTATACGTGACCATGGGAACTGCAACGCTGCCGAAACGGAAATGGGGTAATTACGTTTTACGTAATAAATAATCGAGATTAAGCGCGTTTAACATAACAGAAAACATTTTACAAATTTCTAAGGCTTATAATTTTTATTGTTCAATTGAATAGATCAATCATCATTGGTTTTACTGGATGTAGTTTTTAGTCTCTTATCTACAAGTTAACAAGTATTTTTTGTTTCAATCATTCAAATACTAGTCTAGTCGGATAACAAGCAAAAAATCTGTCTAACTGACCTTAAGTGCTGTCTATTTAGGTACAGATTAAAACTTCGTAAAAAAACTGAAAGTCATGTTTGCATGTGATGTGTGTTGGATCATAATTGAATAGGTCGCTCGGTACCGGGGCTTAGACTTCAATTATTCGAATATTCTGCTTTGCTATTCCAATAAAAAGGACTGTAGTTTTTAATTTTTTCGAATATTGAATAAATTTGCATTTTTGAACTGTTTTCAACCCTACTGCCAATGGTATTAAATAACCTATTTAGAGGCTAAAAATCCACCCATGCCGGGATTCGAACCCGCGATCTCTGGCTATCCGTGCCAGTGGATTTAATGAAAGTACAGTACTCTTTCATTTAATCAATCCATAGATTAAATGAAAGAGTACCTGTAGAATACTTGTCAATTACGTACTTTATGACACTTTTTCGTCAAATAACTGGTAATGAGGTAGGTAATGTTAAGGTAGATCAGGTTTCCAAAGCTAATCAATTATGTTTTTACAGCATAGCGCACTCCGTCATTCGTAATTTTCTATTTGTATCTCGGCTTGCACTATTTTTGTTATTATTATTAACTAGCTGACCCAGCGAACTTCGTACCGCCTAACAGTCGATTCTTAAATTTTTTTTTTATTTAATTTAATTTTTTTTTTTGATTTTCTCTCTGTAAGAACCATCCTCGTACCTCAAGAAATATTCTAAAAAAAGAATTAGCGAAATCGGTTCAGCTGCTTTCGAGATTTGCGCTTACCAACACATTCAGCGATTCATTTTTATATTATAGAATAATACTGTACTTATTGCCAGTTTCTCAATTAAGAATAACGCTAAGTAAATACGTAACTGTAGCGCTGTCTCTTCGAATTTCTCAGCAAAGAGCGGGGCAGAACGTTACTTAACTATGAGTATTTAGATAGATAGATAGATAGAGATAGACAACACTTTATTGTACATAAAAATGGAAATTACACAGATATTTCTTAACCTAAGAGTACAAGCGGCGGCCTTATCACTAAAAGTGATCTCTTCCAGACAGCCTTTGGATGGACTGGACTAATATATTGAACTTACTTAGTGAACTTCTCAATTCGGAAACCGGCCTTATTACTAATATTGTTGTACTTAAACAAATCCTCAATATTTTACTGTAGTTAATTAACGTTTGCGGATACATCCATCGATCACTGCGTATCGAATTTAGGTGACATGAAAATTTCCATTCGGAAATTAGAATTTTAACAACGTAAAGAATTTACATTCTGTTTGTTGAATGTCAATGTGCAATGTTTGCCGCTACCTTACAGATGAGTTTAAAAGTAAAGCATATATATACGTCCCACTGAGGGCACAGACCTTCTCTCTGACTTGCTACGTACAATGGCCCAACTATGGGGCTTAACGGCCGAATACTCAAACGTCAGTCAAATCGATCACTCAGTTGAAGGGCATTCAAATTTGAACATCTGTTAAATATTAAGTGGTATAAACAAACGTCATTCAAACAATTTCAGACCGTGATCAGCTGAGAAGCCGTCAAATAAATAACAAGTCTGTTTTCATTGACAAAATTTTGAAACTTACGAGTACGTTGTGTATGCGATTTACGCAGAATTTGTTCGATCAAATCAAAGTTTTGTGATGAAATATGAAGTTTTTTTATAAAAATAAAATAAATCATAATCGTTATCAACCCTTGTATGTCCCCACTGCTGGGGCACGGGTCTCTTCCTACATCGCAGGAAGGTTAGGCCATACTCCACCACGGGGGCCAAGTCCGGGTTGGTGGAGGATTGTAAGACAGTAGCGGGCCTTACTGTCAGAAGTTATCAAGCCGCCCATAAGGCCTTTGACATGGCTTAACGACTGCCATTATATGACAGCCGGCACCAACGGCCTAACGTGCCTTGCGAAGCACGGAAGCGCTCGGAAAAATGCCACTAGCGGTAGTCACGGGACGCTCACCCATCCCGTACCTGACCGCGCCTGTTGTTGCTTAACCACGTGATTGATTCCAATCACTCGGTTCGCCTAGGCCACGAGCGCTTCAAATAAATCATAATATCATTTATAAAACAAACTTAAATTATTGTACTAGATAATATTACCTCGTTTTGTACAAAGCAAAATGTTTAATGTTGAAATAATAATATCTTATACTGTCGTAGAATGAAACGTTAGGGCTATCTCACCCACCAATGACATTTGAAAAGTCTACTACAATAAAAACATTGCAGTATTGCGGTTTTTGAAAGCTATTCCCTGATAAATATTAATATAAACAAGAATTGAACGAGAATTTTTATTATGCGTTATTATTTATTATGCCAGTAGCATAATAACGCAGGGTTATTAAAATTTGGTCCACTGGCTGTATGGATCTATTACGCCTTGTAACTGGTTGGATTGTATGTCCAAAGACGGACTCTTTCGACAGCCGGAACCGCGCATGGAAGTGTTTTTCATTATAATATAATACTCGAAAGCATTTAACTTTGCCTCATTTCTTTGAGGCACATTAGGCCCTTCCTCATCCGACAAAGACCAAAATGATGATAAGGACATTGTTTTTCACTTAAGTTCACTGATTATTGAAACTTTTTTACGATTTGAAGGACCTGGCGACCACTTACAATTGTAACGCCTACTCAACTCGATTTGACAGCCTATTTGACATTTAAATCGCGCTAAGTTGCGTTTGAGTATACGAATTTTTCGCTGAGTGATGTTTAACTACCAGTTATTTTGTGTTCCACTTAAATTTAAGAGAAGCTTTTAACTAACGTTTGTGTATACGAATTTTGTGTTTAACGGCTTGTCAATTATTTAAGATGCCTTTAAATATTTGAATGACGTTTGCGTATTCGGCCGTAAGTGCAGAAATCTCAGGTCTAACTATGGGAAAATCGATGAACCGCGGGTAAAACCGCGGGGCACAGCTAGTAAATTAATTAGTACGTTATAAGTTAGTATAAAACAGTAGTAGTTGCGATACCATTGAACAATTACATTTTAGCTTTATAGATTAGCAATACTTTATGCGTATTGCTATCTGTATGCACACATTATCGTCCAATAAATCCCCACACGAGACTCGATCAAAATTTCAATTCCGATGAAGATTTATAGAATCCCTTAAAAGTCTCAAAATCAAAGACAATGCTGTAGCATCATCTCTTTCTTACCCGTGAGATCTTACACTATTTGTCCCTGTTTCTCGTCGGTCGCAGTGACTTGATGATCGTATACGTGCCGAAGGTCAGTGGAAACGTGACGGGACATAATTTGCGGTTGCTATAGTTACATCGACGTCGCTAGACTTGTCTTGTTCGTCTGTCCTTCTGTAAAATGTCATTCGAAGCTTTCTTTGGTTTATATGTTCATTTTTGTTATTATCTGTGATGTCAGGCGGTGCAGGATAAACTCCCGGTCTCTCGTATACCAACAAAAAACTTTTAAAATTTGTTGTGCCATCGACGTCCTAAGAGTAGAAGTATGCCAATGGTTTTTTGTATGTACTTTTCCGAAATGACTGCTCTTAGCAGTAGATTAGTAGAGTGTCAGTGTAGGTACTTACGGCAAATCGAGGGATTTTGTTTCATGAGAAAATTCTGGTCTCAGAAAGAGAATGCGTTGCTTAAATGACCTCCTCTAAGCAATGTCTGCTCTTGTTGAGACCAGCGAGTTTTCCATCCGGACTCTTGAGCGAATGTAGACTTCTCAGGAACTGAACCTAGGAACTAAAAATTCTCAAAACTTGCGAATGCAAGCGCCCTTTAATCGCTGTTGCAAGCATGCAAACAGGTGTTTGGAAAGATCTGTTGCAGATTTTGAAATAACAACGTTTTGCTTACCAACCAAATTAGCGACTGGAAATGCAACTGAGACAATGTAAATGCAAACTAAGGTTAAAAGAGTCAGCATGACACATTTTTTTTGTGTCAAATCATGAGTGCTGTATTGTGTGGTATTACTTTAAATTAGGTATATTACTGTTTACCTTGTTCATCTATCAACCTTCTTGTCTTTATTTTTTATTTATTTTAATTTATTCAAGGAGAAAAAGAATTGTCAAACTTATGAGATACAAAATAATAGTGTCACTGTGATCCACTTGCCAATTTTTCGGCATTTTCCAGATAGTTAGTCTTAATAAAATAGATAAGGGACGCGGTATACTTTGTCAAAAAAGTGTAGAATCTAAAGAGTAAGGTTTCGCTCAGACTTTTTGTCTGTGTTACATTATTTCTTGCACTTAAAAGCATTATAAAAATAATAAGTAGAGTCATTACATTAAAAGGATGTATTGTGCTTAATCAAAGTTAGTAAATGGTCTTAATTTTCGATAATACCAATAATAAAGTTTCTCTTCCGGTTTCTTGAATTTTTTGACAAACTGTACACGGTGTATTTAAAATCTTAAATTTGACAAAAGTAAAGCAACTGTTTTAGAAAGACATAAATAGTCAAGTACGCACATGCTTACAATACCTGAGAGTTGTGATGTTGTAAGGCGTTCTATCTATAATATAAAAATTAATCGCTAAATGTGTAAGCGCAAATTTCGAGAGCAGCTGAACCGATTTCGCTAATTCTTTTTTTAGAATATGCCTTGAAGTACGAGGATGGTTCTTAAGAAGAGAAAAAAAGTCGACTGTTAGGCGGTACGAAGTTCGCTGGGTCAGCTAGTAAATAATAAAACTGGAACGACTTCAGCTGGGTCTTTTAATTATTATGTGTTTTATTTGTTCTATCTATAATATAAACAGAAAACTTGGTAAAAACAGGATAATCAGGCAGACGATTTATATGGTCTGGTTTAGTCGAAATGTGAAGTAGTAATGATAAAAAAATTAAGGAAATCTCAAAAATGGGTGACATAAATTTTAAATTTTGAGTATGATAGACAGAAATAAAGAAATATAAAAAAATGGTGTAAACAAGTTTGCACCGTTACAGAGTGAGTCTGTGCGAACCGACGAACAAACGGCCACAAGCCTCACTTCCTCGTGTTTAGTAACCGCGGTAAGGTTCGGTGAACAATGTTTATCTGTTTGTCAACAATGAAGGAAAATACCGCGGGCCATGGCGGCGGAAGTGCTCAGTGCCGCTCGGCGAAGGACGCAGGGAAAACTGGCTGATTGTCAACAGTTGTGTGTGGCCTTTCCTTTTAAGGTCTCGTCGTTTTTCTTGATAATAATATGCCGGCGCTTCACTCGTATATATTCGTGTTGGCGTATTTGCGAACGATTTTCAACTCTTAGGGCCTGATTCACAATCTGCAAATAAAGTTCCGGATAAGCATCCGCAACCAGGGCTGCCGTTTGTTCTAAATTTAAATAAATATTCCTATGTTACCTTATCCGGAACTTTATTTGCAGATTGTGAAACAGGCCCTTATACTAGCTGCTGTTAGCGACGTCGGGGACATATAACCCTTAGGTATATGTCCCCACTGCTGGGGCACGGGTCTCTTCCTGCTTCGCACGAAGGCCAAGTCTGGGTTGGTAACCAACTGCATCTAAACGAAAATATTTGACAAATAAAGGCATTGTATTGTATAGTATTGTAATGGCAAACTCTGATCTCTGCCCACCCCCGATTGATGTGGTATATTATATAATGTGTATGTTTAAAAAGTTTCTTGATAAACAATCTTCACATAGAAAGAAAAAATCCGGTATTGAAAAATCAATACGTTGTATGAATTTCTCAGCTAGTCTCGCTTCATGAAACAATCTGCTTCAGGATGTTCTGATCGATTCGTAATTACGATTTAATTACCTAGTAGCAGACACACGCTCCTGATTGATTCTGATTCATCGGCTTCTGATAATTGTATCTCAATAGAAATCTGGTTAGGAATTAACACAAGAAGTAACGGATTTCTAGCAAGCAAAGCAGGATATTATGTTTAGTCTTACTTACAAGAGTAATAAAATGAGAGATCCGTAATCCGCAATCTAGAATGAACTTGACCGGACTTTTGAACCTCTGTAATAACTATTGTAGTAATGGCTAATGAACACTCGCTTAGAGCTGACAGCACACATCAGTCGAGCTCTGCGGTGTAATAATATCATGCGATTGAGGAGCACGCGATCTCTTGTTCTAATAATTCCTTGAATAGTTTTACAATTTGCTACTGCTGTATCTCTTACGATGCTACGGTAATATTATGTTGGCGTTCTGCAGCAAAATTGAGATAAAACAATCAATCAAATCCAGAAAGTAAGAATTTTAGTAAAAGTATGTGCCTATTTTGGAAAATCTAAATCATTTTGGAGAAAAAGTGGACTAAAAACTACAAATACAGTCTTTTTACACATTATTCTAAAACCTAGAAAATATACATTGTACTGGCTTTAAATCCAGACATCTTTATGATCTAAATAATCTGTAATGTTATAGTAACCCTTTTGGCACAGTGTGCTTTACACATTTGTTTTGTAGGATAATGTTCTTAAACTTAGAAGTTATGTTTACAAGTTTCTTAGTCCACTGCTAATAGGTTTTTTAAAATTGTCCTCGGCACTGGTTAGTGCAACAAAAATAATATAACCACTGCTAAAGGGTTATACGGCAACTCTCCACAGGCTACCTTGTGGAAGCCATTCCCGCCAATTGTACTGCTTCTTCTTTATGAGTTTCTCCTATCGGAGTTTGGCAACCAATTCGGCTATCTTGCTTTTCGATGTTGCCAATACAAACAAGAAACTGGGGGCCAATTCTCCTTCATTACCAAATAATTCGTAGGTATACGACTCTAAGGCTGACTTGAATTCTACATAAAAAGTCAAACGACGACCAGAATTTGTATTCTGAACTACATTGCATTCGAAAATAAATATCTTATGACTCTTGTCCAGTTATCTAATCTTATAATTATGCCACAAATGTCTAATCCTTCGAATATTTTGTGTCTACGTTTTAAATTCGCATGTGCGAGAATCGGCTCCCTGGTACTCTGTTCAAACGTCGCAGGTTGTGAGCCAATAATGTACTGTATCTTTGTAAATATTTTGTTTGTATTTTTTGGTGTATAAATATCTTATCTCATATTGACATTTACATATGTGCGCATTACCCAGTTATATTCCGTGTAATTATGCAACAGAAGTAAGAACAATGATCAGTTGTTGACAGTACTAACCTAATTTTTGATGCTCCGTTTGTTGCTTCAACATAACGACTGCCTATCACTCCGTTTCCTCGTGTTATTTTCCCTTCGCATTATTCGCTTCGAGATAAAGGTTGCCCCTCGCGCCGTGAGTCAGCCGTGCGCACGCGCAAGGGTCACCGGCGCACGTGTCCCCCGGCGTCAGCTATTGTCTCCCGGCGTGCCACAGGCGCGCATTGCGGGCCGCTATTGCTCAATTAATTTTGTTTAAGTGGCGGCAGATTGCAGGACGTGTCAAAAGATTTTCTAATCTTAATAAAGACGAACCGGCGTTGGCCCAGTGGGTAGAACAATGGACTCTGAAGCCGGAGACCCAGATTCGATTCCCAGTGCGGGCATGCACCAATGACTTTGTTTTCCAAGTTATAAACTTGTTAGATTATAGTAGCGATACCACTCGCTAACGGCGAAGGAAACGTGAAGAAACCTGAGTGTCTGAGGTGTTATATACCTCAGTGCTTAAAGTAGCCAATCCGCGGTGGGAACCCGTGGTAATTAAACCCATACTCTCTGTCTGAGAGAAGGCCTGCGCCCTGCCGTGGCAATTTGAATAAATGTCATCTTCCTTTCTTCTTCAGTGGGACGTTCATACGCTACATAAAAGACGAATAGACGAAGAGTTGACCACGAACAAGGAGTGAGCCACAGTCATGGCTACTGAAAAAAAATGTAGAGACAGGTGTTAATAATTACCTTTGACTATTTATCAATTTACTTGTAATGATAACATTGATAGTAGTGATTGATGGCTAAATGATATCCTGCTTGTGGCTAGTAGGTACTCCTAATCTTGTGCATAATAGCATTAAAAAGAGAAAATTACTTTGCTAAGTTCCGCCAAAAATCCCACTCAAGCACCATGCGGTTAGTTAATACATCGTCCTCCCTCCCACGTTTTCAAGCAGAAGCAAGACACGAACATACCACCACCGACACCAATACTTGTGTGAGAAAATACGCGACGCGTATCGCCTCTAACACGAGGCATCCTCAGGCTCACAAGTGCAAAAAGCACTTAGCAAAGTAATTTTCACTTTTTTTTTAATACTCCTAATCGTTTGACATTTCGAGCATTATTCTGTCATTATTCTATCATTACAAATAACAATAATGCCGCCTATTTACGTTGCACTGTTGGGTACAGGCCTCCTCCCAGAGAGAGGGTACGGGCTTAGTTACTAGGCGTGCCCAACTCTGGCAATCTCAAACGCTGTCTTCTTCAGGCTATATTAGTCCACTGCTGGACATAGCCCTCCCCTAATGAGCGCCATAGCGCAAGGTTGTGTCATCATTGGGGGGTAATCCCATAATCCTCACGCTGGGCATGCGGGTTGGGGATCGCAGTTTGGTGGAATTGTACTGCAGGGGGCGCTGCTGCCCACCCCCCGGTTTGTGTCCCTTAGTCGCCTTTTACGACACCCGCGGGAAGAATTTGGGTTGGTGCTATTCTCTAGGCCGACACCACACAGCAAACGCTGAAACAAAATCAAGCCAAAACCTAAGATATATTTATTGCCTTGTCATGGTAACAAGATATATATATACTTATAAACGAACTCTGTGACGGTACGAAGTTCGCCGGGACAGTTAGATTCAAATAAATTGTTAAATATACAGATAAATGTTACTTTTCTCTTTCTAATGTTAAGCTATATGGTGAGTTAAATGGTAACTTAATAATAATAATACAAACCGCCGCACTCAGAAACGTCAATTAATAGTTAACCTCCGTTAAGTATGCTGTTGTCCTTTTCTGTTTCATTGATAAGTGAAAGATAATGATATTTAAATAAACATTAAATTTAATGGACGTCTCTGAGTTGGGCAATAAGATGTTACATAGTGGTCATAAATCTATTTGGAATAAGGTTCAAATTAAATTGATGCAAAATATAAGTAATCGATCGATATCAACCCTTTGTGTGTCTTACGTCAGAAATCATATGAGCCATTATATAGGTTAAGCTCTGACGACGTTTCCTTTGCGGCAGCGTTGTTATGTAAATTTTGTCAGCAAAACAATGAATGTTTTCACGACCTAAGAATTCTAAACATTTGTACGAATGGTTAATTAATTAGTGACAACATCTTTGCTTAACCTAACGTTTCAAATAATAGCACACAAGCTATTACTAAAACGATTAGCAACAGGCAAAGTATACTCATTACTAAACACAAAGCGTGATAGATGTAAAAAAAACATTCTTATTTGTTTATTTTATTTATAAGTATATTTTTTAGGTCTTAGAGTAATATGTAATCAGCGTCGGTTAGCTGGAAGAAAATAATATCTAGTAGGTACTAGCTGACCCAGCGAACTTCGTACCGCCTAACAGTCGATTCTTTATTTTTTTTAATTTTTCTCTCCGTAAGAACCATCCTCGTACTTCAAGGAATATTCTAAAAAAAGAATTAGCGAAACCGGTTCAGCTGCTCTCGAGATACCAACACATTCAGGGATTCATTTTTATATTATAGATTAAACTCGCCTTCTCGCCAGATATATTTTAAGATATAATTATATATTTAAAATATAATAAATTTTATATTGTTTAATATTGCACTACCTGCTAATCTTGTTTCCAAAACTTAGGTTAGCTGGTAGATAATGCTAAGTAGCATTAAGCTCGCCTATGTGCAAAATTTTTATGCAATAATTAATTTTAATAATAATAACTTTTTCTATTGTTTTGTTCTGCTAACGCTACTTTTTTTAAAGTAATGAGAAACAGAGTCGTGATGTTGTTATCGACCTTGCTGCGTTATCAATACGAGAAATGTTATGTATAGGACAATGTTTTACCGAAGACTGACAATCGTATTACTATATAAGTGTGACTTACACAAAACTGGTAAACAGGATAATTATTTCAAAAAAATAACAATCTGAAAAAAATATACTTAGTACAAGAATAGTTTTTGTAATACCCCAATCTTAATTATAGAGCTCTTTAAGATTATTTTTTAATTTAAATTAGTTTTAATGGAAACCTCAGCCACTCAGGTTAAAGAAAAAACATAACCTCACGCCTGTATCCCAGAGGGGTAGGCAGAGACCAGGGACTGCCACTTGCCACGATCCTGGCAGATCACCTTCGCTTCATCAACTTTCATAAGTCGTTGGATGCACGCACGCGGGTTAAGGATACCTTTTATCTTCCCCTTTGCTAATGCATCCCCTATTTGGTCGACGCATATCTGCCTGGGACGTCCCTTACCGGCCCTTCCACTCACATCTACAGCGTCCAGTCGCACCTTCACCACACTAGATGGGGCCGTATGGGCGGCTTGATAACTTCTGACTGTAAGGCCCGCCACTGTCTTACAATCCTCCACCAACCCGGACTTGGCCCCCGTGGTGGAGCATGGCCTAACATTCCTGCGATGCAGGAAGAGACCCGTGCCACAGCAGTGGGGACATACAAGGGTTGATATCGTATGCTCTCATAAAAACAAACTATTTTTATAGACTTGACTTCAAAGTGAAAAGCATTTATTTAACACCGGTAAATTATGTTTACAATCTAAGTAGAGCTAAGTTACTTAAGTACTCACCTTTTACTGTCATTTGTGCAAATCAAGTACGGCGGCCTCCAGCGGGAATCTAACCCACGACCTCGGTCGTAGTAGTCAGCCAATGCTAATTTTGCGCAAAAAACAGGATGCGTAATTGCGTATAAAAACGATATCTTCGAAATGACACGTCAGAGGACATAAAATTACAAGGAAGACTTCGCAGAGGAAAAAAAAATATGCTTCAATGAAAATCTTTAATTTAAAACTTAATTGTGATTGATGATCATATCAATTCTTGTATGTCCCCACTGCTGGGGCACGGGTCTCTTCCTGCATCGAAGGAAAGTTAGGCCATACTCCACTACGGGGGCCAAGTCCGGGTTGGCGGAGGATTGTAAGACAGTGGCGGACCTTACTGTCAGAAGTTATTAAGCCGCCCATAAGGCCTCTGACATGGCTTAACGACTGCCATAACACGACAGCCGGCACCAACGGCTTAACGTGCCTTGCGCTCGGAAGCGCTCGGAAAAATGCCACGGCAGTCGCGGGACGGTCACCCATCCTGCACCTGACCCTGTTGTTGCTTAACTCAAGTGATTGATTGTATTAACTTAATTGTATTGTCCGATAATCATCACCGTCCTCATCAAAGCGCTGATCATCAGAGGCAAGACGTAATAAAAAAATATTGTCATGGTGACGCATCGACTGCCTTGATGGTTTAGAGAGGTTTATAAAAGTAATAATAATAATAATAATAAATGCTTTATTTAGAAATCCAGGAATACAATGATGATCAATGGCAACTCCCACACTAGGCACAGCCTGTGTCGTGGAAGTCGGGTAGGTTGCAAAAATCATAATGAGGTGCTCATTTTGACAGTGCGAAACAATATCGAGTATCGAGTCATAGTTGTTGATTGATTACCAAGGCAGAGGCCTCGGGTTCAATTGCCGTCGTACTTTGATTCAGACCAATGGCCTCAGTCTGAGTGTGTTTCCATGACGTAACCCAATCCTAAGGGCCAGTTTCTGAATTGAGAATTTCACAAAATACTTAAGTAACGTTCTGTCTCGCCCTTTTCTGTGAAATTCGAAGAGACAGCACTTTTTACAGTTAACTATTTACTTAGCGAAATTCTCAATTCGTATACTGGCCCTAAGGGATGTACCCATGATAACATAACATAACATTTACATACAGGCACATACATTGCTTCTGACCCCACATTAGCATACCCTGTGTCGCGGGAACCAGAAACAACGACATCACAAACATGTAAACATCCAAGACCTGGGGTTTTTTTTTGTCCCAAGCCGGGGTTCGAACCCGGGACCTCTTATATGGTAGGGAAATGCGCTACCGTTGCGCCACAGGTCGTCCATCATCACGCCTGCTGCATCTGAAAAACAATTCTCCAGGCACTGCGGTGTCCGAGTGACCCCTTCACCAATCTTGTGTGCGTGAAGGTGCCACTGGACGCTGTATAAACATCTCATCACGTAGATGGAAAGGACATAGGGCGCAAAAATGGAAAAAGATAGAAAAAAAATTACAGCTCGTTATTGCAAAAAAAAATTACATCTCGTTATTGAAGCGCTCGTGGCCTAAGCGAACCGAGTGATTGGAATCAATCACTAGGCGCGGTCAGGTACGGGATGGGTGAGAGTCCCATGACTACCGCTAGTGGCATTTTTCCGAGCGCTTCCGTGCTTCGCACGGCACGTTAAGCCGTTGGTGCCGGCTGTCATATAATGGCAGTCGTTAAGACATGTCAGAGGCCTTATGGGCGGCTTGATAACTTCTGACAGTAAGGCCCGCCACTGTCTTACAATCATCCACCAACCCGGACTTGGCCCCCGTGGTGGAGTATGGCCTAACCTTCCTGCGAGGCAGGAAGAGACCCGTGCCCCAGCAGTGGGGACATATAAGGGTTGATTGATAACGATTGCAAAAAGACTGACATATCTCTATCGTAAAAACCTATTTAGAGGCTAAAAATTCCACCCATGCCGGATTAGTGCATTCAAAAGAATGATGGTAATCATGTGGGTACAGCGATATCATTCCGATGTAAAACCTAACTGCAAAGTAGGTACTCGGGGCTGCAAGTGATGCAAATTACTTCAGCCAGATGTTGCTGCCTACACGTAAACAGAGAGTATTGTAAAGAGGTTCGAAATTTCGCTGATGCCGGTAAGTCGCCGTGGAATTTTAGCCTCTTAATAGGTTTTTAAAATTGTCCTTAGCACGGGTTAGTGCATTAAAAAGAATGTAATATCTCTGTCGTGTTAATTTGGTGTAATAAAGTGATTAAAGTAAAAGCATTAGCATAATAATAGGGGTTAAAGTATGAAATTGCCGTTTTATTGCAATAGGTTCTTTGAATTCACATAGAATCTTCATGGTTTGAGGTTTTCGAATGAAACTTTTTTCAAATGGTTTCTATGATGTTCTTTTTTTAAAAAATGTGATACATTTGAATATCGACTTTCAATTGTTTTTGTTATTCAATTTAGACAAGAAAGATGGATACGCGTTTCTTTCTGCAGATTAGTCAAATCATTAGGCACCCATGAGAGCCTATGTTTATGACAAATATTTTTTTTTATTGATTGATTGCAATATCTGAAAACAATTTCTCTCCTCAATACACAAAATTGAACTCCACAGTCCTGGCAATGAAAATAACAATAGAAATCTACTGACTGAGAAAACCAATCGATTATTATATTTGTAAGTGGTTTCACAGCACTTACTACTATCGACTTGTTTGCCAGCATTTGCGTACAGCTGACCGGAAGATACGTAAATTAGTTATCTCATGACCTGCTGATAAAGATACGTTGGTATAATTTGTCTATTTCAAAGGAGGGGAATATTTTGAACATACCTTTAGTAATCGCGAAGTTCTTATTTTTTCAGGAGATCTTATATTTTGATGTTTTCTTTCTTAACACGAAACTTGATTATAGCTCTAAACATATTAGCACGGAAATGCTCTTTTTTCAATTGATAAATAAATGAATGAACAAACAAACAAACGAACGAACAAATTAATGAATAAATAAATAATTTATTGCTTCGAATACGCATGTAAATAAGAGGCAACATTAAAAATATATATATATATATATATATATATATATATATATATATATATATATATATATATATATATATAAATGCAATATTACATTAACTGATACTCTTACTCTGTGTCTGTACTCTTAGATTAGATTAGAACTCTTTATTGTACACACCAGAAAATAAAATAAATTAAAATGCTTACATATCTAAGCTAAGTTATGCGACCTGGCGGCACCACTACCATGCAACTGTGAATTGTTAAATGGAATTCACTTTAAGTTACTTTATCATTGTGCGTGTGTTTTGTGTTTGAAATGTATTGGACTTCTTCTGGAAATAAATATTCTAATTATAAAGTTAGGTTAGGCAATATCTGTGCAATTTCCATTTTTATGTACCTCGTTCTCTATCTATCGCCTTGTGGTATTATGTAGGATGGCATTACAATGGCGTTTCAGTTGAAGTAATACAGCCATCATATGACAAATAGGTAGTCTCACACACACACATCACTGTTGCCTCATAAAATTATTGTGGAAGCAATCAAAATATATAATTTTTGCTTTGATTAACATTAATATCAATATTGTATGGAATCAGGCGTTACTTTGCGGAAATCCATAATAGCATTAAAAAGTGAAAATTACTTTGCTAAATTCCGGCAAAAATCCCACAAGCACCATGCGGTTAGTTAATGCACCGCCCTCCCTCCCACTTTTTCAAGCAGAAGCAAGACATGAACACACCACCACCGACATCAATACTTGTGTGAGAAAATACGCATTGCGTATTTTTCTGACTGACTATTTTTGGCGGATTTTAGAAAAGTAATTTTCATTTTTTAATGCTAATGTCAACCCAATTGAATAAATTTAATGACCCCTTTGCATGCATTTTATTTAATTTAAAAGCATTAAAGATCAACCTTGTACACTTAATTAACGTGTCTATTCTATTCTAATTGAAAGGAGTTACTGTTACTGAATGAGAAAATGACATAACGGCAAATACATTTCTTAGGAGACTCTTCAAATGAAGTTTAAATGGTCAATGGTTCAAAGACCTCAGCGCTGCAGCAGCTGAAATTGCCAACCCGCGGTGGGCACGCGTGGTAATTAAAGCCCATACTCTCTCTCTGAAAGAAGGCCTGTGCCCTGCAGTGGGCTACAAAAAAAACATTTCCAAATCTTTCAAAAGATTTCATTAGTCGACTATTTTCGCTCTCTCTGTCTCTCTCTCTCTCTCTCTCTCTCTCTCTCTCTCTCTGAAAGAAGGCCAGTGTCCTGCAATGGGACGTATAGAGTCTACATAAAAAAGAAAGGAAAGTAGACTTGAGTCCTTCTAGAGTGTTTCAAAGGTATCTGCAAGTTTCATTATCTCGGACGTCATTGTGTATACGTTTATTTCACAAACGGTTCTAGCAATGGCATTATAATTTGCTCATTACTTGTAGCAATTCTTTTATGCTGGGCCTAACCGTTTTCAGTTATCTGGCTTCTTACCACTGATTTCGTGTGAAATTGCCGGTTTTTTTTTGTTAGGGAAATGTACGCTTGGACTACAAGTATTAACCCAGATGCCCCTGACACTCAGGAGAGAGATAAACAAATATTGAGAAATGCTGGACAATGACACTGAAAAGGTTAAGCAACATCGGGCGCGTTCAGTGCGTGGATGGGTGACCGTCTATGACTAACGCTAGTGACATTTTTTTGAGCGGTTCCGTCCGTCGATAGGTGGCAATCGTTAAACCAAGTCAGAGGCTTTAGGGTGGCTTGAAAACTTCTGACAGTAAGACCAGCCTAGTCTTGCAAGCCTCCACCAATCCAGACGTGACCCCCGTGGTGGAGTATGGCTTATACCTTCCTCAGGAAAGAGACTCGTGCTCCTCGGTGGGGACATAATGGGTTGATGATGACACTGAATAGCTGCGGGCTTGATGACACATTAAACTGTATATTTTGTTGGTATTTTATACCAACCCCAGTAGGAGGATCTGGGTTAAGGCGCTTTGAGGGTGCATTAAGGGTGCTAACTAGCGCCATAAATGAAAAAAAAATATAACTTGTTTTATAATACGTTTTTATCTTAAAGTGAATATGAGAATGCGAATCTTAACAACTGTGACAACTATTTTTAGAACCTACAGTCTAGGATCATACATTTTATCAAAATCCCTCCAGCCATTTAGACGTGAAGAAGTAAGAAACGTACACACTCAAAAACTTTCGCCTTTATAAAATTTGTGAGATTCGGCCTAGTATTATTTTTTGTTTATAAGTGAAGTATTTTAAGGTGAAAAAAATGGGTCGCCATTTTTCACTAACGCCATATATTTCTAAGTCAAACTAGAATGTGTTCTTAAAAAATGTTGAACGAATACAAAGTCTCCCTAGAGACGTTCACAAACGTACTTCGTCTTTATTTACTTGTTTACACTGTAGTAAAATTCCACTAAATAATGCAGTGCGCAGGTAAAATAACATAAACTAAGTTTAATTGCTGGCGGGCACCTAGTAATCTACGAAAACTAGTTAAAACGGAGGCCGCAGTTGCTCAACACTTGACTAAAATATTTTAGCTGCTAAAGGGAAAAGCCGACATCCTTCAAGAGTTATGTTTACGGCTGCGTAGCGGGTATTTAATTCAGTTTTACCTTGTATAATTGGGGCGCCGTATATTGGTAAAGGTTTTAGCGTTCCGTAGTCATCAAAGGACCCTTAATATATAAAATGAAATAAATTTTATTTCAACGTAAAGAATGTTCATTCTGTTTGCTGAATGTAAAATGTAAGCCGCTGCCTTCGAGCCGTAGTATAGATTCGCCGTGTCCGTGCGTCTGTCTGTCTATCCGCGGCTTAGCTCAGAGTTTAGTACTTCAGAGCTGACATTTGGCTTAGATTACATTTTAACCACGCTGACAAAACGGTAGGATAAAGTATTAAAAAAAATCTTAGTATAAGGTATAACTACCTCCCCTACACCTGAAATATCAACCCTTTGTATGTCCCCATTTGTATGCTGGGGCACGGGTCCCTCTATAACTTAATAACGACTGCTCGTTTAAAAATATTGGAGGTGTAAGAAGCAAATTTTCAAGATTAAGATTAAGGTTTAAAGCGCAATTTTGTGTTAGTAGGGCGTGCCCCCCTGCTTCCGGCTAAACGGTTGGTTAGAAAAATGTGAAAACATTCAAGTCTTTAGCACATATAATAAAATTATGGCGACCTACTTTTAAAAGGAAATTTCTTACAAATTACTTTGATAGTGTTACCTGTGTAAGGTATGTAATAATTCCTCTTTCTACGGAACCCCCACTACGCGCAGCCCGACACGCACTTAACCGGTTTTTCTAAACGCAAATTATTGTGATGTTGAGCAAGTATCTACATAGATTTCCCCTTGTAAAATTAAAATCTGCTTCATTGCGTGTAAGTTTTTATAATAATTTTAATTAGCCAGTTCATTTGCATTTTAGAATTTTATATTTGCATAGTTACGGAGAATGGTATTTGAAATGAGCAATTGCTGACACTAAATTTTATAATATCCAACCACTTTTGAACTAAAACTTTCGTAAGCACAACACATTGTAGACTTTTAGTCCGGATCACCATGATTAAGCTCTGCGAATCGGAGCGAAACCTGGTCGGACTTTTCCGATATAACAACACCCGTAAGTAAATCCGGACTAAAAGTCTACAATGTCCAACAACCTTTGTTCTATGTTTGTTTCTTTTGTACTTTTATTTGACAAAAATGTTTAATGTACTTCTATTGTTCTTTGAGTAGTGCTGTCTAAATTATAATGGTTAAAAACATATCTAATATCTAAAAATCCCATGTCGCAGTGTTAGCTATCGCACTCCTCCGAAACGGCTTCACCGATTTTTTTTGTATACACTAAAAAAAGTTATAAAAATCGATGGTTCTAAAAATAGGTTGAGGATGGCAAACCAATGTTTGCATGTTCGCGGGAAAACCATGAGGGAGACCTACAGTCTATAATTATTATTACTTGTCCAATTTATTAAACAAGATTCTACCCTTAAACTGTAACTTTTTAGTCCAAAACTGCCATATTTTCATAAATGAAGTAACCTGGAAAACTCTTTTAGATAACACGCTGCCAATTTTATAAACATAGTTCATGATAGTTCATGAATTTGCGAGAAAATGTCTAGTTTAGGCATCTAATCTCAATTTTAAGGTTAGAATCTTCTTTACTAAATTGGACAAGTAAGAATAAATAGACTGTATATCTTGCAGTGGGCGTCATATGGCTGATGATGATGAATTTTGAACATACATTTAACATATGGCTTAGCCTATTTAGCATATAAACATTATTTATCTCCACTACAAAGCAAAAAAATCACAGACTGAATAGTACATTTTTTTTATAAATCATTACATTTTCTTTGGGTTTTATTTCAAAAATCCTAATGACAATATTTATTTGTTGGCACATTATTTACATTAAATCGTCGACGATGGGGACTTGTGGAGAAACCAGAGGTCTATTAAGCCACTGGTTACGTAATACATTTGTTTTCTAACAGTATTTTTTTATTGTTACAGAAAAATGGACGAAAAACGGCGCTACCAATCGAAGCTAAATCACCGAACTGATTTTTGATATTTTTTACTCGTAAAAAAACAAATCAAGCAATTTTAAACCAGTAAACAATCTATCTGTGATCCCTATATACATATTTAAGTGTAGATTAAATTGATCTCCAATTAATTTAAACAAAACTTACCATAGAACACATAACCTAAAAAAGTAAGCGACGAACCTAACCTAAAAAAGTGACAGTGTCTTTTTTGCGACAAATCTAACCTAACCTAAAAAAAAGTGACTTCAAAAGTAGAGACTTTTGCAACAATCCTAACCTAGCCTAAAAAAGTGACTTTAAAAAAAAACGAAGCAGCAAAGATAACCTTTCAAAATGCCAGCAATATTATCGAAGATCCGCGAGCAAGCGTTCAGGGTCCAGCCCTCCATAGCCTTAGGGGTGGGTGTGGGGGTAGCCCTCGCCGCCTGCGCACTATACGGAACCCGCGAAAGGAAACAGCCGCCGCCGTGTCAAAATAATAATAATTATAAGGTGAGTCTATTGCGAATTGGATATTTGGTGCTGGTGCCTAGTTTATTATTATAATTATGGGGGTGAAGAAATTAATAATCTCGCCTACCCAAGTGGGCTGACGGACGTTTTCTGGCTGAGGGGTCCAAGCGGACGGAGGTCAGTGCGACAACGAGAAAATATTGGACTATACGGGCACCGCCTTCTGCATGATAGCCGGGAGAATGGCCACACGGAGCTCCAACCCCCTCAGATGGTTAGCGAGACTGGTTGGAACTGACCCATTCGCGGACAGGACTATAGGAACTGACCCATTCGCGGACAGGACTATAGGAACTGACACATTCGCGGACAGGACTATAGGAACTGACCCGAACGCGGTCAGGACTATAGGAACTGACCCATTCGCGGACAGGACTATAGGAACTGACCCATTCGCGGACAGGACTATAGGAACTGACCCGTTCGCGGACAGGACTATAGGAACTGACCCATTCGCAGACAATACTATAGGAACTGACCCATTCGCGGACAAGACTATAGGAACTGACCCATTCGCGGACAGGACTATAGGAACTGACCCATTCGCGGACAGGACAATAGGAACTGACCCATTCGCAGACAAGACTATAGGAACTGACCCATTCGCGGACAAGACTATAGGAACTGACCCATTCGCGGACAGGACTATAGGAACTGACCCATTCGCGGACAGGACAATAGGAACTGACCCATTCGCAGACAAGACTATAGGAACTGACCCATTCGCGGACAAGACTATAGGAACTGACCCATTCGCGGACAGGACTATAGGAACTGACCCGTTCGCGGACAGGACTATAGGAACAGACCCATTCGCGGACAGGACTATACATAGGCCGCTACTTATGTATGCGGAATCTGGGATTCCAATAATTTTAAACGCAATGTCTGAGCTCCATGGTCAAATTCGTTCTTTTTTTAAATACTGGCCGCTAATATTTTTCTCTTATATACGTTAGTGTTTGGTTTTTGTTGGGTTTAAAATGTCATATCGCTGAAAAAATGGAACTCATTCGTGAAAATATTCGTGGTATGATTTATTACGATTTTCGACGTTTTTTAACGCAACAACAGTGCGTAGATCAATTAACTTCGACTTTTGGTGGTGAAGCTCCATCAAAAACGACTGTGTATCACTGGTTTAGTGAGTTTAATCGCGGGCGCAGTAAGCTCACGGACGAAGTTAAAGAAGGTCGCCCGAAATCGGTGGTTGTGCCACAAAATATTGAAGCTGTGCGAAAACTAATAATGCAAGACCGCCATATTACGTATCGCGAGATAGAGGCTATTCTGGGCATATGTATGACGAGCATTCATAGGATAATTCATGAACATTTGTCTGTAAAAAAAATTTGTTCGCGTTGGATCCCGCACAACTTAACTCAGGATCAAAAAGATGCTCGCGTTGAATGGTGCAAGAAAACCTTAAAAAAATTCAACGGAGGCGACTCAAAATCTGTTTCACAGGTGACGAATCCTGGATCTACGCGTACGATCCCGAAACTAAACAACTGTTTCAAAATGAGCCGAACCCTACGAAAATAGCTCGTGCAAAAAGCACTGTAAAGCAAATGGTGGCCTGCTTTTTTGGTATTAATGGCCATGTGGCTACAATACCACTGGAGAATCGCAGAACGTTTAATTCGGAGTGGTACACGACCATTTGTTTGCCGGAAGTATTTGAAGAAATACGCCAAAACAACCAGCGACGCAGAATCATACTTCACCATGACAATGCCAGCTGTCATACATCTCAGGAAACAACTACATTTTTGGATGGTCAAAAAATAGAATTGATGGGTCATCCACCGAACAGCCCTGATTTGGGTCCCAATGATTTCTATTTATTCCCAAATGTAAAGAATAAATTACGTGGTCAACGATTTTCGACCCGTGAAGATGCCGTAGATGCGTTCAAACAGCACGTTTTGGAGACACCTCAATCAGAGTGGAAAAAGTGTCTTACAAATTGGTTTCATCGAATGCAAAAGTGCATAGATCATAGTGGCGAATACTTTGAAAAACAATAAAAGCATATTTAGCCATATACATTTGTTTATTTTTTCTATTCCGCATACATAAGTAGCAGCCCTCGTAGGAACAGACCCATTCGCGGTCAGGACTACAGGAACGATTTCAGTCGACACCACCCCCTACATACGGTAACCTCGGGAGCCAGGTCTAGATACTTGGTTTTCTTATCTGTTCATCGACTTATGAACGTTGATGAAGCGAAGGTGATCTGTCAGGATCGTGGCAAGTGGCAGGGCCTGGTCTCTGCCTACCCCTCTGGGAGCCAGGCGAGAGGTTATATTATGTTACAAAGTCATTGGTACATGACGGTTACGCAGTGGGAATCAAACCTGGGTTTTGCGATTCGTAGTCCATTGGTCTACCCACTGGACTACCACCGCTCTACCGACCTAGTGAAAAATTAAAACAGACTTGACACTCAATATATTTGTACAAAAAATTACGATCATTGTCTGAAATGCATAGCGTGTCATTGTATATTTATTTAGGATTAAATCATCATCCGAAGGCCGCTTGCAAATATTGTTCAATCATTAGTACGCACTTCACTTATAAAGTGGTTTAGTGTGTATCTCTCTCAAGACATGTAGTTTGGTTTTTATTTACAAAAGACTTGCCGGACTACAACGAGCCTTTACCAATACGTTTTCAGGATACAAATCAAGGCTTGGTGTTGGGTAAAGGGCCCAATTAAAAACTAGTACTAAAAACTAATTGATTGACGGCGACACCTTGACAATTATTATAGATTTAGTTAGACCCGAGCATGCGCACGGGCGTGAGACTAATTAAAAACTAATTAGAAAGTAAGACACTTAATACAAAAATCTTTATAAAAATACAAAAATCTTTATTTCTCCATCCACAAATTAGTTGAAAAATAGCAGTGGTACAATATGGTGCAATAGAAGCGATTTGTAGACAGACTTACACTTACAAAGTCTGTCCGCGTCGACGCCTCTCGACTTGGCAGCCGGCGCCGTTCAGGATGGGTGCACTGAGGTTTGGGGATCCCTAGACTTCCCCGTCTATCCCCAAGAGCTCTTTCCCCAGAAAGCCACCTACCTGCAGTGCACTTTCACGACACCGCGTTTTATCACCAAAATGTGTTCACTGTTTTGGGCGATCCGTCGCCCAACACCAAAACTGTTAATACGGGAACCGTCCCTGAACTTATTTCGCACCCCACTCGAAGATATAAGCCCGGCAATTTAATTGCCACACAAATCTTGGGAATCCCACGTTTCACACGCAAAAAACAAGGGGTCAATGTTCCAACTCATCTGACAGCTGGGAAGTACAGTGTTGCCAAAATCACACTTCTATTCTAAACACGTGGTTGTGCTTGTAACTGAGTTATCATATCAGTTATAAGGCTATACTAGTCCACTGCTGGACATTAGCCCTCCCCTTAAGAGCACTTAGCGCTCTGTCTTCAGCTTGCCGCATCCAGCATCTGCCTACAGTTTTACACAGATCCTCATCCCACCTGGCCCTAGTCTAATACTTACATAGTTTTTCAATAGAATAATATAAGCACGACAATTGTTGTTATTTGCCTCAATTTGGTAGTCTACAAAGCAATATCAGTACAATGTCATTCCAGGGGTATAGCCCGCGCAAATTAAATAGGCATCTCTCGCGAAGAGATCGTATCGCGCGAGGCGCCGAGTTAAATAGCACGGGTTATACCATTGCAACGAGATTGGTTACTAGACTACCGATAGTGTGAATGAAACAACCATTACCGGACTAATATGACTCTAAATAACAATGCATTTTAGAGACTCGCCCCCTGATCGGAGGGTGTCCTACACTTCATTTTCTGAGTCGCGGAACAGAACAGCTATAAGCCGAATAAATGGGAAATTGTGGCCTCATAAGTATTTTCATAGAAACTATTAGAACCTTGAGTAATTTCTTTTCCATAAGATCATTGCCAATTTTCTAAGTTCGATCAAACCTTTTTCAAACCTGATTTGTGGTCTTTTAATGTATTGACAAAGTTATATTTCAATAAAAAAAATGCAAACTACGTTTGTATGGGAATTGCTTCTTGAGGAGTCAGTAAAGGTAAAGGGCTCTTTTGGGACTTGGTTTGGGACATGCCAGCACTGGGAATCGAACCTCGGTCTCACGCTTCCGAGCTCATTGTTCTACCCACTGGTTCAAAATAGCCTTTTGAAATGAAATGAAAAGTTTTTGTTCAAAGTAGCGCAGAAACTGCGGCTTAATGAACTTTACAATTCAAACTAGGTGTCCATTTCAAAATCTTAATTTTGGAGAAAAAATGGACAAAATAACTCCAAACTTAGTCTTTTCAATGTCCTTAATTAACTGAGTTTACATAATTATTATAAAACATAGCACTCATTCATTGTACCTACTGGCTTTAACTCCAGACATCATTGTCATCTAATTAATCCTTTAGGTTATAGTAGCCCTTTCGGCACAAAGTGTGGCACTTAACACGTTTTTTGAACCACTTTTCATGTAAGCTTAATATATCTTTAGGGATTTTGAAATGAAGGATGTATAGTATTTTCTAAGGTTAACACGAGCTGTAGACATAATTAAAACTGTTTTTATACGGATTTATGCTCGTTTATTACATTTTTACAATTTTCCAACGTTTCGGCACTTTTTCAGGTGCCGTGGTCCCGGATGACTGAGGTGACAGGTGTCTTTTAGAAATCATTAACGGTTAGTTTACTACCCTCGGCAAAAATTACAAAAGTTAATTATGAAGTTACGTTCCAAAATAGACAAACCAATTATTTTTTATATAAAGTCAACAATATTGATTATTAGTAATTGAAGTTAAAATTAAATTTATAAACTAATTACTTTATATGAACTTAAAGATACCGATTATTAATTGAAATTAAATTGATTTTTTATTATTTATTCTACAGTCACACTTCTAGCAAGGGGGTCTCATGCACTTAAGCACTGGTTCCCATGCTACCGGTATGTTCCAACCACGATCTCTATTAAAATTTGGATGCCGGCGGATCTCTATTGCCTCACGTATCATTCTAGGGAAGACCGTTTCTTCCCGTGCCGTGGTCCCGGATGACTGAGGTGACAGGTGTCTTTTAGAAATCATTAACGGTTAGTTTACTACCCTCGGCAAAAATTACAAAAGTTAATTATGAAGTTACGTTCCAAAATAGACAAACCAATTATTTTTTATATAAAGTCAACAATATTGATTATTAGTAATTGAAGTTAAAATTAAATTTATAAACTAATTACTTTATATGAACTTAAAGATACCGATTATTAATTGAAATTAAATTGATTTTTTATTATTTATTCTACAGTCACACTTCTAGCAAGGGGGTCTCATGCACTTAAGCACTGGTTCCCATGCTACCGGTATGTTCCAACCACGATCTCTATTAAAATTTGGATGCCGGCGGATCTCTATTGCCTCACGTATCATTCTAGGGAAGACCGTTTCTTCCCTAGAATGATACGTGAGGCAATAGAGATCCGCCGGCATCCAAATTTTAATAGAGATCGTGGTTGGAACATACCGGTAGCATGGGAACCAGTGCTTAAGTGCATGAGACCCCCTTGCTAGAAGTGTGACTGTAGAATAAATAATAAAAAATCAATTTAATTTCAATTAATAATCGGTATCTTTAAGTTCATATAAAGTAATTAGTTTATAAATTTAATTTTAACTTCAATTACTAATAATCAATATTGTTGACTTTATATAAAAAATAATTGGTTTGTCTATTTTGGAACGTAACTTCATAATTAACTTTTGTAATTTTTGCCGAGGGTAGTAAACTAACCGTTAATGATTTCTAAAAGACACCTGTCACCTCAGTCATCCGGGACCACGGCACCTGAAAAAGTGCCGAAACGTTGGAAAATTGTAAAAATGTAATAAACGAGCATAAATCCGTATAAAAACAGTTTTAATTATGAAGGATGTATTAACCTTTGCCAGCCTAAATCTTGGGAACAAAAGTTTCTGTTTATTTCTAGTATTTACATTGTGTTAGCTACCTACAGTTTTAAAGTTACTAATATTTTTCCTGACGTACATACTGTTTTCGTAGACATACTGACTGACAACTGTCAAGATGTTAGTTTCTTTAGAGAAATCTCTCAACGAATCTCTACTGCCTAGCTTGTAAATGAATCTGATCGCTCTCTTCTGCAAGACGAAGATGGTCTCAATGTCCGCTGCCCGTTCCCACAGTAGTATGCCATAGGACATAACACTATGGAAATAATTAAAATAAACAAGCCTATACTTCGATTTTTTTAGCATTAGAAATTTCGTAAACAAAGAAGCAGGGCTAGTCAACCTAAAAATCGTCTGCCTAATTTATATATTTTTTTAAATATACATACCTATTTAGTTCACTGTTGAGCCAAGTAAATACAGCTTTCTATCTACGTTTCAGAAGTTATATCTACATAATAATAAGCAGTAGCCCTGCTTCTTTGTTTACGAAATTTCTAATGATAAAAAAACGAAGTATAGCAGTTGCGACGTCTCGTAAGTTAGAATAAAATCGAAAACTGCAGGTAACTCGTTGATGAACCAGCAAATACTTGTATTTTTTTACGCGTTTGCTGCTTTGACTGTATATTTTTTGAAGTGTTTGCATTTACCATTGACCTTGTTAAGCTAACGTGCTCAGGTACGAGTATACTTCACCAATTTGGTTTGATGTGTCTTTTGTTGATACTTAAGAATTTATTCACCCCGGTAATTTTGAATGTATACTGCTTTGCGGTATTTAGATGCGGACAGATATTTAATCCAATAAGTACCTACTTATAGAGGTTGCGAAGCCATATTGGCATCTTAGGGTCTGATGGCCGGTTTCATATTTATTTCAAAGGGTATACTGTGAAAATAGGTTGGAAAATAGGAATTTTGTAGTTTATGTATTGTTTATTTTGTGCACATATAGAACCGTTTTTTACTGCACTCTAAAATGCATCTCTAAGGTCTGTTGGAAGAAATCTCTTACAGAGATAAGCAGGCCTATGTACCTACATGTTATTTCTTATGTAGATAGATAGAGAACACTTTATTCTACATACAAAAGGAAATGTAATGTTTTTGTGCAATAAAGTATAATTGCTTTTGGTTTGTGAGAATATTACTGATCATAATTTTTTTTTCTTATTTCTCTAAGACTACTTTATTTGCTTAAATTACCTGTGTGATTGTAGCCGATAAAAGGTGTAGAATAACAGAAAAGCAAATAGGCTCATCAATGTACGACTACGTAGAATATAAGTATACAAAGTAAATACTTAGAAGAAAGAAAATGTATTGTCTCAAGAATCGGAAAAGTAAGGGAAATCGTTTTTTTGTTAGCTCGCCATTGGATATCGATTCAATAAGTCTAAAATTAGAAGCGCTCGTGGCCTAGTCGAACTGAGTGATTGGAAGCAAACACTTGAGTTAAGCAACAACAGGCGCGGTGAGGTGCAGGATGGGTGACCGTCCCGTGACTACTGCTAGTGGCATTTTTCGGAGTGCTTCCGTGCTTCGCAAGGCACGTTAAGCCGTTGGTGCCGGCTGTCATAACGTCGTTAAGCCATGTCAGAGGCCTTATGGGCGGCTTGATAACTTCTGACAGTAAGGCCCGCCACTGTCTTAAAATCCTCCAGCAACCCGGACTTGGCCCCCGTGGTGCAGTATGGCCTTACGTTCCTGCGATGCAAGAAGAGACCCGTGCCCCAGCAGTGGGGACATACAAGGGTTGATATCGATCGAGCGATGTCTAAAATTTAACTGCATGGGTTATGGACTGTGTTTCTATTTATCATTTACTGTAGAAATTAGTTGTTTGATTCGACTCTCAAATCACCCTTACTGTAATGTACTTGCACTATCACATGGCTGTGGGTGGCTTCCAGGTGGCAAAGAATGGCAAACTGCACCCTGTGGCGAACGGTGGCAGCGAGGGGCGGTGCGGGGGGCGGTGCGGAGCCGCCCAGTGCCAGCTGTGCGTCGGCGAGGCGGACACCGAGAACCAGCAAAATATTGTAAGTATTCTGTATTATTTATATTATTATTTGTATTGTATTCTGGGATCGTCTGTGAATACTTTGTGGGACGGTCTGGGGCGGTGTGGGGCGGCCAGTGTCAACTGTGCGTCTGCATCTACGTAGTAACATGATTTATACGGCGTACTCACACTAGACGGGTGAAGGGGCCACACGGACGCTGCAGTACCTGAGACATTATGTTTTAGATGGAGAGGGCTTAGCCCACAGGAAAGACAAGACAAAACGTGGAAAGACAACCAAGCCGCGGGTGTCCTCACGATGTTTTCTTTTACGGTTAGCATTTGGTTAGTGTGTGTGTTAGCGTCGGGGGGACAGAAACAAAAAATGAACAAAATATTGTAATTCAATGTTGTTATGGATGGTCAGGGGCGGTAAGTAGGCGGCACTGGGGTGGATAGTGGCTGTTGGACTGGGGCCAAACACACGATGGCCTGAGGGCACGAAAGGCAATCCCGCTAGATAATTTCTATACAGGTATTTGAGGGATTGGACCGCAGATATATTCAATGCTTTGAGGATTGAACCATCTTAGTGAAGCGGGTTCCAGGTATTTGCGGGCTCCAGCATTGGACTCATTACTAGTACTCTGAAATTAATCGTTATAGAACTAATGCATCTCGTATTAAATTAAAGCAAAATTAAAAAAGTATTAAGTTCCTTTTTTATGTACAATAAAGTGTTCTCTATCTATCTCTATCTTTTTGGTACATTAGAAATAGCCAATTAAATATCACAATTATCAAATTGACAAGCACACGCCGCCGCATGCAGATTAACATGTGTGATCTACGCTTCTTTGTACTCCCGCCAGTCCACCGGGATTCCCCAAAATTTTTGACCGAGATTAGTCCTGCAAAATATGTCCTCCACCTCCACCCAAACCTCGACCCCGCCTAAACATCCACCGCCACCAAAGCCTCCACCTCCACCAAAACCTCCCCCAAAACGCCCATCTCCAACAAAACCTCCCCGATTACAAACCTTCCACCCCCACCTCCACCTCAACTAAAACCTCCACCTCCACCAAACCCCCATCTCCATCAAAACCTCCACCTCTAACAAAATCTCCACCTCCAGCAAAATCTCCACCTTACCAAAATCTCCACCTCCAGCAAAATCTCCACCTCTACCAAAATCTCCACCTCCAGCAAAATCTCCACCTCCAGCAAAATCTCCACCTCCAGCGAAATCTCCACCTCCAGCAAAATCTCCACCTCCAGCAAAGTCTCCACCTCCACCAGAACCTGCATCTCCACCTCCACCAAAACCTCCACCTCGCCGTCAATATCAATCTCAAACCGTCCCGCCTCCAGGAAGACGCAGACGAGGCCCAGCCGCCGCCCACCCACGTGCCGGGGTTGAACCTGGAGTTCCTCCGGCAGCTGGTGGGGCTGGTCCGCATCATGGTGCCGGGGCTGCGCTGCCGGGAGGTGGGGCTGCTCACCGTGCACACGCTCTGCCTCTTCACCAGGACCTTCCTCTCCATCTACGTCGCCTCCCTGGAGGGATCCATAGGTACGCTCGTAAAGAATTCATTCAGCTTGCTCAGAAAAGCTCAATTTAAAAGTATCGTCGTCGTCGTCAGGCTATACTAGTCCACTGCTGGACATAGCCCTCCCCTAAAGAGCGCCACGTTGTGCTATCATAGGGGGTAATGCCCATAATCCCCACGCTGGGTATGCGGGTTGGGGATCGCAGTTCGGTGGAATTGTACTGCAGGGGGCGCTGCTGACCACCCCCCGGTTTGTGTCCCTTAGTCGCCTTTTACGAGACCCGCGAGAGGAATTGGGTATTTAAAAGTATGCTTAAGCGCTTTGTGTTAAGTAGTTTGAAGACATAAAATATTATCGATAATTTTAAAAAACCTATTTAGTGGCAAAAAGTTCCACCCATGTAAATGTTAGTTGTGTAGAAAGTAACATTAGTTGAGTAAGTTACCAAGAACTCTTACCAAGAGCTTTTCGATAAACTGCATTAGCAGTTAGGCAAATGAATGTTGTTGTAATTTCGCATTGTTTTTAGTGAATAAATATATATAAATAAATGTCATTGGCCTCGCATATGCGTAATGAGGTTCAGCTGGAGACAAAGAAAAAACCCCAGGTCTTGGATGTTTACATGTTTGTGACGTCGCTGTTTCTGGTTCCCCACGACACAGGGTATCCTGGTGTGGGGCCACAAGCGCCTATATGTAAATGTTATGTTATATAGCGTCCAGTGGCATCTTCACTTACACTAGATGAGTGAAGGGATCAATCGGACGCTGTAGTTCCTGGGACATTGTCTTAAATGTAGGCTTGCCCACCACCTAAACCATTCTGATAGCTTAGTTGACATAGCCCACAGAAAAGATAATCAATACGTGCGGAGCCAACCATTAATCACAGTTGGCGTGTGGTATTGTGACCAAAAATTCGCAAATGTACGTAACTTTAAAATGAAATAAAGTCATTGGTACATGCCGGCACTGGGGACCGAACCTGGGTCTCTCTCCTGCGAGTCCATTGATCCATCCACTGGACTGTCACCGCTACTCAATGTCAAATGTCAATGGAGTGGAGAATAGGCACATCGAGACCGAGCCATCAAAGTGTAGTGTGTTCCAAACAGAAACATTGTTCTATAGCAGTACGGTTTGTGTATGGAAATCATCATCAACCCATTATTAGACGGCCTCGGTGGCGCAGCGGTTTGGCACGCTGTACAACCGAAGGTCTCGGGTTCGATCCCCGGCCGGGTCAAACTTGGAAACGAACTTTTCTAGTTTGTCTCGGATCTTGGATGTTATCTATCTATTTATTGTATTAAATCTATCGTCGAGTTAGCATCTATAGCACAAGTCATTTAGTTGTACCTACTTAGTATGGGGCTAACGAGATCTGTCTAATATGTCCATGAATATTTATTTATTATGTCCCCACCGAGGGGCATAGGTATCTTCTCTGAGGAAGGTATAGGCCACCACTCCACACGGGGGCCAAGTCCGAATTGGTGGACTGTGTATGGAATTAAAACATTTTATTTAGTGTTTTCTGTGTAATCAATCAAAAAACACGCGCATGAGACACGTCTTCAGATCATTTAAAGCCATCACACCGGTTCTTTTCTACCCACTTTGTCCTTAGTCAGTGTAGTTAGTAGGTAACAGAATTGCCATGTTTTCTTGCCAATTATTTAGCAGTATGACCTCTGACAGACATCTGTCTGACATAGTCAAGAAGACAACGAATAACAAGCAATTTGTTTATCAAACGAGACTCATCTACATGTCAAGGCCGGGCCGAGGCTGTTTTCAAACCAGTTACATCTACATCGACTTTTACAGAAATATCATAATCTTTCTTCTAGTAATAAAACTGTATTTACACGGATTTTATTCGTTTAATTTAACATTTGTTACAATTTTCCGACGTTTCGATACTTTTTCAAGTATCGTGGTCTCGGAAGACTGAGGTGACAGGCGTCTTTTTGAAATCATTAACTATTAGTTTACTACCCTCGGCAAAAATTACAAAAGAAATCCTGATGTTACGTTCCAAAATAGGCAAACCAATTATTTTATATAAAGTCAAAAATATTGATTACTAGTTGACCGCGCGAACTTCGTACCGCCTACCACTGATTCTTTATTTTTTTTCTCTCCGTGAGAACCATCCTCGTACTTCAAGGAACATTCTAAAAAAAGAATTAGCGAAATCGGTTCAGCTGCTCTCGAGATTTGCACTTACAAACACATTGAGCGATGAATTTTTATATTATAGAAGATTAGTAATTGAAGTTAAAATTAAATCTATAAACCAATTATTTTACACGAAATATTTTTTTTTTTAAATTAGCTATGACTGTGTCCCACTGCTGGGCAAAGGCCTCCCCTTCAGATTTCCAAGAGAAATAAAAAATATTGATTATTAATTAATTGAAATTAAAATTAACTCTACAGTCACACGTCTAGCAAGAGGGTTTCATGCACTTAAGCACTGGTTCCCATGCTGCAGGTATGTTCCAACCACGATCTTCGGGATTATGTTTCACTCAGTGTACTCCTTTCAAAACAGACTTTTAACAAGTACACGGAAGTAATTTACACCCAGCAGATTAAAGCTGCTTGTGTATTAACTAATAATAATTAATAATAATCTCGTGTCTCAGTGTTTATCGAACATTCCTAAACTGCTTCACCGATTTTTAAAAAAAAATTTTGTAATTTCATTACAGGTCAGCTAGTAATAATTATAACTTCCACAATCTATATAAATAAAATTCAAAGTCCTGACTGACTGACTCAGTCATCAACGCCCAGCCTAAGCCGTTGGACCTAGGAAGCTGAAGAGAGGGTCTAAATATAATGTAGGCAAGGAATGAGACCGGATTTTTTTAAATTCAATCCGTAAGGGGGCAAAGAGGGTTGCCAAAATTTGTCGTATAGTCGTTTTTCTAAATTTAACCCTTAAGGGAGTGAACGGGGTTGTAAAAAAAGTCCACGCTGAAGGAGTCGCAGGCAAAAGCTAGTCGCTTATAAAGTTTATTCTTATACTTATCCTAGTCTCAAACTACGGATAACATCTGCAACAGCAACCAGGCAAGGACATCACCCAAACAGAAGCCATTTGCACAAATTTGCCGTTCGGAATCGAACCCACGACTATTCGTGCGTCAAGCGTGCTAACAACAGCTAGACTAACGAGTCGAATGTTACCTTCAACTTTATGCGCGATGTTTCGCAATGGGTTTGGCCAATCGTAAAAGATCTGTGACAAATTATTAAGTTTTGAAGCAGAATTTATTTGCATGTTAATGCTTGAAGGCAGTTAAAATTTCTACAACCACTAATAATAATAATGTAACTGGGCCTTGACTAATATTTGTTGTTGTCAGGTGAGTTGTAGTTTATAATATTTCTTAATAACTCGCGATGCTCATAATGGGTGTACCAAATTAACGCAAGATTTGATTTTAATAGAAAACACAGTTTTTAGTTTTAAAAACCTATTTAGAGGCTAAAAAATCCACCCATGCCGGGATTCGAACCCGCGACCTCTGGCTATCCGTGCCGGCGCTGTCCTTAAAATTGTCCTTAGCACGGATTAGTGCATTAAAAAAATATATATTACAGTTTTTAGTCTTTTGATTGTAAGTTGTTCATTGAATCTTGAAGTACGATACATAGGATAGGGTTATTTATGGAATAACGCATCGGGCAAATGGGGAGATGAAGGAGTAGATTCAACGCTGCATCAATGAAATCCCGCCACATTATGTAGAATCTGTGTAAATTCTGCGTGGTGTCGGCTTAAAGAATAGCACCAACCCAAATTCTTCCCGCGGGCGTCGTAAAAGGCGACTAAGGGACACAAACCGGGGGTTGGGCAGCAGCGCCCCCTGCAGTACAATGCCACCAAACTGCGATCTCCAACCCGCATGCCCAGCGTGGGGATTATGGGCACTAACCCCCAATTATGGTATAAGACAGGGCGCTATGGCCATCATTAGGGGAGGGCTATGTCCAGCAGTGGACTACATAATATAGCCTGAAGAAGAAGAAGAAGTGTAAATTCTGTTAATTAAGGAATTTCAAAACACTAACCCTCTTATTCATAATAGTCTGTTAACTTTAAGCAATGCTTATTCTCACTCTGTCCTCTTCTATTGACCTAAGTCAGAATGAAAGAGAACACTCTTTAGCAGCTGTTTTAAGCTAGCGGACTATTATGAATAAAGGGGTAAGTTTGGAGTTTTTTTGTCCATTTTTTCTCCAAAATGATCCAGATTTTGAAATGGACACCTAGTTTGACATGTAACGTTCATTAAGCCGCAGTATCTGCGCTACTTTGAATAAAACCTTTTCATTTCATTTCATAGCACAGGGAATCCTAGTTTGGGAGCCAGAAACAACTTTTTGTAACCGTTTTACAATAAAGTTTTTTTCATTTTCATTTCACTTTTCATTTCCATTTCATTTATGCAGAATGGTCAAGAAAAATTTCGACAAACGAGTGCGTATGGGTATGCGAAGTCGTGGAGGCCATATTTTTTATGTTTCTCTCCGTAAGCGGAGAGAAAAAAAAATAGAATCAACGGTACGAAGTTCGCTGGGTCTAGTTTTTAGTAAACTTCAAAAAATTACAACGACTAAGTACAAATAATTATTTTTTGAATAGTTTTAGAGCATAGTTATATATTAAACGGGTCATTAAGAAATACTAGTTTTAGAACAGTTGCAGTGCCCTTATACAGGGCGTCATGTAGAACAAGAATTATTCGTTAATATTATTACCACCAGTACTATTACCATGACATGCAATAAATAAATGATTCTTCTTCAGGCTATATTAGTCCACTGCTGGACATAGCCCTCCCCTAATGAGCGCCATAGCGCAAGGATGTGCCATCATTGGGGGGTAGTGCCCATAATCCCCACGCTAGGCATGCGGATTGGGCATCGCAGTTTGGTGGAATTGTACTGCAGGGGGCGCTGCTGCCCACCCCCCGGTTTGTGTCCCTATTCTCTGGGCCGACACCACACAGCTATGATTGATTACGCTATTTTTTTTCATTCCAGTGAGGCATATAGTGCAGAAGGACTTCAACAGGTTCGCGGCATTGCTGATGCAGTGGTTCGGCATCGCCATTCCGGCTACCTTCATCAACTCCATGATCAGATACCTGGAGAGCCGCCTGGCGCTGGCTTTCAGGTAGATTTCCTCATAAATTATTATTAATTTTACTACCAGTGCCCCGCGGTGTATAGATTTTCCCATGGAAATAAGATATTTTGCCCCAGTAAAATGTTGGCGGACATACCTCGACCAAATAGAGAATGTATTAGGAAAGGGGAAGATAAAAAGTACCCAAAACCGGCGTGCGGGCATACAACGTTGATGGATGAAGCGAAGGTGATTTGTCAGGATCGTGGCAAGTGGCAGTCACTAGTCTCTGCCTACCCCTCTGGAATACTGGCGTGAGTTTGTTATGTTTATGTAAAACGTAGCCTATGTCATATTATTTTTAATGCACTAACCCGTGCTAAGGACAATTTAAAAAAACCTATTTTAGAGGCTAAAAATTCCACCCATGCCGGGATTCGAACCCGCGACCTCTGGCTATCCGGACGACTCACCGGCATCAGTGAAATTTTGAACCTCTTTACAATATTCTCTGTGGAATAGTGTAAAGAGGTTCGAAATTTCACTGATGCCGGTGAGTCGCCCATTAGCTCAGTTGGTTAGAGCGCTGGCACGGATAGCCAGAGGTCGCGGGTTCGAATCCCGGCATGGGTGGAATTTTTAGCCTCTAAATAGGTTTTTAATATTCTCTGTATTACGTACGTAACATATATACAGAGTGTCAGCTAACTCCATATCAAATTTTATTAAAATCATTGACGAAGTAACAAACATACACACTCACAAACTTTCGCCTTTATGATATTAGTGTGACTTAGGTGAGTGCTGCTCCTTTCTGTGTTTATTTATTTATTCCTGTGTTCCAGGACTCGCCTCGTGAACCACGCGTACGAGCTGTACTTCAAGAATCAAACCTACTATCGTGTCGGCAACCTCGATGCCAGGATAGAGAATGCTGACCACAGGTACAAATTGTTATTGTAACTTATTTTCTTCTTACATATAATTTCATTTACTGTAATTTCTATGTACAATAAAGAATATTCTACCTACTCTCTGTTAGCTTTTAGAATATACCGCGGGCTCTAGAGTAGGCTTCGGATTTCGCCGAAAGCACACGAGTGTAATACTACTTCCTGCTCTGTATAAAACTTTCTTCACTATTTTGAAAAGTTATGTGAAGTTATAAATAAGAATACAAAATAAACGTTATCTTATTGCAATGTAATCGGTTCTATCCGATAGTAGCCGAGGTATATTCTAAAAGCTAACTATCTTATGTTAATCCCCAATCTAGGCTGTTACATCTGCGTTCCGTCAGGCATCCTCCGCGTTCACACATTATCATATTTTTGGTGATTGTAATAAGGTATCCGTAATTTAAATATCTAGAAGTCTCAAATTATATTTGATGTAACATAACATTTACATACAGGCACATACATTGCTTCTGGCCCCACTCTAGGATACTCTGTGTTGTGGGAACCAGAAACAGCTGCATTACAAACATGTAAACATCCAAGACTTGGTGTGTTTGTTTGACCCCAGCCGGGGTTCGAACCCGGGACCTCTCGCATGGTAGGCAGATGCGCTACCGCTGCGCCACAGAGGTGGTCTATCTATCATTATCAATATCTTTTTATTAAAAGTATACTTTTTATATGCGCTCGTGGCCTAGGCGAACCGAGTGATTGAAATCAATCACTTGTTTTAAGCAACAACAGGCGCGGTCAGGTGCAGAATGGGTGACCGTCCCGTGACTACCGCTAGTGGCATTATACCGAGCGCTTCCGTGCTTCGCAAGGCACGTTAAGCCTTTGGTCCTGCAATGGCAGTCGTTAAGTCATGTCAGAGGCCTTATGGGTGGCTTGATAATTTCTGACAGCAAGGCCCGCCACTGTCTTACAATCCTCCACCAACCCGGACTTGGCCCCCGTGGTGGAGTATGGCCTAACCTTCCTGCTATTCAGGAAGAGACCCGTGCCCCAGCAGTGGGGGGGATATACAAGAGTTGTTAACAATACTTTTTATATGTAGCCTATAAATGTGCAGGGCACAGGCCTTTTCTTAGACAATATGGCCTAATCACCACAAGTGTCCACAGCGGATTGGCAATTTGGCTGTGTTACCGAGTGACTACTAAAACTTCACGAATGTAGGTAACATAGTCAGACATACTCGTAGAAGTGCCAGCCAACCACAGTTAAACAAAACTCCTTTAGGCACTCCTGGAGGAGTTTTGTTTATTTTAGTGGAATCGTGTTTTTAACATGACGTAACATAACATAACATTTACATACAGGCACATACCTACATTACTTCTGACCCAACACTAGGATACCCTGTGTCGTGGGAACCAGAAACAACGACATCACAAACATGTAAACATCCAAGACCTAGGGTTTTTTTTGTCTCCAGCCTCTTGCATGGTAGGCAGATGCGCTACCGCTACGCAACACAAGTCGTTTTTATATCGAATGCCTCGTTAGTCGAGCCGTTAAGCTTTCTACCAAGACAGAGTTAGTGCGTTCGATTCCCACTGGAGGCTGCCGTGGATTTGTACAAGCGGCCTCAGTCTGGGTGTATTTTCATGTCTGTGAGCTCCTTGCCTCGTTACTATAGTACAGGAATCCTAATTTGGAACCAGGTCCTAGAGTCTAATACTTACGAGTTTTTCAATATAATGAAATGGTTGTGATTTGCCTCAATTTGGTAGTCTACAAAGCAATTGCAGTACAATGTCATTCCAGGGATATTACCCGCGCAAATTTTATAGGCATCTCACGCGAAGAAGATTGAATCGCGAGAGGCGCCGAGTTAAGTAGCACGGGTTATACCATTGCAATGCGTTTGGTTACCAGACTACCGATAGTGTGTATGAAACGACCATTACCGGACTAATATGACTTTATTGAACAACTATGATTCTAGAGACTCACCTCCCAGGTCAAGTGATTGTGTCGTGTGGTCGTTATTAATTTTATTACAAACTAGCTGATCCAGCAAACTTCGTGCCGTTCGCTGGGTCAGCTAGTTCTTTAATTAATTTTTTTTTAATTTTTGTCTCCGTAAGAACCATCCTTGTACTTCAAGGAATATTCTAAAAAAATAATTAACAAAATTGGTTCAGCTGCTCTCGAGATTTGCGCTTGCCAACACATTCAGCGAGTCATTTTTATATTATATAGAATAATGTCTTCAAGTCTTTATTTTTCGTAATTTCTTTCAGATTGACTGAGGACGTGTCAGTGTTCGCGCAGTCGGTAGCCCACCTGTACAGCTCGCTGACCAAGCCGTGCTTCGATCTTCTGCTGATAGTTCTGACCTTGGCCACCTACTCCAACAAGATGAAGGGAAACATCTTCATGGGTAAGTGTATTTTCATCCCTTTCATTCGAACATAAAATTATTTTATTACGTGAAGAGATAACTGACGTCTCCCAACCAGGGACCGATTCTCGCCCATGCTTAATCCATCCAGGATCCTGTCTGAAAGAATTTTATAATATATTGTATGGAATCAGGCGTTAATTAGCGGAAATCCATAATAGCATTAAAAAGTGAAAATTACTTTACTAAATTCCGCCAAAAATCCCACAAGCACCATGCGGTTAGTTAATGCACCGCGCTCCCTACCACTTTTCACTTTTTTTCGTGTCGGTGGTGGTGTCTTGTGTCTGGCTTTTGCTTGAAAAAGTGGGAGGGAGGGCGGTGCATTAACTAACCGCATGGTGCTTGTGGAATTAGTGGCGGAATTTGTTCTACTTCTTCTTCAGGCTATATTAGTCCACTGCTGGACATAGCCCTTCCCTAATGAGCGCCATAGCGCAAGGTTGTGCCATCATTGGGGGGTAATGCTCATAATCCCCACGCTGGGCATGCGGGTTGGGGATCGCAGTTCGGTGGGATTGTACTGCAGGGGTCGCTGCTGGCCACCGCCTGGTTGGTATCCCTTATTCGCCTTTTACGACACCCGCGGGAAGAATTTGGGTTGGTGCTATTCTCTAGGCCGACACCACACAGCAAGCAGCTATTTTATAATAATTATGCGAGTGTGCAATTTGTAATATTTGTTTGTGGCAAAATAGATCATTCATTGATTAATTCAAAGATCGATCTTACCTTCTCCGCAGGGCCGGGCATAGCCACCGTTGTGATCTGCCTGACGGGGCAGCTGCTGCGAGTGCTCAGCCCCAAGTTCGGGGCCCTGGCCGGTGAGGAGGCGCGCATGAAGGCCAACCTGCGGCACGTGCACTCCCGCCTGATAGCGCACGCCGAGGAAGTGGCCTTCTACGGCGGGCACAAGGTTCGTGGCGTGGGGAGACCCGCAGCCAGCAAACTCCTAGTGAGATTTGAAGGAATTGATGAGTGTCTGAATAAATGAATGAACGCACAGACGAAGGAACGAATAAATGAATGAATGAATTCAATGAATGGATGATTGGGTGGACGATTGAATGAATGAATGAATGAATAAATGGCTGCGTGAATGAATGAATTAAAGTATGTTTAGGTGCATTATTAAATGACGTTGAAGCTTTTCTGATCAAGTTTGTAAAATGACCTATTATCAAGCCGAGGATAATCCCAGAGTTATATCCCGAGTTCCTGTTATAATATTTAATTGTTTTGTATTATATTCTATTGTATTCTATTATATTCTATTGTATTGTATTATATTTTATTGTATTACACCACACCACATTCCATTACACCACCACTATACAATCTTGTTGCATACTTTTAAACTAATGCTATTTATAAATAACTACGCGATTAAGCCCCGAAAATATTCTAATAATGCTATTTATGTCATTCAATTTTGTTAATACGTCTGCCTTTGCGAAATAATTAAATTGTAAATCTATTTCTGGTACCCAAGATACAAGCTTGCTTAGTGTGGGGCCACAGATAAACTGATTTGTATTGAATTACTCTTAATATTGTAATAAGGCAACCTGATGATGATGCCAACTTAGGGTGGAAGGGAGGAAAGTTTTAAATTGCCAAAGAAACACAAAGTACCCAAGCAGATTAATAAGCAAAACACACGAAACGAAACAAAGCTAATACTATGGAAGGAAATACTATCTAGTATTAAGCTCGCCTTTGTACAAATTTTTTGTAGTGCAATAAAGAATTTTCATAAATTAATTCATTCGTTCGTTCGTTCGTCCGTTCGTCCGTTCGTTCGTTCGTTCGTTCGTTCGTTCGTTCGTTCGTTCGTTCGTTCGTTCGTTCGTTCGTTCGTTCGTTCGTTCGTTCGTTCGTTCGTTCGTTCGTTCGTTCGTTCGTTCGTTCGTTCGTTCGTTCGTTCGTTCGTTCGTTCGTTCGTTCGTCCGTCCGTCCGTCCGTCCGTCCGTTCGTCCGTCCGTCCTTCCGTTCGTCCGTTCACTCATTCACTCACTCACTCATTCATTCATTCATTCATTCATTCATTCATTCATTCATTCATTCATTCATTCATTCATTCATTCATTCATTCATTCATTCATTCATTCATTCATTCATTCATTCATTCATTCATTCATTCATTCATTCATTCATTCATTCATTCATTCATTCATTCATTCATTCATTCATTCATTCATTCATTCATTCACTCACTCACTCACTCACTCACTCACTCACTCACTCACTCACTCACTCACTCACTCACTCACTCACTCACTCACTCACTCACTCACTCACTCACTCACTCACTCACTCACTCACTCACTCACTCACTCACTCACTCACTCACTCACTCACTCACTCACTCACTCACTCACTCACTCACTCACTCACTCACTCACTCACTCACTCACTCACTCACTCACTCACTCACTCACTCACTCACTCACTCACTCACTCACTCACTCACTCACTCACTCACTCACTCACTCACTCACTCACTCACTCACTCACTCACTCACTCACTCACTCACTCACTCACTCACTCACTCACTCACTCACTCACTCACTCACTCACTCACTCACTCACTCACTCACTCACTCACTCACTCACTCACTCACTCACTCACTCACTCAATCACTCACTCAAAGCTAAAGTAGTCTGTTCTCCCCGTCAGGTGGAGCTGTGCGAGCTGCAGTCGGCCTACAAGCAGCTGGTGCGGCAGATGAGCGGCGTGTTCCAGTCCAAGCTGTGGTACGTGATGCTGGAGCAGTTCTGCATGAAGTACGTGTGGTCGGGCACCGGCATGGTCATGCTGGCGCTGCCCATACTCACCGGCGAGCACACCGGTCAGTCGCGCTCCGCTTTTATTTATTTGTGCTATTCCGAGCTATAAACAAAAAATGTCGGCCTCGGTGGCCCAGCGGTTTGGCACGCTGACTGTAAAATCGAATGCCTCGGGTTCGATCCCCGGCCGGGTCAAACTAGGAAACGAACTTTTCTAGTTTGTCTCGTGTCTTGGATGTTATCTATGTATTTATTGTATTAAATCTATCGTCGACTTAGCACCTGTAACACAAAACATTTAGTTGTACAGGACTAGCGAGATCTGTGTAATATGTTCATGAATATTTATTCATTCATTCATTCATTCATTCATTCATTCGTTCGTTCGTTCGTTCGTTCGTTCGTTCGTTCGTTCGTTCGTTCGTTCGTTCGTTCGTTCGTTCGTTCGTTCGTTCGTTCGTTCGTTCGTTCGTTCGTTCGTTCGTTCGTTCGTTCGTTCGTTCGTTCGTTCGTTCATTCATTCATTTATTATATGTATGTATGTATGTATGTAAAAAACCTATTTAGAGGCAAAAAAAGCCACCCATGCCGGGATTCAGACCCGAGAACCCGGGACCCAGAGGTCGCGGGTTCGATACATATGCATATATACATATGCATAAATAGGTTTTTTACATACATACATACTGTTTTTAGCCTCTAAATAGGTTTTTTAAAATTGTCCTTAGCACGGGTGAGTGCATTAAAAAGAATATAATCATGTGGGTACACCGATATCATTCCGATGTAAAACCTAACTGCAAATTAAGGTACTCGGGGCTGCAAGTGATGCAAATTACTGCAGCCAGATGTCGCTGCCTGTACGTAATACAGAGAGTATTGTAAAGAGGTTTGAAATTTCACTGATGCCGGTGAGTCGCCCATTAGCTCATTTGGGAGAGCGCTGGCACGGTTAACCAGAGGTCGCGAGTTCGAATCATTCTTTTAATCATTCATAATCATTCTTTAATTCATTCATTCATGCAGCCATCCATTCATTGAATCGTCCACACAATCATCCATTCATTGAATTCATTCATTCGTTCCTTCGTTTGTGCGTTCATTCGTTCATTCATTCATTCACTCATCAATTCCTTCAAATCTCACTAGGAGTTTCCTGCCCTGCGGGTCTCCCCACACCACGAACCTTGTGCCGGCTGTTCGAGTTCGAGGGTTGGAGTCCCGGCATGAGTGGATTTTTTAGCCTCTAAATAGGTTTTTAAATCCTATAACTGTGTGACAACTTGCAGGCTCGGCTGGCGAGGGTATAAGCGCCCGCACGGAGTACATGACGACGTCTCGCAACTTGCTCAACAGCGCCGCAGACGCCATCGAGCGGCTCATGTCCAGCTACAAGGTACGCCCCTTTTTCTCTTTATACTTCATTGAAGGGTTTCAAGACATCTGCTAGATCCTGCTAAAGCATTGTGGTACAACGGCAATATGCATAAATTCTCTTCCATAATGTGGGGAGACAGTTATTAAAAAATATATATGTAATTATATTATTTTCAATGCACTAACCCGTGCTAAGGACAATTTGAAAAACCCATTTAGAGGCTGAAGTAATACAGAGAATATTGTCAAGAAGTTCGAAATTTCACTGATGCCGGTGAGTCGCCCATTAGCTCAGTTGGAAAGAGCGCTGGCACGGATAGCCAGAGGTCGCGGGTTCGAATCCCGGCATGGGTGGAATTTTTAGCCTCTAAATAGGTTTTTAAAATTTTCCTTTGCACGGGTTAGTGCATTAAAAATAAAAACAAAATACTATAATCATTTTATATTTCCTTGGTGGATTTAAAAATGTGTACACTTCATCAATGTCTCCATGCCAAATTAGTCTTTCAGATTAGTAATTGGATTCGACGGAACTCGTCAGTTTTTTTTATTCTCACTGATATTATGTATGCTGTTTACCAACCTCCTTTGGTAACACTGACTATACTGGTAACACAAATAGCAGTTCATAGATCAACCAGTTTTACAGAAGCTACACTCCCTTAAATTCTTTATATGCATAGACTAGCTCTAAATAATATCACCGATAAAATGAAAAACAATATTTTTTCATATATCTGATGTACAGTGATAGCTACAAGAAATGTGATTTTCATAAGATGACGAACACCTTTATGAGGACCATATTAAAATATCAGTACATAATCGCATTGCGGTGAAAGTTTCACAAGGAAATAAGACAAGAGACTTTCTTTTCAGCACGTTTTAATTTCGCTATTTATTTTGATTTCAATTAATTCATGATAGTAAGGATCAGTATGGTATTTTCTTATGTTCTGAATGTATTTGATCTATATATCAGTGAAAAGCCATAAAAAAATATAATTATGAACATGCTAAACAATATTTTAATATCGTCATTGGTACGATAGAGATAAGTGATCTTGTCACTTCTGTTTTTATTAATCTTCTGACTTAATCTTCACTTCTGACGGTGGTTCGCGGCAGCTTTCAATTTGGGCCAGCTAGTGTACAATAGAGTATACTAAGTATTCTTCTAATCAGAGTCTATCTAATCTTCCATTAGAGGTGAGCGTTGATTCAACTAACGGGTTTCAAAAGTGACATTCATTCCGTCATCGAACCAACCGCTTTCTGATTACTGAGAAACAGTTTATATAAAAACGTCTTTTGCTTGACAACGCTAAACGTAGCGTAATCGCACAAGCGGCTTGTTGTTGACGGAGATAACCGAGCATGCAAGGAAAAAGTCGAACGAATGGCGGTTATCGCCGTGCATGCACGCGTTACCTTAATGCAACGATTTTAATAAACATGTTTTCAATAGTAAAATAATATTTTCCAGCCAGACAGTCCTAAGCCTGATAAAGAATGAAGGGAAGTGGATTTCATTAACTTAAATTACCAATGAAATAAATCTGTCAAAGGAATACAAAACACAAAATATTAATAGTTTAGCACCGACGACGGGGAAGGCAGTTTGTGTAAGTACAAGACGTTCTTGTCCGTCGTCGATCCAACGCGATACAACGTTTTGCAGCAAGCAATGTCGTTGCCGCTCTTTGATGTACAACCAGTTGACAAAATAGCTGCTTTTCAAACTGGTTTTAATTTTTAAAAAAGCAGTCTCGTTTCGTTGACCCGTAATTCGCCAACGACTCACCTCTATCTTCCTTTAACAGAGCTAACTGTCGGTCATAGACCTTTTATCCTTCACGCCAACCCATCCGGTCCTAGGCTCACAATGTCGTCGACACAACGGGCTGGTGGTCTGTCCACCGACCGTCGACCCGTTTTAGGGCACCACTCAGTGGATGAACGTCGTACTCACTGATCCCGCAGGTCTGGCGCACCCTGGGTAGCAATCCACGAGTACCTAATGGTGATCGGAAAAATTTTGAAATGAAAATTGCGTAAAATAAGGAACAAGGTTTAAATAACGCACGATTATAGTGTGAAGTTCGTCGTTTTTCGTTTTTCTTTTTGGTTTTTTTTTCTCGGACAAAAGCGCCCTCAGGCAGAACAATCTAGAACTAATGTGACAAACCGTTTAGAAGTAAAATATTACGCACGTTTAGAAACGATTCAATTACATAATGTTTATATTCTTTTTAATGCACTAACCCGTGCTAAGGACAATTTTAAAAATCCTATTTAGAGGCTAATAATTCCACCCATGCCGGGATTCGAACCCGCGACCTCTGGCTAACCGTGCCAGCGCTCTCCCAACTGAGCTAACGAGCTACTTATCGGTATCAGTGAAATTTCGAACCTCTTTACAATACTCACTGTATTACGTACAGGCAGCAACATCTGGCTGACGTAATTATCATCACTTGCAGCCCCGAGTACCTTACTTTGCAGTTAGGTTTTACTTTGTATCTTTACATGTTTTATAATATTATGTGCTCTGGTGTACAGTAAAGAGTATTCTTATCTTTGTTATTATTTTTTGTTTAAATAATAAATATACCTACAGTCTATTTATTCATACTTGTCCAATTTAGTAAACAAGATTCTACCCTTAAACTGTGACTTTTTAGTCCAAAACTGCCATATATCCATAAATTAAGTAACCTGGAACACTTTTTTAGATAACACGCTGCCAATTTTATAAACATAGTTCATGATAGTTCATGAATTTGCGAGAAAATGTCTAGTTTAGGCATCTAATCTTAATTTTAAGGTTAGAATCTTGTTTACTAAATTGGACAAGTAAGAATAAATAGACTGTACATGGATATATTACACAGATCTCGTTAGCCCTATACTAAGTACAACTAAATGACTTGTGTTATAGGTGCTAACTCGACGATAGATTTAATACAATAAACACATAGATAACATCCAAGCCTCGAGACAAACTAGAAAAGTTCGTTTCCTAGTTTGACCTGGCCGGGGATCGAATCCGAGACCTACGGTATTACAGTCAGCGTGCCAAACCGCTGCGCCACCGAGGCCGTCTTATCTTCCATATTAAGTTGACCCTCTCGGTCGCGTGCAGGAGATCGTGACGCTGGCGGGCTACGCGGAGCGGGTGTCGGACATGCTGCGCGTGTTCGGCGAGGTGGCGGCCGGCCGCTGCGTGCGCGCCGTGCACGTGGCCGCGCCCGCGACCGGCGCCGGCTTCCGGGTCACCTTCCGCGACGGGCAGCCCGTGCCTGAAGGTAACAATAGTACAGTACTACACATCATAAACTTTTATGATGTGTAGTAAAAGTACCGTAATAGTACAGTACTACACATCATAAAAGCCCCTTCGGGTATCTACGTTCGCGCAGACAAGGAAGAAGTGTAACGAAACTACCCGAAGCTATAAGTACATTCAACATGATCTTTAACCGATACGGTTAAGGTGCAGAATCGATTGCCGCAGTTGCGCTAACTATTTCGCTCACGCTAATATTGCCAAAACAAATAGTCACCTGCATCGATGACGTTGAATCAACCAATAGCAACAAGGGCGCGCGGCCTACCATAAAATGAAACTATCTGATTGGTGATTGAATACATTATTGCAAAGGCAGCGAAATAGACAATTGCAGGTCGAGTATGAGTTTGAGGGCCGAGCCGCAGGCGAGGACTTCAATGATACGATGAAAGAGTTTTAAATTCAAACAGCACAACGTTTCATACAACATTGCCGGTGCGCTCTTCGCTCCAAATTCAAAGAATTTACCGGGAAGTGATTTTGATTTTTCAGTGTACATAAATATGATAAATATGTTCGCGTGTTCTTTATTCAGAAGTAATGATAATATTTCCGCGCATATTTAAGAAAACTCCGTTACCAACCCCTTGTGTGTCCCCACTGCCGGGGCACGGGTCTCTTCCCGCATCGCAGGGAGCTTAGGCCATACTCCACCACGGGAACCGCCGAGTCCGGGTCGGCGGAGGATTGTAAGACAGTGGCGGGGCTTACTGTCAAAAGATATCGAGCCGCCCGTAAGGCCTTTGTTGGTGACGACTGTCATTACGTGACAGCCTGCACCGTCGGCTTAGCGTTTAGTTCTCGGAAAAAATGCCACTAGCGTTAGTCAAGGACCGACCACCCATCCCCACCTGACTGCGCCTGTTGTTGGTTAACCCAGTGATTGATTGCAATCACTCTGTTCGACTAGGCCACAAGCACTTCATGTTGGTATCAGCGCAGCGGGTTGATATCATCACATAATTATTCTAAAACCTATAACTCATGCACTGTACTGGCTTACATTTCAGACATCAAAGTAGAATCTACAAGTACCTAAGTTAGAATCTACAATCCGCTACGCTACCACTGCTAGAGAGAGAGTTTGTGTAATTAATGTAAGAGGGGATTCCATAGCAGGATGGCCGACTGTGAACAATCGCATTTTTATATCAAGCTCAATACTTTAAGTTTAAAAATTCTGCAGCAGAACTCGTTCGAAAATAAAAAAATGATTTAGTTAATCAAGAAAGTCAAGCGTGTGGTTTTGGCGTCGTTAAGTGAAAAGGCATTATTTAAGATTGTAATAATGCCGTCTGAAAAACCATAAATAGTGACTACACACGGCTCTTGTTTGATTTGAAGAAGGATTTGTTATCATGATATAAATCTCTGTACTCTTAGGTTAAGAAATACCTGTGTAACTTCCTTTTTTATGTATGACTAGCTGACCTAGCGAACTTTGTACCGCCTAACAGTCGATTCTTTATTTTTTTTATTTTTCCCTAAGAACCATCCTCGTACCTACTTCAAGGAATATTCTAAAAAAGAATTAGCGAAATCGGTTTAGCTGGTCTCCAGATTTGCGCTTACTTATTCAACTATTAATTTTTATATCATACACCTATTCGCCCACCTTGCATTTACAGTTTCGTTTAGTCGTAGCTAAAAATTTGTATTAGGTCGAGCAAAAAGTTTTTATGCAGTTTTGAACCAGGTTTATGTAAAATGTATCAGGTTTAAAACTGCATCAATAGTTTTTGTTCAATCTAGCAATCATATTTCGGTAGGCCTACCTAGATAAATTTAGGGTGGGCCAATAGATGTGTCCAGGAGTGTTGAGGATAAAGTGTTCTCTATGTATCTGTTAGGTAAAATCCATTACACGGACGACTTGTCGATCCGACTCCGCAACGTGCCCGTGGTGACGCCGGCCTGCGACGTGGTCGCTAGCGGGGTGACGCTGGACATCGAGCCCGGCACACACCTGCTTATTGTCGGGCCCAACGGCTGCGGGAAGTCCAGGTGGGTCATTCAATTCCATTCAATTCGATTTATTTGTATAAACACGAATATTACATAATACAGAGAATAGTGTAAAGAGGTTCGAAATTTCACTGATGCCGGTGAGTCGCCCATTGGCTCAGTTGGATAGAGCGCTGGCACGGATAGCCAGAGGTCGCGGGTTCGAATCCCGGCATGGGTGGAATTTTTAACCTCCAAATAGGTTTTTACGAATATTACATACACTCGCGGTCTGAAAATGTTTACCACCTTAAGGTTGGTAATTGCATGCACATATCTATGCCACATGGTCGATGATATTATGTGATTTGATTAGGCATAGAGCATAGATTAGGCATAGAGCATAGAAGAAGCAATAGAGATTCACCCAAGCGAGGTTGCCATGGTTTTACGATCAATTTCTATTATTTCAAATTTTTGATAAATGTCATTGTAAAAAAATCAATTATGTCAACTTTTAAATAAAGAAAAGAGTTTCATCATCAAAACGTCATGAATACTCTTTTTGTTGGAATCGATGCTACAACTATTAAAAAGTAATACGTACCTAGATATAGCATTTTAGACTTTACTGCACACAGTGTGCTAAAGAATCTAATTTGAAAAATGATAAACATTTTTAGACCGCGACCGTACATGCAGATGGTAAAATAAAATTAAGATCTTCTTGTTTTGCCATTTCGGCATACGCATGTTGAGCTTATCTTAATTCAAATAATAACAGTAAGTGGTCTATATCTTATGCAGGTACATCTTAGGTCGTATAAATTAAGCTAAATTTTATTGCAATGTGCATCTCAGATAATAAATAATACATTATTGTCAAATTATGTTACAGTTTAAAAAAACTATTTAGCGGCTAAAAATTCCACCCATGCTGGGATTCGAACCCGTGACCTCTGGCTATCCGTGCCAGCGCTCTTTCCAACTGACCTAATGGGCGGCTCACCAGCATCAGTGAAATTTCAAACCTCTTTACAATATTCTCTGTATTACGTACGTGCCTGTACGAAATGAAAAATGATAAAGTTACATTAAATTTACAATTTATCAGCAAGAAATTCATTGATTGTATAATAACATTTGCCTATTAGTAGATTCGTGAGCTTCTTCTAAAATATACTTAATTTTAGATGTTTGCGTCATGCTGCAAAAACACTAACGTTCACGTAGTCACACATCACTAAGTACTAATTGTTTTAATTTGGTTACTCACTGCATTGGTTTATCGACCGCATCGACCGCAGTGACAATCGGACAAGAAAATATGGCCCAGAGAATTAGGGATAGATTTGATAGAATTTTACAATTAATTTTTACAAAGTTATGAATTTATCGATATTTTTGTTAGACGAAATAATTGGGTTTTTATAAAGAAAGTTAGTCATTCAAATCATGAACTTCTATTGAATAATATTAAAAATAAGTGCGAATCCCGTTGCTTGTTCCGCATAATCTCAGAGTAACGACTCCCCCTCCCCGCAGCGTGTTCCGCATAATCTCAAAGTAATCACTCCCCCTCCCCGCAGCGTGTGCCGCATAATCTCAAAGTTAACTCCCCCTCCCCGCAGCCTGTACCCCATAATCTCAAAGTGAACTCCCCCTCCCCGCAGCCTGTTCCCCATAATCTCAAAGTAACAACTCCCCCTCCCCGCAGCGTGTTCCGCATAATCTCAAAGTTAACTCCCCCTCCCCGCAGACTGTTCCACATAATCTCAAAGCAACAACACCCCCTCCCCGCAGCGTGTTCCGCATAATCTCAAAGTTAACTCCCCCTCCCCGCAGCCTGTTCCGCATAATCTCAAAGTTAACTGCGCCTCCCCGCAGCCTGTACCCCATAATCTCAAAGTGAACTCCCCCTCCCCGCAGCCTGTTCCCCATAATCTCAAAGTAACAACTCCCCCTCCCCGCAGCGTGTTCCGCATAATCTCAAAGTTAACTCCCCCTCCCCGCAGCCTGTTCCGCATAATCTCATAGTTAACTGCGCCTCCCCGCATCCTGTTCCCCATAATCTCAAAGTAACAACTCCCCCTCCCCGCAGCGTGTTCCGCATAATCTCAAAGTAACCACTCCCCGTCACCGCAGCGTGTTCCGCATAATCTCAAAGTGAACTCCCCCTCCCCGCAGCCTGTTCCCCATAATCTCAAAGTAACAACTCCCCCTCCCCGCAGCGTGTTCCGCATAATCTCAAAGTTAACTCCCCCTCCCCGCAGCCTGTTCCGCATAATCTCATAGTTAACTGCGCCTCCCCGCATCCTGTTCCCCATAATCTCAAAGTAACAACTCCCCCTCCCCGCAGCGTGTTCCGCATAATCTCAAAGTAACCACTCCCCGTCACCGCAGCGTGTTCCGCATAATCGCAAAGTGAACTCCCCCTCCCCGCAGCCTGTTCCGCATAATCTCAAAGTGAACTCCCCCTCTCCGCAGCGTGTTCCGCATAATCTCAAAGTGAACTCCCCCTCCCCGCAGCCTGTTCCGCATAATCTCAAAGTGAACTCCCCCTCCCCACAGCCTGTTCCGCATAATCTCCGGGCTGTGGCCGGTGTACGGCGGGCAGCTGCACACGCCGCGGCCGTGCGCGTGCGCGCACTGCGCCGACGAGGACGGCGCGCCCGCGCACTGCGCCTCGCGCCCCATCATGTTCTACATCCCGCAGCGGTGAGTCACACTGTTCTACTGCTAGAGACCACTACACCGTAGCGGTATCTAGTTTTATTGCTACATCCCGTCTAAGGTCTACTATTAGTTCTATTTTCTATACTGTTGAAGACGACCTCTTTGGCGTAGCGGCAGCGCATTTGCTTACCATGCTAGGGGTTCCGGGTTCGAACCCCGGCTGGGGACAAAAAAAAACCCCAATTCTTTGATGTTTACATGTTTGTGATGTCGTTGTTTCTGATTCTCACGACACAGGGTATCCTAGTGTGGGGCCAGAAGCAATGTATGTGCCTGTGTGTAAATGTTATGTTCTGTTATACTTTCTGTTGCGATGAATACATGCTGTTGTATGTCCCATAGTAAAAAGTGTATACTATTCTATATTATATTTTGTAGTTATATATTTTCTAAACTACAGTGTTTTTTTAAATTCAACCCGTAAACCACCGTCTTGGGGGTTGAATTTTAGAAAACACTGAAACAAGTAAGTTATGCCCAGCGTGGGGATTATGGGCATCACCCCCTATGATAGCACAAAGTGGCGCTCCTTAAGGCAGGGCTATGTCCAGCAGTAGACTAGTATAGCCTGACGACGACGACTCTCGTCATTATTCTTTTCGTACTCAATCGATACGAAGTTTCATGCGTTTAAGTAACTTTTAGGCCTTATTTGAGGCGGTGGTAGCTCAGTGGGTAGAACCATGGACTGGCAAGCGAGAGCCCCAGGTTCGATCCCGAGTGCGGGCATGTACCAATGACTTTGTTTAATTTCAAAGTTACGTACATTTGCGAATTTGTAGTCGCAATACCACACGCTAACGGTGAAGGAAAACATCGTGAGGAAACCCGCGGTTTGGTTGGCTCCGCACGTATTGACTAGTCTTTCCTGTGGGCTAGGCCGACTAAGCTGTCAGGATGGTATAAGTGCTGGGCAAGCCTACACCATCTATAAAACCATGTCCCATGGCACTACAGCGTCGGAGTGGTCCCTTCACCCATCTACTGTGAGCGAGGATGCCACTGGACGCTGTATAAATCATCTCATTAAGTAGATGCAAAAAGGTCAATATTATTATTATTATAGGTGCTAACTCGACGATAGATTTAATACAATAAACACATAGATAACATCCAAGCCTCGAGACAGTTTTTTTCCGTGCCGTGCGCACAGCTCCGCCCACTTTTGAATTGCCGACGTACGATCGCCCCCGCAGGCCGTACATGTCGATGGGCTCGCTGCTGGATCAGGTGACGTATCCATTGCGCGCGGGCGCGGCCGACGCGGCGGCCGAGCGGCGCGCGGCGCGCATCCTACGGCTGGTCAGGCTGGACGCGTGCGCGGCGCGCGTGGGCGGGCTGCGGGCTGTGCGCGACTGGCGCGCCACGCTCAGCGGCGGAGAGAAGCAGCGGATGGCCATGGCCAGGATGTTCTACCACAGGTGAGATACTGTCAATTCGGGGCTGTTAACAGTATCACAGTGAATGTTAACAGTATCAGTGTTATATTTACATCCTGGAACACTTTTGGCGTATATATATATATATATATATATATATATATATATATATATATATATATATATATATATATATATATATATATATATATATATATGTATATACAGCGGATGACCATGACCAGGATATTCTACCACAGGTGTGTGTATTGTCACGGGGCCAGAGTTTCAGTAACACAGTGAATGTTGACACAGTTTTAAGATACTAAAGGGGCATTGTATATACATATATATATTTACATAAGGCGGCGAGGAGCAGCGGATGGCCATGGCCAGGATGTTTTACCACAGGTGAGATTGTGGCTATTGTCACGGGGCCAGAGTTTCAGTGACACAGTGAATGTTGACACAGTTTTATTTATTTTATTTTGTTTTATTTTATTTTATTTTATTTTATTTTATTTTATTTTATTTTATTTTATTTTATTTTATTTTATTTTATTTTATTTTATTTTATTTTATTTTATTTTATTTTATTTTATTTTATTTTATTTTATTTTATTTTATTTTATTTTATTTTATTTTATTTTATTTTATTTTATTTTATTTTATTTTATTTTATTTTATTTTATTTTATTTTATTTTATTTTATTTTATTTTATTTTATTTTATTTTATTTTATTTTATTTTATTTTATTTTATTTTATTTTATTTTATTTTATTTTATTTTATTTTATTTTATTTTATTTTATTTTATTTTATTTTATTTTATTTTATTTTATTTTATTTTATTTTATTTTATTTTATTTTATTTTATTTTATTTTATTTTATTTTATTTTATTTTATTTTATTTTATTTTATTTTATTTTATTTTATTTTATTTTATTTTATTTTATTTTATTTTATTTTATTTTATTTTATTTTATTTTATTTTATTTTATTTTATTTTATTTTATTTTATTTTATTTTATTTTATTTTATTTTATTTTATTTTATTTTATTTTATTTTATTTTATTTTATTTTATTTTATTTTATTTTATTTTATTTTATTTTATTTTATTTTATTTTATTTTATTTTATTTTATTTTATTTTATTTTATTTTATTTTATTTTATTTTATTTTATTTTATTTTATTTTATTTTATTTTATTTTATTTTATTTTATTTTATTTTATTTTATTTTATTTTATTTTATTTTATTTTATTTTATTTTATTTTATTTTATTTTATTTTATTTTATTTTATTTTATTTTATTTTATTTTATTTTATTTTATTTTATTTTATTTTATTTTATTTTATTTTATTTTATTTTATTTTATTTTATTTTATTTTATTTTATTTTATTTTATTTTATTTTATTTTATTTTATTTTATTTTATTTTATTTTATTTTATTTTATTTTATTTTATTTTATTTTATTTTATTTTATTTTATTTTATTTTATTTTATTTTATTTTATTTTATTTTATTTTATTTTATTTTATTTTATTTTATTTTATTTTATTTTATTTTATTTTATTTTATTTTATTTTATTTTATTTTATTTTATTTTATTTTATTTTATTTTATTTTATTTTATTTTATTTTATTTTATTTTATTTTATTTTATTTTATTTTATTTTATTTTATTTTATTTTATTTTATTTTATTTTATTTTATTTTATTTTATTTTATTTTATTTTATTTTATTTTATTTTATTTTATTTTATTTTATTTTATTTTATTTTATTTTATTTTATTTTATTTTATTTTATTTTATTTTATTTTATTTTATTTTATTTTATTTTATTTTATTTTATTTTATTTTATTTTATTTTATTTTATTTTATTTTATTTTATTTTATTTTATTTTATTTTATTTTATTTTATTTTATTTTATTTTATTTTATTTTATTTTATTTTATTTTATTTTATTTTATTTTATTTTATTTTATTTTATTTTATTTTATTTTATTTTATTTTATTTTATTTTATTTTATTTTATTTTATTTTATTTTATTTTATTTTATTTTATTTTATTTTATTTTATTTTATTTTATTTTATTTTATTTTATTTTATTTTATTTTATTTTATTTTATTTTATTTTATTTTATTTTATTTTATTTTATTTTATTTTATTTTATTTTATTTTATTTTATTTTATTTTATTTTATTTTATTTTATTTTATTTTATTTTATTTTATTTTATTTTATTTTATTTTATTTTATTTTATTTTATTTTATTTTATTTTATTTTATTTTATTTTATTTTATTTTATTTTATTTTATTTTATTTTATTTTATTTTATTTTATTTTATTTTATTTTATTTTATTTTATTTTATTTTATTTTATTTTATTTTATTTTATTTTATTTTATTTTATTTTATTTTATTTTATTTTATTTTATTTTATTTTATTTTATTTTATTTTATTTTATTTTATTTTATTTTATTTTATTTTATTTTATTTTATTTTATTTTATTTTATTTTATTTTATTTTATTTTATTTTATTTTATTTTATTTTATTTTATTTTATTTTATTTTATTTTATTTTATTTTATTTTATTTTATTTTATTTTATTTTATTTTATTTTATTTTATTTTATTTTATTTTATTTTATTTTATTTTATTTTATTTTATTTTATTTTATTTTATTTTATTTTATTTTATTTTATTTTATTTTATTTTATTTTATTTTATTTTATTTTATTTTATTTTATTTTATTTTATTTTATTTTATTATAATAGGAAAACTTACAGCTATGAACAAAACACATTGCGATTAAAATAATGACTGAAAGCCAATTACAAGTTTTCACTTATAGAATTTTTTTAGAAAAAGAAAATTTTTCGCCCACTACAAAACAATACAAATACTCACACACACTACATATTAATGGTCTCGATCAATCAATCAATCGATCCCCGATAAATGCATTCCAATAAGGAATACATTTTATCGGGTATCGATTACAAGGAATTGCAGAAGTCCAAGGTAACAAATCTGCGTACGCTGCTTATAGTATCGCAAAAAGAATCGATGCTGTTATTTCTAACACAAGTTCATTAAACGACCGAGCGGCCCTCAGAAGAAATGATTTTTGACGGTAATTTGTATTTACGCGGGGAACATATAGAATATACTTATTACGGGAGGATAGACGTGACGGGACTAGGACATTCAAGTGAGCTAATAATTGTGGAGAGTCGATGAAATTTTGTGCAATCTTCATCAAAAATTACAGATCACTTTTTGGATACTAAAGGGCATTTCATTTATTTATTTCATTCATTTATCTCCTTTTCTACTTATCTACTTACTTACTTATTTACTCACTCACTCACTCACTCACTCACTCACTCACTCACTCACTCACTCACTCACTCACTCACTAACTCACTCACTCACTCACTCACTCACTCAAACCCAAAACTCACTCACTCACTCACTTACTTATTATACATATACAATGCTCAGAAATGGCGAGAAGGAGCGAATGGCCATGGCCAGGATGTTTTACCACTGGTCATATTCTGTATATTCTCAAGAGGTCAGAGTTTCTGTAACACAGTGAATGTTAACACAGTTTTTAGATACTAAAGGAGCATTACATATGCAATGCTTAGAAATTGTGAGAAGCAGCGCATGGCCATAGCCAGGATGTTCTACCACAGGTGATGTACTGTATATTCTCAAGAGGTCAGAGTTTCAGCAACATAGTGAATGTTATCACAGTTTTTAGATACTAAAGGGGCATTGCATAATAATATGCAATGCTCAGCGACGGCGAGAAGCAGTGGATGGCCAGGATGTTCTACCATAGGTGAGATTCTGTAAATTCTCACAGGGCTAGAGTTTCAGTAACAGAGTTTATGTTAACACAGGGTATAAAACAGTTTTTTGAACTCTAAACGCAAAGGCTAGAGATTAGGGACATTACATATTATGTCACGCCCAGCGGCGACGAGAAATTGCGGATGGCCATGTCCAGGATATTCTACCATAGGTGAGATTGTGTATATTCTCACGGGGCCAGAGTTTCAATAACACCGTGTATGACACAGTTTTTTTAAATTCTAAACGCAGACGGTCTAGCCGTCTGCGTTTTCCAACGTTCTCGCCAACGTTCTCGCCTGCCTCACTTTTGTTAGCCTGTTTTTATTTTCAAACACCGATTCACAAGGTTGCTGTTTTTTTCGGGTTCAAACCAATAAATCCACGTTTCGTCTCCTGTGACAAGGTCATAAACAGCATTAGAATGTCCGTGGTCGTACTTTAGTAGCATCTGTGAGCACCATTCCACGTGAGCCCGCTTCTGCTCAGCTGTCAGTTCATAAGGGATTCAACGACAACAAAGCTTCCGAACTTTCAATTCTTCGTGTAAAATTTTCTGAATTTTGCTCATACCAATCCCCAATAGTCCTCGAATTGTCTCATAGGTAATCCTCGGGGTTTCTTCAATTAGCCGCTTAACAGTACCCACATTATTTTCGTTGACGGCAGTTGAAGGCCGCCCTTCACGAAATTCGTCGTGTAAAGAAACTCGACCTCTCTCAAATTCAGCAAACCATCGCCTCACGGTACTCAAACAAGGTGCTTCTCTCCCAAAAGCATTTTGAAGACGAGCGAGCGGCACAGTTTTGCGGAGAGAGAGAACTTTTAAAATCGTAAAAATCATCGCTCTAAAATCTTTTCCATTTTCGTCGCGTACGTAGAATTTTAGATGTGTGATAAAAAAACAATTGACAAATGATTTCCCGCCAATTGTTTTTTTTTATTACTAAGAAGGTTGCATCGTTTCAAAATGCTAGGATTTGAGGGTGGTAACACTTTTTAATTTTTTTATTTTGAAACGCATGTATCAAAAATGTCGAGAATTCTGTGATATTTCCGGTTATTCTGTGTAATTTCAAAACCTTTTTCGGCAATTTTGAATTTTGTTTCTGGCGCGGTTTGTTTTGTGCGAAATAAATTTTGAACGGCTCTCATAAAAGATGATTAGATTAGATTAGAACTCTTTATTGTACACACCAGAAAACAAAATACATAAAAAGGCTTACACATCTAAGCTATTGCCGTATACAATTGGCGGTCTTATCGCTAAAAGCGATCTCTTCCAGACAACCTTGGGATGGATAGAACTGAAAGATGAAGAGAGTAGGTAGGTAAATGTACATGAAGTATACAGGAAGAATATGTACATAAACTGACTTACAACTAATATTCATATATATTTAATAAAATACATAAACTAGGCCATATATATATATAATATTATTAATGTATAAATTATACAAACATACATAATTATATAGTTATAATATAATAAAACATACATTTTATATGAAATCAAACAGCAACGAAAACTTACTATGATTACTATGTAGATAATCTTAATAACATTACATGTCTTCAGCGAGATAGTGAGACTTTACCAGTCCTTTGAAGATAGGAAGGGACTTTGCTTTTCGCACTTCTTCTGGCAAAGCATTCCACAGTCGAGCAGATTGCACAGAGAAAGAGGAGTCGTAGAAATTGGTGCGGTGGCATGGGATTTTAAGGAGCAGAGTTTGGGATGAGCGAAGAGTTAGGCTATGAGAGGAGTGAAGAAATTCAAATCGCTCTTTGAGGTAGGATGGGGTAGCTGGATTGAACAGGATAGAGTAGAGAAGAAACAGTGTGTGAGCATTCCGGCGGAGGCGAATCGGGAGCCACTTGAGCTGTGCGCGAAATACGGAGACGTGGTCATATTTGCGTAAACAAAATATAAACCTTATACAGAAATTTTGAAGGCGCTCAAGCCTGTTTAATGATGTTAAAACGAAAAAGAGGTCCAACATTCACCAATAGTGAAAACAATATTTGGTAAAGTAAAACCTTTAACGTCTTTTGGCAGCTGATATCTGCCATTTGTCTGACTGTTAATCTGGTTTTAGAAGCTAATCGTCCAATATCGGCCGTTCAGAGACTTTAGTTTAAACTTTGGTTTACGATGTTGGAGAAATCCAATTTGTTATTGTAATCTCCATTAGGAGATTACAATAACAAATTCCAAAACCGGATGCTTAGCTTGCCGTAATCTAGATTTGGTTCTATGGAGAAAACGGCCCTTAGTGTGCCCCATGTACAAGGCAAGGCTTATCCGTAGTGAAGCGACAATTCTGAGCAGCAGTGGACATTCTGACACTGATTGAACAAACTGAACTGGAGTGAACATTCTATGATTTTTTATGATTGTATAGGGAAGAGCGGGTGATCGTGCTCTTCCACTATAAACGGAAATTTCCCACCAGGCAGATCGTATGCCTGGGGACGGCCGGTCCAACTATTGTTAGTCGGACGTTATATTTATGCTATGTCATTGAAACACTTTGATTGCGCGATGCAGGAATATTGGAGTTTGTAGTGCGCGCGCAGAGTTGACATGTGCTCGCCACATCACTCCCCTTCAAGACCGTAGCTACGCATAGCTAGGTCTGATAGGAATCGAAGTCTGTGCTCTAAAGTCTGCAAGTGCCAGGTGACGCTGAGTCAGTGAGTCGACTAGCGGTTGAGGGTGCTCGGCGGCTAACAGTCACTTCACCGGCGACAGTACCATGAAGCCCGCGCATGTGGTAGGAACCGGTGGAGGCTGCTGTACCACTGGCAACGTGTACGTGTGCTGTTGCTGTGTGGCTGCCGTGCCGAGGGGTTGGAGGAAGATCACCATCAGTCCCAGTAGTCGGTGCGTTGACTGTAGTGGAACTGATGAAGTGAGAAGGAAGAATGCTGGCCTTGCTTTGAGACTGTATGTGGGGTGCTGCGAGAGCGAAGGAAGGTTGACAATGTTCTGTCAGGGGTCACCACTATAGGGAAGAGCGGGTGATCTTGCTCTTAAAGGGAAATTTCCCGCCAGGTAGATCGTATGCCTGGGGACGGCCGGTCCAACCTTTGTTAGTTGGACGTTATATTTATGGTATGTCATTGAAACACTTTGATTGCGCGATGCAGGAATGTTGGAGTTTGTAGTGCGCGCGCAGAGTTGACATGTGCTCGCCACATCACTCCCCTTCAAGACCGTAGCTACGCATAGCTAGGTCTGATAGGAATCGAAGTCTGTGCTCTAAAGCCTGCAAGTGCCAGGTGACGCTGAGTCAGTGAGTCGACTAGCGGTTGAGGGTGTTCGGCGGCTAACAGTCACTTCACCGGCGACAGTACCATGGGGCCCGCGCATGTGGTAGGAACCGGCGAAGGCTGTTAGCCGCCGAATCAGAAGGTTGCGTGTTCAAATCACGTCGGGGTCACCACTATAGGGAAGAGCGGGTGATCGTGCTCCGCCACTATAGAGGGAAATTTCCCGCCAGGCAGATCGTATGCCTGGGGGCGGCCGGTCCAACTATTGTTAGTCGGACGTTATATTTATGCTATGTCATTGAAACACTTTGATTGCGCGATGCAGGAATATTGGAGTTTGTAGTGCGCGCGCAGAGTTGACATGTGCTCGCCACAATTGTAACAAACTTTGGTTTAGTGTTGGAATTATGTGGTGAGAATTATCAATCGTTTTAAAGCGGCAAATTGTCTCGCAGGCCGGTGTACGCGCTTCTCGACGAGTGCACCAGCGCCGTCTCCATGGAAACGGAGGTGGTCATGTACGAGGCTGCGGTCCAGGAGGGGATCACGCTACTGTCCATCACACATCGGCCGAGCGTCTGGTTAGTACACAGAGGTCACCAACATCATCTCAAAACAAAATCACTTGTCGCCCATTAGCTCAGTTGGAAAGAGCGCTGGCACGGATAGCCAGAGGTCGCAGGTTCGGATCGCGTTATGGGTGGAATCTTTTAAATTGTCCTGAGCACGGGTTAGTGCATTAAAAATAAAAATAGTATAATCATGTGGGTACAGCGATATCATTCCGATGTAAAAACCTAACTGCAAAGTAGGTACTCGGGGCTGTAAGTGATGCAATCTACTTCAGCCAGATGTCGCTGCCTGTACGTAATACAGAGAATAGTGTAAAGAGGTTCGAAGTTTCACTGATGCTTGTGAGTCGCTATCAACTCAGTTGGAAAGAGCGCTGGCACGGATAGCCAGAGGTCGCGGGTTCGAATCCCGGCATGGGTGGAATTTTTAGCCTCTAAATAGGTTTTTAAAATCACTTGTTCTAGTCCCAAGCCAGGATGCTCTGCTACGGTGGCCAGACAGAGACATCACAAACATGACAAAACACTCAGACTGAGGCCATTCAGGCGTATCTGGAGACCGTAAAGAAATCAGAAATAGAAATAGTATATTTCATTACGAGTGCAGAAAGCCCGTCATTGCAAAGTCTCTTACTGCATCGCAGGAAGGTTAGGCCACACTCCACCACGAGGGCCAAGTCCCGGTTGGTAGAGGATTGTAAGACAGTGGCGGGCCTCACTGTCAGAAGTTATCGAGCCACCCGTAAGGCCTCTGACATGGCTTAACGACTGCTGTTACATGACAGCCGGCATCAACGGCTTAACGTGCTTTGCAAAGCACGGAAGCGCTCGGAGAAATGCAACTAACGGTTGTCACCTATCCTGCACCGCGCCTCTTCTTGTGTAACTGAAGTGATTGATTCCAATCACTCGGTTCGGCTAGACCACGAGCGCTTCAGTAAATACTTAGCGGGGTAGTCTTCGAATTTCTCAGCTAAGAGCGTGACTTAAGTATTTGCTTGATAAAGTTCTCAATTCAAAAACCGGGCCCTTACTTTATGATCGAAACGTCTCCCAAAGCAGAGTCTTTCCTCCCTTCCAGGAAGTACCACACCCACGTTCTGGAGTTCGACGGCGCGGGCGGCTGGGCGTACCGCCCCCTCGAGAAGGAGCCCCCCGCGCCCCTCGCGCCGCCCCCGCCCGCCGCCCCCGCGCCCCCCGCCGCCGAGGTCAGCTCGTAGCCGTCGTGACGTCACCGCTGATTGCAGGGCTGTCAGAGTGGTTGCTGCGACTGCTTAAGGTTGCTATTACGTGAGGTATACTGTCTTGGTCGCACAATTTATTATTTTTAATTGTTTTAATAAAATGAGTGAACTTTTGGTAAATGTGATCTAAGAGTTTGATGCTCAATGAAGTTACCGACATTTCAAATATACTATTTTTATTTTTAATACACTAACCCGTGCTAAGGAACAAATTTAAAAACCTATTTAGAGGCTAAAAATTAGCCTCTAAATAGGTTTTTAAATTTCAAATATAGTTTTGTTTTCCGATACATAGTTTTTTAGTGAAGAAAAGTTGTTTCCTAAATTAATAATTTTAGAACCAAATTTTCTCAATCAACCACTAAGCCATAACTAAAAGTTGTTTCCAAAGTAATTCATTTTAATACAATCTTTCCTCAATAAAATATGTACGTGTAAAATAATAGGGATATGTCTTAAATGACCTTATATTTATGATCGAAGGCGCCAATTGTACTCTGTTTCTTTACATGTTTTTTATCATGTGCTCTGGTGTACAAAAATAATATTATTGATATCTTATCTAGCAAAGCATAAGACTACATCTCTGAGGCAAAGAAAAAAACCCTATTATAAAATTACTCTGTATATAATATTGTATACCACCCTGACAGCTTAGTCGGCCTAGCCCACAGGAAAGACTAGTCAATACGTGCGGAGCCAACCAAGCCGCGGGTTTCCTCACGATGTTTTCCTTCACCGTTAGCGAAGCCTACACCATCTATTAAACCATGTCCCAGGCACTACAGCGTCGGAGTGGTCCCTTCACCCATCTAGTGTGAGTGAAGATACCACTGGACGCTGTATAAATCATCTCATTAAGTAGATGCAAAAAGGCCAATATTATATATATTATAATATTGTATAGCCTATACCCACTAGTGTGAGTGAAGATATCACTGGACGCTGTATAAATCATCTCATTACGTAGATGCAAAAAGGCCAATCATCATCAGAGTATAATATATAAACGGAGAGCTGTCGTGAAACAACGAACCGACATCATTTTGAAAAAAAAAACCGGCCAAGTGCGAGTCAGACTCGCGCACCGAGGGTTCCGTACAAACCTGTATTATAGACCTGAGAATTTGGTATGAATTTCAATTTAATACCTCTACGCGTTTATGAGGAAATGGGTAGTAAGTTTAAAATTATTAAAAAAAAAATATATTAAGTGATGTAACTAAAAATTTATGGTTTTCGTAATTTTTACTTTATCTATGCTATAAGACGTTGCTTCGTACCAAATTTCAAGATTCTGAGTTCACGGGAAGCACCCTGTAGGTTTTGATTCCCTTGCAAGTGTCGAAAATTTGCGGCATAAACGGCTGTATCTTTTGATTGCGTTGGCTTAGAAGTTTGATTTTTTCACAGCTTCAAGGGACAGTAAACTTGAGTAATTGATATAAATTTCAGCTTCATACCTCCACGCGTTCCTGAGAAAAAGGGTCTTGACAGACGGACGGACGGACGGACAGACGGACAACAAAGTGATCCTATAAGGGTTCCGTTTTTTCCTTTTGAGGTACGGAACCCTAAAAATATGAGGAAAAATGTTATTTTAATTACTCCAGTTAAAGAGAAACAATGCTTTAATGGCAATTTGACTTACATATTTGCTTTTGTCCCTAGACCCCAGATTTATGAGAAGTGTTTTTCTTCCAATCACTAATATTGTTACATTGTGCGAGCGAGACAGCATGCCAGCCTTACAACATTAAAAGTTTGCCTCACTAGGCAGAATAAATAAAACAGTTTGTTTTTAACTCATAAACGACATCGAGACTTGTATAATTTTTATTAGTTCATTCTCAATTTGAAACACGAAAAAAACCTTTTGTGCACTGAACATATTGGCCAAGTTTAGTATTTTTTTCATTACTATTAATTTCGTATAACCTTGTGCTGGTGAGGCGTCAAACAAACAAACAGAGTATTTTATTCAAAATTGCACAGAAAGTGTGACTCATTGAACGTTACAAAATAAAATAGTGTCCATTTCAAATTCTCCATCATTTTGGAGAAAAAAATTGACTAAAATGACTTCAAACATAGTCTTCGAATATGATACCGTTTTTTTTGAAGCTTGTAAGAGCTGGAAACCTAAGGGCCGATTTCTGAATTGAGAATTTCACTAAGTAAAACTTAAGTAACGTTCTGTCTCGCTCTTTTCTGAGAAATTCCAAGAGACAGCGCTACAGTTAACTATTAACGACATTCTCAATTCAGAAACCGGCCCTAAGACACATATCTTTTGATCTAGTTTAGGCTCCTGTTATCAACCCTTGTATGTCCCCACTGCTGGGGCACGGGTCTCTTCCTGCATCGCAGGAAGGTTAGGCCATACTCCACCACGGGGGCCAAGTCCGGGTTGGTGGAGGATTGTAAGACAGTGGCAGGTCTTACTTAGTTATCAAGCCGTCCGTAAGGCCTCTGACATGGCTTAACTACTGCCATTACGTGACAGCCGGCACCAATGGCTTGACGTGCCTTGCGAAGCACGGAAGCGCTCCGAAAAATTTCACTGGCGGCCTGTTGTTGCTTAACTCAAGTGATTGATTCCAATCACTCGGTTCCACTAGGCCTCGAGCGTTTCGAGTTTAGGCTCGTCTTTCCATAATTATTGTGTGTGCATTCTGTTGCTTTGAATCATTGCGATCTGGCGTGTAAGTTAGTTAAAAGTTCGTAAGTTAAAACCAAACTACGATTGCCTTGAAAATAGTGATATTTTTGTGTCAAGCGCTTAGAAACCCGCTACAATACGATTAAAATCAGTTAACGATTCGGTTTTGTTAGTTTTGAGCTACAAAGGAGGTTTTGTTGCGCATATCGTTCTTGTATTGTATTGAATAAGACAACGAGTAATATAATTAAAGGTCATATCTGTAAATTGATAACTCTATGTGCGAGATGAGGGATTCACGACAATTACCGAGGTTGGCCGAATCGTTAACTGATTTTAATCGTACTGTACCATCTTGTGCTGGTCGGACATTTCCGATGTAATTACAGATAAATTTATACAAAATACTAGTAGAATTTAATAGGTATATCTTGCTAAGTCCTGACCCTTAAAATAACAATCGAAAACCACCGTTATTGTCAGGATTTGCGAGGATATGGCGGCACTGGAAAATAGTCTAGCACCAAGAATAGTTTTTGATAGAGAAATAATATGGCGTCAATAGTTTATTTAGACCGGCTTTCGTCAGTTGCACAGAAACTACGGCTTAATGAACGTTACAATTTAAACTAGGTGTCCATTTCAGAATCTAAATCATTTCGTAGAAAAAATAGACAAAATATCTCCAAAGTTAGTCTTTTCAAAATACTTCATTGACGGAGTTTACATAATTATCCTAAAACCTAGAACTCATGCATTGTACTGCTTTAATTCCAGACATCATTGTCATCTAAATAATCCTTTATATTATAGTAGCCCAAAGGCACAAAGTGTACTTTACACATATTCTAAACCTCGTTTCAGGCTAGTTTAACATATCTTCCGGGATGTTATTGTAGAAACGTAGTTCAATTGTTAGTAATTTTCGCCCAACCTACCCTCACGATTAGTTGAATTCTGACTTCTTATACATTACCTTATTATAAAAACCTATTTAGAGGCTAAAAATTTCACCCATGCCGGGATTCGAACCCGCGACCTCTGGCTATCAGTGCCAGCGCTCTTTCCAACTGAGCTAGTGGGCGACTCACCGGCATCAGTGAAATTTCGAACCTCTTTACAATATTATCTGTATTACCTTATTGAAAGTACGAATTTGCGAAATTCGGCCTGGACTTGAGGCTGGCTTCCTATTTATTTACCTGTTTAGGAAAGTGTAACAAATTATCTAGTTTTAAATAAGTTTTAATACCATCATTCTTCCATAGTATGCTATAAGTACGTGTAGATAAATTCAGTTTGGGTAATATTTCAAAACTAGTTTTACGATCTCGGGCGTAAAAAATCTAACAGGGGCATATTTCATGGCACTACATACAATTCATGGTATATTATGACGATTCAATGTACATAGCAAGGAGCGGTGATAGCGGAGCGGTAGAACGTCGGTTTCTCAATCCGGAGATCGTGGGTTCGAATCCCGGCATGTACCAATGTTTTTTTAAGTTACTTACATTTGTGAAGTTATAGAAGCAAAGCCACTCGCTTACTGTGAAAGGAAAACATCGTGAGGAAACCTTGAGTGTCTGAGGTGTTCATATACTTGCCAATCCGCGGTGGGCACGCGTGGTGATTAAGCCCTTACCCTCTCTCTCTCTGAGAGAAGGCCTGCGCCCGGCAGTGGAACCTATATAGGCTGCGTTATTATTATAGATGTGCAAAGACAATTACTCACGAATGAATAAGTGTGAAGACTCTGAAAGAAAGAAGAAAGAAAATGTATTTATTTGACGACACAATACTCAAAACAAAACAAAACAAAACAAAAAACACATACATAAAACAATATAAAAAAAATACACAGAAAGCAAAAAAAAAAAACACAGGTAAAAAATAAATAAACTGTACAACACGAAAACATGTGGAGAGGATGAAGGAAGAAAGATTGACGAAACAAATATTGCGAATGTGAGTGGAAGGGCTGGTAAGGGACGTCCCAGGCGGACATACATCGACCAAATAGGGGATTTATTAGCAAAAGGAAAGATAAAAAGTACCCGGAACCGGCGTGCGAACGATTTATGAACGTTAATGGAGCGAAGGTGATCTGACAGGATCGTGGCAAGTGGCAGTCCCTGGTCTCAGCCTACCCCTCTGGGATACAGACGTGAGATGTTATGTTTATTAAAACTCCCTTGCACAGAATACATTACAGTCTTAAGGGCTGATTTAAAAAAAAGCATAACAACAGGTTATGTTTGTGTATGTATGTAACACGTTAAAAAAATAATGAAATACCTACATAGGTTTTAAGTATTGAACACCCAAAATGGGCCCTACTCAGCATAATGTTGCAACAGAGTTGTCCGTTGCAAATTGATTTTCAGTCGCTTTATAATGTCCATATTGAATTGTCATAATTAAATGTGAATTGTAAGTTTTGTGTAAAGCGTTCCTTTTATAAGTAATTGTAACCTCTCATTACTCTCGACGTTAATTTCACCATATTGTGCCACAATTAAATGCGTTTATTTGATAATTCTGCGAACTCATCTTCCTTAAATTTTGGAAGAGTTGTTAAGTCAGATAAGTTTAATGTTATTTTTATAATTAAAACGTTTTTAGGTCATATTTTTCGACGTACATTGTATTTAATTTTGGCGTGATATGAAACAAAAATTTATGTCTAGAATAAGGTCCCACAGTTATTGAAATTATGTAAAAAAATCTAAGATTGTTTGAAAAAGTTGAGTGTATTAAATTGAGATTTTTCTGTATAAGAATGTGTATTTTTTACCGTATATATGACCTAGAGATTATAAGATGAGGCATTTGAAATGCTTTTACTTTTTCTTCTTTACTAAACATAAAAATCTGGTATTGTATTGTATGAGATTAGAAAGAAATTTAGGATTTTCAAATATAATTGAAAGAAACAGTTATAGTTAATATTTCTGAGGTAGGTACGTTTTTTTAATGTGTGTCGTAGTTGTCTATTCTTTAGGCACAAAATTTTAGTTTAGATAAATAGACCTTATTGAAAAGTGATAGAAGTTAATTCAGCTTACATTACTTTTTAAGTTGAGACATACAGATTTTTGTGCCTTTAAAATAGATTTCTTAATCTAAGAACACTCTTTAAGTATGTGATTTTTTTAATAACCTTCCTATTTAGTTGATAAGTGGACATTGTAAAGTTTGTACATACGACTTGTAAATATTCTGTAAGTAGGTACTTAGTGTAGAGTTAAAATTGTGATCAATTGGGGTTTAATAAATGGGGAAATTATGTTTTTATACGATGTTGTTGTTTTTTTTGATGGTTCCGTAACTCGGAAGGAAAACGGGAACCTTATAAAATCACTGTGATCCTGTAGTGTCATCCTTATAGGATCACAAGGGGAGCACTTTGTGATCCTATAGCGGTGAGTCCACAAAGTGGTCCTATACATATAAAAGACCTACCACACGCGCAAGTATCAGCACAGTTATAACTGCGCAGGTAAAACTGTCGTCAAACTTGAACAAGGACGTAGCTACATTCGATCGAAGTGGACAAAAAAATGGCTGTTACATAGAAAAAATCATTCACATGTAAAACTACTCAAGGACTTAAGAGAAGACTCAAATGGCTGGCGAAATTATTTACGGATGGATGAAAAAACCTACAGTGAATTGTTACGTTTGGTTACTTCTCTCATTCAACGACTAAATACGGTCATGCGTGAGAGCATATCACCTCACGAAAGAATGACCGCTTCTTTGAGGATGTAAATTCCGTTATGAACTCGCGATTGTAGCAACGCAAATCAGCCATTTTGTGATGGACGACCACGTACCTCACCGCACGACAACTAGCCTCAACTGTAGCTTGAACACTGAACACGCAACCACAAACACAAGCAAGTGCGCGCAGGACGGGCCTGCGCAGGCAAAATTTCAAACAAGTCGAAAAATGCGCAAGCCACGCTATGGGGTTGGCGCGTGATACAGTTTTAAGACAAAATGTGTTTATTGCCAGATATAAAAGTCATATAAAACTAATGTGTACATCTAAATACATTATGAGGTAAGGCAACATAAACTTTTCATAGAAACACATTTTTAAATTGAAAAGGCTCAGGCAAAAGGTGCCACGCTCAGGTTTGTGCCTCTGAATGTGAATGTATAAATACACAACATTCAAAAAGCGCTGATTTACAGCGAGGCCTTTATATTCTAAGAAACTAAACTAGGAAGTTAAATAGAAAAATAAAGCCAACATTAAAATATTTAAGTGTAAATAAATAAACAAAAATAATATATGCATGTAGTCAATTAAAATACATATTTAATAAATATATTTATATAAAATATAGTTATGTACGTAAATATTACTAGATAAATACTGTTATTTGACTTGTTACGGAACGTGACGTGGTTTAGTACAGGATTGGTCTAGTAGGTACTTACTGGAATTGGTGGATTGAAAGAAACTGGATTGAAAAAAATAAATAAAAAAAAATAACAGGATGATATGGTGGGTATTTCTTGTCCTGTTTCACTTATTAAGTTCCTTCCTCTTTCCAATTTTCTGCAGCTTTCGACTATAAATATATTGTGCAGCATTGATTTTGATTTTTACCAACCGCACGCACGGTGTTCCGACAACCAGCTGGCTTGCGCAGACAAAACTGTAGTGATACTTGCGCGTGTGGCCCATAAGGGTTCCGTTCCGTTCCGTCCCTTTCCGTTCGTCCTCCTGTCTAATGCTTTTTATCTCGGAAACGCATAGAGATATCTCGAGTTAAAATTAAAACCGTATGCTCAAGTCGGCAGTCCCTTGTAGTGGTGAAAAAAATCACACTTTTAAGTTTACACAAAAAAAAAGTTACTGCCGTTTATGCCCTAAAAAATGTGTATTTCCACACTCGATGGAATCCAAATATACAGGGTACTTCCCGTTGACATAAAACTATGAAATTTGGCAAGTAACATCGTTTTATATTACAAATACTTTAAGATAATAACATATTATAATATTACTCTATGATAGGTATAAGTGCGGTAAGTTGATAAAGCCGAGGCGATATTGCTACCGAGCCTTAGGCAAGGGCTGCATGAAAGCAGAGGCTGTAATCTGTAATTATCAAAGCGCACGTATAATTATGATATTGTATGAATAAATCTTTAATCACTTTAAGCAGTCAGAAAAAATTAACAATTTTAGTATTTTTTTCCAAAGTAAATTTTATTCGTAAAAAGTTGACCACTTTCTGACATAAAAACCCTGCGCTAAGATTTAAAAAGTGCCGTTCGTTTTAAACGGAGCGTCTTGATAGACCGTGCGTTTTATCTCATTAAGGGGTTTGGGGTGCTACCTAGCCCCATGGATAAAATTATAACTTATAACCTGTGTTATAATGCGTTTTTATTTAAAAGTCAACATGAGAAATCTTAACAACTATGAGAACTATTTTTAGAACCTACAGTTATATTTTGTGGCCTAGTGTACACTCGTCTCTTGAGTGTACACCACAAAATACAATCTACAATCTCTAAAATGTGATAAAACTATATATATATATACATAATTGTATGTAAAAAAAATCGCAAAAGAGTGAGGTCAACTATTATCTAATCTGTGCTACAGTCTAGAACCTCCAAACAATCAAGGACTTTAATCACTTTCGCCAAAATCTATTGATCATAGGTTTTAGACTGTATGTGCTAAAAGTTGTTGTCACAGTTATTAAGATTTGCCATGTTCACTTTTAGATAAAAACGTATCTATTATAAAACAAGTTATGATTTTTTTCCATTGGTGGCGCTAGGTAGCGCCCCGGAACGCCTTAAAAAGAAACTCGTGCGTATTGTCGTTATTGTAATGACAACCCGAACTGCGATCCCCAACCCGCATGCCCAGCGTGGGGATTATGGGCAGTACCACTTATGATAGCACAACGTGGCGCTCTTTAGGGGAGGGCTATGTCCAGCAGTGGACTAGTATAGCCTTACAACGACGACGAATGACAAGAACGCACAAGTAGGTACGTAATGAGATAAAATACGATATTGTTTAAATACCAATTTTAATTGGTGAAATAAGATAGCATTTACTAGCAATTGGGTTACAAAAGAATTTATGATTTTTAAAAACCTATTTAGAGGCTAAAAATTCCACCCATGCCGGGATTCCAACCCGCGACCTCTGGCAATCCGTGCCAGCGCTCTTACCAACGGGCGACTCACCAGCATCAGTGAAATTTCGCACCTCTTTACAACATTCTCTGTATTACGTACAGGCAGTGACATCTGGCTGAAGTAATTTGCATCACTTGCAGCCCCGAGTACCTACTTTGCAGTTAGGTTTTGCATCGGAATGTTATCGCTGTACCCACATGATTATATTATTTTTAATACCCGTGCTAAGGACATTTTTTAAAAACCTATTTAGAGGCTAAAAATTCCACTCATGCCGGGATTCGAACCCGCGACCTCTGGCTATCCGTGCCAGCGCTCTTCTTACCAACTGAACCAAATTTTTCTTAGCACGGGTTAGTGCATTAAAAATAATATAATTTATGATTTGTTTTCCATTTTTTTCCAGCGCTCGTTGGCACCACGACGCGCCTTTTTCTGGGAATAAATACAATTCGTTTTTTAATTGAGTTATGTAATGTATAATTTTTTATCTAACGGGCCATGCATGAGACACGTCCATGTCCACTGCCGGTTACCTCCATATCATCCCACCTCCACGTGAAGTACTTAGGCAAGCATTGTTCAACGCGACCGACGTTTTATCTTCTTAGGCGCTGATACGGGGTTGTTCACATTTTTAATTAATGATGTTGTATTATTTTTATTTGCCTCCATAAGTTTGTTTTATTTTTCTGTAATGTTTATTGGAGTTAAGTATAAAAGAAATAATTGTTTTTCACTTACACTTTCTTTATTTTGTTATTGTTAAAAATCTGCTCAAGTGCCTAGAAATCCCGTGACTACCGCTAGTGGCATTTTTTCCGAGCGCCTCCGTGCTTCGCAAGGCACGTTAAGCTGTTGGTGCCGGCTGAATGCAATGTCAGTCGTTAAGCCACGTCAGAGGCCTTATGGGCGGCTTGATAACTTCTTAGATAGAATATTTTCGGGGCTTAATCGCGTAGTAATTTATTACTATTTTACCTCGACGTTTCCACGAGGTTACAGTCATCGTGGTCACGAGAAGAATGATGGCTGGCACCCGTTCGCATGAAACGTCGAGGTAAAATAGCAATAAATTACTGCGCGATTAAGCCCCGAAAATATTCTATGTGTACAAATCGCGAAAATTTAAAATATTATGTTGATAACTTCTGACAGTAAGGCTCGCCATTGACTTACAATCAACCCGGACTTGGTCCCCGTGGTGGAGTATGGCCTAACCTTCCTGCGATGCAGGAAGAGACCCGTGCCCCAGCTGTGGGGACATACAAAAGGGTTGACATCAAATCTCTTCTGGTTGCGCAATAAAGTGTTCTCTATCTATCTCTAGCGATGCGAAAAGTATTCGATGGGATCTCATAATATCACTTCATGCTCCATGCAATCGACTCGTGTATCAAACTTCCCGCTACTCGTAATGTCAAAGATAAGGGAGTGCGTGTTTATTTTTCCCTAACATTGTTTAATTAACATTTTTTCGCCATTATATTTCCGGGTCTTGCATCAGAAATCTTCATGCTTGCCAAGCTTGATAGCGGGACACGCGTGACATAAAAAAAAATCTGACTATGTCATGTAGTTTGGTATTTATTTATTTACAAAAAACACGCCCCGAATCGCAATCAAACTTTGCCAATACTCTTAGAGGTTACAAATAAATCGGGGTTTGATCGTGCTTAATAAAATAAAATAAAAATAATCATTGTCTTTATTCCCTAGTTACATGTAACATAATTTTGGTTTAGTTAGATAATTGCTTATAGCATTAAGTCCGCCACATTGCCTTTATATCTTTTTTATGTGCAATAAACGTATTAATTAAACGAGGCCTGCGGCGGCCTCGGTGGCGCAGCAGCTTGGCACGCTGACTGTAAAACCGAAGGTCTCGGGTTCGATCCCCGAACTAAGTCAAACTAAGAAACGAACTTTTCTAGTTTGTCTCGGGTTTTGGACGTTATCTATGTATTTATTGTATTAAATCTATCGTCGAGTTAGCACCTATAACACAAGTCATTTAGTTGTACTTAGTATAGGGTTAACGAGATCTGTGTAATATGTCCATGAATATTTATTTATTTATTTATTTAATGCTGTCATGGCTTTGAAAAATGTAATACGCACATGAAAATTATATTTTCCTTCAATCTTATTCGATCGCACAAACGATTTTTATTAAACGCTTTCCCATCTGCCCGTTCCCGCCGATGTCTACGATACATTTTGGTTATTATAAATAAATTTATTTATTAATAATAATTATTATTATTAAATTTAAATAAGTTAATTATTTACATATTTTAAATCTCTATCTATCTATAATATAAAAATGAATCGCTGAATGTGTTGGTAAGCGCAAATCTCGAGATCAGCTGAACTGAATTCGCTAATTCTTTTTTTAGAATATTTCTTGAAGTACGAGGATGGTTCTCACGGAGGGAAAAATTAAAAAAAATAAAGAATCGACTGTTAGGCGGTACAAGGTTCGCTGGGTACTACTTATTAGAATTTATAATTTTTGAGGTATATGCAACAACAAACTAAAATATACATACAATTTAGAGGGAAAATCTGATATATTGACCATAATCCATCGTCATCAACCACAGCTTAGTAAATATCTGAGAAAACGAGATTTGACCTGACCAGTGACGTCACTAATACCTGAGCGACGCCATATTGCTCAAGATAGTTTTGGCGGCTTATTTTAAAAATGGAATTTTATTTTACTTTTTTTTAGAATAAATAATACAATTAAACACCAACGAAAAAGGTGGGTTGGTTTTCAGAAACCTTATTCAACAGGTTTCTGAAAACCAACCCAATTACAAATACGAGTGCATTACATGGGCACATCAGGGAGCAAGCGTATACGCAAAATATTCGAAGGCTTAGACATTTGTCGCATAAAAATAAGATAACGCGACAGTCATTAGACTTTTATTTCTCGAATTCAATTACTTCTGCAAATACTGACTTTGGTTGTCGCTCGACTTTTTATGTAGATTTGAAGTCATATCATAAGCTTTAGAGTCGTATACGAATTATTTGCCAATGAAGTGAGAATGGTGGAGTATGGCCTAACCTTCCTGCGATGCAGAATGAGACCCGTGGCCCAGCAGTGGGGACATACAAAGGATGATAACGAACGAACGACCTATTGAGAGTCGATTCTCACTCTATTAGCAAATAACTCGTATACGACTCTAAGGCTTAATGACTTCAATGCTACGTAAAAAGTCGAGTGACAGCCAAAATCTTTACCCTGAACGCCCTGCAACATTGAATTCGAATGAGAAAATAACATAACATAACATAACATTTACATACAGGCACATACATTGCTTCTGGCCCCACACTAGGATACCCTGTGTCGTGGGAACCAGAAACAACGACATCACAAACATGTAAACATCCAAGACCTGGACTTCTTTTTTTTTTTTTTTGTTTCCAGCCGGGATTCGAACCCGGGACCTCTTGCATGGTAGGCAGACGCGCTACCGCTACGCCACAGAGGTCGTCCAATGACTCTGTCGAGTTATGTTATCTTATTTTTATGCGACAAATGTTTAAGCCTTCGAATATTTCTCGTATACGGTTTCAAATCGCACGGGCGAGAATCGGCTCCTAGGTCTGAAAATATGTTTGAGTTTTTCCTTAAAGCTATACCTAAACATTGTCAGAGCAAATGATTACAAAATAATCGAGAAATCTTTATTATCTTGAACCTGATTCCGGGTTCGGAGTCGAAAGGGTGACAAAGGTAGAAGATAAAGCTCCGACTAAAGATCGCGGATGACAATTTATTTCTTATCGAAGTAGGTATGTGCTAATTACTTTTGTGGCAGATAGTGAAATTGCTTTAAAATGCCCGTTTTCACCGACCTTTAAGGCCTGCGCAGACGAGGGACTATTCCCCGGGTACTTTTTTGTCCGTCGATAATTATAGATCTCTTGTAAATTGTATCGAATAACGCACACGAAGGACTAAAAGTACCCCGTACAAAAAGTCCCTCAAGTTACCGATGACATCAAGAGACCGGACTGGACAAAAGCTCGGGGTTTTTTTTAAAACGCCGTTTCTTTTTCAACTTCATGTAAATCACAACACAATGTAATTTCAGAATATTTGCTTCCATATTAGCGTAAGCTTCACTCAATTTACTGGGAACAAATGACCGCACACCGTAGGCGTTGAGTCCGCGACAAGTAGGTACTCGGAGGACTTTCTTTACGATTCGGGGACTTTTGTCCCTCGGGGACAAAAGTCCCTCGTCTGCGCAGGCCTTAAATGTAACAGTTTGTATGTACCTATGAAAGGTTAACTGGGAGAAAATACTACTTAGCATTAAGTACGCCTTTGTATCGTATACGATGTGTTTTGTGCAATAAAGAATTTTAATAATAATATGTATGTATGGATGTTTGTTACTCAATTACGCAGAACGGATGAAATTCGGCACAAAGATAGATTATAGTCTGGGATGTGAGATATTTTCATACTGAGTGAAATGCGCTGAGGGCTCATACCCTCAGCAAAATGCTGAGTCAGCTCCCTTTGCATCAACAGAAACACACCGCTAAACAACTGCTGAAATTGTCTTTGGAAACTCTTCTTTTGATGTTCTCTGTTAAGTTCGTTTCGTGTTTGTTAAGTGTTTTGTGTACTCGTATGTGACTGTTCACGCTCTAAATGGTTTTCCTTCCAACCTTTCTTTTTCGAATGGTATATAGGCACCATGCATGTGCCAGTATCTAAATTTTATGTTATGTGAACTATATTTTTGACGCTGAAAAGTATGTACCTACAACGGAATTTCTTCCCGAACGTAGTCGTGGGCAGCAGCTAGTACCTACTTTGATATACCAATTCATATTCTTACATTGCGTAGCCGAACTGTACATCTAGGGCTGGTTTCTGAATTGAGAGTTTCACTAAGTCAATCGTTATCAACCCTTGTATGTCCCCACTGCTGGGGACTCTTTCTGCCTTGCAGGAAGGTTAGGCCATACTCCACCACGGGGGCCAAGTCCGGGTTGGTGGAGGATTGTAGGACAGTGGCGGGCATTACTGTCAGAAGTTATCAAGCCGCCCATAAGGCCTCTGACATGACTTAACGGCTGCCATTACATGACGGCCGGCACCAACAGCTTAACGTGCCTTGCGGAACACGGAAGCGCTCGGAAAAATGCCACTAGCGGTAGTCACGGGACGTTCACCCATCCCGTACCTGACCGCGCCTGTTGTTGCTTAACCAAGTGATTGATTCCAATCACTCGGTTCGCCTAGGCCACGAGCGCTTCACTAAGTCAATACTCGTACTTAATTAACGTTCTGTGACGCTCTTTGCTGAGAAATTCGAAGAGACACAAAAGTAAGTATTTAGTATTACTTTAGCCAGGTCCCTGCCTGTAAATAATACAGAGAATATTGTTAGGAGGTTCGAAATTTTGCTGATGCCGGCACTTGCCCATTAGCTCAGTTGGGAGAGCGCTGGCACGGTAAGCCAGAGGTCGCGGGTTCGAGTCCCGGCAAGGGCAGAATTTTTAGCCGCTAAATAGGTTTTTAAAACAAAAGTATTTACTTAGCGAAATACTCAATTCAGAAACCAGTCTAGACTAGCCCCTAGTCTTCATGTTAATCTGTGGGTTAATCAGCTCCGTCGATTTGTCATCGTAAATGGGATAAGCGCGGGATAAGTATACTTTTTATTTTCGATAAACCAATTTTAGTAGCAAGTCACACGCTAATGGTCAAAGAAAATCATTGCGAGGAAACCCGCGGCTTGGTTAATTCCACACATATTGTCTTTCCAGTGAGCTAGGCGCTTGGTTCATTCCGCACGTATTGATTTAGCTTTCCTGTGGCCTAGGCCGACAAAGCTGTCAGGATTGCATAGGTACTGTGCAATCCTACATTATCCAAAAACCGTCGTCGTGGCAGGTATTGCAGTATTATACTCTTAATGCACTAACCCGTGCTAAGGACAATTTTAAAAACCTATTTAGAGGCTAAAAATTCCACCCATACCGGGATTCGAACCCGCGACTTTTGGCTATCTGTGCCAGCGCTCTTTCCAACTGTGCTAATGGGTGACTGGTGACACCGGAAATTTCACTGATGCCGTTAAGTCGCCCATTAGCTTAGTTAGGAAGAGCGCTGGCACGGATAGCCAGAGGTCGCGGGTTCGAATCCCGGCATGGGTGGAATTTTTAGCCTCTAAATAGGTTTTTAAAAAAGGTATTGCAGTGTCCGAGTGGTCCCTTCCAGCGTGAGTTAAGGTGACATTGGACGCTACATAAATCATCTCATTACGAAGATGCAAAGTACAAAGTTTTGTAAGTTTAACGCCCCTTACTTTTGCTGCGTCAATCTAAATTCAGACAAATGAAACGATCCGAAGAACAAAAAGTAAAGCTTGATCAGCGGCCGACACTCGGAAACCTTAGAAACGTGGCCAAAGAGCAAACATATCAATTCAATTCAAAAATGTTCTTTTCAAGATAACGCGAAAACTGCGACTAAATGAACGATACAAATTAAACTAGGTCTCTGCGTTTTCATAGGCAGAATAGCTTCAAACTCATTAAAATTTAGATAAAATGTTGTTTTTCGTTTCGTTGCAAACAACACGTTAAAGGCTGGACTATGAACTCTGCTATTTCAAGGTAAATCAAGGATAAAAGGATGAAGACCTTATGTTCTATCAATAAATAGAGAACTTTGGCACGTTCAAAATGTAGAGTCAGCGACAACACTTTTAAAGTTTCCGAGTGTTACGATTGCCAGCGGAACCCCACTACTGTGCCTATATAGGGGGGTTCTGGCCCTCCTTACCCGTGGTACACCTGCGCAGTCCACCCGGGTGGACAACGGGGTTATTAGGGTTCCGTACCTCAAAAGGAAAAAACGGAACCCTTATAGGATCACTTTGTTGTCCGTCTGTCCGTCCGTCCGTCTGTCAAGACCCTTTTTCTCAGGAACGCGTGGAGGTATGAAGCTGAAATTTATATCAATTACTCAGGTCTACTGTCCCTTGAAGCTGTGAAAAAATCAAACTTCTAAGCCAACGCAATCAAAAGATACAGCCGTTTATGCCGCAAATTTTCGACACTTGCAAGGGAATCAAAACCTACAGGGTGCTTCCCGTGAACTCAGAATCTTGAAATTTGGTACGAAGCAACGTCTTATAGCATAGATAAAGGAAAAATTACGAAAACCATAAATTTTTAGTTACATCACATAATATATTTTTTTTTTATAATTTTAAACTTACTACCCATTTCCTCATAAACGCGTAGAGGTATTAAATTGAAATTCATACCAAATACTCAGGTCTATAATACAGGTTTGTACGGAACCCTCGGTGCGCGAGTCTGACTCGCACTTGGCCGGTTTTTTTTTTTGCCCGTGGCCCACCTAGGTGGACAATTTATAGTACCTAGATGGGTCGCCCACGGGAATATATTTTTCCCGTGGTCCACCTATTTGCCACGAGTGCATAAAAACTCTTTGTTGCAGTTCTTATCTGCTTGTTTATTAATAAATGTTGACAACCTTAAGGGTGACATGACATCGCAGCAGTCACAGAACTTATGTTCTGTGGCAGCAGTATTATATTCTCTATCCGATAGGGTAGCCGAGGTATATTCTAAATTAACAGACTATGAGCATCATCATTATAAATTAAATAAAGACAAATGCTTTTTCACTATGATTATATTTTAATAAACCTATTGTGTACAATTACCCGGCGGACTACGGGCAATACATTATTTTAAAATTATTTAAATCATATTAAATAAATAAAACTATATTTCAGACTATGCGTCCATACAGACAGGCGGTACAAAAAAAAATTAAAAATAAAAGTTTTTAGAACTGCTGAACAAAGTAGGTATTAAAGGCGGCCCACGGGAAAAAAACAATCCCGTGGTCCACCCGGGTGGACTTCGCAGGTGTACCACGGGAAGGAGGGGATGCTGGGCACTCGCTGGCGAGTGCCGTGGTATGTTGAGAATGGAATGATCCAGGATTTATTTCCAGGCGATATTTATACAAGACTAAGAAGTTAGTTAGCCAATCATTCATACATACATACATACATAACCTCACGCCTGTATCCCAGAGGGGTAGGCAGAGACCAGGGACTGCCACTTGCCACGATCCTGACAGATCACCTTCGCTTCATCAACGTTCATAAGTCGTTGCATGAACGCACGCCGGTTCCGGGTACTTTTTATTTTGACCAATTATCAATCACAAACAAATAAAATAATTTACATCATTAAAATACGTCAGAATATTGTCCGATCACGTGACAGGTAGCGCACGTTGCAACGTCGAGGGCGCGCACGGGGGAGAAGGTGTGAGGAGCGGTGTGCAGGGGAGGGGGCAAAAAGAAAGCGTGATTTCTAGTGCGCCCTCCTCGGCCGTGCACCCTCCTCGGCCTCGAGGGGGGTCGCTCCCGATGTGACCAAAACCAGCCGCAAGGTGGTGTTTAGTGGGTAGGCGCACTTCTTGTGAGTCCCACATTGGCAGCACGGCCGGGTCCGTGCTGTTATGCATGAGCATTCTCCACTTTCCTCCCCCGTGTCCTCCAGAGGGTGCACTTTATAGGGCAAAAAAAAATTTCTTCCCACTTGCCAAAGAATTTTGCAGGCGGCTGACTTATGCGCTGGCGCAGCGAGTAGCTTTCAGTTCTGTAAATAAGTAGGTAAATTATCTCTTTCCAAAAAGACAATAAAAATTAACGTAGCTTATAGTTTTCTAAGTTATGTACATTTGGGAAGTTATAGTAATAATATAATTCGCTAATGGCGAAGGAAAACATCGTGTGGAAATCTGAGTGTCTAGGGTGTTCGAATTGCGAATCCGCGGTGAGTTCGCGTGGTAATTAAGCCCGTTTATAGCGGGATGTTTATAGACTACTTGCAAAAAAAAATGTAATGGAGGGTATTACAAAGCTGAAGACAGAGCGCTATGGCGCTTTTTTAGCAGAGGGCTATGTCCATTAAAAAAAAACAAAACAATTATCATGCTATCATCCCGGCATGGGTGAAATTTTTAGCCTCTAAATAGGTTTTTAAATTTGTTCCTTAGCACGGGTTAGTGCATTAAAAATAAAAATAGTGTAATCATGTGGGTACAGTGATATCGTTCCGATGTTAAACCTAACTGCAAAGTAGGTAGTCGGGGCTGTAAGTGATGCAATTTGCTTAAGTCAGATGTCGCTGCCTGTACGTAATACAGAGAATATTGTAAAGAGGTTCGAAATTTCACTGATGCCGTGAGTCGCCCATTGGCTCAATTGGTAGAGCGCTGGTACGGATAGCCAGAGGTTGCGGGTTCGAATCCCGGCATGGGTGAAATTTTTAGCCTCTAAATAGGTTTTTAAAAATGCTACCATCTGCGAGCTATTCTGGCGTGCGCCGCCATTACCGCTAGAGTTACACATAATTATGTAATGTATTCTTGAAATGTTAAAAAAAATCGTAAAAGGAGACCATTCAAATTGGGCCCAAAACTCAAAGTGCCGGCCAACGAAAAAAAACATTTACGCACATTGTCCAGAACATTGTTTAGCTACTGTCAGACATTGAAAATCTTATATTCCCATACATTGGAAAAAAAAATTATTGTAACGTGTATATAAAATATACGTATTAGGGTTTGTGTAGGGAGTCTTCCTCAACACTTTTACAAGATAAAAAAAGAAAAAAGATAAAAATAATTTATTGCCAATATTATAGAGTTACATGCATGTTAGATTATGCTGCAAAATCTAGAAAAGGGCATGAAGGTACTATATTGTATTGTTTATTAAAGTAAACTAACAACTATTGCTACTAGAAAGAGTGTAAATCATCTAACATAAATGTATAAGGCATAGGTACATGTATTGCTTTCAACGTCTGTTCTGCATTATTAAAATGTATAGAAAAATCTGACCTTTAACGTCTAGTAGTATTTAAGGTATTCATTTTACGATATAGGTTTCTTAGTATGAAATCAACAAATCAATGTGGCCCATCGTTTAGAATAGTTTTTTTTCGCTGGCACTTTCATGTTTGGGCCCAACCTCAGATCATAGGGCCCAACTTAGTATGAAGCGTGAATAGTCTCCTTTAGTTCATAGGAGCATACTGCAGTAGCCACCTGTAGGCCTATAATTAGGGCTCCTCAGTGCTTAGTTACCGTATTACTTTTGTTGACAATATTGTTAAGTTATTATAGTGAGTCTGTGACAAAATTTTCAGGGTGTTACATTAATTAAACGTGACCCAAAAATTATTTATATGATAATTTTAATGCCATAATTTTATTTCATTTTCTACGCCAGGTTAATAATCCTGCTAATCCTGCGCAGATGAAGTTGCGCGCACCAGCTAGTAATATTATATTTATGGAGTTACGGAACCTGCACTGCTCAAGCCCAGCTCGCACTTACGTCTTAGTAAAGATATAAGTACTCTAGAGTATGGTTATGAACTCCACTAGTTCAAGGTAAATGAAGGATAGACGGTCGTAGACCTTATGTTCTATCAATCAATATATGAACTATTCATATTTATATTTGCACCAACTATGCGTCACACTTTGCCTTCCAGCTACTCTCCATCGTCGGTTACCAGGAAGAAATTGCTGAAAGTAACAAGGACGCTAATTGTAGTGACGCTCTGTATCTTTGTAAATATTTTATGATTGTTTTTTTCTGGTGTACTCTCTCTGTTTCCCGCTTTAGTCCCACATTGCGGTGGGGTCAGCTTTCTTCAATTCCCCATCAATGGGGACCTTCTATGGGATTAGTAGAGTAACCTTTTCTTTCTCCACCTCGCCCTATTTATGACATCGTTTATCGAGGGTCCGCATTCTGTGATCTTTCTTTAATACCATACATCCATCCGCCTAGTTCAATTCAATTCAATTCAATTTATTTGAACGTAAAGAATATAAATATTGTTTGCTGAATGTCAATGTATAATGTAAGCCGCTGCCTTCGGGCCGTATTGTACTGGAGAAAAAGGCTGCGGGGAAAAAAACTCCACCCTACCATCTTTTCTCAAGTCATCTTTCTCATAATTTTCGGTCGTTCGATCTCCTCCCAGGAACTCATAGCACTTCGTTTCCAATGAGATGGCTTCCGTTCATAATCACAAGTGATTTCGGTTTTTTTCCTGGTACCTATACAAGGCTCGCGGCCTAGGCGAACCGAGTGATTGGAATCAATCACTTGGTTAAGCAACAACAGGCGCGGTCAGGTACGGGATGGGTGAGCGTCCCGTGATTACCGCTAGTGGCATTTTTCCGAGCGCTTCCGTGCTTCGCAAGACACGTTAAGCCGTTGGTGCCGGCAGTCATACAATGGCAGTCGTTAAGCCGTGTCAGAGGCCTTATGGGCGGCTTGATAACTTCTGTCAGTAAGACCCGCCACTGTCTTACAATCCTCCACCAACCCGGACTTTCCCCCCGTGGTGGAGTATGGCCTAACCTTCCTGCGATGCAGGAAGAGACCCGTGCCCCAGCAGTGGGGACATACAAGGGTTGATAACGACCTATACAAGGAAGAATATTCTTGAGAAATTGTAAACTTAAATATTTCTGGACAACCTGTAGAACTAGTCGAAAATGTTTAAATATTTATGTTTTTAAACGGTTGTTGAACGGTCCGACCGTTCTTTATTTTGGAGTAAACACTTAAACGAAATAACACAGAAAACTCTGCCGTTTCTTAATAGTTTTAAAGTTTTGGCTGGTTCCTCGTGGGGTGTACATATCTATTATTCAAAGTAGACTGGACTACGGTAGTTTTTTGTATGGGTGTAGCGCCAGTAGTCATCTCTACAAACTTGATAAAGTTGAGAATCAAGCAATGCGAATAATTGGAAGTTTTATAAAAAGCACACCTATACATGTGATGGAGAATGAGCTTAGCCTCCCTCTAAATGTTCGTAGACTTTACCTGGCAGGAAAATTTTGGCTAAAATGTAAATCGTTTGAAACTGATCAAACTATAGAATCAGTTAACAATTTAAAGTCGCTTGATGGTAGGAGAAGAAAGCAGTTATATGAGAAGCAGAAAAAAATCTCTTTTAATTGTAATGCACGAGTTGTTTCAAAATATTTCTGTCTACCGTAATTAATTCAATTTCGAAATGTTTTGTTTAGATACTTTGATTTAATTTGTCTTCAGTAATTAGTGTCGAAATTGTAGATAAATCTAAAAATATTTTAGATTTAATATATATTTAAGAAATAAATGTGATTAATGATTCATCACATTTATGATTCATCATATTCATACATTTAGAAATTTCCATAAAATCTATACAGACTGTTCGAAAGATAATAAGGATGGGACATGAGCGGCATTTTTTTACTTTTAAATCGGGAAGAATTTGGGTTTGTGCTATTCTTTAAGCTGACACCACACAGCCAAGCCAGCCACTCAGTTTTCTAACCTAACTTAATACAGCGTAAAATACGATTTTTCACCGAGGCATATCTCTCGAATTGAACAACAGTAGGTAGGTTGTTTAACAGCAGTGATTGACACTGTAATTGTAAACAAATTCCGAAGTTATCTACCACGGCGTAGTGACAAGTGAACGAATCAAGATTAATTTAATATCCGTAAAAAGTTAACACGTAAAAAATTAAGATTATACGCCTGAGGTGAACGAACTTTCGCATTTTAGGGGTAACATCCGCCAAGTAGGCCGACAGATTGTTTTTAAAAGTAACACAATATCAAACCGGTGAGGTTATCAGGCAATCGTAGATGATCGGTGAAACTATCGAAAATAAATTGGCGAAAATAGTTAACTAATTAAATCAGATTTAGCAATCTTCTTTTTGTAGCCTATAAACGAGCCACTGCAGGGCATAGGAACAACACTCCTGGAGCTGTATTTAAACTATGGTTGTAATATCTCCACCACAGAATATTTTAGTGAGCGTGTTTAGGAATTTATAAATGACGTCATAGGTGTTCAGCTTTGAAATTCTTAGTTAGAAGCTGTGTAGCAAAAGTTAGACTTAATGAATTAAGAGTCGCGTTCAATAAGTAATTTATGAAGCGCTCGTGACCTAGTCGAACCGTGTGATTAGAATCACTTGAGTAAGCAACAACAGGCGCGGTCAAACGGACTACCGCTTGGGGCATTTTTTCGCAAGGTGCTTCGCAAGGCACGTTAAGCCTTTGGTGCTGGCTGTCATATAATGGCGGTCGTTAAGCCATGTCAGAGGCAATTTAGGCGGCTTGATAACTTCTGGCAGTAAGGCCCGCCAATGTCTTACAATCCTCCACCAACATGGACTTGGTCCCCGTGGTGGCGTGTGGCCCCACAGTGGGTACATATATTTTTTGATAGCGAAGTAATTTATGAAAATAAATAAATTTATCTCGCTTCGAGGCTCTTTCTAATCAGTTCACAGAGGGTAGTAAAGTTAAAACGATGGGAAATATCCGTCAAAGTTTAGGGTACACTTTAAAGCCGGATTCAGATAACATTGTTGCGGTCGCTATAGCATTGTCACTTTATTTAGAGCGCGTAAAGTTCTCATTGACTGCTAAGAGAACAATATACAGGTTTAATTACTTCGGAATAGCGTAATATTTGAAAAACTTTGTTACAGTTAATAATTTTCAACAGCTTTTGTTTAAGGTGTATACGCTTTTTATTTTTTTTTGTATTTTTTTTTACAAATTAGTTATCATTTTTAATGAATTTTATAGTGTTTTTATTTTATTTATTAGGTACGACACCAATAAAAAGTATATTAAATGCATCAATTAAAGATGTAAATTTACTAAGCATAGTATGTAAGGGAAGCATTTGTAAACTCTTTGAGTGATTCACAGGTAGTTCTCAAAACCATATTTTATGTGTTAAATAAAATGAGCGTTTATTCTATGTAGGGAAATAATTTACCTGAGGCTGCGACATTGGTACAGCACGAAATAATAAACTTAATAATTGGAAACATATAAATCTAAAAAAAAATCATAAAACACAAACTCAACTGAGCTAAAGGGCAAAATAATAATAATATAGAGTAACAATAATAATGTAAATAATACAGAGGATATTGTAAAGTGGTTTAAAATTTCGCTGATGCCGGCAGTTGCCCATTAGCTCAGTTGGGAGAGCGCTGGTACGATTAGCCAGAGGTCGCGGGTTCGAATCTCGGCATGGGTAGAATTTCCAGCCTCTAAAAAGGTTTTTAAAATTGTCCTCAGCGCGGGTTAGTTCAACAAAAAGAATATAATAATTCAGCTTAGATTTATAATTAGCGGTCATTAGGAGAGGGCTAAGTCCAGCAGTGGAAACATGTTTTTAAGCTGAATTAGTTAATTTCTATTAAGAGTGTAAGTTATTGAGTCATTCTAGAGGTATAATACAACGGTCTTATTTATAAAAATACGATTCGTTTTGTTTCATCTATGTTTACGTTTTTATCTTGTGAATTCTCCACCACAGACCATTTTCATCGGAGTCTTTGGAGTGTTTTAAGGAATCTTTTTTTTTCAATAAAACCGTTTATCTCCTACTCCTACCACGGAGCGTTCAATCCGAAGCACTCGCGCTGTATCACGTGCGGACATTATGGCGTCGTGTGGACTTTCGCCCGGATCTGATGGCCGCCATCGGGCATGTGGCGCGATAATGGCCGCATCGGATACCGCCGTGGACGCAGAATAAGTACACCAAGTAGAAAGACAATCTCACGGAGGTCTGACAAAGCTAATCCATATTTTATTTCTACTCTAATGTTTATTTATCACACACAGAAAACATATGAATACTATGACAAAAAATTATAGACAAATATGTGATAAAAAGGATGCACGGCTCTGTGAGTGCATGCATCCTCACAGCGCTGATTTTCAGCCCGTCCTTGTTCTCACTGAGTTAAATGTAATAAAAGTTTGCGGATTTCAAAAAGAACGTGTCACTACGTAACAATTTACAACAGTTCCAACGTCCTCCTTTGCTTTGGCTATCGAGTCTTTACGGAGTGATACGTAACGTGGATCACATTTTATCTGGAAACCGAAAGTATTTCCCCTCTTTCCGTTCAAAATTGGGAAAACTGAGCTGCGTTATATACCTACTGATAATTGTATTTTTGCGAAACGCTTGCACAGACAGAAAGACATTTAGTATAACAACAAGCCTCGTCTCAGGAACAAAACAAACAGATAATCGATATAATATGAGCACAACAGAAATTACTTAGGTTAATTAGATTGAGCCCTTGGCCACAAAAGGCATCTTGGTACAGCGAAATCGAGTCCCATATCACAATAGATTATCTGCGCCGCTCTACTTTTAGATTTGATCAAAACTGTTCGCATTTTATTTATGTAGAGACGCGCCGGCTTTATAACGCAGGCAATGATAGAAATAGCGAAGATGGGGCTGATTGGGCCATTTGTTAGTTCACAAGAACACACACGGTGAATCGTTTGGCGGCCTTCTTTGTACGAGGGGCGATCAAAAAGTAGTGAGAATGAGATAAAATATTATGACTGTTGATAACTTAATCATTTATTTTTCTACATAGTCTCCGAGTCTCTCTACACACCGAGTCCAGCGTCTTTCCAAGACTTCAATTCCTTTAAAAAAAAAGTTTTATCTTGGTCGTGCAAAAAGCTCTCCACGACATCTATCACCTCGTTATCGTCTTCGTACCTGTTTCCCCTTAAGTATTCTTTCGATTTGGGGAACAGATAAAAATCGCTAGGAGCCAGATCTGGTGAATAAGAGGTCAACCATTTCGAAGCCAGCTTGCTGAATGGCAGCCATCGCAACTGCCGACCTGTGCGCTGGTGCGTTGTCGTGATGAAACAGTGCTGTTTCATCGCGACAACGCTCCTTCGAAGTTTCCCTCTCCTTTTATCTTTGATGGCATTCCTCAACTGGGGAATCAAAACTGCATAATACTGGCCTATAATAGTGGTTCTACGGTCCAGGTAATCAATCAACAATATCTCTTCTAAGTCCCAAGGCCATAACCTTGCCAGCTAATGCCCCGGCACAATCTTCTTCGGGGTCGATGATGGCCATTGCGAACATTGCTGTTTTGTCTCTGGATCAAAATTATGGACCCATGTTTCGTCCATTGTTACGAAACGAGATAAAAAGTTTTCAGAATCTTCTTGAAACTTGTCCAACAATATCTTCGTAATGTCAAGTCGATTTAGTTTTTGACTGTCGGTTAACATTCTCGGCACCCATCTTGCGACGATTTTTCTCGTATTCATACATTGTTTCAATATGGATTGACTACTTCCATATGAAATTCCCGTTTCTTGAATTCAGTATCGGATGGTAACTCTTTTATCGTTCAATACAATTTTCTCGACTTTCTCAACATTTTCTTGGGTGACTGACGTCGATGGACGGCCGCAACGATGTTCGCCTTCCGTGCTCGTTCTCCCTACTCGAAATTGAGAAGCCCACCTTATGACAGTGGAATACGGCGGAGCAGACTCCTCCAAATCCAATCCCATCCAATGTTTGCCTCCTAATCGCAATGAATCTCTTGCGTCGTTATTTTTTTAAACCTCGGTATTTAATAACAGCTCGCACTTCGATTTTATCCATTTTCGAGAACACGTTCCACGAAGCAAAAAAAATTACTACATTCAGAAAGCCGTTGGTGCTGGCTGTCATTTAATGGCAGTCGTTAAGCCATGTCAGAGGCCTTATGGGCGGCTTGATAACTTGCTTGTGACAGTAATTCCCGCCACTGTCTTACAATCCTTCACCAACCCGGACTTGGCCCGTGGTGGAGTATGGCCTAACCTTCCTGCGATGCAGGAAGAGACCTGTGCCCCAGCAGTGGGGACATACAAGGGCCGAGAACGATATAACGAGAAAGACATATTATTAAACGATTGTCTGTAAGAACACGCAAAACCTTGGTCTCCTTCTTTTGATTGTCCTAGTGCTGCATTTTTAATATGGGTAGATAGTTTACTCACCGGACCATGGCCAGATCTTGGCCACCACGCTGCGACTATCTTAGTCCACCGTCCAGACCCGTCGTCTTGCTCGTTTCCACTTAAGTTTCCTTATACTCGTGTGCCCTCGGCTTCCATTTAGGTCTACTTATAATAGTCATATAATAAAACTAGCTGGTGCCCGCGACTGGGCCCGCGCAGGATTAGTATTTCGAGTTGCTTATATTAGCGTGGCGGAGGCGAGAGCGGTGGTAGCGGAGTGGTGTAGAACGCCGGCTTCTCAATCGGGAGGTCGTGGGTTCGAACCCCGGCATGTACCAATGACTTTGTTTTCTAAGTTATGTACATTTGTTAAATTATAGTAGCAATACTACTCGCTGACTGTGAAGGGAAACATCGTAAGGAAGCCCTAGTGTCTGATGTTAGCGCACCTCAGCGCTTGCTACGTACAATGGCCCAACTATGAGGCTAAGTGCGGAAATCTCAGGTCTAACTAGCTAACTAGCGTGGCGTAGAAAAGAACGAACATTATGACAGTATATTATCACATTATAGGGAAGAGCGGGTGATCTTGCTCTTCCACTATAAAGGGAAACTTCCCGCCAGGCAAATCGTATGCCTGGGGACGGCCGGTCCAACCCTTGTTAGTAGGACGTTATATTTATGGTATGTCATTGAAACACTTTGATTGCGCGATGCAGGAATGTTGGAGTTTGTAGTGCGCGCGCAGAGTTGACATGTGCTCGCCACATTACTCCCCTTCAAGACCGTAGCTACGCATAGCTAGGTCTGATAGGAATCGAAGTCTGTGCTCTAAAGTCTGCAAGTGCCAGGTGACGCTGAGTCAGTGAGTCGACTAGCGGTTGAGGGTGCTCGGCGGCTAACAGTCACTTCACCGGCGACAGTACCATGAAGCCCGCGCATGTGGTAGGAACCGGTGGAGGCTGCTGTACCACTGGCAACGTGTACGTGTGCTGTTGCTGTGTGGCTGCCGTGCCGAGGGGTTGGAGGAAGATCACCATCAGTCCCAGTAGTCGGTGCGTTGACTGTAGTGGAACTGATGAAGTGAGAAGGAAGAATGCTGGCCTTGCTTTGAGACTGTATGTGGGGTGCTGCGAGAGCGAAGGAAGGTTGACAATGTTCTGTCAGGGGTCACCACTATAGGGAAGAGCGGGTGATCTTGCTCTTAAAGGGAAATTTCCCGCCAGGCAGATCGTATGCCTGGGGACGGCCGGTCCAACCTTTGTTAGTAGGACGTTATATTTATGGTATGTCATTGAAACACTTTGATTGCGCGATGCAGGAATGTTTGAGTTTGTAGTGCGCGCGCAGAGTTGACATGTGCTCGCCACAACATAAATAATTTTTTGTTCACGTTTAAAAAATATAACAGCCTGAATTATCAGGCTCAATATTAATTAAGATGTTACAGTCTCGCTATAATAACGTAACAATATAGTCAACATAAGAAATACGGTAACTAAGCACTGAGGAGCTATTTAACAATTTTTTTAACATTTCAATCATACAGTACATTTGTTACAATGTGTAACTCTAGCGGTTTTGGCAGCGCACACTCGCAGATAGTAGATTTTTTCCTACTTGTCACTTAAATATGACGCAATATCTTTATAAATTGTAGCCTATGTGTTATTCTGAGTATACGCTATATTATTGTGAAGTTTTATTAAAATCCATTCAGTAGTTTTTACGTGAAAGAGTAACAAACCTCCATCCATCCAAACTAGAAAAGTTCGTCTCCTAGTGTGACCCGGCCGGGGATCGAACCCGCGATCTCCGGTTTTACAGTCAGCGTGCCAAACCGCTGCGCCACCGAGGCCATCAAAATATTCATGGACATATTACACAGATCTCGTTAGCCTCATACTTAGTACAACTTGTAATGGTAAATATGTAAATAAAATAAATGTTTTTTTTAAAACAGAAAACTGGATAAAAAACGGATAAGCAGGTAAAAAGTCAGATCTGGTCAAAGGGTAAAGTAGTAGTGATGAAAAATGAGCGAAATCGAAGAATGTGTGACAAAATTTAAATATTTGAAAATGATAGAAAAGAAATAAAAATGGTGTAAAGAGGTTTGCACCGTTACAAACTAAATGTTACAGGTGCCAGCTCGACGATAGATTTGTTATAATAGGTAAATACATATTTAACATCGTTCGTTTCCTAGTTTGCCCCGGCCGGGAATCGAACCCGAAACCTTCGGTTTTACAGTCAGCGTGCCAAACCGCTGCGTTTAACTTAAGCTTATACGTCAAAGATTATCTAGAATTCCAAGGAAGAGATAGAGAGAATATTTATTGGGGTACAATTTATGCAGGAAGTGGAATTTGCGAACCGGTACTTCATTAGGTGAATCCGGAACTAAGTTACCTTTGACGATCATTAAGCACACAAAAGTATAAGTAAATAAAAATATTTGAATGTTTGAAAACGAAAGTTTTAATCAGTGCGTCCTACCTGTGATGACCTACGGAGCTGAGACATGGACACTCACGAAAGGGCTGGTCCACTGTTCAAAGTCGCTCAGCGAGCTATGGAGAGAGCTATGCTCGGAGTTTCTCTGAAGGATAGGATTCGTAACGAATGCATCCGACAGAGAACCAAAGTTATCGACATAGCTCAGAGAATCAGCAAGTGAAGTGGCAGTGGGCTGGCCATATCTCGCGAAGAACAGACAACCGTTGGAGTAAACGTGTTCTTGAGTGGGTACCGCGACTCGGCAAACGTAGTGTAGGACGCCCTCCGACCAGGTGGGATGACGATCTGCGAAAAACTGCCGGCAGATGCTGGATGCGGCAAGCTGAAGACAGGGCGCTATGGCGCTCATTAGGGGAGGGCTATGTCCAGCAGTGGACTACATAATATAGCCTGAAGAAGAAGAAATAAAAATATTGCAATTGAATTGCATTGGATAGAGTCAGGGTTAGTTAACTGTTTGTTAACGAGGAAATGTCAGATAAAACTGAAATCGTTTGGAGGTTGAAAATACTGGTGGTGTCAAACTAGTCCACGTTAGAACGATAAGACCGCCATTTGTAAAACATTACTTAGATTTAAGAAATGACGCTTAGATTTTTTTCCGGGCGCGCAATTAAGCATTCTTTATCCATTTATCTACAACTGGCCAGCGACTTGTGGACGGCACAATCCACCGATGAGCTCATGTCCATGAATATTTCTTTATTAATTATTATTTAACTACCTGCGAAAAGAGCTAACGAGTTCAATCCACTGTTTACTTTCTCGTCCTCCTAACCGGAGATCTCACCCTTATCGACGCGTTCCGACTTTTAAGGGGCTTACACATCAAACGCCGAGAGAAATACTTTCAAACTGAAACTGACTTGTTGACAGCTTCAGTCGTCTACCAGTTTCACGTCTGATTACCATGCCGGAGGTCGTCGTTCGATTTCCGTTGGGGGCTGCAGTCATTTTGTGCAAATGGTTTCAGTCTGCGTGTATTTCTGTGTTTCTGATGACCTTGCCTGGTTAGCATAGCACAGGGTATCCTAGTTTGGGACCAGGACAAGTGATTGTTTTGTGTAAAAGTTAATACTATTGCTTTTTTTGGAATACATAATATTTTTTTCGCAATTTTAAAGTTTTAGTTCTCGATTTGACGAGCAGATGTCTCCATTTTCTGTTTTTGTTGCACTCTACTTAAGGAAGTACAGTGTTCCATATCCATCATCACACGCTCCTGAAAACATACTACATTCCGTGACAATCTATGAAAAGGCAGCCTAAGCGAACAAACGCAGCGTCAAACTGTAACATACTTAGTAGCGAGATAAATGCGACTCATGACTGGGAACTATCACGCGGGTCCAGCGTCCAATCGTACAGGAAACCGTCTCTCTGTCCGCGCATCGCCTTTAAGTTCCACGTAATAGAGTCTAAGATAAGGAACGTCTTAGGGGGAGTGTTTTCGCTGACAGTCGCTGAGAACACCTCGCCGATACCCGTGACCCGAGCCGGAGCGCCGATAACCCTTGAATCAGTAAAAATCCACGCACCGAACATTACCCTCTTGAAACAGTGTTTTACAACAAAAATCCCGACATATTTATTGGACAATTTTCGTCTGTCCGTTCAGTCGTGGCACCAACGCGGACCTAGGCGCACGCATGCGGCTAGACTTGCTAGCGTACTTCAATTGCCTCAGCCGTAGGAAGCTAAAATGGCTCTGAACTGGTCCTCCGTCGCGCGAGTGCTTGTGATACTTACGCTAGTCCATTCCTTGTACTGTATGAACTTGGTTGAGAGCGAGGATAATAGTTTGGGCGCATTCGGGGCCTGCGCGAACTGTGCCGTCGGGGATATAACGCAGTCGCAGCTGACAGAAGTTCGGCTGGAGTTTGTGAAGCAGCAGATCCTCAAGAAGCTGCGGCTGAGTAAGAAGCCGATTCTGGCGATGCCTGTGAGCTTGCCGATGCCTGTAGCCCAAGGCCAGACCCTGAGCGAGGGCACGGACAAGCCGCCGGAGTTCGACAACTACTACGGGAGAACAGAGCAGAAGATTATATTTCCTGTGGAGGGTGAGTTTCGCTGTCATCTTCTTCTTTGTTGTTCCCTCATCAGTGAGAATCGCGATCGTGGGTCGCTCGTTTACAGCGAACGTTTTTCCGCCATTTGGACCGCCTATTACATGCTGCCAGTGGCTGCGGATTTTATGATGTCCGATCTTCTTGTCTGTGCGCGTCCTCTGCGCGTTTGCGTTCCACCTTCCGTGATCATCAGTATCTACAAACTATGCCCAGGAGATGGCATGATGCTGTTGTATCTTGATCGAAGTTCAAAATCAAATATTTTGTTGATTGGATAACAAACGGTGGTCTCAATAGATACACTTTTTCTTATAACACCCCAAAAGCACAGTATAAATATACTGTGGGAAACGGTATTATTATTAAAATCACTATTGATAACACTCTTCGGGGCTGTTTATTCAAACGTTTTTCCCCTTACCACAGACTTTTTAAACTGCCTCTGTGGAGTGTTTTAGGGATTCGTGGTTTATTAAATAACACCGCTAATGTTTACTTAGGTAATGAACGTTAAAGTGGTTATTTTCAGTTGTTAAAGGTTTTTTAATTTAAGTCGTATGTACCTACCTTATGTCAAAAGCTTTCTCATATTGTTAAAGATGTGCCTTTTAAGTACATTTCTTAGGTGTTTTAAGTAAGAAAGTCGTTAATTCTAAGGACTATCTCTCAGAAGTATGAGCAAAGGGAAAGATAAAAGTACCCGGAACCGGCGTGCGTGCATGCAACGACTTATGAACGTTGATGAAGCGATGGTGATCTGTCAGGATCGTGGCAAGTGGCAGTCCCTGGTCTCTGCCTACCCCTCTGGGATACAGGCGTGAGGTTATGTATGTATCTCTCAGAAATAGAGTTATCTATAGAGCCACCGTGGTGGAGTATGGCCTATACCTTCCTCAGGGAAGAGACCCGTGCCCCTCGGTGGGGACATAAAGGGTTGATAAGGATGATAAATGCAGTGCATATTGACATCTTTTAAATATTTCAACAAGAAAAACAATTAAATTACAATACTATCAACTTTTTTTGAACTAAAACTTTCGTAAGCACAACACATTGTAGACTTTTAGTCCGGATTTACTTACGGGTGTTGTTATATCGGAAAAGTCCGACCAGGTTTCGCTCCGATTCGCAGAGCTTAATCTCACAGAAATAATCAGAGCTCACACTGAGTGAGACAAGCAACCGACGACGCGAGCTCCGTCTCTGCTCACCATGATTAAGCTCTGCGAATCGGAGCGAAACCTGGTCGGACTTTTCCGATATAACAACACCCGTAAGTAAATCCGGACTAAAAGTCTACAATACTATCAACTAGTGATTTATTTATTAACTTTAGACAGGTATTATACTATTTTAATTTTTAATGCACTAACCCGAGCTAAGGACAAATTACGTAATTAAAGTACGTAATACAGAGAATAGTGTGAAGAGGTTCGAAATTTCACTGATGCCGTGAGTCGCCCATTGGCTCAATTGGTAGAGCGCTGGCACGGATAGCCAGAGGTTGCGGGTTCGAATCCCGGCATGGGTGAAATTTTTAGCCTCTAAATAGGTTTTTAGACAAGTATTCTCACGATGTTTACCTTCACAGCTAGCGAGTGGTATTGCTATGTAAACCTTCTTTCTTAGACGTAATTGCAATTAAAAAATATTTGCTACATGCCCGAATATTTAGAATATTTATTAGAGATAAGAGATAAATAAGTTAAATATTTTGAAGTAGCATACCATTCGCATTAGGTGAACCCTGTTATGAAAGGTATTTTATGGAAAAATAAATTATGAACCTTTAGTCACTCAGGTATTCTCACGGTGTTTTCCTTCACGGTTAGCGAGAGGTATCTTTTTTTACTTTATTTTATTAGGGTAAACAAAAAATTGTACAATGAGTGGTAATATCATTTTAAGTAACATTGAAGTATTTTAAGTAACTGTACAACCAGCATCGCTTGCCACGAATTAGAGAAAAAGAAAGTAGAGTTATTCAGAGAAAGCTAACTTCTGAATTAGGCGATATAACTAACCAGATTAATATTTTATTGTTTTAAGCAATGTATACTTTTACAGCATATTAGCTTGAAATGCTGTAAAAGTACACTTGAACTTTATTACAATCGCTATTACAACCTTCTTTCTCAAACGTAATTACCATAAAAAAAAATATTTGCTACATGCCCGAGTAATTTTTTTTTCTGAACACATCTTTCACTCAGGTATTCTCACGATGTTTTTCTTCACATTAGCGAGGGGTATTGATACTACAACTAAAATTCTTTCTAAAACGTAATTAACCAAACGGATTCGAACCGTTCTACCACCTCGCAGCCACTGCTTCCTCCTTTCCATCATCATCTTGCCGGTCTCAGTCCACTGCTGGACATGGCCTCCCCCAAGACACGCCACTGAGCCCGATCTTCGGCTCTGCTCTTCCAGTGACCACAGCTTATTATAATTATTTACTAGCTTATATTATTTTTCATGCACTAACCCGTGCTAAGGACAATTTAAAAAAACCTATTACGAAATTTCACTTATGAGTCGCCCATTAGCTCAGGAAAGAGCGCTGGCACGGATAGCCAGAGGGCGCGGGTTCGAATCCCGGCATAGGTGGAATTTTTAGCCTCTAAATAGGTTTTTTAAAAGATTTACTAGCTGACCCGGCGAACTTCGTACCGCCACAGAATCTGTTTATACCCTTCTTGTTACCATGACAACGCAATAAATAAATATCTTAGAGTTTGGCTTTAAAAAGGTTACGGTAACAATGAAATATAGTCCCGCGGGAATGTATTACCGGGATATCGTCTATCCTATGTCTCAATCCATCGTCTTTGTCTACGAGTATGTGTAGGCTAAGTTTCATGTAACTCCGTTCAGTCGTTATTAATTTAGTAACAAGACATCCAATCATCTTCACAAGCGTTGACATTTTTAGTCTTAATTTATTGCAGGATTGCTGTAAATTTTGACAAAGTTTATAAATATCAAAAGTTACTTCATACAATGTCTTACAAAATTACCTCAGACTGAACGTGGAAAATCCGTCTAAGGGTTGGTTCGCTTAAGGCTAAGTATTTTTGTCTATTTTTTCTCCAAAATGATCTAGATTTTTAAATGGACACCTAGTTTAACTTGTAACGTTAATGTAGATAGAGAACACTTTATCGTATCATATCACATCAAATAACACTAATATTATGAAGACGAAAGTTATTTGCCATTTACCCAGAATAAGATATTTTCCCACAGTAAAACACGGGTGTCAGCTAACTCCATAGCAAATTATATTCTTTTTATTGCACTAACCCGTGCTAAGAACAAATTTTAAAAACCTATTTTGAGGCTAAAAAATCCACCCATTGGCTCGAACCCGCGACCTCTGGCTAACCGTGCCAGCGCTCTCCAAACTGAGCTTTAAATGAGCTTCAATTTGAGCTAATGGGCGACTACCGGCATCAATGAAATTTCGAACCTCTTTTCAATACTCTCTGTATTATATACAGGCAGCAACATCTGGCTGAAGTAATTTGCATCACTTGCAGCCCCGAGTACCTACTTTGCAGAACTTAGGTTTTACATCGGAATGATATCGCTGTACCCACATGATTATATTCTTTTTATTGCACTAACCCGTGCTAAGGACACTTTTTAAAAACCTATTTAGAGGCTAAAAATACCACCCATGCGGGGACTCGAACCGAACCTCTTTACAATACTCTCTCTATTGTAGCTGCCTGTACGTAATTTCTACTCTATACATGCTTATCTACATGTGGGAAAGTTGATTCTCTATAGCTGTGCTATCTGACGCAATTACCAATAACATTACATTGTGATCACCTGCCTACCACATGATTCATTAAAAGCAGTGTGACCACTCTACGAAGAGACTTCCTGTCCAATAACCATTAAGAACATAAGGGCCTTGTCTGTAGAGGAGGCCAATTAAAAGTGATATTGGACCTCGGACTTTGGAGCCGTCTTCGCAGGTGGATGCAAAACGTTAATTAGTGCAATATTTTTTGCAAAGTCATTTATGTTTTGTAGTTCGCGTTACATATTTACAAGTTTAAATTTAATTGGTCAGACTCAAATAGATAATAATTATGGCACGTGCTTGCTTATTTGTTGCATTTATTGATAGCAATTAAGTACTTACTTAAAAATTGCCAGGGTTCCAAAAGTCACTTCTAGTACGATTTAAAATTTTGTAGTTTAGGGTCGTATGCTCAACAGCAAATCAGCCTTTGCATTTAAGTTGCAGAGTCGCCCATAACGTAACTATGTAAAGTAAAATAAAATGTATTTATGTACATTAATTGCAAAGACGTTACTAATTACGGTACTATTTATTAATTGTAAGGCCGTTACTAATTATTATATTCTTTTTGTTGCACTAACCCGTGCTAAGGACAATTTTAAAAACCTATTTAGAGGGTAAATATTCCACCCATGCCGGGATTCGAACCCGCGACATCTGGCTATCCGTGCCAGCGCTCTACCGAGCTAATAGACGACTCACCGGCATTGGGGCTGAAAGTGATGCTAATTACTTCAGCCAGATGTCAATGCATAGTTGTCCGGTAATGATCGTTTCATCCACACTAACGGTAGTCTAATTGCGATAGTATAACCCGTGCTACTTAACCCGGCGCCCCGCGCGGTTCTATCTTCTTCGCGAGAGATGCCTATATAATTTGCGCAGGTTATGCCCCTGGAATTACATGGTACTGCTTTGTAGACTTTTGATTGAATAACGATGAATTTAAATTGAATTGAATATCGATGTAAGTATTAGACTCTGGGGCCTGGTCCTCGCTTCCGAGTCCATTGTTCTACCCACTGGCCTACCACTGTTACCAAAAGCTTCCATTTCATGTTAAAAATACGCGCGTTTAAGCGTAAGCCAAGCAGATTGCGGACAACTATCAATGTTCTTTATAAAACAGAGAGTAATACGTATCGTTACCTACACATACCTATTACATAAAGCAAGCTTAGGTTATCTAAGTTGACATAGAAAACGTGGCGGATACTAGATTATTGAGTACTAGCTTGCGCCCGCGACTTCGTCTGCGCTGGATTAGGTAGTATTTCGAGTAGCTTATGTTAGCGTGGCGTAGAAAAGAACAAACATTCAAATAAATGATTAAAATAATTTTTGGGTCGCATTTGAAAAATTTCACAGATCTTTATAAATGGTAGCCTATTTGTTATCCTGATGTATAAGCAATACCTATTATTGTAAAGTTTCATTGAAATCCATTTAACGTAGTTTTTATGTCAAAGAGTAACAAACATCCATCCATCCATCCATACTTGCAAACTTTCTCGTTCATAACATAGGAATTCAATTATACTATTTTTATTTTTAATGCAATAACCCGTGTTAAGGACAATTTTAAAAACCTATTTAGAGGCTAAAAATTCCGATGTAAAAACCTAACTGCAAAGTAGGTAGTCGGGGCTGTAAGTGATGCAATCTAATTCAGCCAGATGTCCCTGCCTGTACGTAATACAGAGAATAGTGTAAAGAGGTTCGAAATTTCACTGATGCCGGTGAGTCGCCCATTAGCTCAGTTGATTAGAGCGCTGGCACGGATAGCCAGAGGTCGCGGGTTCGAATCCCGGCATGGGTGGAATTTTTAGCCTCTAAATAGGTTTTTAAAATATAGGAATTCTATTTCAAAGTTTACTGGCTGCACCCGCGACTTTCGTCGCGTAGATATATGAGCGAAATTAACCAGCCCCGCGGCAACGTGTTAGCGAGAAAGGCCCTTTGGGGTGCTAACTAGCGGCACCAATGGAATAAACATCATAACATGTTTTATATATACTTACGTTTCTTTTTTCAAACAGTAAACATCAAAAATCTTAATATCTGTGAGAACAATTTTTAGAACATATAGTCTAGAACAAACCCGGACTTGGCCCCCGTGGTGGAGTATGGCCTTACCTTCCTGCGATGCAGGAAGAGACATACAATACAGAAGCAGGCTAGCGGAGCGGTAGAACGCCAGCTTATCAATCGAGCTAAGTAGATTTATTTGTGAAGTTATAGTATAGGAATGCTACGCTAACAACGAAGGAAAAATCGTAAGGAAACCCTAGTGTCTGAAGCGCTTGCTACGTACATGGCCCAACTATGAAGCCCAGGGGCGGTTTCTGAATTGAGAATATCACTGAGTAAATACTTAAGTAACGTCACGCTCTTTTCTGGAAAATTCGATGATGTCTCATCATGTGCTGTCGCACTAGGTACAGTTACCTAACTATTTACATTGTGAAATCCTGAATTCAGAAGTGCGGAAATCCCTGGTCTAACTAAGCAACTGACTATGCAATACAAGGCTTAATTCTCACTGAGCATGATCACTTTTTTCAAAAACGATGTTAAACAAAAAACAAAAAGATATGATTGTTACTAAGTAAGTTAAAACGTGTTTTGAAAGGAATATAAATGTAGAATTTCGTTTTTAGCTTCTTTTTGACGCACTTTAATTCTAAATGAAATGAAATGAAATTTACCATTGAAATTTAAAATTTAATTTTAAAATGAAATTTACCTAAAATTACACCATTGTGACTTTTTAGAACTTGATATTAACTATCTCCGTAAATATTTGGTGGGCAAAAGGAGTTATTTTTAGTGGTTCACAAAACTGAGCGGCAAAACATGCATAAATAAACTTTTAGTAAAAAGACTAACTACTAACTATACACAATTTTTATTTTTAATGCACTAACCCGTGCTAAGGAACAAATTTAAAAACCTATTTAGAGGCTAAAAATTTCACCCATGCCGGGATTCGAACCCGCAACCTCTGGCTATCCGTACCAGCGCTCTACCAATTGAGCCAATGGGCGACTCACGGCATCAGTGAAATTTCGAACCTCTTTACAATATTCTCTGTATTACGTACAGGCAGCGACATCTGACTTAAGCAAATTGCATTACTTACAGCCCCGACTACCTATTTTGCAGTTAGGTTTAACATCGGAACGATATCACTGTACCCACATGATTACACTATTTTTATTTTTAATGGGTTAGGTTAGTTTAGTACCCGGGTACCACGGGTTAGTACCCGTGCTAAGGAACAAATTTAAAAACCTATTTAGAGGCCTGTACGTAATACAGAGAATATTGTAAAGAGGTTCGAAATTTCACTGATGCCGTGAGTCGCCCATTGGCTCAATTGGTAGAGCGCTGGTACGGATAGCCAGAGGTTGCGGGTTCGAATCCCGGCATGGGTGAAATTTTTAGCCTCTAAATAGGTTTTTAAATACTAACTATACACTAATTTGAAAGACAAAAATTCTACAGTCTATTTATTCTTACTTTTCCAATTTTGTAAACAAGATTCAACCCTTAAAATTGAGATTAGATGCCTAAACTAGACATTTTCTCGCAAATTCATGAACTATCATGAACTATGTTTATAAAATTGGCAGCGTGTTATCTAAAAGAGTGTTCCAAATTACTTCATTTATGGAAATATGGCAGTTTTGGACTAAAAAGTCACTGTTTAAGGTTTAATCTTGTTTACTAAATTGGACTAGTAAGAATAAATAGACGGTATAAATCTACCTTTCACGATAGTTAAGTAGGTAAACATTAGCGGCGTTATGTTATATAAAAATCCTTAAAACGTTCCAAAAACATTTTCTTACTACCAATTTTTTTTTGTTTAGCGGTTCAGAAACATCCCCATGCGCTCATTAAGTAAACTTTTTGTTTTTATAGCGAATACCATTTTTGTGTTTGAGTTTGGTAGTGAAATGTTGACGTTCTATTAATTCTGAAACTAACATTAAGTAAACATTTTCTTTCTATAGTGACTACAATTTTTGTGATTAATATTAACATTAACATAACATTTTACATACAGGCACATACATTGCTTCTGGCCCCACACTAGGATACCCTGTGTCGTGGGAACCAGAAACATGTAAACATCCAAGACCTGGACTTTTTTTTTGTTTCCAGCCGGGATTCGAACACGGGACCTCTTGCATGGTAGGCACAGACGCGCTACCGCTACGCCATAGAGGTCGACAATATTAAAATCTTGCTAGCGAAATTCACGAAGCCCCTGAAAATCGTTTTAATCCAATATTTTTATTGAAAAAATGTAAATGATAAACGGTTTAGAAACATGACCGATAGCGCCTTGCGCTCGTTAGCTTTCCTGATTGTTTACAGTTGCTTTGGACGAGCACGCGCCACTGTTATGCAAGTACAGTCAGTCAACAGCAGACGTCTACATTTTTGTCGCGGAATCGGCCGTTACGCAACTGGGTACAGGTACTGGGAACTTAGAGGTAGCTGAACTGCCGACTGTACTTTTCTACAACAATAAAATAGAAATAAAAAAGTCTACAATACGTCTTAGAAATGCGTGTGGGACTTTATCGTACTACAACCTCAATGTAAATAATTTTATTAATACATGTAATATTCCATTAAAACAGTCCTCAGAGGTAGTTTTATTAGCCTGTGGGCTTCAGGACTTTCTGCACCTGTCAACATAAACATACAGTGGTCAAGATTAGGCAATTTTATAGTGTTAACAGAAGATTTTTTCAAGGCAAAATCAGTTATTGTAACAAAGACGACTTTTAGATGCAAGATTAGGCAAAGTTAACAGAAGGTTTTTTAAGTTGAAAGCAGCTATTGTGAAGATGGTAGAAATATATTTTAGAGTCGGTGCCCAAAGAGTAGGTATGTGCTGGGTGTTCCAACTTGGCACCGATTCCAAACTATACATCTTCCGTACCTACGTCGAATTTAAAGGTCATATTCGTTTAAATTAACCTTGCGCATGGCGCTCATTATGGGAGGGCTATGTCCAGCAGTGGACTAATATAACCTGAAGAAGAACAAGAAGATTAGTTTTTTTTTTTTTTTTTTTTTTCGTACAGGTTTACAGTTTATTTTTTTTTTATTTTTTATTTCTTTACTAATTAAATTACATAATTAAAAAGTTTAAATTATGATATCTATGTTTTTAGTACCGTAGCTCTCATGGTTGCTGCTTCATAAGCGCTCGTAGCCTAAACGAACTGAGTGACTGGAATCAATCACAGCAGGCCCGGTCAGGCAGGATAGGTGACCGTCCCATGACTACCACTAAAGGCATTTTTTCCGAGCGCTTCCGTGCTTCGCAAGGCGCGTTAAACCGTTCCTGCCGGCTGTCATGTAATAGCAGTCGTTAAGCCATGTCAGAGGCCTTATGGGCGGCTTGATAACTTCTGACAGTAAGGCCCGCCACTGTCTTACAATCCTCAACCAACCCGTACTTAACCCCCGTGGTGGAGTATGGTCTAACCTTCCTGCGATTCAGGAAGAGACCTGTGCTCCAGCAGTGGGGACATATAAGGGTTGATATGGAGTGTTTTGCACTCGGTTTTAATTTTGCAATCAAAATATTTTTTAAAGTACTTACATTTAAATAATATGCCACTCAGAGAGGCATGTTTACTCATGCGCAGTGCCACATAGTTATCAACGATAGGTCCAATACATAACACTCGATTGTGCAAAGTTTTGTTACAGATAACTTTTACACCATTGCGTAACCGTTGACCTACATTTTCAATTGTTTTCAAACAATGTTCGAGGAAATAGGCAAGGAGAGCGATTAGGGTTAAATACAAGGCGATAAAGACAAAAAATAAGCACTTAGCAGAATAGTTTAAATAGTTCGCTAATTTTAGCACTAGATGGCGCTGATGGTATTCTCTATCGCGGTATAGTTCAGTTCAGGTATAGTTTCAGTTCGATAGTATGGGGCCAGTTGCAAGAACCGCAATCAACGAAAATGTGTCAATAGTCAATAATTTATTGCATTCCACAAGTAGGTATACAGATGAAATAACTAAAAATATGGATCTTTGTGGACCCTGTAGGGCACGTAAATTATAGAAGGCCTGTATAAATTAGGCTATGACATTTTAATTTTATCTATATTGTATAATTATCTAACATTGTTATATAAACACTATTTTATTTAATATCACACATGTGTCGAGGACTGTAACTCTGTAACTACGTGTCTTGTGCAGTTAATTTGTTTATGGTTAAGGGCTGATTTTTCAATCCCCGGATAAAACTTATCCGTCTAATAAAGTATTACACAATAATATGAAAATGTCACCGTGAAATAACTAAAGAAAGGCATTTAGAACAGATTTTTGAATCGGTAGTTTAATAGGATATTCAACGAATAACTTTTATCCGAGGATTGAAAATTCAGTCCTAAGTGGAATAAAGTAGCAATTACTCGGATCTTGATGCGTGCCAGTAGATGGTGCCAGTTCCGCGTAACAGATTGCACAGTTTGAGTTGGAGCTAAAAATTAACGCTTACTTAAAGACGTTTTAGGTTAAGCCGCTATTGAGCCGTGTAACCCGACCAGCCTCGCTTTTTTCTGTTAGCGATAGGCATTATTTTTAACGGAACTACAATTAATTGGTATTATCAAATTAGGACGATTCGGGATTCGTGTCATAAAAATCAGTTCAAATTATCTCGGGTGGTCTTAATTAACCTTTGCCAATTAGTTTTATCAAATTAGGAAAGAAATCCCGTTATTTTTACTTAATTAAGTAGGTAGTTGAACATTAAACTACTTAATTAAACGTTGAAGTACCGAAAACAACATGATTTCGCACATTCCTCACATTTCCATACCATGCCTCTATCATTATTTTTCTCAATATAACAAAAAACATAAAGAATAACATTATAAGCATAACATAGTATAACAACAAGACACATCACAAACACAAAATAAACAGATAAGTAACATAATATGAACAACAACAGAAAGAATACGAAATACATCGAAATACATCGAAATACTAATATACAAGTGCAAAAGTTTGTAAGTATTAATTGATGGATGTTTGTCACTCTTTGTCGTAAAAACTACTGAATGGATTTAAGTGAAACTTTACAATAATATAGCTTATACATCAGCATAGCACATAGGCTACAATTTACGAGGATACTGTGTGAAAATATGGCGATAAGTGTCAAGTAAGTAGGAAAAAATCTACCATCTGCGAGCTATTCTGGCGTGCGCTGCCAAAACTGCGCTTCCAAAACCTTTTGTACGCCACGCTATAAGCTACTCGAAATACTAATACTGCGCAGTCGCGGGCACCAGCTAGTAACAGATAAAACAGACACTTTTCCCGCGTAGGCATATTGGAACATCAAGGCGGGCTGGCAGAAATTTCTCCGCCTTTGCTGATAATGTAATTTAATCTTGGTTTTTAAGTATTTTGTGCAATAAAGCAAAAAAAACGTAGATTTAGCCTGTGGTATGTCTGAGTTGCTAAAAATGCAGCTGGATTAGCTGACTTAACGTAAATTCACGCCTCTATTCTAAAGCGGTAGGCAGAGACTTCCCCCGGGTGTCGTAAAAGGCGACTAAGGGACTCAAACCGGAGGGTGGGCAGCAGCGCCCCCTGCAGTACAATTCTACCAAACTGTGATCCCCAACTCGCATGCCCAGCGTGAGGATTATAGGCACTACCCCCTAATGATGGCACTACCTTGCGCTCATTAGGGGAGGGCTATGTCCAGCAGTTGACTAATATAGCCTGAAGAAGAAGAAGAAGGCAGAGACTACGATCTCGACCACTTGGTACGGTCTTGTCAAATTATTACGAAAATTTTCTATTTCCATAGCACTGAACATTTCAAACGCTTACAGGCGTGGACATACAAAAACAGGGACACGTTTGTCAAATTTTGCTTATAGCGTATTAATTTTGATAGCCGTATACCCGTTTTCCAACCCGGACTTTGCCCCCGTGGTGGAGTATGGCCTAACCTTCCTGCGATGCAGGAAGAGACTCGTGCCCCAGCAGTGGGGGCATACATGGGTTGATATCGATTCCGGTTTTCTTTGACCTGGCCTGCCATCTTTGAATTGCTTTGTGAATTTGTGCTGAAATTGGCTCATTAGTTAAAGAAGACCCTTCAAAAAGTCCGGGTTCCGGGCAACCTCTTGACCTCTCGACTCACTCCTGAAGCAGAGTTTATCGCGCACCGCACGCAACGCCCACGTGCCGACGACGTTAGATAAACGATGGCCTCTTCTTTAAAACACTCGTTAAATTATGAAAACACACCCAGTTAATAACAAACAGCTAAATGGTGTGAAACATCTACTTCACTACTTTTTTGTTCCCACTTATAGATAGAGAACATTTTATTGCATTTGCATTTACATTTTAGAAAACACAAAAGCAAAGATAGTACTTAGTAGATTGTTAACCGAGGAAAGAAAGGATCAATTCCCGAGGTATTAAGACTATAGTCCTAGTAGGAATTGATTCTTTACCTGTGTTAAATAGGTACTCTACTTTTCATTTCGAATACGAGGAAAATAAAAACTCATTTTTAATATTCAAATCGTATAGCACAAAATATTATTACCTATTTTTTTGAATTCCGTCACAGATACTATAACAGAAGTATCCCGCCAATTTAAGTCGACTTTTTAAATTTTAAATAAAGAACTCATTCCCGCCGTAATTGTTGCGGCTTATTCCGCTCAAAGAAGTTTGCGCTAAGTTCAAACTGGCTGTTTAGAAACTCACATGGCCGCAGCATTTTTCTAATTAGTTTGTTTTAATAGTAGATTATGCATTAAGGGAATAAAACCATGTATTACGTCATGGGCGGTATATTGAACCCTGAGCGGAGCGAAGGACTCCGAGTTTTAACTCCTGAGCGAAGCGAGGGAGTTATGTAGAGTCCTGAGTGAAGCCAGGGGTTCATACCGCCCGAGACTAAGACATGTTTTATTCCAGAGGTGAATACTCTACTTTTCACACCATCTGGGAGACAATAAAAAGACAGGGCTGCATAAGTTGAAAATATAAAGTCCACACTCTTTTACGGCTTAGCAACTTAAATTGAATATAACTTTTAAATTCGTATTTGCAATTCGCGCCTTTTTTTCTTTTTTTTATTGGTGTTTCGCGCGCTCACACGACACAGTAGTTCAGAAAAAAAAGAAAAAAGGGGTGAGTTTCGAATTTACGATGATATTTGACGGTACGTAATAAGGCATTGTCGAGCAGGAGGTGTGAAAAGCCTATTTTTTTACATAAATCTCTTCAGAGCTTACAGTAGTTCTATTTTTGAAGTTCATTCCGGCCGTTAGGTGGGGAGTAATTTGTATGACTTTTCCCTCACTGTGGAGGGAAACAGCATTTTCCACCCAATAATCAGATCAAAACAACACAACTTTCCGAGTAAAAGAAATGAAAAATATTTTATGCCACACCTGGCAATAAAGTGGCTTTTTCCGCACGCTGCGCGTACGGAAAAATCCGCTTTCTGGCCAAGTGTAGACATAAAAAGATGTACACAACACGGGAGGTAATAAAGAAAGCTCTCGATCGCATATTTGCGTCCCTCGTTTGCAGCTCGGGCCGCAAACTTCTGCGATCTCGGCCTCTCTTTGTATTACCACCCTAGTTGTGTAATGTACTATTATGTAGCCTATACGTCCCACTGCAGGGCACAGGCCTTCTCTCAGAAAGAGAGAGAGAGTATGGGCTTAATTAAAACGCGTGCCCGCCGCGGATTGTCTGAGGCATTTGAGGGATTTTGCTGAGGCATGTGAATTTGGTTCGAAGAACCGATAGCCGATACAAAAGGTTAGGTTGCTTGAGTGGACAGCAAGAACTGATTCTGACGACGACACTGAATAAGGATTGCCGAGAACAGAAGATAAAAGATAGAAAGAAGAGGAAAGAGGGGGGTGTCCAGCAGTGGACGTGTACGGGCTAATACTATACCTATTTCTTCTTCAGGCTATATTAGTCCACTGCTGGACATAGCCCTCCCCCCATAGCGCAAGGTTGTGCCATCATTGGGGGGTAATACCCATAATCCCCACGCTGGGCATGCGGGTTGGGGATCGCAGTTTGATACTGCAGGGGGCGCTGCTGCCCACCCCCGGTTTGTGTCCCTTAGTCGCCTTTTACGACACCCGCGGGAAGAATTTAGGTTGGTGCTATTCTCTAGGCCAGAAATACTATACTGATTAACTTGTACAAATGTAAACAAAATAAGCTACAAAGTAGTAGCTTTGTGGCTTCTTTTGTTTACACCTCTGAATTATCAGGCGCGTAAAAAGATAACATAAATGATAGATAAGTAAGATGCGTCTTACCTTACTCGTAGTAAATATTATGAAACCTCATTGTAATTGGGATGTTCGCTGATTTTACTGACAAAACATACCCGCTAGGAAAGATTTAAATGATGTTTTACACGAGCAGATGCCTAAAGCACCAGGGAATTCTTCGCACCATAGTTGAGTTGCTGCTATGAAGATGAAATTAAATTCGGTTAACAAATTCTAAGAGGACAATCTAACCATGGTTTATTAACATTCGGTATGGCATATGAAATCGCTATCATATACTCTAAAAATATAGCTACACAACGACTTTAAAATCACCCTGTATCCTGTTTATATCCTTATCGATATCAACCTTGTATATCCCCACTGCTGGGGCACGGGTCTCTGCCTGTACCGCAGGAAGGTTAGGCCATTCTCCACCACAGGGCCCAATTCAGGGTTGGCCCCTGACATGGCTTAACGACTGCCATTACCTACATAACAGCCGGCACCAACGGCTCCAACTAGCAAAATACCTACCTACATTGTATTACATAAATTCACAGCTGTATCCCGGCAGGGTATACACAGACCAGGGTTTCCCAGGAGGGGTCTCCTGACAAACTGCTTTCGCTTCATCAACATTTATTGGTCATTGCATACAGGTACCTATCAACATCCAGACAAATAAATGATTTTACTATCTATTTTACATGCAAGTTTCGTGTACCTTTAGATTTCACCAAAACCGAAATGAATGTAAAAAAACTGACCAATTACTCGTCTCAAAAAATACATGATACCTAATATGTACCAAGTTCTTTTGTTCACGTAATCAGCAGTATTTTGATAAACATGGAGGGAATGTGTCAATTTAAAATTTATAGATCGTCTTAGCAAGTTAATAAAGGACTATGGATAGTATTTTAAAACTTGCCAGGTAAGATATGTAAATTTATAACTCACAGCTTTTTTCCATGTGATAAAACACTGGTGAGTCCGTGCATACAAGGAATGTTTTGATTGATGTTTTGATCGTATTTCACGGTTTTCTGTTAAGAATATTTCGGTTTTTCCTGGTACCTTTTTATTTGCGTCTTAACATTTATTGATAAATATGTTACTTTGCCCCGTGTTTACGCATACTACAGCTATCTTTATTAGCGCATCTCGCATTGCAATTATTTTTAATGAGACCACAAATAAAAAGTGTTGAATAGTATGTAAATATATTAGAAAAAGTTGTATAATGGGTTTTTTTCTGTATTTAATAAATATATTTGTATGATGACTCCTTGCTTATGCGAACGTGTGCGTGAACAAAAAGTCCTTGATTTATTTACTGACTTCACTGACCATTGCCCTTTTGTATTCCTATAACCAATTTGTGATAATTTTAATAAGTTACAAAGGAGATAATTATATACTATCAGAAAAAAAAATGTTGATGTCACCTTAATAAATATTAGTTTTTGCCCTTAGATTTGGCCAAGATTTTATTGTAAAATTTCAGCTAATTAGGTACCTAATCAGAACATTATATTTTGTAATTACTCACGATCCTCCTGACTTCAAACTATACCACCTGTGACCATGCAATAGCAACGTAGTAGCATACTTTTAGTACAAAAATTAGTCGCCGAATGCGTTGGTGAGCGCAAATCTCGAGAGCAGCTGAACCGATTTTGCAAATTTTTTTTAGAATATTCCTTGAAGTGCGAGGATGGTTCTTACGGAGGGGAAAAAAAATAAAGAATCGAGTGTTAGGCGGTACAAAGTTCGCTGGGTCAGCAAGTTGTACATAAAATTAAGATAACTACGTTTTCCCTTAATTAAATAATCGCAAATAGACTCGGAACACAGACGTGTACTCTTAATTAATATCATACGCTACTCAAAAGGTACTTCTAAAAGTTTGACAAACGTTTGTTTTTATTCTTAACACATTATTGTTTCTTACGACAACATTGATATCAGTGTTTAACAAATAATTCACCTGGAGATAAGTCAAAAGGTTATTGAAAATTAATTAATGCAGCGATTATTCGCTGCGACGAAATTATCGGTGCACTGCGTTCCCACGTGCTTGATATAATTGAGAAGTTTCTTGATCAATATTTTTTGTGCAAACATAAATTATGTTTTTCATCCGTTCAATGTAAAATATGACATTGAACCGATGAAAAACATAATGTATGTTTGCAATGTAGGTTAATTATTTTGCTCTAGAGCATAGGTAATTTTCCCTGCAACTAAGATACTGAAAGTCAGAGTAAAACTTTAGCTGATTTGTTTTGGAAACAGCACATTTTAGAGGTCATCCTACTCCTGTCTGTACTTTTTTTATGTATCCATAAGCTGCGTTACAGTGTCCATTTACCGTAGAATTATTTATTCACTTTCTTTAACACTAGAGCTAATCTTATATTAATCCCTTTATGTATCTGTCTCCATATATTTTTTTAATGTTTTATAAGATATGTAACAGTGATATGCCGTAGAAACATTTATTTACTATAATAAGAGGGAACTTATAACATAATATATTATTACCAAGCTCAGGCATTTCAACCGTGAGAAAATGGTCGTTCGTCAGATTTTCTTCCGGCTTAGCTACGCGTTAATGGATCTCCCTTAGCATCCACATGCACGAAGCAATACCAATTAATGATTTGTCGTTATCACAATAACGGCCTCTAAATGACTCCTTGGCCCAATTAGTGAAGGGTCAAGCAGGTTACCCACAGATACAATGCCTTTGAGTTATTCACACGCCTAATTTCCTACAAACGCGTGGAAACGGATCTTTCTTAATTAAGTGTTATGGCATATGGCTTGAAGATAAGAAAACTAGGTATTGGGCTGCAAAATATGACTACTTATAACAGTAGGAATGTATTTCGTAAGAATTCCTGGTATATTACCTTACACATACAAGCAATAATGTCACGATCCCTGACCCGATAAATATTTGTGATAAGCGAGTGATAATCCTTGGCTTGAGGTCATTCAATTGCGAAGTTAAGTGTATACGTGAGTCAATCAATGATGGGTAGGTAGGTACACTATTTAACAATTCTTTACTAACAAATAAAAGGAACAGAGTAGGCCGTAATAGTAACATCTGAGGTACACCTGACAACAACATAAAACTATTACACATTTTGAGTAAAAGCTCAACCAGAAATTACCAAACTAGTCTATTATTTCTTAATGGATCATGACTGTTTGATGCTAAACATCAATGTTTCGTGTTTCAGAAAAATGCCTCAAGTCAGGCCGGTACCCATTTACGTGTCTGCAGTTCGAGCTCCCTCCGGATGTGGAGCCGGAAGAGGTTGCTGTTGTTGAGTTGTGGTTTTACAAGGTTGGTTGAAAACTATTTTAATGCAAACCGTGAAAATAGTTGTTTAGTTAGCCGTAATTTTAATTACTCCACATTATTTTTTATATTTAAAGAAAGCCTATGAGAAGATTTTTTTTGTGAATTTAGAATTTAAGAGTACCCATCTTTGTTTTGCAGTTTCTTCGGTTTTTACTTTAGTCGTCTTCGCTTTGTTTTTTAGTACCTTCTGCACTAAATTATGGTGATAGTTTACCACCGGTTTCTGATTGAGAATTTAACTGTTCATCATCATCAGCCCACTTCTGCACACTGTTGAGTCCTCTTCTCCACGAGAATTTGACAATTTTACTATTCAAACGAATTAGAAGCAAAAATAAAAAAAAGATCGAGCTTGTGTATAATTCATTACTCCTGAATGCGATATACCTTCTATATATTATATGCTATAAACCTTAATACACTTTACTTATTTGTGCAATAAAGTTAAGTCTTGTTATTTTTTCGGAAAATCTGAAGAGACGGTCTGATATTTAACTACTTTGTTAATTTCTCACCAGGAACGCGATCCGTTTGACGAGTACAACCAGACCTTCGTGATCTCCGAAGCCGCCCATTGGGACAAACAGCAGCAGTTCAAGAAGACAAGACCGATCGCCATCAAGGAGACTGACACCAAGGAGGGCTGGGTGCGTGTGGAGCTCGCCTGGGCCGTCCGGGTCTGGCTTGAGGAGTCGGAGAGGCTGCACACTTTGCACGTGGCGTGTAGGACTTGTCAGGTATTGTATTTTACTAGCTCTTGTATTACGATCCCCAAATCGTGAACTATTCCCCTATCGTCTACCTGTCAAATTCCATGCCAATTGCTATCGGAAACGTCAGGATTTGGTGTGCATGATTATGCACATTAATTAGGCTCTCGTTCTCTTTTGACCTTGATTATCTGAACCGCGTTTGAACCTAAAAAAATTAAAATAAATTATTCATTGTAGACCTCAGTTTTGGTGTATTGTGATGTTTGTGACGTCCGTGTCTGGTTTCCATAGCACAGGGTATCCAACTTTGGGACCAGGTCAAGTGATTATGTCGTGTGGCAGTTATTGTTAGTATGAAAGAGCCCCCTGGAGACGTTAAATCCAGCAGAAAGCTACCAATACCGCGACCAATATGGAGCTTGAATTGAAAGAGCTAAGTATGTCCCAGCTTATGAGAGATAACATGAGGATGATGATGATGAATTCTCTTTTGAATTGTATTTTAAAAAACGTTAAGTCACAACCGTGGCGGTTATTTTCAACTAAGCATATTTCACATTCGCTAAATTTGAAGGAAAACACCGTGAACAACTTTGAACTCCTATGTTCCTATGTTAATAATGTCAATCGCCAATCCGCGGAGAGCACGCGTGGTAATTAAGCCCATACGCGCTCTTTTAGAGAAGCCCCGTGCCCTGCAGTGGGACGTAGGTAGGATATACGTAAGCTACATAAATAATAGTAGTTTATGATACTGTTGCAAAACAAGGGTTCTTATTCCTAACACGAGTGTGTTTAAAAAAAAACGAGCCGTACGCGAGTTTTTTTTATAGTATCACACGAGTGTTATAAGACCAAGTTATGTACAGTTACATACACTACTTTATCTACTCTCATACTATACTTACCTACATAAAATAATATTAAACAGACCCAAACGAAAAGTTTTTTTAAATGTAAAATGTTGGCGCCAAGGAGCAACCATCGATTGCGCATGCGTGTGGCATCGCCGCGGACTCGTTCATTGAAACGTTTTTTTTTAAGTAGAGGTTCAAGTGTTCAACCTTCTTGGTCCAGCTGGAGGTTGTATAATCGTTATGATTATAAAGTTATATAATGGTACAGGTGTCAATATAAGACAATCATGTATCGTAATAAAACTATTTTTTTTTGTTTTTGGCCTATGCGTAATGTTTGTTTAGAGTTCAGTTTTATAATCTTTGTACTATAGTATCAGAGCAGATAAACAAAATTTTACATTCATAATTTTACTAGCTGTGGAGTTGCAAGTTCGGATTCAATTAAGCAAAACAGAACCTTGCTACAAGTGACAAACTCTGGTCTTTGCCTACCTCTGAAATACAGGCGTGAGTTGTTTAACTCTAACCTCCAATTTCCTTTCCGCAGCTACGCCGCGCGCCTCTCTCGTTCCACGATAAGCAACGACCATTTTTAGTCCTGTACACCAAGTACGCCGGCAAAAGGCGCCACGGACGCGCCCTGGAGTGCGGACCTAAAACGAACGAATGCTGCAGAGAACCCCTCTACGTCAGCTTCAAGGACCTCGGTTGGGCGGACTGGATCATCAGGCCCGAGGGTTACCACGCCTACTTCTGCAAGGGCAACTGCGCCGCGATATCGGCCATCCCGCAAACGGCCAGCTACCACAATGATGTTTTGAGGGTGAGTCTACGTTATCTTCTATACAGTCTATTTATTCTTACTTGTCCAATTTAGTAAACAAGATTCTACCCTTAAACTGTGACTTTTTAGTCCAAAAATGCCATATTTCCATAAATGAAGTAACTTGGAACACTCTTTTAGATAACACGCTGCCAATTTTATAAACATAGTTCATGATAGTTCATGAATTTGCGAGAAAATGTCTAGTTTAGGCATCTAATCTCAATTTTAAGGTTATAATCTTGTTTACTAAATTGGACAAGTAAGAATAAATAGACTGTACTTTAATCATTACTTCTAGACATAATTTTTGCATACCTGGACGGGTGAAATGTGTAGACCGCTAGGTATTTATTTAGCAATAAGGCCGCCAATTGTACTATGTATATTTGCAATTGTTTTGTATTTGTTGTTTTTCCAGTGTACAATAAAGAATATTCTTATCTTATCTTATTTATTATACCTACTGACCACCAATTGTACGACATTTCAGGCATATAAACTATTTCATTTTATTTCTATCAATGCAGTGCATGAAAGACGCCCACTGTTGGGCATAGGTCTCTTCACTGTCACACTAACATCGCCGGTCCTCTCCTAATCTGGTCGTCAACGGGAAGAAGAAGAAAAAACATTTATTATAGCCACATTACACCTTCAGTACACACGCCACAATAGCAAAACAAACTTTAAACAAATTACTACATAACATTTAAAAAAAGAAAAAAACGCGAAAGGTCACGGCGTGTCACTCCTGCTATAAACGGCAACTGACTCAGCAAGTATGCTGATGGGCAAGCCTTCAACGCTGATTTTCAGTCAGTGCCAGGTGCTCCGCGAGCGTTACAGACTGCGGTGTGGTAGGTACAACCGTGGGAAATACCATACTGGATGGGCGACCATTTCTGTCTTTATTTCCCCAGTTAGTCGACCGCCCTTAAAAATTCGTTATATCAACGATACACGGTTGCATTGGAAGGGCCCTCATCCATTCGTTTGAAATGTATCGTACGATTCTTCCTGTTTCAGCCGGCACTTGAATTCAAAACTAATCATAGCGCCAAAATGTGCCCGGAGCAGATCCATATTTCAATCACCCATGATAATTTAAATTGCCTCTCAAAAATGTAGAGGGAAATTTTGAAATTAACACAAACTTATTTTTACTTATTTATCCTTTCTATTTTAATGTTATAAAATGTGAAAGTTTGTAAAGTTCGAAGAAGAAGAAATCGCACAATAACGACTGAATAGAATTAATTACATGAAACTTGGCATAAAAATAGACCTAAAGATCTGAATTGAGATATAGGATACTTGAAATCCCGGTAATGCGTTCTCGTGGGATAATATAATATTCTATCCTTTTTTAAAGCCATACTCTAAGGTATTTATTGCGTTGCCATGGTAACGAGAATCGTATAAATGGATTCTGTGGTAGTACGAAGTACCTACGCCTATTTTCAAAAAACATTTGGAATATAGATTATAAAGAGTCTCTCATACATAGAAGCTTTTTTTCTCAATACTTTCTGAGTGGCCTAGTAATGTCTAATGTATTTTAGGCGCTATCCTAAAACTTGCACTAAATTTATAGCTACAGAATCCTCGGTGCCTGAGTGCATCTTACACGCCGGTTTTTAAGACATTAGATACATAGGCCGTCACCTTAGAACAAATTTGAAGTTTACTAAAGTGATTCGTTTTGTCCACAGAAATACTTCGACCAGTTCAAGAAAAAAAATGAAAATGCGATAGAGTTCAAGCCATGCTGCGCTCCCACCACGTTTAGTTCACTGCAATTACTCTACATGGACTCAAACAGCAGTGTGACGCAAACAACGTTACCCAACATGGTTGTAGAGTCCTGTGGGTGCATGTAGCTGTTTTTATTTTACTACTAAGCGTCTATATCTATCTACTAAGCATGGCTTACCTGCACATTTGTGCGGGCTTTAGACTTATTTGTGAGAAGGATATGAAGAGTGAAACAAAATCTCCGTAACCTACATCCAAAATTGGGAGTTCTACTTGATACGAAGCACTTTTACTACGGAGAAATAATAATAAATAAATTGTTTACTTTAAATACCACAATTTTACATGTAAAAATTACTTTTGGTGCTAAATCCATTGGACAATATTCTTGTTGCTGCGTCCTGTCTCCTAAACTAGGCGAAAAACCTGTATCTTAGGAGAAGGTGAAATTAAATTAAAACATAAAACATGTGCGTACAAACTTTCGTCGAGATACATTGAGCGGACGACTGTCAGTCAATATAACAATATTATTTGCATGCAAAAAAAAAACAAAAATAAAATAAACAGAGAAAAAAACAGTTATTAGCCACTCAGATTAAGGCGCGTGTGTTTATTTGTGAGATTGTGTGTGTGTGTTTGTGTGTGTATGTGAGTATGTGTGGGTGTATGCGCTTGTGGAAGAAAGTTTATAGTTTAATTTCATAATACACAAAAACTCCTCAACAGCACTATACGTCAGAACCTGCAGCCAAGTACTAATTTTGTGTTTGACTTCAAAACTTTTATTTCGATAGTGCGAGGCACTTTGAGCACTGTATTGTCGTGTTGCGAAAGCAGTTCTACATGAAACAGTAGAACATGCTGGGCGACTATGACGACGTTGGGTTAGTTTTTTGTCTATTGGCAATTTAGAGTGCCTTTGAAGAATAGATCGAAGTATGTAGAGTTTTCTTACCGATAGAACTTGATATTCTGCATATAGTTTTTCCGTGTAGTAATATCGTGGCTTAAAATGTAGAATCTTTACAACGGCTCTTTGTGCTCTTTCTAGTTTGAGCATATCTGTTTTATGGGTACCTCCCTAGACGGGGATATAGTAAGACAGAGTTGACTGGCACAAAGCAAGATATGCCATTCGAATTGTGGCTTTGTCTGCAGAGAATCGCAAATTTTTAAATATGTAGATAAGCCTTCTAGTTCTACTATTTAAGGACTCTATATGAGCTCGCCAGTCTAGTTGTTTGTCGACATAAACTCCCAAATTTTACAAAACTGACCAAAGATAAAGTCATACAGTTGCAACATATCAGTCAGGTGTGTTTTGTTGGCAAGTGTGGGCCTTTAATTGTGCCGTTTCCATTCAAGGTTTCACAGTGTTTGGAACTACAAAACGTTTGACTTTAGTCTTTTTTACATTAAGTGCCAGCAAATTTGAGCAAAACCACTTCATTACTATGCGAATAGCATTTGAGAGTTATCTATAGCTTCTTTCCAATCTCTGCCATAAGTAATAACTGCAGTGTCATCAGCGTATGTCACAGCTTTGGAGGTTCATTTTACACAAATTATTAGTGTAGATTAGAAAAAGTGTTGGACCAAAAATGCTTCTGTGGTATACCGAGCTTTGCTCCTCTGCACTTATGGTGTTATATCTTTTTACCGACTGCGTTCTGTCTGATAGGGAACCTTTAATAATATCCAACGCCAAACCACGAATACCTAAATATTCTAGCCTTTTTACAAGTATGGGGGACAGAAACCGTGTCAAAAGCCTTATATCCAGGAAGATTCCATAACATTTAAACCTATTATCTAGTTTATGGACAATTGACTTAGCTAGATTAACTACCGCATCCTCAGTAGATATACCTGCTCTAAAACCATACTGGTTGTTAGCCAGGATACTAAAAGAAAACTTCGAAATCGCATTTTTCTAATACTTACTAACGCTACAAATTTTGGATGTGAAGTAGAAATTAGTTTTTAAACGAAAGCTAGAATATATGTTAAAATTGCAAATAGGTAACTACGTGAATAACGTATCTACAATGCTGCTGTAAAATTATCAGCTTATTTAAATGAAAAGTCAAAGGAAAAGCAGATGGCAAAAGAACTACTTAAGACCTTGTGATACTGAACATTAGTTTTATTATAATCACACCTGTGATTGACCTGTGAACCTTTTGGTACCGATATTTATTCGCACAATAAAATTAAAAGCATCGTTCAGAAACATTAAATTTAAGTTTTCTTGCATTTATTTATGGTAAAAATTGTATAAAGTTAGGTGTAATATAGTTTTAAGTACCTATATAAATTTAAAATTTCAATATCCACGTTTTTTGAAGGAATTATAATTAATTATACTAATGGTGTGTAAAAAGTTTAAAATAATGTTTTTATGAACGTATAAAAATATCAACTGGTTCCTTCAAGAAAATGAATATTGGGGTTTGTCGAACGAAATAATTACGTTTGTAACTTTTACGTATGATAAATTATCAATTTTAGGTAATAAATGTAGGTAATAAATACTAGGTAGGTACATTAAAATACTTACGTCACTTTATGTTAAATAAGTTATACTATTATGAAAAGAAATTGAGGAGCTTTAAAAATAGGAAAAATGTTTTATGAACTTCATTGCTCCAAAAAAATTTTTTAATTTTAAGATATATCTTTAATGATTGAAATAATATAGGTATCTTTGAACATGTACGCATTTGGCCCAGAACTACAGTGTTTAAGTATTATAGGACATAAGCTCAACAAACTATCGTAAATAAGACAAAGGAGAAATTAATAAAAATATACGAAACTAAACGTTTTTTATCTGACTAGAAAATGTCGACAGAGACAAAAAATCCACCTTCAAGTGAGTACACGTTTAGTAATTTTTATTTTGTTTTAACTAATGCAGAGATTACTTTTACAATTGTTTTACAACTTTTACGCTTTTATCTAACGGGTGCTCACTCAATCCACACACACTGAACCGTTTTCAGCACAAATTCACAAACCAACTTACAGATGACTCTTCCAATTCCAAGCGTGGTTACAGAAGAACCGGAAGACGGCTGTCAAAATCTATCAAAAAAATTAATCTGTGCTATGTAAAATTTGACAGACGTGGGAGCCAATTCTCACATCGTTAGCAAATAACTCGAATACGACTCTAGGGCTTTGGCACTTGAAATTCTACGTAAAAAGTCGAGCGGCAGCCAAAATCTGTAGAACGCCATGCAAGATTGAATTCGAATGAGAAAATTAATGTCTAATGACTCTGTCGAGTTGTCTTATCTTATTTTTATGGGACAAATGTCTAAACTTCCGTTTAGACATTTGTCATTTGTATTTTGCGTCTACGCCTTCAATTCGCATGGGCGAGAATCGGCTCCCTGGCCGTGTTCTTGTATGTGGACGCCTATAACTGCCATCTATGAATGTGTTCTCCACTCAAGAACACGCTTACTCCAATGGTTGTCGGTTCTTCGCGAAATATTGACAGCCCACTGCCACTACAGCTCGCTAATTCTCTGAGCTATTTCGATAACTTTGGTTCTCTGTCGAATGCATTAGTTACGAATCCTATCCTTCAGAGCATACTCGTAGCTCTCTCCATAGCTCGCTGAGCGACTTTGAACTGTTGGACCAGTCTTTTCATGAGTGTCCATGTCTCGGCTCCATAGGTCATCACAGGTAGGACGCACTGATTGAAAACTTTCGTTTTCAAACATTGCGGTATGGATGACGAGAAGACTCGGTCGGGCTTGGTCATTTATAATTCAGTTTTTTCACAGATCGTTCTTGCAAAAAGTGCCAGACATATCCGGTGTTTTCTCGTGGTTTCACAATATTTCGTCTCCATTATGAAACAAGCGTAGTGTAGGACGCCCTATGACGATCTGCGAAAAACTGCCGGCAGATGCTGGATGCAGCAAGCTGAAGACAGGGAGCTAAAGCGCTCATTAGGGGAGGGCTATGTCGAGCAGTGGACTACATAATATAGCCTGAAGAAGAAGATGAAACAAGTTATGATTTTATTTTATTGGTGGCGCTAGTTAGCACCCCTAACCCACCATAAAGAGGAAGTTTATTTTATTTTTCAGTAAGACTCTTTTTAGCAGAAAGTATAGGCACTCATATAGAGCAAAAGCTTCTTTATAATACAGTTGCTCAAAAAGTGGCGTATTACAGGGACATATAGCGTGCGGGATGTGGGCTATTACACACTCTTGCTTTTTTTTTACCTTTCTCGCACTAGTGCGTTTTCTTTTCCAACTGTCAAAATAATGTCTATTAAAAAGAAAAACCAACCATGAAGTTTTTCCTAAAAAAAATCATAGAAGTTTTTATGAGCTACTAATTTGTTTCAATATCAGATTTAATGATTTGATTGAACGAGTTAAGTTAGGTTACATTTCACATCAATAAAAAAATTATACTAAAGACTAAAAGACCCCACAGACGAAAACTTCATCCGCTTCAAGGTGCTGCGTAATCGCTGTAGTAGGATGTGTAGGGATGCTAAGAGACGACACATCCACGACTCGATTGAAAAGTTTAGTTCAGCTGAAGTCTGGAAATTTCTCAAGACGCTCGGGATTGGCAAATCTCCCAATAGTACTCCTACAAATATTGACTTTAACGCCCTTAACAGGCACTTCTCCAAGCCTCCTGTCACTTTAGAAGACAACGTCAAAACCAGCACACTAAATTATCTTTCTTTACAGCGAAAACCCGACTGCGCTCCATTCTCCTTCAAAACTATCACAATGACTGACGTCAAGAAAGCTATCCTTTCCATTTCCTCTAAGGCGGTTGGAGACGACCAGATCAGCTCTCAGATGCTGGTTCTGGCCATTGATGGACTGGTGCACATTATCACCCATATATTTAACTTTTCCTTGGTCACCAGTTCGTTTCCTTCAATCTGGAGAAGGGCTCACGTCATTCCGCTCCCCAAATCTACCAACACTACCTCGTTCTCAGAATTCCGCCCAATTTCTATCCTTCCTTTCCTCTCAAAAGTCCTGGAATCCCTTGTCAACATCCAGTTTTCATCTTTCCTTTCTGCAAATAATCTCCTTAACCCTTTCCAATCCGGTTTCCGTCCCGGTCACAGCACGGTTACGGCACTGCTGAAGGTCACAGACGACATTCGTCTTGCAAAAGATAACGGGCAGCTCACTGTTCTGACTCTGCTTGACTTCAGCAGTGCCTTTAACTGTGTCGACTTTGATATCCTTTTAGCCATACTCAGCTCTCTTAACGTATCTCCTCTCGTGATAGAATGGTTCGACACCTATCTCCGGGGGCGCTGGCAGTGTGTGCGCTCTGATGAGACTACCTCTGATTGGTGCAAACTCACTGCTGGCGTACCCCAGGGGGAGTTCTCTCTCCTCTTCTTTTCTCTATTTTTATTAACTCTGTAACGGACTCATTGTCATCGCGCTGCCATCTCTACGCAGACGACCTGCAGCTTTATAGGCACTTTGGAGTGGATGAGTTTAAATCGGCTGTGGATAATATGAATGCTGACTTGCTTCGGATTTTAGATTGGGCTCGTCACTTTGGTCTCCTGGTGAATCCCAAGAAATCGCAGGCGATGCTGATTGGCAGTCCGCACTTCTACAGGTCGCTTATGAAGCAGACAGTGGTACCTATGGTTGTCTTTGATGGCATACCTATTGCCTATTCGACTACCGCTAGGAACTTAGGAGTGCTTTTTGACTGTCATCTCAATTGGACTGCTCATATCAGTGAAGTCAGCCGACGAGTCTTTGCGGCTTTTCATTCGCTCCGACGTCTCCAGTACTTCCTGCCCCGCAAAACCAAAATAATTCTTGCCCAGTCTCTTCTTCTTCCTCTCCTTGACTACGCAGATGTCTGCTACTTGGATGCCAACGAGGAGCTGTTAGATAAACTCGAACGACTTCAAAACTTGGGTATCCGGTTCATATACGGTTTACGCAAGTTTGATCATGTCTCCAGTTTTCGACAAGAGTTAAATTGGCTCCCAATCCGCCTTCGCCGGAATGCACATATACTTTCTCTTCTGTACAAAATCGTCCATAATCCTTCTTATCCATTATATTTAAAAGAACGATTTCATTTGTTGCACTCTGGAGTGAGACCAGTGAGAACATTAAATTCCCATCTCCTTCTGATTCCTGTCCACAACACTGGAGCCTACGGGGATTCGTTCTCGGTCCATTCGGTCAGGCTGTGGAATGCACTGCCGCAGAGTATTCGTACTAGCCCGTCATTCAGTACTTTCAGGAAACGGTTGAAAGAGCATTATCTGTCTATATCTTAGCTCCTTGATAGGTATTTATGTAAGTAGGTTCTTATTCTGTATTGTTTACGTATTATTATGTATTGTTTATGTATGTATGTATGTATGTATGTATGTATGTATGTATGTAGGTAGATTTCTTTGATGGTTTATGTAGTTTATTCTTTACATTATTAGCTTTTATGTATTTGGGTAGATATCTATTTTGGCATGATTTTGTTATCTGTGTAAGTGTATTAGTATGTAGTGTACCTATGTTGTGCACGTGCATAGACCCGTTTCACATCCCCACTCCAACTCCCCAAGGTTTGCTGGAAGAAATCTCTTACAGAGATAAGCTCGCCTTTGTACATGTATTTTCTTTAATTGTATTTCTTTTTTTGTGTTTTTCGTGTACAATAAAGTATAAAGTAAAGTAGACTTGGCTGTATAGGCATAGTTCCCTTTGCCTACTAGAATGGGTGAAGAAAAAAAATCTCTGCTTATATTTTTTTCCGGTTGGCGCCATTTTCCAAATATTTTTTCTTTATTAAATTGCTTATTTTTTTCGCAACTGTATTACAGTGCGTTCACATTAACTTGACGCATGAGAGAATTGGTAACAAGGACATAACATGTGAATTAGCTTTTGGACCTAATCGGAATATGGTAAAACAAGCCCTCAATCCTTTTATTTTGCCCAAGTAATGGGAATGATTTCTTATTTAACATGGTAACAGTAAATATCTCAGGTGCTACCAATTCTCTCACGCGTCAAGTTAGTGTGAACGCACTGTAAAAATAGTCGTTCAGTACACGTGCGGAACCGTCATTGCATCTTGTGCCGACTGTCAACCCTCGCCTTCGGCTGCGCCTCGGCTCGGGTAGACATTTGTCGGAACTCTTTGCAATGACAGCTTTTCCGCACTTGTAATGAAATATACTAAGTTATTCTCTTCGTTTTCACACTTAATGAGAAAAGGCGTTTTCTGCGAATAAGTCATCCATCATTCAGCCAAAGTACCTACTAGGCTCCCATGAATTCGCAAGACTTGGAGAAAAATCGGAATTTATCACTTTTTTGGCAGATACACTATTTTTAAGCAGGAAGGATTAGGCGCTCATATAAAATATCTAATATTCTCATACGAATAAGTAGGTGTGTATAAAACTGTTGCGTTATTTTGGAAAAAATACTTATATTAAATTCTTCAATTGTAAGTACATAAAATATTTGAATGTCTAGTTATAATAGTCAAATAAACATTAGAATAAGAGAGAGCTGTTTAGATTTACTTTTCTTCTATAATTCTAGTGTAGCAATCTAATTTAATCTATGAACATCGGATTGATGATGGCGATTCACGCGCGTCGAAAAAGGGATGCCTCTAAAAGAAGTCAACAAAAGATGCGCTAGGAAGTGCCTACAGCGCCTACAGGCACTTTATCAGGCGTAGAAGAAGTATTAGGCTCCAAGACATAATAAGGCAGACTTCCATGGTTCTTCATGGAGGTTTTAAATAATAAACCATAGACGATGTGTAAAGAATAGAACCTCTTTTAAGCGTAGACATATAGGACAGAAAGAAGAAATCGATAGAAGTTCCTTTGAACTTCTTCATCGAACAGCGTGAACCTCTTTGACAATTTGTAGCATTATTCTGAACACAGAACATTTTATGTTCTGTGATTCTGAAGCATCACTGCGTAGATCCCTCTACGCATCACTGTTAAGGTTGGAGGAGGTATTAAGCAGTGTTGCCAACGTGGGCGATTTCTCGCCATTTAGGCTACTCAGATAGAAAATCGGCGACGAAAAAATGTGAACGGCGACCAGTCACCTTTTAGGCTATCTCAGAGAGCAACTGAACAATAAATAGAAAAAGGTACAGTCTATTTATTCCTACTTGTCCAATTTAGTAAACAAGATTCTAAACTTAAAATTGAGATAAGATGCCTAAACTAGACATTTTCTCGCAAATTCATGAACTATCATAAACTATGTTTATAAAATTGGCAGCGTTTTATCTAAAAGAGTGTTCCAGGTTACTTCATTTATGGAAATATGGCAGTTTTGGACTAAAAAGTCACAGTTTAAGGGTAGAATCTTGTTTACTAAATTGGACAAGTAAGAATAAATAGACTACAGTGTGGAAATTATTAATGCGGCCAGTACACAATGGCTCATGCTGGCCCACTGCTCGCCATTGCCATAGTATACACGGGGGAATGGTGTGTAGTGGCGGACAATTGCCTATCGTGGCGCGCAATCGGACAGTTGTCGGTTTTTTGGGCACACTTCAAAGGAATCGTGGCATAGCATGGCCCATCCCTGTTTACACATTGGCCCATCGTTTAGTCAATTGACCTTAAATTTTTTTGATTTATATCAATCTGAGCCCGTAATGTTGAGCCTTTTGCGCCATTTTTTTTTAATAACTTTGTTGCTGTACATACTTCTGTAATCTCTCTCTGGGGTCGGTCCCTCATGTCTGAGGATCGTGGTCAGCCTCAGGGTTGCATCTGGAGCGGATGATTTGCCTCCATCGGGATCTGTCCAACGCGTATCTTACAACCGTGTAAAATTTGGAGGTCGACGAATCTTTAACTTGATCCGTCCACCTTGTTGGTGAGCGACCGCGCGATCTTTTGCCCTCGGTGTTTCCAACCACTACCAATTTTTCCAAACTTTCTTCACCTCTGCGCATTGTGTGGCCGAAATATGAAAGGATGCGTTGTTGGCATATGGTGCACAAGCGAGTTTTTATTTGGAGCTGGGTTAGGATAGATGCATTGGTGCGTTTCGCTGTCCAAGGTATTCTCAGCATTCGTCTCCAGCACCATCTCGAATGCATTTATTCTTTGTCTTTCTCGGGCCAGGATTGTCCACGTTTCTACTCCATATAGAAAGATAGGGAATACCAGAGCTCGTATCAATCTGATTTTAGTTTTGATACCAATTCCTCTTTTCTTCCAGATGTTGCTTAAACGGGTCATAGCATCCTTTGCCTATGCCTTCGCCTTTGCCTTTATTTATTTACAAGTATTACTTCTGTAATACTTGTAAATAAATAAAATAAATAAATAGTAAAGAAACAAATAGCTGCGGCCGCAATTACTTCCACGTCCATCGCAAGTGGTTTGCCAGACAGCAATGAGCCACGCGCCATTGTGTAAACAGCAAGTGATCGTGGCCTACAATTGGCAATGGCGAGCAGTGGGCCAGCATGGGCCATTGTGTACTGCGGGCTTAAAGCTAGTAGATTCTTTGCTGTTGCTAATAGGAGATGAAGCAGTATCTGTTGTGTAAATTATTTTTATTTTAGATTATGTAAATAGTAATTTGCTTTAAAGATATACTAGTGTTTAAGAATAGTATATTTTTAAAGCAAATTACTATGTTTTAAATTGTACATTACAATAACAACTTTAAAAAAGTAAATGCCTAGAAAATTATTTTTCAAAACTACCTTTTTATTTTATTTTTAACGTTTTGAGTTTAGGCTACTTATTTAGGCTACCTTGGCAAAAATCTGGCTACTTAAGCTTTGAAAAACGGCGATATCATTCTGTGAGTCGTTGGCAACACTGGTATTTAGGAGGTATTAGGCTGAGATAAGATAAAAATCCCTATTTTAGACATGTATGACACATTTTTTTGGCACCGAACCCCGATGGTGTGGAAGTCTAAGATGTCCAATGTATGGTAAGCCCTGACACTTCTTGAATGGAAATAGGTACTGCGAAAATAAATTCGCAGTAGTTCCATCATTTTATTAAGTCATGCTTAGTGACAGCGTATCTCCACATTTAGTCTGTACGCGTGAAGAAGTTTGGAGTTTTCCTTGTACCTACACCGGCTAAGATCCGAGTGAGAGTGATTATATACTCTTTGATAGTTATGTGAGTGTGGATTGGACGACTTCTCTGCAGAACACATGCTTTTTAATTGTCTTAATCTCCGGTTTTCTCGCTTGGATGTCCTCCCTAGGTTGGTTGGACAAACCTAGGTAACTCGATAATTATCAAACCTTGTATGTCCTCACTGCTGGGGTACGGGTCCTTTCCTGGATCGCAGAAAGGTTAGGCCATACTTCCCCCAGGTAACACGCAAGGATATAATTGTTAAATTTGGGTCCCGCTTGCTCAGTAGTTAATGCTCAGCAGTCGGGTTGTGGGCCATTTTGTAATCTAGTTTTTTATTTTGAGTTTTTTTTTTATTTTGTAACATTTGTGCTGACTTTGACAATGACAGTCGCGCAGACACAACGATTCGATTGCGATCTTATTAAATAAATAGACAAATTTTGTCAAAATCTCGCCGCTGGTTAAGGAGTAATGAAGAAAGATAAAATCGGACTGACAAATATACGAGCCAAAAACAGTAAAAAAACATAGGTACCTATGTTTTTTTACCATAGGTAGTGTTAGTCAAAGAGAATATAACCAGGGGTGTTAATGTGGCATGGATCCCCTTAAGTAGAACACGAGAAACAATAAAACCACATAATATTATTGTCACAACACTTGTCTTTACTAATCACAAAAAGCAACAGATCATAAAAAAAAGAAAATGCATCTAACGTCAAAATAATTATACTAAAAGTCGGCGCTATTCACTTATCGGGTAAAATAACAACTAAATTTAAATAATACATGCGAACATCACTAAGTTATCCCTTATTTTTAAATATATTATGATTCATCAAAGCATTTCCTTCGATAATAAAACCCTTGCTTCTAAAACTGTCGTATCGAGTGAATTGCTTTTAACTTATCGAATATTATGTAAATATATAGGTATTCAATATTTTTGCAAATACATGTACATTTTAGGGTATTGGTTTCATATTGGTTTTTAATGGCTCAAAATAGTTTGCGAATACACCTTAAATCGACAGCAAGTTAACCTTTATATTTTATGGTTCAAAGTTGCCCTTAAGGCCGGGTTCTCAAACGCACAATTTCTATTGACTTCTGCACGTACTTTGCATTTTTGAAATAACAGAAATACGCATCTAATTAATACAAATTTGAAGAACTAAGAGATAATCAATTTGAATAGAATAGAATACACTATTTTTATTTTTAATGCACTAACCCGTGCTAATCATGTAATCATGTGGGTACAGTGATATCGTTCCGATGTTAAACCTAACTGCAAAGTAGGTAGTCGGGGCTGTAAGTAATGCAATTTGCTTAAGTCAGATGTCTCTGCCTGTACGTAATACAGAGAATAGTGTAAAGAGGTTCGAAATTTCACTGATGCCGTGAGTCGCCCATTGGCTCAATTGGTAGAGCGCTGGCACGGATAGCCAGAGGTTGCGGGTTCGAATCCCGGCATGGGTGAAATTTTTAGCCTCTAAATAGGTTTTTAGAATAGAATAGAAAAGGTTCATTCCAAAGACAAGACACACACAACACAACAAAAGTATAGTAAAAGGAATTTGGTATGTGTTGGCGACAGACCTTTTTTATGGTTTATTTTGACTTTTTGTACATATTGTCTTTTTTACTTATGTTAGTTTTAAATTTAGTATCGGTCTAATCTATTATTAAGATCGAATAAACACGGAATTAAAAATAGAAATATATTTTATTTAAAACAGAAGAGTAGGGCACAATACGGTGCTCAACAGTATGTATTAATATTATATAGTACGGTTGGAGATGCCCAGCCTATGACTAATAAGATTATACGTATGTAAAGGTTGACGTGCTCTCGACTGTACATGTGAGGCAATTTAAAATGTACGACAAGAACAGGAACCAAGGTTTGTTCCGTAGTCATGAGGAGTTTCCATATTTTGATGATTTGGATTGTAATTAAACGCACTAAGCCGCTGTTAGATATTTAATACTAACCACAGGTTAAGTTCTACATTTGTTGGTAGTAACAAAACTTTGGACCATGTTGTCTGTAAATAAAATAAATAAATATAGTCCATGTTTTACTGAACGTTTTATTGGAAACGCCTTTATGACTACGAAAACTAGGTTTCACATATTTTTGACAAAATATAAAAGTGAGATTATTACGCTGTACTCGTAACAGCATAAGTATTAATACGAGTGTATTTAAATTTATACGTGCTGAAACCAAACATCATTTAATACATTTTGAGCCCTATCGCCTTTTTTAAAACTGCAAGTATACATTTTGCTATTTCCAGAGGACAAAGCATAATTCTGACCAGAAGACTACACTCTTTTCTAATAAAAATAAATAAATCACAGAATTTTAGGATACAAAGATGTCCAATGTTACAAATTCTTCTAAAATATCATAACCGCCTAAGTCCTGACGTAAAAATGACAATCGAAGACCATGGTCTTCGATTATATCATGATATAATCAATAAATTTCCAATGGAATATATTATTTGCAATTATATTTTAAATTTATCGGGGACGGATATACTTTATTGTAAGCATTTCACAACCAACCATAAGTGACTAAAAAGGACCATATTAGTTTCTATTAAAAAATATAAAATTTTCTATTTTGGTTAGCATTCGTTGTTAGGTCGTATTTTGGTTTCGTCTTTATTGTAATGAGTATTATTATTCTACATCAACACACCATGAATTTTGGGTAGTTTGAAAGCCATGGCAAAATTGATACTTATATCAACCCTTTGTATGTCCCCACTGATGGGGCACGGGTCTCCTGCATCACAGGAAGGTTAGGTTATACCCCACCACGGGGGCCAAGTCCGGGTTGGTGGAGGATTGTAAGACAGTGGCGGGCTTCCTGCGATGCAGGAAGAGACCCGCGCCCCAACAGTGAGGACATATAAAGGGTTGATATCGAAGCAAAATTTTACAGACGTGCTCTTGTATATGCGCGCCTACAAGCGCCATCCATCAAGTGTCTTGTGAATTTGTGTTGAAAACGGCTCATTGTACAACATTACTAAGATTCAAAAAATTATAGCTGTAAGTCAGATGGTAGAGATGGTGGGACGACCCCACGACCTTTATACCGGGCCGTAACGGATGATATTTTATTCCCGTTTTTTAAGCTTTCCTCTATAGGAAAAGTGGTTAATATCGTTGAGGACAAGATATAATTATTTTGACAATATTATTTAAAATTATGGAGACTTTGATACAGACAGTTTTGGGACTCTTTGAATATTATTATGTAATTTCTGTTATTTAATAATGATTGCAATATAACCCATAAATATTCAATGGCACCGGAGATGGAAACTAGACAAAAAAAATGGCACAGTACTATTTACATAAATAGTAAGATTCAAAGTAAATCCATTAAAATGCCAAATTGTACAGCTGTTCACTCAAATTTAACTATTAATTTGTGACTAATGATTAAAGCTTAAATTATAAAACTTACAGATTAAAAACAAAGCATTTGGAATGATTTAGTGAATCACAAGCCTTTATACATTTTATAAATACATAAATAAAGAAACCTCCATAAGTATTTTTAAACTTTCAAAAAGACCTATTTGTATAGACATTTTTGTGCGAATGTATAATTTACCTATTACTTTAACTGCACCTAAAATCACTTTGTTAAGTTGCAATGTAAACACACATTTACAATTTGATATTTCTTGGCTATGATTTTGTGCACAGATCAAACGATCTTCATCCTTTAAAAACTAGAGCAATAATACGTAAAGCACCGAAAACTTATATAACACACGTATAACTTTTGTATAACTTGTAGTCAAATCTAAATAGGCTCTCTAAAACACAAGTATGTGATAAAAACGTTGATAAATTATAATTTCTCACTCACATAATAGCGCATTATGTGTACAATAACAACCAAGGATTCATTTACATATATATTTTACACATTAATCATTTCTTTTAACGCTTATTGTAGGAGAACGCGAACTTATCTGAGCTGCAAGAATCTATCGCGACGAGTCTACGAAGTTTATCTGAGCTGCAAGAATCTATCGCGACGAGTCTACGAAGTTTATAGGGCCTCGCTTAATCCGCGCAAGTTAAAGAAGATTCATAGGGCCCCGCGCATCTATCCACGCGAAGTTAACGAAGTTTCATAGGGCCTCGCGTATATATCCGCGCGAAGTCAGCTACGTTTCAAAGGGCGTCGCGCATCTATCTGCGCGTAGTCAACGAAGATTCACACCCTTTAGCCACGTTCGTAACCAAATTTTCGTAACCAGTTACATGGCCTCGCGTATCTTTCCGGGTGAAGTTAATTTAATAGGGCCTTGCGTATCTTTCCGCGTGAAGTTAATTTAATAGGGCCTCGCGTATCTATCCGCATGAAGTAACCGAAGTATCGTAGGGCTCTCGCATTTATCCGCGCGAAGTTAAGGAAGTTTCATAAGGCCTCCCATATTTAGCCGAGCGAACTCAACGAAGTTCCATAGGGCCTCGCACCGCCAAAGTAACATACGCATCACAAACTGTTCATTTACCCTTAGTAAATAATTATTCTTCCTTCATATCCATCGGTTTCTGAATCAAGAATTTAACTAAAAAACTCTGAAGTATATATTTGTCTTGTGCCTTTTGGGTAAATCTGAAGTGACAGAACTGTTTTTGAACTGTCGTGGTTTTACAAGGACATCATAACGTCGGTTTCATTTACACTTGTTATAAAACGGGGTTTTAACGAAGATTTATTTGAATTCCTGGTCTCCGGTAGGTGGGTGTTATTTATTTGTAAATTCTCAATTCACAAACCGACGCGCGACGCTTTGTCTGTCACTGGCGCCATTAACTAACCTGTCACTAGCATTGCACTTATCACTAGTGCCTAACCTGTCACTAGCGCTTCTCCTGTCACTTCTCGGGCGTCGTGAGCTTGGCAGTCTCACTATCCGTAGGGGGCGAAGGCTCGCAGCCCGAGGCCCTGATGAGGGGGGGCCGCGGGGTGCTGGGGGGCTCCGGCCGGGTGGCCACCGTCAGGACTCCAGAGTTCACGTCCTCGATGGCTTTCCGGAGCTGGTGGGGGAGCAGATTGTTAGAAACGCAAAGCAATGCTAAAAGACACCAGCAATGCTAAATACAGGTTTGGCTTCAACACATGAACTGCCAAGAAACTGAAGAGATTCTCAAGACTGTTACTTACGTCGAGCATTCTGTCTCGCTCGCACAATTTAACATATTTAGGGCCGCTTTCTGAATTGAGAATTTCACTAAGTAAGTAAGTAACGTTCTGTCCCGGTCTTTTCTGGGAAATTCCAAGAGACAGCACTACACTTAACTATCCACTTAGCGAAATTCTCAACGGGCCCTTTGTCTTAGTCGGTTAAAAGTAACAGTGCCACTGGGCTTTGTACATATCATCAAAATACGTCTCGTCCTCTCTCATCTCCTTGGCAAAGGCCAAAGTTGGTCGCAGAACGATATCAACCCTTGTAGGTCCCCACTGCTGGGGCACGGGTCTCTTCCTGCATCGCAGGATGGTTAGGCCATACTCCACCACGGGGGCCAAGTCCGAGTTGGTGGAGGGTTGTAAGACAGTGGCGGGTCTTACTGTCAGAAGTTATCAAGCCGCCGATAAGGCCTCTGACATGGCTCAACGACTGCCATTACATGACAGCCGCAGGTCGCAGAACACGGTAAGACAATCTTACCTCTTTGAGGGACACGACGCCGATGAGTCGTCCAATGGCGGTGACGTAGGCGCGACTCACGCCCAGCGTCGAGAATAGCGAGTGGACCTGCAACGATAGATATATATTATTATTATTTATATAGAGAATGAGACTGTGGCCTCATTCCCTGCAAGCCCAGATAAAGACAAACAAAACTATTGCTAAATGTTCCAGATAACAGTTGCAATGAAATGAGGAAGATAATTATATAAATATATATATTATTACAATACGATAATAATATTTTTGAACTAAAACTTTCATAAGCATTGTAGACTTTTAGTCCGGATCTACTTACGGGTGTTGTTATATCGGAAGAGCCCGACCAGGTTTCGCTCCGATTCGCAGAGCTTAATCATGGTGAGCAGAGACGGAGCTCGCGTCGTCGGTTGCTCGTCTCACACTCAGTGTGTGAGACGAGTCCGACGAAACCTGGTCGGACTCTTCCGATATAACAACACCTGTAAGTAGATCCAGACTAAAAGTCTACGATAATAATAAGATAATATTACGATACCATACAAATGGAACGTAACATAGAAAGCAACGATATGTAGATATGATTTATAATACATTTGCTTGTAAATGGTCTCTTACTTCACCAATTTCATTATGGTATTGTATCTCATTACGTGCTTGTGCGTTATTGTCATTACAATTACGACAATACGCACGAGTTTCTTTTTATTTTAATAAGGTAACACGTACGGTTTATCAAGATGCTCCGTCCAAAATGAGCGGTACTTTTAAAATGTTAGCAAAGAGATTTATGTCAGAAAAGTGGTGGGAAAATTTGTACCAATAAAATTGACTTCGGGGATACTAATCAACGTTACAAATTGTTCAAAGTTTTCGAACTGCTTTAACAAGATATTGTATGATATGACGCGTTACTTTACGGAAATCCATAATAGCATTCTTCTTTTTCAGGCTATATTAGTCCACTGCTGGACATAGCCCTTCCCTAATAAGCGCCACAGCGCCCTGTCTTCAGCTTGCCGCATCCAGCATCTGCCGGCAGTTTCTCGCAGATCGTCATCCTACCTGGTCGGAGGGCGTCCCACACTACGTTTGCCGAGTAGCGGTCTCCACTCAAGAACACGCTTACTCCAACGGTTGTCGGTTCTTCGCGAGATATGGCCAGCCCACTGCCACTTCAGCTCGCTAATAATAGCATTAAAATATGAAAATTACTCTGCTAAATTCCGCCAAAACTTCCGCCAATTTTTTGGGCGAAATTTTGCAAAGTAATTTTCACATTTTAATGCTTTAACGCCTAGTATCTGAAGTATTAACCTCAATACCTCAGAGCTTGCTAGATACAAATTGTTCAACTATGAGGATAATATTTCCGCACATAGGTGCGGAAAATCTTGGGTCTAACTAACTACCTTGAGCAGCGAGGTTCGTTCGACGAGCTGGAACGGTGCCGGGTCGATGTGGCTGATGTACAGGTTCTCATCCTCATAGTCTGGCGAGTCGGGATGCTGTGGACGCAATAACATAACAATAACATAACATTCACATACAGGCACATACATAGCTTCTGGCCCCACACTAGGATACCCAGTGTCGTGGGAGCCAGAAACAACGACATCACAAACATGTTTAACATCCAAGACCTGGGGTTTTTTTGTCCCCAGCCTGGGTTCAAACCCGGGACCTCTTGCATGGAACGGCATGGACGGCCTCTGTGGCGCTCTTTGGCGCCACAGAGGCCATCGAAGGACATAGACTTAAAAATATATATCGACGCCTTACTGCTAAAACCGACTATTTGCATGAAATGTTGTTATGCACACAATAACAAGTTTTAGTATAGTTAACGACATCCGAACCTTAAACTCGAGTTTTCTCGAAACAACATTTCATGCAGATAGTCGGTTTTAGCAGTAAGGCAACAAGTTTTAGTATAGTTAACGACATCCGAACCTTAAACTCGAGTTTTCTCGAAACAACATTTCATGCAGATAGTCGGTTTTAGCAGTAAGGCGTCGATATTATGAAATGAAATGAAAAGGTTTTATTCAAAGTAGAGCAGAAGCTGCGGCTTAATGAACGTTACAATTCAAACTAGGTGTCCAATTCAAAATCTAGATTATTTTGGAGAAAAAATGGACGAAAAAACTCCAACCTTAGTCTTTTCAAAGTCCTTAATTAACATAGTTTACATAATTATTATAAAACATAAAACTCATACATTGTACTGACTTTAATTCCAGACCCTATTGTCATCTAGATAATCCTTTATGTTATAGTAGCCCTCTTGGCACAAAGTGTGCTTAACATACTTTTTGAACCGCGTTTCAGGCAAGCTTAATATATCTTCAGGGATTTTATTATAGAAGCGTGTACAATGCCCCATGAAGGATGTAAATAAATAAATACTCATGGACATGTAACACAGATCTCGTTAGCCCTATACTAAGTACAACTGAATGACTTGTGTTAGTTATTATTACTTGACATTAGTTACAGACAATCATCATCCACCCATTATGTCCCCACCGAGGGGCACGGGTCTCTTCCCTGAGGAAGGCATAGGCCATACTCCACCACGGGGGCCAAGTCCGGTTTGATGGAGGATTGCAAGACAGTGGCGGGCCTTACTGTCAGAAGTTACGAGTATCAAGCCGCCCATAAGGCCCACTTACACTTACCATATCTCTTTTCCTCGCGATCTGCAGCATGTGGTCGAAGTCAATCTCCTTGGCCATCTCCAGCAACTCCCAGGCCTTCTGGTCTTCGGGGGACATATCGCAGACACGTTCACGCGGCTGTAAGGAGCATTCATCGTCGTCATAAGGCTATTAGTCCACTGCTGGACATAGACCTCCCCTAATGAGCGCCACAGCGCCCTGTCTTCAGCTTGCCGCATCCAGCATCTGCTGGCAGTTTTTCGCAGATCGTCATCCCACCTGGTCGGAGGGTGTCCTAAACTACGTTGGCCGAGTCGCGGTCTCCACTCAGGAACATTGTATTTTATTAATTCTTAGTCCCTATCCAGTGATAGTTTGTCAATTCTTCATTATTTTATCCAGTGACAGTGAATTCTTAAATCCCTTATTCATTTATAGTTTGTTAATTGCACGTTTCTCTATCCAGAGATGGTAGATTTGCTCCTCCTGATGTTTCCTATTTTATAAGTTATTTAATGAACAAAGGTTTAGAAAAAAAACAACATGCAAAAACTTTGATTTAAAAATACAACACTATGAATATAGACCTAAACCAATCAACCAATCATTATTTAAGTAGTAGGCAAAATTTCTCATCATAGAAACATTAAATATATCCAGCAGTGGATGGATTGTATGTGTGATATCAACCCTTTGTATGCCCCCACTGCTGGGGCACGGGTCTGTTCCTGCATCACAAAAAGGTTAGGCCATACTCCAGTAGGGAAGCCGAGTCCGGATTGGTGGAAGATTGTAATACAGTGGCGGGCCTTACTGCCAGAAGCTATCACGCCGCCCATAGGGCCTCTGAGATGGCTTAACGACTGCCATTACATGACAGCCGTCACGGAAGCGCTCGGAAAAAATGCCACTAGCGGTAGTCACGGGTCACCCATACAGCACTTGACCGTCGTTGCCTGTTATTGTTTAACACTAGTGATTACTTCCAATCTCACGGTTCCACTAGGCCATAAGCGCGTCTCTCGTATGGAATTGATGGATTCGATGGATTGTATAATGATGTAAAACTTACCAGCTGCACTTTCTTGTTTATGGAGGGGCTGCGGGGAAGTGTGGGGGTGCGCAGGGACTCCCCCAGTCCCCCCTCTACGTCTTGGAGCATCGAGGAGCGCTTGAAGATCGCTTCAAAGGCCGCCCTGATCCTGAAACGGTAGGAATAATAATCCGTTAATAATATGTGGCGAGCACATGTCAACTCTGCGCGCGCACTACAAACTCCAACATTCCTGCATCCTGCAACGCGGTTCAAAAAATTTGTTAAGTACACTTTGTGCTACAAGGGCTACTATAATATAAAGGATTATTTAGATGACAATAATGTCTGCAATTAAAGCCAGTACAATGCATGAGTTCTATGTTTTATAATAACTATGTAAACTCTGTTAATTAAGGACTTTGAAAAGACTATGTTTGGTAGTTATATAGTTTGGAGTTTTTATGTCCATTTTTTCTTCAAAATGATCTAGATTTTGAAATGGACACCTAGTTTGAAATGTAACGTTCATTAAGCCGCAGTTTCTGTGCTACTTTGAATAAAACCTTTTCATTTCAACGGGGGCGGCCGAGAAGACGACGGCGAGATGATCTCAACAAATTCTTGCCGGAGTGGTCAGAGGTGGCAATGGGCATTGTCACATCCTATTTTTTATTCTATAAATCTAAAATATAGACTAATATAAGAAACTAATTTGAATATTTTCTTTATTTTTGATGTTTATATTTTTCTTAATTATTTAAAGTTTTGTAAGTATGACGTCACCACTGGCATTATGAACTACGTTCATTGAATTTATTCATGATAAAAAAAAAGTTGACGTTTGACAAATATTGTTGTTGACGATTTTTTTTTATATTTGTAGGCAGTGGAACTACCGCTTTAGAGCCAATGATGACGTCATTGAAAGAAAAATGAAGTAAACATTATTTTGCGATAAATATTAATAATCCGTTATTATTTACCTATTTAAACCCCTAATAGTAATCAGTATCCCTATTCCTCGAAATGGTTTTCACTTTACGACAATCGATGCCTCCCTGATCAATGCCCACTGACTGAAAATCTAAATCTAAAAGGGGGGAGGCCTTTGGCCTGCACCGGGACACCTATATAATGGAGGCTACATAAAAACTTCATGTGGCGAGCACATGTCACCTCAGCGCGCGCACTACAAACTCCAACATTCCTGCATCGCGCAATCAAAGTGCTTCCATCGTTATCAATCCTTGTATGTCCCCACTGCTGGGGTACGGGTCTCTTCCTGCATCGCAGCAAGGTTAGGCCATACTCCACCACGGGGGCCAAGGCCGGGTTGGTGGAGGATTGTAAGACAGTGGCGGGCATTACCGGCAGAAGTTATCAAGCCGCCCATAAGGGCTCTGACATGGCCTAATGACTGCCATTATATGACAGCCGGCACCAATGGCTTAACGTGCCTGCGAAGCACGGAAGCGCTCGGAAAAATGCCCTAGCGGTAGTCACGGGGCGCTCACCCATCCCGTGCCTGATCACGCCTGTTGTTGCTTAACCAAGTGATTGATTCCAATCACTCGGTTCACCTAGGCCACGAGCGCTTCAAGTGCTTCAATGACATACCATAAATATAACGTCCGACTAACAACAGTTAGACTGGCCGTTCCCAGGCATACGAACTGCCTGGCGGGAAATTTCCCTTTATAGTGAATGAGTACGATCACCCGCACTTTTCTATATTCATAACTACATAACTTGCACACAACACAATTACTTGATCTGGTCCCTAGGATAACTAGGATATCTAGGGAATCGAACCCACTACCTCTGTCTTGGTACCCAAGCGTCTTAACCGCTAGAACAGCGAGGCAGTCGTCTAGCATATATATAAGTTCTACAGAATTTTATGGTGTAAAATATTTATTTAATGAAAAATGTTACTCAGATACTGAAAATTGTTGACAATATATACCTAGAAACCTATTTAGAGGCTAAACATTCCACCCATGCCGGGATTCGAACCCGCGACCTCTGGCTATCCGTGCCAGCGCTCTTTTCAACTGAGCTAATGGGCGACTCACCAGCATCAGTGAAATTTCGAAACTCTTGTTATTATTTCATTGTTATTAAATTTCCCGGTAACACATGTTTTCTTTTTTCATTTTATCTGTTTTGTCTGTAGCAATAGACTCTCTGAAACTTTTATGTAAGCTAAACGTAGTCGAGCGCCTGCGATACAGGATTTCCTAGTGCAGGGCTCAATGCTAATCTTATGTTGTTTTCCGTAATCTGAAATAAATGTTTTGTATTTTGTCTTTACTTTCTTTTCTTAGCCTCTAAATAGGTTTTTAAAATTGTCCTTAGCACGGGTTAGTGCATTAAAAAGAATATAACTATATACCTACTTAAAGACTTACTTAAACACGATTTTAGGTTTAGTTACCTCTCAATTAAGAAACGTGCTGTCAATGTTGTATTTGAACAGTTGTGCAAATATCTAGCCACTACGTGATATGTACGGTCGCGGTCTAAAAATGTTTATCAGTTTTCAAATTAGATTCTTTAGCACACTGTGTGCAGTAACGTCTAAAATGCTATATCTAGGTACGTATTACTTTTTAATAGTTGTAGCATCGGTTCTAACAAAAAGAGTATTCATGATGTTTTGATGATGAAACTCTTTTTTCTTTCTTTAAAAGTTGACATAATTAGGGATTTTCTTTTTATTGTTTTCTAAATACTTCCCTAGTCGCTGGATAGATGGCGCTGAACTTGGTAAGTTACTGCAAGGTACGGAAAACCACATTACTTTTTTATTATTTCTCTTGGATTTTTGAGATCATAAAACTAAACTTACATTATGTAAATAACAATATTTAGTCAATCAATGTTCAATCAATGTATCAATCGTCTCAAATCGTAAGACACGGCTAGTAACGTAGTCAGTTCAGCGCCATCTACACACTTCTTGAGAACTACTTTTTTTTTAATACTCAAAAAGAAAAACTCCCCATTGAATTTTTCACAATGACATTTATCAAAAATACTAGGATTGAAATAGTAGAAATTGATTGTAAAACCATGGCAACCTCGCTTGGGTGAATCTCTATTGCTTCTTCTATGCTCTATGCCTAATCAAATGACATGATATCATCGACCATGTGGCATAGATTTGTGCATGCAATTACCAACCCTAAGGTGGTAAACATTTTCAGACCGCGAGTGTACCTACTGTGTATTTTCATTACGTTCCATAAAGTAAGGATTTAATGGCTCACGAAGTACGAGTAATCGAGTAAATCAGCATTCAACTACCTAGTTTAGTCCAAGACAGACAATAATAAAAAAAATTCTGTACATAACATTTTAAACCTAATCAAAATTACAATGCGGTAAATCGATGCGGAATTAAATTCATAATACACTTGATATATTATGGGGAAATAAGCAAGGTGGTTAAAATAAGTGAAAATGGTCACGCCAGCTTTTCGTCAGGCAAGTTGTACATACTTAATATAATATTACACATCGACGTCAACCCTTGCATGCCCCCACTGCTGGGGCACGTGTCTCTTCCCCGAGGAAGGTATAGGCCATACTCCACCACGGGCCAAGTTCGAGTTGGTGGAGGATTGTAAGACAGTGGCGGGTCTTACTGTCAGAAGTTATCAAGCCGCCCATAAGGCCTCTGACATGGCTTAACGACTGCCATTACATGACAGCCGGCACCAACAGCTTAACGTGCCTTGCCAAGCACGGAAGCGCTCGGAAAAATGCCACTAGCGGTAATCACGGGACGGTCACCCATAGTTAGTTAGACCTGAGATTTCCGCACTTAGCCTCATAGTTGGGCCATTGTATGTAGCAAGCGCTGAGGTACGCTAACACCTCAGACACTAGGGTTTCCTTACGATGTTTTCCTTCACGGTCAGCGAGTAGTATTGCTACTATAATTTCACAAATGTACATAACTTAGTAAACAAAGTCATTGGTACATGCCGCGGTTCGAACCCACGACCTACCGATTGAGAAGCCGGAGTTCTACACCGCTCCGCTACCACCGCTCTTGACGGTCACCCATTCTGCACCTCACCGCACCTGTCGTTGCTTAACTCGAGTGAGTGGTTCCAATCACTCGGTTTATTATATTTAATTCAACGAAATATCTACTGGACTTTGTAGTACAATTATGTGACTCAATATCACTGTCACGTATCAGATATCCCCAAAGAAGGATGCCCTTGGATACCATAGCATACTTCAGCGCTTGAAATAGACGTGACGACAGTATCAAAGATTTAACGATATTAGTAGAAAGTACATATTACAAGGGTTTAAAACACTGATTAAGTTTTTATAAAAAAACAGAGATTTTAAAACCTATTTAGAGGCTAAAAAGAGGTTTGTAAAGAGGTTCGAAATTTCACTGATGCCGTGAGTCGCCCATTGGCTCAATTGGTAGAGCGCTGGTACGGATAGCCAGAGGTTGCGGGTTCGAATCCCGGCATGGGTGAAATTTTTAGCCTCTAAATAGGTTTTTAAAATTTGTTCCTTAGCACGGGTTAGTGCATTAAAAATAAAAATAGTGTAAAACAGATATTATCAATATTTTCAATAAAAGATTATAATACTGCTTTCAGCCCTTTTGACTGAAAATTTTGAATGAAACACCCATCAGACTGCGTGACGTCACGCTTAGGTTAATGTCACATTGGTAAACTTCACCCATGCTTTCTTGTGATTACTAGTAAGTAATACGATGTTTGTTTACCTATTTAGGCGTGACGTCAGATTCGTCGCCATGAGGTGTCATGGGCTTCAGCCGGCAATCGGCGAGCTGTTTTTCCAGATTTAAAATAATTTTAGAAAAATGGCTTTAACCTTCGTTAAACTTTAGTTTATTACTGGAATATGGGTATTTTGTAGATAATAAAAGTGTCCCCATATTATGGAATTATTGCCAATCTGCGGTGGGTGCCCACTGCGGATTGGCAATAATTCATAGTGATTGATAGATAGATATACAGAACAATAGGGATGTGGACTAATGTTCGGAATGGATTTTGTTTCATAGATAGACGCTATTTAAACACGAAAAAAATAATTTCATGAAAAAATACGTCACATTTTACTAAAAAAATACTTATTTAAAACTACTTTTTAAAATTCCCGCCAAAACGTTCTAAACTAACGCGTGAGTATGATGACGTCACAGACCGATAAACAATCTCGCGCTCTATGAAAGTTAACCAGATATTCAGTGAATTTTTACGAATAAATAAGTTTTCTGAAAGGTGTAAAAATGAATACGATGTACAAATGCTGTGCAGTACCCATGTGTAAAAGTACGTCAATAAGTACGCCGCAAAAAATGTTCATAAATGTTCCGAAAATGGCTAAAATAAGGAGAAAGTGGCTAACGCTTGCTAGAAGATGTTCAACAACATTGACATGTACAAGTACCAGCTATTTTTGTGAAGACCACTTTGATGTAGGTAAGCCAAATATTCTAAAAGTATTGTACGATAAAATTTAAATACGAGTATGTACTTAGGTACAAAATAGTTTTAGATAGGTAGTTTTGACTTTACCCACCAACCATAGGTAGGTATTTCAAACGTACTTACAATGACATTTTTACGTTTCTAAGCTCCGCTGCACAAAAATTCTTATTTCGGGCAAAATAACTTGCCACCATCAACGAATCTACTACTTCCTTTGATGAATCCAGTCTCCATTGTTATAATATTATAATAATATCGTTGAAATTAGTTCGCCGGTGATACTTTTGACTACGTGAGCTTGTTTTGTTTAGCGGTCAGTGACGTCACCCGCACTTTGATTGACGTTCGCAGTCACGTGATAATGGGTATTAAATAATGCAATTTAAACTATTTTTATTTATTTTATGGCAAATAAATATATTCTTTGAATGTTATTATACGTTTTTAAATACGGTCTTTAATTTAAAAAAAATAACTTAACATGAATTGGTAACATGTGTCAACATCCGTATTAAAGTCACAGCAAAAAAAGAATTCCAACCACGTATTGCTTAGTCCATACGCTAGTCGTTTACAATCTCATGGAATTGACCGAATGCCATTTCAGGTTTGGACAGTGATCGGAGTCTTCCTAAGTTTCCTAAGTCATGGCACGGTGATCAGCTACTCCTCCTGCCTCATACCAGGACTGAGGAGTGATGACTCCACCATCAAAGTAGACCTGGACTCATCTTCTTGGCTGGGTCAGTGAGGGTTTACATTAAATAACCACGTTATAACTCATAGATAGACAGATAGGTGGAAAACACTAACTTTATCGTACGTACGGTTCATAATATGCGTACAGCGACATTTGGCTGAAGTAATTTGCATCACTTACAATTTAATTGATTACAAAGTGATGCAAATTACTTCAGCCAGATGTCGCTGCCTGTACTTAATACAGAGAATATTGTAAAGAGGTTCGAAATTTCACTGATGCTGGTGAGTCGCCCATTAGCTCAGTTGGAAAGAGCGCTGGCACGGATAGCCAGAGGTCGTGGGTTTGAATCCCGGCATGGGTGGAATTTTTAGCCTCTTTTTAAAACCACGTTTTAACTCATAAATAGATAGGTGGTAAACACTAACTTTATTGTACGTACGGTTCATAAAATGTGTAAAGGACACTTTGTGCCAAAAGGGCTACTATAATATAAAGGATTATTTAGATGACAATGATGTCTGGAATTTAAGCATTTAAAATGAACTGGTCTGAAACTTAAAATGAACTGGTCTGAAACTTGTGGGATTCTTGCCTATGACCACTTTTAAATAAAGGAACGAGCGAGGCTAGGAAAGGTACAGTCCCTAGCCTACTAAGTACCATTATGTACCAAGTTACATAAGGGCAATCTACCCTTACATAAAAAATATACAGATTCTGCCTAAATGGGGTGATAGGACATCGATTACTGAGTTAACTATTGTTCCTGACATACCCCCACAAGTTTTAGAGTAGATTAACTCTCAATAAAAAAGAGCCTCATAAGTCTCCTTACTTAGATGTGTGCTGTATTTTATTTCATATTCGGGTATTTCAATGAATATTTCTTGATTCCATTCATTTACAGTATCAGGGGTGGGCATTACGATGACGATGAGTGCCTTAATCATCCCCGTATTGATGGACCGCTATGGACGTCGCTCGATGCAGGCACTCACCAGCTGCTTCGTGACCGTCGCCTGGCTCCTCATCTACTGGGCCCAAGACTTCACAACACTTATGATTGGAAGACTGGTGGGAGGATTTGGGATCACCGGTAGCTACGTTTGCGCCTGCTGCGTGCTTTCGGAGTACGTTTCTCCCGAATACAGAGGAATAACCCTGAATTTCAAATCGTTCACTCTGTTTTCCGGGTACCTGTTCTTGCATGTGGTTGGGCACTTCTTGAATTGGAGGACTGTGGCGTTGTTGAGTGTTGTGCCTTGTGTTTTGTCTCTACTGAACAACCTGGCATGGCTTGAGAGCCCATCCTGGTTACTGTCGAAGAATAGATTTGAGGAGTTTCAAGAGACATTCTACCTTCTGAGGGGGCGCAGCGAGAAAGCTGTCAAAGAACTGGATTCAATGATTCGAGCCCAAAAGTCGAGGACGTCTAAGACCCCGAAAACCTTGACTTTCACGCAGAAAATAGTCAATATCTTGAAAAAGTTCAGACAGAAGAATTTCTTGCAGCCACTGCTTATAGTATTTTTTTGTGGTATTTTGATAGAAACCACAGGTAGGCATTTCTTTCCGGCGTACGCTGTTGATGTCATGGTTGACATCACAGGAGATAAATCGAATACTTTTTATTACATCGTTGGCATAGACGTAGTGGCGTTAGTAAGCTCATTAATTTCTTGCATCCTGGTCAAATTGATGGGTATAAAGACGGCATTATTTTTTAGCGGGATTACTTCTGCTTTTCTTCTGAGCACTATATCATTGTTATCTTTCTTGACCGTCAAAGGATCCGTCTCGATTGAGAATCCCTGGCTAGTGCCATCACTGGCGGGCTTATTCTACATATTTGCTAACTTAGGCAGCAACTCAATTCCAGTCATAATATACGCTGAAATATTCCCTTTACAGCACAGAGAGACAGGCGTAGCTCTGGGTGGAGGCTTACAATCTTTTATGATATATATTTTCCTGAAAGCAACACCATATTCATTTCACTATCTCAAACTCCACGGCACATTCGCGTGGTTAGCTCTGTTGATGATAATATCGTTGGTTTATATGTACTTTGCTTTGCCAGAGACAATGAACCGTACAATGCAGGAGATCGAGGATTACTTGGAACATGGGAAGTATATTGATGACACTGATGGCGATGACAGATTAGACGAAGATACGGAAGAAAGGATGTTGACTCAAGCAAGCTGATGATAGTATTAAGTCATCACCAAGGTAGCTTCGAAATTCATAGGAAATTACTTAAATTAATATTTATCTATTTATTAGATAACTTTTCGTAAGCTTTTGAAATCCAGTAATGTTACATTTGAAGCATGGGATAAGTGCGAAGAGCAATCCATTTCGACCCTACTTGGGGATGGAAAATTCGCTCTTAAGTCAAATTTTACTGACGATTGTATCAAGCCCAATTCGAATAACATAGTACTATAAATTATAAATTCACATAGTAATATAAAGTTTTAGTTTTATATTTTGGTTTACAAAATACTAGTTACGCAGAGTTAGTAATAACTCTGCGTAGATAATAAAACTTTACACTATACTTTATTGCACACGAAAAACAGTACAGGAAATAAGACATAACAACAAAGGCAATCACTGTTATCTCTGTTAGTAAACCTTGGAGATTCTGAGTGGAGATGTGAAACGTATCTATGCACATGCACTTTCTTTTGTAAGTTGAACAGAAATGGTGTTACTATTAAATTATTAGCTCTAATTTGGCTTATTTCTTATTTTTCAACCCAAAAAAGTTGATGATTCAGAAAAATCTTAAAAAGTCTTTTGTTTTGGGCCTATAGCATAGGATAGCATGCTTTCAATGGCGTTTAGTGAAATTAAACACTATTAACCGTAGCGCAGAAACTACGACTAAGCGTTATAAATTAAACATCTCAAGGCAAAATGAAGAAAAAATGCGCAATACACTCTATACTCATGACCTTTCAAATTTAACAGTCTCTATGAGTATGTTTCACGCCAAGAAAAACACGTCTCAGAAAACATCTCAGAAAGATAAAAAAAGTTTATATAAATGGTAATAAGTATGATTTCTGGATCCGATGAAAGTTAGGCGTTCCCCAAAGTTCTGTACTGGGACCAATTCTTTTCCTGGTGCATATTAATTTATCTGCCGCAGATAATTGGCTCAAAGTTAAATTGTGCGAGTGAGATAGCACCCTAAACGTAGCAGCAGCCTTAAGAACACTGTAGTAGAAGACAGTTGGGTCCGACAGACCCCAAGACTATTTTAGGTTAGGTTTTCGTATTACCTCGTTTCGGCGCCAGTAACTGTGGTGTAGACAGACGGTTGCGGCGAAATCGGCGTGTTGGGTCCACTGGCCCCCAGGCCGCGGGTTAAGGTGAACGAGTTGGTCTTCTTCAGGATGGACTTAGGTCGGAACAACTGCCCGGGCGCTGGACGAAAAAGAGATTTACTATTTTTGACGAGTTCTTTTCAGGGCTCCGTAGTCAAGAAGGAACCCGTATAGTTTTGCTATGCCCGACTGTCTGTCAGTCCGCGGCTAAGCACAGAGACGATAACTGTTAGACTGCTGAAATTCGGCATTTATTACATATTTAGGACGCCGCGATGAAATGGTATAAGAAAAATGTCTACGGTACCTCCCCTAGACGTAAATTAGGGATGCGATTTTTTCTCTCTCTTGCACCAGTGTGTAGTACCGTTGGATCGGTCGTTTAAAAATATTGTGGGTGTAGGAGGAACATTTTTCGACTCGGGATTCCGATCGCGAAATATTAGGCCTTAAAGCGCTAAGTAGAGTAGGAGAGTAAAGTTTGTCAGGACGTGTGTGTGTTTGTGTGTGTAACTTTGTGGGAACATCTCTACGAAATGTTCTCAAATACGTTGCTCATAGGTTGCTCCAACTTTACCTGGTATTAGACCCCCCTGGTCGTTAGTGGTCAGCGATGACCCCCGGGTCATGCCCGACCCTGGCACCTGCAGACTCAACACGTCCGGCGCTGGAGTCACCTGAATACAACATATTTATTATTTAGATAAATAAGTTACAAAATACAAATACCACATTAGTTATTTCTTTATTTCATTACTAGCTGTCCCGGCGAACTTCGTACCGGCAAAGCAAAGACTTATACAGTTGTTGTTACCATGGCAACGCAATAAACAAATTTCTTGTAGTTTGGCTTGAAACAATGTTACGGTAACAATAAAATTTTATCCCACAGGAACGCATTATCGGGATATCAAGTACTTGCTCTAGGCCTAGTCTAGACTATACTGACAGAACTAAAAAAGAAAAAATACAGTTCTCAGACTGTCCAAATCATGTAGAACCCACAGATGACGATTTTTTGGTCACAAACTTTACCAAGAAATTGTCCACTCTGACCATCTTTTCTCAAGTCCTCTTAAATCTAATACATTAGATACCATCTATACGCAAAAGATTCCGTGATTGCCATTAATAACTTTAAATGCTAAGGCATTATTCAATTGTTTTACATAGGCCGTGAAAACATGACAAGCGCTGCGGCCAGACACACGAACAGCACTCGCTCACGAGCATAACGCAGAGGTCAGCCATCATCAGTCTCAACCATTTTGGAGGGAGATACTAAGCCGTAACCGTTTTTTCAAGTTAAACTCTAAGATATTCCGTCGCCATGTTAACAAGTCGTATAAATGGATTCTGTGGCAGTTCAAAGTTCGCCGGGACAGCAGTAGTTATATAGGATACGAGAAGATAATGCTTAATTTAGACCAAAACACCCATTTATAAATTTGGGTAAAATTAACACTAAAAACTACAGATTAAACCTTACTTACTAACTACTTAACACCGATCTAAATAACAGCTACACAATTAGAAATATTAAGATGCAAGTGTTACCAGTTGAATAATATGCAATATTAAATTAGATACTGCAGCGCTCGTGGCCTACGCGAATCGAGTGATTGAAATCAACCACTTGGTTAAGCAACAACAGGCGCGGTCAGGTACAGGATGGGTGAGCGTCCCGTGACTCCCACTAGTGGCATTTTTCCGAGCACTTCCGTGCTTCGCAAGGCACGTTAAGCCGTTCGTGCCGGCTGTCATATAATCGCAGTCGTTATGCCATGTCAGAGGCCTTATGGGCGGCTCGATAACTTCTGTCAGTAAGGCCCGCCACGGTCTTACAAACCTCCACCAACCCGGACTTGGCCCCCGTGGTGGAGTATGGCCTAACCTTCCTGCGATGCAGAGACCCGTGCCCCAGTAGTGGGGACATACAGGGGTTGATAACGTGGGGCTTGTCCTGTTTAAGTGATCTGACCTCAAACCGGCTGGGCCTGCGCGCGCGCGGCGCCCGCGCGGCCTCCTCGCGCCGGCGCATCTCCGCCTCCTTGTACCACAACGCTGCCACCTGCAACCGCCGCTCGCGCCCCACCTGCCGGTTGCAAGACAAAGAACTTCAAAACAATCACTTATGGTGTGTCTTGTATCCCCCCCGAAGCCTGGTCGAGACCACGGCCAAGACGTCTTGAAAGACCCCCCTTTGTGACCCCCAGTGAAATCAGTCGCTTGGAAGGCCACCCATCGACCTGTCCGTAGCCGCGGACAGCGGTAGATCCCTCGGGAAGAGGGCCACGCCCTGACCCCGACCCTCCACCTCCCAAAGGGGAAGTGAGAGAAGGCCATGAACGCCTGTCTTGGGAGAGAAAACACGCCACCGTGATGACGACCACCTGTCCACCTCATATATTACACAAACACTGAACCATTCGAGACAAACCAGCAATGGCCTAACGGAGCAGTAAACGAAAGTAGTGTGTATTTTTATAATTTTATTTTATTTATTTACAAAACCCACAGCACAAGTTAATAAATATTCACTGTAACAAATAATGATTTATCTTTGGCCAATTACGGGCTGATTTTATACTAACATAACTTGGAGACAGGCATTAATTATTAATTACAAACTTTAGAGTCTTTAGAAACAGCAAAAGGTAAATATGAGAAAAAAGAAAAATCTTTGTAATACCAAAATAAGGCAGAGTATTGAAATTAAATATAAAAATCATGACTGCAGACTGTACATATTTCTATGTGAGTACATGTGAGTATGGATGTTGGTGGTAATATAATAAATTTAAAAAAAAAATCTCTGTTGAATTCCATACATTTTTTTACATACAGGCACATACATTGCTTCTGGCCCCACACTAGGATACTCGGTGTCGTAGGAACCAGAAACAATGAGATCACAAACATGTAAACATCCAAGACATAGGCTTTTTTTTATCCCCAGCCGGGATATAATTGCTCTCGCAAAGATCAGGATAACGACAGGATTTAGTGAGCATAATTAGTTCCTGGAAGGATTGAAGGAAAAAAGGAAGGAAGGAAGTAAAAAGGGAGAAGGAAGAAAGGAAGGGAGGAGGGAAGGGACGGAGGACGGTATGTGTCAGTCACCAAAGTACCTGTTTCTCGATGACCTTGACCAGCTCCCAGCGGTGGATGGAGCCGAGGAGAACCATTGACGCTGGACTATCCACCAGCGGGAAGCTCTTTATCATCTGTCGGACACAAAAAAACACGTCGCGAGGAAGTTTTTAAATAGTCAGCAATTTTTTTGGAATTTCCGACAAATGGATTGATTATTAAGGACTTTGAAAAGACTAAGTTTAGAGTTTTTTTGTCCATTTTTTCTCCTAAACGATCTAGATTTTGAAATCCACACCTAGTTTGAATTGTTACGTTCATTAAGCCGCAGTTACTGCGCTACTTTGAATAAAACCTTTTCTTTTTATTAATTTTACATTATTTTAATAGATAGTTTGAGTGTATTTCCATGTTTGTGATACAAGACCTTGTTTTGTTTGAGCAAGTCCTTGAGCTGCTGGAAGGTCATCCGGTTCCAGATGTAGTGGACGTCGCGCACCATGAAGTCCTCCACACAGATGTCGTACATACCTGATGACAGACAGACAGACATTTGAAGCATTCCTGGGGCATAGAGACACATAATCCACGCACGTTTAGATAAGACTGTACCCTATCATCATAATTTATTGCGACAATTAAAATCTCATGGTAGAATCATAAGTACGATTAAAAACTCTTTTCACTGTTTGGCACTACCCCCACCTACCCCGCTTACCCTATTGACTGGCTAGAATAAAATTCTATTTGCTTCTAAGCCCGCCAATTCTTCAATATTTACTGGTACATGAAAGAATTAAATAAGAAAGATATTATATTCTTTTTAATGCACTAACCCGTGCTAAGGACATTTTTAAAAACCTATTTAGAAGCTAAAAATTCCAGCCATGACGGGACTCGAACCCGCGAAGTCGCCCATTAGCTCAGTTGGGAGTGCGCTGGCACGGTTAGCCAGAGGTCGCGGGTTCGAGTCCCGGCATGGGTAGAATTTTTAGCCTCTAATAAATAGGTTTTTAAGAAAGATATACTGGTAACGACATTTTTGACCCTAATTTACGGTTTATTTAATTATTTTTATGTTATTTCCTGTGAAGTGTATATTAACTTCTCTTTCCTGTGAGTTACGCTTACTAGGCTATCAGGATAGTACAGGTGCTGGGCGAGCCTACTTCATAAAAAATACCCAGGTATTGCTGCGTCAGAGTGGTCCACTTCGCCACTCTGACGCAGCGATCTAGTGTGAGTTAAGGTGCCACTGGACGCTGGATCAATCACATCGTTACGAAGGTAATTTTTTTTTTGCAGCACGTGACTACAATGACTTTTCAACAGGTAAGATATTAATGAATTAATTAATGCTGTGTGGTGTCAGCTTAGAGAATAGCACCAACCCAATTCTTCCCGCGGGTGTCCTAAAAGGCGACTTAGAACACAAACCGGGGGGTGGGCAGCAGCGCCCCCTGCAGTACAATTCCACTGAACTGCGATCCCCAACCCGCATGCCCAGCGTGGGGATTATGGGCATTACCATCTATGATAGCACAACGTGGCGCTCATTAGGGGAGGGCTATGTCCAGAAGTGGACTAGTATAGCCTGACGACGACGACGAATTAATAAAAATTCTTAATTGCACTAAAAACAATTCTGTACAAATGTGAGCTTAATATTAGACAGTATTAGTCATAGAAGAAAAAAATTGATACCACATTTATCTTTTAACACGACGCCACTGGACGTTGTATAAATCATCGCATAGCGTAGTTGCAACTCCATAAGTAGCCAAGAATATAAGCATTATGCTTATGTTAATTAAGTCCACCAAGTTGTACGATTCTCTAATGTAAATGCAATAAAAGAATCAACAAAGAAATCGAATAAATAAGGACTATTATGGATTGAAATCGCGCATCGCCACCCCGATGCATTTAAATATACTCACAATATTGACGCAGCTGCCCTATTAATTAGATATTAAAACCTGTACAAACATACACCATACATGCAACGTTTATTCTTGGGATACGCTTTTTAACCAGAGAAAACAAGCGACGAGGTGGCCGAGTGGTTAAGGCGTTGGACTGCTAATCCAATGGGCTCTGCCCGCGTGGGTTCGAATCCCATCCTCGTCGGGAATACTTTTGTGGACCTGGCGGTTTTTTATCAAACACCTACTATAGAAGTTTTGAAATTACGTGTAAAATTTCAAAACTAGCTGAATCGGCAAACGTTATTTTGTTATATTAATTAGCCTAGTAAGCCATTTTAGGGGCTCAATACTTTAAACCCTGTCTTGATAATGAAATCAGGATATAAATGCGTAACTTTTTTCTTTTGTTGTGTTCGCCAAATATTTGAGAGTATGTATATCTGTGAATATGTTATGTTTTATGTTTAAAAACCTATTTAGAGGCTAAAAATTTCACCCATGCCGGGATTCGAACCCGCAACCTCTGGCTATCCGTGCCAGCGCTCTACCAATTAAATTTGTTCCTTAGCACGGGTTAGTGCATTAAAAATAAAAATAGTATAATTATGTTTTATGTTGTTTGTTTTTATATTGTGTTTTTAGTATTGTGCCGTTAAATGTTTTATCTATCTATCTATCTAATATATATTTTAGAGCTGCCAAATATACACAAAAAAAAAATTGGTGTAACCGTTTCGGAGGAGTTCGATAACACTGTGATAAGAGATTTTCATATTTTACATTAGCGTATAATATTTTTTAATAACCTGGTGCCCGCGACTTCGCCTGCCCAGGATTAGTATTTCGAGTAGCTTAAATTTTTTATTCGAGTCTTATGTTCAGAGTTTTGGGATTCCGCGGACTAGAAGGAAATAAAGAACAACAGCCCAGAGAAACACGAGATTAAAATAATAAAAACCTGACAAAGTAAAGTAAAGTAAGGTTCCGCGATTTAAGTTACGGAACCCTTAAAACCACTAAGCCCGAATCTATTTCTATACTACCCTAAAAATACTTACGGATATTAGCGTGGCATTTGAAAAATATAACAGCCTTTCGTACGCCACGCTAATATAAGCTGCTCGAAATACTAATTCTGCGCAGACGAAGTCGCGGGCACCACCTAGTAGAAAATATATAGGTATATATTGAGAAAAGGCCTTTGCGCTGCAGTGGGATGTTTATAGACTACAAAAAAAGAATGTCCTATAGTAATTTCTAAGGTTAACACGAGTTTTAAAAACCTATTTAGAGGCTAAAAATTCCACCCATGCCGGGATTCGAACCCGCGACCTCTGGCTATCCGTGCCAGCGCTCTTTCCAACTGAGCTAATGGGCGACTCACCGGCATCAGTGAAATTTCGAACCTCTTTACACTATTCTCTGTATTACGTACAGGCAGCGACATCAGGCTGAAGTAGATTGCATCACTTACAGCCCCGAGTACCTACTTTGCAGTTAGGTTTTTACATCCGAATGATATCGCTGTACCCACATGATTATACTATTTTTATTTTTAATGCACTAACCCGTGCTAAGGACAATTTTAAAAACCTATTTAGAAATGAAATGAAATGAAATGAAATGAAATGAAATGAAATGAAATGAAATGAAATGAAAAGGTTTTATTCAAAGTAGCGCAGATACTGCGGCTTAATGAACGTTACAAGTTAAACTAGGTGTCCATTTCAAAATCTGGATCATTTTGGAGAAAAAATGGACAAAAAAACTCCAAACTTAGTCTTTTCAAATTCCTTAATTAACAGAATTTACACAGATACTACAAAACTCGTGAATTTTACATGCTTGAATTCCAGACATCATTGTCATCTAAATAATCCTTAATATTATAGTAGCTCTTTTGGCACAAAGTGTACTTTACACATTTTTTGAACCGCGCTTCAGTCAAACTTAATATATCTTCAGGGATTTTATTGTAGAAGCGTATACAATGCCCCATGAAGGATGTATTAACTTTTGCCAGCCTAAATCTTGGGATCAAAAGTTTATGTTTATTTCTAGTATTTACATTATGTTGGCTACCTGCAGTTTTAAAGTTGCTAATATTTTTCCTGACATACATAATATTTTCATAGATATACTGACTGGCAACTGTCAGGATGTTTGTTTCTTTAAAGAATTCTCTTAACGAGTCTCTACTGCCTAGCTTATAGATGAATCTGATCGCTCTTTTCTGCAAGACGAAGATGGTCTCAATGTCCGCTGCCCGTCCCCACAGTAGTATGCCGTAGGACATGATACTATGGAAGTAACTAAAATAAACGAGCCTGGCAGTTGCGACGTCAGTTAATTCCCTAATTCTTTTAACAGCATATGCTGCAGAGCTAAGCCTATTTGCCAATTTTTCTATATGAGGACCCCATTGAAGCTTTGCATCAATTGTGATACCTAAAAATACAGTATCTTCGACAAGGTCTAGTTTGTCCCTTCCCAATATAACTTTGCTGTCAACTACTTTGACATTTGGTAGAGTGAACTTTATACATTTTGTCTTTTTTGAATTTAACAATAAGTTATTAGACGTAAACCAGTTTAGTACCTGAGAGAGAGCAGCATTAGTATTGTCAAGGTCATCTTCTTGTCTCTTAATTTTGAAAATAAGTGACGTGTCATCTGCAAATAGTACTATCTCTGACATATTTTGAACCATGAACGGCAAATCATTTACATATACGAGGAAGAGGAACGGCCCCAAAATCGATCCCTGTGGTACTCCTATCCTGACCTCTGACCCTGAAGATTTAGTTCTATTTATATCAGCTCTTTGAATTCTTCCTTCTAAATATGATGTCATAAGTTTTAGGCTATTCCCGTTTATACCATAGTGCTTTAATTTTAAAAGAAGTGTTTTATGGTCAACGCAATCAAATGCTTTTGACAAGTCACAGAATACGCCTATAGCATCCTTGCGATCTTCCCATGCACTAAATATATGTTTAACTAACATGACGCCGGCGTCCGTTGTAGAGCGCCCTTGCGTAAAGCCGAATTGCTGACCATGGAGAAGTTGATAGTCATTGAAGTGTGTAAGCAGTTGACCTAGAACTATCTTCTCGAATATTTTACTCAAAACGGGTAGAACCGAGACTGGTCTGAAATTTGAAGGATCTTGCTTATCACCACTTTTAAATAAAGGAACGAGCCTACTATATTTCATTAGATCTGGGAATATACCCTCATCTAGACATTTGTTAAAGATTCTGGCTAAATAGGGTGCTAGGGTGTCGATTACTGAGCTAACTACTGTTACTGACATACCCCACAAATCTTCAGTTTTTTTAAGCTTTAGCTTTTTAAACGATTTAATCACGGTATGAGCTTCAATATAATCAAACGAAAAATCGTGATCGCATGGGGGGACATTGTCTTTCAAAATAGTTTCTGCAAGAGCTGGAGAAGAGTCTAAAGGAGCTGTCGTTATAATTGGAACATTTGTAAAGAACTGTTCAAAAGCCGCAGCAATGTCTTCATTTGAGGTTATTAATTTATTATTTATTTTAAGTGCAAATTCGCGATCTCCCAATTTGGATTTACCAGTTTCCTTATTTATAATAGCCCAAATTGTTTTAGATTTATTAGAAGATTGAAGGATTTTTGATTTTATATACTCGCATTTTGCTTTGTGGCAGACGGCCTTAAATAATTTTGAATATAGTTTTACATACTGTATAAAACTGGGGTTGTATGTATATGTTTTTTTCTCATACAGTGAATAAAGTGTGTCCCTACTTTTTCGGATGCCGGCAGTGGCCCATTCACTAAATTGTAATTTATTTTGTTTGCAGGATATCTGTTTTAATTTAAAAACTTTTTCAAAACTATATGAAACAGCCTTGAAGAAATCTCGATAGAGAACATTAGCATCTTGAGTTTTATTTTTTTGAATAGGTAATCTTTTTTTTAAGTCAAGTTTAAACAATTCTAGTTTTTTATTTGTTATCACCCTGCAGAGTACATCTTGCTCTATTTTTTTTTAAATCTGCTTTAAAATGTACAATTTGACCACTGTGGTCTGATTTAAGACAATTCACTGTAGAATAATGGGAAAATTCACAGTCACAGTATACGTTGTCAAGGCAGGTGGCGGTGGTTTCGGTAATCCTGGTGGGCTCTAAGAAAATATTCATCAAATTAAAAGACTTAAAAATAAGTTTTAATTTAGCACTCGAAGGGGAATCTACAAGCAGGTTTACATTAAAATCACCACAGACTATAACCTTCTTATTATTACTGCAGGCTACTTTTAATACATCCTCTAATACAGATTCGAATACACTGTAATCGCTGGTGGGGGGCCTGTATACGCTTACTACAATGTGTGACGATAATTCAACACAAGATAGTTCAATTATTTTTTCAACAGAAAGCCTGCAAATATCTTTCCTTTCTTTAAATTTTAAACCATCCTTTACTAGTATTAAAGATCCCCCATGCAATGCTAACTTTCTATTGTAGCAACTGGCTAACTGATAATTATGTACAGAAAAATTCATATGAGATTCTAATAGCCAGTGCTCCGTAACACAAAGTATGTCAATCTCATGTTGCTCTAAGAACAATTCTAACTCTAGTAGCTTTCCAGAAAAACCACCCTGTATGTTCTGATTAGCTAAAGTGATTTTTTTTAAGAGGGGCTTTTCTGTGGTCTGCGCTGACAGTTTAAATCAGCAGTCAAGCTTAACTTATTTATGTTAGGTTTTTTTAAAGCCTCTGAGTACAGAGGTTTACTAGTAGAACTTTTTCTACAGTTTTTATTTACTAATGGTACCTGTTTTATTGTCGTAACAATAATAGGGTCATAAATATTGAATGCCAACAATTTGGCAATCTGTCGTTTTGAACGAAGGGGCACATACATTGTGTCCCTAGTCAATATAAAATTTCGAATAAAGTTATTCGTATCAAAATAAAAAACTTGATCTCTATGACCAAATGTCATGTTATATAACAGACGGTTAAGTTTACCTATCCGTGCATTCTGTGTCTCTGACAATGTTTTTGAATAGGGAAAAGCACAGATAATGATTTTCCTTACATTTAAAGCTATTATGGACTCATAGTAATTTATCAATTCACTTTCTTGAATCCCTGTGCTGTTCCCCATTAATAATACAATAGTAGTATTTCTATCATACTGTTTGCTGAGCAGAGCGTTGATTAATTGCATGTAAGAGGCATTTGGCATACATATGTTTTCTACATGCTGTTTTAAATGGATCTGCAGCCTGGTTCCTAGACCTACACCTATTTTGTCTGAGAAAATTATTGTCTTGTAAGGGGCACCATTGACTGGAACTGAACTGCTCGTTGGCCTGGTTGTCGGTTGTCTGTCCAGTACTGCATTCCGGGTCGATGGCGCACTGGTCTCCGCTATCGCATTTGATGGTGCAGGCTGTCTGTTTGGCTCGCCTTCATGCTGTTGTGCCCGATCCAGCGGTAAAGGGGCTGGTGTGTTGGGCAAGCTGCACGGCGGTGACAAGCATGGCTTCTGACTGCCTGTTGAGTTCAGCTGTGGAAGGGCTGGGTCTTCAAGCACATTATTCGGTGGCTGCAGGGGTAACCAGCTTGGTTTGTCTTCTGAGTCTTCTGATTCATGGATGAAGGTGGACTCAACACGTTCCAGGTTGCTTTTGCCAAGAGAAATCAACCCATTCACAGTTGAAATGCAGTCATTGTACTGAGTTTGCATAGCCGAGTACTTGCAGGTGATGTCTAGTAATTGAAACTGCAAATCTTCCACTTGTAATTGCAGTTCAGCCATCGCTAGCTCATGGTCCACATTACTAGCAAATAATTCTTTCTGGCATTCGGCCATTTCCGTTTCTAACTGTAGTTTTTGACGAAGAATTGGTACACTTTCTATACTTTTTCTGTTTCGTTTTATCAATTTCTGTACCTTCTGAATGTATTTATTTGTTTTAATATACTTCTTTATGGTTTTCACGCTGTTCATTTTGATACTACTGGTATTCCCCATAGCGCAGGACTTATCGCTGGCTGTGGTTAGGTCGACTGTTAGTATTCCGGCTTCACTCATCACTTCACTATACAAATCCATGGTTCTAGCGCTATCTTTTTGTTGCTCTTGTTCACTGATTTGCTGAAGCTCCTGGTGCGCCTCAGCAAGCTGGTGTTCAAGCGAGCGTATTCGTTGCAGTGCTACACCATGGACATCATGGCACTGGTTGAACGAGTTGACTTGCTGTTGCAGCTCATCCCGTTGGGCACTTAGATCTTGGCATTGTATGTCCAATTCACTGAGCTCTGCTTTAAGCGCTGAGTTGGTTTTATTCTGTTTATGAATCTCCTCTTCACTTTCCTCTCGTTCTTGTAGAAGTGTGTCGCACAACTCTTTGGTCTTTTTGAGCTCAAGCAGCGTGGCTTTCAGTTTCAGCTCCATGTCTCGCACAGTCACCTTGCTTCGGGTGAACATACTGGTGTCACCTGGAAAATAACCGGGAATCGGTGTCAGTGTGTGACCACTTAGGATGTTATTGGCTGATAAAGAGTTGGTGGTACGTTATAGATGTTGAGTGAGCGTGTTATGTTGACTGAGGCTAGTTGTTTTGTCTCAACTTTGCTTCCACTACGCGTCAAGTAAAGAGAGCCAGAACTGAGCCGGAATGTTTGTATGGGACGTGTCTCATGTACATGAGATTATGTACAGTTTGTTTATGTAGGAAAACTGTAGGATGAAGCGAAAATTACAGGATTAAAACAATACTTCCCCGGATAAGTCGTTGCAATTTGAACCGTTTGACAGTTCGGCCGCCCGTTGTAATTTTTCAGTACAATAATTTGTATTTGTTTGATTTTTCACCAGTAACTTTTATTTGCATGTCACTACTATGTATTGTTTAATGAATTTACGTTTAATTTGACTCGAAATACACTAATAACACTAATTAATTAAACAAAATCTACTGAGCCGCTTTTGAAAGCAGCTGTTCGGTCTGGAGTTGCCAGCCGAAAAAAAAAAATTCCACCCATGCCGGGATTCGAACCCGCGACCTTTGGCTATCCGTGCCAGGGCTCTTTCCAACTGAGCTAATGGGCATAAGTACGAGTACTAGACATAATTAAAACTGTTTTTATACGGATTTCATTCGTTTATGATATTTTTACAATTTTCCGACGTTTCGGCACTTTTACAGTGCCGTGGTCTCGGATGACTTAGGCGACCGGCGTTTTTTTGAAAGCATTAACTGTTAGTTTACTACCCTCGGCAAAAATTACAAAAGTTAATTATGAAGTTACGTTCCAAAATAGGTAAATCAATTATTTTATATAAAGTCAACAATATTGATTATTAGTAATTGAAGTTAAAATTAAATTGAAATCGAGTGAAATCCGTATAGAAACAGTTTTAAAAAATAATGTCTTGTTAAATGGTGGTGGCCGGGTCATCTATCTCCCTCCAAAATGGTTGAGACTGATGATGGCTGACCTCTGCGTTATGCTCGTGAACGAGTGCTGTTCGTGTGTCTGGCCGCAGCACTTGTCATGTTTTCACGGCCTATGTAAAAATATATATTTAATAATGCCTTAACATTTAAAGTTATTAATGTCAATCATGGAATCTTATGCGTATAGGTGGTATCTAATGTATTAGATTTAAGAGGACTTGAGAAAAGATGGTCAGAGTGGAGTTTTTTTTCCTGCTGCTTTTTTCTCCACTACACTAGGGCCCGAAGGCAGTGGCTTTCACTTTCATGTTGCATTGTACTTTGACATTCAGCAAATATAATGTAAATTGTTTACGTTGAAATAAATTGAATTAAATGTTTCATAGGCAAAGTACAGTGCTACACAAGAAATAAGTCTCGCGGATGTACCTGCGCAGATGACCAAATTTTGGATATGCGGTAAGTTGATCGACCAATCAGATAGTTTCATTTTATGGCAGGCCGCGCGCCTTTGTTGCTATTGGTTGATTCAACGTCATCGATGCAGGTGACTATTAGTTTGGCAATATTAGCGTGAGCGAAATAGGTAGCGCTACTGCGGCAATCGATTCTGCACCTTAACCGTATCGGTTAAAGATCATGTTGAATGTACCTATAGCTTCGGGTACTTTCGTTACACTTCTTCCAAGTCTGCGCGAACGTAGATTCCCGAAGGGACTTTTATGATGTGTAGCAGAGGTGAGTCGATGGCGAATTACGGGTCAACGAAACGAGACTGCTTTTTAAAAAATCATAACCAGTTTGAAAAGCAGCTATTTTGTCAACTGGTTATATATCAACGAGCGGCAACGACATTGCTTGCTGCAAAAAATTGTATCGCGTTGGATCGACGACGGACAAGAATGTCTTGTACTTACACAAACTGCCTTCCCCGTCGTCGGTGCTAAACTATCAATATTTTGAGTCTTGTATTCCTTTGACAGATTTATTTAATTGGTAATTTAAGTTAATGAAATCCACTTCCCTTCATTCTTTATCAGGCTTAGGACTGTCTGGCTGGAAAATATTATTTTACTATTGAAAACATGTTTATTAAAATCGTTGCATCAAGGTCACGCGTGCATGCACGGCGATAACCGCCATTCGTTCGACTTTTTCCTCGCATGCTCGGTTATCTCTGTCAACAACAAGCCGCTTGTGCGATTGCGCTACGTTTAGCGTTGTCAAGCAAAAGACGTTTTTATATAAACTGTTTCTCAGTAATCAGAAAGCGGTTGGTTCGTTGACGGAATGAAAGTCGCTTTTGAAACCCGTTAGTTGAATCAACGCTCACCTCTAAATTGTGTAGTACTGTATTATTATTATTATCGAAGAGAAAGAAAGATGCTCACGGCTGGCAGAGGACAGCAGGTCAGGCAGATACGGCAGCTTCTTGATGAGGATGATGGAGTCGAAGCAGGAGGGCTGCAGCAGCGCCGCCACCGCGTTGGCAGCCAGCACTGCTGCCATGATGGGCAGCATGTGGGTAACCTGAAGGGGCAGGTTCCGTAGCTCAAAATAAAGGATAAGTTTAGATAAGATGGAAGCGCTCGTGGCCCGTGGAGCGCGTCGAACCGAGTGATTGGAATCAACTACTTGAGTTAAGCAACATTAGGCGCTAGGCGCGGTCAGGTACAGAATGGGTGACCGTGACTGACTACCGCCGGTGGAGTTTGTCCGAGCGCTTCCGTACTTCACAAGGCACGTTAAACTCTTGGTGCCGGCTGTCATGTAATGACAGTCGTTAAGCCATTTCAGACGCCCTATGGGTGGCTTGATAACTTCTGACAGTAAAGCCCGCCACTGTCTTACAATCCTCCATCAACCCGGACTTGGCCCCCGTGGTGGAGTATGGCTTAGCCGTCCTGCGGTGCAGGAAGAGACCCGTGCCCCAGCAGTGGGTACATACAAGGGTTGATACAGAATCTTAGGTGTAACTGACCTGTCCAGTCATCTCGATGACGATGACCATAGTGGAAACGGTGTGTGTAACGGCGCCCGTAAAGGCGGCTGCCCCTACCACGGCGTAGCCACCTGCGGGCAAAAACGGAGACACCATCAGAAGTGGGATACATCAAAGATTCGGAGAAAAAAGAGGATTCCTATCACATCTGTTTTATGCTAGTCTAATTAGTCACTAAAATGTAAAGTATTTTTTTTTATGTTGGGGGGTATAGGCTTAATTACCACGCGAGCCCACCGCAGATTGGCAATTTCAAGCTTATGTTTTTTAATTAAAATAAGACACTTTATTGTGACCGAACAATTACTTAAATTATAAGGAGTGGAGATCAGAAGTGGGATTTGTCAAAGATTCGGAGGAAAGGTTATTTTTCTTAGCCTAATTTGTTATTTTTTAATGAAAATATACCACTTTATTATTATACTATTTTATTTTTAATGGACTAACCCGTGCTAAGGACAATTTTAAAAAAACTACACTATTTTTATTTTTAATGCACTAACCCGTGCTAAGGAACAAAAGGTTTTATTTTTTTAAGGTTTTTAAAAAAACTATTTAGAGGCTAAAAATTCCACCCTCTGGCTATCCGTGCCAGCGCTCTTCCAATTAAGCTAATGGGCGACTCACAGGCATTAGTGAAATTTCGAACCTCTTTACACTATTCTCTGTATTAATTTATAATATTGTCAGTCAATATCGGGTACTTCAATCATACGGACTGGACATCAGAAGTGGATTCGTAAATGATTCGGAGGAAAAGGGGATTCCTACCACACCTGTTTTAAACAAGCCTAATTTGTTACTAAAGAAATAAACAATATTTTAAGTTGTTTTAATGCAAATTACCCACTTTATTAATATCGGTCAACTATGCACACCCACATTTACTTTATTTCTAGACTAATAAAGCCTATGCTTGTCTGGCAAGGTCTTCCCTATATGCCCTTTGTATGCGACCCCGCGTGGCTATTAGTTTAATAGCATATACGAAAAAAAATACAAAAAAAATTCACACAGTGGATTGAAATCAGGTTGCCTACTTACAACAATAAGAGTAATTTATTACAATTTGATTATCTGTGGCCCACACTAAGTAAGCTTGTATCATGGGTACCATAAATAGATTTACAATTTAATTATTTCCCAGTTGTAAGGTAGACTAATTAACAAAATAGAAACAATATACGATTAAAAACAAAATGGTCAATATTTTCTGAAAACCAAAATTAACTTTCCTTCTAGACCAATAGAGCCTATACTTGCCTGGCAAGATCTTCTGTATGTGCCCTCCGTAAGCGACCCCGAGTGGCCAGCAATAGGCCATCAGCTCGCCAGTGAGCCGGCCTAGGGCGCAGCCCATCTTGAAGGCCGGGACGAAGATGCCGGCTGGCACGGGCAGCGTGCAGGAAACCATCGAGAGGAAGTACTGGGGAGGGAGATGGTTCAATAGAGAACTTCGTCGTCAGGCTATACTAGTCCACTGCTGGACCTAGCCCTCCCCTAAAGAGCGCCACGTTGTGCTATCATAGGGGGTACTGCTCATAATCCCCACGCTGGGCCGGTTGGGGATCACAGTTCGGTGGAATTGTACTGCAGGGGGCGCTGCTGCCCACCCCCCGGTTTGTGTCCCTTAGTCGCCGTTTACGACACCCGCGGGAAGAATTTGGGTTGGTGCTATTCTCTAGGCCGACACCACACAGCAGGGAAGGAGGCGAAATAGAGAACTTACACATCCATCAATATGTCTTCATCATAGGAGAGGCCACACACGCATCCACACAACACTATCACTTGACTAGGCCCTAGAGTCTAATATATAAGGTTAGGTTGGGTTCCCCTTGATTCATCTTGAACCAGTGGGAAGGGTAAGTGGCAAGGGCCGGTGCACCCTGGGCGCTGGTCAGTAACTTCTCTTTATGGGATCTTGCTGGCCAGCGGCGAAAAATCTGGCGGGAGGGGTCGCGTGGGCCCTGTTTCACTTTGTGGAGCGGGACCCAGGCGACCAACCGAATGAAGGACCGACTGGGGGGGGCGCCGCTGCGCGGAAGCGCGCGCGCCTCGGCCCAGTCGGACCAGAGTGGCCGCCGGGACGCGGAGGGTCGGGGGACCCTCCGCCTCCATCACGGCGGGCCGGAAGGCGCCCTTGCGTGTTCCGAGGGTGCCTTCTGGCACGGAGGGGGCCCGCGCGGTCGCTCACCGCCTTCTCTGCTTTCAGAGAAGTGCTGGTGGGCGACGTGACGGGCCTCGCGTGTGGGGCGTGTGGGGGCCAACAGGACATTGGCCCCCATGCGCCCCAACGAGGAGGTGCGCCGCCCTCCTCTAATCCCATTGGACCACACAACAATGGGATGGAGGGGGCGGCGCGTTGGGGCGTGTGGTGGCCAAGGGGTTCGCACTTGGCCACTATGCGCTCCAACGAAGAGATGCGGCGTTCCCTCGCCCCGTCGTTCGGTCCGATGCGATGGGGCAGGGGCGCCGCCGAAGGAGTGCCCGAAAGGGCGCCCGCAGACGGGGTCGCGGAAGTGTGCGTAAGCGTCCCCGTGGCCCCGTCCTTTGCGGTGCGGAGGAACACCCCAGGAGTTTTAGTCGGTATACCACCCTTTTCAGGGCGGGGAGTCCGACATAACCACTGTGCTCCCCCGAGCCGGTGGTACCCGTAATTGGGTGAAAAAAAAAAAAAAAAAAGGTTGGGTTCCCCTCCCCGTGAAGGGAGGGGTGCGAGGGGCCCGCCGTGTCTAGGCGGGCAAACGCCGGCGGGGGACTGGAAGTAAAGGCTGTGCCGGTTTCCCAGGCCCCCGCCACCAAAGGCGACGAGGGAGTGCCGCTGGGTTGTTTAGTGGGTATACCGGAGCTTTCCCGGGGAATCCCACATACTCTCTCCCGTCCCCCGACGGGAGGAGATGCGTAATGCATTTTTCCCAGCGAAAAAGAAAGGTTAGGTTAGGTTTATAAATAAAATTCTAAGTCCTGACTGATTGACTCACTCATCAACGCCCAGCCCAAGCCGTTGGACCTAGGAAGCTGAAATTTAGCACACAGGGTTTAAATATACTGTAGGCAAGGAATGAGACCAGATTTTTTGAAATTCAACCCCTAAGGAGACGAAAAAGGTTGCCAAAATTTGTATGGGAGGTATAAAGAATGTTGAAGTTGAAGAACTCTTCAACACAATTTATTGAACACGTGTTTCGGCGCATTTCTAAATTTACCCCTTAAGGGAGTGAACGGGGTTGCAAACAAGGTCCACGCAATAGCAGTACATGTCATTCCAAGGGTATAACCCGCGCTAATTAAATAGGCAACTCTCGCGAAGAAGAGCGAATCGCGCGAGGCGCCGAGTTAAATAGCACGGATTATACCACTGCAATGCGATTGGTTACTAGACTACTGATAGTGTGAATGAAACGACCATTACGGGACTAATATGACTCTATTGAACAACTATGCATTTAAGAGACTCGCCTCCCTGGTCCTAAACTAGGACAACCTGTAAAAAGATAACCGGGTAAGGACGCTACCAACATCCAAATACACCCAGACTGAGGGCACTTGCGTGAATGTTCGGTGGCCCCTGTATGAATCGAACCCACGAACTGTCTTGACAGCCAAGCGCCTTAACAGCTAGATCAACAAGGCAGGCCAAGTTTAAAGATAGATAATTTTTAAACGGAGGTATTTAATAACGGCTCGCACTTCGTTTTATACCATTTTCGAGAACACGTTCCGACACAAAGTAAACAAATGACTACATTCAGAAAAAAACAAAAGAGAATCGAAGATTTTTTCTGACCTATGCTGCCAGTAGTTTTTTTTTTCTTACCCTCGTTGATAAAACGTAGGTTTTTATTTCATTTATGGCGCTAGTTACTATCGTAACTTTCATAAGCAACAAATAACTTTATTATCCCGTATCACGAATTCTAGCGTTTAAAATAATTATGTAAACTCTGTTAATGAAGGACTTTGAGTTAATAAGTTTATAGATATTGACCATTATTTCTCCAAAAAGATATAGATTTTATAAAGCACAGTTTAACTTACTAACGTCATTAAGTCGCAGTTTCTATTCTACTTAAAACAAAACCTTTTGAATTTGAGTTTATTCAAAGAACTCAAATCCGTAAACCATTTCCTACCCGTCCAAAAGTATTCCCGACGAGGATGGGATTCGAACCCACGCGGGCAGAGCCCATTGGATTAGCAGTCCAACGCCTTAACCACTCGGCCACCTCGTGTTGAGGTTAATCAACCAATTAAAGAGACTGTTTTGGCTGACTGTACAGTAGCCAACTAAAGATCCGTTATATTTTTATTGCAATATCACCTGTAATGTAACCGAGTAAAGTGCATGCCTTGAACACGTGGCTTGTGGCAGACTGTACGTGTGTTTGTGCAAGTGTTGTTGATATATACTTATTGGTTGTAGACTGTATATAAACGAATACATCCTTTGTCATGTGTAAATAAGTAGAAACAGTTGGTAGTTAAGGCGCTAAGCGGTGCTAAATAGCTCCACCAAAATAAATACTAAATAGGAGGGAGTAAACTAATCACGAAGCGCTCCTGGCCTAGTCAAACCGAGTGATTGGAATCAATCACTTGCGTTAAGCAACAACAGGCGCGGTCAGGTGCGGGATGGGTGACCGTCCCGTGACTACCGCTTGTGGCATTTTTTCCGAGCGCTTCCGTGCTTCGCAAGGCACGTTAAGCCGTTGGTGCCGGCTGTCATGTAATGGCAGTCGTTAAGCCAAGTCAGGGGCCTTATGGGCGGCTTGATAACTTCTGACAGTAAGACCCGCCACTGTCTTACAATCCTCCACCAACCCGGACTTCGCCCCCGTGGTGGAATATGGCCTAACCTTCCTGCGATGCAAGAAGAGACCCGTGCCCCAGCAGTGGGGACATACAAGGGTTGATATCGAAACTAATCACATCACACTAATACTGTAAAGGCGAAAGTTTGTGAGTCTGTATATTTGTTACTTCATCACGTCTAAACAGCTGGAGTGATTTTAATAAAACTCAGTATAGAGTTAGCGGACACCCTGGATTACCACATAGGCTACGTTTTACTGCGGGACAAAGATCTTATTTCCAGGGGAAAATCGATAAACCAAGGGTAACACCGCGGGGCATAGCTAGTTTTATAATAACTTTAAAAAAGTGAATGTCATAAATCAGCTGTGATACCTACCCCCACCTTACCCGGCTACCAATTGGTTGGCTACAATACAATAGCAATTAAGTAATTAATAATAATTAAACCCGACCGCCTTTTGTACAATATTTTACTTGGTATAACATATTTTAAACTTTCGCGACTTGTACACATAGTTAGAACATGCGAACGGGTGCCAGCCATCAGTCTTCTCGTGACCACGATGACTGTAACGTCGTCGAAACGTCGAGGTAAAATAGCAATAAATTACTACGCTATTAAGCCCCGAAAATATTCTAACTATTTTACTTGGTGCCATAAAGAATTTTAATAATAATAACAACTTATTTTATCTAAAGTCTAGAACCTAGGATCAACAACCTAAGACTTTAAACGGTACGAAGTTCGCTGGGTCAGCTAGATATGATTTTTTCCATTGGTGGGGCTGGTTAGCACCGCGTAGCGCCTTAACGGAATAGCCAAGTCGGACTTGCGTACTGAGGATTTCACACTATAGCAGATTATAATAGGCGAGGCGACAGTATCAACTACCTAATCAAAGTGTACGGGCCAAACCGCACATTTAAGGCCTGCGCAGACGAGGGACTATCCCCCGGGTAGGTATTTTTTTGTCCGTCTATATAAATCTCTTATCTGTCTATATAGATATTGTATCGCGTAAAGCACACGAAGCACTAAAAGTACAAAAAGTCCCTTAAGTTACTGCGGACATCAAGAGACCGGAGTGGACATCGGTGTTATCTTTTAAAACGGCTTTTCTTTTTCACCTTCAAGTAAATTACAACACAACGTAATCTCAGATTATTTGCTTCCACAGCGTATTTCTATCACTCAATTTCCGGGGAACAAATGACTGCAAACCGTGGGCGTTGAGTCCGCGACAAGTACTCTGAGGACACTTTTACAGACGAGGGACTTTTGTCCCCAAGAGACAAAAGTCCCTCGTCTGCGCAGGCCTTTAGCATTTTACTCGTATTTCTATTCAGTAGTCTATCAGCCGCCTCGGCGAGCACTCCTTTATTAAATATCAAGAAACAGCAAATCAGACTTTACATCATAATCACCATACATCCTTATCATCCCTGTACTTTATTTTTCATCGTCATCGTCAGGCTTTACTAGTCCACTGCTGGACATAGCCCTCCCCTAAAGAGCGCCACGTTGTGCTATCATAGGGGGTAATGCCCATAATCCCCACGCTGGGCATGCGGGTTGGGGATCGCAGTTCGGTGGAATTGTACTGCAGGGGGCGCTGCTGCCCACCCCCCGGTTCGTGTCCCTTAGTCGCCTTTTACGACACCCGCGGGAAGAATCGGGTTGGTGTTTATTTTTATTTTATTTATTTTACTATACAGCAGAGTAGTGCATCACTAACCATCATAAAACCCGCCTCTGCTCGTACATCAAAGATTTAACCATATAGAAAAGTACACATTAAAAGGATTTAAAACACTGATTTAGATTTACAATAAAAAAAGAGATTACGAATATTTTCAATAAAATAAAAGATTATAATACTGTTTTCAGCCATTTTTACTGAAACACCAATAACACCGCGTGACGTCACGCCTAGGTAAACATCGGTTTGCATTCTTTGGCTGCGCGTACACACATTTGTCGCTAGATGTTTGTTTACCTGGGCGTGACGTCAGATTCAACGCCATGACACTGCGAGCTGTTTACCACAGATTCAAAATAATTTCAGAAAAATGGCTTCATTAAACTTAAGTTTACTGAAATATAAGTTTAGCAATAAGGCCGCCAATTGTACCTCTTCTTTTGTAACTGTTGTCTCTGTAATTATTTTCTGGTGTGTACAATAAAGAATATTCTTATCTTATCTTATCTGTCTTTGTAAATAATAATGTGTCCCCTGATAATGGAAGAGGATTTAAAAATCTTTTGTCTTGCCCATTGGTAACTTGCGTCAAAATCAGATTGTCAAACTTAGTCAAGTGGCATTGTTTTTATACTATAGAAAAATATAAAAATATAACAAGATTTCAAACTATACAAAACAAATAATTTTGGAAACCACTTTTCTTTATCAAAACTACTTAAGGAAAAACTAAAATATAATTTTATAATGTCTGTTTTAATTATGCATAGGCTCCTCTGACCACATTTATCAAAAGCTCAATCATTTTATTACAAAAATAAGAACTGTATATTTTGCGAGCGAGACAGCATGCTTCATGTAAAAACAGACTTAAGAAGTAAAAAAAACCATTCTTGACCATGATTAAGGAATAAAAAAAAAGTGACGACGAAGATGGGATTCGAACCCACGCGGGCAGAGCCCATTGGATTAGCAGTCCAACGCCTTAACCACTCGGCCACCTCGTCTGTGGTACTTAGTGGCGAAATTCCCATACACATTTAGCGTTATCAGTAAATTGAATTAAGTTTTGTTTGCACAGATTGACAATGCCTTTAAGGTAACAATTGGTATGTGATGTTCCAAGGAAAAGGGTAGCAGGCCTTGATCAAGTAACATTTGTGTGCAGAAACGAAAAGTAAGTATACTGCATTTTGTCATACAGATATCCACCGAAATGCGTTATACAATATTGTGTGATAACATTATACGCCTCATCTATAAGGCAGAGCTAAGTAAACTTTCCACATCCCCACACAGATGTACACATGAAAAGTTACTTCAAGGCGCTGTAATGTATAAATCCATGGTTGAAAATTCAATTTGGCAACATCATGGCACAGCCGATTAACTCACAGAGTAACAAAGTAAAGTAAACATTATTTATTAACTCATATGAATTATTTATTTTATTTTATCTTTACTTTAGAAACAAACAGTTATTTAAATGGCAATAAAAAATAATATTGCTATACGCCTATCCCCTCTTGGATTCAGGCGTGTTATGTTATGTTTTGAAAATTAAATGTTAAAATAATTCTTGATTCTCATAAAAAATTATAACTAAACTATCCAATAAAAAAAATGAATACAGATATTTTTTCTTAGAAATAACGGATGTAATGATGTCCCGATAATGGGTTCCCGTGCGATTTTATTTATTGTTTCTTTTTATTCTAAACTATTTCAAGATAAAATCCATATTTATTTATCGCCTCGCCATGGAAACAAGAGTCCTATAATACGATTCTCTGGCGGTACGTAGTTCGGCGGGACAGATAGTGGCAAATATATCACACAATGAAGGCAGGCAGGGTTTTTTCAAAAAAAAAAATGTTAGAAGTTATTGCCAGATCTCAGTTCAAATAATACTAAAAACCTATATTAGAGGCTAAAAATTCCACCCATGCCGGGTCTCGAACCTGCGACCTCTGGCTATTAGGAGTGGGTCGTTGTCCGATTTTTCGACGACGAAACGCAACCGTTTTTTCTGGAACGAAAACAGGTCCTCGAAACGGTCCTCGTTCGCAACTGGTTTCATTGTATGCGAACGAGCAAGGCGCAGAGGACGGTCAAACGAGTGCGAACGAGACGAAATCACGAAACATCGGAAAAAATAAGTTGTTTTACACGATATTCGACTGTATACTCATAGACATAAAGATTACTTTATTGTATCACAGACCAAAACGAACGGAACGAGCAAGGAGCCGACGACGACGTCGCAAAGATCTCATTACGTTCTAGGCTCTATTAATATAGCACTAAAGGACATATCCGCGTCAAACAATCTAAGGACTGGTCTCGCGACGAACAAACGCTGGCACTGCTTTAGAGTCGCTGGCACTGCTTTAGAATGAAACGTAAAACGGTCCTATCGTCGCGGAACACAAAACGGTCTTATAAAACGGTTCGTCTTTGCAACGATCACGCCTACTGGCTATTCGTGCCAGCGCTCTTTCCAACTGAGCTAATGGGCGACTCACGAGCATCAGCGAAATTTCGAACCTCTTTACACTATTCTCTGTATTACGTACAGGCAGCGACATCTGGCTGAAGTAATTTGCATCACTTGCAGCCCCGAGCACCCACTTTGCAGTCAGGTTTTACATCGGAATGATATCGCTGTACCCACCTGATAATATTACTTTTTTTATGCACTAACCCGTGCTAAGCCTCTAATATAGGTTTTTAAAATTGTCCTTAGCACGGGTTAGTGCATTAAAAAATAATATAATCAAATAACACTACTGCAAATTTACAAATATACGTAAGACAGCCACCCGTATTATGGAGGCTACATAAAATAAAACTTAAGATAGACATCAGTTTTTAAGTTTAGTTGTTACTTGACAAATGTACAACTCGCTAACTTAAAAACCTATTTAGAGGCTAAAAATAATATTAAGATTAGCTATTAAGAGGCTGTAATTTGCTTAAGTCAGATGTCGCTGCCTGTACGTAATACAGAGAATAGTGTAAAGAGGTTCGAAATTTCACTGATGCCGGTGAGTCGCCCATTGGCTCAATTGGTAGAGCGCTGGCACGGATAGCCAGAGGTTGCGGGTTCGAATCCCGGCATGGGTGAAATTTTTAGCCTCTAAATAGGTTTTTAAATTTGTTCCTTAGCACGGGTTAGTGCATTAAAATAAAAATAGTATAACTCGCTAACTGTAAAGGAAAACATCGTGAGGGAACCTGAGTGTCTGGGGTGTTAAAATACCTCAGCGCTTGAAATAACCAATCCGCGGTGGGCACGCGTGGCAATTAAGCTCAGAAAAAATACACCTACAACTACAGATTCTTATTTTCTTCCCTGTGACGTTTATAGGCTATATTTAAAGAAGTACAAATTCACAAGCAACATACACCCACCCGCAAGTAAAGAGCGGTGGTAGCGGAGCGGTGTAGAACGCCGGCTTCTCAATCGGGAGGTCGCGGGTTCGAACCCCGGCATGCACCAATGACTTTGTTATGTACATTTGTGAAATTATAGTAGCAATACTACTGGCTGACCGTGAAGGAAAACATCGTAAGGAAACCCTAGTGTCTGAGGTGTTAGCGTACCTCGGCGCTTGCTACGTACAATGCCCAACTATGAGGCTAAGTGCGGAAATCTCAGGTCTAACTAACACCCGCAAGTATCAAAGTGCTCGTGGCCTAGCGGAACCCAGTGATTGGAATCAATCACTTGGGTTAAGCAACAACAGGCGCGGTCAGGTACTGGATGGGTGACCATCTCGTGAATACCGCTAGTATGGCATTTTCCGAGAGCTTCCGTGCTTCGCAAGGCACGTTAAGCCGTTGATGCCGGCTGTCACGTAATGTCAGTCGTTAAGCCATGTCAGAGGCCTTATGGCCGGCTCGATAACTTCTGAGAGTAAGGCCCGCCACTGTCCACCAACCCGGACTTGGCCCCCGTGGTGGAGTATGGCGTAACTTTCCTGCGATACAGGAAGAGACCCAACAGTGGGGACATATAAAGGGTTGATATCGATACAACCACATTGTGGAAGCACATGAAGAAAACGTAACATAGAAATCAAAATCATTGCCACAGACCGGGATTCGAGCTCACGACGTCTCAAATGCGAGGTCAGAATTCTACAGCGTTTAAAAAGACTAAATTACGAGTTTATTTGTCAATGTTTTCTCCAAAATGATCCAGATTTTGCAATCGACACCTAGTTTGAATTGAACCTTTTCGTTTAATTTCATTGTGGCGGCTGTGTGGTGTCGGCCTAGAGAAAAGCACCAACCCAAATTCTTCCCGCGGGTGTCGTAAAAGGCGACTAAGGGACACAAACCGGGGGGTAGGCAGCAGCGCCCCCTGCAGTACAATTCCACCGAACTGCGATCCCCAACCCGCATGCCCAGCGTGGGGATTATGGGCATTACCCCCTAATGATGGCACAACCTTGCGCTCATTAGGGGAGGACTATATTCAGCAGTGGACTAGTAAAGCCTGACGTCGATTGGGTTTTCAGGCTTGTGAATCATCAGGCTTTAAATTCGGATTAAGCAGAATAAAGAAAAATAAGATAATATGACATGAGAATATTTTAAATTATTCAGGTTGCATCCTGTTAAAATTATCTCATAAATAATACTTCCGTGATTTGTCACCAACGAACAGTACTAAGAAAATAATTGATTATGTTGTTAAATCTATCGACTAAAGCACATCACTATTTTAGCTGGCAACTCTTTTTCACTAACATGGTAGTTCTATCTGGCAATTTATTGACTAAGTTGGTGGAACGTACTTTAGTTTGAATTGTGACGGCCGCAGTTTCTGCGCTACTTTGAATAAAACCTTGTCATTTAATTTCATTACCCTCTAGTAGAAGTTGTTACTATAACTCACGATAGAGAAGAAGAACACCACAAGGCAGCCGAAGTGGTTCAGCTCGGGCGTCTCCCAGTGAGAGACCACGGCGGCTTGCTCGGCCGTCAGCTGCTCCGACCAGGTGAAGTTCGACATCAGGGATAGCACCTGGAACAAGGTTATTATTGACAAATAAAACACCGAAGCGCTCGTGGCCTAGTCGAATCGAGTGATTGGAATCAATTACTTGAGTTAAGCAACAACAGGCGCGGTCAGGTGCAGGATGTGTGACCGTCCTGCGACTACTGCTAGTGGCATTTTTTCAGAGCGCTTCTGTGCTTCGCAAGGCACGTTAAGCCGTCGGTGCCGGCTGTCATGTAAAGGCAGTCGTTAAGCCATGTCAGAGGCCTTATGGGCGGCTCGATAACTTCTGACAGTAAGGCCCGCCACTGTCTTACAATCCTCCACCAACCCGGACTTGGCCCCCGTGGTGGAGTATGGCGTAACCTTCCTGCGATGCAGAAAGAGACCCGTGCCCCAGCAGTGGGAGCATACAAGGGTTGATCGAGAGATGAGAAAACGCAAAACATGAACGCGTGCTGCGCGCTTGTGGAACACTCGGCCAAAGGCCATCAGAGATTGTTTTTTTTATTGTTCATCTGTGGCACTCGTTAAATTCAAGTTGAAAGAGCGCTTGTTATTGAGCGTTTATGGATGTTTTTCAGCAAGTAAATTGTGTAACAAATACATTATTATCACTTTTAAGTATATTTATCTTTCGCAGGGCCTTTCCTCACCTGCTCCTGAGTCCCCAGGTCAGCTGCCATGTACTTGCCGAGTCCAGGCGGGAACAGGATGGACATCACAGCCAGAGTCATGAAGCCGGGGTAGATGAAGCGGCTGGAACATAATACCTCACTGTTAGATCTGAGATTTTCGCTCTTAGTTTCTAAGTTGGGCCATTGTACGTAGCTAGCGCTGGAGTATGTTAACACTTCAGATTTCAGACTAGAGTTTCCTTACGATTTTTCCTTCACCGTTAGCGAGTGGAAGCGCTTGTGGCCTAGTCGAACCGAGTGACTGGAATCAATCGCTTGAGTTAAGCAACCACAGGCGCGGTTAGGTACTGGATGGGTGACCATCCCGTGATTACAGCTAGTAGCATTTTAACCGAGCGCTTCCGCGCTACGCAAGACACGTTAAGCCATTGGTGCCGGGTGTCTTGTAATGGCAGTCGTTAGGCCATGTCAGAGGCCTTATGGGCGGCTTGATAACTTCTGACAGTAAGGGCCCGCCACTGTCTTACAATCCTCCAATCCTCCATTAACCCGTACTTGGCACCCGTGATGGAGTATGGCCTAACCTTCCTGCGATGTAGGAAGAGAACAGTGTCCCAGCATTGGGGACATACAAAGGGTTGATATCAAATCATATCAGTAGGTAAACCATAAAGTGTAACTTAAACAAACAACAACTTCGGTTGAGGCTTCATTACTGATATAACCCATTAAAATGGTGTGCCATCTTCTTTCTTCTATTTTTGGATGTACCTTAGTACTGAGCCTGATGTGTTGTTTTTCTTTCACCAGTGCTAATTGCTCAAAATATGGCTGTATCTGTGAAAACTTTTTGTTGGCTTTCTGTTGCTATGCATGTAATCTATTGTCTTAGTGACAAGCTGTTAGTTTTCCAAATAAAATAAAAATAAAATGAGGCCACACAAATTGTGGGCTACTCACTTCTTCTGCAAAAAGTTGCTGAGCGTCTTAGTATTCCTCATAAACAGCACGTATTGACGATGCAGGAACACCCACAGCGCCGCCAACAGACCGCTTACTACTCTGTGGACATATACGGTCACATTGACATCAATGAATGATTGAATAAATAAATAAATGAATGTATAAGTGAGTGGGTGAATTACTGGGTGAATGAATCAATAAATAAATGAAAGAATGAATGAATGAATCAAATTAACCAATTAAGGATTCAGTGAATGAGTCAATCAGCTCCATTGTTTTTGAGTCACATACACACAGACTCGACGAAATCTACACTATAATAATATTGTAAAGAAGAAAACTTTACACTATTTTTATTTTTAATGCACTAACCCGTGCTAAGGAACAAATTTAAAAACCTATTTTAGAGGCTAAAAATTTCACCCATGCCGGGATTCGAACCCGCAACCTCTGGCTATCCGTACCAGTGCTCTACCAATTGAGCCAATGGGCGACTCACGGCATCAGTGAAATTTCGAACCTCTTTACAATATTCTCTGTATTACGTACAGGCAGCGACATCTGACTTAAGCAAATTGCATTACTTACAGCCCCGACCACCTACTTTGCAGTTAGGTTTAACATCGGAACGATATCACTGTACCCACATGATTACACTATTTTTATTTTTAATGCACTAACCCGTGCTAAGGAACAAAATTAAAAACCTATTTTAGAGGCTAAAAATTTCACCCATGCCGGGATTCGAACCCGCAACCTCTGGCTATCCGTACCAGCGCTCTACCAATTGAGCCAATGGGCGACTCACGGCATCAGTGAAATTTCGAACCTCTTTACAATATCTAACTGCAAAGTAGGTGGTCGGGGCTGTAAGTAATGCAATTTGCTTAAGTCAGATGTCGCTGCATGTACGTAATACAGAGAATATTGTAAAGAGGTTCGAAATTTCACTGATGCCGTGAGTCGCCCATTGGCTCAATTGGTAGAGCGCTGGTACGGATAGCCAGAGGTTGCGGGTTCGAATCCCGGCATGGGTGAAATTTTTAGCCTCTAAAATAGGTTTTTAAATTTGTTCCTTAGCACGGGTTAGTGCATTAAAAAAAAAAAAATAGTGTAATCATGTGGGTACAGTGATATCGTTCCGATGTTAAACCTAACTGCAAAGTAGGTGGTCGGGGCTGTAAGTAATGCTATTTGCTTAAGTCAGATGTCGCTGCCTGTACGTAATACAGAGAATATTGTAAAGAGGTTCGAAATTTCACTGATGCCGTGAGTCGCCCATTGGCTCAATTGGTAGAGCGCTGGTACGGATAGCCAGAGGTTGCGGGTTCGAATCCCGGCATGGGTGAAATTTTTAGCCTCTAAAATAGGTTTTTAAATTTGTTCCTTAGCACGGGTTAGTGCATTAAAAATAAAAATAGTGTAATCATGTGGGTACAGTGATATCGTTCCGATGTTAAACCTAACTGCAAAGTAGGTGGTCGGGGCTGTAAGTAATGCAATTTGCTTAAGTCAGATGTCGCTGCCTGTACGTAATACAGAGAATATTGTAAAGAGGTTCGAAATTTCACTGATGCCGTGAGTCGCCCATTGGCTCAATTGGTAGAGCGCTGGTACGGATAGCCAGAGGTTGCGGGTTCGAATCCCGGCATGGGTGAAATTTTTAGCCTCTAAAATAGGTTTTGAAGAAAACTTTGTACATATGTTTGTATTTTGTATGTAGGTATTTATTCTCCGAAGTTACATAAATTTCAAAAATTCTTTCACCAGTATTTAGAATGGGTTAGATAGATATAGGCTGTACGCTGATTCGTTCACCATGCGAACAAGTCGTGGGCATAACTAGTATTTTTTTATCCTGGGCCTCGATTCCTTACGTTTTTGCTACAAATACAGCGAACTAAACTCACGTTTTTGCTACAAATACTGCGAACTAAACTCACGTTTTTGCTACAAATACTGCAAACTCACCCGAGTGCTACGAAACGGCGAACTAGACTCACCCAACTGCCCGAGTGCCACAAATACTTCCAACGCGACTCACCCGAGTATCACAAATGCTGCAGACGCAACTTATCCGAGTACCAGAAATACTGCAAAATCGACTCGCCGAGTGTCGCAATGACTGCAAACTCGAAACATACAAGTGCTACAAATACTGCGAACGCGACTCACTCGAGAGCCACAAATACTGCGAACGCGACTCGTCCGAGTGCCACAAATACTGCGAACACGACTCACCCGAGTGCCACGAAGACGGCGAACTCCTGAGGGTCGAAGGGGAAGTCCTGGGGCAGGTGTGTGGGGAACAGAGGCTTCACGGTCGGCATCGCGCCAGACCACACTGAGAGGAGACGGAACATCTGGAAAAGGGCAGTTAGAATAATAATAAGGTTGACTGTCTCGATGGCAAGGCGCTTGGGTACCAAGACAGAGGTCGTGGGTTTAGTTTCACCTAGTTTGCCTTGAAACGTTCATTAAGACGCAGTTAACATAACATTTACATACAAGCACATACATTGCTTCTGGCCCCACACTAGGATACCCTGTGTCGTGGGAACCAGAAGCAACGACATCACAAACATGTAAACATCCAAGACCGGGGCTTTTTTTTGTTCCCAGCCGGTATTCGAACCCGGGACCTCTTGCATGGTACGCAGTTTCTGCGCTACTTTGAATAAAACCTTTTCATTTCATTTCATTCCGTCGCACATTTGTAGAAAAAGCCTCAGTCTGGGTGTATTTTCATGTTAGTGACGTCCTTACCTGGTTACCATACCCTGGTATCCTAGTTTAGGACCAGATCAAGTGATAGTGGTGCGGTTAATTATTACTAACAGTTCATAATAACGCTGCAGCGCCTGGGACATTGTTTTAACACGGCGTAGGCTCGCTCAAAACGTATATTATCCTGACGGCTTAGTCGGCCTAGCACACAGGAAGGATAATGCAATACCTCCAACCAAGATGCGGGTTCCCTCACGATGTTTTCCCTCATAGTTAGCGTGTGGTATTGCTACACAAAATTGCAGATGATATACTCACTATGGCACTGCAGCAAGCAGCGAAGAAGCCTCTCCAGTAATTTCTTACCGCAAAGTAAGTTGTCGTCACCTCTATCGAGAATAACACGCCTACGAGAGAAACAAAAAAAAACAAAAGTAAAATAAACAAATTAAAAGTGCACGAGAACTAAATAGAAAAAAAAACACAAGAGTCGCATCAGATTTATTTGGGAGATAAAGATGGCGGCGATTGTGTTTGCGTCCCGCTTACACACACATGCTCTTTCATTCGCACAAGTCAGTAGCGACAGCAAAAAGTGTCTTTTCTTTATGTTATATAACTTTTAATATGATAACTAACCTAAGGACCAGTTTCTGAACTGAGAATTTCACTAAGTAAATACTTAAGTAACGTTCTGTCACGCTCTTTTCTGTGAAATTCGAAGAGACAGCACTACAGTTAACTTACTTATGGAAATTCTCAAGCCCTAAGTCACTCAGTCAGCCACGCGACTCGCTTATGCTGACGGTACAGGTACCTCAAGCCACCCCTTTCTCATCTAAAAGTATTTCACTTAAATATAGTAATCCTTTCCGAAACAAGGGTTATCACTTTTCGCACACAAACTACGTGAAAATTTGTCGGGGTCAAATTTCATTATCGGGGTCGAATTGTCGGGGTCGAATTGACGAAGTAGAATTGACGAATTCGAATTTTTGGGATCGGATTGTCGGGGTGTATAACGATGTTCCAGTGAGAGTGTAAAAGTGAAGAATAGAAATAGAGTTTCTTATCTTTCACACGGATGCGACAGAATAATGTGAAGTTAAGTCTGGCGTGAGATTGTCGGGGTCAGATTGTCGATTTCAGACGGCGTTATATAAGATAGCATCGAACCACTAAGCGATAGCGACCGACGCTGCAAAAGAAAGAACTAGAGATGATATGAGACAGACCTAAGGTTGTCAAGGGATCGAATTATCGGGTTTGAATTGTGGAGATATTTAAATATTAAATCTTTTTCATTTTTAAATTTCATACCAACACCTATTTTCTTCATTATACTTCCCAATCTAATAATAAATAATTCAGTGTTATGTATGGTACCTACAAAAAAGTTACGTTTACCGAAAGGTTTATAACTTTTAAGGTTTAATATTATTGACTGTCGAGGTCGTATTGTTCGGGTGAGGTTGTCGGTTTCCGTCGGCATTATCTGCGGCGAAGCACAAAGCGACAGCGACGGCGCACAATAACCAAAGAGAGAGACATACGTAGGGTTGTCATAGGATCGAGTTGTCGCGGTCAGAATGTCGCGGTCAGATTGTCGGGGTCGGATTGTCGGTGTTACCTCCGACAGGGGCGGCGAAGCACGAGGCGACACCGACGGCGCAGGCCGCGGCAAGCATTTCGCTGGTGCGCGATTCGTTGCTGTAAATCCCCTGGAATGTCGTCACCAGCTTCGACAGTAGGCTGGCGACCATCGAGGCTATGTGGACTGACGGGCCCTGTAAAGTAGGTAAGGTAAGGTTTAGCCTCTAAATAGGTTTTTTAAAAATTGAGTACAGCGATATCATTCCGATGTAAAACCTAACTACAAAGTAAGGTACTCGGGGCTGCAAGTGATGCAAATTAATTCAGCCAGATGTTGCAGCTGCCTGTACGTAATACAGAGAGTATTGTAAAGAGATTTGAAATTTCACTGATGCCGGTGCGTCGCCCATTAGCTCAGTTGGGAGAGCGCTGGTACGGTTAGCCAGAGGTCGCGGGTTCGAGTCCCAGGAATTTTTAGCCTCTAAATAGGTTTTTTAAAAAAAGGTAAGTTTTATTAGCCGTGTGCGTTCTGAATCATCATCATCAACCCATTATGTCCCCACCGAGGGGCACGGGTCTCTTCGCTGAGGAAGGTATAGGCCATACTCCACCACGGGGGCCAAGTCCGGATTGGTGGAGGCTTGAAAGACTAGTGGGTGGTCTTAAGGCCTCTAACATGGCTTAACGACTGCCATTACATGAGAGCCGGCATTAACGGCGTAACGTGCCTTGCAAAGCAAGGAAACGCTCGGAAAAATGCCACTAGCGGGACGGTCACCTATCCAGCACCTCACCGCCTGTTGTTGCTTAACCCAAGCGATCGATTCGAATGGCTTCGGCCACTTTCGAAACCAAAGTTTCGAAACCAGTTTCGAAACGAAAATTATTTTTCTTTTTAGGAAACCTGGTTTCGAATAAAGAAAAATCATTCTGTTTTCGAAGCTGGTTTCCAATACATAATATAAAATCTTCTTTTGAAACTTTCATTGATCAAGGGTATGCACAAAACTATTTTTTTATAGGACAAATGAAATGATATCTTCTACCTCGCTACCACAGATCGTAGTCCGGACTTCCCCGGAAAAATTCCACCCATGCCGGGACTCGAAAACGCGACCTGTGGCTAACCGTGCCAGCGCTCTCCCAACTGAGCTAATGGGCGACTATCCGCCCATTAGCTGCATGTACGTAATACAGAGAGTATTGTAATAAATAAAATTTAACTGATGTCGGTGGTTGCCCATCAGCTCAGTTAGGAGAGCGCTGGCACGGTTAGCCAGAGGTTGCGTTTTCGAGAGACGGCATGGGTGGAATTTTTAGCCTCTAAAAAGGATTTTTAAATTGTGAGTAACGTTTTGTTTGTAAACATTTTACAACCAAGTTTTTTTCTTTTTCAGTAAGTAACAAAAAATATTGCAGACATCACCACAAGGTTCGGCAGGAGTGGTGAACTTATTCCCGTAACTAATGTAGAAATACGAGTACAGCCATACTTCCGCCTTGGAAGTCCGGACTACGATCTGTGGTAGTGAGGTAGAAGATTTCATTTCATTTGGGTTCTTGTCCTATAAAAAATTAGTTTTGTGCATACCCTTGATCGATGAAAGAGTTTCAAAAGAAGATTTTATATTATGTGTTGGAAACCAGCTTCGAAAACAGAATGATTTTTCTTTATTCGAAACCAGGTTTCCTAAAAAGAATAATGATTCTCTTTTCGAAACTGGTTTCGAAACTTTGGTTTCGAAAGTGGCCGTAGGGATTCGAATCATTCGGTTCCACTAGGCTACGAGCGCTTCAAGCATGCGACATACCAATATAACGTAACTCCCTGACTCTCAAGCGTTTCCTAATAAAAAGTAAACATATGAAAACGAGTCGCAACTCAAATATTGATAAATGTTTAGTACGTTGAAAGACGTCACTAGAATCTATTGTGTAGAGTCACAGTTTACGCTAGATTTATGCCACGTCACTAGAATTATTTATGGACTTTATCACGATTATTAATCTTTTTATTATTATTGATGCACTAACCCGTGCTAAGGACAATTTTAAAAACCTATTTAGAGGCTAAAAATTCCACCCGTGCCGGGATTCGAACCCGCGACCTCTGGCTATCCGTGCCAGCGCTCTTTCCAACTGAGCTAATGGGCGACTCGCCGGCATCAGTGAAATTTCGAACCTCTTTACAATATTCTCTGTATTACGTACAGGCAGCGACATCTCGCTGAAGTAATTTGCATCACTTACAGCCCCGAGTACCTACTTTGCAGTTAGGTTTTACATCGGAATGAATCCCGGGTTCGAATCCCGGCATGGGTGGAATTTTTAGCCTCTAGATAGGTTTAAAAACCCATTTAGAGGCTAAAAATAGATAGGTTGTTAAGATTAATAATATTTTTACCAATGACTTTGTTTTCTAAGTTACGTACCTACATTCGTGAAGTTGTAGTAGCAATGCCACTCGGTAACGTCAAGGAAAACATCGTGGGGAAACCTGAGTGCTTGAGCTGTTCATACCTCGCCGCTTGAAATCGCCAATCCAAGCAATTAAGCCCTGTGCTTTGCAGTGAATGTATATTATTTATTTACTTAGGTTTACATAATATACTTACAGATTAAGTGGATTCGTAACTCCTACAACTATAACTTTTCTTCTTCTTCTTCTTCAGGCTATATTAGTCCACTGCTGGACATAGCCCTCCCCTGATAAGCACCATAACGCCCTGTCTTCAGCTTGCCGCATCCAGCATCTGCCTGCAGTTTTTCGCAGATCGTCATCCCACCTGGTCGGAGGGCGTCCTACACTACGTTTGCCGAGTCGCGGTCTCCACTCAAGCACGCGTTTACTCCAACGGTTCTAGGCTCTTCGCGAGATATGGCCAGCCCACTGCCACTTCAGCTTGCTGATTCTCTGAGCTGTATCGATAACTTTGGTTCTCTGTCGGATGCATTCGTTACGAATCCTATCCTTCAGAGAAACTCCGAGCATAGCTCTCTCCATAGCTCGCTGAGCGAATTTGAACTGGTGGACAAGCCCTTTCGTGAGTGCGCACGTCTCGGCTCCGTAGTCCTATAACTTTTAGGATTTGTCAACGACTAAGTAAAACGGAAACTCTGCACGCTAATAAAGTCCCCAAAATACAGGCCTAGCCTAGTTTGGGGACTGCCGATAAACGTAAAACAACTTTTGTAATACCCTCCACTGTCTATTAATAACTTACTTTAATTTGTATTGTCTTCTTGGAAATAAATTATTTACTTACTTACTTATAACTGGTTTGTCTCGAGGTATATAGGCTATACGAAAAAAAAACTTGGCCTCATCAATGGTACTGAGGCCATGTTTACAAACTCCTGTCGGAATCGAACTAACCACTTCTGTCATGGTAACGACAAACTAACCTCCTTGCCAAGAGGCAGTCCAGAGCCCAGAGTGGCCGTGAGGCCGATGATCTTGGAGATCAGCGCCCGGACTGTCAGGTACTCCTTCAGGTGGACTCCTCGAAGGATAGTCTTCATCTCCGGAATACCCGAACCTGAGAACGAAGCGCTTCACTTCAAAAGCCGCTTTCAAACCTATGATCATCACTCACACTATGTGAGTGAAGTGGCACTATTATACCATTGCCTGGTTAAGGGTTAAGACAAAAAGAAAAATCGATATCAATCCTCGTATGTCCCCACTGCTGAAGCACGGGTCTCTTCCTCCTTTACAGGAAGGTTAGGCCATACTCACCGCGGGGGCTAAGTCCGGGTTGGTGGAGGATGCAAATTACATCTGGCTGAAGTAATTTGCATCCTCCACCGCCTGTACGTAATACAGAGAATATTGTAAAGAGGTTCGAAATTTCACTGATGCCGGTGAGTCGCCCATTATATCAGTTGGAAAGAGCGCTGGCACGGATAGTCAGAGGTTGCGGGTTTGAATCCCGGCATGGCTGGAATTTCTAGCCTCTAAATAGGTTTATAAAATTGTCCTTGGCACGGGTTAGTGCATTAAAAATAATATAATCATGTGTTGGCTTACCAATGCTCTGAGCGGCCACGATGTGCACGAAACCAGCGGCGAAGAGTATGAGGCAGACTGGTAGAGAGACCCAAGCCACGTACTGGCTGAAGGTGGACGTGGCCAGGTCGCTGTACATCCACATGCGGGCTGGAAACCGGAATTAAGGCAATTACGTTTTTGCAAATGTGCAAAGGCAACCAACAAGATGGACTTACGACCTGGTCAAGGTGGCAGGAAAGGACTGGATTCGAAAAGCCCAAGACCGAAATAAATGGCGTGCATTAGAAGAGACATACACTCAGCATTGGGTGGCTATGGGTTGAAGAAGAAGAAGAAGAAATGTGTAGAGGTTGAAGTGCTGTTGGATATACTCGACTAACTTCGTCCTTGATTGGTGTTATCAGAATAACATGACATGACATGTCATGACTTGACATGACATGGCATGGCATGGCTGAATGTGCGACACTCTGACAATGTCGGACGATAAGCCATTAGACTTTGACTGAGTCGCCCATTGGCTCAGTTGGAAAGACCGCTGGCACGGATAGTTCAAATCCCGGCATCGGTGGAATTTTTAGACTCTAAATAGGTTTTTAAAATTGTCCTTAGCACGGGATAATGCATTAAAAAAAATATAATCATGCGACTTTTTACGACTCGAACACTTCTTGATGACCGGATCCCACGTTTGCGACAGTTTGAAACCACATTACCGATTAAAAATTTTGTGTTTCTTAATTTCAACCGCTTCACGCACAATTCTGCTATAATAATGGCAATTGTTGGAAAGTACCGATGGTTTGTGTAATTCTATCCAGTGGCTTGATCCTGATTCAAGCAGATGTTCCGCTATCGCTGAATTTTCCACCTGGCGGTTTTTGACAGCTGCGATATGCTCCTTGACTCTTTCAGCAATGGTCCGCTTAGTTTGTCCGATATAAGAACTACCGCAACTGCAATCGACTTTGTACACACAATGTTTTCAAGTCGCGAAAGTTTAAAATAGCACGCGATGGTAGCGGAGGTCGTGGGTTCCATTCCCGGCTTGGTACATACTGTAATGTAGGGTAAGATGCATATTATTATTGTGTTGCGAGGCAGTCTCCAAATATACGCGCTATTAGACGGACGCACCGTTTTTCATTTATTACAGTGGCTGACGAGGCTGGTTGTTTTAAAATGGCGGGCAAGATAGGCGAATTCGACGCCGCGAGTGGAAATTGGACATCGTACTGTGAACGATTAGAAATGTATTTTTTGGTGAACGTAATAAAAGAAGAACTGAAAGTTCCCACGCTTATTTCACTGGTGGGGGAGGCAACATACGAGCTAATGGTGAATTTGTGTAGTCCCATCAAACCGAAAGACAAAACATACGTGGACTTAGTGCGAGTGATGGCTGACCACCTCCAGCCCAAACCATCCATACTAGCGGAAAGATATATTTTCCGTCAGTGTAGACAAAAAGCAAATGAATCCGTAGCATCATTCGAGGCAAATCTCAAAAGACTGTCTAGAAATTGTGAGTTTGGGCCAATGCTGAACGAAAATTTAAGGGACCAATTCGTGTGCGGAATCTACAGCGATATTACCCGTCAGAGGCTGTTCACCGAGGGAGAAATCGGATTACATCAAGCAGTGAATCTGGCAATAACAATGGAGGCGGCAGAGAAAAATGCATTAGCGGTAGACGTGAATGCGGTCCAATATGGCGGCGGTGGCGGCAGTGGCGCGGGGGACCTTCGTTATAGAAGAGCGCGGAGCGTGAGCCAAGCTGACCTAGAACACATGGCGGTAGCGGTGCACCGCGTACACCTGAGTAAATGCACAGCATGTGGAGACTCAAGACACACTTGGCGGGAATGCCAATATCGAGTATTTGTGTGTAGTCGCTGTAAAAATACGGGCCATCTGAGGCGGATGTGCCCAGAGGAATACCGAAACGGAGAAGTAAATAACCGAGAAAAGAGCCGCGTCCCCTTTACGCAAGCACGAGGGAACGGCGGCGGCGGCAGCGGCGATACGCAGCGACGCGGAGTCAGCCAGCGGGGCTTCATGGGGGCTCGCCGGCGCGGCGGGGCGCGCTGGAGGCCGGGCCGCAGCGATGGAGGGGCAGGTAGTGGTACCGGGAGCGGCGCTACGTACTACGTGCAAGAAAACGCAGAAGAAGCGGATCAAAGCGGACACGATCACGACAGCGAGGAGCCGGTGTTTCAGATGTCGTTGACAGATTACAGGCCGGTTAGTACGATAGTGTATATAAATAATAAGGAAGTCTTGATGGAGATCGACACCGGTTCTGCATTATCATGCATCAGTAAACAAACTTATGAAAGATTGTTTTCTAGCTTAGAGTTAAAAAAGTGCAAACTAACTTTGAGTTTTTATGACGGTACAAAAATAAAACCTTTAGGTTATATAGAAACCCAAGTAATGCACAATAATGTCTATAAAGTACTCGATTTGTATATCATTGATAACGGGACAACGTCGTTGCTGGGACGACAGTGGTTGGCCGAGTTAAATATACAAGTTCCAAAAATCCAAACGAATAGGTTAGAAATTACATCGGATGAAAGAGTGACTCAAATAAAAAATATACATTCCAGATATGCTGAATTATTTAGTGGCGGCTTGGGTCGGTTCACCGGCGGGCGGGCGCGGCTTCAGGTGCGCGAGGGGGCGACCCCCTTGTTCCACCGCGCGCGGCCGCTGCCCTACGCGCTGCGCGAGCGCGTCGACGCCGAGCTGGACGCCATGCTGCGCGCCGGCGTCATCGAGGCCGTCGACACCTCCGACTGGGCCTCGCCGCTGGTCATAGCGAACAAGGCGGACGGGGCCATACGGGTATGTGCGGACTACAAGATGACTCTGAATCCAGTACTAGCGGTTGATAAATATCCGGTCCCAAAAATTGACGATTTGTTCACGAATTTGAGCGGAACTAAGTTCTATAGCAAGATAGATCTCTCGCAGGCCTATAACCAGATTGAGTTAGATGACTCAAGAAATTTGACGGTCATTAACACACATCGGGGGTTATTTAAATATAACCGACTCGTATATGGCTTAGCGTCGAGTCCAGGTATTTTCCAAAGGATCATGATTAACCTTTTTAAGGATATCGCCAATGTTGTCATATTCTTAGATGACATCCTTATTGCTAGCCCTACGCTAGAAGCTCATCTAGATACTTTAAATAAAATATTAACCCGGTTACGAGATAAGGGCTTGAAACTCAAGAAGGAAAAATGTGTATTTTTTACACGGGAGATCAAGTTCCTGGGGTATGTTATCGATAATGAGGGTATACGCGTAGACAAAGAAAAAATCAAACCCATATTAGAATTAGAGCAACCGAGGAACATATCAGAATTACGATCTTTCTTAGGAATGGTAAACTTCTATGGTAGATTTATTCAAAATCTAAGTAGCATTTTAGCGCCCCTACATGACTTACTAAAGAAACATCGTGATTGGTTTTGGACGAAAAAACATAACGAAGCGTTTGAAACGGTTAAACAACTGTTATCAAGTGCCGAGGTGATGAGTCACTATGACTTATGTCGCGAAGTGGTGTTAACGTGCGACGCAAGCGCGCACGGGCTGGGCGCGGTGCTGGCGCAGCGGGACGCGGCCGGCCGCGAGCTGCCTGTAGCATATGCGTCGCGAGCCCTATCAGAGGCGGAAAAAAACTATAGTCAAATCCATAAAGAAGCATTAGCGATTGTTTATGCAGTAAAAAAGTTTCACCAGTACTTGTATGGTAGACGGTTTTTGTTACGCACAGATCATAAACCCTTAGTTAGTATTTTTGGACCGGGGACAGGTATACCTAATATGACAGCAAGCAGACTGCAAAGATGGGCATTACTTTTGTCTGCCTACGATTTCAATATTGAGTACGTTAACACTGAACAAAACACGGCCGACTGTTTATCACGCATGATAAAGGCATATAAAGAGGGTAGTGAGAACATATACCAAATTCCCGAGCAAACTCATTTACATTTTGCATCGGAGGCATTATTACTCGACTATAATAGGTTGAAGAGTTTGACTAGCAAAGATTCTCTGCTTAGTCGGGTAATAGGTTACATAAATGACGGTTGGCCGAGCGAGGTGGAAGTACGCGAGTTGAAACCTTATTTCAATAGACGGAAAGAGTTGTACACAGAGTTGGGCTGTCTTATGTGGGGTCATCGGGTAGTAATACCTAGTGAAGGTAGAAAAAGTGTACTAACTGAGCTGCACGATTCACACATGGGGATCGTGAAAACAAAAGCACTCGCCCGGAGTTATGTTTGGTGGCCGGGGGTCGACGAGGACGTGGAGGCCGTGTGCCGCGAGTGCGAGGTGTGCGCCGCGGTGGCGGACGCGCCGCCCGCGCACGCGCCGCGCTCGTGGCCGTGGACGAGCCGCCCGTGGACGCGGCTCCACCTCGACTTTATGGGACCAATTGGGGGCGTTACCTATTTAGTAGTGGTAGACTCCTGTTCTAAATGGATCGAGGTAATCGAGGTAAGTACAACTACGGCAAAGAATATTATAGCAAAGCTAAGGGACTTGTTTGCACGGTTTGGTTTACCAAAGCAAGTGGTAAGCGATAATGGACCACCGTTTTCGAGCGGGGAATTTGGTACCTTTTTGCGGGACAACGGAATAGAACAGCTGTTTTCTGCGCCTTACCACCCATCTTCAAATGGTGCAGCGGAAAACGCTGTGAAGCTTTGTAAAAGGGTAATAAAAAAAGCAATAATACAATCAGTAGATGTACACACAGCGTTATGTCGCTTTCTGCTTGTTTATCGCAATACGGAACATAACACAACAGGTGAGACGCCTGCAAAACTTTTGCAAAATCGTAAGCTGCGAATGCGATTAGACATAATAAAACCTGATCGTGAGGAACATGTAAGGGAGTCGCAGCGTAAGCAAATTACCGCCGCAGGTGGAGTAGAACGCGATGTTACTCTGTCCAAAGTCTGGTACCGCAATTACAGGCCAGGACCAAAGTGGTTACCAGGAGAGGTGATTCAAAGGTGTAGTGACACAGACTATTTAATTAGAGATAAGAATGGGACCGAGATACATAGGCATATCGACCAAATTAAGCAACGTTACGGTGTAGAGGGAACAGAGTCAATCTTGCGGTCCCCACATAGACCGAATCGGTCCGGGGTGTGGGCGGTGGTGGCGCCGTCGCCGGCAGAGGCGTCGGGCTCGGGTCGTGAGGCAGCGGCTTGTGTGCGGGGGGGCGCGGGTGTCGCGGGGAGGGCGATGGCGCGGCCGGGTGCGCGCACTGAGCCGTCTCCGGCTGCGCCAGCGCCAGCGTCGGCGCCGCCGCCGACGCCGCTAGAGAGCGCCGCGCCCGCCGTCGTCGGTGAACGCCGTTACCCGATCCGTGAAAATCGGGCACCGCCACGTCGTTACGGCATAGACGATGTATTTTGATTTTATTTGTTTGTATTTTAGTACGCATTTCTTTTAGCATGGCGTGGCCATGGCAGAAGGAATTCATAAGTAATTTTCCTGGTTATATAATGTAATATAATTTGTACTAATTTGTAGTCTTACTCCGTCTGTAATTTGTAGTCTTGAAAATAAATAAGAACAGATTAGCTACCTTGAGATAAATTTACTACTTTTAGTATGCGCCTGTCTAAGTGAAACTCTAATTGGATATTAGTTTTAAGTTAATATATATAAGGGTGAGTAGTCATTAAGGGTGGAGGTGTAATGTAGGGTAAGATGCATATTATTATTGTGTTGCGAGGCAGTCTCCAAATATACGCGCTATTAGACGGACGCACCGTTTTTCATTTATTACACATACCAATGACTCAGTTTTCTAAGTTATGTACATTTGGGTTGAACTCCGAGTTGAAGGAAGGTACTCGGGGCTGCAAGTGATGCAAATTACTTTAGCCAGATGTCGCTGCCTGTACGGAATACAGAGAGTATTGTAAAGAGCTTCGAAACACTGATGCCGGTGAGTCGCCCATTAGCTTAGTTGGAAGAGCGCTGGCACGGATAGCCAGAGGTCGAAGGTTCGAATACCGGCATGGGTGGAATTTTTAGCCTCTAAATAAGCTTTGAAATTTTCCTTAGCACGGGTTAGTGCATAAAAAAGAATATAACCTAGTGACTTGTAACGTTAATTAAGCTGCAGTTTCTGTGCTACTTTAATAAAACGTTTTCATCGGTACATGCCCGCACTGGGGATCGAACCAGGGTCTCTCGTATGCGAGTCCGTTGTTAGCACCGCTATCCATTTCTAAATCTAGATTATATTTCATACAAGGTTATACTCACCATTATTGCAGACGGCGATAGCCCGGTCCATCGCGAAGTTGATGACGGCCATTATGATGCCCAGCAGCGCCAGGAAGACCCAGTCCTCGCCCAGCTTCGCGAACGTGTGCCGCCATACGTAGCCTGGTGGGGGAATTCATCCATTTTAGTTTGCTAAAGATCATAACGTACATTGCAGGCACGTACATTGCTTATGGTTCCCCTGTGTCGTGGGAACCAGAAAAAGCGACATCACAAACATGTAAACATTAAGACCTGGGGTTTCTTTTGTCCCCAGCCGGGGTTCGAACCCGGGCAGATGCGCTACCGCTGAGCCACAAGGTCGTCAACGATCCTATCCACGAACGAACCCTATTTTTGAGGAATGCCTAGCCGTGGTCATGGGATTTAAGAGAAAAACAAAACGATGAAGACAGTACGTGACTTTCGGAAAAAAACGTTCATTTTTTACGTAAACTTCGCACTGCAGGGCACAGGCCTTCTCTCAGAAAGAGTAAGGGCTTAATTACCACGCAATTTTTTTATTAAAATTTAAAATTAAGTATATATTTATTAAAAACTCAAAAACTTAAAGAAAGAAACAAAGAATTGAATTTAGCAATCTGCGGTTGGCACTAAGCCCGTACTCGCTCTTTCTCGCCATAAAATAAAATTCAACCATTCTTAACCGCTAGACCAATCTAGCGGTTAAGATGCCTATCAAAAGCTACCAAAACAAAGGTAGTGCGTTCGAAGCCTATTGGAAGCCGACGTACTTTATTTAAAACATAACCTATCCCCAAGAAGTATATACTTCTTGTATAGTATCTATTACCACCCGATAAGTTATTCGATAAAAAGTACCCGGAACCGGCGCGACGTGCGTGAATACAACGATTTATGAACGTTGATGAAGCGAAGGTGATCCGTCAGGATCGTGGCAAGTGGCAGTCCCTGGTCTCTGCTTACCCCTCTAGAAAACAGGCCTGAGGTTATATTATGTTACTCAGCTATCCAATAAGTTACCAGATAAGTGCTCAATACTGAGTAAGTACCTACGTTGGGATAAATTAATCAGCACTGACAAACAAATTAAAAGACAATAGTCCGAATAGGTAAAAAAGTGACGACGAGGATGGGATTCGAACCCACGCGGGCAGAGCCCATTGGATTAGCAGTCCAACGCCTTAACCACTCGGCCACCTCGTCCTATGCTAACTTAGTCCAATTAGCTCACAAGTAACGAACGCAGTCACGATTGAATTGCTTGCTCAGCTGCGATAAAAGGTGCTTGTATCGGCGCCATTCGTCACACTAATCAATGAAGTGAAAAGGTTTTATTCAAAGTAGCGCAGACAATGCGGCTTAGTGAACGTTACAATTCAAACTAGGTGTCCATTTAGCAGCGGTAGCGCATCTGCCTACCATGCCAGAGGTCCCGGGTTCGATCCCCGGCCGGGGACAAAAAAAAAACCCCAGGTCTTGGATGTTTACATGTTTGTGATGTCGCTGTAGAGCGATGGTAGCGGAGCGGTGTAGAACGCCGGCTTCTCAATGGGGAGGTCGTGGGTTCGAACCCCGGCATGTACCGATGACTTAGTTTTCTAAGCTATGGACATTTGTGAAATTATAGTAGCAATACTACTCGCTGACGGTGAAGGAAAACATCGTAAGGAAACCCTAGTGTCTGAGGTGTTAGCGTACCTCAGCGCTTGCTACGTAACAATGACCCAACTATGAGGCTAAGTGCGGAAATCTCAGGTCTAACTAACTAACTGTGAAGTCGTTGTTTCTGGTTCCCACGACACAGGGTATCCTAGTGTGGGGCCAGAAGCAATGTATGTGCCTGTATGTAAATGTTATGTTATTTAAAACCTGGATCATTTTGAAGAAAAAATAGACAAAAAAACTAAAAAGTTAGCCTTTTCAATCGTCACACTTATAATAATTTAATATGATAAAGGCGAAAGTTTGTAAGTGTGTATGATTGTTACTTCTTCATGTCTCCACGGCTGGAGCGATTTTAATAAAACTTGGTCTGGAGTTAGCAGACACCCTGGATTAACGCGCATACGTTTTACTGCGGGAAAATATGTTATTCCCATGGGAACATCGACGATAAGCCGCGGGTAACACTGCGGGACACAGTTGTACAGTCTGTTAGCTTTTAGAATATACCTCGGCTACTATCGGAGAAGCGCTCGTGGCCTAGGCGAACCGAGTGACTGGAATCAATCACTTGGTTAAGCAACAATAGGCGCGGTCAGGTACGGGATGGGTGACCGTCCCGTGACTCCCACTAGTGGCATTTTTCCGAGCACTTCCGTGCTTCGCAAGGCAGGTTGAGCCGTTGGTGCTGGCTGTCATATAATGGCAGACGTTAAGCCATGTCAGAGGCCTTATGGGCGGCTGGATAACTTCTGACAGTAAGGCCCGCCACTGTCTTATAATCCTCCACCAACCCGGACTTAGCCCCCGTGGTGGAGTATGTCCTAACCTTCCTGCGATGCAGGAAGAGACCCGTGCCCCAGCATTGGGGACATACAAGGGTTGATATAGAATAGCAATGTACTATTACTTACCTATATACCTAGTTTGAATTGTAACGTTAATTAAGCCGCAGTTTCTGCGCTACTTTGAAAAATCTTCATTATGTTACCGCTGCCTTCGGGCCGTATTTGCAGGCAGCGGGAAAAAACCTCTACTCTGACAATTCCTTTACCCACCTAAAACTTTGACCACCTTCCCCCGAGGCCTGTGCTTCCCGGAAGCCTCGAGCTCCTTCTGCCGCAGCTTGTCGTCTTTTCTCCGTCTCTTTCGGAGCCTGCGCAGCCGTCTCGCTTCCTCTCGTGCTGCCTCGCTTAGGTCCTGCTGGTAGCGGCCATACATCTGTGGAGGAGAGGGCTGGTTATGGCCAGTTGTACTTCTGATCTAAGGTTGACTGGTAGACAACGCCAAAAAAAGGCGGCGCTCCATCCAGGCCCTAGATTTTGTTAATGCATTGTTGTTCAATAACAATTGAACGAACGAGGCAATTTCTTTGCTGCTTTAAGTCTAAGCCCGTACACGTATCACACCTTCTAGGCGCCAATGGTATCGTCACGTGGCCAGTCAATTTATCTGTCATTGTAGTGTAATAATGTAATGCACTCTTTTTGTGTTCTGAGAATGCACTAGCAGATTTAAGTCCCTGGATACAAATTTTTACTTGATCATGCCTAAGCATGAAAAAAATTAAATAAGTAATATATATACATATCAAAAACAAATTGTACCCAGTTTCTATGAAGGCTTTTTAAGCTATAATTTCTTTCAAATTTCATAAATTTTAAGTTCAAGCATGATTAAACCTAGATTGGTGTTCTCTAAACGTTTCATTGCGATCTGGCATGTCGTTTGTAAAAAAACTAGGAAATACGAATGTATGGGAATTGATTCTTAAGGGGGACATGAAGCGCTCGTGGCCTAGGCGAACCGAGTGATTGGAATCAATCATTTCGTTAAGCAACAACAGGTGCGGTCAGGTACAGGATGGGTGAGCGTCCCGTGTCTACCGCTAGTGGCATTTTTCCGAGCGCTTCCGTGCTTCGCAAGGCACGCTAAGCCGTTGGTGCCGGCTGTCATATAATGGCAGTCGTTAAGCCATGTCAGAGGCCTTATGGGCGGCTTGATAACTTCTGACGGTAAGGCCCGCCGCGATGATGAATTATATACTGCGAAAGGAATAAACAGTTTTGTCTTGTCTTTATGGTAAATTCTACTCCAGACCTACCACAACACGTTTACCCTTCTCCACAATATCATCCAGATCACTATCCATCTCGAACCACTAAAATAACCACTCCTGTATTGATTAACTCGTTTTGAAAACTAAAAAATAAAACCCAAGCAGCGAATCTAGGAACCAATAACTTTATAGCTAATCATAATTTAAGCCTAAACCACTAATCTAACCAATTAACTGGAGATAAGCCAGAAAACTGAGGAAAATTCTCGCTAGCTTAGCGCTGATAACCTTGATCCCGGCCTCCGTAGCACTAATACTGCATCGAATGTTCAGGCATTCATCCTTGCTATATGATTTATATTATTGATACATAGATTTTTTGTGTAACCAATAAGCGTCCCACTGCCGGGCACAGGCTTTCTCTCAGAGATTGTGGGCTTAACTGCCACGCGTGCCCACCGCGGATGGCAATTTTAAGCGGAGGTATTTGAATGACTTAGACACTCTGATTTTCTCAAGAATTTTTCACGGTGTCTGGTAGTAACTCATACTCGCACTAGATAGATTCAATGACTACTTATACTATGCTCGCCCACCTGCTGCCATAACATATAACTATGAGAACGGCATTCTCACGTGCCCTCAGTGTGCACGGAATTTCGCCGCGAAGATAGGCTACATAAGTTATCTTCGAGCGCACCAGCGCCACATATCTGATTAGGGGTCAAAGTGGTCGCCATGGCCGAAATCGGTCGGAGCAATCAAATCAATACTATAGAATCACCGAAAGAATACCGATAACAACTTTAGAACGTAAATTTTAAATAATTTGAAAACCTTTTTAAAAACCTATTTAGAGGCTAAAAATTCCACCCATGCCGGGATTCGAACCCGCGACCTCTGGCTATCCGTGCCAGCGCTCTTCCAATTGAGCTAATGGGCGACTCGCCGGCATCAGTTCAAATTCAAATTCAAATAATTTTATTTCAACGTAAAGAATTTAAATTCTATTTGCTGAATGTCAATGTACAATGTAAAGTGTAAGCCGCCGCCTTCGGGCCGTATTGTAGTGGAGAAAAAGGCAGCGGAAAAAAAAACTCCACTCTGACCATCTTTTCTCAAATCATCTTAAAACCAAATACATCAGTTGCCATATGTAAACCTAATAAGATTTCATGATTGCCATTAACAACCCTAAATGCCAAAGCATTAGTCAAAATGTCTCACAATAATAGGGGAAAACATAAGTGCTGCGGCCAGACACACGAACAGCACTCGTTCACGAGCATAACGCAGTGCTCAGCCATCATCAGTCTCAACCATTTTGGAGGGAGATAGATGACCCGAACACCACGCTACCATTCGAATGACCTTTAGCAAACTTGCAGTTAAGTTTTTGTCAGTTATATAAGGTATCATATAGTTATTAATATGCAATCACGTCGTCTGTACACACTTGTATTATAAAATATATGTTATACTTAGTTATACTTAACAATAAAATCGCGGTGGAATTGGTTTACTACCACGGATTAGGATCGTTTATATAGTCGTCTATTCTATAATATGCCTTTTTACATAGCGAATTTTTAATGAAAGTTTTAAATTTATTTTCAGACAAGCATAGAACACGTTCTGGAATTTTGTTGTAAAAACGAACGCAGTAACCTACAAATGATGTGCCTACCTTGGCTAATCGGGATTTAGTACAAGCAACCTTGTTTCTATTCCTTGTGTTTACGTTATGAACGTCCCTATTTAATTTAAACATTGTTATATTTTTTCGGACATACATTATATTATCGAATATATATTGGCAAGCCAGTGTGAGAATGCCTATTTCTTTAAAACGCTCCCTTAGCGATTCTCTACTGTTTAAGTTGTAAATAGCTCTTATTGCTCTTTTTTGCAAGACAAATATGGTTTCTATATCTGCTGCCCGTCCCCATAATAACAAACCATACGACATGACACTGTGAAAATAACTAAAATAGACCAGCCTCGCCGTCGACACGTCTGTAAGTTGTCTAATTTTTCTGACTGCAAACGCTGCTGAACTCAACCGACCCGACAGTTTTCCAATATGCTGACCCCATTGCAGTTTTGAGTCTATCGTTATACCTAAAAAAAGCGTGGACTCTACCAGCTCTAGCCTCTCACCAGATATTTTTAAACTCGTGTCAACATTTTTAACATTGGGTAGTGAGAATTTGATGCATTTTGTCTTTTTTGCATTTAGCATCAGATTGTTTATAGTGAACCAGTTTAGAATAGTAGATAAAGCATTGTTTACATCGTCTTCATTACTTATACCTCTCTTTACTTTAAAAATTAAGGAAGTATCATCTGCAAACAACACTATCTGCGATAGCTTTTCTACTAGGTAGGGCAAATCATTTATATATACCAAAAAAAGGAACGGACCCAGTATAGAACCTTGAGGAACTCCTACTTTTAAGTGAAATTTGGAACCTCTTTACACTATTCTCTGTATTACGTACAGGCAGCGACATCTGGCTTAAGTAAATTGCATCACTTACAGCCCCGACTATCTACTTTGCAGTTAGGTTTTTACATCGGAATGATATCACTGTACCCACAATGATTATACTATTTTTATACAGACAAAAATAGCATAATTTGAAAACCTATCAATCAATTAATCAACCAACCAACGAATGAATGAATGATAGATAGATAGATATAATAATTTATTGGCATTTTCACACACAGTTAGACCAGCACTAAGCAGACTATACAGTAAAAAAAGCAAATAACACATAGAAACACAATGAGAAATTTACAAAGAAAAAACAATGACAATTTATGCACACAGCAAGACATTATCAATTGTAAGTACTTTAAAGGGGTGTGGCAAATGTAAAAGTGCTAAATGATATTAGATTAGAAAATTCTTTATTGCACAATAAGCATATTTCTTTTGTACCTGTTGTCTCTGTAATTATTTTTTGGCGTGTACAATAAAGAATATAAAAAATAATAAAAATATAGTTTATTTGCCAATTACAAGTAAAAGAATAATACAAAAAAGAAATATTCACAGATATGTACATCATTACTGCAACAATTTGTACTTCGTGAGATAGCTTGAGATCTCCACACTAGGCATAGCCTGTATTCTTATCTTATCTTATCATATTTGTACAAAGGCGAGCTTAATACTAATGAGTATTTTCTTCCAGCTAACCTTGGGTTATGTGGAATGAATGAAGCAATCAATCATCAATCTGTAGAGTAGTGGCCGCCACTAATCTCATCCAATTAATAGCAATAATTTACTTTAAATCTGAAGTATACGGAGGTAGATAGAGTGTTAGTAAGACCATGCTTTTTTTCGCTAGGCCATGAGCGCTTCCTAATCTTCGTAAACTTGCAACGAAAATGCAAAAGAAGACCAGCCGGCTGTCCATCATCTCTACTGTGCGTCAGAGCATGAGTCGCACGCGCTCTCCTCTCTGCTCATACGCAGGCTACTCTGTATATCGCGCTTCAATCCGTGCTACGCAGGCGGACTGTTTGCTACCGTTATCGGGCCTGTAAACAAAGCCTTTTCAGCCCAGTTTGTTTTCTAATCCTATGGTAATATGGCCTCTATAGGTTTGCTCGATTGTGGGACAGTTGGACCCCGTGATTTGTGCGGAAAGGCTGTCATTGCAAAGAGTTCCGACAAATGTCTACCCGAGCCGAGGCGCAGCCGAAGGCGAGGACAGTCGGAACAAGTTGCAATGACGGTTCCGCACGTGTACTGAACGACTATTTTTAATACAGTTGCGAAAAAATTAAGCAATTTAATAAAGAAAAAATATTTGGAAAATGGCGCCAACCGTAAAATAATATAAGCAAAGATTTTTTTTCTTCACCCATTCTGGTAGGCAAAGGGAACTATGCCCATACAGCCGAGTCTTCAGTAGATTTTTTTTATTGATATGAAATGAAAATTAAATTTAATGTGATGAAATGAAATGAAACCTACTAATAAAGTAATAAAACAAATTAGTAGCTTCTTTTTAGAAATGTACATATTTGCATGAATGATAAAAACTTCTATGATTTTTTTTTAGTAAAAACTTCTTGGTTCATTTTTCTTTTTAATAGACATTATTTTGACAGTTGGGACAGAGAACGCACGAGTTCGGGAAAGGTAAAAAAAAAGCACGAGTAGCCCACACACAGAACATAATGTCTGACCGCCTGTGAGCCCACATCCCGAACGCTATACGTCCCTGCAATACCTACACCACTTTTTGGGCAACTGTATTAAAAAAGTAGTTTTGTTACGTGATCAATCCATATTTTCACTAATCGTATTAGTACTTCTCCATATTCCGATGAGGTGAAGGTTGTCACGCGGTGTGAATTAGCACCCTCTGTCCTTGTGTTGTTGACCGGGTCACTTATCGTCACATGACTCTGTTTTTGATAAACAATTCGCTCCGGCAGGTATCCAATTTCGTTTTCCTCAAACGTTTGGGCGTTGGTCTCGCGGCCCGTTTTTGTGCTAACAACCTTTTTAAAATTTTGCGTAATGGCCCTTGGGAATTACACTTTCGGCAAAAAACACATCACGCGTCAAACTTTGCTCTCTGACGAGTTTATCTATCAATTTTTTTTTCAAACTTTGTTTTTTTTTTCAACAAAGATTTTCAGTTCTGTTATTAGGTACTTCGTATCGCTTAACAGTCGATTCTTCAATTTTTTTTATTTTTACTTTCCGTAAGAACCATCCTCGTACTTAAAGGAAGATTCTAAAGAATTAACATAATCGGTTCAGCTGTTCTCGAGATTTGCGCTTACCAACACATTCAGCGATTCATTTTTATATTATAGATTATTTTTTTTGTTAAGAACCTTATGTCTAAACTACATTGTCACTTCTGAGCGGAGTGCTTAGTGCGAGTTTGACAGATCCAATCGAATAACTTTACTACCGCGTTAATCGAGCATTGAGTAGTGAGTATGAGTAAGTTAACCGTTCGAACTGGCAAAACGCTGTCACAGTACAACTCGCACCTAAGCACTCTGAAGTCTGGTTACCCATAGAGAGTATTCTAGTTTCGGGACCAGGCACTATTTTTGTACACCTTTATGACAATAAAGTTTTTTGTATTTATATTAATCTAAATCCATAAATTACGTCACACGAATTTCGTGAGGTTTTTGTCCCTCCTCCCGTCCTCGTCTCATTTGTGAGACTCCCTCCTCCCTAGTGTGACGTCACATTATCCTGTTTTTGGATATTTTAAATCAATAAAAGTGACCTTATTACTTTTTAATCGAGAAACTGACTGACATGAAGAAACCCTACTACCCACAAAATATGCCACAATCTCTCCATCTATAGCTTAAAATTACTTAAAATAAATAATAAAAAGGTAAACCTATAAAAGTATGTTTTAGGTTCTTAAAATAATCTTTATTTAAATACCGGATTTTGATTACGCGATGACCGTATCGGATAACGACGAGTGGACTGTGGATCAAAGTGGTTAGCATTATCCGTCTGCCCTTCTGGGACGCAATCTTCAAAAATCTCATCATTATCTACATCCAAAACCTCGTTTCCTTCGGCATTATGCGACACTAACAATTGCGATTCATTCCTCTCTGCCCCTAATTCTGATTCCGGGTTAATAATTTGTGAAACAATATTGTTATCAGATAAACTTTCAGAATTAATTACATTTGGTGAAATTATTTCAATTTCGTCATCATCAGGTTCATACACCGTGTGTGTTGACCCTGTATAATGTAACAAATGGTCTAAATGTTTCCTAACCTCCATATTTAAGTCCGGTACATAAACATTAAACATTCTGCAACAAATACATTCTTTTATTATTCCGAATTTCCAGATGTGCTTATTTCCGTTGTTGAAAAAATGCTTTATTAGAACGCTGTCTCCTGCGGCAATATCCTGTTTTTGGATATTTTAAATCAATAAAACCACGTAGTGACCTTATTACTTTTTAAACGAGAAACAGACTGACATGAAGAAACCCTACTACCCACAAAATATGCCACACACATATTTTGCAATTTTACATTTGGAAAAAATACTGAATTCAAATAGCAGTTCCGAACTTAGTTTTGATAACGTAATTCAAAACTCTTTGTGCCAAGAGAGCTACTATAACATTAAAGATTATTTAGATGACAATGATGTCTAGAATTAAAGCCAGTACAATGCATGAGTTCTATGACTTATAAAAATTATGTAAAGTCGTTTAATTAAGGATTTTGAAAAGACTACGTTTGGAGTTTTTTTGTCCATATTTTCTCCAAAATTATCAAACTAGGTGTCAAACGGACACCTAGTTTGAATTGTAACGTTCATTAAGCCGCAGTTTCTGCGCTACTTTGAATAAAACCTTTTCATTTCATTTCATTGGTCGTTCCGGTTATAATAAATAATTTTGTCTTAAATCGGTGCAATTTCATACACATTTTTATTGATACACATGCCGACAAACATCTTGAGCAAAATCCGTTCGGCGGAGAACAAATAGGGCAACGCGCGTAAAGTATCGTTTATTTATGAACATGGGTATTTACAATACATCTTCATATACAGTTTCAGTGCATTATTTGTGCTGCTAATCTGGGCGTATGAAGATTTGTGTAAGCATACAATATTTCTATATAAATGGGTTGGAACCGAATAAGCAACCTATTGCGGGACGATGCTCATTCGTTAACAGATTCCTGAAAATGGAATGCTGCGCATGTTTGTTCAAGATGTTTGCCGGCATCTACACAAGACTTTTACTCGGCCTGCCGTGCCTCAGCCAATTAGCGCAGTTGTATGCACCTGTTAATTAAGAAGAATGAGCAGGGGAGTGGGCAGAGGCACTATTTTTAGCCGCCGCATTTGATATGCAATTGCTTTTTATAGAACTACATGATTGTACAAACAGCGACACCCGAGGGTATCCTTCATTCGATTCTAATTTGCAATGCTTCCTTCAAACATCAGGTTCTACAGCTTCTACTGAAATAATCATACAACACAAAAACACTCACATACAGACATTCACACACACGCACACACACACACACACAAACGAACACTCACACACACACTCACCCACCCAACCACACACACATACACATCCTACCATAAAAACACACACACACACACTCATCATCATTCATCCACCTCAATAATCCGAGAAATATCCAATACTAGAATATTACGGGTTTACAACCGGGCAAAATCTGATTGAAATACAGTATCGCTGACTGTAAAATCGACTGTACATCAACCCTAATACAAGTGCACTCTAACCGGTTGCCTTAAGGGCGACTTTGCAACTAAAATATAACGGTCAACTGTACCATGCTCAATCGTGGGCCGTAGACACGCAGGTTAACTTCATTCATTGAATGTGTTACACATTGAAGGGGCCAGAAGCAATGTATGTGCCTGTATGTAAAATGTTACGGTTCATATTCGGTTTACGAAAATATGACCACATGTCCGAATATTGCACTAAGCTCAAGTGGCTCCCCATCCGCCACCGCAGAAACGCTCACATTGTTTCACTCCTCTACTCTGTGCTGTTCAATCCTACCACTCCTGTCTACCTTAAACAACGCTTTCTGCATGATTCTCACAGTCGCACGTTGCGTTCAGCTGAGAATCTGTTGCTGAAGACACCTAGTCACTCGACGAAGTTCTTCAGTAACTCCTTCTCAGCCACAGCCGTCCGACTGTGGAATGCACTGCCACTACTAATAAGACAGTCTCCTTCATCTGCGATATTTAAGTGTAGATTGAAGGAATACTACCTTTCAATAAATTAAATAATGCAGTAAATAAATATTATGTAGGTATATTATATTATTTCCTCTTCCTACATATATTTTATTTATTAGTATGTATGTATATCTTAATTATTTATTCATTTAATTATTTACGTATATGGTTTAAGTAAGTTTATATAAATTTCGTTGAATTCCTAATTTCAATATTTCTGTATTGCACCGACTACCCGTCTCTAATTTCTCTCTTGTCTCCGTCTATGGTTGCCTGGAAGAAATTTCTTTTAGTAATAAGGCCGCCATTTGTACTATATTTTTTATATAGTTTCTGTTGCTGTAATTTCTGTGTACAATAGAGAATATTCTATCTGAATGTTTTAAGCAGGAACACGCTTGCTTAAAACACTCCTCAGAGACAGTTTAAATAATCTAAGGCGTGGTTGCATCTTTTCCTTTACCACAGACATTTATACACGACTTCGAGCTTTGGAGGGTTTATATTGGAACGAAAGCGGATATTTTACTTTCGAAACCATAATTGTGTTGAGAGCTCTCTTTAGCATTCCGTTCTCATGTCTCCCCTGGTGTATCTCCTAGGGGGGCCATCAGGATTTCCTTAGTCCTTGTGTCTTCCTAGGGGAGATATCAGATCTTGAGACCGCCGTAAGTCCAACTGAAGGCTGTTTTAGTGGGAGTTTTTAAAAAAACAAGACCTTAATTTGTTAAGCTATAGTATTATTTTCTTAATAACTTCGGAATCGTGCAATTTTAGCTCTGTCTACGGCAAAAAACCCCGAACAGGTTCAGACGCACCGAATTTACTGCTTTAATAACACTAACGACTCAGAATTACGGCTTTGGGTGGAAATTGGGGTTTTTTTACGTACGTAAGAGGCTTTAGTAAGTTTGAAATAAATATTTTCAATTTTAATGATATTTAAGCCTGTTAGAAATGCGGTGCAAAAGCTGTTTAAAGCAGAATTTAAGCCTTAATTAATACGGTTTTGGGTCGAAATTGGGGTTTTTACGTACATAGAAGTTTTAGTATGTTTGAAATAAATATTTTCAATTTCACGTCTATTTATGCTTGTCAGAAACGCCGTTCAAAAGCTGTGTAAAGCAGAATTTGTGTAAAAAAGGCTACTATAACTTTACAGATTATTTAAATGCCAACGATCGATGTCTGCAATAAATGCCAGTTCAATGCATTTGTATTAGGTTTAAGAATAATATGTGAACTCAGTTAACTAAGTACGAGTATCCAAAGACTCTGAAAAGAATAAGTATGTATGTATGTACATACATACATACATACATACATACATACATACATACATACATACATACATACATACATACATACATACATACATACATACATACATACATACATACATACATACATACATACATACATACATACATACATACATACATACATACATACATACATACATACATACATACATACATACGTACATACATACATACATACATACATACATACATACATACATACATACATACATACATACATACATACATACATACATACATACATACATAACTCCACGCCTGTATCCCAGAGGGGTAGGCAGAGACCAGGGACTGCCACTTGCCACGATCCTGACAGATCACCTTCGCTCCATCAACGTTCATAAGTCGTTGCATGCACGCACGCCGGTTCCGTATCTTTCCCTTTGCTAATACATCCCTTATTTGGTCGATGTAAGTCCGTCTGGGACGTCCCTTACCAGCCCTTCCCCTCACATTCGCAATATGTGAAAAATTGTGAAAAATATTGGTGAAAAATAAAAAATAAAAACCGACTTCTGCACCCCGAGGCACTAAAAACACAGAAATAATTTAAACGAATGTGATCTATAAATTCGAAATTCGTATATTTCTAGGTATTGTAGAAGTATATCTTTGAGTCGGTGCCAAGTTCCAGACCATTACATAAATTCTGGGCACCGACTCCAAGATATACTTCTACAATACCTAGAATGTACGAATTTCGAATTTATAGATCACATTCGTTTAAATTATTTCTGTGTTTTTAGTGCCTCGGGGTGCAGAAGTTGGTTTTTATTTTTTATTTATTATGCCGGCGCGCGGAATCCCTGGTGCGCCGGGTGCGGGCCAGCACCAACACCGCCCTGGCAATGATTGCGGGCAGGATAGATTGCCCATATATCCGGCACTGCTGCGACAGGCATATTTAGGTCTGAAAAACGATTTATTATTGTATATGTGTTGTCTCTGTTTGTTTGTTTTTGTTTGTTTCTTGTAGTTTTTTATTGTATATGGGTCTTAAAACCTGAAATAAATGCATTTTGTTTTTTTTATTTATTTATTTTTCACCAATCATATCACGTTATCGCACTTCAATAATACTTCCCACTATTATTTATTTATTTATTATTATCATAACATACATTGTCATAACAGGCAAACCCTAAAACGGTCAGCATTAGTCTTATTGTAAATTAGTAATTATGTCACAATTAAAAACCTAACATTAAAAACTTTGTTTTTTAAAATTTAAAATTTTTTGCTGATATTTTCAATTTCAATCTTTGAAATGATTCATCCAGAACCTCACCGTATTACGCTGAGACCAATTTTACGCTATATCTTATGAAACATATGCGTATTACCAATGGATAGAGATCATTAGGCCTTATTTGCTGCTGTCCATTGAAGAGTTCAGTTCTCCAGCTCTGAAAGTCTTTATCAGATTAAAATGGGACCAATGGGACGCTATACCTAATTGAACAAAAAAAATTCATCGGAATCGGTTAAGATTTGACGAAGTTATGCGAAAACATAGTCAAAAAAAAAGTAATATACGCGTTGAATTGATAACCTCCTCCTTTTTTGAAGTCGGTTATAAAGGGAGTGATCGCCGTAAGCACCTAATCGACCGTGACGCTGTAATCAGAGCAAACACAGCAAAAGCCTCCACAAACAAGCGAGTTACTCGGCTTTTGGAGAGTAAATTTGCTCAGGCTTATCTCAGTTTAAGCATGGTCTTATCTTCTCGATACAGAGGGATTAGCCGTAAGACGTCACATGGTAACCGCATTGCATCTGTTTGCGTCGGCCTAGTTTCTTATTGGCGTAGATGGTAGAAATGAAATCGGCAGTTTACGTGGTGTTTAGATGACCTGATTCCCTCGGTGTCAACCCTTGTATGTCCCCACTGCTGAGGCAAGGGTCTCTTCCTGCATCTCAGGAAGGTTAGGCCGTACTCCACCACGGGGGCCAAGTTGCTGGAGGATTGTAAGACTGTGGCGGGCCTTACAGTCAGAAGTTACCACGCCGCCAATGAGGCCTCTGACATGGCTTAACGACTGCTATTACATGACAGCTGGCACCAACGGCTTAACGAGCCCTGCAAAGCCAAGCGCTCGGAAAAACGCCACTAGCGGTAGTCACGGGACGGTCACCCATCCTGCACCTTACCGTGCCTGTTGTTGTTTAACTCAAGTGATTGATTCCAATCACTCGGTTCGACTAGGCCACGAGCGCTGATTCCCTATGCGGTGCTAACTAGCGCCACTAATGGACAAACAATATATACATACATACATACATAACTCCACGCCTGTATCCCCGAGGGGTAGGCAGAGAGCAGGGACTGCCACTTGCCACGATCCTGGCAGATCACCTTCGCTCCATCAACGTTCACAAGTCGTTGCATGCACGCACGCCGGATCCGGTTACTTTTTATCTTCCCTTTTGCTAATACATCCCCTATTTGGTCGATGTATGTCTGCCTGGGACGACCCTTACCAGCCCTTCCACTCACATTCGCAGTATATATTTGTTTCGTCAATCTTTCTTCCTTAATCCTCTCCACATGTCCAAAGCAACGCAGCATTCCTTTCACAATTCTAGTCATTTCATCCTCTTCAAAAAATATATCTTTTGAGACGCGTTCTGGGAAAAGTGAACATTATAGATCCTAATAAATATTACGTCACAGAGAGCGGCGTAGACCAGTAGGAAGAACAATGGACTCGGAAGCGACCAATGGACATGTACCAATGACTTTGTGTTCTAAGTTTTGTACATTTGTGAGGTTGTAGTATAGCAATGCCACTCGCTAACTTGAAGGATAACATCGCGAGGAAACCTTGAGTGTCTAGTTGTTCAAATAGATAAATAATATTTATAACAGTGAATATCTGTTAACTAGTGCTGTGGGTTTTGTAAATAACTAAATAAAATAAAATACATCAGTGCTTGAAATAGCCAATGGGCGGTGGGCACGCCTGATAATTAAGCCCATACTTTCTCTCTGAGAGAAGGCCTGTGACCAGTAGTGGGACGTTTATAGGCTTACAAAAAAAAAACGTCTCAACGAAACTCCTTGAAACGAAACCACTGAACAAAACACCGTACACTCAAGGCCTTGATCTTGAGATAATGATTTCTGTCTGTCCACCATACAGAGCACCATTATTTTCCATAGGTGCGCAGCGCATTACCAATAACCACACCAGAATGCGCAACTGGGCAACTAATGGGCGGCAATTTAATCTCCTAGACGGTGAATTACTCAGTTTCTTACGTACAAGTTAACTTTGAACCACAAGTTTCATGCAGGGGGTAATAAAGTTAATAGTGGAGCAGTTTAAGTTAGGATTCGGTATTCGAAGTGTTCCAAACGGGACCCTATTACGTTGCCTCCGCTGTCTGTCTGTCTGTCTGACCTTGAACGACTTGAAAAGACTAAGTTTGGAGTGATTTTTGTTCATTTTTTCTCCCAAACTAAGTAAGAAAATCATTTCTTTCCAAAAATATGATACATATTATCGTAGCTTCCAAATACTGTCTATTTAGAAGCTACGATAATTTGGAGGGTATGACAAAAATGTATTTACGTTACAATTTCTCCTTCTGCAATCTTTCCGATATACGGTTGCCTGGAAGGAATTGCTATCAGCAATAAGGCTAGCAATTACCTCTTCTTTAATAACTGTTTTATCTCTGTAATCATTTTCTGGTAAGTACAGTAAAGCATATTCTTATCTTTTTGAAACAGATACCTAGTATAACTTGTAACGTTGTTTTGTTTAGTTGTTTTGATTCGAAAGGATATAATTGTGTGATCCGAATGGAAAAAAATCTAATCAAAAATGTAGTGCATTCAGATCACATGATCCGAGTGGAATATTTTGCTTAGTTTGATGTGATCCTTCTATTTTTATTTTTAATGCACTAACCCGTGCTAAGGACAATTTTAAAAAACCTATTTAGAGGCTAAAAATTCCGCCCATGCCGGGATTCGAACCCGCGACCTCTGGCTATCCGTGCCAGCGCTCTATCCAACTGAGCTAATGGGCGACTCACCGGCATCAGTGAAATTTCGAACCTCTTTACACTATTCTCTGTATTACGTACAGGCAGCGACATCTGGCTGAAGTCGATTGCATCACTTACAGACCCGACTACCTACTTTGCAGTTAGGTTTTTAAATAGGAATTTTTAGCCTCTAAATAGGTTTTTTTAAATTGATGTGATCCGTTGGGCCTTTGATCCGCATGGACGTCAAATTTTTCATTAGCAGAATGTCTGACCAGCCAGACAGATTCCGGACGTGACTTTGTGCTCATCTCCGCCTTGCCTTTTGCAGCGCTCGCATACGCGTGACCTACGCGTGAGGCTTGGTATTTACATATTCGTTTTATTCGAATAATTCGCCTTATTTATCATTGTAAAATAAAGCACTGACCGTCAAGTTTACAGCGCTAAAGCGACCAGATAGAACAAAATATAGGTTGCTAAATGATAACAGACATGTCATTTAGTCGTCCTTTGAAACTATTTCTTCGAGGAAATTTCACACTTTCAAACTATTTGGTTTGGTGATTTTAAAGAAAAAACTGAAATTCTGAAGTTACTGAAGTGATTGCTTAAGTTAGTATTTTTTAAGATAAAATAAAGTTTATTTCTCGTCTAAATCTCAAGTATAAGTCACTTACATTATAATACGGTACTTTGATTTATTGATACGCGAAGTAATAGTTAATTTAAAAAAATTACAAAGTCCTTTGAAATCAAAAACCTAGACAATACATCTGGGGCATTCCGAAAATACAAATAACTTTATTGTCATAAAAGTGTATGACGATGAGGAAACCACGATTTGAAAATCAAATTGCGAAATAAAATGAAAAAGTACAATCCATTTTATTTCGAGCAGCAAATTTGCACGCCACCTACGGCGCACTGTCCAGAATATGACATAATCGAATAATAAAAATGAACGACAAGCCCTACCTCGGCGCCAACTGCAGTATTCGAAATATTCGATACGGGCAAACTGCAGTATTCGAAATATTCGAACAATAAAAATGAACCAATATTGCAAGCCCTACATACGCATGATGCCATCTGCCTTCTCCCGTGAGATGGCTATCTCTGCACGTCTCAATAGGTCGGAAGGTCGGTGCAATGTCCCATACAGCCCACACCGTCTTAGTTTGAACGCTGGTACTCTCTATTCCATGACGTTACGGGCGAGTTTGCAATGAAGTTTTGGATGGCACATTCACAGTTCACTGCGGCAACTTTAACAATAAAAGATAAAAAGTATTTCTTGCCATAAAAAAGGTACTCTTTTACCTAAAAGCTGATCCCCCACATTGCCTGCCGATGAAAGATTAATAAATAAATTATATTCTCGCACTCTTTTGCTATTTGGTATCAATATGTTTTCGAATTAATTATTTATGCACCTACCGACTATATTCTTCATGCTGTCCACTCTGTCCAAAGGTTGTCTGGAAGAGATCGCTCTTAGCGATAAGACCGCCAATCGTATAACATTACTTAGATTTAAGAAATCACGGTTGTACCTATTATTTTAAAAGTGTGCATTAAAGTGTTATCTATCTATCTATCGTTTACCCGATTACCTAAAAATACGGCAGCACAGGATAACTAAATCCAAAATAAATTATACTGTTTTAGATTGAAAATCTATTATTGTCAATTGTATACGGCAATAGCTTAGATGTGTAAGCCTTTTTATGTATTTTGTTTTTTGGTGTGTACAAGAAAGAGTTCTAATCTAATCTAATCTATAGTTCTAATCGGACACTTCCGACAAAAAATTAAGTAAGTGAGTCCGGAATTAAGTTAAGAAGCTGCTGTTCCATACATTATAACGTTGCTGATAATAACTTTGGTATGCAATCGCTAATTTCGCGATTAAAAAGGTTTTCACCATGATAGATGTACTGCATTTACTTTCAGATGTACAGGGGATTTTGGTACACACCATACGGGCTAGATATTTACCTCCCGGTCTCACCACACATAAGATGTGAACGGAAGATAAATTTCTAATTACCTTCTCTAAGTAATCACACAACACAGACAATGGCTGGTTTGTACTCGATCCACATTCAGACAGCGCCCTATTGAGGGGCTGGACACGGCATTGGGTCGCCCCAGATGGCCGCCGAGTCCGTGTCACGGAATACTTAATTGTTTCATTGATTTACATCCTGGGGAATTTAAGGCCCTAGAGACTAATACTTACATAGTTTTTCAATAGAATGGTATAAGCACGACAATGGTTGTTATTTGCCTCAATTTGGTACAGAGTGCTTAGTGCGAGTTTGACAGATCCAATCGAATAACTTTACTACATTGCATTACTTACTACGAGCATTGAGTAGTGAGTATGAGTAAGTTAACCGTTCGAACTGGCAAAACGCTGTCACAGTACAACTCGCACTCGCGTTTATTCGTGTTTTGGCTGGTAAACGTGTTCACTTCTCAACGTAAACCATTACAACTCGCACTCAGCAATTTTAATTTCTATACTTGTCGCTAGGTGGCTCTTCCTCGATGCCATAGAAATATGAGTTTACGTTAACGCGATCGAGTAGTTAAAAAACTCGCACTAAGCACTCTTAGCCGTGATAATTATCGTGATAATTATCTTGATAATTATCAATTGATACCTAATAACAAAAATTTAGTTTATGCAAAGCAAACAAAACCAAGCAGCATGATCTTAGTTGGCTATTAGGGTTAGGTCAACAAATAAGTTCCACTGCAGCTACAGCAGCGACACAGCCAATGGAAATAGAATCAATCAAACAAAAGGAAATAGGTCAATCCAATTTAATATAATATTTAGAATGTCGAATCTGATGGACACTTTTTACTTTAATTAATGTTAATTTGTGTTGGATTTTAAATAAAAATCATAAAATTTATTTGGTTTTGTTAGAATTGGCCAAATTATAATGTATTGTTATGAAACAATATAGCAAATTAATTTCTTACACGGGTGATAATTATACGATAACCTTACTGGATACTGGTTACCAAACATGATGAAGGGTATCAGAAAAGTAATATATCCTATCACTTGGATACCAGTATCCGACGACGATCATTTTTTCTTCGTATGATACTGGTTACCAAACTCTGGTATCATACGCGGCCGAAGGGTAATTATCCCATAATTATCAGATAATTATCGGATAATTATCAAGCAGCGTAATTATCTTGATAATTTCGAACCCTGATTTGAGATTGAAATTGAGTACTTAGTACTTTGGTGGTACTAAAAACCAATAACAATACAACATCATTCCAGGGGTATAACCCGTGCAAATTAAATAGGCAACTCGGGTTTCCTCACGAAGGTTGCCGGCCATTACACCCCAACAATCGTGCGCCGCGTGATGGTTACCTGTTGTTAGCGTAGTCTTTTCTGCTGTCATAAAAAGGCGATGGATTACCATAGATTTGCAGTTCAACTATCATGTAAATCTGAAGATCATCCCAGCACAACGATCGTTATAGATTCCTTTTGTCTCAACTAGGTAAGCGTATGTCGTGAATATATAGGTAAGGATTGCTCATTACGCTTGAGTACCTACTGCGTATAGTACATTATAATTATCGGAATTACGTAGGCTTGCGGTACAACAACGTGTAATTTACCGTTGGTGTCCATATTATTGTCCTCAAAACAATTTCTTTGTATTTTGTCACTTTCAGCTACGATACATAAAATAGTTGGTTTTAAAGTTATATATTTTTTTCAGTAAGGCCCGTCACTGTCTTACAGTCCTCCACCAACCCGGAAGTGGCCCCCGTGGTGGAGTATGGCCTAACCTTCCTGCGATGCAGGAAGAGAACCGTGCCCCAGCAGTGGGGACGTACAGCGGTTGATATAGACTCAAACAAAGGAACAATTTACTTCTAAAAAATAACCTATCACTTGGATGTCTCTGAGAATAACCTACACAATTTGTATATTCGTAGGGTTTTACACGATTTGTAGGGTTCGAATCCCGGCATGGGTGGAATTTTTAGCCTCTAAATAGGTTTTTAAAATTGTCCTTAGCACGGGTTAGTGCATTAAAAATAATTTAATTTGCATTGTTTTTGTGTTGCCATATTAATATATTAATTGCCATGTCCCAGGCACTAAAGCGTCGGAGTGGTCCCTTCACTTATTTAGTGTGACTGGGGATGCCACTGGACGCTGCATAAATCATCTCATTAAGTAGATGCAAAAAGGCCAATATTATTATTATTAATAATAAAAAGGTTTCCAGAGATAAATTACTCAATTAAAAACAATAATAATGTCTTTTAATAACAATGGAATTACAACTACTAATAATACTACAAGTTTTTCTTCGAGTATAAGTAATAATTTGATCACAGTATTTGGTATATTATTTTTGAATGCACTAACCCGTGCTAAGGACAATTTTAAACCCTATTTAGAGGCTAAAACTTCCACCTATGCCGGGATTCGAACCCGCGACCTCTGGCTATCCGTGCCAGCGATCTTTCCAACTGAGCTAATGGGCGACTCACCGGCATCAGTGAAATTTCGAACCTCTTTACAATACTCTTTGTATTACGTACATGCAGCGACATCTGGCTGAAGTGATTTGCAATACTTGCAGCCCCGAGTACCTACTTTGCAGTTAAGTTTTACATCACGGCATGGGTGGAATTTTTAGCCTCTAAATAGGTTTTTAAAATTGTCCGATAAAATGTCCGAGACTAGTTCGTAGGCTAATTAATGAAGAAGAAGAAGAAAATCATTTATTATAGCCACAGTACAAAGCCACAATAACAAAGGAAACTTAAAACACATTACTAAATAACAAAAAAAAGAACACTAAAGGTTACGGCGTGTCACTGCTGCTAGAAATGGCAACTGACTCAGCATATGCTGATGGGCAAGCCTTCAGCGCTGATTTTCAGTCAGTGCCAGGTGCTCCGCGAGCGTTACAGACTGCGGTGTGGTGCAATCATAGGAAATACCATACTGAATAGAATACTTATATTTAATATAGAGTAATAGTTATGCTGTGTGGTGTCGGTCTAGAGAACAGCACCAACCCAAATTCTTCCCGCGGGTGTCGTAAAAGGCGACCAAGGGACACAAACCGGGGGGTGGGCAGCAGCGCCCCCTTCAGTACCCCAACCCGCATGCCCAGCGTGGGGATTAGGGCATTACCCCCCAATGATGGCACAACCTTATGCTATGGCGCTCATTAAGGGAGGGCTATGTCTAGCAGTTGACTAATAATAAGATAAGAATAATAGCCTGGAGAAGAAAGAAGAATACTTATATAGAATAGAATACGCAATATACATACAGAATGAAACAGGTAAGTACTTAAATATTTTCACTAACTGACAAAATAAACTACGGTATACACAAACAAAAAACTTACATAAATGAATATAGGTATACATTTGGGAACAAGTTCCCCGCGTCAGCTATAACTGATATAAAATCTAAGGCTCTTACAAATAAACACCGTATAAGCCTGGTATAGTTACAGTGTTTTGTTCACGTCATTTGAATGTAATTTTCAGTTGGAAGAAAAGAGACAAAACACTGCATAGTTACACAATTTTTATTTTTAATGCACTAACCCGTGCTAAGGAACAAATTTAAAAACCTATTTAGAGGCTAACGTACGTAATACAGAGAATATTGTAAAGAGGTTCGAAATTTCACTGATGCCGTGAGTCGCCCATTGGCTCAATTGGTAGAGCGCTGGTACGGATAGCCAGAGGTTGCGGGTTCGAATCCCGGCATGGGTGAAATTTTTAGCCTCTAAATAGGTTTTTAAACTGCATAGTTATACAATACTTACACCAAGTTTATTAGTAAGGCTGTAATAGAATTCCACCGTGTGGTCATTCATAGCACACACCCTCTTATTTTTAAATAGTAAACTTATTGGGAAATCCACGTGATTTTCCTGTTTAATCCATCAAAAAAACAGGTATACGACCGAGCCTGACATGCCGCGATCATTGAAGGAAATAGCAATCGGTTTACTGGCCCCACACGGTAAATACCCATAAACTGTGGGATTTGGTGCGCAAGACAGGCCCGTTTGAGGAAAAATGATACTTTAAACCGTTTGATTAAACGGCTGCGGAGTTTTATCACATAGGTATGTAGATAGAGTACACCTTATTGCACAGAAAGAAATCTAAGATGTGATAAAAAAGTATAGATTTCCTAATCAAAATACAACTTAAAACAAAACTTAAACCTACGTTGTGATTTTATAAAATAAGGCAAAAGTTAGTGTCCCGGCGGGACAGACCCGGACAGCCTTGGTTTCCAATTTCAATTATTATTTCTTAAATCTAAGCAATTTACAAATTTGCAGAGTCCAGAGAACCAACTGGAAATTCCAGTCCTTAGACTGAGTCTTCAGATAATTCCTGAGTAACTAAGTTATTTTTTTTGTAGAATATAAACGACCCATGAAGACAGGGCGCTATGGCGCTCATTAGGGGAGGGCTACGTCCAGCAGTGGACTACATAATATAGCCTAAAGAAGGAGAAGAAGAAGGAACGACCAATCCCAGGGCACAGGCCTTCTCTCAGAGAGAGAGTATGGGTTTGATTACCGAGCCTACCGCGGATTATTAATTTCAAGGGCTGAGGTATTTGGACACCTCTGGCACTCAGGTTTCCTCACGATGTTTTTCTTTATAGTTAGCGTGGTATTGCTACTATGACTTCACAAATGGACGTAACTAAAAAAAAGTCATGGTTATATCTTCCTAAATCCTGGAGGTAACAGTTACTTCAAGTCTTCTAAAACTACGTAGATTTTGATGAACTTTTTCTTCTTGTTGTCCTAAAAATTATGAGGAAAATGTTGGACCTGGAACAAACAGTAAGTTTTTCGGACTTCCTACTAAATCATTGTATGTGAATTAAGAAAGTTATTCGTGATGTCCAATTATAAGACGCCAGCGTTTAGGAGGATATACGGGATTCGAACTCACGACTTTCCGAATGAAAAACTAGCATTCTACCGCTGAGCTACCACCGCTTTCCTTCGTAGTAAATTATAATGTTACTCTGTAAGTCTGTATGCAAAGCATAGTTAACAGCAGCCTTGGAAGCGTAATCCAAACCTCGCAGCAGAGTAATCCCACAGGCATCGCATAGCAGGGATCCAAAGGCGTCGGAGGTAATTTAGTGATTTACTTCATCAGCGCGTATATCCGCCACTTCCTACGGGGTCACGTGGCCAGTGTTGCCAACTCTACCAAACTAAGAAAGCAGCAACATTATACGGTAATTGCAGAACATTGTATTCAAATCAAAGTATTTTATTCAAAATTAAACATCAACTGTGACTTATTGAACTTTAAAAGTTAAACTAAGTGTTCATTTCGAAATCTAGATCATTTTTGAGAAATAATGGACAAAAAAAACTTCAACCTTAGTAGTCATTTTTTTATTTATTTATACGAAAATGTGTACATTAGTAGTGCAAGACAATATTACTCGTCAAATGTCATAGTTCTAGGTCAATGGGCAGCACATTTTGAATTTTGATTCCCTTGAGTGTCGCCATTCCGATCACAACAAAGTGATCCAAATAGAGTAAGTTTACCTTCTGAGGCTCTTAACCAAGAAAAAAGTGGACTAATACCGAAATCCAGGATGCAGATGCTTTGGTAAAAACAGTAACTCTTCTAGTAAAACATTAGGGTTGGCAACACCGCCCGGGTCCGTTGCAGAGTGAGACCGAAGGGCGACCAGCCGCTCTTCGTTGAGTCGTCAATGACGTATTTATTTAAAGGTATACCTACTCTAACCTTTGAAGGTATACTTTGAAGCGCTCGTGGCCTAGTCGAACCGACTGATTGGAATCAATCACTAGAGTTAAGCAACAATAGGGGAGGTCAGGTGCAGAATGGGTGACTATGGCTAGTGGCATTTTTCCGAGCGCTTCCGTGATTCGGCACGTTAAGCCGTTGGTGCCAGCTGTCATGTAACGGCAGTCGTTAACGTTAAGCCATTTCAGAGGCTTTAAAGGCGGCTTGATAACTTCTGACTGTAAGGCCCGCCACTGTCTTACAATCCTCCACTAACCATTACTTGGCCCCCGTGATGGAGTATGGCCTAACCTTCCTGCTATGGAGGAAGAGACCCGTGCCCCAGCAGAGCGGACATACAAAGGGTTGACACCGAAACCAGTGGGACGAATGTCTGCTTAAACTAATGTTCATTCGCCTCTATATTCGGGTTATCCTACACAAAGAGCTGTGCTTCTGTCGTAACTATTATATGAGCCGAGCGGCTAGAATTCCCAGGTAATTGCAGAATTAGGACTCTTTGCCCAGGTGTCGCTTTGCAGGACGGGTTGAGATTTGATACCGGATGGTGAGTTATCTACGTACCGGAATGCTACCTAGCGGCGACATAATCCTGTCTACAATTCTCATCAGCACTTTTGCCTGTTGGTAGGGCAATTCGTAGATACAGTGCTAAGGTTTACGCACTACTAGGCGTAATGGTACTTTTTTGTGTAGCCTATAAACACTGCAGGGCACAGGCCATCCGTTTTAGAGAGAGAGAAAGAGAGAAAGCAAGAGAGAGGGAGGAGAGAGATAGAGTATGGTCTTAATTACCACGCGTGCCCACCGCGGAATGATAATTTCAAGCGCTTTGAACACTTGAGACACTCAGGTTTCCTTACGGTGTTTTCCTTCACTGTTAGCAAGTGGTGTTGCTACTATAAATGCAAAAACGTGTACATATCCTAAGATAAGATAAGAATATTCTTTATTGAACACTGGAAAAACAACAAATACAAAACAATTGCAAATATACATAGTACAATTGGCGGCCTTATTGCTAAAAGCAATTTGCTAAAAGCAATCCTATTTATTTTCCCCACATACAAATTAATAACTGTTCATAAGTAAGTCGTCGTCAGGCTGTATTAGTCCACTGCTGGACATAGCACTCCCTAATGAGCGCCGTAGTGCCCTGTCAGCTTGCCGCATCCAGCATCTGCCTGCAGTTTTTCGCAGATCCTCATCCCACCTAGTAAGTACTTAAGTAAGTACCTATCGATTAAATACGGGGCCGCAAGAAGTGGCGTAGTTCTATTAGGACTTAATAATACCTAAAGCACTCTTTATCACTTCATCGTAATGAACAACAAATAGAACAATGTGCCTTTACGGCACTCTGTGGTTACTATTTGAATCAATATAGGGACGAACATCATAACAAAAGTAGTAAACGTAATGTTTAGTGCATAGGAAACTGTTAAGGGTTAGTATATGTACACGTTTCAACGAGCCGAGGTTGTACAACGATCGCCTTCAAGTTAAAATAATCCTTATGAACCTTAAAGCTTAGAGATACAGATCAGTATTAAGTGTTTTGCACTTTAACCTTAGTACTCTACTCAGTTACCGCTACACCGCTACCCGGCCACCACACCGCTACTCCACTTGACTGCTATACTGCGCTACACCACCGATACGCTGTACTAACTCACTGCTGTACCACGCTACCCCACCGCTACACTGCGCTACCCTGCCACTACACCGTTCTAACCTACTGCTACACCGAGCTACTCCACCGCTTCATCGCGCTACCCCACCGCTACACTGCGCTACACCACCGACACGCTGTGCTACTTCACTGCTACACCACGCTTCCCCACCGCTACACTGCGCTACCCTACCCTGCCACTACACCGTTCTAACCTACTGCTACACCGAGCTACTCCACCGCTTCACCGCGCTACCCCACCGCTACACTGCGCTACACCACCGACACGCTGTGGTACTTCACTGCTACACCACGCTTCCCCACCGCTACACTGCGCTTCCCCACCGCTACACTGCGCTACCCCAACGCTACACCGTTCTAACACACCGCTATACCGCTTATAACAAACGGGTGAGACAAAGACTTTGAATGTCATACTCTCTCTCTGATAGAAGAGCTGTGCCCTAATGTAAGTAGTCTATTGCCTGATTTTATTCACTAATAAGTGAATAGAATAGAAAAGGTTTATTCCAAAGACTAGACACACCTAACACAACAAAAGTTCTTACAGTAAAAGCATGGTGCTCACAGTAAAACAACGTTTTGTGAGTTAAAATTAAACATACTTACACCTTAAACATTATTACAAACTTACTTATGACTAGAAAAGTAAATAAATGAAACGAAGTTTTAGTTTAAAGTAGGTATTACGATGTGTGTCGTCCCACTTTCCCACTTTAAACTAAAACTGAAGTGATGTAGGAGATGGGTAAAACTTGGCTGGAGCTAGCATCCCTAGCCATGAACAGAGATAAATGGAAAGCCCTAGTGTCAGCCCCAGACTCCACGGAGGAGTAGAGGACCAAAGAAGAAGAATAAGTGATTAAGTAATTAATGAGTGAGTACCTAAGCAGGTCCCCTATTCCCCTGTAACACTCAAAGGATCGTGGTAGAAAAGGCTACACTTGTTTTGTTTGTTTTTCAGGCTTTATTAGTCCACTGCTGGACATAGCCCTCCCCAAATGAGCGCAAGGTTGTGCCATCATTAGGGGGTAATGCCCATAATCCCCACGCTGGGCATGCGGGTTGGGGATCGCAGTTTGGTAGAATTGTACTGCAGGGGGCGCTGCTGCCCACCCTCCGGTTTGAGTCCCTTAGTCGCCTTTTACGACTAAAAGGCTACACTTAATAATACAAATTTCAAGTACGATCCTTCCGTGAGGTCAGATCGGAACCGATTATTTGAACGCCCATTAACGCCCAATAATGACAATTAGCACATAGTTCCCGCGTGATTACAGATCGCCGGCTAATTAGCTAGTAACGAGCGCGGGAAATTAACGTTCGATGTCCGAACGCGATCGACCAATAGCGGGCCGCGGATTACGCATGCGCGGCGTTAAACGTACGTGCGAAAATGCGAGTGAATTATGGAAACTAATTTAATTATCATAAAAAATATTAGTATTTCTGGTAATTCTCATGCACTGGGAACTAGTTCAATTATCCGAAAATAAAAAAGGTATGCAAAAAAAAATTGATCAGTCAATAATATTTTGGTTTGCAACTGGAACAAAGTTATTCGAATCAACCACTTGGGTTAAGGAACAACAGGCGCGGTCAGGTACTGGATGGGTGACCATCCCGTGACTACCACTAGTCGCATATTTTCCGAGTGCTTCCTTGCTTCGCAAGGCACGTTAAGCCGTTGGTGCCGGCTGTCATGTAATGGCTGTCTTTAAGCCATGGCAGAGACCTCATGGGCGGAGCGGTGGAGTATGGCCTAACTTTCCTGCGATACAGGACGAGATCCGTGCCCATGCAGTGGGGTCACAGAAGGGTTGATATCGAATCAGATGATTGATGCAGCGTCCAGTGGCGCCTTCACTTACACTACATGGGCGAAAGGACCACTCGGACGCTGCAGTGCTTGGGACATTGCTTTACATAGAGTAAGCTTGCAAAGCACCTATACCATCGTGACAGCTTAGCGGCTTGGTTGTAACCGCACGAATTGACTTGTATTTCCTGGGGGCTAAGCCGACTTTTTTCAAGGACACGTTACAAAAGAAGATAATATCTTTAAATATTATTTTTTTCTATTCGCGACGCTAGTTAGTACTTAGTAGCGCCTTAATGCTGTGTGGTGTCGGCCTAGAAAGAACACTACAGGTTACGGCGTGCCACTGCCGCAACTGGCAACTGACTCAGCATATGCTGATGGGCAAGCCTTCAGCGCTGATTTTCAGTCAGTGCCAGGTGCTCCGCGAGCGTTACAGACTGCGGTGTGGTGCAAGCATCGGAAATACCATACTGAATAGAATACTTGTATTTAATATAGAGTAATATTTATGCTGTGTGGTGTCGGTCTAGAGAATAGCACCAACCCAAATTCTTCCCGCGGGTGTCGTAAAAGGCGACTAAGGGTCACAAACCGGTGGGTGGGCAGCAGCGCCCCCTACAGTACAATTCCACCGAACTGCGATCTCCAACCCGCATGCCCAGCGTGGGGATTATGGGCATTACCCCCCAATAATGGCACAACCTTGCGCTATGGCGCTCATTAGGGGAAGGCTATATCCAGCAATGGACTAATATAGCCTGAAGAAGAAGAAGAAGCGCCTTAATGCGTGAAAAGATTTATCTCTTTTGCAAATCCTTGCAGAATAAATACGACGACTTTTCAATAGAATCAGTGTTATACTTACGATAGCGTGTTGCTTGCGCAAATATTTTTACAGGACGAAAAAAAAAAGACGACTAATAGAAAAGAATAAGTTTCCAGCAGCAAGGAGGTTGCATACTTTTTATGCCTTAATCACTCATCATTTGACAGTTGACACCCTATAGCTTTACTGTAATTGACAACATTTCATATTTTACAACGCGAAAAACTAAAAATACCGTTACTAAATATTGCTATCTTCATACAAGAAAATATTTAGAATTTTTATTATTGCTTAATTTTAGAGAAAATAAATAAAAACCAAAAATTGTGTGATGACGTCACACATACGGCGGAATGAGGAGGTACCGTTGCCTAGTATTAAAAATGATATGACAGATGCCATTTTGAATTTCATTCAAATGTCATGTCGGAGAAATTACTTTTCCTTTCCTTAATTCCAATGTTTTTCAAAAAGGCGGCAAGGGTGTTAGTATTATTAAGCCGTATGTGTGACGTCATTTGGCGGTTACGTCCTTTTAGAATAAGACGAAATTTAAACAGAAAATTATGAATGAAAATGATCGAATTTCCGAAAATAAAAAAATATGGGTCGTTTTATTTCGTATCTAGTTTCCTTTAAGACAGTAAAATACGTATGCTAAAAAATTTAAATGTTGTCAATTGACATCTGATAGCGAGCAATTTGACATCATCAATGCCTTTTATAGCGTAAGTACCGTAAATCACTTGGAATTAAGTTTTTCCTTTTTATCTACGAGTAATAATAAAGACCTTAACCTTCCTGCGATGCAGGAAGAGACCCGTGCCCCAGCAGTGGGGACATACAAGGGTTGATAACAAATAATAAAGACTGTTTTTGCCGGCCGCTTTATGTATTCACTAGCTGCGCAGTCGCTCGCGTTATTTTTTATGTAGCTGATATAAGTCCCACTGCAGGGCTCAGGCCTTCTCTCAGAAAGAGAGAGTATGGGCTTAAGATAAGATAAGAATATTCTTTTTAATACAGTTGCTCAAAAAGTGGCGTATTACATACAGGGACGTATAGCGTGCGGGATGGGGGCTATTAGACACGCGTGCTTTTTTTTCACCTTTACCGCACTCGTGCCTTTTCTTTCCCAACTGTCAAAATAATGTATATTAAAAAGAAAAACCAACCATGATGTTTTTACTAAAAAAAATCATAGAAGTTTTTATGAGCTACTAATTTGTTTCAATATCAGATTTAATGATTTCATTAAATGAGTTAAGTTAGGTTTCATTTAATCTCATTAAATTTAATTTTCATTTCATATCAATAAAAAAAATCTACTGAAGACTTGGCTGTATGGGCATAGTTCCCTTTGCCTACTAGAATGGGTGAAGAAAAAAAAATCTCTGCTTATATTTTTTTACGGTTGGCGCCATTTTCCAAATATTTTTTCTTTATTAAATTGCTTATTTTTTTCGCAACTGTATTAAAAATAGTCTTTCAGTACACGTGCGGAACCTTCATTGCAACTTGTTCCGACTGTCAACCCTCGCCTTCGGCTGCGCTTTGTCGGAACTCTTTACAATGACAGCCTTTCCGCACTAGTAATGAAATATACTTTTATTTAAGAATATTATTTTCTGGTGTGTACAACCAGAAAATAATTACCGAGACAACAGTTACAAGAGAGGAGGTACAATTGGCGACCTTATTGCTGATAGCAATTAAATACCTGTCGCGTCGTTTGGCAATTTCACGCACTATCGTATTTAAAATATCATAACATTTACATACAGGCACATACACTGCTTCTGGCCCCACGTCGCGGGAACCAGAAACAACGACATCACAAACATGTAAACATCCAAGACCTGGGGTTTTTTTTTGTCCCCAGCTGGGATTCGAACCCGAGACCTCTTGACTAAGTTTGGAGTTTTTTTGTTCATTTTTTCTCCAAAATGATCTAGATTTTGAAATGGACACCTAGTTTGAATTGTAACGTTCATCAAGCCGCAGCTTCTGCGCTACTTTGAATAAAACCTTTTCATTTCATTTCTTCCATGGTAGGCAGATGCGCTACCGCTACGACACAGAGGTCGTCTATAGAGGTACACCTGAATGCCTTATATAGGTACACCGGAAATTATCGATTTGTATGCTGTTTTTTACACATCTATATCCTTCTCTAACGTTATTCGTTATCGTCATCTCTTAGTCATCAGTGCGAGTTTGACAGATCCAATCGAATAACTTTACTACCGCGTTAATCGAGCATTGAGTAGTGAGTGTGAGTAAGTTAACCGTTCGAACTGGCAAAACGCTGTCACAGTACAACTCGCACTCGCGTTTATTCGTGTTTTGGCTGGTAAAAGTGTTCACTTCTCAACGTAAACCATTACAACTCGCACTCAGCAATTTTAATTTCCATACCTGTCGCTAGGTGGCGCTTCCTCGATGCCATAGAAATATCGACGCCTTACTGCTAAAACCGACCATCTGCATGAAATGTTGTTTCGAGAAAACTCGAGTTTAAGGTTCGGATGTCGTTAACTATACTAAAACTTATTGCCTTACTGCTAAAACCGACTATCTGCATGAAATGTTGTTTCGAGAAAACTCGAGTTTAAGGTTCGGATGTCGTTAACTATACTAAAACTTGTTATTGTGTGCATAACATTTCATGCAGATAGTCGGTTTTAGCAGTAAGGCGTCGATATGAGTTTACGTTTACGCGATCGAGTAGTTGAAAAACTCGCACTAAGCACTCTGACAACCTTTGGATGCACTGGTCTATCCAAAGTTTGGAAGAGATCTAGATGCTTAATAGTATAGTGCTACATCGATCGATCTATATCAACCCTTTGTATATCCCCACTGCTGGGGCATGGGTCTCTTCCTGCATCGCAGGAGGGTTAGGCCATACTCCACCACGAAGGCCAAGTCCGGCTTGGTGGAGGATTGTAAGACAGTGGCGGCGGGCTTTACTATCAGAAGTTATCAAGCCGCCCATAAGGCCTCTGACATGGCTTAACGACTGCCATTACACGATATCCGGCACCAACGGCCTAACGCGCCTTGCGAGGCACGGCTACATAAAAAAACTTTATTCCAGGATATGGTTGAGGGTCTATTGTGTCTCAAAAGTTAAAAATAGACACATAAACCACATACATATTTGCATTCAGCACACACACGTAAGTAGGTACACATAAATAGAGAATAGAAACGAGCAAACATAAATGTAACGTTATGGAACAAACGTTCTTTGTAAAACCCGCACATTTACGATAGATTAGATATAAGCTCATTCGTAAAATGTTTTCATGTTTGAAAAACGATCTAATTGCGATTATAACTAACGAATAATCGCGATCAGACATGTTTTAATATATAATTATGTAAGTAATTGTAGGAGCATCGCCAGTCCGTAATGTTTTATTTTATTATTTTTTTGCAGGTATTTAGTTCTCGTTTAGTAAATTGGCTATGGTTGCCTGGAGGGAATTGCTTTTAGTAATAAGGCCGCCGATTGTACTATATTTTTTATAATTTAGATACCGATAGACTACCGCTAGTGGCATTTTTACGAGCGCTTCCGTGCTTCGCAAGCCACGTTAAGCCGTTGGTGCGGGCCGTCATGTAATGACAGTCGTTAAGCCATGTCAGAGGCTTTATGGGCGGCTGACAGTAAGACCCGCCACTGTCTTACAATCTTCCACCAACCCGGACTTGGCCCCCGTGGTGGAGTATGGCCTAACAATCTCGCTATGCAGGTAGAGACTCATGCTCTAGCAGTGGGGACATACAAGGGCGGATATCGAAAATAGATGCAATGTCGTCCGCTGACTTCGGGTCGAGTTGCGGAGAAAAAAACAGCGTAAAACATGCATACATGCAATTTATTACATTTACGTATAAAATAGTAGTAGTGGTTATAAATGTTGCATAAGTCTTGTTTGGTCTAGATTTCGCATTCTGTACAAAAAAACTACGCTATTTGCGTGAGGATCAGCATTATTTACTTGCCGTTTGAAATTACATTCTACTTACCTACTTTTCTCCGGCCTCAAGGAAAAGGTGTACCATATTCTGATTCATAGAATAGGAATTAAAATGTTTGTTTTATTTATTTGGGTAAAAACAGGAAACTGACTACATTGTTTCTACTTCTACTGCAGGCTATATTAGTCCACTGCTGGACATAGCCCTCCCCTAATGAGCGCCACAGCGCAAGTTTGTGCCATCATTGGGGGGTAATGCCCATAATCCCCACGCTGGGCATGCGGGTTGGGGATCGCAGTTTGGTGGAATTGCACTGCAGGGGGCGCTGCTGCCCACCCCCCGGTTTATGTTTACATTGTTTATATGAAAATACTTAAAGAACATTAATTAAACGTGCGCCTTGATTATGCACCTTTTCACGCATACATATGTGTGTGAAAGCAAAATGTTTACTTAGCTCTGTCGTCTAGATATGAGGTGTAATATGTACCACACATAGTGGATACCGCATATGATATGACAGTGATATTGAGCTATACCTATACTTGTACGACAAAGTTAACTAGATATTTCGTTTTTGCACACAAACGTATAAGTGAATAGTTCCATAATCAAAGTTTTGGACAAGTGATGGTATTGTATCAAAGTTAATCTGATGACCTCTGTGGCGCTGCGGTAGCGCATCTGCCTACCATGTGAGAGGTCCCGGGTTACCCGGCTGGGGACAAAAAAAAACCAGGTCTTGGATCTTTACACGTTTGTGATGTCGCTGTTTTGGTACCCACGACACAGGGTATCCTAGTGTAGGACCAAAAGAAATTTATGTAATGTAATGTTAAAAAAATATATTATAATTTATTTCATACAGAGTGCAACAAAATATTTATGTCTACCCTAAAATAGAGTTTTACTCGTGAATACAATCAACTTTAACCATGGAAAAGATCGAAATTTGTTTCGTTTATTTGTATATTTGGTTAATTTCTGTTGTGCTCATGTTGTGTTAATTTTGTGGTTTTTTGTTTCTGTGATGTGTCTTGTTGCTATAATAAATGTCTTTCTTTCTTTCTAAATCGCTAAAAATATTGATATCTTTAGTATGAAACAAATGCAGATTCTTATGTAAATTCTTACCTAATACAATACACACTAATACTTGATATTTCTGTAATAATAAGATTAGTCTTAGCATATAACTATGTGACGTGTATTTGGCGAAATCTCATTAAATATCAAGGATGGTCGAACACAAAAGCGAACTCTAATTTAGTGGATTTTGAAAGAATGCAGAAATACAAGTTCCGATCCCCGGTGCTCGTGTCGTTCGCTCTACCAAGTTTACTGTGACGAAATTTGTGCAAAATGGAAGCATTTAACTAATTACATCACTGGGAATCGAACCCGAATGGTTCTACCCACTGGGCTGCCGCCGCTATCCATCTATCATTAGCATTATCGTGGGTTAGCTGGAAGAAAATACTATAGTATTAAGCTCGCCTTTGTACAAATTTGTTTTAGTGCAATAAATAATTTTCATTCATTCATTCACCTATCTACAGAGAGCGGTGGTAGCGGAGCGGTGTAGAACTCCGGCTTCTCAATCGGGAGGTCGTGGGTTCGAATGTACCAATGACTTTGTTTTCTAAGTTATGTACATTTGTGAAATTATAGTAGCAATACTACTTGCTGACGGTGAAGGAAAACATCGTAAGGAAACCCTAGTGTCTAAGGTGTTAGCGTACCTCAGCGCTTGCTACGTACAACGGCCCAACTATGAGGCTAAGTGCAGAAATCTCAGGTCTAAATCAAATCAAAATCTATCTACAGAAGTTTCTTAAATTAATTTTTGCTTTCGTATAAAATGACAATAGTTTTCTCTGCGTTTGATTGCCTTATTATTAAGGCTATAGTAGTCCATTTAGCACAAAGTGTACTTTACACAGCATGTAACGGTGCAAACCTCTTTACACCAGTTTTGTTTCTTTTTCTATCTATAGTTTTCAAATATTTAAATTAAGTTACACATTTTTCGATTTCCCTCATTGTTCATCATTACAACTTTACCCTTCGATCTGACTATTTTACCTGCTTATCCGTTTTCATCCGGTTTTTCTGTTTTATTATAAAATAATACTACTAATCTACAAATAAAGCCACAATTGGAGTCGTTCCAGTTTTTATTATTTTTAAAAGCTCTACTACATTTCATGTTTTAAAAACCTATTTAGAGGCTAAACATTTATCGTTATCGTTATCGTTATCAACCCTTGTGTGTCCTCACTGCTGGGGCACGGGTCTCTTCCTGCATCGCAGGAAGGTTAGGCCATACTCCACCACGGGGGCCAAGTCCGGGTTGGTGGAGGATTGTAAGACAGTGGCGGGCCTTACTGTCAGATGTTATCAAGCCGCCCATAAGGCCTCTGACATGACATTTATACGTTTCATGTATTAGACATATTAGACGGGTCTAATCGCGATTATTTATAAATTAAAACGTAATTACCTTACATCTCGTTTTACCTAGTAAATAATCGCGATTAGACCCACCTAATTATATAACTAAATTCTTTACGTTGAAATAAAATTGATTTCATTTCATTCTGTTACTGCACGCGTAGACTCAGAAGTTGACAGAATCTTAGTCAGTACGAAATTGAATTGAATAGTACATGATAAACTAGTATGTTATAGACCCTTTGTTATTTGCACTAACTACTGTACTGTAGTCAATTACTGTAGTCCTGCTGCGGCATTAAGCTGAGCGGAAACCTTTTTGGTACCTACTTTGTAAACTTTAGTTCTATATTAAGCTTAAGTTATTGTATTCAATATCTGTAGTACCAAATAAAGATTTTCTACTACTACGAGTACTACCCGTCTCACAATTAAAAAATTCAGCAACTCTCCATCGAAGGTTGTCTGGAAGAAATTGCTCTAAGCAATGAGGTCGCCAATTGTACTGCATCTTTATAATTATTTTATGTATGTATTTTCCTGGTGTACAATAAATAATATTCTTATCTTATTTCTGGCGTAGCATCAAACTTACCAAAGTCCCCAGATAGCTGTGTCCAATCTCTTCCTCGGATGTGTCTCCGGATACGAGATTCTGCTGCCTCCGCCACTTCATCGTTGAAACTTTTTGCCACTGTCTACCTCAATGTAAAGTTCAAATCGCAGATCCCACTTTATGTGTCTATGTCACGGGCATACCTACACCTACGCACTGTTATATCGATTTCGTTATTCGTTGTCAATACTATTGAAATTAAAAGGATTTTTTTTTAACTCTTTTGAATAAACAATTTGAATTGAGGCGAGATTTCGATGGTTTTTAATGTGAACGGCGCAAGGTTCAATGTCCCTATCTTCTTTTTGACGAAAAAAAAGAAGCTACATTTTCCTTTTTCTGCGCAAACGCACGACTTGATTGAATGTCTAGACTTAAGCAGTCTAGAGCGCGTGTATCGGCCTGGTCCAGGTAAACTAATAGACTGCGCGCGAGTACCCATCAGCTAACACATTAGTGGGCTGAAATGCTGAAACTAAGGCTGCGCCCACACTGAGTCCAATAAACGCAGAGTGATATGCTAATATCACGGCAATGGTATAACCCGACCAATGGTATTACCACTGCAAATTAAAGAGGCATCTCTCATAGTATTGTCTAAGGTTAACACGAGCTTGGACATAATATTGGAGTCGCTCGCCACGTGACCAAGAACTATCCACGTCATGGCTCCGGAGGTATACAACAAGCTTCCGGATGATATTACGAGCGCAAGCAGTGAGTGTTTAAACACAAACTAAAAAAATGCCTTATCGAGCGGTGCTTTTATTCGTATGACGAATTCCTTATCTATAAAAGTGACTAAGCTGAGACGCTTATAAGATTTAGCGTATCGTATCGTAAAATCGTAGCTTTTTGAGTTTTAAAGCTTATTTAGCACAATTCAGCACAATAATGATGTAAATTCCCCTATGTATTGTTATTTCTTTTTGTCTTTATTTTAAAATGTATAAAATATCATGTATTTTTTACGCTTGTACACAGAGTAAGTATAATTGATTGACCTCACAGATTGACATTCTTATGATGTTGACATTATAATACTTTTTTTTTGTTTCTTTTTCACATTTGTAAATTTGATGGTTATTTCTTAATTTGATTGTTATTACGAAGTTTAATCTTGACTTGTAATGAATATTACCAATAAATTATGTCTGTGTCTAATAAAAACGTTCGAGGCATCTCTCGTCAAGGAAATAGAATGAAATCAATTCATTTCAACTTAAACAATTTTACATTCTGTTTGCTGAATGTCAATGTACAATGTAAAATGTAAGCTGTTGCCTTCGGCCCGTAGTGTAGTGGAGAAAAAGGCAGCGGAGAAAAAAACTCCACTCTGACTATCTTTTCTCAAGTCATATTAAATACATCAGTTGCCACCTAAAGTATGATAAGATTTCATGATTGCCATCAATAATAAGATGAATGGTTTATACCATTTTGGTTAGTAGACTACCAATAATGATTTATGTAAGTTATATACGTCGTAGAAGAGAAAACATTGTCTTATTATATGGTATGTAGATGGACTAAGTGTGGGTCGTCCAAATTTCTAGCACACAGAACAATACAGGCAATGTGTCTTTAATGTAATTACCAATAAAAATCTTAAATAAAGTATTATTTATTTTTATTCAAAGAGATACACTCCGTGGCTACTTCTTGTGTCGTAGGAAAGGCCCAATTTTTGATGATTGCACACGCGCCTTTACGTTGAGTTTTAAGCTATCATTACCTCTATCTCGATGTAAATTTGATCAAGATTAGTTGACGGGATCCAAGCAACAAAATTCATTCAAATCTTCAATTTACAAAGGCGTCTTCGCGGCTTTATTAGCACAATCGTACCGCGATTAACTATACCGTCGGCGCCACCTAGTGTCAAAAATTGCGCACTTATAGCCTCTGTTCAGCGTCTGAAGTCTGAAAAACCTACTGGTTTAAGTGGCGACACCTTGTGTCGGAGACAAAGACCCACTTATCAAAGCTAAGTCTGTGGAGTAAGGGCCAGTTTCTGAATTGAGAATGTCGCTTTTTTTAAGTAAGACCCGTCACTGTCTTACACTCCTCCACCAACCCGGACTTGGCCCCCGTGGTGGAGAATGGCCTAACCTTTCTGCGATACAGGAAGAGACCCGTGCCCCAACAGTGGGGACATATAAAGGGTTGATATCGAAATAGTAAACTGTAGTGCTGTCTCTTCGCATTTCTCAGAAAAGAGCGTAACAGACGTTACTTAAGTATTTACTTAGTGAACTTCTCAATTCAGTACGTAGATAAAAATAACACTTAAAAAATACATGTACAAAGGCGAGCTTATCTAGGCGAGCTTAGCAAACCTCGGGGGGTCGAAATGGAGGTGTGAAACGGGTCTATGCACGAGCACAATATACACTGCATATTACATTACACAACATAATATCTCTTTCAGAGACAAGCTCGCCTTTGTACATGTGATTTCTTATGTAATGTCCTGTTAAGGCGGTGGCCGGTGCTAACTGCCGCCACCAATGGAATAAAAGTCATATCTCGTTTTTTTTTCAAAAAGTGAACATAAGAAATCATAACAACATTGACTACCATTTTTAGAATCTACAGTCCAGAACCTAAATACTCAAATTATTAAAATTTGAGTATTTGAGAATCTAAATACTCAAATTTTAAGTAAAAAATCACTAAGTCTTCTTCGATCTTACTTAACAGACAGAACTGTAAAGGTTGATATTAATAGAGTTAAATCCTCGGGTTCTGATGTAAAAGTAGGAGTCCCTCAAGGTTCTATACTGGGTCCGTTCCTTTTTTTGGTATATATAAATGATTTGCCCTACCTAGTAGAAAAGCTTTCGCAGATAGTGTTGTTTGCAGATGATACTTCCTTAATTTTTAAAGTAAAGAGAGGTATAAGTAATGTAGACGATGTAAACAATGCTTTATCTACTATTCTAAACTGGTTCACTATAAACAATCTGATGCTAAATGCAAAAAAGACAAAATGCATCAAATTCTCACTACCCAATGTTAAAAATGTTGACACGAGTTTAAAAATATCTGGTGAGAGGCTAGAGCTGGTAGAGTCCACGCTTTTTTTAGGTATAACGATAGACTCAAAACTGCAATGGGGTCAGCATATTGGAAAACTGTCGGGTCGGTTGAGTTCAGCAGCGTTTGCAGTCAGAAAAATTAGACAACTTACAGACGTGTCGACGGCGAGGCTGGTCTATTTTAGTTATTTTCACAGTGTCATGTCGTATGGTTTGTTATTGTGGGGACGGGCAGCAGATATAGAGACCATATTTGTCTTGCAAAAAAGAGCAATAAGAGCTATTTACAACTTAAACAGTAGAGAATCGCTAAGGGAGCGTTTTAAAGAAATAGGCATTCTTACACTGGCTTGCAAATATATATTCGATAATATAATGTATGTCCGAAAAAATATAACAATGTTTAAATTAAATAGGGACGTTCATAACGTAAACACAAGGAATAGAAACAAGGTTGCTTGTACTAAATCCCGATTAGCCAAGGTAGGCACATCATTTGTAGGTTACTGCGTTCGTTTTTACAACAAAATTCCAGAACGTGTTCTATGCTTGTCTGAAAATAAATTTAAAACTTTCATTAAAAATTCGCTATGTAAAAAGGCATATTATAGAATAGACGACTATATAAACGATCCTAATCCGTGGTAGTAAACCAATTCCACCGCGATTTTATTGTTAAGTATAACTAAGTATAACATATATTTTATAATACAAGTGTGTACAGACGACGTGATTGCATATTAATAACTATATGATACCTTATATAACTGACAAAAACTTAACTGCAAGTTTGCTAAAGGTCATTCGAATGGTAGCGTGGTGTTCGGGTCATCGATCTCCCTCCAAAATGGTTGAGACTGATGATGGCTGAGCACTGCGTTATGCTCGTGAACGAGTGCTGTTCGTGTGTCTGGCCGCAGCACTTATGTTTTCCCCTATTATTGTGAGACATTTGACTAATGCTTTGGCATTTGGGGTTGTTAATGGCAGTCATGAAATCTTATTAGGTTTACATATGGCAACTGATGTATTTGGTTTTAAGATGATTTGAGAAAAGATGGTCAGAGTGGAGTTTTTTTTTCCGCTGCCTTTTTCTCCACTACAATACGGCCCGAAGGCGGCGGCTTACACTTTACATTGTACATTGACATTCAGCAAATAGAATGTAAATTCTTTACGTTGAAATAAAATTATTTGAATTTGAATTTGAATTTGAATTATGGATCTAGGCTAAGTAACTGTTTGGTACCTGCAATTTACAAAAACCTCCCAGAGGAATTATGTAATAAGCACCTCAGAAAAGCACAATTTAAAATTATGCTTAAGCGTTTTGTGTTAAGCAGTTTGTAGACATAAAATATTATTATCGATAATTTTAGTTGTGTAGAAGGTAATGTTAATTTAGTAAGATACAAAGAACTGTTAACAAGAGCTTGCCGATAAACTGCATTAGCAGTTTGGCAAACTAATGATATTGTAATCTTGCATTGTTTACAGTGAATAAATATATAAATAAAGAACCTATGGTCAACAACCTAGGACCTTAGTCTTATTTCCTCTAAAGCCGACCGTTTTTGGCAAAACTGCTTTAATGTTCTAGATTCCTGAACCTAGTTTCTTGTCAGTAGGTACTAAAAAGAGCTACTAGATTAATTAAGATTTATGGTGTTTAATTAGGTGTTCCACAAAGGCTTTTCTTCCATCGGGGGCGCCAGTTACCACCGCTTAGGGCCATTTCGTGTGCAATGAAGTGCATTTATACATTAGTAGTGTACATCTGAGTTAAAGGACAACAGGCGCGGTCAGGTGCAGGATGGGTGACCGTCCCGGGACTACCGCTAGTGGCATTTTTTCCGAGCACTTCCGTGCTTCGCAAGGCTGTCGGTGCCAGCTGTCATGTAATGGCAGTTCTTAAACCATGTCAGAGTCCTTATGGGCGGCTTAATAACTTCTGACAGTAAGGCCCGCCACTGTCTTACAATCCTCCACCAACCCGAACTTGGCCCCCGTGGTGGAGTATGGCCTAACCTTCCTGCGATGCAGGAAGAGACCCGTGCCCTAGCAGTGTGGACATGCAAGGGTAAAATTCTGTTAATTAAGCACGTTGAAAAGACTAAGTTTGGAGGTTTTTTTGTCCATTTTTATTCAAAATCCAAAATGATCTAGATTTTAAAATTGACACCTAGCTTGACTTGTAACCTTCATTAAGCCGCAGTTTCTGCGCTAATTTGAATAAAACCTTTTCATTTAATGTAATTTTACTTTTAATTATTTGTTACAACAGGATGAGTTACACTTAAAAAAATATCTTATAGTAAATACACACGTGAATAAGGTAAGGTAGTTTAATGTAATTTAATTTAATTCTAGTTCATTTCATTTCATCTCATTTCATGATATCGATCGACATTTACACAGGTATGTAAATGGTTTCTGGTTGTGCAATAAAGTGATCTCTATCTATCTATGTAGGCAAGGCACCATCGTGCGCTGTGAACGCGCCCTAAGAGTCGTGTAACACGCTATCATTGCCTCATCTCGCGTCAGGTTTGCGCTACCGTTTAGTGCGTCCTCGCGCTCCGTTTATCGAACTACACTAATCGCGTGATAATTGCTCGCGGCGTTCATGTGATTTCGGCGCTCTTCCCGGTACGGAGAAGGTTCTTTCCATTTTTTCTCCTTCAGTTAACCAACAACAGGCGCTGTCAAATGCAAAATGGGTGACCGTCCCGTCATGCTCGGAAAAATGCCACCACTACCGCTGGCCGCCGATTGTACTATATTTTTTATAATTTAGATACCGATAGACTACCGCTAGTGGCATTTTTCCGAGCGCTTCCGTGCTTCGCAAGGCACGTTAATTCGTTGGTGCCGGCTGTCATGTTATGGTAGGCGTTAAGCCTCGTCAGAGGCATTATGGGACTGTCTTACAATCCTCAACCAACCCGGACTTGGCCCCCGTGGTGGAGTATGGCCTAACCTTCCTGTGATGCAGGACCCGTGCCCCAGCAGTGGGGACATACGAAGGTTGATATCGGTTGAAGATTGTAGGGGTGCTGGTGGTGTGCGGCAAAGCAGCGGGGTTGTAGAGTGAAGGGCCTTCCTTCTTGAAAATATTTTTTTTAAATTTTAATTTTGAGTTTTGTTTCTTGGATCCTAGGTTTATACTAGCTGGGTCGCCATGAATTATGATGATTTTGGGTGGTTGTTTTCAACGGGTTCGATCGACCGTACCCCAGCATTGGGGACATACAAGGGTTGATCTTGTATACATAGTTAGAATATTTTTATTGCTATTTTACCTTGACGTTTCGACGACGTTACAGTCATCGTGGTCACGAGAAGACCCGAAAATATTCTAACTATGTGTACAAGTCGCAAAAGTTTAAAATATGTTATAACAAATTGATCTTGTATGTCCCCACTGCTGGGGCACGAGTCTCTTCCTATATCGCAGGAAGGTTAGGATATATATACTCCACCACGGGGGCCAAATCCGGGTTGGTAGACGACTGTAAGACAGTGGCGCGCCTTACTGTCAGAAGTCATCAAGCCGCTCATAAGGCCTCTGACATGGTCTAACGACTACCATTACATTACAGTCACCGGGGAGCTAGTAAATTAATAATATTCAACTGTGTATTTCTTGTAATTTGAGAAAAAGTCTTAACATAGGACCTTCCTAATGTTTCGTTTCACGTTTACGTTTTTGAACATAATTAAGATAATTACTTATGTCGTTACTAAAAAGTCCTAACCAAGTCAAAAGCCATCAAGCTAAAACAAACAATACCTAAACTCTCGTTTTCTAAACAAACATACATTACACTACCTTATTCGCAGATCTCTCCTTTCGTATACTCTGTGCCGGACACAAGTTCCACGGTTGTAAACATCTTAAGACTGTCTAGGTTTATTACATCCATGGTCTAGGTGCTAAAGTCACACTACAGGGCACACATATTCTCTCAGAAAGAGACTCCACGTATGCCCAGCGCAAAGGATAGTGGGCAAAATTCACAAAGATTCAAAATGCAAAATTTACACCCGCCAACTATACAAGTGACATTATATCGAAAAACTAAAGAAACACAAGCAATTTTTTATATAATTACATACACATTACATACATAACCTCCCGCCTGTATCCCAGAGGCGTAGGCAGAGACCAGGGACTGCCACTTGCCACGATCCTGACAGATCGCCTTCGCTTCACCAACGTTCATAAGTCGTTGCATGCACGCACGCCGGTTTCGGGTACTTTTTATCTTCCCCTTTGCTAATACATCCCCTATTTGGTCGATGTATGTCCGCCACATTCCACTCACATTCATATAATTAATTTTCATATAATCAAATAATTGTTATTATAATTTGTTCACAGTCTTATTACATTACTAGTAAGGTATATCTATTCATCATCGTAATTAAGTAACCCTCGGACAGAACTTATTGCTCTTCCGCGCAGTACTCTTCATACCTACAAAAAAAATAGCGTAAGCAGAGGCGGCTGTGGGTGAATCGGCCATACAAAGCCCACTATCCTTAGCGCGCTTAGGTCCTGAGACACTAATCAGGTTTCCTCACGATGTTATCTTTCACAGTTAGCGGTTGGCATTGCTTACAGATATAGACTTATCTTGTCTAAATTTTACTTGACACTACGACGTAATTTAGAAAACAGAGTCATTGATACATTCTGGGTTAAGAATATTAAAAATCGTTAAATAAAAAAAAGAGGATGAGTTCTTATTATATGACCAAACAAAAGAAATGAAAACTGCAAGGCCACCGGCCTGTTGGGGTCCGGGTATACTCCATGTAGCGTCAGCCCGACTGGAGCCGGGTATGGTGGAATCAGCGTCGCCGTCGGGCCGGTACCAGTTATGTATAAAACGCCATACAAGTGTGCTCATGAAACCGGCGCTACCGGTACTAGTGCCGTTCCGGTTCAGAGCCGCGCCTGGCCGGGCCGAGACGCCGTGCCGGGTAGAAACCGTGCTCGTCGACACGCGCCCTTATAGTTTCGGCATGTAATGTTTATACATTTCATTAGTAGAGCTAGTAAAATAGTATATTTCATTACAAGTGCGGAAAGGCTGTCATTGCAAAGAGTTCCGACAAATGTCTACCCGAGCCGAGGCGCAGCCGAAGGCGAAGGTTGACAGTCGGAAAAAGTTGCAATGACGGTTCCGCACGTGTACTGAACGACTACTTTTAATACAGTTGCGATAAAAATAAGCAATTCAATAAAGAAAAACTATTTGGAAAATGGCGCCAACCGTAAAAAAATATAGGCAGAGATTTTTTTTTCTTCACCCATTCTAGTAGGCAAAGGGAATTATGCCCATGCAGCCAAGTCTTCAGTTGTTTTTTTATTGATTTTTTTTTCAGTTTTTTATTCAGTTTTTTTATTGATATGAAATGAAAATGAAATTTAATGAGATGAAATGAAATGAAACCTAACTTAACTCATTCAAAGTATTAAATCTGATATTGAAACAAATTAGTAGCTCATAAAAACTTCCATTGTTTATTTTTAATAAAAAACTTCATGGTTGGTTTTTCTTTTTAATAGACATTATTTTGTCAGTTGGGAAAGAAAACGCACGTGTGCAGTAAAGGTAAAAAAAAGCACGAGTGTGTAATAGGCTATTACACACTCGTGCTTTTTTTACCTTAATAGCCCACATCCCGCACGCTATACGTCCCTGTAATACGCCACTTTTTGAGCATCTGTATTAAAAAAATACTTTCATACAACACAATCACCTGTCCTCGCCCAAATCTTGGACAACGTTAGCTATCGTAACCAGCCAAAAACATCGAGGCATTTGTACCAAAGTTCGGCGGCTCCCAGTGGGAGTCGAGCCCACGACCGTCATCGGCATAGCAATGAGACGTGATACCGCTTGGCCAACGAGGCAGTCTGAAAACGTGTTTACATTCAGGGAGAGTGAACTGGTGCGAGGTATACTTTCTCAGGCGAGCCTTTGTTTGAGGTATTAATAGCAGCGGCAATGGCTGCGCCTGTTAATGTTAATGAAGCGCGTGATGGCAAGGCAATAATTTCACTAATGGATGATGATGACGATGATGATGATTCAACGAGATCTGGGTAGAGTACTGGGAAACAAAATTGGACCTCCATAGCGCAGTTTTCCAAATCTTAGCACGCATTGCGAATAGATAATGTATAAGCTGGTGCCCGCGACTTCGTCTGTGCAGGATTAGTATTTTGAGTAGCTTGGCGTGGGGTAGAAAAGCACTAACCGAATACAAAATAAATTTTTTTCACTGTCAAATATCCTAACGTCGCTGATATTACAAAATAACCTGATTTGAAAAAAAAAATCGTTTTTTTTCATATAAATTGAATGAAAACTTGATTCTATATATACTTACGAGTACGTGTAGGACATTATAACCTCAGTCTGATTAGGTAAGGGTTGTTTTCTTATTATCTTTGTAATTATTAATTTCCCATACAAACTTTATGAAAAGAAAGGTAATTTTGTTTGACAAGTGACATTTTAAAAACCTATTTAGAGACTAAAAATTCCACCCATGCCGGGATTCGAAGCCGCGACCTCTGTACGTAATACAGAGAATATTGTAATGAGGTTCGAAATTTCACTGATGCCGGTGAGTCGCCCATAAGCTCAGTTGGAAAGAGCGCTGGGACGGACAGCCAGAGGTCGCGGGTTCGAATCCCGGCATGGGTGGAATTTTTACCCTCTAAATAGGTTTTTAAAATTGTCCTTAGCACGGGTTAGGGCATTAAAAAGAGTAGTAATCAATTGACATTTTGCAATATCTACGACGCTATTCCATCTCAACTTTCCGAGTGTTGGGGAGACTACGAAACCTACTAACCTAATTCTAGTATTGTAAGCCGAGCAATCTGTGCATCTCACAAGAGAGGAGACGTCACAATGAGACCGGAAACGGCGCGCGCGGCCGTGAAAATGGACGCGGCGCGTTCACACTACTTAGGACGATACGTCATTGCCTAAACACCAGTGTTACTACACCAGGACGCCAGTATTCCGCAAAGTGAGCGACACAGCACACTGGTGTACCGCAGTCATCTGTGGTTATCGATCGATATCAACCTTGTATGTCCCCACTGCTGGGGCACGGGACTCTTCCTGCATCACAGGAAGGTTTTTTGTTCAGAATCTTTCTTAGGCTGGCTGGAAGAAATTTCTTCTGAAATATTTCCGCCTTGGTACATCAACACTTACCTGTTATTTAAGTTTTTTTTGTTTCTTAATTTTTGTGCAATAAAGCGTAACAAACAAAAAGGTATAAGGCCTTACAATTCTCCCGGGTTGGTGGAGAATTGTAAGGCAGTGGCGGGCCTTACTGTCAGAAGTTATCAAGCCGACCACAAAGCCTCTGACATGGCTTTACGACTGCCATTACATTTGTTGGTATATTTAGTAATATTCTATTCTTTTTGATAATTTTGCAGCTTATATAAAAATGGAGAGATCTTAGTGTAACTAAATATAAGCTAAAAATAAGTGTCCTCATTTCCGCTAGTTACAAAAATACGTAGGAAAATAGACAATTTTGGCCAGAACTGCCGCTGCTGCTAAATAGAATCTTGTACAACTTATCGGCGCTACGTTTTAAGCATATATGTTCTAAAAATATCCTGGAATATTCCAAAATATTCCGGTCCAATGTCAAAACCGTGTTGCTATACGGAGTGAGACGTGGAAAGTCACCAAAGACATCTCGCGTCGGTTCCAAGTCTTCATCAACCGCTGTCTTCGCCGTATTCTGGGTATATACTGGCCCGAGAAAATCACCAACGTGGACCTATGGGCTCGCTGCGGTGAGACCCCAATCGACCAGCAGATCATACGTCGCAAGTGGAATTGGATCGGCCACACACTCCGAAGGGACCCCGACCACATCCCGAGGCAAGCCTTCGACTGGAATCCCCAAGGAAAACGTAAACGTGGCCGCCCTAAGCAATCCTGGCGACGGACGATCATCGCAGAGGCAGCGACTATCGGCAAGACGTGGAGCGAAACGTAACGCGAAGCTCAAGACCGTGCGGGATGGCAAATCATTGTGGATGCCTTTTGCCCCATCCAGGGGACATTGGAACTTAAGTCAAGTCAAAGTAAGTCATGTTCTAAAAATAGCTAAAGTTATAATTGGGATTTTTGTAGGACTGTCAATTACAAAGGAAATGTTTGTTAGGGGTCCGTAGTCAACAAGGAACACTTATAGTTTCGCCTTGTCCGTCGGTCTATCTGTTTGTCTGCAGCTTAGCTCAGAGACGATTAGAGAGAAATTCGTCAGTTATTTATTTGTTTAATACAAAATTTTACAGCATTACAGTCTTAATAACACCGGTAAAACATTTTATTTAACTTAATTTTTTTAGAGGTACGTACTTTACGCCTCCTTAATTAATGAAGCAGATCGTCTGCTCATCTAACTGGTGAGGACATAAACAAATCCTACGCTGCGGCGTCTGCTACTCCTTGGACTCCATTCGAAAAGTTCTTGTGTTGTTTGAATACTGTTATCGTTTTAACGCCCCCATCTGTGGCAGTAAATAAACATAGTATTTCTTATCACTGAACCTGTCCGTGGACGTAGTGAGTGTTGTGTGTCGGCCAGATGCGAAAAATTAGAAGTGACTACCCACAGTAATTGACTGTACTCGCCACTTCAGTCTACCAGAGACCACGGCAACTGTAACGCTACCGAAACGTCGGGAAATAAGGTGATTACGTTTTACCTAATAAATACCTAATCGCGATTAGACCCATTTAATATATAACTACAGGTAAATAAACTTAATTTCTTTCCTATTTCTAAATATTAGTCTTCAGAAACAATCATCACAAACTGTCATGACGACGCCCTAGAGCGAGGCGACGAAGAAACTTTTAGTGGACCAAGCTCCTTGGCCGAGTAACGAAAGAAATAAAGTAATATAGCCAATAACAAACGTGACAATAGCTCGTGACCTAGGCTGCTTTATAACCGGGATATGAGCGCAAAGGCACCGACTTATGAGAGCGCTTTAGCAGCAACAATTCAGCGATTAGTTTCAATGTTAACAGCTCGATTACTCCGGATGCTGATAAATCTTTATGGGTTACGGCAGTTGTAATATGAAAGGCGGTCGCCATTATAAACCTTTATCTGACAATCGACGATGACAGTTTGCGTGCATTTTGTAGGGTGTAAATAAACTGTATGTTCCAACGCCACGAATAAGCTCGGAAATATTGGATCGTGTTGATTATAAAAACATCTTAATGAAAAGCGAGATCCTGAGATGTACCCATATCTTCACGCTTTAAATCGCCCATATGTGGTGGGCCCGGATGGTGATTAACTCCTCATAAAAAATCAACGCGCGCTTCTTTGAGCTACAAATGTCGCGGGTTTTAAGCTTAATTGAGGCAGTAATGATAACTTCCACATTCATACCCGCAGTCAATTGTTTATCGGTCCTTTATTAGTCAAAAGTAACAGTGATATAATGGGGAGCTAGCCTTCAAAATTAGAGTGGTGTCACGCTTTATTTATACCACAGTGGAATGATAAAAAAATAAAACGTAGGTATAGCAATTTTTTTCTGGAGCTTAAACACCTCCTAAACAAGCGAACTTGGAAATTTAATTTCTCTAGCTAATTTTAAGCGTTTTCAAATAAGATCTCAAAGATAAAATTGGATTTTTGAGAAAAGGTATACGGGTAGATTACAAAAATATACAGGAAGTTCACCAATAAAGAACTTGCCAAAAATCGTTTTATGTCCTCATTGGAGAGGTTACTTAATAACATTTTTTTAGATATAAATAGAATATCCTTAACATAATTTTATTTATGTTGATTTTTCTCCAAAACTTGCCATTTATATAATCTATCAAAAATAAACTCTAGTCAGGCGATTTTGAGACCCTGAAAACTCCGTAAATAATCTTTTTATTCGCCACTGTACTAACCGACCATGCAATGTGTATCGAATTGTAATAACACACTACGAATTTTAAAGTGTAAATTGCAGTAAATTCGCAAAGCGGTGGGCAGTGACTGGAAGAGCAGAGCGAAGATCGGGCTCAGTGGCGTGTCTAGGGAGAGGCCTATGTCCAGCAGTGGACTGAGACCGCTGATTACGATGATGATGAATGGTAGTTTTATGACACGCGGCCTAGAGGCTTATTTATGCGCACCCAACTCCTACCGGCACCCTATCGTTTGCGCTAGCAATTATGTAGTATCAAATCGACAGATGCTGGATGCGGCAAGCTGAAGGCAGGGCGCTATGGCGCTCATTAGGGGAGGGCTATGTCCAGCAGTGGACTAATATACCCTGAAGAAGAAGAAATTTGACAGTTAGACGATTGGAAACGCTAAAGATTCGGAGCGTGTAATACAAGGGCTGGGGCACCAACTACTGTCAGAATTCTGACTTTTATTAGTGCTTCGCAAAAGCACTCTAAGCTGTTGGCGCAGGCTGTGATATAACAGCAGTTAAGCCATGTCAGGGGCCTTATGGGCGGCTTGATAACTTTTGACTGCAAGGCCCGCCACTGTCTTACAATCCTCCACCAACCCGGACTTGGACCCCGTTGTGGAGTATGGGCTACAAGGGTTGATATCGAGATTTAGTATGGAAAATGACAGTTCGACCATTGGAACAGACCAAGGCTAAAATGGCGGGACGATCTAAATGCATTCTGATGCGGGATGGTACCACGCACCATCCCGGCAAGAAAGAATGCTTGTGACAGGGAGAGATGGAGGGGTGAAGGGTAGGACTTTGCCCAGCAGTAGGAAACATCATCATCATCCTAATCAACCCATTATGTCCCCACCAAGGGGGTCTCTTCCCTAAGGAAGGTGTAGGCTATACTCCATCACGGGGGCCAAGTCTGGACTGGAGGAGGGTTGCAAGACTATAGTGGCTGGTCTTACTGTCAGAAGTTTTCAAGCCGATTTAAGGCTTGGCCTAACGACCGCCATCTATCGACGGCAGCCGGCACTAACTGCTCAACGTGCCTTGCGAAGCACGGAACCGCTCAGAAAAATGCCACTAGCGTTAGTTATATACGGTCACCCAGCCATGCACTGAACGCTCCCTATGTTGCTTAACCTTCGTGATCGTTTAAGATAACTCAGGCAGCCGGGGCTACGAGCGATTACGACGAGCGAGCAGTGGGACACAAAAAAGGCTAATTAACAAAAAAAAGTAAAGGAGCTGTTCTCGCTTCTCGTGTCGTGCTTAGAAGTGGACACGCGTCGCTCCTCCCCTTCTCCAGTTAGACAATTACCTATTACGAGATTAGATTCTGCGTGCGGCGTCTGCGCAGCGTCTTGAGATCTCCGCTGGCTTAGTGGAGTCGACAGTGTATTATTAAACATTACATATTATAATTATTATTACATGCCCAGCGTGCGGATTATGGGCATTACCCCCTATGATAGCACAACGTGGCGCTCTTTAGGGGACGGCTATGTCCAGCAGTGGACTAGTATAGCCTGACGACGACGACGTATAGTAATAAAAATAAAACATCTTAATAGTTCTACGTGAAGATGCATAGTGACAAATATCTAACAAAGGATGTGCCATGCACCTTCTTGTCTTACTGTCTCGCACACATATTATAATATTACATTTCTAGTTGTTTCCATATAAGAAATCTCTACGGGTAAAATGTCTTACTTTTCACACAAGTAGTCTACAAATGCTGTGTTTAACTTTAATTGGCATGAGTCATATTTATTATAAGCTTTGTCATGTCGGGGTGCTTGCTGTTTAGGTGCTTGATGTAACTAACTAATAAAATAAAAAAAATGTACTCTGCAGAAGTACAATAAGACATTTAGGTACCTGTTTCGTTCGTCTAGCGTTATCACTTCTGATTACCATGAGGTCGTGGTTTGATACTCACTGAAGGGCCATACATTCATAGGTCCTTACCTGGTTACCATATCACAGTGTATCCTAGTTTGGAACCAGACAAGTGATTTTGTTGTGTTTTAAAAACCAATTTAGAAGCTAAAAATTCCACCCATGCCGGGACCTCTGGCTAATCGTGCCAGCGCTCTCCCAACTAGGCTAATGGGCGACTTACCGACATCAGAGAAATTTTAAACCTCTTTACAATACTCTCTGTATTACGTACAGGCAGCAACATCTGGCTCAAGTAATTTGCATCACTTGCAGCCCCGAATACCTTACTTTGCAGTTAGGTTTTACATCGGAATGATATCGCTGTACCCGGGCCGTATTGTAGTGGAGAAAAAGACAGCGGAACAAAAAACTCCACTCTGACCATCTTTTCTCAAGTCATCTTAAATTAAACCAAATGCATCAGTTGCCATACGTAAACCTAATAAGATTTCATGATTGCCTGATGTTGATGATTGACCTACCTTTCCTGTACTATGTTTTCATGTGAAATAAAGTATAATATAAAGTCCTTAAACTTTACAGGTAGTTCAGATTCCTTAAACTTTACAGGTAGTTCAGATTCCTTAAACTTTACAGGTAGTTCAGATTCCTTAAACTTTACAGGTAGTTCAGATTCCTTAAACTTTACAGGTAGTTCAGATTTTCGGCTGTTGACAAATAGTACAATCCGCCGTTCTTGTGACATTAGTATAAATATTCCCAGTGCACTCGCTAACCGAGGAGGAAAACAACGTGAGGAATCCTGAGTGGGCTCGCGTGATAATTAAGCCCATACTCTTTCTTTCACAGAGGGGTAGGCAGAGACCAGGGACTGCCACTTGCCACGATCCTGACAGATCATTTTCCCTTCATCAACGTTCATAAGTCGTTGCGTGCACGCACGCCGGTTCCGGGTACTTTTTATCTTTCCCTTTGCTAATACATCCCCTATTTGGTCGATGTAAGTCCGTCTGGGACGACCCTTACCAGCCCTTCCACACACATTCGCAATATATATTTGTTTCGTCAATCTTTCTTCCTTCATCCTCTCCACATGTCCAAACCAACGCAACATTCCGTTCTCAATTCTAGTCACTACATCCTCTTTCAGTCCACAACGTTCTATGTACCCCTCTGGGATATAGGCGTGAGGTTATGTATGTATGTATGTACTCTCTCTTTCTGAAAGAAGGCCTGTGCCTTGCCTTGAGACGTATATAGACTACATAAAGAAAAAAATTCCAGTGCAAAGCAAAGGTGTTCTACGCTTTCAAGAACGTAATCTGTCGATATCGATAATAATAATAATATTGGCCTTTTTGCATCTACTTAATGAGATGATTTATACAGCGTCCAGTGGTATCTTCACTCATACTAGATGGGTGAAGGGACCACTCCGACGCTGTAGTGCCTGGGACATGCTTTTGTAGATGGTGTAGGCTTGCCCAGCACCTGTACCATCCTGACAGCTTAGTCGGCCAAGCCCACAGGAAAGACTAGTCAATACGTGCGGAGCCATTCAAGCCGCGGGTTTCCTCACGATGTTTTCCTTCACAGTTAGCGTGTGGTATTGCGACTACAAATTCGCAAATGTACGTAACTTTGTAATTAAACAAAGTCTCGGTACATGCCCGCACTCGGGATCGAACCTGGGGCTCTCGCTTGCCAGTCCATGCTTCTACCCACTGAGGTACCAACCGCATATCGATAGTCACTTCATAAATATTCATAGACGTGGACAAGCCGTTGCGAATCTAATAATTGTTCACTTTACGACCGTGCAATGGATTGAAAATAAACACTGCCTTGTGAAATGGATCTTTGACTTCAAATTGATTATTTCCTTGTACATTTCACAGCAGTTGGTGGGTCTGTAACAATTATGGGTTCTTTTATGTTGCCTATATACGTTCCACTGCAAGGCTGCCTTCTCAGAGAGAGAGAGAGAGAGTATCGATCGATCGATATCAACCCTTGTATGTCCCCACTGCTGGGGCACGGATCTCTTCCTGCATCACGGCCGCCACGACAGTTAAGTATTTACTTTGCAAAATTCTCAATTCAGAAAGTGGCCGTTACAGCTTTGACGATCATTATGTAAACATTTGGTTTTTATTGTGATATTTTTTTTTACTTTGACTTTGAGAAGCAATCAATCAATCAACCCGAACTTTCCCACTGCTGGACGTAGGCCTCCCAGAGCACGCCACCTCCAGGAATGCTGCAGCCGCTCCCAGGGATCGGTCTCAGTTGGTCGGTCCAGTGAGATGGTAGGCATCCGGTATTTGCCAGTTCGTCGTCTCCACTCGAGAACTTAGTGCTCCATCGACCATCGCTTCACAGTCAAAAGAATTTTTTTCACTACTAGCTGACCCAGCGAACTTCGTACCGCCTAACAGTCGATTCTTTAATCTTTTTTTATTGTTCCGTAAGAACCATTCTCGTACTTCAAGGAATATTCTGAAAAAAGAATCAGCGGAATCGTTTCAGCTGCTCTCGAGATTTGCGCTTACCAACACATTCAGCGATTCATTTTTAAATTATAGACTAGCTGACCCAGCGAACTTCGTACCGCCTAACAGATGATTTTTTTTTCTCTCCGTAAGAACCATCCTCGTACTTCAAGGAATATTCTGAATAAATAATAAGCGGAATCGGTTCAGCTGCTCTCGAGATTTGCGCTTACCAAGACATTCAGCGATTCATTTTTATATTATAGAAGGTAGATACAAACAAAATGTTTTCTTAATGAACGTCAAAGCTGTTACTTTCACAATAGATTTATTCTTCTCAAACAGTTCTTCTGCATATTTGCCCTATGACCTGGGAAATATGAATAATCCAGCTAAATCTGGATGGCAGACAACCCTACGCAGGCGTCTTTTGTTGCGAAATGAAGGCCAAGTTCATTGATCGTGTGACGGTTTGGTGTGTGTGACTGATAATAAGATCACGTAGGTACCTACGTTTGAACACACACATATCCGCAGAGGTCTCCCTATCACACAATAATACATAAACTCACGCCTGTATCCCGGAGGAGTAGGCAGAGACCAGGGACAGCCACTTGCCACGATCCTGACAGATCACCTTCGCTTCATCAACGTTTTATTAGCCGTTGCATGTTCGCACGCCGGTTTTTTATTTTTTTATTATGCCCTTGGCTAATACATCCCCTATTTGGTCGATGTAAGTCCGTCTGGGACGTCCCTTACCAGCCCTTCCACTCACATTCGCAATATATATTTGTTTCGTCAATCTTTCTTCCTTCATCCTCTCCACATGTCCAAACCAACGCAACACTAATTTCTCAATTCTAGTCACTACATCCTCCTTCAGTCCACAACGTTCTCTAATTAGACTATTATTTTTATTCCGGATATTCTTCTTTGTCTTCTAAACGATCCTTAATACATAAATTCACGCCTGTATCCCGGAGAGGAAGGCAGTGCCAGTGTCTGCCACTTGCCACGATCCCGACACATCACCTTGGCTTCATGCTTCATCAACGTTTCATTTGTCGTTGCATGCTCGCACGCCGGTGTCCTATACTTTTTATATTGACCTTGGCTAATACATCCCCAATTTGATAGAAGTACGGCCGGCTCATACCGGCACTTCCTTACAGATTTGCTCGATACATTCATTGCGTCGAATTTTCTTCATCCTTTCAATAAGTTCAAAACAATAGTCACTACATCGTCTTTCAGTCCAAAACGTTCTCTAATTAGACTATTACCATCGATAAAATATAATATTTTACACTATTTTTATTTTTAATGCACTAACCCGTGCTAAGGAACAAATTTAAAAACCTATTTAGAGGCTAAAAATTTCACCCATGCCGGGATTCGAACCCGCAACCTCTGGCTATCCGTACCAGCGCTCTACCAATTGAGCTCAATTGGTAGAGCGCTGGTACGGATAGCCAGAGGTTGCGGGTTCGAATCCCGGCATGGGTGAAATTTTTAGCCTCTAAATAGGTTTTTAAGTATAATATTTTATCCATGCTATTACGTATTCTTGAAGCTCATAAAGCGCTCGTGGCCTAGTCGTCCTGACAGACTTCACTTTGATCACTTTCGCTTGATCAACGTTCATTAGTCGTTGGATGCACTCATTCCGATTAATAATAATAATAAATAAATATTCATGGACATAATACACAGATCTCGTTAGCCCTATACTAAGTACAACTAAATGACTTGTGTTATAGGTGCTAACTCGACGATAGATTTAATACAATAAATACATAGATAACATCCAAGACCCGAGACAAACTAGAAAAGTTCGTTTCCTAGTTTGACCCGGCCGGGGACCAAACCCGAGACCTTCGGTTTTACAGTCAGCGTGCCAAACCACTGCGCCACCGAGGCCGTCCTATACTTTTCCTATACTTTTTATCTTGCCCTTAATTTGGTCGACGTACGTCCGTCTGGGACGTCCCTTACGGGCCCTTCCGCCCACACTCCCACTTCCACAAACAAATTAGTCGTGGGTGATTATACAAAAGTTGGGTAACTCTTGAGGATATTTTGTTTACTATAGTTATTCAATCAAATTTCTACAAATTCGGGTGTATAAGATGGCTAATGTAATGAATATATTGTTCCAAATCGGGCCAGTCACTTTTTTAAGGACATTGTGAGATATTTCAAATTTTCAGAATTTGACTGCCAAGGGACTGACGAGGGTGACATAGTACTGATAAAATACACCATTTTGTAAGAATTATACGGAAATTTAATAAAAATTTGTACAAATCTCTTAGGATTTTATAATGGCACATGTCGTTTAAGTATTTAAATCACTTAGTAACAATTAAAAATAATTATTAATATGTAATACTGGGAGAAAATACCATCTTAGTTTTCAAAACAGCCTTTTGACATTTAACAGCCTTTTGACATTTTTATAATGTTATAGGTATTACTTAACTTTAATATATAACATAACAAAAACATGTTATTTAAAAACCTATTTAGAGGCTAAAAATTTCACCCATGCCGGGATTCGAACCCGCAACCTCTGGCTATCCGTGCCAGAGGTTGCGGGTTCGAATCCCGGCATGGGTGAAATTTTTAGCCTCTAAATAGGTTTTTAAATTTGTTCCTTAGCACGGGTTAGTGCATTAAAATAAAAATAGTATAAAAACATGTCATGTTATGTTTCTCCACAAAAAAACGCAAAATAAAGTACAGATGTATCAAAATAGATCATATTGTGATTTCTTTGCTTTCCTGGTGTCATGTCTTCAAAATTTTTTCTGTGTCCTTTCTCTTTTTACTTAAGTACTGAAGTTTTTGTTTTTCTTTGTATTCCGCTAATTTAATGGGGTCGCTTTTAATTTTGGCCAAGCGAGCCTTTACGGCTTCTCTCTTTTTTTTTTGTATTTCGTCCCGAGTCAATTTGCCGCATATTTTAAACTGAAATATAAAATAGAAATGTTTTTACACGATAGAAATTAAGATAAAAGTGCTCTAAAATAAAAAAAACATCAGTACCATGGAAACACGTGAGTCCTCTGGCGCGATACCTGACAAAGGACTGACGCCAACGGACTGACGAAAAAGACATAATTTGAGGTTATAATCAGAACTAATGTTTTTTTTTGTAATTTCGAGCATCAACAAACTACATTTTAACAAATCATAGTTAACTATGTATAAATGAAAATAAACCTGAGATTAACAAGAAAATAAAGACTCACCACAGGACTGACATTTTGACTGACTCAGCACGTGTATAGACGACAAATACAACCCAAGTACGAGTACAGTTATGGCGGCCGTCAAATTGTGCGGTCCGCAACTAACTGCATTACAAACATTAATTTTCAAACAGCGATTTGACGTTGAGTCGGTGATAATTTGGCGCAAATTTGAAATTTAAACAACGCACAACGGACTGACGAATGAAACAAACACAAAGTTTATTAATTTTTTTTAAATAATGTGGAGAACATTGCATTATGAAAGTTGTAGTATATATTACTATGTACATCACAGATTGTAGTAGATAAGTAAGTTTTCTTAAATCAATGATAATTTTTAATAGATAGTCACTTGATTGTTGGTTTTCGGGATTGTGACATGCCAAAGAACTGACGTTTCAAGCATTTATTGTGTTTTTTTATTAACTTGTATTTAAAATGAAGAGCTGTAATTGGGTGACCAAATAAAGGACTTTTCATTGTTTTAAAATAAATTGTAATCTCAATAAAATATAATAAGACTTTGTAAATATTGACTGATGACATTGAGTTACCCAATTTTTGTATATTCACCCTTCATTTATTTGTTGTAACCACCAATCTTCTTTTTTTTGTAGTCAATAAACGTCTCACTTCTGGGCACATGCCATCTCTCAGAGAGAATATGGGCTCAATTCCACGCGTACGAAATTGCAAGCGCGTATTTGAACAACTCAGACAGCCAGGTTTCCTCACCCTTTTTAAAAACGTATTTAGAGGCTAAAGATTACACCCATGCCGGGATTCGAACCCGCGATCTCTGGCTATCCGTGCCAGCGCTCTTTCCAACTGAGCTAATGGGCGACTCACAGGCATCAGTGAAATTTCGAACCTCTCTACAATATTCTCTGTATTACGTACTGTATTTCGTCACCATGTTTCCCCGCACGCTCAGTGTTAAAAAGGATTTTGTTTGCTTAGCACATTTTTTAAGCCGCGTCGGTGGTAACTCTAATATAGGTATATTATTTCTTGAGGAATCCAATGGGAAAGGCCCATCTAGCCTGTCAACAGTCGACAGTGAAATTGTTACTAACACGCTGATAACCATGACAGTATCGGACAGGGAATTTCCGATAACGAATCGGATAAAGTAATGAGATAATCCGCTTATCGCAAAGTCAATGCCGTGAGGCAGAGGCAGCGAAGCAACGGAGCGCGTGCCATTAGGCAAGCGAGTTTTTACTTATTTTTACACGAGTTACGAGTAGTTAAGTTCGTAAGTAAGTGAGAAGAGAATAAAGTGAAGCCAGGGAAAATCCATGCACTTTATTCTGTAAGAATCCGTGAGATTCTAGATTCTAGATCTGTGAGATTCTAGATAGATAGATTATGGTTGAGCGAACGCAGAAATTATATAATAGAATATAGTACAATTGGCGGCCTTGGTACTTACGTTAAAAGCATATTAGAGTGAGAGTAAGAAGTGTTAGTTAGGCTGTGTGACCATAATTTACTGGTGTTAAATAAATGCTTTCCATTTTCGTTTTATTTAGTTTATCGTTACTTACGAGTAACGAGTAATTAAGTTCGTACGTATGTGAGAAAAAGTGAAACAAGGGAAATCCATATACTTCATTATGTAATCTAACAACCCGGATGTAGCCCCGAGGTGGACTGAGGTCGAACCCACTGATTAACAGAACAGGTAGTAATAACAATAGAACAAAACGGACATGAATTATTACGAATTACCGTAACAAACAATAAATTTTAGTTTTATGAAAGCTCTTGCAAAATCAGCTACTTCTTAATATGTCAAAGGCTAAGGCAAGCCATCGTTGTGAAATGATCGTGGCCAAAGCTAAAGATTCTTCAGTCACGGCAAGGAACGATTAAGATTTTCCAAATACGGAATACCGTCTGAGCTTTTAGAATATACCTCGGGCTCTTGAGTAAGTTTCTGTTTTCGCCGAAAGCACATGAGTGTAATACTAATTCCTGCTCGGTTGAAACAAATTAAGTGTCATATTAGTTCCGATATTTCTATTACACGAATATATCCGATTCTATCCGATTGTAGCCGAGGTATGTTCTAAAAGGTAACAGCATGTACGATTGGCCAAGTCAGGCACAGGCTTAAAGGTTCGGCAACCCTGCCATACGTCTTATTTGAAATCAAAACAATGTATCGATGTTCGGACTACATCATTTTTATGTAATTTAACTTATAAAACAGAGACCTGGTTCATAAAATTACAATTCATGATTTACTAAGATGCTCGACGCATAATTTATCGATTCGTATTATTTTTGTGTGATGTAATAATAGTAATCACGTAGAGGCACGTGTAACATTGCTTCTGGCCTCACACTAGAATACCCTGTGTCGTGGGAACCAGAAACAGTGACATCACAAACATGTAAACATCCAAGACCAGTTTTGGATGTTTACTTGTTTGTGATGAATTATATAGAGGCACATACATTGCTTCTGACCCCACAATAAGATACCCTGTGTCGTGGGAACCAGAAACAGTGACATTACAAACTTGGAAACATCCAAGACCAGGTTTTTTTTGTACCCAGCCGGGGTTCGAACCCGGGACCTCAAGCATGAAGTTATTTTGAGCAACAAATAAAAATAAATTCAATTTAAAACTAACGCTATATGTCCCTAAATCATGGTTAGATTGTCCATTAAAAAAGCGGTGAACGAATTTGAAGTCAATCTGTAGCAGCGTAACGGTTAAGCAATTGTCTGCCAATGCAGAGGTGGTTCAGTTCGATTACCACAGGGGCCGTACATTCATTTGTTAGTGTTTCTTTGCACGATTCTCGTACTACATCACAGGGTATCCCAGCTTTTGAACCTAAACTTATTGAAGTAGATCTGAACAGAATGTCAACTGTCAACGCTTTTTACTGCCTCTCCCTCTCTCTAAGGTATGCTGGAAGAAATCTTTCAGACATAAGCTCGCCTTTGTACAAGTAACCTCTTATGCAATGTCCTGTTAATGGTTCGTGTGCAATTAAGTATAATAATAACTACGGATTTTCGGAACGTACAAACCAAAGCGGTGACGGTGGCGGTAATTTACGTTCTGCAACAGTATTCGTCGGGCCGTATTATGCAAAACCTGGGTGAATGGTTCAGATAGGCACTATCGAATTCTTCCGAGTCGCCACATCAAGTGGCCATAATGATAACCGGACCCCGATAGAAGATGGCGCCACGAGAAAAGAATATTCAAACCAGCGCGTTCCGATAGCGATTAATTGATTGACCGCGCCGCAATATGATTGCTGCGTTCGCAATTAAAGGCCTAATTACGCGTACGCAAACCTGAGCTATTCTAATCGTCTAAATGTCAAATTCGCTCGGAAGCGCTCGTGGCCTAAGCGAACCGAGTGATTGGAATCAATCACATGGTTAAGCAACAACAGGCGCGGTCAGGTACGGGATGGGTGAGCATCCCGTGACTACCGCTAGTGGCATTTTCCCGAGCGCTTCCTTGCTTCGCAAGGCACGTTAAGCCGTTGGTGCCGGCTGTCATATAATGGCAGTCGTTAAGCCATGTCAGAGGCCTTATAAGCGGCTTGATAACTTCTGACAGTAAGGCCCGCCACTGTCTTACAATCCTCCACCAACCCGGACTTGGCCCCCGTGGTGGAGTATGGCCTAACCTTCCTGCGATGCAGAAAGAGACTCGTGCCCCAGCAGTGGGGACATACAAGGGTTGATAACGATAACGATAAATGTCAAATTCTACACTAATTTGGTGCGCCTAATATAGGGGCGCGTTGGTTTGAATGCGTTGATACTAATACTACTGCAGTCAATGACTGCCCACCGCCACCGCGACCGCTTTGGTTTGACAGTCAAATTCCAAATGCCTAATTACGCGCACCAATTCCCGAGCTATTTCCATCGTTTAACTGTCAAATTCCACAGTAATTTGGTGCGCCTAAGTGCGCCTTTGGTTTGGCCGAATGCGTTCATTTCAATACGTTAATACAAATACTATGCAGAAATGACCGCCCCACCGCCATCGCATTGGTTTGTAAACTCCTTTATTGTGATAATCCCGCCATAGTGTGAGAGAGTTTTGATTTAAATAACGTAGTGCCACAGTAAGAGGCACATTGTTTAAAAATAGTTTCTTTGTACCCGCTACATCATTAAACAAAATGCTATTGTCGGTGTCTGCCTGTATGATTAAATCTGTTTGTAGCTAAACTCCTATTGTATAGCACAGGTTTTTTAGAAGGTCAGGTACTCGTACAGGCGTGCGGTCAGTGACTTACAGATAGGTTTACCATTCATAAACAGAGGGATGCTTGTCTAGGAAGTCTAAATGGGCATTGTCATTAATTGTGACAATATTTACAAATGATACGGGATTTTATAGGTATAACTACAATCGTCCTACTTTAATGTAAATTATACAATTTATACAAATTGACTGCCTCGGTCGCGCAGCGGTTTGGCACGCTGACTGTAAAACCGAAGGTCTCGGGTTCGATCCCCGTCCGGGTCAAACTAGGAAACGAACTTTTCTAGTTTGTCTCAGGTCTTGGATGTTATCTGTATTTATTGAATTAAATCTATCGTCGAGTTAGCACCTTTAACACAAGTCATTTAGTTGTACTTAGTATAGGGCTAACGAGATCTGTGTAATAGGTCAAAAAATATTTATTTATTAAATATTTATTTATATTATAAATATGAAAGTTTGTAACGATGTTTGGATGTTTGTTACTCAGTCACGCAATAACGGCTGGACGGAATTACATGAAACTTCGCATACTGATTAACAAAGATCTGAATTGAGACATAGGATATGTACTTCATATCGCCGTACTTACTACGTTCTCGTGGGATAATTTTATTGTTACTGAAAGGTTTTTTAAACCAAACTATAATATAAAATATAATTTAATTCACGATAAAAAGAAATTGCTGTGGTAAAAAGAATCGTATAAACGGATTCTGTGGCGGTATGAAGTTCGCCAGGACAGCTTGCCATCTACCTTTTGTATGTCCCCACTGCTGGGGCACGGGTCTCGTCCTGTATCGCAGGAACGTTAGACCATAATTCACCACGGGGTCCAAGTCCAGGCTGGTGCAGTGCAGTTGGTCCAGGATAGTAAGACAGTGAGTGGCAGGCCTTACTGTCAGAAGTTATCAAGCCGCCTATAAGGCCTATGACATGGCTTAACGACTGCTATTACAGACAGTCGCCGTGACAGCTAATAAATATTCAACTGTGTTATTTCTTGAGTTAGAGAAAAGGTCTATGACATTCTTATGTTTCGTTTCATACATGAAATAAAGTTGAATATTTCAATATAATTAATATTATAATCAAAAGTTGTGGTTCCTATCTAGTATCATTGACTGTTTATATGATGTGCTTGCTTACAAACACTTGGTCACTGATAGTTTAGGCATGATCATGGCTACAAAGTGCTGTTCTTTTACCTCTTTAATTGTCAAAGTTAATTATCTTATCACAAAGCTAACTGGGACGTTGACTCTATTCGTTTGTTGGTTCTGTTCACACTAATAATTGTAACTATTTCAATATTAAATAGTGCTTTGAACAAATTTATCCCTTAGCAACAGTGGCAACTATCTCCAACTGGTTGGCAATTTGGCGTGACTCCAATTTACGTGAAATATACTTTATTTTTAACATTTTGTCAGGCATTTGAAGCTTGAATGTGGATTTTCGTTGTGTATTTCTTCTCTGCAGGAACCTAATATTAATCTGAACAGCTGGGTATGTTTAAACTGTCACTAAAATTTTCAGAATAATAAAATGTTCTAATTCTAAAGCTTTTGTAATTCAAACCCATTTTGGGGTTCAACCTATTAACATTACAATTGATACTAACCTAATACACATAATATAGCAATTATTTCAGATAAAACCAATCTACAAAACTGTGATTCCTTTGTCTAATTAACATACTATCTTAGTTTGTGACCAAGAAAACTGCTATTGTGTAGAAACTATTAAATAAAATTAAAAATTACAAAGCCTTTATGTTTCCTAAAAGCCTACACCAAAAGTAACAAAAACATTAATAATAAATAATTCTCATATTCTAATTTTTGAATTTTTGAATCTCGTAATGATGTAAAATAGAGATATAAAACAGAGGGGGTTGGAAGAGAGTCTCTTCCAATTGTCTCTGCATTGCATAAGTCTTTTATTGTGGTTATCACTAGTACCCAATTCGAGCAAGTTGAATCGAGTAATAATCGGGTGAATGTCTGCTGGATGAGGATGCCAAGGATGGAAGGAAGTACCTTGCCTTAAGGGGGATCTACGTCCAGCAGTAAATAAATGCAGGCTGATTGATTCATGTGAATTTTTAAATCAGACTACACTAATCCTCACCTAATCTTACCTTTATGCTAAGCCATAAGATAAGCGAGAATAGAACAAAATATATAATTAATACGTAAATAATTGGTTAATTGAGTTTCAGAATGTAGCTGTATAGCAGTGCAGTGGTAAATCAGTTCATAGCACAAAGGGGGATTTGTTATTCAAATTCAGGTATTGTACCTTCCTAGTTGTGCTAAGTTCATGTCCCTACTTAGATCGTACATCCGTTCTGTACCTACCTAGATAAATGTAGTGCATGTTTTGCCTAGATCGACTAGTAACACTAGTTTGTGTACATAAACTTTGTACCGTCACTGGTCAGCACAAAAATGTATTGTTTACCTACCTAGATTTCTCATATTAACAATAGTCATAGTAGACAGTAAATTAACTGATATGCTTATAACGTGTCTAGAAAATATTATGCAATGGTAAGAACAATTAATAATTTCACTCAATACTATTCTAGATTATGTTGCATGAAGCGCTCGTGGCCTATGCGAACCGAGTGATTGGTATCAATCACTTGGTTAAGCAACAACAGGCGCGGTCAGGTACAGGATGGGTGAGCGTCGTGTGACTACCGCTAGTGGCATTTTTCCGAGCGCTTCCGTGCTTCGCAAGGCCGTTGGTGCCGGCTGTCATGTAATGAAGCCATGTCAGAGGCCTTATGGGCGGCTTGATAACTTCTGACAGTAAGGCTCGCCACTGTCTTACATTCCTACACCAACCCGGACTTGGCCCCCCTGGTAGAGTATGACCTAACCTTCCTGCGATGCAGGAAGAGACCGTGCCCCAGCAGTGAGGACATACAAGGGTTGATAACGATAGCGATGATAACGATGTTGCAAGCTTGTTCAGTTCTGAGGACAGTAGTCCAAAATGGCCTGCGACAAGAATATCTCCTAACAACAAATGTCTCGGAGACATTCAGTGGCACTGGTTGGCAGACGAAGGTAAGGAGATTCCTGGCAGTTCTCAACAATTAGTAGACCCACATGAAACTTTTCATGTTATAGTTTTTATAGCTAAACATGATTTTTACCAGGAGCTGATGCTGCAGCCAGGATTGTCTGTGATGAGACCACTCCCCAACCATAATTGGTCATGATTCTTTCGAAAAAATACAGAATTTTCTACAGTATATTTTGCCTTACTGACAAAAGTGTGTGTATTATATTTTTAAACAATAACAGTAAATTTATCAAAACACAAAAAATCCTCTAAAGCACTCCTCAAAGACAGTGTAGGTATTTCATTAGTGGTTTTTTTTCACAAAGTTGTTGGTTTACAAACTTGAAAATGTTAGACCAGTACCATATCTCATCAATTTAGGTACTTGTGATTTTATCTGATAAATCCAAATAGGAAGGTGAGTGAAGTGAATTGTTTACAGCTATTTCATGTCTAAAGTTGAACTTGAAATTATTCACAAACTATATATAGTAGTACACTATTTGGGAGTCTAAAGTGAACTAACTTCAGCTTTGTTACGGACAATACTAATGGGTATTGTCTGCATTGTATTTTATGGGTAGAGGTCAATACATAAACTTCAAATATTGCAGATTGCCATAGTTTTTTAAAATAAGTACAGACAATAAGAACAGCACATCAACCTTTACTACCTAAACTTACCCTACTAAGTTATGTTTAAGGAAACAACAAAAAATTAAGTTTGACCTGCTGTCTACTGTACAGTTAGCACATTAACCTCTACAATGTTGTTAGAGGCGACTTTGCAACAAATCTTGGTTGTTAGGTAAAGTTGGTTGTTGGCTGTCAATATGATGGTATGACATTGTTGGATCGCTAATTGAATTAGTCGAAAAGGAAACTGAAAAAAACGCCTCAGGAACGCATAGCGATAATAAAGCATGGGCCCTAATCAACGGTATCGCTATACTAGAAAGTAGCCGCCTAAGAAAGTTTTTCGCACTTTGTTCACAAAAAATTAAAAACTCAAACACTCACCAACGTGTTCTGGTAGCCAAGTCCAGCTTCATCGTCGGACATGTCGTCCTTCGACTGAGGAAGTCCTGGATCCTTCATTTTCACTCACTAATATAGGTAACTGTTACTGGTTCCAGAAAACTTTTTGCAAACACAAATAACGCAGTCGGGATATCAGACCACCACTTTTGATCCTAGCTACTGCCGAAGATAAATACTAAAGTTCGGCTCCATTACGGCCAATCATCTTCGGACACCACGCAAGCTACTTTTTTTAAGGATAATGTGCTCGAATCAGCTTTAATTTCGTGCAAATAACAATTTGAGCGGACAACAAACGCGCGGCGTACAGCCGTCTGTCATTCTCCGACTGACTTTCCTTTGACAGTTGACGGAACACGTTCCGTTTCAAGCGAGTAACTGCGCGGCCCTGAACTTGAACTCTTGTTGTATTTGCAGGGAAAGTAGATAAACTCATGGAAATACGTTCAGTGATGTATTGCGTAAAGTTATCAAATTAGTTTGTATAAATTATCACAAAAGCAGGAAGAGATATTTTGTATTGTAGCTCTGGAGTGAGCGACGTTTCATTCTCTCAGATTTGTTATAAATTGATTGAGTTTGTAGAGTTCCTTTGTTAAGAAACAAAGTAACCCTTATCGAGTTTTACGGTAGTTTCTGTGCAATACGTAGGTACATTATGTTAAATTTGGTTTACTTTACTGTATTTACGGAACCGTTTGCGTGTTATCTGGTTTTTGTGACGTAGGTACAATACATACTTAGATATCATAAATTCATCAAAGTCACATTGATAGGAAGCGATAAACTATTACGAATTTTATGCATCAAGTCACTGCCTAATAGCTACTGATAAATATTAGGTAGGTATCTTACTGACGAAAGGCGACAGAAAATAAAGAAACATTTTCTTACTAGCGTACTTCTCTGTAGAAATCCAGATAATATATAAGTATATTAATAGAAGAATTGTTGACTTACATTTTTGATATAAAAGTTTGAAAAAACACGTTTTAAAAAACGCAGTGATCTAACCAACTTTGTGGATTGGATAATTAACATTTAGCGTAAAAAACACATTTTCTAAAGCAGTAACTCAAAATCGCACGTCTAAATATAAAAATTTATTATTAACTAAAATGCAGTATGTATAATTAATGGCCCTTACATTTGAAACGACATATCACAGAGTTAAAAGCAGAAAAATATCTTATTTACTACAATAATTCTTTAGACTATACGCCTAAGACTAGGCACATGAAGTACGAAACTTTAGTAGGTACCTAATATGTTAATACTGCATGGTTACTCACTAAATTCATACGCACAACAGAACAAAATGCAGCAAATATCTTTTAATTTATTCAGTGTTGGTCATATAGATTCATGGAGTGAAAACCAACCAAGGTGCAGCAAAATGTCTCATGCGATATTACCTAGATTTTACTATTGTGATGTTTATGGTGGCTGTATTTTTTTCACAGCAAGAAAGTTAATAACTACAGCTTATGCAAAACGCATGTGTAGTTGTATAGATCACTCCGTATTTGAACGAGGCCAAACTTCTGAGAACCGGTCGTCGTTCGGTGGGTAGACCACATGCCCGTTGGAGGGATGACATTAAAAAAGCGGCCGGGGGTAAGTGGTCGAGATTGGCTAGGGACCGGGAGAGTTGGCGTGAAATGGAAGAGGCCTATACCCAGCAGTGGGCTTCATTCATGGGCTGGATAGATAGACAGAAAACTTCTGAGCATGGAAGCCTTACTTTTCGGTGTGGTGCGCACACAAAGTTCCTCATAAGTTGAGTGGTTATCAAAACAGCGCCTAGAACCTACATAAGAATAGGATCATTATCCCTGTGCACTGAAGTTTCAGGTTTGCAGTGTCCAAGTGCTGGAAAGATATCACTCTCCATGTCGCCGCTAACTCATTAAACCAGTCTTCCAAGTCAATGCCTAAGAAGTGTATAAGGCGGCGGCATTCGATGTCATGGCTAGCCTTTTAGTTATATTACAGCACTATCTAAAATCTTTGACCACCTGGCTGACCGAAAATTAACCTGCACACTTTTGGGCGTAAGCTCAAACTATACTTGCTCGAACAGCAGAGACTGATTCGTCCTATCTTTTGCTCTTTCTGACTTACATACTAGTAATGGTATCAAATATCTTGTTAAGGTGTTTATCTGTGAAGTCTCAGCTCTTGTTCCCTCTACCTCTAGACATTGTTACGGTATCTCAGCTGACATCATGATATTTTATTTGAATGTTTAATTTTAGAATATTATATACCTACCTTATCACTCTTTATGAAAATATTATATGATGATTTTAGAAAAATATAAGCTATTTTGAAAATGTTGGTAGCCATCGTAATAATAATATTGATTTTAAATTTATAATAATAACGGTGACTTATGACAATAACATCAAATATATATCGTATATTTATGAATGCTTGTGGTTTAAAAACCTATTTAGAGGCTAAAAATTTCACCCATGCCGGGATTCGAACCCGCAACCTCTGGCTATCCGTACCAGCGCTCTACCAATTGAGCTTGTGGTTTAACAACGCATCGATAAAGGACAGCTGTTTTCGGTATAATTTAGCAAGCCGCTAGGCAAAAATCTTATTAATAATAAACAGTTTTGATTCGATGGCGCTGCCAAGTTGGGTGTGCAAACCTCCTTTGGATAAGGAGGTGCGTTTAAATTTGTAAAACGTTTAGTTAATCGCGGATACCGCTAAATAACAAAACGTAATACCTAATCGACAGCCTTTGTCATTCAGTCATTACCGTCGTATTTGTCTGCAAAATAAGTACCTAACACTTCAGCAAAGCCATTAAAATAGACTGTTCAAAATCTTGCTCGTTCATTCATTTTATTGACTGTTGAAACATATTATGACAATGTTTAATTACCTATCAGGCAAAGCTATTATTATTGTTTCTTCATTTTGTACACACTTCATTTTGTATACTCTACACTGAAATATTGCTATGCCAAAGAGACGTCAACAGGTATTTTTTAAGTAGGACAGTTTCACTTGAGTCACGCCTGATGGTAACCGAAATATTTTTGATTTGCAGGATTTATAATATTTTTCTTCAAATAGACAATGGTATAAATGTAACGTTTATGAAGATGTTTGTTACTCAATCGCGCAATAACGGCTTAACGGACTTACGTGAAAATTGGCGTACAGATAGACAAAGATTTGAATTGAGACATTGGGTGACGTTTGCGGTCATCTAGTATACTATGTAGCTAAACTTTAGTTTTGTTTAACCTAAGTATTATCGCATAAGTCTAATACGTCATGTCAGACCACAAGCTAATGCTTAGTGTAAACAGCACTGTGAAAAATGTATAACTGTGAACTTATTTTATTAATACAAACCACAGAGAGCTCCTCATTATCACAAAAATCTATTAAGCCCCGACACTGGAAAAGGTTACTTAAGTACTCAGGCCTAGGTAGTATCGGCCTCGCACATCGAGCATTCCTTATTCAGCGGATTTGGGTTCAAAGATATTTGTTTTGTCATTAAAAAACTTAAAGTTCAATAAAATGAGAAAATAAACTTAAAAATTGTATGGCACACATTACAGTAAGATTAAACATAGTTAATTAAGACGTATACTTTTAGTTTGTTTTTAAAAGCATTCATAATTTTCTACGTCCTTTCACTCGGTTGGTAAGTTATTGTAAAGTTCCTTCATGCATCACCAGTTTCGACCCTTACAAGGCAAGATTTATATGTAAGTATAACAAAGAGCTTTAACAATACATATTAAAATCTTTTGTAATGAAAAATTTAGATAATAAATAAATACATTTGATATTACGATACAACCAAGTTAAATCATTGTTTATTTTTTTGTCATTTGGTTCTCGCACAAACGAAAATTCTAGATAAATCACGACAACGGAACCCTTCGTAATAAATAAAACAAAGCTGTTGTCAACGAATTTTTGTAATTATAAATTTTTGGTACATTCAGTGACAGTCCCAAAAACATGGATCTCAGTAGATCCACATCTGCGGATAGTCCCTACAATAGTGTTTGTAAATCCACAAAGAAATTTGACAGTTTTGAATCTTACAATGTAGGAGATAAGATGCATTTTGCATTGAAAGGAACTACTTATCAATGGATGGACATTGTAGTCGCTAGCTGTCAAGTTTCTATGCGGAAAAATATTCAGCTAGTACCTACACGTTTAAATAAAATTATTTTTAATTAGATTAACTTAGTTTATTACATTTTTAAAAGTAGGAATTAAAGTACCTTCGACATACTGATCAAATTATGCAAAGTCGGCCGTAACGTAACAGGCGAGTTAATGTTTATGGTGTTATTTTCAATTCATCTAAAACCCTCCTCAGATGCAGTTCAAATGGTTTACATAGCAAATGCCGAGGAATTAGCAAAATCTCAGAACAGATCTGAGAGCAAAATGTACTGTAGCATTGTAGTCACTCTAATATTTATTATTTATAATATTGTCGATTCGGTTTTTATTCTTTGAATAAATAAAATAAAAAAATAAAAATAGCCTTTGGTAAAATATGAGTACCGAACCTTTACCTACACGTGGAATCAGTTACGTTAAGGACGACTTTACATCAAATAAAAAGTGAATGAACTTTTGTCGACTTTACATAAGATACCTACCTAATTAGTTTTAAAAACAATTTTATTTGTTACCTAAACAAAATATATATCCCGCTTTAAATAGATTAAGTTTAAAACAACGTCTCTGTCTAGACCATCAGTTAGTAGGTTCTCGACTGACATATTTGGCAGAGTCGACAGCACATCCGTAAACTTTACTCAATTACAATCTGGGCGACTTTGCAACTAAGCTGAAAAGGTTGATGTGCTATAGACTGCAATACCATGTAATGTAGGTAGGTACTCATAAATGTGATGACACTTCAAGAAATCTTGAAAACAAGATTTGTTGGATTTGTTAGGACTAGGCGGTTAACCTGTTATATGCATGATGGAAAAAGGGGAGTAGGTTTTTAAATGTCTGTTAAAATATAGTATTTAACTATAGAAAGTAACGTGCATGCCATATTGTCCATAGGCCCGAACCAGCCCAGAGAGCCGATTCTCGCCCATACGAATTGAAAGCGTGGACGCAAAATATTCTAAGGATTAGACATTTGTCATTGATCATTTATCTGTCATGGTGATATAATGCACAACAGAACAAATAATTGCAACACGTCATGGGGGCAGTTCAAAATCGGTAGATACCTACTGCATATGCCAGTACCGATTTTTCCTACATTAAACCGAGCATAGAGTAAAGTCCAGTATTCCTCAACCATCCTCAGGTAAAGAACTTAAGGACAGCTATTAAAAAAAAAAGAGATAAAAAGTACCCGAAACCAGCGTGCACGCCTGCAACGACTAAAAATTTCGATGAATCGAAATAGATCTGTCAGGATTGTGGCAGTGGCCAACCCTAGTCTCTGCCTACCCCTCCGGGATACATGCGTGTACTTGTATTATGTTATATTTTAAGAATATTGAATGAATTAATGAATTAATGAAAAATTCTTTATTATACTATTTTTATTTTGAATGCACTAACCCGTGCTAAGGACGGATAATATATAGATAGAAATCCAGATAATAGGTATATAAGTATAAAAACCTATTTAGAGGCTAAAAATTCCACCCATGCCGGGATTCGAACCCGCGACCTCTGGCTATCCGTGCTCTATCCAACTGAGCTAATGGGCGACTGGCACGGATAGCCAGAGGTCGCGGGTTCGAATACCGGCATGGGTGGAATTTTTAGCCTCTAAATAGGTTTTTAAATTCTTTATTGCACCAAAAACATAATTTGTACAAAGTCGAGCTTAATACTAGACAGTATTTTCTTCCAGCTAACCCAGGATGACGCGGCCAAAGGAAGGAGTAGTGCCAGTCAACAATAAAATATAGAAGTGATTTATTACATAAACTAGATTAACTAAATAATACAAATAAGAATATTCGTTCGATAATACGTTTTGTTCATCAATACTGGTTTTCCAGTGGATGGATGGGCACCATAGGCTTTGTCTGGCCCGACCCAACCGGCTTCCGAAGCAGTGGATGAACGTCCCTATCTATCTTTACCCTTCAACTTGTACTGTAGTAATTATATTATTTTTAATGCACTAACCCGTGCTAAGGACAATTTTAGAAACCTATTTAGAGGCTAAAAATTCCACCCATGCCGGGACTCGAACGCGCGACCTCTGGCTATCCGTGCCAGCGCTCTTTCCAACTGAGCTAATGGGCGACTAACCGGCATCAATGAAATTTCGAACCTCTTTACAACACTCTCATTACAAAACCTATTTAGCCTCTAAATCGATATCAACCCTTGTATGTCCCCACTGTTGGGGCACGGGTCTCTTCCTGCATCGCAGGAAGGTTAGGCCATACTCCACCACGGGGGCCAAGTCCGGGTTGGTGGCGGGTTGTAAGACTAGTGGCGGGTCTTACTGTCAGCAGTTAACAAGCCGCCCATGAGGTCTCTGACATGGTTTAACGACTGCCATTACATGACAGCCAGCACCAACGGCTTAGCGTGCCTTGTGAAGCACGGAAGCGCTCGGAAAAAATGCCACTAGCGTTAGTCACGAGATGGTCACCCATCCAGTACCTGACCGTGCCTATTGTTAAATAAATAAATATTCATGGACATATTACACAGATCTTGTTAGCCCTATACTAAGTACAACTAAATGACTTGTGTTATAGGTGTTAACTCGACGATCTATCGTATAATAATACAATAAATACATAGATAACATCCAAGACCCGAGACAAACTAGAAAAGTTCGTTTCCTAGTTTGACCCGGCCGGGGATCGAACCCGAGACCTTCGGTTCTGCGGAGTCAGCGTGCCGAACCGCTGCGCCACCAAGGCCGTCAACCCAAGTGATTGAAATAAAATCCTAAAATAGGTTTTTAAAATTGCACTGTAGTATCTTCACGGATAGGTCACACTCTCATAAGGGAACTCAGCCACACACTTGTACAAGCTCTAGGGTGGACCCCCCAAACCAACATGGCGGCGCTCAGTGGCTGCGGAGCTGAAGACGCTGTCCAAGTTTGAGCGGTGGTAGCGGACCAGTCGAACGCCGGTTTATCAATCACGAGATCGTGGATTCGAATTCGGGCTTGTATCTACCAATGACTTTGTTTTCTAAGACACGTACATACATTTGTGGAGTTAAGTTTGTAATACCACTCGCTTGTGAAGGGCAACTTCGAAAGTAAACGCTAGTGTCTGAAGTGTTGATATACCACAGCAATTTCCCAACTATGAAGCTAAGTGCGGTCTAAAGTCGATCTAACTGTACTAGTGACCCGAGTTAAAAGGCGGTGTATGGTGGAAGCTCTTTGCCCCCACTTGGGGGACATTAAGTCTTGTAAGTGATTGTAGTCTCTTGAAACCATGCCGTCAATACGTCGTGTTCCCGCTGTACCATTCCTGCGTAGTTGAGTTTGATGATGTTAGAAGGTAGCTTAGTTGTTTGAAGACTAGTAGAGAAACAAAAGCACATTTCTAGGATAGAACAGCGCCCAAGAGATCCAGTCGGCCGCGTCAACCAGTCAGATGTACCGCGCGAACTGGATCCAGTAGGTGGCGTTCAGGACCGAGAAAAGCAGCGGGAAGAACACGCGGGAGAACCGGTCGATGTTGATGGCTCGCATGCGTGCTTTGGCTGCCTCCGCTGCGTCCTGGAATGGAAGAGTCATCTTTTGGAGGGGTCTTTAAACTGACGTGATATCAATCCTTTGTATGTTCCCACTGCTGGGGCACGGGACTTTTCCTCCATCGCAGGAAGGTTAGGCCATATACATTCATTCATTGATGTCAATGTGACCGTATATGTCCACAGGGTAGTAAGCGGTCTGCTGGCGGCGCTGTGGGTGTTCCTGCATCGTCAATACGTCCTGTTTATGAGGAACACCAAGACGCTCAGCAACTTTTTGCAGAAGAAGTGCGTACCGCACAATTTTATGGCCTCATTTTGTTGAACTACACTTCATGGTTTAATGGTATTATATGATATCAAGCGTTTCTATGTCCCCATTGCTGGAGCCATACTCCACCACGGGGGCCAGGTCCGAGTTGGTGGAGGATTGTAAGGTAGTGGCGGGCCTCATCAAAAATAATCTCAGTCATTGAATGGATCCATATTCTTCGATGTGGATTCCTTTCAGTCAAACACTTGGTTAATAGGTGACAGACCTAGCCTATAAGATTAGCAAGTTGAAAAGTTGAAATGGTGAGCTGATCCCAAATGGCGAAGAAACGGTTTAAGGTACACGTGGAAAGTCCATGCAAAGTTTCCCGAGTGGAGACCACGATCTGTCCCAAGTGGACCATAATTGCGAATAACATAACATAATAATTATACACAGGCACATGTATTGCTTCTGGCCCCACACAAGGATACCCTGTGTCGTGGGAACCAGAAACAATGACATCAAAACATGTAAACATCAAAGACCTGGGGTTTTTTGTTCCCAGCCGGGGTTCGAACCCGGGACCTCTTGCATGGTTGGCAGATGCGGTACCGCTGCGACACAGACGTCTTCAATAGCTCAGGTTAGGACTTTGACAGTACATACCTTAGGTTTGCCAGCACCATCCCCCAAGACAATGTTGACCAAGCAATACTCCATTAACGCCATAAACACGAATCTGTAAAGAAAAGAGGATAGTTTCCATATAACTTATCTTTTGGCCTTTCCATCTAGGAAATTAAATGATTTACAGTGTCCAGTGCCACCTTCACTCACACTAGATGAGCGAAGGGTCCAATCGGACTTAACACTTGCCATCCTGATACGATCCTGGGGCAGCAGCTGCACTTGCGACTTACAACTCATGCTGCTGATGCGTACTGTATGGTGGCGACGTCACTCTGACGTTGCTTACGAAAAATTAAGAGACCAACTTAAGTGATTGTACTTACACAGTGCAGACGCTCATGAAGGCATCGAGAACCTTCAGATATAAGAGTGGGGTAGCTGCGTCTGCAACTTAGCGTACTGTTTGGAGGTGACGTCACTCTGACGTAACATTCCACTCTATCAAGTTAAGCATTTAGACGACTCCAAAGTGTCAATATATGTATGCATTTAACAGCTGGAGTAGCTTAAAACAAGTAAAAATCAACGTTACTCAACTTAGTGGATACTAACATAATAGAACCCCAGGTTCGAGACCAACTAAAGTGATTATACTAACACAGTGCAGACGCTCATGAAGGCGTCAACGGCCTTCAGGTAGGAGACGGGGGGTAGTTGCGCCTGCGACTTAGCGTGCTGCGTGGAGAGCGTCAGCAGTGACGTCACGCCGAGCGTCACGCGCGCCGGCGCAGCGTCCGGCTTGATCCAGAATGAAACCCACTGGAAGAGAGTGTAAACGCATCGATTGAATCACCGGCACTTAATCATGGCACCCTATTATGTAACTGTCGACAGTGTCCATCTTAACATTTCCGAAGTGTCAAAGTATGTACCTACAGTCTATTTATTCTTACTTGTCCAATTTAGTAAACAATATTCTAAAAACTTAAACTGTGACTTTTTAGTGCAAAACTGCCATATTTTCATAAATGAAGTAACCTGGAACACTCTTTTAGATAACACGCTGCCAATTTTATAAACATAGTTCATGATAGTTCATGAATTTGCGAGAAAATGTCTAGTTTAGGCATATAATCTCAATTTTAAGGTTAGAATCTTGTTTACTAAATTGGACAAGTAAGAATAAATAGACTGTATGTGTTTGACAGCAGCGGTAGTGACTTAAAAGTAGAAATCGATGTCACTGAACTTAGTGGCGACTTACATAAATTGAGGCACCGTAAAGAATGTTTGAGAGCCTTCCTAAATTTCAAATCGCCCAAACGATTGGAAGATTCGAACCATAAGATTGCATACAAAGTATTCTAAAATTGGGAAGTACTCTAAATCCAGCGTGGGGATTATGGGCATAACCCCCTATGATAGCACAACGTGGCACTTGTTAGGGGAGGGCTATGTCCAGAAGTGGACTAGTATATTATTAACCCGACGACGATTCTAAAATTGATTCGGCGCGTCCTCTTTCGATTGCATACTAACATCACTTACCTATAAACAAAAGTGTTCTCTTTTCCACTCTTTATATTTCATTTACTAATCGTTTACTAGCAATGTTTCACACGCGTGTTGTGTTGCTCAACACTGCTAAAAGGATAAGTCTCGCTTATATTGGAGTGATATTACTTTTATAAGATAGGAATCATAAGAAAAGTTACAAAATGAAACCATAAAAATATTTTTCTCAAGGTTCACAAAAATGTCAAAAATAAAGTATTTCTTTATGACACGCGATGCTCATACATAGTTATATATTAAAGGGATCTGATCGCGATTATTTATTTATTTATTTATTTATTTATTTATTTATTTATTTATTTATTTATTTATTTATTTATTTATTTATTTATTTATTTATTTATTTATTTATTTATTTATTTATTTATTTATTTATTTATTTATTTATTTATTTATTTATTTATTTATTTATTTATTTATTTATTTATTTATTTATTTATTTATTTATTTATTTATTTATTTATTTATTTATTTATTTATTTATTTATTTATTTATTTATTTATTTATTTATTTATTTATTTATTTATTTATTTATTTATTTATTTATTTATTTATTTATTTATTTATTTATTTATTTATTTATTTATTTATTTATTTATTTATTTATTTATTTATTTATTTATTTATTTATTTATTTATTTATTTATTTATTTATTTATTTATTTATTTATTTATTTATTTATTTATTTATTTATTTATTTATTTATTTATTTATTTATTTATTTATTTATTTATTTATTTATTTATTTATTTATTTATTTATTTATTTATTTATTTATTTATTTATTTATTTATTTATTTATTTATTTATTTATTTATTTATTTATTTATTTATTTATTTATTTATTTATTTATTTATTTATTTATTTATTTATTTATTTATTTATTTATTTATTTATTTATTTATTTATTTATTTATTTATTTATTTATTTATTTATTTATTTATTTATTTATTTATTTATTTATTTATTTATTTATTTATTTATTTATTTATTTATTTATTTATTTATTTATTTATTTATTTATTTATTTATTTATTTATTTATTTATTTATTTATTTATTTATTTATTTATTTATTTATTTATTTATTTATTTATTTATTTATTTATTTATTTATTTATTTATTTATTTATTTATTTATTTATTTATTTATTTATTTATTTATTTATTTATTTATTTATTTATTTATTTATTTATTTATTTATTTATTTATTTATTTATTTATTTATTTATTTATTTATTTATTTATTTATTTATTTATTTATTTATTTATTTATTTATTTATTTATTTATTTATTTATTTATTTATTTATTTATTTATTTATTTATTTATTTATTTATTTATTTATTTATTTATTTATTTATTTATTTATTTATTTATTTATTTATTTATTTATTTATTTATTTATTTATTTATTTATTTATTTATTTATTTATTTATTTATTTATTTATTTATTTATTTATTTATTTATTTATTTATTTATTTATTTATTTATTTATTTATTTATTTATTTATTTATATAATATTTGACTACAGTAATATAAATAAAATCTTATTGGATTTAAAACAGATTAGAACAAAAAAGACTAACGACTCTATAAATTTTAATGCCGCAAGTGGTAACTTTCGTAACAGGTACCAGGCAAGGACATAACAATCATGGAAATACCTTAAAATAGGTATAAATACGCCCAGAAGCTGCTACTTGACTCGTATCAAATTTGACGTAATAAATGAATATTTCCTGTAGTATTTAACTTAAGCCTACACCATCTATAAAACCATGTCCCAGGCACTACAGCGTCGGAGTGGTCCCTTAACCCATCTATACCTGAGCCAAATTCGATAACGAATGGCGATAAACAAACCGTTGCTAGGCAACGACTTGTTTACACCTTAAAGACAGATGTTAACAACCTTTTCTAGAAATCGTTTTCATACAAATAATAATCGTTCCTCCTACTAATGTAAAATGCTTATTTATGTTTATATGTTTATGATTTTATAGTGAAAGGCTTAACCGATTTGAATATGACATATGACAACACTGAAACATGAAATTTGAAACACAGATTTAACAAATATCTACGCGAGCCATGCCGCATGATTTTCCTAATAGAATTAGGTGCGTTTAAGAAAAAAACATACAAACTCTTCAACTTTATAATATTAATAAGTACCTATAGATGCTACTATTAAAATGAGTAGATTGGGACCTACTGCAAATATTGCAATAAAAGAAAGTTCTTTGTATATATTTTTATTCATATGTTCACACTAATCATCACTGTCACTGGCCAAAGAGGAGGATGAATTTGTGTCTCCGGAGACTTGAATTATAAATTCATCAATGACATTATCCATTACACCATCAAATTCGGCGTTTTCTTCTTTTCTTTAATTAAGTGTTCAACACAACGTTGCCATGCTGCTGGAGTAATTTTACTTATTGCCTCACCTAACAGGACCTTTATTTAGCTCAGCCATTTAAAAAGTTTTATTTTTGGCAGCAACATGACCTTTTACTTGCCCCCATATGATTTCTATCGGATTTAATTCACAATGATATGGGGGAAATCTATATTTTTGTCTTGTGCCATTTTGTCACACATATATGCTATATACTTATGCCATATACACGTATTGACAAACGACTAAACTTCACTTGTTGGCATAAACTAAATTTCCCAAAATGTTTGTCACACCTGAATTTCATCCATGTTTCTTTTTCTGTAGGGCTGTCGCGTAAAATTAATGTCGAATTTTTTATAGTTTTTCGAAATAACAAGGTAATATGCATGTTATTTGAGTGATTCTAGTTAAATATGCTGCAATAGGAATTGTTAATAAATAGTTAGCAAGTAAAAGGCTATAATCATGTAAACAATAGAAGATTTGTAAAACGTGAGTTGTGATAACCCTAAATTGGTTTGTTTACCTCTATTCTTTATCGAGTTTGGCAGAACTGTAGTGTGAGTGAGGATGCCACTGGACGCTGTATAAATCATCTCATTAAGTACATGCAAAAAATAAAAAAAAGGCCAATATTATTTAACTTAAGAAACTGAAATATATTGACTTTGCTAAGTATGTAGGATGGCTGCTAAATTTGCAACTAAAAAAAATATTTACGCTTTTAATTCGGAACGGTGAACGCTATCCGCCATGTTGAAATCATCTTTCGGTTGTAAACAAAAATCTGTCAGCCCGAACCAGTGAACATTGATTAGGTATTATAGGACTTACATCAAAGTGATTTTCAGCTAAATACATCCGAGTTTCAGTCGATAAAGTATCGGGGTCTCTTTTGGCAAGTTTGAGCCAATTTTTTCGTGTGTTTATTTCACTGGGTACACGAATCCACAACTTCCCGGGATTCTTTATTGACATGTTTTTGCATTCTCGAACAATGCAATGCAATAATGATAAATGCTATATTTTGCATGTAAACTAGATGAAATCATGGTTTTGTCGTTGTTATTTCACTATGCTCACAATACACTCACAGTTGTTGAACGTCAAACTTTGTTTACAAGACTAGGTCTTTAAACCATAGACAAAAATGGCTGACCGCGTTTTTGGCTGTTTAGCAAAGCAAAGTTTTAAAATATATTTTTTGGTTGCTTTTAGGTCCTCAAAAAATATGCTAAAATATTTTTTGGTCTAATGGAAGACTTTTGGTCTTATCAGACTCTGCCATAGCCGTCAACTGAATTGAAATATGGGATACACATAAGTCTTCAACAACTTACAGACATGATGACGATGAGACAGGTCGGGATGTAGGTGTTGAACAGATGGTAGCCCAGTCGTCGCTTCAGCTTGAATATCACCTCTAGACACGTGAAGTTGCCTGTAAGGACGCAGACGAATAGGTTATGTCTCACTCAAGACTAAGTTTGGAGTTTTTGTGTCCATTTTTTCTCCAAAATGATCTAGATTTTGAAATGGACAGTTTGAATTGTACTTAACGTTCATTAAGCCGCAGTTTCTGTGCTACTTTGAATAAAACCTTTTCATTTCATTTCAATTACAGACAGTATCGCATCCTTAGGACCCTTGTTCCGAAAAGTCTAACGGGGTAAGTCAGGTTTCCAATAGAAGGCCAAGTACTCAGATACTTATATGCAGAGTTGGCCTGCGTGCAGTCGACAAATTCTCGTCATCTATGAGATCCGAACCTCTGAATTTTACAGGTGTAGATATCCACAGAGTTGAATGCAGCCAGCAGTAGTGTGATTCTGGATGATGTCCTCCTCAGAAAATGACAAGTAAACCTGCTTTTGTCGCTTCCTTAGCCATTGCTTGAATAATGTCTGACGAATTTCTTGATTATATTATTTTTAATGCACTAACCCGTGCTAAGGACGATTCAGGACGTAATACAGAAATTATTGTAAAGAGGTTCGAAATTTCACTGATGCCGTTGAGTCGCCCATTAGCTCAGTTGGAAAGAGCGCTGGCACGCATGGGTGGAATTTTTAGCCTCTAAATAGGTTTTTGAATTTCTTGATATGCTTAAGTACGAGTATATTGACTTGTATATTGTTGACTGGTAAAGAATGCTCTACGGATTCGACATCAACCCTTGAATGTAAAGGTTATGTTATGTTCCCACTGCTAGGGCACAGGTCTCTTCCTGCATCGCAGGAATGTTAGGCCATACTCCACAACGGGGGCCAAGTCCGGATTGGCGGAGGATTGTAAGACAGTGGCGGGCCTTACTGTCAGAAGTTATCAAGCCACCCCTGAAATGGCTTCGTTATCAACCCTTGTATGTCCCCACTGCTGGGGCACGGGTCTCTTCCTGCATCGCAGGAATGTTAGGCCATACTCCACAACGGGGGCCAAGTCCGGATTGGCGGAGGATTGTAAGACAGTGGCGGGCCTTACCGTCAGAAGTTATCAAGCCGCCCATAAGACCTCTGAAATGGCTTAACGACTACTAGTAATTGACAGGCTTAACGGCTTAACGTGCCTAGCGAAGCGCCCGAAAAAAAATCCACTAGCAGTATGCACCTGACCGCACCTGTTGTTGCTTAACTCGAGTGATTGATTTCCATCACTCGGTTCCACTAGGCCACGAGCGCTTCATTGTGCACTTGTCCACCCTTAACCAGGCAATGTCGGGAACCATTTCAGAGTGCTTAGTGCGAGTTTGACAGATCCAATCGAATAACTTTACTACCGCGTTAATCGAGCATCGAGTAGTGAGTATGAGTAAGTTAACCGTTCGAACTGGCAAAACGCTGTCACAGTACAACTCGCACTCGCGTTTATTCGTGTTTTGGCTGGTAAACGTGTTCACTTCTCAACGTAAACTATTACAACTCGCACGCAGCAATTTTAATTTCCATACTTGTCGCTAGGTGGCGCTTCCTCGATGCCATAGAAATATGAGTTTACGTTAACGCGATCGAGTAGTTAAAAAATTCGCACTAAGCACTCTGGGGCTCAATACTTTAAACAAAACATAGATTATTATTATTGTTATTATTGTTTTGCAAATCCGTATTTATCTAGTCCATGTTTATGTTTGTATGCCTTCTTTTATTTGTTTTTAAATAACACTATTTTTATTTTTAATGCACTAACCCGTGCTAAGGAACAAATTTAAAAGCCTATTTAGAGGCTAAAAATTTCACCCATGCCGGGATTCGAACCCGCAACCTCTGGCTATCCGTACCAGCGCTCTACCAATTGAGCCAATGCAATTTGCTTAAGTCAGATGTCGCTGCCTGTACGCAATACAGAGAATATTGTAAAGAGGTTCGAAATTTCACTGATGCCGTGAGTCGCCCATTGGCTCAATTGGTAGAGCGCTGGTACGGATAGCCAGAGGTTGCGGGTTCGAATCCCAGCATGGGTGAAATTTTTAGCCTCTAAATAGGTTTTTAAATTTGTTTTTAAATGTTAAATGTTTTTTAAATGTCTATTCGCCCATTATTTGTTTTTTTCTATTTTCTTACTTGCTTCTTTTTTTTTTCTGTTTGTTTATAATGTGTTGTAAACTTTCTGTATATATATATAAATATTTTGTTGTGTTTTATGAATTTGTTACTGTTTTGTTGTTTTTAGTATTGTGCCGTTGAATAAATTATTTCTCTCTCTCTCTACTATACTCCACATTAAAATGAACCCTATCAACTTGAAATAAAGTCCAAAACCAATGAAAAATTCATTCTTCCCACGCCTGGTTAAGGGTGCAATAAAAGTATTCTGCTGTCTAAAACTATGCCTAGAACAAATCCCTCACCAGTGGAGTAGACCTGCGTGCAGTCAGCGGTCCTGTTCTGGATCAGCTCCAGCTGGGGGAGCTCAATGTGCTCGTCCACCACCAGGGGCACGTCTGGGTCCCACTGGAAGACCAGGTCGTCCGTTGTGTGAGACACTGCAACACGGGGAGGGATTAAGAGCAGTGGTAGCGGAGCGGTGTAGAACGCCGGCTTCTCAATCGGGAGGTCGTGGGTTCGAACCCCGGCATGTACCAATGACTTTGTTTTCTAAGTTATGTACATTTGTGATATTACGTACCTCAGCGCTTGCTACGTACAATGTGGCCAACTATGAGGCTAAGTGCGGAAATCTCAGGTCTAACTAACATGGGGAGAGATTGTTGCTATGTGCTGACAGCGATTAATTTACACAAGGCTCAGATTATAACAGAAACGCGATTCCTTAAAACACCCCACAAATGCAGATTACGTTTTTCTTTTTCGATATCAACCCTTGTATGTCCCACTGCCGGGGCACGGGTCTCTTCCTGCATCGCAGGAAAGTTAGGCCATACTTCACCACGGGGGCCAAGTCCGGGTTAGCGGAGGATTGTAGGACAGTGGCGGGCCTTACTGTCAGAAGTTATCAAGCGGCCCATAAGGCCTCTGACATAGTCTAACGACTGCCATTACATGACAGCCGGCGCCATTGCCTTAACGTTCTTTGCAGTTGTGAAGCACAGAAGCGCTCAGAAAAATGCCGCTAGCAATAGTCACGCGACGGTCACCCATCCTGCGCCTGTTGTTGCTTAACTCAAGTGACTGATTCCAATCTTTCGGTTCGACTAGGCCACGAGCGCTTCGTTTTCCCTTGCCTAGAGTAGACCAGACACGTTTTTCCCTTTACTATAGACTATTTAATGTTCCTCTGAGGAGTGTTTTAAGGCACAAATCCTTAAAACACTCCTCAGAGGAACATTTTATAACATGACCGTTAGTGTAGATATTTATAATAAAGGTTTTCTTGTTGCACTACATATTAAATACTCGAAAATGTCATTAAACATAAGCATAAACATAACATAACATTTACATACAAGCACATACCTTGCTTCAGGCCCTCACTAGGATACCCTGTGTCATTTTATGTAGGTACGTATCTTCTTCTTCTTCTTCAGGCTATATTAGTCCATTGCTGGACAAAGCCCTCCCCATAGCGCAAGATTGTGCCAACAATGGGGGGTAATTCCCATATATATTCCCATGTACGTATACATTCCCTGTGTCGTATCGAAATTATGTTTGTATGTATTTTTCGTATTAGTATCCCAGCGTAGACTTTTAGTCCGGATTTACTTACGGGTGTTGTTATATCGGAAAAGTCCGACCAGGTTTCGCTCCGATTCGCAGAGCTTAATCATGGTGAGCAGAGACGGAGCTCGCGTCGTCGGTTGCTTGTCTCACACTGTCAAAGTGTGAGACAAGCAACCGACGACGCAAGCTCCGTCTCTGCTCACCATGATTAAGCTCTGCGAATCGCACACTTTGACAGTGTGAGACAAGCAACCGACGACGCGAGCTCCGTCTCTGCTCACCATGATTAAGCTCTGCGAATCGGAGCGAAACCTGGTCGGACTTTTCCGATATAACAACACCCGTAAGTAAATCCGGACTAAAAGTCTACAATGTGTTGTGCTTACGAAAGTTTTAGTTCAAAAATAGTATCCCAGCCTTGCCTGGTTACCATGGCACAGGACATCCTAGTTTAGGACCACTACAAGTGATTGTGTTATGTGGAAGTTATTGATTTATTTACGAACAAGTTGGAGACGTAATAGTTTGAGCCCGATTTGTATGACGAACCGATTTGACAGATCATATTCGTAGAGAAAAAAACTCAATTGTTATATATTTTTTTTCATGAACATATTAAACAGATCTATATTAAGTACAACTAAATGACTTTTGTTACAGTTGCTAACTTGACGATGGATTTAATACAGTAAATACATAGATAACATCCAAGACCCGACAGAAACTAGAAAAGTTCGTTTCCTTGTTTGACCCGGCCGGGGATCGAACCTGCGACCTTCGGTTTTGCAGTCAGCGTGCCAAACCGCTGCGCCACCGAGGCCGTTTCTTTTTCAACAAGAAATAATTCATTGATTAATAGACAGAACTAAACATTTATTTATTACTTTAAAAACCTATTTAGAGGCTAAAAATTTCACCCATGCCGGGATTCGAACCCGCAACCTCTGGCTATCCGTGCCAGCGCTCTACCAATTGAGCCAATGGGCGACTCACCGGCATCAGTGAAATTTCGAACCTCTTTACACTATTCTCTGTATTACGTACAGGCAGCGACATCTGGCTTAAGCAAAATGCATCACTTACAGCCCCGAATACCTACTTTGCAGTTAGGTTTTACATCGGAACGATATCACTGTACCCACATGATTATACTATTTTTATTTTTAATGCACTAACCCGTGCTAAGGACAAATTTAAAAACCTATTTAGAGGCTAAAAATTTCACCCATGGCGGGATTCGAACCCGCAACCTCTGGCTATCCGTGCCAGCGCTCTACCAATTGAGCCAATGGGCGAATAGGTTTTTAAATTTGTCCTTAGCACGGGTTAGTGCATTAAAAATAAAAATAGTATTATTATTATTTATTACTGTTAATTTGTTATTGTTACTATCAAACTTTAAGTCACCATTGATACTACGCAACATTATAGTTATGGGTGATGCCTGAACGAAAGAAATTTATTTTATTTATTTACAATTTTTTTGGGCAGTTTCATGGTTTACAGACCATACAATGATTGTAACATTTCATAGTCGTTTAACCCATAAATTGATGTCGTTTTTTTAAGTTTTATGAAACTAACCTTAATTGGGGCGATAAAGGTTTTGTTCGGCACTAGTGGACACTGGCAATTATTTTGGCTCTACTTGTGACACAGAGCTCGGTCTAAGCGATAAGGCCGACAAACTTACAAACAAAAGGAAAAAAAACTTAGCGTAGAAAATTACAGGCTACAGCGGCGTTCGAACCCACGCCTCTTACATACCGTGCCCTTACAAACTAAGCTATTGTTTATTTATTCATACTTTTATTGTATTTCAAATCTCTTGCCTTTGGGATACAGACGTGAGATTAGGCTGTGTCATGTTGGAATAAGTATTTAGATTTTTTTTTCATTCAAATTTTACATGAACAAGTAAGATGGTAAAGTATTAAATAAATAATAAAAACTGGAACGATGCCAATTGTCTGTTTTACTATAATGTGTTTTATTTGTAATATAAATAAACAGAAAACTTTAAAAAACAGAATAAGCAGGTCAAGGAAGATTTATGTAGTTGAAATATAAGAAATTAAAAAAATTAAAAATTTTTACTATTTTTAATTTTGATGCACTAACCCGTGCTAAGGACAATTTTAAAAACCTATTTAGAGGCAAAAAATTCCACCCATGCCGGGATTCGAACCCGCGACCTCTGGCTATCCGTGCCAGCGCTCTTCCAATTGAGCTAATGGGCGAGTCGCCCATTAGCTCAATTGGAAGAGCGCTGGCACGGTTCGCTAAATAGGTTTTTAAAAATTAAAAAAATTAAAGAAATCTCAATAATCGGTGACATCATTTCAAATTTTGAAAATGATATAGGTACTGAGTTAAAGAAATATCAAAAAAATGGTGTAAAGAGGTTTGTACCGTTACAAACTGAGATCAGTTGCAGCGACCATGTCACTCCAATCCAAGTTTGAGGCAAACACCCCATTGGAAAGTTCCCCAGTTTGTTTCACTACATCCCGAGAGCCGCACCGTCTATTTATATCGCGAAGAACCAGGTCCTCGTGAGTGAAGTGGGTTCATAATTAGACCAGCGGGCGGGGGCTGTGTCGGCGCGCCTGGAGCACCCACAATGGGGCCGTAACGAGAGCCCGAGAGCCCTCGAAGCCCGGGCGAAAAGGTGGAACAAGTGAGTGCGAAGCGCGGCGGGAATGTGTCGACTTGGCGGCTTTTGGCGTACCCTTGTGGAATGAGCGAACGCGTGCTGTCAGTAGAGACAGTGGAGGTGGGTTTTTGTAGTATTTTTAGGGGTTGACGGGCTTTTACTAGTACGTTTACAATTGTCAAGTTCTTGTATATATTACTTTTAATGCACTAACCCGTGCTAAGGACAATTTTAAAAACCTATTTAGAGGCTAAAAATGTCACCCATGCCGGGATTCGAACCCGCGACCTCTGGCTATCCGTGCCAGTATCTTGTATTTGTGGTTCTTGTATGTCAACATTCTTGTCATAACTTAACAAAAACGGTTACGCGTTTCGATAAAAAAATCGATAATTGAACTTCGAAATAACACCTTTTGTTTCAATTTGTCACGTCCTACTCGATACTGCTTTAATTAACAGTCTTTTAACATTTTCTTTATACAAAAAATATAAGTAAGAATAGTATAATCATGTGGGTACAGTGATATCGTTCCGATGTAAAACCTAACTGCAAAGTAGATAGTCGGGGCTGTAAGTGATGCAATTTGCTTAAGCCAGATATCGCTGCCTGTAAGAAATACAGAGAATAGTGTAAAGAGGTTCGAAATTTCACTGATGCCGGTGAGTCGCCCATTGGCTCAATTGGAAGAGCGCTGGCACGGATAGCCAGAGGTTGAGGGTTCGAATCCTGGCATGGTTGAAATTTTTTGCCTCTAAATAGCTTTTTAAATTTGTCCTTAGCACGGGTTAGTGCATTAAAAATAAAAATAGTATAAGAATAGTAAAGTTTATCGTTTTCGTTTGAGATTGCACTTTTGTAAATAAATAACTATTTAAAGTACACCGTACTACTTATTTAGTAGGTTTTTTAACGTATTACATGCTAGCTTTTATGTTTTGCTTCAATAACTTATCAAAAGAGCGCCCTGTTGAGAATAGATAACACCCTCGTTTCTCTGCCAATCTCTTCCATTACTTGTCAGCGGCTCCAACGATCACCGATCGACCGACCAATGGATAGACTATCGTCAGGCAGGCAGACCTCTATACTGCCTCGAATATGATAATTAAATGGCTCCGTCATTATTTTAGTATTTTATGGTGTATTACTGTATGATCTTTTAAATGAGTACTTTGCTGTATCATTTTACTTCCAGATACTAAGTACAGTTGGGTTCTTTATAATTTGATTTGACTCAATACCACTAAGCTATCAGTGGTCCTGACGTACATTCATTATCAACACTTTGGTGAATTTTAGCAAAACATTTTGTTTTGTTTTTATTGTTTATTGGAAAACCAACAGCTTATACACAAGGCATTTTTACAAAGAAGAAGATGAGTTAGATTTAAAGCCAATAACAGGTTTTCGCTGACAATCAGAATAACATTTGAATTTACGTAACTAAATTATCTTAATGTAGTTAACATATTAATTTTTTTTTTGTTTTTTACGTGCTTTTTTAATTTAAGTTTATTAATGATCCCTTTGTATAGGAAAGAGGGTATCGTTAATTTAAGGCCGTTTTCTCTTAATTGAGTTTAAAAAGAGCTATAAGACATGGGATTTTTATTTCATAGCCAAAACAGCTAGTTTGGAGTTCTTTATAGCGACAGACAATATTTTAATACTTCGAGACCCTGCAAATACCAACCCGCATTGAGCGCTTGGCTCTTGTGCTTTCTAAATTCTGACTCTACATTTTTCCAAGACAACATGATGCTGTGAGCTCGGTTAGGATTAGAATCTTGAACTTTGAAAGAGCCAAATTAAAGTACAATCACGCTGCTTTTGTCTGACTTTCCTGATACCTATTGTTTAATACAACAAACTGTGAACGTATCGATATAATATTTTTGTGATTTTTTGCTTGTGGCAACATTGTTGCCAGCTCTCTCTCTCTCTTTGTACCGCCATTGTCACACCAAGTTACGTGCGCCCCAGTAAATTCGATTTAATTGTGTTTTATGTCTTATTGGCCACAATACCAATCCCAGATAACCGTACATTTGGTCCTTCGAGCCGGATACAAAAATATTATATCGATACGTTCACAGTTTGTTGTATTAAACACCTATAACCTGGGTGTCTTTAAAACTAGATTCAACCGGCATTTAAAAGTTAAGGACACAACATCGTAGACCCTGTCTTCCTTTAGCATCAGGCGTGTTGAGGTCAAGTCTAGGTTGGCAGCTTAAATTAAAAAAAAACATTGGTTGAACCGTGGCAGCGAAGAAATTGGGTAATGCCGCTGCTACCACACGGTCGATCGTGTGCATTTTGGTTGATGACGATTGCTGCGACCGATTTCGGCCATGGCGACCACTTTGACCCCTAATCAGATATGTGGCGCTGGTGCGCTCGAAGATGGCTTATGTAGCCTATCTTCGCGGCGAAACTCCGTGCACACTGAGGGCACGTGAGAATGCAGTTGTCATAGTTGTATGTTATGGCAGCAGGTGGGCGAGCCTTCAGCTGGTCGCGTTTGGTGTCAAGGTCAGCTTTGCGCTGAACCTCGAACTCACGTACTTGGCTGTTCACGATCCTGCGCCATTCTGGCCGCTGTGCTGCCAAACGTTCCCAGCGGGAGGGCTCTATATAAGTGTCAAATGCTGTCTGAAATTTTCGAATACCTGACTCGATTTCCTTTGAAATTGCGAAAGAAATACATACAACTGTCCCATGCATATAGTGCCGTAGTGCCCGTTGCTTTGACCGACCGCAGCCGCATGCGACAGATCGCGGGCGTCTGACGCGTGCGGCTTATGAGACTGTGGTATCAACCCTTTGTATGTCCCCACTGCTGGGCACGAGTCTACTCCTGCGTCGCAGGGAGGTTAGGTTAAGACTGGGCGCATGCTGAGACGCAGGCGACGCAGCACAGTTCAGTACAGGCAGGGCAGTTGAGGCAGACATAGGCCCCCACCGCATGCTGAAACGCAACTATTCGCTCCATTCCTTGGCAATTCTCACCCATAATAACTCTTTCAATGCCTTTTTTTAAAGGTCTGGATGATTTGTATCATACAAACAAGTTTCACAGCGAACTAATTAAATTAAATGGTCCGTCATTGCAACAAAATTGTTACTAAAACACGCCTCGGCGTGCACGTGTGCACGTGTATACGTAGCTCAATGACGTTCCATGCTTTACAAAATCTTCGCTGCGCTGTGCTGCGTCGCCTGCGTCTCAGCATGCGCCTAGCCTAAGTCCGGGTTGGTGGAGGATTGTAAGTCTATCTATATCTGTGATTGTAAGTCAGTGGCGAGCCTTTCTGTCAAAAGTTATTATTAAGCCGCCTAAGGGCTCTGACATGGCTTAACGACAGCCGGCACCAACGGCTTCGCGTGTCTTGCGAAGCACGGAAGCGCTCGGAAAAATGCCAATAACGGTTGTCACGGGACGGTCACCCATCCAGTAGCTGACCGCGCCTGTTGTTGCTTAACCCAAGTGATTGATTCCAATCACTCCGCTCCACTAGTCCACGCACACGCGCCTGTCCATCAGTGTCAATGTATGAAAATATATGGCCTCTTTTCTGTCGTCAGTTAATTATATAACAATACGATGTAGGTACATCGTGTAACCAAGCTTCCTGCACATCACATGTTAAAAATTCATGGCCTTTCTTTTATTTCTGACACTATGTTATTTAGCATAAAATAATCCTGTTCCTCTGATACCATGTTACAAAATAAAAAAAAATATCCTTATTATGAAGCTTTTCAATCGGTATGACAAAGCTACAGGGCATTTTTTCTCGTGTAGCGGGTTCGATTCTCGGTTCAACCATGTATTAAAAAATCTTTTTCTTCTTCAGGCTATATAGTCCACTGGAGATATGTGATTGTGGAGCCTCATCGCAATCCATGGCGCACCTGCTCCAATGTCCATGTGCCCTCACACCTGCACTCTGGAGGACCTAACAGAGGCCAACGCTGCGCGCTGCTGCAATTGCAGTAGCCAACTATTGGGCAGGAAAAATATAAATTGGTCGAGTCGCTGACTCGAAAAGAAGAAGAAGTCCACTGCTGGACATAGCCCTCCCCTAATGAGCGCCATAGCGCAAGGTTGTGCCATAATTGAGGGATAATGCCCATAGTCATAATCAGATAATGCACATAAATTAAACATAATTAAAAATCTATTAATGCAATTTAATTTTTTTTTTAAATTATAAATTAATATAACGTTTTCTTTCAGTTAAATGTTTCACATACAATATTCGAGGTACTATCCCTCCATGTGGCATAGCCGTGGGACTCCCTGTATAGACTGCATAAAAAAGCCTGTAGTAGAGCTGTGTCGGATTACCAGATAGATAATGATCCGAATTGAGACGTCTTTTAGTCGGCCTAGCCCACGGAAAGACTAGTCATTGGTACATGCCCGCACTCGGGATCGAACCTGGGGCTCTCGCTTGCCAGTCTATGGTTCTACCCACTGAGCTACCACCGAGACGTCTAGAATGCGGGATATCAACCCGGTAATACGTTTCCGTGGGCAAATATTTTATTGTGATTATAACCTTTTTCAAGGCAAACTCTAATTTGCTTTAAGTATTTATTGCTTAATCATGGTAACAAGAAACGTAAACGGATTTCTGTGGCGGTACGAAATTTGCCGGGACAGCTAGTTAAAAAATCACATAGGTACGCTTAACATTGCTTATCCTCGGTGGGCACGCGTGGTAATTAAGCCCAAACTCTCGCTTTGTGTGTGTTGTGTGCCCTGGACGAACATAGGCTACAAAAAAACCCACGCTACAAAACCGCTAGTACCTTTAGCCCCCAAACATCGGAATACTCCCCCAAATTGCCCCTCGAGTCATCAAACGCGTCTCGCATCGGCAGTCTCGAATCCCAACTCGAGTCTCGAAACGTCGCGGAAATCGATGCACTCGAGCGATCTCAAATATAGGCCAAGACTGCCCTCGAGGGCCCTCGTTTCGTCCTCGAGCCGGCCCCTTGGCGAGTCAGCGCGATGGTATCATGAGATGCCGATCTCGAGGGTCTGAGTGCTCCGAGAATACAAACAGGGCTGTTGTAATCGCAATTATTAATACTTCAGAGGGGCCTGCTGATCAAAAGGAGGGTTCTGAAGTCGGCGATGTTGTGGGAACAACCTACTTGCTATAATACCAACCAATAAGCCTACTAATATAGATACAATATTTGTTACTTAATCACGCAATAACGTGTTTGGTTTATCAATAATCCTACTAATATTATGAATGTGTAACTTTGTCAACGAAGCGCTCGTGGCCTAGACGGAGTGATTGGAATCAATCAGTTGAGTTAAGCAACTACAGGCGCAGTCAGGTGCAGGATGGGTGACCGTGCCGTGACTTCCGCTAGTTTTATTTTTTCCGAGCGCTTCTGTGCTTCGCAAGGCACGTCAAGCCGTTGCAATTTAAAAGCAGTCGTTAAGAAATGTCAGAGGCTTTATGGGCGGCCTGATAACTTCTGACAGTAAGGCTCGCTGTTTTACACGCGTCGCGATGTCTTACAATCCTCCACTAACCCGGACTTGGCCCCCGCAGTGAAGTAGGTATGGCCAAACCGTTCTGCGATGCAGGAACAGACCCGTGCCCCAGCAGTGGGGACATACAAGGGTTGATATCGAAGATTGTCAATCACAGGCTATAGATATATCCTACTCTCTGAGCGGAGGCCTGTGCCCTACGAGTGTAGGCTCAATCACCATGCGAGCCCACCGCGGATTGGCGATTACAAGCGCAGAGGTAAACACCTAGGTTACCTCTGCGTTATACAAAACTAGTTATAAAATCAGTGATGGCGGTTCGGAGGAGTTTGATAAAAAACAGTGTGATACTAAACTTTTATATAAGGTTGTCGTAAAAATGGAAGGCAAAATGGGAGGCCTTTCCAGCAGTGGGACACAATCTAGGCTACAGAACAAATAAAAATCGTAAAAATCTTTTCAAAACATCAATTTTTTTACGCAAAACCAAAGAGCCATATAAATATTTCCCAGGTCGACGATTTAAAGCAAGGTAATCTAACATACTACGTACATTAATTTCACTAATAATGGCTGGCTTTGTAAGTGATAAAGGCAAAAAAATATGTTTATTTGCACCAAGTATTTTAATATAAAACACAAGAACACTAATATAAAAGTAACTGCTTTTAAATTAGTACACACCATACTTTAGTGGTATCTTGTCATCCAACTTACAACGTGTACTTACGTTCATACGTTATTAATACGGTTTTTTTTCTTTGTGTATAAAACATTTATAAGGAATTCGTAAGCTCACTCGAGTTCAACTAAGTTTAAAGACCAGTTATAGAGAAACCGTTTGATAGATAATATTAATTTACAGTACCTATTGTTTTAGCGTCATCTTTTTATTATTAACTAACTAGCAGCGTCCCGTGGTTTATCAGGGAAAACAATTGATTTTCCCATGGGAATAAGACGTTTTCCCGCAGTAAAACGTAGCCTATGTGTTAATCCAGGGTGTCAGCTAATTCCACACAAAATTTTATTAAAATCGCTCCAGCCGTTAAGACGTGAAGAAGTAACAAACATACACACTCACAAACTTTCGCCTTTATAATATTAAGTGTGATGTGACAGAGTGTTGCGAAGTGTTTTCTCAGTGTGAAGGTCTAAGGATGCTGTACCTACTTTATTTCTATTTACATCAGTTGCTTTTAAATTTTTATCTGTACTTCATATATCTGTTTCATCACCTTGCATTAAAAAAATAATATAAAACTAATTAATGAATTGTAACAAAGGACAGAACACGCCCTAATAAGGTTGTCCCAGTTCAAAGACTAAAATTGCTTAAAGCACTCATAGACTAAGTTACTAGATCTTTAAAGAAAGAAAGAAAAAGAAAGAAAGACATTTATTATACCAACAAGACACATCACAGAAACAAAAAACCAGACAATTAACACAACATGAGCACAACAGAAATAAACCAAATAATTATACAAATAAACGAAACAAAAAACAGACATAGGTTTCGCCTGAGGTGTGTCTATGTTGCCACAAAAGGCAGCTGACTCAGCGTTGTGCTGAGGGAGTGAGGGATTTTCAGTCAGTGCCTGAGGTAACCGAATGGTCCTACGGAGTGCGTGTCGTGGTGCATTTATAGGATATATGAATAGGACATAGATAGATAGAGAACACTCTATAATAGAGACTTCTCTATGATATAAGAATGAATCGCGGAATGTGTTGGTAGGCGCAAATCTCAGGAGTAGCTGAACCGATTTCGCTAATTCTTTTTTAGAATATTCCTTGAAGTACGAGGAGGGTTCTTACGGAGAGAAAAAACTAAAAAATCGAAGAATCGTTGATAGGCGGTAGGTACGAAGTTCGCTGGGTCGACTAGTTGTACATAAAAATGGAAATTAAACAGATATTTCTTAAACTAAGAGTGCAGACCGCGGCCTTACATAATTATATAACCATCTCACACCGCAATGCGGGTACAAGTGTAAATGAAACGATAAAAATAAAAGAAATATATTTAATATTTTTCTATTCTATTTAAAGACTACTACCATACTCACGGCTCTCCATCTGCAGCTTGCACTCCTGCGTGTCGTGAGGGTAGATGAGGAAGTTCATCGCGCAGGAGAGCCGCAGCGTCAGCTTCACCATGTACAGGATGGTCTTGTCCTTGTACAGCCACACGTAATGGTTGGGGATGGTCATCGTCTGGAACGTCACGGACTTGGCGTTCTTGAAGAACGAGTCGGGACGCCACATGTGCTTCAGCCAGTCCACCTCCAGGAGCCTGTGTGTCAAGTTTTGGCAATAAAGCTTTCTATTCTTAATCTACTCTTAGGAATAAGAATAAAAATTAAATGGATCAAATATGAAGCCTAATGGAACCGTGTGATTGGGGTCAATTCATAAGGTTAAGAAACAGACGCGGTTAAGTGCTGGTTGGGTGACCGTCTCATGACTACCGCTAGTGGCATTTTTTCCGAGCGCTTCCGTGCTTAGCAAGGCACGATAGGCCGTTGGTGCCGGCTGTCATGTAATGGCAGTCGTTAAGCCATGTCAGAGGCTTTATGGGCGGCTTGATAACTTCTAACAGTATCGTCGCCAGTGTCTTACAAACCTCCACCAACCCTGACTTGGCTCCCGTGGTGGAGTATGGCATTACCTTCCTGCGATGCAGGAATATACCTGTGCCCCAGCAGTCGGGACATAGGCAGGGTTGATGCCAAGAAAAAATAGTCATTCTGCTATTCTTCTCCTTCCTATTCCCGTGGCTCTTCACTAATGGTGGCCTCGGTGGCGCAGAGGTTTGGCACGCTGACTGTAAAACTGAAGGTCTCGGGTTCGATTCCCGACAGGGTAAAACTAGGAAACGACCTTCTCTACTTTGTCTCGGGTCTTGGATGTTATCTATGTATTTATTATATTAAATATATCGTTTATAGACCCGAGACAAACAAGAAAAGTTCGTTTCCTAGTCTGACCCGGTCGGGGATTGAACCCGAGACCTTCGGTTTTACAGTCAGCGTGCCAAACCGCTGCGCCACCGAGGCTGTTTGTGCCCCTTAGTCGCCTTTTACGACACCCGCGGGAAGAATTTGGGTTTGCTATCATAGACTTGGTCTATGGTGCTATTCTCTGGGCCGACACCACACAGCAGCAACTCCAAGTCATAAGCCTTAAAGTCGATAACGACTTATTTGCTAAGTGAGAATTGGCTCCTAGCTCTATAATCCTTAGAGATTATAATTGTATAATTGTGAAGTAAAAAAGAAACAATTCATTATACCTACTATTTTTATTTTTAATGCACTAACCCTTGCTAAGAACAATTTTAAAAACCTATTTAGAGGCTACAAATTCCACCCATGCCGGGATTCGAACCCGCGACCTCTGGCTATCCGTGCCAGCGCTCTTTCCAACTGAGCTAATGGGCGAATCATTCCAACCAATTCATTCTCAATATAAGATACTAGGTAGTTAATTCCAGAGGTTCTGGCCCATGAAGAGTTGATGAACCGTAGGCTCGACATATGCTTCCTGCCTATCGTATAGACCTTGACTGAAAATCAGAAGTTCAAGGTTAGCCAGCGAGCAATGGAGCGTAGCACTTAGAAGTGTAAAATTAATAGAGCGCGTGCGGTGTACAATGATGCGCTCAAAAACCAAAATTAAGGATGTTGGCCCAACAACTACTAAGGTGAAGTTGGCCTGGGCTGGCTATATCTGTTGCATAAGCTCAGATCATCATCAACCCATTACTTCCCCATTGAAGGGCACGGGTCTCTTCCCTGAAGAAGGTATAGGCCATACTCCATCACGGAGGCCAAGTCCAGATTGCGAGAGGCTTGCAGGCTTCAGTTGATACGAATACTCAGATCTGAGCCAAAATTGCGAACGACTGGCTACCACAAAACCGACTGCTCAATGATAATGATAAACAATGACAGAGATAGATAATTTTAAAAATCTATTTAGAGGCTAAAAATTCCACCAATGCCGGGACTCGAACCCGCGACCTCGGGCTAACCGTGCCAGCACTCTCCCAACTGAGTTAATAGGCGACCACCGACACAGGGAAATTTCGAACCTCTTTACAATACTCTCTGTATTACGTATACTTAGACGTAAATTGACCTTAGCAGGGGTTAGTGCATTAAAAAAAATAACATAGAGATAGATTTAAAAAAAAAAACCTATTTAGAGGCTAAAAATTTGCTTTTTTAAATTTGTCCTTAGCACGGGTAGTGAATTAAAAATAAAAATAGTATAGAGATAGATGTTTTTATAATGCATAAAAATCATCATCAGCCCGGTAAACCCCACTGCTGGGTAAAGGCCTCTTCATTTCCACGCCAGCCAGCATAAAAATATTTGAAATGAATTGAATTTACCTGTACTCAGACGTCATATTTTCGGGGAGCCTCAGTCGAAAGTCCTTCCAAGTTTGTGCGAAGAAAATGTCAGCCGCGTAAGTCTGTGAAAAGAAATGTAAAAATGTCATCTTGCTGTACCATTATTGACATTGATGATGTGATGGCCTAAATATTCACACACTGAGCGATTCCAATCGTCTAACTGCCAATTTTCGTTCTAATTTGACAGTTCATAACTTGCACCGACTACCTACTCGTCTCTCTTTTCCTTCAGCAACTTTCCGCCATATGATTGTCTGGAAGAAATTGCTTTTAAGTATAAGGCCGCCAATTGTACTTTGTATCATTAGAAGAAGAAAAAAATATATTATAGAAATAGTGCACACGCCACAGTAACATACTTAAAACATATTACTAAACATAACATTCACAAAAAAAAATAAAACGGAAGAAAAACGAAAGGTCACGGCGTGCCACTGCTGCTATAAATGGCAACTGACTCAGCAATAAGCTGATGGACAAGTCTTCAGCGCTGATTTTCAGTCAGTGCCAGCAGTGCTATTCACTAGCCCCGTTCGCTAGTGAGTTCGATCGAATTCGTATTCAGTAATATAAGCTACCCCAGCGCTACGGCGGTGAAGTGAACTAGTTGTGCAGGTGGGATATTGACCCTTATTTCTATGAAGTTACGTTTAAAACAAAGGGAGTTCGAATCTCGACTTTATTACATCTGTCAAATAACCCTTTCGCGGACAACGGCATAATAATTACTAAAATATTTTTTGCCGAGGGTAGTAAATGCTTTCAAAAAGAGCCTGTCACCTCAGTCATCCGAGACCACGGCACCTGGAAAAGTGCCAAAACGTCAGAAAAATGTAATAAACGAGTAAAATCCGTATAACAACAGTTTTGATTAAAATATGATCTTTTTTTCAAAAATATTTGTAAATTAACAGGTAGTTAGAGTGCTTTAATTTTCGCTCTCAGCACCGCTCGCAAACTCTAGGATTTATGCAAATTCAATCGAAAAATTTTACTGACTTTCACTATTCCTCCTTCTTCGTTAGTCTTTTTTTGAAGTCGATTTATCTAATTTTGCATTTTCAGCTTATGCAAGTTATTATTTGGGGATATTAACCCCATACTATCGGTAAAGGCGAAAATATTATCAATATTAAGCATTGATAATACTACTATAATAAGGCCGCCAATTGTAGTGTACTATGTTATTATTTAAGTCTCTTATGTAATTCTTGTTGAACATGGGATAAAGAATATTCTGTCAATTTCTATATAATATTGCATACATGTCAATGTTTTTCAAGTAGTTTAGATGACTGTTAGTACTCAATTAGACAATAATGGCTGAATGGAATAACATGAATCTTGTACAGATAGACAAAGTTCTGAATTGAGACAAAGGCTACTTGATATCCCGCCAACGCGGTCTGAACTAATTCCGCGCAGACGAAGTCGCGGGCATCAGCTAATTTACCATATTGGCATTGGCAAGAAGTTCGTGTACCCATGAAAGGGTTAATTCGATCGTGAGCTCACATCACCATTCACATCACACTCACTTGTGCGTGACGTTTAATTCGTATTCAGAAGCAAAATACCCACAAGTGATGTTGCCATGGGATACCTATTAGGGATGGAACACCAATGTTTGTCAGTCGAAAAGTCACATGTCACATTATTATTTTGTTCAGCTTAATTAGCTAAACGCTCCCAAAATATTTCTTACAAATAAATCGTTCTGCTTCATTTTTATTAAGTCTAAGCTATTTCGAGTTTACGTCTTATGTAAGAGTGGAAAAAATATCTTATATTGTTCACCTAAGAGTACCCACCGGCGAAGCTTTCTTCTTCTACAAATAAACAAAGGTAACCGCAAAAATGTATTTTAAATATTTACCAAGATTGGCTTAAATTTATCACACATATGGATGATTAATCAATTGTGTAGGTAGTACAAAATGCTTGAAATACGTTGTAACAAATTTTACATTGCGTGTCATATAACCTTCCCTGCTTAAAAAAATCACGAAATTTTATTCCAGTCAATCAACTATTTGAAGGCCCCTGACACCAACATACTCAGGTGCTCCATCAGAAGTAATGATCGCTATTGAGATATGTGCGGAAATGTATTTGGGACAATATGGCATGGTTAGCTCTACATTAATTTTGCACGATCTACATAAAGGGGATCTGAGAAAACCACAAAATCTGCAACGGTTGTTTCTTTATTTGGACACCTCTCTGGAGATCACGAATCCCAGACCAATATTCGTCTACCTAAGGACGAAATCAAAAACTTTGGCCAAGATTTTGAAACCTTTTATGAAAGAAACAGAAGGGATATTTAAAAAAAAACCATAAGGTTAGTACTCGTAGTAACGAAGAACCTCGCCTCAGCAAACGTGATTTGGTACATTAATTCTTGACCCTGCCATCAAAATGACATCTTGCAATCAAGATGAAACTAGTAGAAATACTAGTTTCCTATTGATATTAAAGTAATAACATTCTTAGATTTTAAAAACCTATTTAGAGGCTAAAAATTCCACCCATGCCGGGATTCGAACCCGCGACCTCTGGCTATGCGTGCCAAATTGTTTTTAGATTGTTCTACAAATGTTTTTATTTTAATGATGAGTCCTTGATGTTGTATTGGTAAACACATTTTGCGCAATAAATAAATGGTAGTTATCTTATCATCCATAAATCTTTTCCAGACTCCTGATGCCGACTGAAATATTTCAAGGATTGCTACTTCATTGAGAGATGTCTCACATGACAGCCATGTGTTTAGCAAAAACCCTTTAAGGCACCATCTCATCAATGTGCTGAGCTCTGGAAAGAGCGAGGCCTCACTGGGTAAACAATTAGCTAAATCTATTGCAATTTAGATATTTTAACAGCCTATACTTTTATTGTACTACTTTTGAATTAAATCTGTATTTTCTAGGTGACTCACGCTATACTCCGAGAGAGCATAGATAATGACAACTCTGGTTGAGGATACTCCAGCCCTCGGTAGAAGAATTAAACTAAAAAGCAATGCATAGCATGTAACAGTTCTTGATGACCCCCAAGGAATGGTCCCCCCCACCATTCCCTAGATGTTAATAATCGAGAATTACAAAAAGAAATGCAGATTGTGCATCATCTAGAGATATATAAAAATAACGAAACATTGTTTTTAATCTGTTTTAGCAAAATGGTATTTTAGACCATACTCCATTAATCTAGACGGTGAATTTTAAAAATAATTATTAAGTTACTGTTACTTTAGAAATGCCACATATTTTTACACGAAATATCTGGAAGATTTATTTAAATTGATTGATTTAAATTTGAAATAAATATTTTTCATGTAAATAAACAATAAAAAATGTAGTTTGTACATTTATTAAATAAAACGAATTGATTATGGATTCAAATTAATTTTTTAAGTCACCAACATTATACTCATTAATTACATGCAACAAGCAAGGATTTAATGACTATTAATGTACTGTGGATTGTACCTACGTAGGTAGGTACAATCCACAGTACATTAATAGTCATTAAATCCACACTGCATGTCGACCTTTACACGTATCATTCTGTACAGTTGGGTACAAATCGAAAATAGGTAGTACCTATATGGTAACACTATTATATGCCAATGAGAAAATTCTAATTTGGGCACAACCTCTATGATCTGAGGGCACAACTCTGTATTATAAGACCACCACCAACATGATACATTTTTGTTATTTATTTGGTCAAAGTAGTTTGTTATAAGTGTCATCTACAAAACAACATTTAAAATCATTACCATTATTTTATTATGCTAATGCATAGAAATATTTAAACTATTAAGTGCCAATTCTTCAATTACTTGCTACTAGATTGAATTGTAAGCCAAGGTCGATAACACTATCAGGCATCAAAAGTTATAATTCATTCTAGTAAAAGAACTAGTTTTAGCATAACGAAATAAACTAATTTAAAAACGTCTCTTTAAATATGAAACTATAGCTTAATATTTGACCCCCGAAAACCTCTTGACGACCATGCAAAAGGTCTCGGGTTCGAATCCCGGCTGGATACAAAAGGGTCTTGGATGTTTACATGTTTGTGATATCGTTGTTTCTGGTTCCCACGACACAGGGTATCCGAGTGTGGGATCAGAAGCAGTGTATCTCCCTATATGTAAATGTTATGCTAACCCATTATGACCTGAATTATTTTAGAGGCATAAAAACTTGTAATTTTCACATACATTGCTTTTGACGGCTCCCTTAGCTATTTGTAATAATTATTTATTTTATATATCTTTTACTTTGTGAAAAAACAATGGGTGCCATATGGCACCGATCGGCAAATACGTAAGCAAAAATCCCTCTATTAGACATATATTAGCTTTTTATTAGCGAACTATTTTTATAATCTATTTGTAAAATCATGAAGATTACACTATTTTTATTTTTAATGCACTAACCCGTGCTAAGGAACAAATTTAAAAACCTATTTAGAGGCTAAAAATTTCACCCATGCCGGGATTCGAACCCGCAACCTCTGGCTATCCGTACCAGCGCTCTACCAATTGAGCCAATGGGCGACTCACGGCATCAGTGAAATTTCGAACCTCTTTACAATATTCTCTGTATTACGTACAGGCAGCGACATCTGACTTAAGCAAATTGCATTACTTACAGCCCCGACTACCTACTTTGCAGTTAGGTTTAACATCGGAACGATATCACTGTACTCACATGATTACACTATTTTTATTTTTAATGCACTAACCCGTGCTAAGGAACAAATTTAAAAACCTATTTAGAGGCTAAAAATTTCACCCATGCATACGTAATACAGAGAATATTGTAAAGAGGTTCGAAATTTCACTGATGCCGTGAGTCGCCCATTGGCTCAATTGGTAGAGCGCTGGTACGGATAGCCAGAGGTTGCGGGTTCGAATCCCGGCATGGGTGAAATTTTTAGCCTCTAAATAGGTTTTTAAATCATGAAGATTTTAAGTAATGTATGAATTAATAAATAAAAACAGCATTTGAGTAATTTATGTTAAAGGCATTTATGTACTAGTATACACACTTTTTTAGTTTTGAATGCGGACGTGAAATTGATAATTGATTGGAATTGATAACAGGATGCACAGAGCCCTACGTCACATTTATTGCATTGCAGTCTTGTCTGTCTCTTGCACATCTCCAAAGCACATTTGCGACGAAATTCGCTGGGAACTAAGAAGTGATTCCGTAATGATCCGACAGTATAGGAATTGCGATAAATGCTTTCAATTCTTCGGTGGATATTTTCGGTTCGGCGCAATTCAAAAAAGTTGCATACTTTTGCGGCTGGTTTGCTAAAAGGTTGTAGACACACAATCCAAAATATTAGTCCAGAAATTCAGTAGAAGACTTCCCTCGAAGGAAACTAAAATTTGCTTCGGGAAACATGGGTGGCTCCCGAAATAAATCAACGCAACGTCCGAGTAGATCCGGCTTCAGGTTGTATATTTGGTACGTACATTTTTGCGTTTTGTTATCGTGATTGGTGTGTTGACAGAGGTGAAGACCCTAATACCACTTCACACCCAGCGTTGAATTGTCGACCTGTCACATCATTACAAAACCACCCCTTCTTCGTCGCCCGAATCTTGATCAGAGTCGATTGCGGGTTCTGAAGGTTCAATGTATAGCAACTGCGGCTCAAATTCCTTATTTTCTAGCAGGGCTAGTACCTCATGGAGTGTATAACCCCTATCAAGACAAAAAAAAAACACTGTTAACCTACACAAAAACCAAACATAAACATTGCACACATTATTGGAATATACTACTTATCGGCCTAGGGCATCACCCGTAAATTTTGAGGTACGATAAAACAAACACGTAAACAAAACTAAATTATATTACAATATAATCTAGTCACACATGTATACAGGAATAAAACAAATTGCGTTTAAGTTATAGATTTCACGAAATATAAAAATTATGGCCCACTTAGGTACTTGAGATTGCAACACATGATTATACTATTTTTATTTTTAATGCCCGTGCTAAGGACGAATTTAAAAACCTATTTAGAGGCTAAAAATTTCACCCATGCCGTGACTTGAACCCGCGACCTCTGGCTAACCACGTCAGCGCTCTCCCAACTGAGCTAATGGGCAACTACCCGGCATCACTATATTTTTTTTTCTTACATTAACTTCTGTGGTTATTTCACGCAAATATATACAATAATATACTTAAATAAAATACAATTTATACTGATATTTCCAACCAGATTTTACACTATTTAATCCGGTACGATAGCAGTTATGACTACCATACCTCAGCTCTCTTAGCGCTGCATGCCGCTCACACCGGGTACCGGCAGAATACCAGCGCTGAAGTTCTTCCTGAACTTTCAGCACATGCTGAGTCGGAGCCCATTCACATTTGCCACACCTACGTTGATCACTTCCAGTCCAGTAGGTACATTGCCCAGGTACACTACAGTACCGTGTATGCCTTATTTTCTGTGTTTTTTTGCGTTTTATTTATGCTACTTTTTTGTTATTGCTTTGTTCGTGTTGTGACTTGTATTTGGTTTTGTATTGCTTTGCTTTGTATACGTGTGTGTGTCTTATGTGAATAAATGTTGTATCTATATATCTTTCTAAAGTACAAAGTACTGCCAGAGGTCGTGGTTTTGTTTCTTTTTGGATTTCGCTGTACATTTGAACAAATACATGCCTCAGTATCAGTGTATTTACATCTTTGTCACCTAGCTGGTTTATCTAAACCTACTTCGTGATATCACAAACATAAGGCCACCCCGCTCGTAGCCTAGACGAACCGAATGATTGGAATCAATTACTTTGTATTAAGCTACAACAGGCGTAGTCAGGTGCTGGATGGGTGACCGTCTCGTGACTACCGCTTGTGATATTTTTTCCGAGCGCTTCCGTGCTTCGCAAGGCACGCTAAGGCGATGGCGCCGGCTATCGCGTAATGGAAGTCGTTAAGCCATGTCAGAGGCTTTAGTTAGTTTATCCTGTTGTTTCCGCACTCAGCCTCATAGTTGGGCCGTTGCGAGATCACTCCAGTCAGCCAATCTTTTTTCAGAAAGCCAGCAGTGCACCAGCACCAGCAGCTTTCCTGCTATCGATGTTCGTTGCACTTCCACGCTCTCACAGTGAATGGACACGTGGCGGGTCCTTCGTCTTCCTTGAGGCATCCTTGACATAACGGGATGTCGGTCAGTCCCATAGCGTGGAGGTGTTTATTCAGTGGTCAATGGAGCGTCATAAGTGCCACAGCTTTGCGCAGATCGCTGCATGTGAGGCGTTTCGATATTGTTAGCAGGGCCTCTCTGGTTTCTTTGCATTTTGTTTCCGTGCTCATGCAGACGAATGGCACGTGCCAACTGCAAGCGTCGACGGATGGCGTCAACTGCCGTCAACGGCATTCGACGGCAGTCGTTAGCGCGTCGACGGCAGCCGTCAACGTGTAAGCGGCAGCCGTTGACGTTTGTCGACGCTTGCAGTTGTCGCGTGCCACGACCGCCATTTCGTGTTAAGGCCCGCCTCTGTCTTATAATCCTCCTGCAACCCAGACTTGGCCCCGTGGTGAAGTATGACCTAACCTTAAAAGACCCGTGCCCCAGCAGTGGGGACATACAAAGGGCGGATATCAAAAAAGGGCACGCCTGTATCCCAGAGGGGTGAGCAGATGCAGGGACTGCCAGTTGCTATTATACGAACCTGGTTAATTACTTTCACTTCATCGCCATTCATTAGTCGTTGCATGCCAGACGGTTTTGGGTACTTTTTATCCTGCCCTTTGCTATCACGTCCCCTATTCGATAAATTAGGGGTCGAAGTATATTCGCCTGGAGCGTTCCTTATCGGTCATTCCACTCACATTCGCCATTCCACCCACATTATATTTATTCTTTCTTACTTCATAATAATTATTGTTCTTAAAATATACAGCATATGATATACATCCCACTGTAGAGCACAGGTCTTCTTTCAGAAAGAATATAGGCTTGATCACCACGCGTGCCCACCTCAGATATGCGAACAGCGAGTTAGTCAGGTTTCTTTACGATGTTATCTATCATTCACAGTAAGCGAGTGGTATTTCTACTTTAACTTCACAAATGTGCCTGAGTTACAAACCATTACTATAATAATACTGGTTTCAACAAAAAAATATGAGTTATCTTCTACATTATGGGATTCGATCGTGAGTTCACTTATAGGAGAGTAACTTTTGATTTTGACAGATGTAATCGAACTCATGTGCGAGTTCATGATCGAAGTGAGCTGCGAATCGAACCTTCAGAATACCATTTTCATTGACATTTGTAGTTCTCTTCACCGCCGTAGCGCCAGTGTAGAATTAAGTCTTGATTTAAAAGCAAACTATTCGTTTGTGTGTGTGTGAAGTGTGACCAGATGCTGGCCGGAAAATATTGCCAAAGTTTGGAAAAACTGGGTCTAACCATGACGGAGTAAAAATATGAAAAAAATACCTTCTATGCGTAAGTACGTTCATATAACACTTTCTATTTAACATGACATCGAGTGCAAATTACTGTGATTTCATGTTAAATAGAAAGTGATTTTATCTGTAAATAGAAAAAAAAAATAAAGAAACGGTAAAGTCTACTTGAAAACACACTCAGTGTTTGCGTGCTAACTACCCAAATTATGTAGATGTCATATTTAAACGCTCCGAAACGCTAAAATATAAAAAGAAACAAAAGAGCCAAGAAACGTAATTTTTAAGATTTCTGTTTTTGATTTACTTATGGCGAAAGCATGTAACAAATTAATAATACAGTTCGGCTATGTGCGAAATTCCCCACTAAATAGTTTACTGAAATAAAAAAAAACGCAGAATAGATTAATACGTCCCTCTTTGTATTCGAGTCTGACTCTCGCTTTGCTAGATTTTATCTATATTATCTGCCGTGTGTTTTTTTTATTATTATATTATAGAACTATATAACATATTGTAAGAAGGCGAACATAGAGAAGCTGTTAATAGTGACTTATACAATGTTCTCTTTACAGTTCCATCGACGATTTGAAATTGTAATACAGGCTTCAACCATGAAGTTAATTGCGTATTTTGTTATATGAATGATTCGTAAATGAGTCAGTCAACTTGTTTAATGAATCATTTACAAAATAAAAAGGAGTAAGACGTCATGATTGTGTAACATCAAAGAGTGGACCGTCGTTAAAACCGCGGAAGAGCTATTCAGAATTGCACGGAACAGAGAACGCTGTAAAGAGCTGACTACCAACCTTAAGTAATGGAGAAGCACTTTAAGTAGAAGAAGAAAATCCACGGCAGCTAAACCCGTTCACCAAATACTTGCTAATGTATGTTAATATGACGCACATATAAAGCGTCTAATAAACAATGTTACTAACGGTGTGATATTAGTAGCTTGTCGATCACACGCAAAATACTAAAGATAATATGCTTTTGGATTTTTCCAAAGCTGTCGAAACTGTCTCTGTTCCCATTCTGCTGGATAAACAAGAAACCATTGGAATCGGAGAGTTGCCCTTTCAAGGCAATATAAATGAGCGACAAGTTAGGATTGGTGACTACACGTATGATATAGGCGTATGGCGTGCTCCCCAGACTTCCGTGTTATGTCTTGAAAGAGCTTACAGAGCTGTGATAAAAGTAATACTTAGTAGTTCAGCCAGATACTCGATTACACTTTTATATTGAGACTTGATTGATTTCCTCACAAAATTATTAAACAGAAACAACACATCTATGACCTACGTTTCCCTAGTACTTAAGAATCGACAGAGTATACCAAACGTTAGCCCATAGAACCAAACTTTCCCGGTGACATTTTTATGTAGTAGGTTCATAAACTTTTAGTAAATAAAATAACGTAAAGCCTAAACAACAAAATAGTTCCTTCGTCTTAACTATTAAATAACGGAAAATCTACTAAAACCCATACAGTAAAACCTAGCCCACAAATAAAGTTATCGTACCTCATCTTTCTCTTCTCATTTGTTTCAATTTATTTTTCCTATACCTACAGACATACATAGCACGAACACACCCCGTTCACACGTGTTTATGTGAACGGGGTGTGTTCGTGCTATGTATGTCTGTAAGGAATGTATTGCCTATATTTTTAAAGAATAAAAATTACTGAATTACTGAACTATATGTAAGCAAATAAATCAGTAATCGTGGCATTTTTATTTTACTCGTATGGTAACCCCACGAGAATTGCTTCTTATGCCAGCGACTTGGATACACTGTATACTGCCAATGATATAATCTTTTTTATACATTTCAATAGATTTAGGCTAGTAAATACTTAGACTGTACAATTTTAGACAGCGCAACATGTTTGTAAGATTTTTATATAGCATCGTTTTGCCAAAACATGCGAAACAAATTATAGCCTACGACTTCGACTGAAATAATATTAGTGTCAACCCCTATGCAAGGAATGTCATATTTTCGGGTTCTGAAGGTCAAATTAAGGTGACTCATAAGTGAGTGTGAGGTGAACGACGAGGTGACCGACGAAGTGACCGACGAAGTGACCATCGAAGTGATCAACGAACTTACTGAATCGACATGCAGGTGCTACCCCACGAGCCTCACAGACTGCGGTGCTACAATCATGGACAATACCATATAGAGTGTATAGCCCATGTATACATGTTCTAAATCATGTGCTCTGGTCTACCTACAATAATAGTACATTACTGCAGAGGCCGAGAAGTAAGGGATTGCTGGACGAGTTTGGGATTTGCAGGACTCGTCTAGAACGAGTCCTGCAATCCCTGTTCCGGCCGAGGATTGTATAATGCTTTTCTCAAACAATGCGAGGAAATATTAATATTAAAATAATTACTAGGTAATTAAGAAATAATAGTTTATTAGGAAAAAAATAACGTAAAAATGTATTTTTCTTTACTTTTAGCCGGTAACAGATTCTCCATAGCTAATTTTGCTTCATTTCTCAAATTAGGCGGTGTACAGTCCATAATTTCCGCATCACTCTCGTCACTAGAACTCATTTTCAATATTTTCGATGAAATGATTTATCAGAAAAAACAAGCAGAAAAAAGTTGTTTAGTTTGCCGCCTTTTTTATTTTTTAAATACACTAACATATTTGAGCACCATGTTTAACCGCACAAAAACCAATACCATAGATTGTTTTTTTTTTTTTCATCTTGCAAGTATGCTTACAGAACTTAGTAGGTGGTTGTAATTTAGGATGGTATGTAATTTTTCCTTGGTCAGTTTAATTTTAGTAAGTAAATTTAAAAAGTTAGAGCAGCGGACGGTAATGGATTTTTCACACCTCCTGCTCGACAATGCCTTATTACGTACCGTCAAATATCATCGTAAAGCATAGCCTTGTCTCTCGAGGGCAATAATAATGAAGAATTTCCCTAGGGAATAAAGTGATTTGAATTTAGAATGTCAAAATTCGCATGAAAACTATGAAGAAGCCCCGCATTGCAATTCGAAATTCGAATTGTTGTTCGAAACTCACCCCTTTTTTCTTTTTTTTCTGAACTACTGTGTCGTGTGACCGCGCGAAACACCAATAAAAAAAAGAAAAAAAGGCGCGAATTGCAAATACGAATTTAAAAGTTATATTCAATTTAAGTTGCTAAGCCGTAAAAGAGTGTGGACTTTATATTTAATTTCAGTTTTTAATACATATTTTCAACACGATAATGTCGTCAAGTACGCAATATTTCTCAGCTTAATAAATATTTTTCAACTTATGCAGCCCTGTCTTTTTATTGTCTCCCAGATGGTGTGAAAAGTAGAGTATTCACCTCTGGAATAAAACATGTCTTAGTCTCGGGCGGTATGAACCCCTGGCTTCACTCAGGACTCTACATAACTCCCTCGCTTCGCTCAGGAGTTAAAATTTAACTCCCTCGCTGCGCTCGGGAGTTAACTCGGAGTCCTTCGCTCCGCTCAGGGTTCAATATACCGCCCATGACGTAATGCATGGTTTTATTCCCTTAATGCATTATCTACTATTAATACTTACTTTACTGGCTTAGGCCAGTAAAGTGAGGCGGGAGCCATAAAAGAGAAACGTTGTGGCTTTATTTCATGGTAATAACACAAACATTTCCGAGCATGTTTGAGAAAAGAATATTCTTTCTTATCTTAGAGTATCGGAATCATTCAGAATTTGGTGCGCGTATTATAATAGGAGCTGAGCGGCTAATACATTCAAGATTGCTTTAGGGAGAAAGCCTATACCCGACAGCGGGCGGTAGGCTCATCATTGATGATGACGATGAAGATGAATGGATAGTGTACAGATGACGAACCGAAGAACAGATCAATCTCTGCATTTACTCTTCTAAATTAACGTACGTCAGAAATCGATAATCTCATCGCGATTCTTCTTCTTCAGGCATATTAGTCCACTGCTGGAAATAGCCCTAATCTAATGAGCGCCATAGCGCCCTGTTGTCGCATCCAGCATCTGCCGGCAGTTTTTCGCGGATCGTCATCCCAGCTAGTCGGAGGGCATCCTACACTACGTTCCCCGAGTCGCGGTCTCCACTCAAGAACATGTTTACTCCAACGGTTGTCGGTTTGTGGCAAGCACATGCCAACTCGGCGCGCGCACTACAAACTTCAACATTCCTGCATCGCACAATCAAAGTGATTCAAGGACATACCATTAATATAACATCCGACTAACAATAGTTGGACCAGCCGTCCCCAGGCATACGATCTGCCTGGCGGGAAATTCCCCTTTTTAGTGGAAGAGCACCATCACCCCCTGTGCCCTGTAAGGGAACAGAGGGTGATTGTGCTCTTCTTTTTAGTCGGACATTATATTAATGGTATGTCATTGAAACACTTTGATTGCGCGATGCAGAAATGTTTGGAGTTTGTAGTGCGCGCGCAGAGTGTGCTCGCCACTGGTTCTTCGCGAGATATAGCCAGCCCACTGCCACTTCAGCTCGCTAATTCTTTGAGCTGCGTCCATAACTCATTGCAATAGTCCAATAAAAATTAAAAGTGATATCATACACACACACATGAAAAACAAAACCCTGTTATTATTTCGCAGTCGCACTAAAAATAATATACTGTTCAGGACTGCAGCAGCGTACTGGCCGCATGGCGCGGCATCGCGGCTCGCTGGCCACCATAGTTTTTTATATTGGAAAAGAAAAACGATTTTCTTTTGTCTTTTTTAATTTGTTGCTTTGAAAAATGTAATACGCACATGAAATAGTATATTTCATTACAAGTGCGGAAAGGCTGTCATTGCAAGTTCCGACAAATGTCTACCCGAGCCGGGGCGCAGCCGAAGGCGAGGGTTGACAGTCGGAACAAGATGCAATGACGGTTCCGCACGTGTACTGAACGACTATTTTTAATACAGTTGCGAAAAAAATAAGGAATTTAATAAAGAAAAAATATTTGGAAAATGGCGCCAACCGTAAAAAAATATAAGCAGAAATTTTTTTCTTCACCCATTCTAGTAGGCAAAGGGAACTATGCCCATATAGCCAAGTCTTCAGTAGATTTTTTTTATTGATATGAAATGAAAATGAAATTTAATGAGACGAAATGAAATGAAACCTAACTTAACTCGAATGAGTTAAGAAAAGAAAAACCATCCATGAAGATTTTACTAAAAAAAATCATAGAAGTTTTTATGAGCTAATTACTAATTTGTTTTAATATCAGATTTAATGATTTGGTTGAATAACCGCCATCTGCCCGTTCCCGTCGATGTCTACGATACAAATACCAAAGTAAAATAAGTTAAAAAGTTTTAAAAGAAATCTATGCTAGCATTGCTAGGTACCTACCTACCTACACAAGTTTAGGGTCGTAGGCTAGATCTGATCTATAATGTAGTAAAGTTTGGAAAATAGGTACGTTTGCAACCTGTTATGTGGTTTAAATAAATAAAATAAAAAAAGCTCGTGATTAAAGGCTCCACAAATACCAAAATAGAATAGTCTCACACGCAAAACATGTTTGTCGCTGGAAACTACAATGTTTTGCGCAATGTACCTGCATCGATTGTCATAATGAAATATAATTGTAGCTTTGGGGGTATGTGGTATGTTAGCTGAAGTGGGCTGACCATATCTCGCGAAGAACCGACAACCGTTGGAGTAAAAGTGTTCTTGAGTGGAGAACGCGACTCGGCAAACGTAGTGTAGGACTTCCTCCGACCAGGTGGGATGACCATCTGTGAAAAACTGCCAGCAGATGCTGGATGCGGCAAGCTTAAGACAGGGCGCTATGGAAGAAAAAGAAGTGGTCTGTAAGGGTATGTCCCTTCCCCACTATGATACTAGTAAACTTCTTAATGAAAAACTAGGAGCCACGGGGTCTCCTAGTGTGGGTGCCGCTGGAAATGTATCTAAATTTAAGTTATGAGCATTATACATATTTTTCCTTTAATTTTACTTCATCAGCATTAATTTGTTACTACCTTAAGTCATCCTTATTATAAGAAAATAGTTCGATATCAACCCTTGTACGTCCTCACTTCTGGGGCACGGGTCTCTTCCTGCATCGCAGGAAGATTAGGCCATATTCCACCACGGGGGCCAAATCCGGGTTGGTGGAGGATTGTAAGACAGTGGCGGGCCTTACTGTCAGAAGTTATCAAGCCGCCCATAAGGCCTCTGACATGGCTTAACGACTGCCATTACATGACAGCCGGCACCAACGGCTTAACGTGCCTTGCGAAGCACGGAAGCGCTCGGAAAAAATGACACTGGCGGTCGTCACGGGACGGTCACACATCCTGCACCTGACCGCGCCTGTTGTTGCTTAACTCAAGTGATTGATTCCAACCACTCGGTTCGGCTAGGCAACGAGCGCTATAAGAAAATGCTTGTGTGCAAATATTATGTAAAAGAAGGCTATGTAAAAATATCTGGTAAAAGTTAAAATAACTGGTATAAAACTATTGTAAACGAGACTGCTCCCACAGTCCAACCGAGTAAGTAATTGGTTTTGTGGGGCCTTATTTATAACAATGTATAATGTGTTCTTTTATATTAACAATCTTTTGCCCGCGACTCCGTCCGCGTGGACTTTAGTTATTCAGCATGCTTCAATAAAAGGTGATAATAATTTTTGTTATGATCAATTATCTGACTCTGCGACAAATCGTAGAAGAACAAAATAAATTTTGGAAGAGATTCAAGGAACAAAATTTTGCAACCCCCTTCACTCCCTTAAGGGTTAAATTAAAAAAAAAAACGGCGAAACACGCGTTCAATCAATTGTTTTAAAGAGTATTTATTTTCAGTTTCAACAAAATTTGACAACATTCTTTGTACCTCCAATGCAAATTTGGTAACCCTTTTCGCCCTCTTAGGGGTTAAATTTAAAAAAGTCTTGTCTTATTTCTTGCCTACATTATTTGTAGTTACACTTTACATTATTTGTGCAAAATTTCAGCTTCCTAGGTCCAATTTTGGAAAAGAGTCAAGGAAAAAGTTTGCAACCCCTTTCACTCCCTTAAGGGTTAAATTTAGAAAAAACGGCGAGACACGTGTTCAATCAATTGTGTTATTTTAAGTTTCAAGAAAATTAGACAACAGTCTTTATACCTCCTATACAAATTTTAGCAACTCTTTTTGCCCCCTTAGGGGTTGAATTTCAAAACATCCGGTCTTATTTCTTGCCTACATTATATATAGACCCTTTGTGCAAAATTTCAGTTTCCTAGGTCCAGTTTTGGAAAAGATTCAAGGAACCAAATTTTGCAACCCCTTAGACTCCCTTAAGAGTTAAATTTAGAAAAAACGGCGAGATACATCTTCAATCAACTGTGGTAAAGAGTATTTATTTTCAGTTTCAACAAAATTTGACATTTTTTATACCTCCCATGCAAATTTTGGCAACCCTTTTCGCCCCCTTAGGGGTTAGATTTAAAAAAATCCGGTCTTATTCCTTGCCTACATTATACATAGACCCCCTGTGCAAAATTTCAGCTTCCTAGATCCAACGGCTTGGGCTGGGCGTTGATGAGTGAGTTAGTCAGTCAGGACTTTGAATTTTATATGTATAGATAAATAACAATTTGCGCCTTAATAATGATTAATAAATCATTAATATTAATGGAGTCGTAAGGAATGATCAAATAAAAAATTATGTGCGTGGTAGCCGTAGCGGACGCTCTAGTCAGCGTCCTAATTTAGCTAATTTCCTTGCAGTACTGCAAGGTATATTAGACAATGAGGCACTCGTCTCCTCAATGAACAATCTTCCTAATACTACGAGAGATTAGGTCGAAAGTTAACTCGAAACGTTCACTACGACGATGCTACGAATCTACGGTCGAAAAACCGTTTGTTTGTACTATATCGACTGCGACGTCACGGAAACATGACGTCAGGTTTCGTATATAGTTCCTTGTTTTTGCTCCAGCAATGCAAGGACTCGTTAGCTCAGTAGGTTAGAGCGCCGATATTCTAATTACTTGACACTCGGAGGGCGGAGGTTCAAATCCTTCACGAGTCAGACTTATTTTGTTTTTATTTCAACGTATTTATTGCCTGATTAGCGTTTACTAATCAGGCAATAAATCTCCAGACCAGGAACAGCTGAAGTAATATTTTGATGTTATTTATGTCAGCGACATAAAACTTTATTTTATTTTATTTTCTGTAATATTCCCAATAATGACTGAAAATCAGCGCTGAGGGCTCACTCCCTCAGCACAACGCTGAGTCAGCTGCCTTTTAAGGCAATTTAGACATATACCACAGGCGAAACCTATGTCTGTTTCGTTGTTTGTTTCTTTTATTGTATATTATCTAGTTTTTTGTTTCTGTAATGTGTCTTGTTGGTACTTATAATAAATGTCTTTCTTTCTTTTCTTTCAAATTGTAGCAAATATATTATTTATTAATTGTTGATCAATTGTTTAAGTTTCTTTTAATGTTAAGCCCTACCTGCATGACACCTTATTTCTCATTTGGTGTGAAGGTGCTATTTGAAAATCAGGCGCTGCCTGTTTCGAATAGAAACAGCAAACGCTGAAATAGTATCCTTGTCACACGAACGCGAAGGGCACAGGGGAAGAACACACAATGTTTTTTATCACAATGTAGCGGTAGCGCGTCTGCCTACCATGCAAGAGGTCCCGAGTTCGAATCCTGGCTGGCAACAAAAAAAAAGTCCAGGTCTTGGATGTTTACATGTTTGTGATGTCGTTGTTTCTGGTTCCCACGACACAGGGTATCCTAGTGTGGGGCAAGAAGCAATGTATGTGCTTGTATGTAAATGTTATGTTATGTTATGTTGTGTTGTGATGTGTTGTGTTGTGTTATGTTATGTTATGTTAAACTGATAATGCCATTTTGTAGTGTAAAAGTGGTAGAACGAAACGCAAAAACGCTCTTGAGAAAAACATGCAGTCTCTGAGTAATAGCCTTATAAAAATACTACTACCTACAATGCAAAAACATGCAAGGTCCTAGTCGTACACGGAAAAAAAATGTTTTGATCATGGTTCATTTCTACCTTTGTCACTGAACACTAAAACTATTTATTAAAAAACAAGACATCTGTGTAATAAATCACATAAGTAATGTATATTTTAGGTATAGAAATCTATTATTGACAATTATCTCAGTTCAATGTCGGTCGGACATCATAGCATGTTCTTCCCTTGTACCCTTCTTATTGTTATGTAAGCGTATTTTTTTGGGGCAAAATAGGTAAATCATTCATTCAAAACAGCAAGGCAACAAAACAAATAAATATCATTGCTCTTCCTACATAAGTCAGGTACATTCATTGTAATTTTATTATATCTGCTTTCGCACCCCGGGCAATAATCAGCGGGTCCCTTACGCTGATTGGCAAATCTTTTCACCACGGCTGCTTGCCATCGACGCGCTGTGAAGACTATCTCATCATCAACCCATTATGTCCCTACCGCGGGGCATGGGGCTCTTCCCTGACGAAGGTAATACTCCACCACGGGGGCCAAGTCCGGATTGGTGGAGGCTTGCAAGACAAGTGGCGGGTCTTTCTGTCAGAAGTTTTCTAGCCGCCCTAAGGCCTCTGACTTGGCTTAGCGACTGTCATTTACCGGTGGCAGCCGGAAGCACGGAACCGCTCGGAAAATGCCACTAGCGTTAGTTATAGACGGTCACCCATACATGCACTGCACGTGCCTTGGAATGAAAGCCAGTACAATGTATGAGTTCTATGTTTAAAATAATTATGTAAACTATGTTAATTAAGGACTTTTGAAAAGACTAAGGTAGGAGTTTTTTTGTCCATTTTTTCTCCTAAATGATCTAGATTTTGAAATGGACACCTAGTTTGAATTGTAACGTTCATTAAGCCGCAGTTTCTGTACTACTTTGAATAAACCTTTTCATTTCATTTCATTGTATTGCTTAACCATCGTGATCGCTTAAGATCACTCAGGCAGCTGGGGCTAGGACTGATTCTTCGAACACTATCTGCTATCAAGGAAATGGTGCCCGAAGCATGTACCCTTCTTGCCACGTTTTATGTCATCATATAACAGTACAAAAGAATGTTTAATTCAATTTGATTAACTTACTAGGAAATTTACTTGGCGATCTAGATTATCGTGAAGGTATGTAACCTCCATGTGATGACGTCATAAAAAAATTGTTTTTTGGCGCGGAAGGACGGATGAAGCTGTAATTTTGTAAAATAAATTACAAGACTCAGTTTCTTATCCTCTACTGTTACATAGGGCAGGTTTCTGAATTAAGAACTTAACTAAGTAAATCCCTAAGTAACGTTATGTCACGCTTTTTTTTTGACAAAATCGAAGAGACAGCATTACACTTAGAAACCTATTTAGGGTCTAAAAATTCAACCCATGCCGGGATTCGAACCCGCGACTTCTGGCTATCGTTGCCAGCGCTCTTCCAATTGCGCTAATGGGTGACTCACCGGCATCAGTGAAATTTCGAACCTCTTTACACTATCCTCTGTATTACGTACAGGCAGCGACATCTGGCTTAAGTAAATTGCATCACTTACAGCCCCGACTACCTACTTTGCAGTTAAGTTTTTACATCGGAATGATATCACTGTACCCACATGATTATACTATTTTTATTTTTAATGCACTAACCCGTGCTAAGGACAATTTTAAAAACCTATTTAGAGGCTAAACATTCCACCCATGCCAGGATTCAAACCCGCGACCTCTGGCTATCCGTGCCAGCGCTCTTCCAATTGAGCTAATGGGCGACTCATTACACTTAACTATTTACTTAGCAACATTCTCAATTCTGAAACTGGCCCTTAGTGAAACATAGGAAAATACGGCTAACACTAAAACTTCCTGCAAAACTGGGTAGTGCAGCAAGAAACCTAACTGCTTTCTTCTTCAGGCCATATTAGTCCACTGCTGGACATAGCCCTTCCTTAATGAGCGCCATAGCACAAGGTTGTGCCATCATTGGGGGGTAACGCCCATAATCCCCACGCTGGGCATGCGGGTTGGGGATCGCAGTTTGGTGGAATTGAACTGCAGGGGGCGCTGCTGCTCACCCCTCGGTTTGTGTCCCTGAGACGCCTTTTACGACACCCGCGGGAAGAATTTGGGTTGGTGCTATTCTCTAGGCCGACACCACACAGCATCCTAACTGCTAACCTAACTGCTTTGCACATTACCATTACCTGTTTGGTTTTGTACAGGGAACAGCACAGCTATTTCAGGTACAGAACCGGGTTCATCATCATAGTGCTATATTAGTCCACTGCTGGACATAGCCCTCCCTAATGAGCGCCACGCCCGCCATAGCGCTCTGTCTTCAGCTTGGCGCATCCACCATCTGCCTGCAGTTTTTCGCAAATCGCCATCTCTTTGTCGAACCGGGTTATGTAGGAAGAATATTTACAAAATTACAACCGTGTCATCTCTGGCTTTGTAACATATATATTGTGCAAAGAAGGTAGGATTTTTGGCATATTACCCAGTTTTGTTCTATGATTTTTTTTCTGTATACATTGCTAGTACTGTAACTCAGTTATGACGAAGAGCAAGAGAATAAGTACCTAATAGGTATGTCTTACAAAACGTAATCTAATCTAATTCTAAATAAAACCATGGTGGAAAAAAAAGAAAAACCCAATTTAAAACTTAAAAATTAAGTTAGATTGCTCGTAGAGAGGTACATGAAGACACGGTCTTAAAACGAGATAAACTGCCACCAAAGAATAATAACAACATGTCCCACGACCTCCAACATGGTAACCAGAGGTTATGCCAATAGGCCATTAAGGCAGTAGCAGAGAAGGAAATAAATAAATAAATATTCATGGACATACACAGATCTCGCTAGCTCTATACTAAGTACAACTAAATGACTTGAGTGTCACTAGGTGTTTTATTGTATTAAATCTAGGTGCTTAGATTTAATACAATAAATACCTAGATAACATCCAAGACCCCGAGACAAACTAGAAAAGATTGTTTCCTCGTTTGACCCGGCCGGAGATCGAAGCCGAGACCTTCAGTTCTATAGTCAGCGTGCCAAACCGCTGCGCCAGCGAGGCCGTGAAATGGTACAATGTGGACATACTGGCACAAAGTGCAACTCACATAAAACACTCGGGCCACTACACTTCGTCCTGTTGATAGGACTAGTGGTTCGCCTATAAAAAGCAGGAAATAAATACATTGCAATAAAAACATAAAAGTTCGACTCGTGGTGGATTTGAACCTCCGCCCTCCGAGTGTCAAGTATTGAGAATATCGGCGCTCTAACCTACTGAGCTAACGAGTCTCCTAAAATAGTAATTATGCGAGAGCATGGCCGCTATGACCGGGAGCGACCGGGGAGTGGGCAGCAGCGCCCCCTGCAATACAATTCCACCAAACTGCGACCCCAACCCGCATGCCCAGCGTGGGGATTATGGGCATCACCCCCCAATGATGGCACAACCTTGCGTTATGGCTCTCATTAGGGGAGGGCTATGTCCAGCAGTGGACTAATATAGCCTGAAGAAGAAGAAGTAAATAAAATAAACCTAAATAAATAAAAAACCCGTACAAAGGGTTGATATCAAATAAAAATAATAATAATAATAGGTAAGTAGAAGAAGTAAGAACTATATTATAAATTAAATTAGGTTAGCTAGTAAGTAAGAATGTGAGTTATAATGTTTATAATCTTAAATTAGCAGCGCCCTTGCATGGCTGTCTTTGTTTTGTTCTTGTTTGTTTCCAAATACTTCCTACTTATTTAAAAACCTTACGTACAACAATAAACATGAAGCTAATAAACGCCCATTTTATGCTATTCTACTGCTACTAAAATTGGTTACAGTGATAACCAGTGCAAACTAGCTCGAGCCAACTTAAACTCGCATAAAAGACAGCAAATAAATAGAAGTAAAACGAACAAAAAATAATCCGACTCGTGGAGGAGTCGAACCTCCGCCCTCCGAGTGTCAAGTGATGAGTATATCGGCGCTCTAACCTACTGAGCTAACGAGTCCTGCTAGGTCTTCTTTAAAAATAGTATTAATACTAAAGCTGACTTCACGTTCCAGTGACGCCACGATCGTCAGATAAAACTAGTTTGAAGCGCTTTAACCCGTGCTTCAGGAAGAGGTTCATAAAATGACAGTATAATGTTTTATGTATCTTCAGCAATAATACTTTAAAACGTCAAATTCATTCATTATTGGTGGAAAATTTAATTAAAATGTTTTGTATGTCAGGATCGTGGCAATGGCAAGTTTCCCTGGTCTCCGCCTACCACTCTGGGATACAGGCGTGAGATAATGTTAAGTTATGTACTTATATTAGCGAAAACAAAAGCTGTTGAAGACCACGGTGATGGGTAGTTGCAAACGTATCATTACAGGTCACCGTGATGTATTGCTAGGGCAAGTGACTCGAGCTAACTAAAACTCGCATTTAAAGCTTTACTTTTCGAAAAAAAAAAAAAGTATTATAAAACAAATTTAAAAACCTATTTAGAGGCTAAAGAGGTTCCTTAGCACGGGTTAGTGCATTAAAAATAAAAATTGTGTAATTATAAAACAAGTTATGTTATTCCATTGGGGGCGCTAGATCGCATCCCGAAGCGCCTTAAGATAAATGCAATTTCCAAAAATCTCGTGTAAGAGAGTTTGTTTTCGAACTGAAAATAATAACTTCCACTGTGGAAGTTCCACACAACACAATAACGTCTCCACAAACATGGTGTAGTGTGGTGAGGACCTTATGACTTCATATAATAGTATTTAGATCATATTTTAAACTTTCGCGACTTGTACACATAGTTAGTACACACATAGTACACAAACCATCGGTACTTTCCAACGATCGCCATTATTATAGCCGAATTGTGCGTGAAGCGGTTAAACTTAAGAAACACAAAAATTTTAATCGGGAATGTGGTTTCAAACTGTCGCAAACGTGGGATCCGGTCATCAAGATGTGTTCGAGTTGAAAAAAGTCGCATGGCTTATCGTCAGACATTGTCAGTGTAGTGTGTCGCAAATAGTGTTTTGTGATGGCTGATTGAGGGTAGTCTGAAACCTCATCAGCCGAAGATGTGAACGGGTGCCAGCCATCAGTCTTCTCGTGACCACGGTGACTGGAACGTCGTCGAAACGTCGAGGTAAAATAGCAATAAATTACTAAGTACGCGATTAAGCCCCGAAAATATTCTAACTAGGTATTTAGATCATTCTCAGAAATGGATAATGTTTAATAATATTTAATACTAGCTGACCCAGCGATCTTCGTACCGCCTAACAGTTGATCCTTATACTATTTTTATTTTTAATGCACTAACCCGTGCTAAGGGCAAATTTAAAAAACTATTTAGAGGCTAAAAATTTCACCCATGCCGGGATTCGAACGCGCAACCTCTGGCTATCCGTGCCAGCGCTCTACCAATTGAGCTCAATTGAATGAACGCACCGTGCGATTTTGGTTTAAACGCTTTCGTGATGGAAATTTCGACTTAAAGAACGAGCCACGAGGAAGACCGCCCACACAGGTGAATAACGATGAATTAAGAGAGATAGTGGAAGCCGATCCTAGTCAAACTACCCAGGAATTAGCGGCGTGGTTTAACGGCATTAGTAGACCCCTCTCCAAACGCAGCATTGATATTGCGGGCTGTTTCTGCCGCGTTAGTTCCGCTTCGGAACTCGTATTCAAAAATCACTCGAATTTTCGCAGTATCCATCTTTCTTGTCTAAATTAAATAACAAAAATAATTGAAAGTCGATATTCAAATGTTTCACATTTTTTAAAAAAAGAACATCATAGAAACCATTTGAAAAAAGTTTCATTCGAAAACCTCAAACCATGAAGATTCTATGTCAATTCAAAGAACCTATTGCAATAAAACGGCAATTTCATACTTTAACCCCTAATATTGTTCCTTTATTATAATAAAGAATTGATTTATGATTTTGTATGACTTAAAAATAAAAATAAAATAAAGTAACGTGTTAGTCTTCTCTGAGATCTGATGTCTTTCCTTTATTCCGCCTGCTGGTCCCCACATTTCAATGGAAATACACCCATGGTGAGGCCATTTGTACAAATTTACGGCGGCCTTCAGTGGGAGTCGAACCCAGGGCATGGTAATCAGACGATACCGTCAGTCATTCCGCTAGGCCAACGAAGCAGTCATTTCAACCCCTACTGCTGGGTATAGGCCTCTTCATTTCCAAGCCAACCAGCACGGTCTCGCGCTAGTCTCATCCACTGTTTGCCGGCTACTTTACATAAGTCATCTGACCATCTGGCTGCTGGTCTGCCCACCGACCGTGCCCTATCCCAAGTATTTAAACGGAATTAAAAAATAAAATCAATGACTCGTGAAGGATTTGAACCTCCGCCCTCCGAGTGTCAAGTAATGAGAATATCGGCGCTCTAACCTACTGAGCTAACGAGTCTTCTTACGCATTTTGTAAAAATAGTACACAGATGAAAGCTAGTGACTCCTCGTTACCGTGACGTCATCGGCCGAAGCGTCAGACAAAACCAGTCTGAAGCGCTTTGTACGCGACTTCAGACAAATAGACGATTTAGCTCAGATCGTAACAAAATCCCTGAAGATATTATATTTGACCTTTAAATTTGTCTAAGCACCGTTCTAGTAATTTTATTTGTCTCTGTGTATTATTCTTCTCGACAATGATTTATTTATTTATTTATATACACGAATATTGTAACATAACAGTAAAATTGCACCAAAGCGTTCAATATTATATCAGAGCACTACCTTTCATACATCTTATAGCATTCTCTTACATACCTTCACCACACTTTCAATTCTATCCGCAAACATATCACACTCTGTTGCTTCAGCGAGCAGGGCCTATGCCCGGTCCGTGATTATTATTATTATTACTATATTCTATAGTAATAATAATAATAATCTTTATTGACACAAAACACATACAAAACAAAATTAAAAAAAAAAAAACCTATTTAGAGGCTAAAAATTTCACCCATGCCGGGATTTGAACCCGCAACCTCTGGCTATCCATGCCAGGGCTCTACCAATTGAGCGATAATAGCCAGAGGTTGCGGGTTCAAATCCCGGCATGGGTGAAAAATATTTAATCTCTAAATAGGTTTTTTAAATTTGTTCCTTAGCACGGGTTAGTGCATTAAAAATAAAAATAGTGTAAAGCAAAATTACATCATGTTAAATTACAATATAAAAAAAAAATTACAATATAGTAAGACGTTAATTAGAGTTACATGTAGCCGCTGCGCACGCGCGATCTGCCAACGCTGGTACTGGTTGGTGCGAATTACTATTATTACTATTCGGCGAATACTAAGTTTATGCCCCCGCGCCCTGCGATACTCGTTAGGTACAAATAATCGAACGACTTTTTCGACTGGGTCAATTTCATCGATTTTACCCCTTATCGAAGCGCTCGTGGCTTAGGCGAACCAAGTGATTGGAATCAATCACTTGGTTAAGCGACAGCAGGCGCGGTCAGGTACGGGATGGGTGAGCGTCCCGTGACTACTGCAAGTGGCATTTTTCCGAGCGCTTCCGTGCATCGCAAGGCACGCTAAGCCGTTGGTGCCGGCTGTCATATAATGGCAGTCTTTAATCCATGTCAGGGGCCTTATGGGCGGCTTGATAACTTCTGACAGTAAGGCCCACCACTGTCTTACAATCCTCCACCAACCCGGACTTGGCCCCCGTGGTGGAGTATGGCCTAACGTTCCTGCGTTGCAGGAAGAGACCCGTGCCCCAGCAGTGGGGACATACAAGGGTTGATAACGAACCCCTTATTATATTTAATCAAATTTTGCATGAGCCACATTTCTCCATAGTTCTAGCGAGTCAAATCCAAGATATTCCTGTAGAAAAAGGGTTGGAAATAAAAAAGGGTAGTACCCATATATTTTCTTATACAGATATCTCAAAAATCTTTTTTGGATCTGCTCCATGACAATAATATGTTTTCTCTCGTGTATAAAAATTAATATATCTATCCATCTTCTATAATATAAAAATGAATCGCTGAATGTGTTGGTAAGCGCAAATCTCGGGAGCAGCTGAACCGATTTCGCTAATTATTTTTTTAGAATATTCCTTGAAGTACGAGGATGGTTCTTACGGAGAGAAAAATAAAAAAAAAATAAAAAATCGATTGTTAGGCGGTACGAAGTACGCTAGGTCTGCTAGTCTACAATATAAAAATGAATCGCTGAATGTGTTGGCATGTTGGTAAGCGCAAACCTCGGGAGCAGCTGAACCGATTTCGCTAATTCTTTTTTTAGAATATTCCTTGAAGTACGAGGATGGTTCTTACGAAATGAAAAAAAAAAAAAAAATAAAGAATCGACTGTTAGGCGGTACGAAGTTCGCTGGGTCAGCTAGTCGATAATATAAAAATGAATCGCTGAATGTGTTGGTAAGCGCAAATCTCGACAGCAGCTGAACCGATTTAGCTACTTCTTTTTTTAGAATATTCCTTGAAGTGCGAGGATGGTTCGTACGGAAGGAAAAATAAAAAAAAATTAAGTATCGACTGTTAAGCGGTACAAAGTTCGCTGGGTCAGAAAACAAAAATTTCTTCCAGACAATCTTATGATGAATAGAGTAGCCACGGCGTCACAGTGCTCACCATGGAGTTCTCGTCGATGGAGTCCAGGCCCATGACGGTGACGTGGAAGAAGACGGTGGTGGGTTGGTCGTTCCTCTTCGGAGGGCGCATCTTGTCGTAGAGCCGAGGGTCGTCTGGCAGCAGGTCTTGGAACGTCAGCAGGGTAGACCTATGGAGGATGAGGTAAGAAATAAAAACATTTCTGATCACCACAAGACGAGACACATCACAGTAACAAAATAAACACAGAGTTGACGTTAGAAAGAAAACAAAACATAAAAATGGCCAAGTGGGAGTGAAACTCGCGCACGAAGGGTTCCGTATCATTAATTTAAAGAATTAATCATACGGAACGAATGATTGCTGTGTGGTGTCGGCCTAGAGAATAGCACCAACCCAAATTCTTGCCGCGGGTGTCGTAAAAGGAGACTAAGGGACACAAACCAGGAGGTGGGCAGCAGCGCCCCCTGCAGTATAATTCCACCAAACTGCGATCCCCAACCCGCATGCCCAGCGTGTGGATTATGGGCATTACCCCCTAATGATGGCACAACCTTGCGCTATGGCACTCATCAGAGGAGGGCTATGTCCAGCAGTGGACTAATATAGCCTGAAGAAGAAGAAGAATTTAAAGAAATGTAGCCTACAAATCTCCCACTGCAAGGCACAGGCCTTCACTCAGAATGAAAGTATGGGCTTAATTACCAAGCGTGCCCACGGCGAATTGGCAATTTCAAGCGCTTAGTTTCCTATTTGAACATCTCAGGCACAGATGTTTCCTCACGATGTTTATTATTGTAAACGGTAATAATAAACCTCCTTTATAAAACCCGGCTACAAAATAATTTATAAAAAGATTTGACTTTCTGTATCTACGTAGTTAGATGATTTATACAGCGCCCATTGTCATGCTAGATGACGAAGGGAAGTGCCGGCATTTTTTTTTTCACACTTCTAACATGAGTAAGCTTATTTTTTCCAAATAATAACATTGCTAACATTCACACACAGGTACGTCCCATGTTGTTTCTGTCAACTTCGTTGCTAAAGGGATAAACAAATAATTTGATCCCAAAGCTTTTGTGCCACCTAAACTGACCCGTCAGTCCAAAAATAGCCGGACAATGAAAGAAGTCCTGCAAAATCAAAGCAAACAATGTATTTCGGGAGGTCCACGCTCCCTATGAATGTTTCATGGGAACCATTTGCAGCTCTGAATTATTAATTGACTGTCGGCGAATTGCGGTGTCAATGGCAGGCCGCCCAAATAATATTCAAAGCCCTTTTTGAGGACTTTCAAAGCGTATTCCTAAGGAATGGACTACAACGGAATTTAAAGAGGCGGTCTTATTGAAAGATTTTTGTTCTAAATTGCCGTTACATTGCTAGGGTACAAAAAGTGATTCAATAACTGCTTAGTGAGGTTTCTGACTATAACCATTAGACTTTGTGTCATATTTCATACCGATCCATACTGAAGTTCTAGCGTGGTTTGGTCACACTTATCTGATCTATTTAATTTTCCGCATTAACTCAGACAGTCTTAAACTCTCAGCACATGCTAAGTCGGAACCCGTTTGCATTTGCCACACACACGTTGAAACATTTTCAGCATTCGTCCCTATCTCACCAATAGGTACTTACCGTACCGCACAAAATGTTGAGTTATGTTTGTATTAAAAACCTAATTAGAGGCTAAAAATTCCTTCCATGCCGGGATTCGAACCCGCGACCTCGGGCTATCCGTGCTAGCGCTCTTTCCAACTGAGCTAATGGGCGACTCACCGGCATCAGTGTTTCGAACCTCTTTACAATACTCTCTGTATTTCGTACAGGCAGCGACATCTGGCTGAAGTACCTAATTTGCATCACTTGCAGCCCCGCCCGAGTACCTACTTTGCAGTTAGATTTTTACATCGGAATGATATCGGTATACCCACATGATTATATTCTTTTTAATTTAAAATTTTTAATTCTTTTTAAAATTGTCCCTAGCACGGGTTAGTGCATTAAAAAGAATATACTCTGTCCTGTTACTTTGTGATATCATATGTGATGCTATTTATACATGTGTGTGTCTTATGGAAATAAATCTTTTATCTATCTATCTATGTTTACAGTCCATTAGCTTTTAAAATATACCTCGGGCTTTAGAGTAGGCTTCGGTTTTCGCCGAAAACACATGAGTGTATTACTACTTCCTGCTCTGTATTTAAGTGTATAAGTGTTATATTACTTCCGATAATTCTATTCCACGAATATATCCGATTCTATCCGATAGTAGCCGAGGTATATTCAAAAAGCTAACAGACTGTACAATATTGATATTTCTGACTATAACCATTAATCTTTGGCTCAAATTTCGTACTGAAGTTCTAGCATAGTTGTGTAACATTCTTCCATTCGAACTTCCGCATTTTTAAAGTATCCAATAAGATAACGTGACAAAATAGCCCGAGAGTCGGCCTTTAGTTATTCCACGTCATTCGGTACCAAAGTGAAAACGACACCATTTTCGGAGTCAATGTATTCAAACGATACGTCTATTCATTGCGCTGGGAAGCGAGATACCCAGGTTCGATTCCCAGTGCGGGCTGTACCAGTAACTTTGTTTTCTAAGTTATGTACATTCGTGAAGTTAAAGTAGCAATACCACTCGCTAACGGTGAAGGAAGTGAGGAAGCCTCAGTGTCTGAGGTATTCAAATACCTCAGCGCTTGATGCCAATCCACGATGGGCACGTGGGGTAATTAAGCCTATACCCTCGCACCATGAAAAGAGGAACGCGCACTGTTGTGGGACTTAAACAGCTTTGGTATGAGTGTGAACAAAAAATAACCTGAAATAATATCAAACTCCAATTGAGAAATAGGAGTTAAGGTTAGTCTTGGAAGAGAAAACGACTTGATCTGCTGTCGACCGTAATTATTCTAGAGATGCAGGTATTCAAATAGCCCGGAGAAAAGACGAGAGAAAAACGACCAAGTGCAAGTCGAGCTCGCGCACTGCTAATTCCGTACCAGTGACGCCCTATGGAGTCCGGTTGTAGTACTAACATTAATTTAAATTGATAGTGAAGTTAGTAAGACATTTATTATTTATCGTTAGAATATTATAGCCATGTTTGATGCCAGTGATGCCAATAAACAACGTCAAATAGAGTTTCTCGTATGGAGACCCTCTTATTTGTTATATATTATTATTTGTTAGGTAATAACTCTGTGGTAATACGCCGTAATTATAACAAATGTTTTAAGTAAATTTCAACTGGCTAGGTACGTACTACTGTTCCAAAGAATGGCTTTAAAGGTCGTACGTACGGACAGACTGCCGGACTGACGGACTGGCGGACTAACGACAGACTGATGGGCACACAGACGCAAGGACGGATGGAAGGACCGACACACAGCAGTGGAGGCTGAAGAGAGTAATAGGGTCTCGTTTGTCACCCCTCGGGTACGGGACCCTAAAAATTATGTCCTAGTTTAATTAATTGTGCTTAGTTATATGCTCTTATCCACAAGTTTAGTGTATATTTCAATAAATATAATTTACTTTTTTCTTGCGTGTCTTTGAAAACACGCTCTCCCTTGCCAATTATTAGTTACAGCTCAGTGTCACAACATAACTTTATTGATGCATTGCTCTTTTAATTTAAGTTTAAACGCTTAAAACTTAATCGTGCCTCACTAACTTAAATTGCGTTTTTCGCAAGGCATGTCAAGCCGTTGATGTCGAGCGTCATCTAATGGCAGTCGTCAAGCAATATCAGAGGCTTCGTGGGCGGCTTGATAACTTCTGTCAGTAAGGCCTGCCACTGTCTTACAAGACTCCGCCAAACCGGACTTGGCTCCCGTAGTGGAATAGCCTAACCTTCCTGTGATGCAGGAAGAGACCCGTGTCCCAGCAGTGGGGACATACAAGGGTTAATATCGAATGTTTACGATAACATAATAAAAGATAAAATTACTATACAATTAAACAGCCGCAAAAATATTATCTAATATTTTCGGGTAGGTAGCGTCAGTAAAATCAACCTTGAATTTTTAGCGACCCGCGCGGTGCTGACATACTCAGAAACGGACCGCTCCATACGGTCAGCAACCGCTCTCAAATGGACCGCAAAATTTCTTAATCGAAACATACTCGGCTCTTTTGTTGCAGAAAAAGGATGATTTCAATTTTGTGGAAATGCCGAATAAGTTCGGAGTTCCATTTGTGAGGCACGGATACAATTAATTCGTAAGCCTCGAGAATACGTACATACATATGCCATACGTATTGTTACATAAAATAGCCTCCACACAACAGAATCTCATCAACGTGAAAAAAGTCGAAATACACACAGACTGAGATAATTGATGGTCCCTTAAATATAAAACGAGGCCCTACTGTGGTTCAAAATGCTGCATCAGATTTTGTGGGTAATCTTAGTTTACTCGGTTTCACTCAACATAATAGGTTAAGGAACTCTCATAATAATACTTTAAATTTGGCTTTCCTTTCACGAAATTTACTATGGATCTTCGTCGTACAGATATGCCACTCATAAAGGATGACGCATTTCACCCCTCTTTTACAATAGATGCCAGCAACATTACAATAAAGCCTTTACCGGTAAATGCAACTATAAGACACCAATTCGCTAAGGGAGATTATGTTAATATTATTAAACCTCTGAATAGTATTCCATGGGAGATTACAATGATGAATGGTTCTATTAATGACTCAGTTAAATTATTTTATACCCACCTAAAATCATGCATCGACCAATTTATACCTAAAATTATCTCAAATAAAAAAAACACCCAGTCTGGTTTCACAAGCCACTCATTAAAATAATACGTGAAAAAACTAAAGTTTATAAACGCTGGAAACGTTTTAAGAATCCAAGAGACTACCTTGAATTTTCCATGTTGCGGAAAAGACAACATAACGTAGAAAAAGAATGCTACAATAATTATATCAATAATATCGAAAACAAAATTAGGGAAAGTAGTATACATTTTTGGTCCTATATAAAATCCAGGCGTGGCATATCTAACTATCCAAAATTTGTAACATACTTAGGTAACAGAAGGTGAGGATATCTGCAACGCATTTAATGGCTTCTTTAAAAGCGTCTTTATTCCTCCTGCTCATGAATATCCGGAGATGACATTTCCAGCAGCTTTACACGACTCTATGTCACATGCTCATAAACTATATCTAACGAACGATGATGTTTTAAAATGTATACAACTTCTAGACGTCAATAAGGGAGCCGGTTGCGACGGTATACCTCCGTCATTTATCGTCCGTTCTGCGCCAGCTTTGATTGTCCCTCTTAGGCCAGTATTACAGAAGCGTACTCAAGCGCCAATCTCTACTTAAGACTAGTTTTGAGTATGGATTTAATTTTAGAACGTTACTTGAGTCGAGATTCATCAAGCGCGACTCAACTGAGTAATAGCTAATTCGAGAACGATACTTGGGTAGCAATCTCTACTTAAGTAAAGATCAAATCTGTATTTACTCAAGTGTGGTCGGAACCACGCTTGAGAGTCGATCGGCCAGTTATTATAGTTGTCAATTTGGAATGTTTATTGCAAAATTCATATATTCCAAAGCCTTGATTACTATGACGAAATAGTTAATGATAGCAGCAGCCCCTAGGCATTTAATGGACGCTGAAATCCCCTACTGCATGGATTCTAATAAGTGTTTATGTGCAAAAACAATTACATTAATGTTGGGGTGGTTTCATTGAATAAATTTCACGCAACACAATCACTTCGCGAGCGCTTCCGTGCTTCGCAAGGTATGTTAAGCCGTTGGTGCCGGCTGTCATATAATGGCAGTCGTTAAGCCATGTCAAAGGCCTTATGGGCGGCTTGATAACTTCTGACTGTAAGACCCGCTACTGTCTTACAATCCTCCACCAACCCGGACTTGGCCCCCGTGGTAGAGTATGGCTTAACCTTCTTGCGATGCAGGAAGAGACCCGTGCCCCAGCAGTGGGGACATACAAGGGTTGATAACGAACACAATCACTTCACCTGGTCCCAAACTAGGATATCCTGTACTTTGATAACCAGGCAAGAACGTCACAAACATGAAAGTACACCGAGACTGCGGTCACTTGTACAAATATATAGGCCCACAGTGGGAATCGAACTCACAAGCTTGGTCTTGGTAACCAAGCGCTTTAGCGGAAGACAGTCACAAAGAGGAATAAATAAAATAATCAGTAAAACAATCTCAGCTTTTTTATTGCTCATAAATTTGTAACATAATTGACACATATTCTATAAATCCGCTGTGTTGAAATTGACTTTTTATGTTCCTCGAGGAGGATCCTCTCCACTGTGGTGAAGTTGAAGTTTTGTGTTCAACAAGCAGGTTCCTCTCCACTGCGATGAGGTTGAAGTTTTATGTTTACTGAGCAGGTTCCTCTCCACTGCGGTGAGGTTGAAGTTTTATGTTCAACAAGCAGGTTCCTCTCCACTGCGGTGAAGTTGAAGTTTTATGTTCAACGAGCAGGTTCCTCTTCACTACGGTGAAGTTGAAGTTTTATGTTCAACAAGCAGGTTCCTCTTCACTGCAGTGAAGTTGAAGTTTTATGTTCAATGAGCAGGTTCCTCTCTACTGCGGTGAAGTTGAAGTTTTATGTTCAACAAGCAGGTTCCTCTCCACTGCGGTGAAGTTGAAGTTTTATGTTCAACGAGCAGGTTCCTCTTCACTGCGGTGAAGTTGAAGTTTTATGTTCAACAAGCAGGTTCCTCTTCACTGCAGTGAAGTTGAAGTTTTATGTTCAATGAGCAGGTTCCTCTCTACTGCGGTGAAGTTGAAGTTTTATGTTCAACAAGCAGGTTCCTCTGCACTGCGGTGAAGTTGAAGTTTTAGGTTCCATGACCAGGTTCCTCTCCACCGCGATGAAGTTGAGTTTTTGTCTTCTACGAGGAGGACCCTCTCTACTGCAGTGAAGTTGACTTTTTATGTTCCACAAGGAGGATTCTTTCCACTATGGTGAAGATCCTTGTTTTCACATCTCGTTTCAAAACAGCGATTCATTTTCAAATTAAACCACACCGACTATGTACAGATATTAGTAATTTAGTAAACTTAAATAAATCACAAATTAGAAATAAATAGACAGCTGACAGACGTCAACAAGAAAATAATTTTATTGACATTTGTTACGTTCCGTTCTGTACTCAAAGCGAATAAATAAACAAGAAGCGTGAACGTTTTGCTTCCTTTAAATATACGGTTCATTACAAACTAATAACTAAATAAAGAAACTTTGAACATTTTATTTACGAATACATAAACATTATTTTAGTTTCCTCTGTATATTTGACATAATTTACTAAGTTTCATCGTCACGTTTTTGTAACATGCGTACAACGGAATAAAAATCTACACTTGTATTTTTCTTGTCATAGAAAACAAACTTTGATCATAGACAATCTGATTGCAGTTCTGAATCTCTACTTAAGCAGTGATTGGCTGATCTCTACCTAAGAACTGTTTGAAAATAAAGGGAGTGCTTGAGCATCGATTCAGCGCTCAAGTAATGATTGGGCGATCTGAGATCAATCTGTGCTTGAGCATCGTTCTGTAATACCGGCCTTAGAATAATTTACAATAGATCTCTGAGCGATGGTACATTTCCGGATATCTGGAAGGAGGCATTTATCACTCCGATAGACAAAAAAGGGTCCAAAGTTATGGTTGGAAATTATAGGCCAATATCAAAACTAAATATATTCAGCAAAATTTTCGAAAAACTTGTGTATGAAGTTGTATATCAAACAGTTAAGCATGGCATACCATTAGAACAGCACGTTTTTTTGCGAGGTCGTTCAACGGTCAGCAACTTAGCAGTATTTTTAAACTCCCTGCACGGTTCTATGGACAAAAATAGACAGATCGATGTGATCTACACAGATTTCGAAAAGGCGTTCGACAGTGTAGATCACATCATCCTGATTAAAAAGTTGCAGCACCTCGGAATTCATGGAGATTTGCTACGCTGGATTAAATCCTACCTAACAAACCGCTCTCAGGCTGTAGCTCTTGGCGGCTACAAGTCTGACTTTGTAACGATTTCATCTGGAGCTCCACAAGATCTCATTTGGGACCACTTCTCTATAACGCGTATTTATTTGATATTTACACATGTTTGCAATAATCCAATTACTTAATGTATGCAGATGATACCAAGATATTTATTGAGATTCGTACATTGGATGATTGTCATAAACTACAATCTGACTTAAATTGCCTCTCAAGTTATTACGAGCTAAATAGAATTAAAGTCAACACCTCTAAATGTCAAGTCATTACCTTCACGCGCAAAAACAAACCGATGGACTTCACTTATTCAATCCAAAACACAAACGTAAACAGGACTAATATGGTACGAGATCTTGGTGTCTATCTGGATAGTAAGTTAACTATGAGTCAGCATATTGACGTCATAACAGATAAAGCTTTTAAAAACTTAGGTTTCGTTATAAGAGCCAGCAAACCTTTTAAAAATGTGAATTGTACAAAAAATATATGCAACGCTTACGTACGGAGTACGCTTGAGTATGCAAGCTGTATTTGGTATCCACATTATATAACTGAAATTCACAAAATAGAACGAGTCCAACGTAAATTCATAAGTTACTTAAATTATAAAACTGGTAAATGGTTTGACAATTACGAAAAGAGTTGCAAACATCATAGACTGTCTCCCCTACAAGACCGACGCATCGTAATAGACATGGCGGTACTATACAGTATTCTTCGTGGATCCGTCAGAGTCTTCTGAGTGAGCTTGGACTGCACGTGACGTCACGGCGGACTAGGCACACTCGCCTTCTGCATGTGCCCTTCCGCAGGACCAATTATACGAAAAATTCTATTCTGGTTAGGTTATGTAACACGTACAATAAACAATTTAGTGAGTTAGATCCTTTCATATATTCAAAACAAACGTTCAAAAACAACATAATCGAACAAATTAAAGACAAATAACTCTCTCTCACACACAAACACACACCCACACACACACACCACACGCATTCACACACCACTCACACGCACACACGCACACACGCCACGCACGAACTCACGCCACACAATAAGACTATTTTCTTTTTTTTTGTCGTTATTTTGGATCACTTTGGTCAATAACTTATGCACAATGTTAAAGTCATTTTTCTGTAACTTTTCCTTTGTTTGTGGTAACGATGTAAAACTCTTTAAAACTTAAAATACTCTGCCCCAAGATAAGAAACATTTATAAGTAATACCGTGGAAATCTGTAATTGGCCATGTTATTTATCGTCAATGTTAAGTTTTTTTGTTACTGATTTCGCTGTAGATTTCCCTGTCATTAAATAAATAAATAAATCATATTTTTGTGTGTAGCTTATAAGCGCCTCACTGTAGGGCACAGGCCTTCAGGCCATCGGTGGACAATTGATGGCAATTCTAGACTTATTCCGGATCTACTTACGGGTGTTGTTATATCGGAAGATCGGAAGAATCGGAGCGAACCCTGGTCGGTCGACCAGGTCGACGTCGTCGGTTGCTCGTCTCACAATGTGAATCAAGTCTACAATGTGTTGTGCTTACGAAAGTTTTAGTTGAAAAATTGATGGCAAATTGATTTACTTCCGGATTCAACTAAGAACTAAGTATTGTAAGTTCAGTCTGTTCGCTTTTATAATATACCTCGGGCTCTAGAGTAGGCTTCGGTTTTCGCAGAAAGCACACGAGTGTATACACTACTTCCTGCTCTGTATAAAAGTGTTCTTATATTATGTTTATTGAAATTAAGTGTCATATTAGTTCCGATATTTCTATTACACGAATATCGTCGTTATAAAGGTAAAATTCAGTAACTGCAAATGAGCCTAATCGTAGAAACTGCGCTAATGTGAATTTGAGACACTAAATGTAATATTTAGCACAGAAATAAAAACGCTCAACCATCGTTATTTTTTTTGTGAGTATAATAGATAGTATTATTTTTGGGCAAAAATAATTATCAGTTTATAAATAAAAAAATGGAAAAGCAGTTAATGAGTTTGACCTTTATACCGACGATATATCCGATAGTAGCCGAGGTATATTCTAAAAGCTTTTAAATTTAATGTACTATACAAAATTTACTAGATCACAACATACTTAGATTGCCGCATTTTAATGTCAATATAACGTCCAATTATGTCGTGGCGCCCACGATACAAGCTGTGCATAGTGTGGAGTCACCGTTGCTCTATGTTACTTACAAATGATAAGATCCTTTTTGTTGCCATAAGGGCAATTTTATAAACGTATTTAAAGGCAAAAAACTCTGTTCGAGTCCCGGCGTGGGTGGTTTTTTTTTCCTCTAAACAGGTTTTTACTTACACATCGTCCCCGTAGGGCGGAAACTCACCAACTCGAAAAACACCGTTTCGAGAAATCGACGTTCAAAGTTTTGAAAACGAAAAAAAAATCTAGCGTCTGTTATACGGGAGATATTTTGAATGTTATTGTCTTAATGCATTTTTACTACAACAGAGCATTGTTTGATTTGATTTGTAGGTATAAATTTAAATCAATTTAAAAGTTATGATGGATAAACAGTTTTTCCCTTTAATATTTTGATCTTAATCCCGAGTTAGTGATTTTCTACCTAAAGTTAGTAAATTTCTACCCAGATTTGACTATTATAAGCAGAAGTAACTCGTTTTAGTGAATTTACAACTAGTCTCTGGAAATGCATAACAGTCTCGGACATAACTAACTAAATTTGTTTTTTTGCGAACCAAAGAAGAAAACACTACAAAAAACTTTCAAAACTTTATTCAAAAAGGAAAAAGTACAAAAAGTTTCATAAATGACCATAACAAAGAACAATAGCTAAATGTCTTCTTCATCGTGTTCATTAACATCGGGGTCTTGCTAGCTATCAACTTGATTCACTTGTTGGTGAACTTAACAGTAGGAAGAGAAGCAAAATGAAATGAAAAGGTTTTATTCAAAGTAGCGCAGAAACTGCGGCTTAATGAACGTTACAATTCAAACTGGGTGTCCATTTCAAAATTTAGATCATTTTGAAGAAAAAATGATCAAAGTTCTTAATTAACAAAGTTTAAATATTTATTAAAGTTTATGTTTATTTCTAAGTACACTATTTTTAAAGCTAACTGCAAAGTAGGTAGTCAGGGCTGTAAGTAATGCAATTTGCTTAAGTCAGATGTCGCTGCCTGTACGTAATACAGAGAATATTGTAAAGAGGTTCGAAATTTCACTGATGCCGTGAGTCGCCCATTGGCTCAATTGGTAGAGCGCTGGTACGGATAGCCAGAGGTTGCGGGTTCGAATCCCGGCATGGGTGAAATTTTTAGCCTCTAAATAGGTTTTTTAAATTTGTTCCTTAGCACGGGTTAGTGCATTAAAAATAAAATAATCATGTGAGTACAGTGATATCGTTCCGATGTTAAACCTAACTGCAAAGTAGGTAGTCGGGGCTGTAAGTAATGCAATTTGCTTAAGTCAGATGTCGCTGCCTGTACGTAATACAGAGAATATTGTAAAGAGGTTCGAAATTTCACTGATGCCGTGAGTCGCCCATTGACTCAATTGGTAGAGCGCTGGTACGGATAGCCAGAGGTTGCGGGTTCGAATCCCGGCATGGGTGAAATTTTTAGCCTCTAAATAGGTTTTTAAATATTTCTAAGTAGTTTTACATTGTATTGGCTACTTAAAGTTTTAAAGTTACTGGTATTTTTCCTGACGTACTCGTTACATTGACATACGTTAACGTAATGTTTTATAGACATACTGACTGGCAACTGTCAGAATGTTAGTTTCTTTAAAGAAATCTCTTTACGAATCTCTACTGCCTAGCTTATAAATGAATCTGATCGCTCTCTTCTGCAAGACAAAGATGGTCTTAATGTCTGCTGCCCGTCCCCACAGAAGTATGCCATAGGACATAACACTATGGAAGTTATTAAAATAAACAAACCTTGCAGTTTCGACGTCAGTAAGTTCCCTAAATCTTTTAACTGCATAATTATGCTGCTGAACTAAGCCTATTTGCCTTTTTTTTCTATATGTGGACCACATTGAAGCTTTGATCCATTGTGATACCTAAAAATACAGTTTCATTCACAAGTTCTAATTTGTCATTCCCCAATATAACATTGCTATCAACCGTTTTGACATTTGGAAGTGTGAACTTTATACATTTTATCTTTTTTGAATTTAATAGTAATTTATTAGAAGTAAACCAATTTAGCAGCCGAGAGAGAGCATTATTTGTATTGTCGAAGTCATTCTTTTGTCTCTTAATTTTAAACATAAGTAATGTGTCATCTGCAAATAACACTATCTCTGACACATTTTGAACCATGAACGGCAAATCATTTACATATACGAGGAAGAGGAACGGCCCCAATATCGATCCTGTGGCCACCTCTGACCCTGAAGATTTAGTTCCATTTATTTATAACAGCTCTTTGAACTCTCCCTTCTAAAAAAATATGATGTTATAAGTTTTAGCTAAAACCTTTAGCTAGACCAAAAAGGTATTTTTGGTCTATGCCAAAACTAACTAAAGTGGCTTAGGTGACGACGAGACTGTACTTTTGGTAGGCATAAAATAATTAAGTACATTTAATTAATTGTTCCTTTCAATGTGGCTGTAAAACATTGCAATTAGTTAGTTTTTGAAGTTTTTAAATTTGGAACTATGGCTCCTTTGAAAAAACTGGTTAGACTGAAATGTAGAGAAAAAAAATGCGATCCTAATGCTACTAAACGCTCATTTTCTCCTTAAGTCGACTTGGTGAGTTTCCGCTCTACGGGGACGACATGTTAAACCTTTATTTGTCTAAGCACTGTTTTGCCAATTTTATTTGCCTCTGTGTATTATTCTTCATCATGATAAATATTATTAGATTTTTTTTAAATTTGAATATTTAGGTACTCTGAAATATTATATTCGATATTTAACATAACAATATTTCCATAAAGGCACATACATTGCTTCTGGCCCCACACTATACACAGGATACCCTGTGTCGTGGGTACCAGAATCAGCGAAATAACAAACATGCAAACATCTAAGACCTGTGGGTTTTTTTGTCCCCATCAATCATCCGGGGTTCGAACCCGGGACTTATTGCATGGTAAGTAGGCAGATGCGCTACCGTTGCGCCAGTGAGGTCCTCTGGAGGTTAGCTGTAAAACACTTTTCCACTGTCAACTAAGTTTATTGATGATATCAACCCTGCTTCGCAGGAAGGTTAGGCCATACTCTAGCATGGTGGCCAAGTGCGGGTTGGCACCATTAAGTCCAGGTTGGTGCCAAGTCCACGTTTATTAATTAACTAGCTGATCCGGCAAATATCGTACCACCTAACAGTCGATTAATTATTATTTTTTTATTTTAAAAGTTGTTAAGCAAATAGTGCTTACCAACACATTCAGCGATTCATTTTTCTATTATAGACTAGCTGACCCAGCGAACTTCGTACCGCCTAACAGTCGATTCCTTAAAAAAAAATTCTCTCCGTTCTTACGGTTGGTTCTTACCATCCTCGTACTTCAAGGAATATTTTAAAAAAAGAATCTGCGAAATCGTTTCAGCTGCTCTCGAGATTTGCGCTCAGCGATTCATTTTTATATTATAGAGAAGATAGAACATTGGTAAACTCAACTGTTATTGGGCTTATTTTTTATTCACTAGTTAATTAGTAATTGTAACCAGTTTACGCCGTTGTTGTTCCTAATAAAGTAAAATAAATAAATAAGTAATTCGAGGTAAAGGCGACATCGTAAAGTTTGTTGTGTTGTAATTTGTAACTTACTGGGCGTAGCAAAGGTCCGTCGCACATAGCCAAAGTCGCAGGAGCACCGTAGTCAGCCATAACAGTTTCTCGGCCGCCATCTTGGAATTCAAACACTCGCCCCCACATTAGCAACTTTGTTTTAGTTTTAAAATCCCTTTGCGATAATTTTTTAACGAGCTTATTGGTGATAATGACATACTTGATTACTTAGCTATTTTATTTAACAATTTATTTGTATTTTTTATAAATTAATTTAACTGCAAGTCCAATACTGGAGAGGCCATCTAAAGGATTTCTTTACTAAGATTATTATATTACAATTTGAAGCTCCTGAAAGTGTTCGTTCGTAAAAGAAGTCGTCGTAACTCAGTCCACCGTCTGTCACAGGGCGCGTGAAATGTAAAATGATGGTCAGAAAAAAATATACACTTGACCGAAGGGCCTGGGTCTCTGTGACATGCGCATTGATGCACATCACGGTTAACTTGACGCCGGGTTTAGACCAACCGAACTGACGCGAACGAACGAAAGTGTACGAATAGTCCGGTTGGTACGGTATCGTCTCTTACTTGACTCGCTTAGTGATGTTATTAAATTTTCGTATGTCTTAATCGTTTTACAATCGTTGCCTAGTGGAGAGATTGTGTGAAACTTAAATTGGAGTGACGAGTGAGTTTTTAGACCCTAGAAAAACGCAAAAAGAAACCGTAAAACCATTTGGGTAGATATTTATCTTTGTAGGATTTTGTTATCTGTATTAAGTATGTAGTTTATGTTATGCAGGTGCATAAACCAGTTACACATCTCCTCTCCGACCCCCAAGGTTTGCTGAAAGAAATCTCTCACAAAGATAAGCTCGCCTTTGAACATGTATTTTCTTAAATTTTATTACTTTTTGTGTTTTTCATGTGCTAGGTATAAAGGCTATTTTTGGCGGGTCTGTAAAGACTGTAAAGTTTCTCTAATAATAAAAAACTTACAAAATTTAGTTTTTTGATTGATTTCTAAAAGTATTATAATAGGGGCGTGAACGCATAAAAATATTGTCCTACGAGATATTTAAACATTGATAAACATTTCATAAGCTGTAAGCTGTGCCTTCAAGTCGTGACGTCAAAGTTAGAGTCCGATTTGTGTATCGCTTTTTGTGCCACGTAACTAGAAAGACAGTAAAATTGGTTACGTCATGAAAAGTATAACACGTAGAGAAAAAAAAATTCAAGACGGTTATATACCTTTTGGTAATTTCAATCGATGAGGTATTTGCACAGCTTAGACACGCAGGTTTCCCCACGATGCGTTCCTTCACAATTAGCGAGTGGTTCATAAATGAAATAATACCCATAAGCATTGCATGTGAAGGAAGAAAATAAGAAAAGAAATAAGAATGGGTCTATTTGTGCACAAAATAAACTACATAAAGTGCAAAAGTCATTGTACTTTATGTAGTCTACACAAACAAAAAAATTGTTTGTAAAATGGTTACACAATGAATATATTCGAGTTTTTTTGAAGCAAAAGGGATTTGTCCAGGTCTTAACCTGTGGGAAACCCCTGCGGGACACGAGTTTGAGTATACGTGGCTTTTTATTGCGACCGGTGTAAATAAGTACCTTTCTAAATAATGCGTGCAACGTAAATTAATGAATTGTGCAATTAAAAATTGTGTTTATTACAAGGAGAGACAGATTTACTCGTTTCACGCTTGCTGCGAAGGAAAAAAACCCGAGGAAATCCGTGCCTAGATTAGCTCCACCCGTTTTTCCTTTTGAAGTTCAACATCTCAAATAAATTTTCGATTTATTCGCATTGTAAAGAATGTGGTAGAAGCGCGGTGGTAGCTCAGTGGGTAGAACCATAGACTGGCAAGCGAGAGCCCCAGTTTCGATCTCGAGTGCGGGCATGTACCAATGACTTTGTTTAATTTCAAAGTTACGTACATTTGCGAATTTGTAGTCGCAATACCACACGCTAACGGTGAAGGAAAACATCGTGAGGAAACCCGCGGCTTGGTTGGCTCCGCACGTATTGACTAGTCTTTCCTGTGGGCTAGGCCGACTAAGCTGTCAGGGTGGTATAGGTGCTGGGCAAGCCTACACCATCTATAAAAAACCATGTCCCAGGCACTACAGCGTCGGAGTGGTGCCTTCACCCATCTAGTGTGAGTGAAGATACCACTGGACGCTGTATAAATCATCTCATTAAGTAGATGAAAAAAGGCCAATTATAAAGAATGTTGCTCTGTCCGCGGTTAAGAACAACAAATGGCCCATTTGTCTTTATAAAAAACTAGCTGACCCAGCTAATTTCGTACCGCCTAACAGTCGATTCTTTAATTTTTTCTATCTCTCTCTCCGTAGGAACCATCCTCGTCCTTCAAGGAATATTCTAAAAAAAGAATTACCAAAATCGGTTCAGCTGATCTCGAGATTTGCGCTTACCAACACATTCGGCGATTCATTTTTATATTATAGACTAGCTGACCCAGCGAACTTCGGACCGCCTAACAGTCGATTCTTTTTTTTTTCTCTCCGTTAGAACCATCCTCGTACTTCAAGGGATATTCTAAAAAAATAATTAGCGAAATAGGTTTAGCTGTTCTCGAGATTTGCACTTACCAACACATTCAGGGATTCATTTTTATATATTACTAGCTGACCCAGCGAACTACATACCGCCTAACAGTCGATTCTTTAATAATTTTTATTTTTCTCCGTAAGAACCATCCTCGTACTTCAAGGAATATTCTAAAAAAAGAATTAGCGAAATCGGTTTAGCTGCTCTCGAAATTTGCGCTTACCAACAGATTCAGCGATTCATTTTTATATTATACTCAGAAGATTATCATAGAGCCACATCATTTATCAAACTATACCAAAATGACTGGCTTAGAATCAGAGCACACCAACCTTTACTCCAATCAATTACATTAAGGACGACTTTGCAATAAAAATCTCTCAGAGAGAGTATGGGCTTAATTACCGCGCGTGCCCACCGCGGATTGGCAGTTTTAAGCGCTTAGTTTCCTATTTGAACACCTCAGGCACAGATGTTTCCTCACGATGTTTATTATTGTAGACAGCAATAATAAACTTCCTATATAAATACACCCGGCTACAAAACAAGTTACTAAAATAATTTTCTCAAATATTTACTTATTGAACGTCATGGCTGTTTTATAATTAATAGATTACGTGAAGAAGACAAACGTAGAGTAGTCTAGCTAGTCACGGGATGGGTGACCGTCCCGTGACTATCTTTAGTGGCATTTTGCCGAGCGCTTCCGTGCTGCAAGCCACGTTAAGCCGTAGATACCGGCTGTCATGTAATGACAGTCGTTAAGCCATGTCTTAAAGGTCTTAAAGGCGCTTGATAACTTCTGACAGTAAGGCCCGCCTCTGTCTTACGATCCGCCGTTAAGCCGGACTTGGCCCTCGTGGTGGAAAATGGCCTATCCTTGCTGCGATGCAGGAAGAGTCCCGTGCCCCAGCAGTGGAGACATACAATAAGGGTTTATATCGATCGATTGTTTTGGGTTGCGGTGTTAATGCCAGTAGAATACCTCAGCCTGCCTTAGAATATTGCTGTCGACAAACGACGCTGAAGTAGCACAGACATCGAATACTAAATGGGTAGAAAGATTAAGTTTGAAAATTGCCACGCAAATCACCTTCGAACAAGGTGTTCTTTGGTGATTTGCGTGGCAATTTTCAAACTTAATCTTTTTTTTTAAATTGACATCTATATCTTAAATTATACGTATAAATAATATTTTTAAAGGAAGAGGCAGCTTGGAGAGCGATATACTTACAGAGATAATCGAGGTTCAAAAATTGGAGGCCACGCAAATCACAAAACTCCCCACGAAAATGATATTGTTAAATTTAACTTTCTCAATCGAGTTGTTTATTGTTATTTCATATTGGAAAAGAGTTATTATTACTTATAATGTTTATCAGATAAAATAAAAGGTAAAGAAGTAACTAAAACAAATTGTTTTTTACTAGAATCAGTTATTTATTATTAGTTGAAGATAAATTATTACAAAAGTATAACAGTAATTAAAACATTTTTATAAAATTAACACTTTCTCTTATCTGTAATCAGTCATTTCGTAGGAACATAATCTGTATTTTTAATTATCACAATCATAGACTTAAACTTACATGTATTTTTATTTATATTATTAATATAAATTCTTAAAAAATCGAATCATTGAAGTCGCTGGAGTCTTCTTCGTCTTTATTAAGACAGGAAATAAGATCTTTAGTAGTTTTTGGGGTCATCAGTTCTTCGTATTCTTTGGTCAGGCCTGGAACCCAAAAGCTATCATTGTCTGACAGTTCAATATCATCCGTTAATAGTTTCACATCACAATTCTCTTTGGCCGCTTTCGTTTCAACTCTCGTTTCCAAATTAAATCCACTAAGTCCTGGTTTTAATAAGATATTTGATAGTATCACTGGTTTATCCTGTACTTTTACAGAGTTCTTTCTTTCTAATTTTTCTTCTCTTGTTAACGGAATTTTTGGTCCGAAATGTAAAATTGAAATTTAATGTACCTACTTAAAGGTATAGATAGAAAATCGAATGCTATTTAATAATTGTAAGGTATTTGTAAAATCAGAAACCCATAAACTGTGACATAAAAAAAATATTATCATAAAAAACTCAAACTTATTTCATTTGCGTGGTTAAAAATTGATTTTCGTGCGTCAAAACTACCACGTAAACCACGCAAATCACGACCACGAAAATCAAAATAAACCCGTTTATGTTAAAACCTTAAAATACCTTTTGAGCAAATTAACTGTGTTCTGTACATAAGTTTCTTTACCTAATATTTGTTCGCTACAATATATTATTCAATAAATAAATTCACAGTTACCGGAGAAAATAGTACCACGCAAATCAAAGTTTTGAGAAACCATGCCCACGCAACTAGATTCTTACCTTTATATTTCGGAAACTCGACGCATAGTCACACAAGCACTCTGCCCGGCCGTCGGAGCACGTTTAGTTGTAACTGGTATTCAAATGACGCAACATGGTCCCTCTCGTTAGGGATGTACTCTTGCGAATTTACAATGATCCACGCAAATCAGTGGCTACCTCGGGACAGTTACATTTTATTTTTTTAGTGAATGTTATTATTTTAGAACTATAAAATATTTTTTTTTAAGAATCGTTAACTTCTTAGGACTTAGAGTTTTTTTTTTGGTAAGCCTGTAGCGTTTAGTTTAAAATATATTATTTAAAACTGTTTTTATACGGATTTATGCTCGTTTATTACATTTTTACAATTTTCCAACGTTTCGGCACTTTTTCAGGTGCCGTGGTCCCGGATGACTGTCAACACTGTCACAGTCATCCGGGACCACGGCACCTGAAAAAGTGCCGAAACGTTGGAAAATTGTAAAAATGTAATAAACGAGCATAAATCCGTATAAAAACAGTTTTAATTATGTCTACAGCTCGTGTTAACCTTAGAAAATATATTATTTACTAAGTGACTGGATCTGGGTTTGGGACGCTCCACGCAAATCAAAGAATGGGGGTGTTTTAATTTTTTAACTATAGTAAATGTAAAGGTAATTTAAAAATTATGAATTACCCCATTAAAAGATGATTATAGGTATGCCTGAAAAAAATAGTGGCTGGCTGGGTTTCCGATTTCCATTATTATTAAGCGATGCCGCTTGAAAAATGAGTCCCAAAGAATGACCCAAATGAGACTTCATCGGTATTTCAAGAAGGCTTGTCAGTAATAAACAATCGGCAGTAAGTGTCTAGATAGTAACAAGAGGACGTTCACGAAAAAACTGACTAAAATTCCGCATGCTTGACCTTTAGAACTCATGCACTTTTTTCAGACGGAACAAAAGTTCATGTTTACAATCGCGATCAAACCCGTAAAATTTTAATTATGTTAGACACTGTGGACAAGAATCAAGAGATTCACTACACTTTCTCCAAATATAATGAGCATAAAATTGTGCAGTAAAAGTTGTTCTTTCTTTAAAGGGCAAAGAAAGATTTTGTAATTACGCTAATCGAGTGGTAAGGTGGCCGTAATTTGGATGACGATAGAGGTGATGATTTTCAGTTTCACGGAACGTCGAATGTATACGTGGAGTTGTCTTATTCGATGAGCACAAACTACGCGGACACATACCCCTGTTTGTGGCTATCTCGACACTTCCTAATCATAATGGATTTAAGGTAATCAGGTGGTAATTGAAATTTTACGTCGTATTTCACTTTTATGACATGTGGTGGTGTAGGTCTCGTTTGTCATAGGTAATAATTAAGTAAGTACAGTTGACAACTATTTCACTGGGAGTCAGTTAAAGAAAAGGACTGGGCGACTAATTGCCTCTCGCTTATAGTTATACAATAAAAACCGTCTCAATTGTGTGAGGGGCGGGCAAACAGTTATTAAGTACCTTTCTTTAGGGCTTTCGGGCTGCTAATAAGCGCCACCAATGGGAAAAAAAATCATAACTTGTTCTATAAAATCAAAAGTGTAGCAGGCTGAAGTGGCAGTCAGCTGGTCACATCTGTCGCAGAATCGATGATCGTTGGAGCAGACGGGTTCTCGAATGGAGACCACGACTCGGCAAACGTAGTGTAGAACGCGCTCCGGCCAGATGGACCGACAACCTGAAAAGGTGGCTGGTGGTGACTGGATGGCGAAAACAGGAGATCGGGTCTTGTGCCGCACCTGGGGGAGCAATGGACTGCAATAGGCTGAAATGATGATGATGTTTTATAAAACGTTTTAAAGTGAACATGAGAAATCTTAACAACTGTGACCACTACTTTTAGAACTTACAGTCTACCGTTGGTGTCCATAGTTAGCACCCGAAGCGCCTTAATTCACCGCCCTTTACAGGTAAAGTAAGTTAAATAAATTCCTAACTGAAGTTACATGAAGATAGGGTTTCCAAAAAAAGTGGGCCACTGAATGTGGGTAGGGAACAAAAATACCAAAATATTCATTCAGGTCAACGTGTGTATCTCTGTGTGTGTGCTTGTATGTAAAAGAAAGTGTGTATGTATGTATGTATGTATGTATGTATGTATGTATGTATGTATGTATGTATGTATGTATGTATGTATGTATGTATGTATGTATGTATGTATGTATGTATGTATGTATGTATGTATGTATGTATGTATGTATGTATGTATGTATGTATGTATGTATGTGTGTATGTATGTGTGTGTAGATAAGCACTATATCATAATGCAATTTGTAATACGACGTTTTTAGTCGTCGATTGTACCTTCACTGCACTTGAGCGGGTAGGTAGACAACCGTTGAACTATTAATTACAGACAGTGGCGTGTCTAGCAAAACCTGAAAATATAGTCTGTGGTTTTATTTATTAATAAGTACGTTTACTGCACACAAGTAATTGTTTACTAACAATCGGCTTTTTATTTGTCAGAAATAGGTATACAAGGGGGTGGGCAGCAGCGCCCCCTGCAGTACAATTTTACCGAACTGCGATCCCCAACCCGCATGCTCAGCGTGGAGATTATGGGCATCACCCCCTATGACAGCACAACGTGGCGCTCTTTAGGGGAGGGCTATGTCCAGCAGTGGACTAGTATAGCCTGACGACGAGGTATACATGATAAGGTATTTACTTATTCTGTTTAAATTAGTGTTTCGGTTGCACGAATACAGCGCCCCTAAGCACCTTCCCTGCCATGATGTCCTGTGTACCTATAGGACGCCAGGGCTTAGGAGGCTAAAGAGTTGTGTCGTATCTAAGCAGTGTGAATACTTCCCCGTTAAGTATGTTTACCGGGAGCTCTTCGATCTGCAAGTCCGCAGGCCTATTATTAGGAGCTTGTTGACTCCGATCGGCACACCCACTTGAACACGGCTGCCGGCTCGACCGCCCCCCACTGCACCCGACCGCCATCTTGGATTTTTTTCCTCTGTATGACTCCGTCTTATTGTAATATTTCGGAGAGGAATTAATGATATTACTTCAGGAATTCATCACCATCAACCCATTATGTCCCCACCGAGGGGCACAGGTCTCTTCCCTGAGGTTGGTATACGGCCATACTCCACCACGGGGGCCAAGCCCAGATTGGTGGAGGCTTGCCACTAGCGTTAGTCAAAGACGATCACCCATCCATGCACTGAACGCGCCCTGTGTTGCTCAACCGTCGTGATCGTTTAAGATCACTCAGGCAGCCGGGGCTACGAGCGATTCATTAAATGAAATAGGCTAAATAATATATAATAGTGGCGAGTAACCTCTTTAGTTGGTGAGCAACCACGCTATTGAGGTCAGGGTCCCATATTACAGCCACCAATTATTGGTTACAACAGCAGCAAGCTATGTCATCAGAACAAAAACGTCAGAAATGTCAAAACCGCCAAGTCTAGTTCTCTAGTCTGTGTCTCTAGTTCTGGGTCTATCACATTCTCAGGTTTATTTTTTTCCTATTTAACATACCTAACATAACATAGGTAACAATTATATACTAGCACATACATTGTTTCGTGTCGTGTGTGTCGTGGGAACCAGAAACAGCGACATCACAAAGATGTAAACATCTAAAACCTGGGGTTTATTTTAGTTCTTTTGAAGAGCAAAGCACTGGCATTCTCTCAGAGAGAAGAAAGGCAAAGCACAGGCCATCTCTCAGAGAGAGAGAGGCTTAGATATTCATCAAAGGTTTGACTGACCGCAGATTGTAGTCAAAATCGTAGACTAAGAAAAGAGTTTGAAACGGATAAAGTCAAAACCTCATGAACCATCATCATCAGCCTATCTCTGCACACTGCTGGGTGTAGGCTCACTTCGCCATTCGAATCCACAGGTACGCAGACCTGATCTCATCGTCCGACCATCGGACCCTCGAACATCTGTTGGTCTGCCCATTGCCCGCCGCCCGGTTCTCGGCCGCCATTTCTTTACTTCTTCTTCGTCTTCAGGTTATATTAGTCCACTGCTGGACATAGCCCTCCCCTAATGAGCGCCATAGCGCAAGGTTGTGCCATGGTTGGGGGGGTAATGCCCATACTCCCCACGCTGACCATGCGGGTTGGTGATCGCAGTTTGGTGGAATTGTATGCTTCGCCCGGTTTGTGTCCTTTAGACGCCTTCTACGACACCCGCGGGAAGAATTTGGGTTCCTTTAATACCCTGATCAAAACCTCAGATTAAGATCAAAACCTCAGAAAAAAGCGTCTTAATCTGTAGTCAGAAGTTTGAAAGCCTTGCCTTACGAGACTTTTTTCTGGAGACACAGAAAAAAATTCTAATTAGTTAGAACTCACTATTTTTTTCTTAACGTTGGAAAATGTAGGAAGAGAATTATTATGGGTTACCCAAGAACCTACAGGTTTTTTCTGAATATTTTTCAAATCTTCTTCTTCTTCAGGCTATATTAGTCCACTGCTGGACATAGCCCTCCCCAAATGAGCGCAAGGTTGTGCCATCATTAGGGGGAATGCCCATAATCCCCAAGGTGGGCATGCGGGTTGGGGATCGCAGTTTGGTAGAATTGTACTGCAGGGGGCGCTGCTGCCCACCCTCCGGTTTGAGTCCCTTAGTCACCTTTTACGACACCCGCGGGAAGAAATTTTCATATAGGCACACCATAAAACTTGGATACTGAATGTACCAGCGGTCGAAAATCACGAGAGGCCGCTGTATAAATCCTCTGCTGTCTGCAGATAAACGCCGTAAAGGTTTATTTGCAGGTAACAGGGAATTTATAATATCCAGTGAAGGTCATAACGTTGTAGACTTTTAGTCCGGACTTTTCCGATATAACAACACCCGTAAGTAATACAATGTGTTGTGCTTACGAAAGTTTTAGTTCAAAAAAAAGGTCATAACGTACTTAAAAATGTCAATCCCACCACAAATATTTAAGGTTATCTATTTTAAGTACAGTGTGTGTATCATTTGGGAGTCTGTTCCTCTCACTTCAATTTGATTTATGTAGAACAACGTCCGGTCTGGCGGCCATGGAGTCAAGATCGTATTTCCGATCCGGGCACGCCCCCCCAAGCTATTTTTTTACTGTAACAGAACATTGAACAAAATTAAACTAGGATGTTTAAAATTTACTTCTCAACCGGTTCTTGGACCGAGCCACAAGAAGTCCCTGTATTAGATGCCCTGTTGATTGACCTGATAGCCCCCATAAAGCCAAAATGCCAGTCGGGCCCCTAAGGCCTAGTCTGAGGTCTGAGCCTGTGTAGATACATAACTACTTTGGTTACAGGATACGTGTCAGCTTCCTGAACTATTATGTGCATCGCCGAGAGCTTTCTTAAGACCTTCTCAGTAATTTCCCAGGTAAGTCCTTATAGTTAAAGTATTGATTATTTTGTTGTAAAAAAAGGAAACTAATCAGGTAACTGTCATTGGCTTACGAAGTGTCGGTGAGTGGTGGGTTATAGAATAATTGATATTAAAAAGTTCTTGATATTAATCAAGCGTTAGCTTAAAAGTTTTCATTGTAATTTATTATCAACATGATTCAAACACAAACATAAGCAAGAAGAAGTTATATATATATATATATATATATATATATATATATATATATATATATATATATATATATATATATATATATATATATATATATATATATATATATATATTTAATATACTCATAAACATGCTAAAAGTAAAATTTGTACACCACCTAAATTGGTAGGTCCTTAATTTAATTTTAACAATGCCGATTCTACTACTCATAACTCATACACATAACCCTTATTATAAGGGAAAGATACCTCTATTACTTAGCCACCACAACAACCTCATCCACTTTCATTAATCTCATCTCCACATCCACATCATTCTGTGGAGATTTTCGATCCTTAAAGCAGGCTTCAATATCCTGAAGAGTTCTATTGCTAGTCTCAGGCAGTAAAAAGTACAAAATTGTCATACAGATGGCTATAATAGCAGCGTTAACTAAATTAGCGCCCACTACTCCAATAAAACTAAACATATGTGGTGCAGTCTTCATGGTGACCACGAAACACGCCATCCAAAATGCCGAAGAAGTAGCTGAGCCTAAACTTCTATAAGTCAAAGGAAATATCTCTCCACAAATCACCCAAGTGAGGGGTATCATACCAATGCAATACGAAAACGTATTGATGACAATCACTGCTAAGGCGAAACTGTCTAAAAGCGTAACGTTAGTAAAATATCCAGCTTTTCTCAAGTACATGAATGCTGACATGAAGATCAGTGACGCTATAGTCATTAGACCGCTGGAAAATAAAATGGTTCTCCTCGTGAATCTCGTTAAAAGGTATGTGGTTAGTAAGGCACATGCAGTTCTCAATACGTCTAGGGATGCAAAATGCCACTGAACATCATTAGGGGTTTTCTTGTCCAGAACGGCTTGGAGTATCACGTGGCCATAGGCTGGGAAGGTGTGTGATCCACAAAACTCGAAGCCGACAAACATCGTCGCCGCTACAAAAAGTGGTCTATAAAACTCCTTCTTCCCCAATATCTTCGCAAACTGCTTAAAGTTGATAATCCAACCAACCGCGCAAGTTTTAAAAATCGTATTCTTTGCGTATCCTCGCGACTTCCCCCTTCGTTCTTGTAACACAGACTTTTGAGCGGTAATCATAGCTTCAATTTCTGCCACTTGTTCTGCACCATTTCCTCTCAACCACTTAAACGCCTCCTTTCCATCTTCGAACCTTCCTTTCGCTACCAACCAACTTGGTGACTCAGGCGACAAAAAAATCACTACCATGGATATTAGGGGTAACGCACTACAGGCAACAGCTGCCAGTCTCCACGACAGAATAGCGCCCCACAGATGAGACAGGAGGATCCCGAGTCCCAAAGACACTGCAAAAGTACCGAGGAATGCCCCGCGCGTCTTTGGATCAGTGTATTCAGCTACTAGTATGGCAGCTAATGGGCACCGCAATCCGATGGCAAAACCATGCATTACTCTCGCCACCAAGAACAAGGTTAGGGAATTGCCCACGGCGAAGCAAATCCACCCGAGTAGAGCCGGGATTGTGGTCATGAGATGAGTTTTTTGACGTCCAAAGCGGTTCATCAATATTGGCGATAGCATTATGCCAATAGTGCTCATTATGCCCATTATCGATCCTGAAAGTTGAAAACATTAATGGGTTAATAATTGAGAACACGTGGTTAAGATGACATGTACTAACATGCATTAATCTAGATGATTCTTCCCTCTCTCTCTTCTCTTCAGGCTATATTATGTAGTCCACTGCTGGACATAGCCCTCCCCTAATGAGCGCCATAGCGCCCTGTTTTAGGCTTGCCGCATCCAGCATCTTCCGGCAGTTTTTCGCAGATCGTGAACCCACCTGGTCGGAGGGCATCCTACACTACGTTCACCGAGTCGCGGTCTCCACTCCAGAACACGTTTACTCCAACCGTTGTCGGTTCTTCGCGAGATATGGCCAGCTCACTGCCACTTCAGCTCGCTAATTCTCTGAGCTAGGTCGATAACTTCGGTGACAACCGAAGTTATCGACCTAGACTAATGCCTCCGACAGACATGTCGGAGGCATTAGTTACAAATCTAGATGATTATCCACTATAATTGAACGTCTGATGTACGTGTATGTATATCAACTGACCTCTGAAAAATTAAAAGGTCTTCGAATCAACAGCTGATAGCTTACTTGCTGGATGGACTATGTAAAGTAGATTTTCCATCCCATGTTTGTATGTTGCTGACATATTGATCTGTACTACCTCGGATCCAAGGTTCCAGGTACTTAAACGTCCGATTGCTTAGTTCACATTCAGTTCAGTGCATAGTCGATAGCTCATGAACCTGTAAATTGTTGCCTCTACTCACTGTCAACTGTACATAGGTGCTTTCCGAAGATTTATCTCAGATATAGAAGACAATAAATATAGAACTCTGGTGATCACAGTCTGACCAATAGGAAATTTACTGTTCCTCGGCGGAGGTTTTGTACAAAATGGGCACAAACCTATCCAGGAGACATCATGGTCAGTGAGCAAGATAGGGCCTCCATTGGTCTCCAATTGAGTGAAGAGGACCGAGGGGTATCCGTGGATGCATCCGTGGCCGATGATGTTAAGAGCTGCACCGGACACCACGAAAAACTGCAACGTGTGAAACGAAAAGCTACAGTAGGTATATTCACTGTGTAGGTAGTATATTCACTGCAGAACACGAGGCACAGGCTCTTCTCTTAGGGCAATTATGCGAACGGTACGGTCAACTGTAGGTAGCCTTTGACAGAAGTCGACTGCATGTCTGCGTCGAATATCCGCGGCAGCGCTGCGTGTCGTTGGTGCGTCGACAGCTGCCGTCGACACGCGTCGACTCCTGCGCGTCGACGTGTATTGGTAGCTGCCCTCGACAAGTATGGACGGAAGCAGTTGGCGATGCCGCCCGTATGGGACAAGGGACCTTAGAGGGAAATGTGAGCACAATAACGATGCGTGCCCTCCGCAGATTGGCGATTTTAACCGTTGTGTTGTAGGAACTTCGTTTTAGTTCTTACGGCCTTACTAATTATTATTAGTAAGGCCGTAAGAACTAAAACGAAGTTTTACTTATTAGTTATACACTCTGAATAACTATTTGACGTAAATCAATTTACAGTCTATTTATTCTTACTTGTCCAATTTAGTAAACAAGATTCTAACCCTAAAATTGAGATTTTATGCCTAAACTAGACATTTTCTCGCAAATTCATGAACTATCATGAACTATATTTATAAAATTGGCAGCGTGTTATCTAAAAGAGTGTTCCAAGTTACTTCATTTATGGAAATACGGCAGTTTTGGACTAAAAAGTCACAGTTTAAGGGTAGAATCTTGTTTACTAAATTGGACAAGTAAGAATAAATAGACATTAAACTGGTTTAATCGCATTTAGCGTACAAATAACCAGTTTGTCAGACCTCGCATAAGGGCTGTATACACAGCTCATAACCTTTATTAGTAAGGCCGTTAATGTATGGCAGGAATTCTTGGAAGGTGCTGCACCGATAAAAGTCTAACTTAAAATTTTATTTATTTTATTTTTAAATATTCATGGACATATTACACAGATCTCGTTAGCCCTATACTAAGTACAACTAAATTAGGTACTTGTGTTATAGGTGCTAACTTGACGATAGATTTAATACAATAAATACATAGATAACGTTCAAGACCCGAGACAAACTAGAAAAGTTCGTTTCCTAGTTTGACCCGGCCGTGGATCGAACCCGAGACCTTTGGTTTTACAGTCAGCGTGCCAAACCGCTGCGCCACCGAGGTAGTCGAGGTCGTCGAGGTATAGGTTAAAATATAGAATGACAAATGCATGACAATATTTTTAATGTTATCTGCTGATAATATCAGCAGATAACCTTTATAATTTTATTGATTTCATTATATTATAATGAAATCAATAAAATTATAAAGGTCGTCCTGAGATCGATTGTTCACGAAGAGTAATTATTATTCGTGATGCTCACATAATTTTAACACTTGCGACACATCATTTTAAGTAGGTATATGCATATATTTTTAACGAGCAAAGGTTTATTACCTTGGCTTGGTTATGGCTCGTGACTATGACTACCTACACTTTGCCAACTAAAAACATAATTGAGTAATGTTTGCAATATGAAATTACTAACATAAATATGGTCGGGGGTTACTTAGCTTCGCTTGATTTCATGTAGTGAAGAAGACAGAGAAAATAAAAAATTAAGTAAAAAAAGATCTATGGTGTGAGTGGAGAAAAAAATAACTCAAGTCTGTTAGAGACAAGTTCGCCTTTGAAAAAATTTTATGTAATGATCTTTCGAATTTACTATTTGCAATGAAGAATAAAAACTGAATTTACTCGGATTTTCGGAAGACCGAGACGACGGTACTTGGAAAAGTGCCGAAACGTCGGAAAATTGTAAAAAAATTAAAATTAAACGAGTCAAATCCGTGTAAATACAGTTTTTATTTAACTATAGTGCTCGTGTTAACCTTAGAAAATGTTAACTTAAGTGAACAATCTAATTAAACATTTAAAAAAAAAAATACGTAATACAGACAAATACGATGCCAGTGAGTCGCACATTAGCTCAGGTGGAAAGAACGCTGGCACGGATAGCCAGAGGTCGCGGGTTCGAATCCCGGCATGGGCGGAATATTGAGCCTCTAAATAGGTCTTAAAAAAAATATGATTGTTATAAAAAATTTGCTTCACAACTATTCTTTTAAGTACACTTTGATGAGTGCGTCACTTACTATAAAGAAGAAGATGATGATGATGGTACCCTTTGTAAGTCCCCACTACTAAGGCACGTATCTCTTCCTTCATAGCGGAAAGGTACGTTCATCCATCACGGGGGCCAAGACCGGGTTGATGGAGGGATGTAAGACACTGGCGGCCCTTACTGTCAGAAGTTATCAAGCCTCCCATAGGGCCTGTGAAATGGCTTAACGAGTGCCATCGTATGACAGACGGCACCAACGTCTTCACGTGCCTTGCGAAGCACGAAAGCTTTCGGAAAAATGTCACTAGCGGCAGTCACTGGATGGTCACACATCCAGCACCTGACCGCGCCTGTTGTTGCTTAACCTAAGTGATTGACTCCAATCACTCGGTTCCACTAGGCCACCAGCGCACTGTAAAGCTAACTAATATTGCTAATTGGTTATAAATTAACATTGAAATCCATCATCTACTACGTAAACGCTGAAGAGTTCTTTTGAAGAAACACAAATCTCATTTTATTTTGTTTTTTAACCCACCTGCCTGTAAACTGGTGGCACCATAATGAAAACACAATAGTAACTGAAATTATTAGCCTATTAAAGTAACAGCCGTCTTTGGATGATCTACGACATTAGTCATGGAATACCTGCACGGTGTTTTTTTCGGAGATATTCACGTGTATCATTTAAAGGAACATCTTCTTCTTCAGGCTATATTAGTCCACTGCTGGACATAGCCCTCCCCTAATGAGCGCCATAGTGCAAGGTTGTGCCATCATTGGGGGTTAGTGCCTATAATCCCCACGCTGGGAATGCGGTTTGGGGATCGCAGTTTGGTTTGGAATTGTACTGCAGGGGGCGCTGCTGCCCACCCCTCAGTTTGTGTCCATTAGTCGCCTTTTACGACACCCGCGGGAAGAATTTGGGTTGGTGCTATTCTCTAGGCCGACACCACACAGCACAGTAAAGGAACATCGGTAGGGTTTAGTGGCAAAGAATACAGAGTTACTTCTAAAAGGAATGAATGGATAAATGAAAGATTTATTGTGTCACAAACAAATATGCTTACATAACAAGATTGATAAAATAAATTGATCGTGTGACAATGATACTATTTCAGCGTTAGCTGTTTCTATTTGAAACATAGTTGATTTTCAAATAGTACCTCCACACCAAATGAGATATAAAGTATCATGCAGGTAGGACATGAAAGGAAACCTGAGAATTTTTTTTATCAGGAAAACTGATAAAAAAAATTTAAAATGCGGAATTCCTTTAACATCCCAACTCTAAAACCCGTATTCCAAGTCGTTCCTCAAAGTCTCCTTGACTCAATACTCAACGGAGGTGGAGTCGAGGAGAAGTGGAGTCATTTCCTTGAGTTAGTATTACAAGCCAGTATTTGGAATGTTAACTCAGGTGAGATTTTTTATTATGTTGGCAATGGCGATGTTATTAGCATTAACAGGCGACGGTATTAGCAATTACAGGTTTGACAGGCAGAAGTATTTCTTTCTCGAGGAGACTTTAAGGTAGGTCCCGAGGTACCTTAGCTTTGACAGTTGATTCCTCGACTCGAGTGAGAAACTTGCTCGATTGGAGAAAATTTAATACGTTTTAAAATACTGTTTAGCTCGCTAGCTAGCTAGCTTGCTGTTGAGTACGAGTGGAGTGGAGGAAATCTTCGAGGAACGTCTTACGAGAATACGGGTGTAAGAACAGTTTCTATGTTGTCCTTTTGTCCTATAAGATTCTCAGATTAAAGATACAGACAGACAGGCAGGCAGGCAGGCAGGCAGGCAGGCAGGCAGGCAGGCAGGCAGGCAGGCAGGCAGGCAGGCAGGCAGGCAGGCAGGCAGGCAGGCAGGCAGGCAGGCAGGCAGGCAGGCAGGCAGGCAGGCAGGCAGGCAGGCAGGCAGGCAGGCAGGCAGGCAGGCAGGCAGGCAGGCAGGCAGGCAGGCAGGCAGGCAGGCAGGCAGGCAGGCAGGCAGGCAGGCAGGCAGGCAGGCAGGCAGGCAGGCAGGCAGGCAGGCAGGCAGGCAGGCAGGCAGGCAGGCAGGCAGGCAGGCAGGCAGGCAGGCAGGCAGGCAGGCAGGCAGGCAGGCAGGCAGGCAGGCAGGCAGGCAGGCAGGCAGGCAGGCAGGCAGGCAGGCAGGCAGGCAGGCAGGCAGGCAGGCAGGCAGGCAGGCAGGCAGGCAGGCAGGCAGGCAGGCAGGCAGGCAGGCAGGCAGGCAGGCAGGCAGGCAGGCAGGCAGGCAGGCAGGCAGGCAGGCAGGCAGGCAGGCAGGCAGGCAGGCAGGCAGGCAGGCAGGCAGGCAGGCAGGCAGGCAGGCAGGCAGGCAGGCAGGCAGGCAGGCAGGCAGGCAGGCAGGCAGGCAGGCAGGCAGGCAGGCAGGCAGGCAGGCAGGCAGGCAGGCAGGCAGGCAGGCAGGCAGGCAGACAGACAGACAGACAGACAGACAGACAGACAGACAGACAGACAGACAGACAGACAGACAGACAGACAGACAGACAGACAGACAGACAGACAGACAGACAGACAGACAGACAGACAGACAGACAGACAGACAGACAGACAGACAGACAGACAGACAGACAGACAGACAGACAGACAGACAGACAGACAGACAGACAGACAGACAGACAGACAGACAGACAGACAGACAGACAGACAGACAGACAGACAGACAGACAGACAGACAGACAGACAGACAGACAGACAGACAGAAAGTGGTTCACATCGACCGCCTAGCTCCTTATCACGGCAGTAATGAAGATGCTCGGGACGAGCATCTCTAAGAGGGGATCAGTGTCGCGGTCCTATCCCGAACCATCTAGAATAGTCGCCGCATGCTGCGTTTTAGTAAACAATAAACGCTGCAAGCAATAATGACTCGTATGTCCACTAGCGTAAGGTGCAAAACTCTTTAAATGAGTAACTGTTCGAGCGACCTTGCCGCGTGTACCGAGTGTAGGTACGTAGTTGCGGGAATGTTCTAGAACCCTGGCCGGCGGATATAAATAGCGGCCGCCGCGGCGCGCTGTCAGTTCCGTTTGGAATAGCGAAGAGTGAACTTCGAGCGAACATACCTGCGATACGAGCGATAACCTACGACCTCAGCGATACTATTGGACTTCGATTGAACCTGCGATTGGAATCTACGTGTGAACTTCGTGTCGTGAAGACCTGCAGACCAGACCCTGCGTGAATAAATCCTAAGTAGTTGTCATTGGCGTTTTACATCCAAATCCAGAACCCTAGCCCGTAACAATACCTAATGTTGTAGCATAGGGTTTCTAATAATTTAAGTACCTATCATTTTTTCTTTGTCAAACCTAAGAACAGAAAAGCAAAATGACTTTTATTATTATATTTTTATTGTTCCGTCCTATAATGTACAAAATATACTTAAATATAATTTTCTTTTGTACATTATTATCAGGATTTTCAAACACATCTTCACAAACAAACGTAATTCCTTTAATAAAAAGTAGCTGAACCAGCGAACTTCGTACCGCCTAACAGTCGATTCTTATTTTTTTTTATTTTTCCCTCCGTAAGAACCATCCTCGTATATCAAGAAATATTCTAAAAAAATTAGCGAAATCGGTTCAGCTGCTCTCGAAATTTGCGCTTACCAACACATTCAGCGATTCATTTTTAGGTGTGGTAAATTTATTTTTATAAAAGTCCCTTGACTGCGCAGGCCTAAGTACATTTTATGCCAAAAGGGCTACTGTAACATAAACGATTATTTAGATGACAATGTTGTCTGGAATTAAAGCCAGTAGTACAATGTTGTAAAATAATTTTAAAACAATGTTTTAAGACTTTGAAAAGGACTTTTTTTGTCCATTTTTCTGCATATTTTGTAGTATTAATCCGTTAAGCCGCAGTTTCTGCGCTTTAAATAAAACCTTTTTCATTTCATTTCGTTTATTGCACATAAGTAAATATTACAATGGCAAATATTGGGTCTTACATTACTTAATCGATTTCTATTTCAATATCATTCAGGAATGTGCATCATTGCGAACATCCACCAGATGAACATAAGATCTCATGCAAGTAGTAGGAAGACGCTGGATGCAAGCCGCAGGAAGACGCTGGATGCAAGCCGCTTCCAATCGCTCTTTTTGGGAATCCATACGAGAAGGCCTATGTTCAGCAGTGGAGTTCTTGCAGCGGAATGGCGGAATGGATCATCCAGGAAGATCACATTGAGTCAGTATCCTTGAAGGATTCTCTTTTTGAAGTAATTTCAAGTTGCCAGCATCACCATCCCCGTGGTCCTCGGAACCTTGAAGGAACCTACCATGGTTAAAGTAATCTTCTATTTCCTGCAAAGTTCTATTCGTGGTATCCGGCAGAGCAAAGTACAAGTATAACAAAGACAATGCTATCACAACAGCGTACAACGCGAACGTGCCATAAAGTTGAATACTTGCCATCAACATGGGTGTTATTGTCAACACAACTGACAAAAGAATAGTGGTTATACCTCCAGCTATCCCTGAACAAGATTCCCTATGAGGAAGAGGAAATATCTCGCCAAATAACACTAATGGTATAGCTGTACAACCACAGTTCGCTACAATGAAGTACACGATCAGTAATGCAGGCAAAAGTTTCGAGTCATTTGATAGCGTATCACAGGAAATTAAATACAGGTTTAATGAAATACTCAACATGAGTACAATCGAACCGATGCCACTGATAAATAAAAGTGTTCTCCTCTTTAACATCTTAACTAAAAAGCAGGACAGCGCACACGTGATTAATGTGATGACATCAAGGGTCATTGTGTAGAGATACGATTGAGATTTGTCTCTGAAAATATCACTCATGATATCGATAGCAAGTGCTGGAAAAAAATGTCTACCTACAGCTTCCAGGATCAAGAATGAAATTGCTATAATTACTATCGGCTTATAGAAATCTTTTCGTGTTGATTTCTTTAGAAACTTTATTATTCTAATACTATACGGAAGCTTCTGAATAGCGCCAGCTGATGTCCTGTCCTTTTGAGCCCGTATCAGAGTCCTAAGCTCTCTGACGGCGTCCTCGCCTTGCCCTCTCAACCAGAAAAATACTTTTTCACATTCTTCATATTTGTTCTTTGATACCAGCCAGGAGGGACTCTCAGGCCAGGTTACGTTTACGCAAATTCCAGCCATAATTGGTACTGCGCTGATCCATGCCACCGTCCTCCAATGAAACTTATCACTTATAGCATGTAGCACCGTAGAACCCAGGATCAGGGATGTCGTCTTTAAGTTCAGGAAGAGGCCCCGATATTTTGGGCTGCTGTATTCTCCTATCACCACGGAGCCGACCACGAAGCCGGCGCCAGAAGAGAATCCGTTGGCAAGTCTCCCGATCAGAAGAGCGGTGACGTCAGTAGCGAAGTAGATGCAGATCCAACCGACTACGGTCGGCAGAGCTAGCACAATGTGTGCAACACGTCGCCCCAGGCGATCCATGACCACTGGGCAGAGGAAGATGGCAACGGTCATGGAGATTCCAATTGATGAAACTGGAAATGTAAAGAGGAACCTTAAAATTTGATTGAGATTTCATGGTTCAAATGAAATTTGAATGAATTTGAATTGTAACGTTCACTAAGCCCCAGTTTCTGCGCTACTTTGAATAACATCTCTCTCAAATTTATTTCATTTCTTTGTACCTGATGATGCTGACATCAACCCTTTGTATATCCCCACTGCTGAGGCACGGGTATCTTCCTGCATCGCAGGAAGGTTAGGCTATTCTTGTACTTAAATACCTATTGTCTTATTATTCATGTAAATTGCAAAGTTTGTAAAGATGTACCTATAAATGTTACTCAATCACGCATGAACATGCCGAAGGGATTAACACCCAACTTGGTGTGCAGATAGTCAAAGACATGAATTGAGACTATCAAATATGACGTGACAAAGAAAGATCGTTGTACCAGACGAGACCACACAAGAGCCGGTAGTCACCTCAGCGAGAGCATCAGCTCGGCCATTGAGAGGGAAATATTATTAGGGAACTCTAGGTACAGTTTTTATATCCGGATCCATTTAGATAACTAAACAATTTTTTACTCGTATCTATCGTTCAATGTTGCAAATTATGGATATGTATTTTATATACTATTTAAGAAGTTATAATTATGTACAATGTGTGTATATTAGTAAGTATATATTGATAGCTATAGTAACAATTTTATCTTCTATTAACTTGAATTAGGTGATTTTAGATTTAATTTTTCTTGTTTAGCTATATTTGCCATCTCCCGCTCTCTGTTTTTTGGTCAGAATCTTTCTTAGGCTGGCTGGAAGAAATTTCTTTTGAAATAAGTCCGCCTTTGTACATCAACACTCACCTGTTATTTAAGTTATTTTTCTGTTTCTTAATTTTTGTGCATAAAGCGTAACAAACAAACAAAAGGATTTCAATTTATAAAACGTACTAAACGCAAAGAGCACTAACCGATCCAAGACGTCGATTCCAAGTCGAGTTTGATGGGGGAATCATTGGCTCTCAATGCTGGCAGCAGACATGACGTATAGGCCATCATCATCCCATGGCCCACGAGGTCTAAGAGCACGCCTAATATGATCCATGACTGAAAATTTTGAAAAAATATATTAAAAAGGTGACCTGGCTGCTCCAATGCGATTGGGCCTCACACCTGCACTCCGGAGGACTTAACAGTGGCCCACGGTGCTGTAATTGCAGTAGCCATCTATTGGGCAGAAAGAACATAGACTGGTTAAATCGCTGACACGAAAAGAAAAAGAACTATCTCAGAGGTGACGGTGATGAGGCCTTGTCCAACAATGGGCACCTTTCAAGGACTATAAAGATAAATAGAAATTGATGAAAAATAAACTTACCTGTCTGACAAGAGCCGACACCATGCTGTACGGAAATAATTAGGTACTTTTAATGGTCGTGAAATATACCTAATACAATTCAGAGACACTAGCTAGTTTTCTTTACTAATGATTCCAGTCACAAGGAACATTGTACCTACAGTAATATTGTCAACAGAAAACTCGTAATGGATTGATAAAATTCACAGGCAGTGTTTAAATTAACTAAAATGAATGAATGCCACAAGATTCGTTTTAGCCAACGCAACTAGGTGGCAACTAGCGTCATTTTTACCTTAATGCAAAGTTAAAAAAATGTAATGATAGCACACCTATATAACTTTGATTAGTAACATTTCTATGTTGTCTCACTACTAAAGTAAATAAGTCGAAGTCAAAAGAATTGTATTCACTATAAAAACAAAATGTTTATTTAATGAACGTCAAAGGTTAGTTTCACAATTAATAGATTAAGTTTTGATTAAGAGAAATAAGTTTTGTTCATAACCGGTACCTACACGGCACAAGCGCGTTTGGAGTTAAGACTACAGTATTTTGAATGCAGTGATATAATATTTTATACAGTTCCAAATATACAGCAGCGGCGGTAAGGGCAGCAGTACAGATGTTGGCCTAGCGATGGTATTCTTACTCAGTATTTATTCACCTGAGAGTATTTACTCTCCGGCGGAATAAAGACGTTGGCATGCATAGCCCGGTTGCCAAGTTTCACTAGGTGTCATAAATATTGATTAAATAAACCCAAACGCGAAGATCTGCTGTTCTCAGTTGTAGAGATTCTGTGCCCACTTTCTATGGTCAATACCAGACCCTTGTCCCTTCGTTACCCGTGTTACTACCAAACTTACTACCAGTAGTAACACGGGCAGTTTTTTTCCCCATGTTACTACTGGCTATCGAGGTAGTAACATGTGTAAATTTTTACTTCCCTTGTTACTACTGAGTATCAAAGTTGTTACATGGGTAATTTACTTTTTTCCCGGCGTTACTACTACTGAGCTACTACTTTTAGAGCTTTAAACAAAAAAAATAAACAAAAATATGATTATATTTTAACCCCGATGTGTTCTAAAAGTACCAGGGGAGCATAAAGTTGTCAGAGGTCTGTTGAACACCCAATGGGTACCATGACATTATCGATCCCGACCCCTCCACCCACTGGACTTTACCACTGGTTGGTGGACAGGTAATTACCCCTCCACCCACTACATAATTATGTGCGTACTTATAGTAATCGATTAATTCGATAAACAACTTGTAACAATTTTGGTTCTTTTTTATTATAAAAGGAAAAATACACTTTAAGAGCACATAAAGGAAAATAACCAACTTAACATGTATTATTAAAAAAACAATATCTTATGCACCTCTGCTCTCCTGGTAGTATTAACACAGGGTTATTATGAATTTTATTTCAGTTTCCTACTATCACCTAAGGTTCCTTCACAGAACAAACATCATCTAACGAAGTTTTTCTAGGGCGTAGCCAACTGAAATGCTTTGGCTTATTAATTCCATTTGGATATGTCTAATATTGTCATCATTGATGATATCGTATTTCCTTCTTTTATTAGGAGTTTGAGTTGAAGTTGTAAAATTATAGGTACTTGTAAATTGCATTTAAGTAGCCGCATTATGGTCTTGTTATTTTTATTGATAAGTTTGTTTAATTTCGAATGATACTCCTCCAGTATGTTATTAGTACGATGTCTCATGCGAAAAACACTGAGCAAGTTTATACATTTTTCATTGATCCACGTACGTTTAACGTATTTCAAAAATTATTGCATTGTCCACCAACCAGTGGTAAAGTCCAGTGGGTGGAGGGGTCGGGATCGATAATGTCATGGTACCCATTGGGTGTTCAACAAACCTCTGACAACTTTATGCTCCCCTGGTACTTTTAGAACACGTCGGGGTTCAAAACTAATCTTATTTTTGTTTATTTTTTTTTGTTCAAAGCTCTAAAAGTAGTAGCTCGAAAAAAGTAAATTACCCATGTAACAACTTTGATACTCAGTAGTAACAAGGGAAGTAAAAATTTACCCATGTTACTACTTCGAAAGCCAGTAGTAACATGGGGAAAAAAACTACCCGTGTTACCTGGTAGTAAGTTTGGTAGTAACACGGGTAACGAAGGCCCTTGTCACCATGTTTATCTAAATTATAGTTGATCATAATTGAAGCTATTCATTACCAGCCGTAACCCGTGGATTCGCCCGCGTTCGAAATTATATCACGAGAACGCGTTATCGGCATATAGTATGATCAACCCTTTGTATGTCCCCATTGCTGGGGCACGGGACTCTTCCAGTATCCGTTTTATTTAAAAACCTATTTAGAGGCTAAAAATTTTTTTTCACCCATGCCGGGATTCGAACCCGCAACCTCTGGCTATCCGTTTTATTCCTTGGTCATATTTGGATGAAATGTCGTAGGAATTGAGTTCGGCAAAGATAAAAGAGTTACGTATTTTAGCGTTTAAAATAAACGCATGGGCCAGACCCTAATTCACTCAGCTGTGCCTAATTGCATTGCAGCTTGTAGCATTAACTTTACGTGATTAACATAAAATAGTAGTAGGTAATACTGCAGTAGATCAGTTGACAACATGGAGCTGTAAAAACTGGTATTAAAATTCCAGGAACTGTGGTATTACACACGAAGGTTAAGCCACACACCACAACGAGGATCAAGTCCGGGTTGGTGGAGAATTGTAAGACAGTGGCGGGCCTTACTGTAAGAAGTTACCGCCCATAAGGTCTCTGACATGGCTGAACAACTGCTTTTACATGACAGCCGGCACCAACGACTTGACGTGCCTTGTAAAGCACGGAGGCGCTCGGAAAAACTGCCAACTAGCTGTAGTAACGGGATGGTCACCCATCCACACCTGTTGCTACTTAACCCTAGTGATTGATTTCTCTGTAATCACTCTGTTTGACTAGGTCACGAATGCTTCCATATAAAGTATACTATGACTCAATGAAAATTTTTGCCTATGTGTATTCCAAGTTTCATGTAAATGCGTTAAGCCTTTATTGCGTAATTGAGTACCAAATATTTTTATAAAACTTCGTTCGTTATCAACCCTTATATGTCCCCACTGCTGGGGCACGGGTCTCTTCCTGCATCGCAGGAAGGTTAGGCCATACTCCACCACGGGGGCCAAGTCCGGGTTGGTGGAGGAAACTTACTTATAAAACTTCACACTTTTAATATTAGTAGGATTTTAATCATAAAATTTTGATATATTTCAGAATTCAAGCTTAAGATTATAGTGATTTTGTACATCGGGACTCTAACAGGAATTAATCTTATTTTCTATTTAATTTACAACAAACTACTCACACCTACGATTCGCAGATGACATAGTCTTAATGGCGAAGTCGCTGGAGGAGCTGAACCAGATGCTGACCGACCTAGCTTCAGCCTCGCGACGTATCGGTCTTGGCATGAATTTGGATAAAACCAAAATCATGATCAACGGCCACATTGATCCGAGACCGGTCGTCGTACATGGTCACCTTCTCGAAATCGTTTCCGAATACATTTACCTCGGGCAGATTTTGCAGTTAGGTAAAAACAATTTCGAGAGGGAGGCCAAGAGGAGGATCCAGCTGGGCTGGGCAGCGTTTGGGAAACTACGCCGAGTCTTCTCGTCATCCATACCGCAATGCTTGAAAACGAAAGTTTTTAATCAGTGCGTCCTACCTGTCATGACCTACGGAGCCGAGACATGGACACTCACGAAAGGGCTGGTCCACCAGTTCAAAGTCGCTCAGCGAGCTATGGAGAGAGCTATGCTCGGAGTTTCTCTGAAGGATAGGATTCGTAACGAATGCATCCGACAGAGAACCAAAGTTATCGAAATAGCTCAGAGAATCAGCAAGCTGAAGTGGCAGTGGGCTGGCCATATCTCGCGAAGAACCGACAACCGTTGGAACAAACGTGTCCTTGAGTGGAGACCGCGACTCGGCAAACGTAGTGTGGGACGCCCTCCGACTTGGTGGGATGACGATCTGCGAAAAACTGCAGGCAGATGCTGGATGCGGCAAGCTGAAGACAGGGCGCTATGGCGCTCATTAGGGGAGGGCTATGTCCAGCAGTGGACTAGTATAGCCTGACGATGTTACCACAAACATATTTCAGTCTCTCATATTCTTATTCTCTTAATACTTAATTCTAAATTTGTAAGTTACAGGTGAATAATTTTGACTGTCACATCACTAGTAAAAACAATAAAACCGAAGACAAAACACACACGCACGTACAAACCAAATATTCCATTTTCAATTATTTATAGAGATACCGAGTCCCGATTGGCTACACGCTAGTGACGTAAAACATAGTGCCACAAGCACCGCCATCGAAGGAAAATAATAATTTTCCGGGAAGGAAATTAATGTCGGTGCGAAGCGTAACTATAGTTCGCAGATAAGAGTGGTCAGCATCGGCCTTCAATTAAACATAAACTGTATAAAAATGTATTCACATCTACCAAGAATCAAGTTTATATATATGTACGGTTGGAGTAGTACCTATTTCTTTAGAAGACAATTTTACGGCGTAGGTACCTATCATCAAAAAACCCCTGCGGTCACGTGGTTCAACTACGTCGTCCGACATGTCGAACGAGTTACATTTTGAACGATTTAAGTTTTTTCTTTAACTAGGACAGGTTAATACTTTAAAGTCACGCCTGATGGTAAGTGAAGACAGGGTTTAAGATGTTACGTGCTTACAGTTATACTATGCCGGTCTACTTTGGTTTTAAAGAGTTTATGTCTTCGGGAAAATAGACGATGGCAACGTGTTCCACAGCTTTGCCGCTCTTGTTATAAAAGAATTAGCGAATCGTTTGGTTCGCAAAATTTCCACGGTTTCCAGGCATAGACCTACTTCTTTTACACAAAACACAGTACAAGGATAGGAAAAGACCAGATTATAATTTTGTTTAACCATAAACCAATACTTTTTCTATTTAGGGATATTAGAAAGAAAGAAGAAAGAAAATGTATTTATTTGACGACACAATACTCAAAACAAAACCAAAAAAACACACAAACCAATTACAAAAAAAAAAAAAAAAAGATTACACATAGCAAAAAAAAAACAAAAGACACAGCTAAAAAATAAATCAACTTTACAACACGAAAACAACATAATTTAATACATAGGTTTTAAGTATTGAGCCCCCAAAATGGGCCCGACTCAGCATAATGTAGCAACTGACTTGTCAGTTGCAACGCTGATTTTCAGTCGGGTCCAAGCTGCGGTTAGCCATGTACGTGAGAAAAAAAAAAAAAATTAATAAGCTGCCCGTGGTGTGAAATATACAATAGAATACAATACTTAAATATTATACTGTGCAGTGCTTGTGAAGAGTGAAGGTAATAAATACATAATATAATCGGATAAACAGTGAAACAAATAAGTCAGTGATATAATTCAATGGAGATATACAAATATTATGTTGATAGACTTACGGGTAAGCGAATAAAATACAAACGAGAGAAGTTCAGTACGTGAAGTGGTGACCTGCGAGAAAACATCCCGTTCACTCTAATATGGACCGTAAAGTGCGTGCCATTAGAACGTGTACGCGAACACAGACCGTGGACAAGGAATGCAGGTGCGAGGCAACCTGTCAGTGAGTAACTAACTACTACTACTTTTACATGGGCGTATTGAGGGTTTTTTTCAAGGGGCCCCAACCGTATGTAGCGATGATATGCTACACCGAACTCTTACCAGACCATCCCAGAGTGGGACGAGCCTGCACGTCCCCCTCTAATATATATATTTTATTAATATATATATATTTTATTTTTTATTTTTTATTTTTATTTTTTTTTATTAAAGTGTTTGCTGCTGTATCTGCAAAAGATGCGCCCTATAAGTGGACCTAAATGTGTGCTTACTTTTGCAGACACGGATAGGTGGCGGGATGTTGTTCCAACATTTAGTTGCCGCATATCTAAAACTTCCCCGGAAGGCTGCTGTACGGTGTCTCGCTAGTAGAAGCGGTGCAGTGGCCCCTCTTATACTCTCAGCATGTCGTGATTGTCGCCAGGTAAGCTTAAAAAACAAATATGGGGGGTTGCGAGTATTTATGACGCCGAACAAAAGAGTTGCTAACTGTAGCCTTTGTCTCGCTTCCATTTTTAGAATGTTCGCGCCATTGAGGAAGGGGGTCACGTGTGTACGAGGTGGAATTGAAAAAATGTATCGAGCGCAAGCGTTTTGGACCCTTTGAACGAGCTTTTGGGTCCTTTGAAGTAAACAGGGCCCATAAACAGTAGCACAATAATTGAGTTTTGACAATACTAAAGCCTCGCAAAGTCGTAGACGGAGCTTCTCGCTTATAAAATTACGGATACGATACAACATTTTAAGTCGATAAAAACAATTTCTTACCACCTCTTGAACGTGACGCTCGAAATGCAACTCACCGTCAATTACAATGCCAAGATTTCGAGCTTCAGTTACCTGACCCATTTGAGTGCCCAACATTTCCACGTGAAGATCCGCTTGGTTCAATGTTTTCAGTTGCTTTTTTGATCCTAATAGCATATATTTTGATTTCGTGGGATTTAAAACTAAGCAGTTTGCTTTGGACCACTCAGCGATACTATTTAAGTCCTCATTAAGGCGCTGAACACAAGAAACAGCATCAGTCGGAGGAACTCTCGTATACACTTGCAGGTCGTCGGCATATATATGATAATGGCAGTGTTTGATATAGTGCGTTATATCAGCTGTGTAAATAATAAATAGTAACGGACCAATAATTGATCCCTGAGGAATTCCTCTATCCAAGAGTTTATCCTGGGATTCACACGCAGTGCCATCAGACTTTTGTAACAGTACACGCTGACGGCGACACGACAAATAACTATGGAACCATCTAATACTAGCAGTATCAAAACCGTAATGTGACAGCTTTGATAGCATTAAAGAATGGTTTATCGAGTCAAACGCCCGCGAAAAATCTGGCATAACCAAAATACTACCGCTACCGTTGTCTTGAGCACACAAAATATTATCAATAACATCCAATAGTGCAGTGCTTGTACTATGACCTCTACGAAATCCTGACTGGATTATAGGTAATATATTATTGTCCTCGCAAAAGCGAATCACCTGATCGTATACCACCTTTTCAAGGATTTTAGACATTATAGGCAGTAGGCTGATTGGCCTAAGGTCGGTTACATTTGCTGGATTGCAGTTTTTAGGTATAGGTCGGACAACGGCTGTTTTCCAGTATTCGGGAAAAGTAGAAGTAACTATTGACTTGTTTATGATATCCGTAATAGAACTTAACGAGTGTGGAAGGGACGCTATGATCATATCCAAACTGATGCCATCTACACCTTGTGCATTAGAGGAAAGAGACATTAAAATTTTAGAAACAGCAGTGTCATTTACTGGATGTAGTGTGAACATTGCACTAGTGTACCTATTAGACTCAAAGTATGTCAGACGTGAGATACTACAATAATTGTCCCCAGGCATATTAACGAAATGATTATTAATTTCGTCGGGATCATCGAAGTGATCCGGTAAGTAATTTTTCCTGTTGATTTGGGGAAGAACTATATTTTTTAGTGTTTTCCACAAGTTTTTAGGTTTGTTAATGTTGCTATTGACATGCTTTTCGAAGTAACATCGCTTTTCGAAGTATAAACTGACATTAACCAAATGTTTAAGTGATTTGTACTCCTTTTTATTCGTATCAGACTTTGTACCGGAGAACTTCTTATGGGCTTGATCACGCAACTGCATCATATACAGAACGTTGCTGGTAAGCCATGGTTTCTGTTTGTCTCTAATGACTATTGTTTTCATGGGAGCGAGCTTGTCGAATAAAGATATAATATTATCAGAAAATTCTTTTACCATTTCGCCTACATTAGTCTTTTGTGTTACACTCTTCCAATTAATTGATTGTTATTCTAAATTTAAATTATTTATGTCAATGTTTTTCAACGGTCTATATTTAACTTTTCGTGGTGGTAACTTTTGTTTTCGTATCTTAAATTCTGCCGTGATTATTGCATGGCTACACAGACTAGGTATATGATCCGTAGTAACTGTAACTTTAACGGGGTCAACATCGGTACACACTAGGTCAATTAGGGTAGAGGAATGTTCAGTAAAATTAGTTGGGGTACAAACTAAATTTTTCAGAGTCATACAAGTCAAAAAGTTTTCTAATTTATTTCGATTGCTACTACATTCTAACACATTTATATTAAGGTCACCTAGCAAGATTATGTGGTCAAAATTGGCAAAGCTTATTATAGATTCAGTTAGAGCATCCAGAAAGAGGTCACAGTTAAGCCACGGTGGCCTATACGCTGTTCCGATCACTTAACGGGTGGAATTTACTGTTACTGACAGCCACATTTGCTCCACTTGATCAGGCGCGGGGGGATGAGGGACGGTAACAGCGCGCACGCCGCGGTGTACGTAGAATCCCACGCCACCTCCGCGCTGTCGCACAGTGCGCGGCCGTGGCACATGCCGCAGACGGTACCCCGGTAGCGTAGGGGCCCGACCCTCTTCACCCTGTCTTAACCAGGTTTCATTAATACCTATTATATCAGGTGAAATCCTACAGAACGCGGCCTCCAATTCGTCGTGTTTAGTCCCAAGAGACCCCGCGTTAAGAAAGCAAATTTTGAGTCCCGTTTTAATCATCGCAAAAAGTATACTTATCATGAATCGTGTAAATATTATGCTCAGTGTGATAAGTCTGTATATAGAAGTAAGTGATGTAAGAGTATGTAATAATAAATACATTCCGTAAAAATATATACATTATAAGGGTGCAGAAATTACTAATTTGAAAAATTACCCGCTGGGACTGAACACTTTTACAAGGTGCCATAATTGCACTCATGCAAACAAAACATAAAGAACGTAAAACACACATAAAAGTCCTACTTAAACTTTGATAAAAGACTTAATGTCTTCCTCGCTACGCAAAATAAATCTCTGCGAGTTTTGATCCTTTCGGCCATAAACCCGCCCATCCTTCGTCCAAATAAACCTCCAATTAGCATTTCGTCCCGCGTCTCGAGCCTTGGCGAACAGAGCGCGGTTTATTTTAGTGAGACGTTCGTTATTAGACATATTCCATTATTTGCTTAGTTTCAGAAAACATAGGATTAGGATAGGATAGGATTCTCGTATTTTTAGCAAATCAATATATTTATTGCCATATCACATTTGTGTACAGTCGTGTTATTTAAATACTATAAGTTGTCATACAATTTTTCCGATTATGCGTGGCAAACAATGGTCAACTATATGTTATCTAATACATCCACATCACAGATCAAAAATCAATATAGTTAGATAGATAGAGCACACTTTATTGCACAACCAGAAAAAATAATACAACCCCATAATTCATTAAATCTAAGTACCTAATGTTATACAATTCCAATATGTTTACGAATCAGAATTGAAGTTATTTAAAAAAAACCGATTAACTGAACATATTCAGAGATGTTTCAAAAAAATCAACGAACTTGATTACAAAATGCAACCGAGCTAGGTAGGCGACCGTCTGCGTCGAGCGAAGGCGAAAAAGTGAGCTCCAAGTCGCTAACTAGCCGTTATCCCCACCGCGCCGCCGTCCGACACGCCCTCTGACGTCATCACGGCCAGCCACGATGCCTGCCTACTTCTTTTTCTAAGGCCGATATTAGACAATCTTAGATATGATATGGGGGGTGGGCAGCAGCGCCCCCTGCAGTACAATTCCACCAAATTGCGATCCCCAACCCGCATGCCCGCAGCGTGGGGATTATGGGTATTACCCTCCAATGATGGCACAACCTTGCGCTATGGCGCTCATTAGGGGAGGGCTATGTCCAGCAGTGGACTAATATAGCCTAAAGAAGAAGAAGAAGAAGATATGATGTCATATCTGTCAAACCCTAGGATATTTTTTTCTATGATGCTGCTCTTAATTCTCCAATTATTGCCACTCGAAATTATTGTTTTGACGACGCCATTTTTTATTTTGATGTTAGACATACGTGTCTGAGGCCAATATTAGACTATCATAGAAATAATGATCACAGATATAGGACTCTATGAAAAATCTATGACAGTGTAATGTCGAGATATGGTTCATATTGTCTATGATCATAGAAGTTTGATCCTATTTGACAGCAAGCGTATCTAAAATTATGATCATTTGTCTAACTTCTAACTTCAGAGCTAGGTCCTAGTAAACGATCCTTTGCACTGATTTGATATCAATTCAATTCAATTTCAACGTAAAGAATTTACATTCTGTTTGCTGAATGTCAAAGTACAATGTAACATGAAAGTGAAACCCGCCGCCTTCGGGCCGTAATGTAGTGGAGAAAAAGGCAGCGGGAAAAAACACTCCACTCTGACCATCTTTTCTCAAGTCCTCTTAAATCTAATACATTAGATACCATCTATACGCATAAGATTCCATGATTGCCATTAATAACTTTAAATGCTAAAGCATTATAAATAAAAAAAAATTACATAGGCCGTGAAAACATGACAAGTGCTGCGGCCAGACACAAGAACAGCACTCGTTCACGAGCATAACGCAGAGGTCAGCCATCATCAGTATCTTCAATGAGTTTCTTGTTTTAACCCTTCTAGCGCCCCGCGCGCTCGGAAAAAAGAAAGTTCAAAGGTACCGCATAGTGCAGGGTCATTTCGCACCGCCATTTTTTTGCATCTTTTTTGTGAACACAGTTCCGCATTTCTCAAATTAGAGAAAGTACTACGTAATTATTCAATAAGTGTTATATATCACTACAATCTGCATAAAATGCCCTATCCGGTTATTATACTTGTAATGCTAATAAAATTATCAATAAACTTACATGATATTCAAATGACGAGATGAATTTCACTATCCACGCCATTTTGACACTACTTTGAACTTTGTCTCACTATTTTCACTAATTACTCATTCACTAGCACTGAACTAACACTTATAATATGATCTGCATATTATCTATTACTGTTTACACAATTTTCATACTCTAATTCACCAAAATAAAGCTATAAATGAATAATTACCAGGAAGAGGTAAAATGACACTGACCGCCCATACAAGCGGCACAATCCGGGCTAAAAGTTCGAGGCTTTTTTCACTTTCTTTTCCATCAAATACAACGAAACTATTATTTGAAACATAATCTACACACTTTTCCCAGTAATTTGATATATAACACATGAACAAATACGCAGCGTTGCCTTCTCTAAATAACTTATAAAACTTTAGCGAGCGGAGCAACTCACGACGAAAACGCAAAATGGCGTCTGACCTAGCAAGCTCATGTGGTTTCGATGATAATTCAAATTTTTTCCACGTCACGTCATTTGATTGGTTGGCGAAAGTAATCCTTACTAACCATTGGCCAATAAAACAACAGATATTGTCCATAGAGAATGCACAGAGCATAGATAAAAAGAGTCCAATCTGAGCGTTGCATAGTGTACATACGTCTGTACACTAAGCGCTTGGGGGATTGCGCGCGGCCGGGCTGATTAGTGTACAGACGTATGTACACTAAACGCGAGAAGGGTTAAAATGAATGGTGCTGCTTGGCCATATACGTCTCCGTCCATTCGGAGGTACATTTTGTGGGACTTTATATCTTCCAGTCTAAGTTCTTCTAATAATATGTGTTCAAGCGCCTTCAACTTTCTTCGTCGCAACAAGTCACTCGAGACCCTTGATTTGCAAACTGCAAAATGCCAGGCGCTGAATTATGTTATGAATATGAATATGAATTATGAATTATGTACCTTCAATCTCATCTTTTTTTTATTACTTTTCCTCTCGAAACTCCATTAAAAATTGTATCTGCAAAAAATTATTGCTAAATTAACTAATTAAACTCTGTCAAGTGAGTTTGGGCTTTTATTCCTAAAAACTGAAGCCCCATAGTGTCCGCGAAGACATAAATTGGCGACCGTGACAGGACATAGCCGCTTTTGGAGAAAAGTCCTTCAGCCAAAGAAGGTGAAGCCAAGGATCTGAGATCGCCCAGGGCAGTGAAGCAGCTAAAGCATCACCCCAGCGAGTTCGTCACTTCAGATAAGTGCCCTGTTTCCTTCTTATTCCATCCAATCCATACTTACCTACCAAAATCTTAGTACAAAATATTTTTCCTAAATTCCTCAAAATATCCTCAAACTGGCTTTGATACTCCACTTGCGCTATCCTAAATCAATCCCAACATTGTTTACTACGTAATAGAATACGTTTTATCAAGTATTTCTCAAAATTTATCCAGATATTTGTCAAAACTGTAATTATTTTTCAGATGTAAAAATTGTCCCTTTTCAGCCTAAATTTCGTATAAACTACGTCTAAATTCATTTATTACAACTAGATATTGTCTCCCACACCTTAAATACACTATCACAATCCAATTTTCACGCTATTTCGCCAACTATTTCCAGGCGGTACACAAGTTGACCTTTGTACCCGACGAGCAACCTACATCAGTTCGTCAGTGTTTTCCTGCGGAATCCTGCTTCCTGGTCAACAGGTGTCTCCGGAGGAGGAGCGTGAGATTTGTTTAATTATATTTAAGGCCTTTTTTCGTACAACTTTACATTGAGTACGTTACGTAATCTACTTGGACAATACCTACAAGATGACTACTTCTACAGAAGGCAAGGAACTCAAGGGATTATTAACAAAGCGTAGCTCTGTCAAGGGACAGATAACTAAATTTAAAAATTATCTATCTAAGATTACGGAACAACCTCATTTAACGTCTATCGAGGTTGCCGAGTTATCTCTAAAACTCGGCAAGCTTGAGGGATTGTCAGCTAAATTTGATGACTTGCAGAGTCAGATTGAGGTCATAAATCATGAAAACCTCACCGCAGAAATAGATGAACGTGACAACATTGAGCAAGATTTAATAATTTGTATTGCACATGCAAAGGGCATTTTGGACAAACAGAATGAAATTAAAAACGCAATTGAACATGACAGGCGAGCATCTGTCTTCCAGGAAGCTCAATGCAGTCATGATCATCAAGATGCCGGTGTAAAATTGCCACAAATTCAAATAGCTAAGTTCAATGGCGCATATTTCCGCTGGCTTGAATTTCGCGACACTTTTACGAGCCTCATACATAAAAACGAACGTATCTCTGCCATTCAAAAGTTCCACTACCTCATCTCATACCTAGAAGGGGATGCAGCTCGTGTTATTTCAAATATAGAGGTTTCGTCTGACAACTACAATGATGCTTGGACATTACTGAGTGACCGCTACAACAATAAAAGACTTCTTATCAACCACCACCTTAAGTCTCTGTTTAGCACACAGACACAAGCTCGAGAGTCTGACTCAGCATTACGATATCTAGTAGATCACGTCACAAAAAATTTGCGAGCACTGGCTAGCCTCGGTCAACCAACAGATAAATGGGACACACTTATAATTTATATGATTTCAGCCAAATTAGACAGCCGTACCCTCATGAAGTGGGAGGAGTACCGCAACGAAATTGAAGGTGATGTTCCAAGTCTAGAGCAGTTCTATAAATTTCTCATTGATCGTGCGGATGTACTTGAGTCTATTAATCGCAGCAAATTCGACCATAACAATTATTTCAAGCCACCTCAGTCTGCTCCAGTAGCTTCTAATAACTACAAACAATACAACAACACTAAATCATTTGCTGCAACAAACTTCGATAAATCTTCAGTGTACTTATGCATTATTTGCAACCAAAATCATAAAATTTACGATTGCCCTATATTTAAAATAATGACAATTGACGAAAGGCTTAACGAAGTATCAAAATATAAATTATGTTTAAATTGTTTGAGACAAGGCCACCCCACTCATGAATGTCGCATGGGGCCTTGCCGAGAATGCAAAAAGAGGCATAGCAGCCTCCTACATAAACAAAATAATGCAAATAACGTGGCAGTTGCTATAGCTAGCAACTCAGAAATTGTAAACAATTTTGCTAAACAAAACAAAAATGAAATAATTCTATCTACTGCGATGATTGAGGTCTGCAATCCTATAACAAAACAAACTGAAAGAGTGCGTGCTCTTTTAGATTGCGGAAGTCAATCATCGTTTATCACAAAATCATTACAAAAAAGTCTTAATCTAAACACAAATTCTATTGATCTAAATGTAATTGGCATTGGCAACAACAATGCTGATAAGGTGAGTGAAAGTTGTGTAGTACAGCTAAAGTCTACCAACAATAGTTATGATGTAACTGTCTCTTGCCTTATCCTAAATGAACTGACAGGAGATTTGCCAAAGGCTCCAGTCGATATAACTCAGCTAAATCTTCCCAAAGGCATACTACTTGCTGACCCTGCCTTTAATCAACCAGCTCCAATTCAGGTGTTGATCGGAGCCGACATATTTTGGGACATCCTAAAATGTCAACAAAAATCTCTTGGATCAAATAACCCAAAATTACAAAATTCACACTTTGGTTGGTTAATCGCAGGGCCCATATTAAACTCCAAAGTTAAGCAACCTAACAAAATTAATTGCAATCATGCGAGACTTACCAATGATTTATCGAAAGAATCAGAAGTTGAAAATCTACTTACTAAATTTTGGGAGCTAGAAGAGCTACCATCAAAAACCCTCCTAAGTGAAAGCGAAAAAATGTGTGAGCAGCATTTTGTCTCTCATGTTTCTCGCCTAAATTCAGGCAGATTCAGTGTCAAGTTGCCTCTAGTTGACTCACCAGACTGCCTTGGTGATTCTTATCACCTTGCTTAAAAAACGCTTTCTTAATTTAAAGAAGAGATTTAAAAGGGATCCAAACTTAAAACAAGAATACTCTAAATTTATACAAGAATACAATGATTTAGGCCATCTTTCTGAATCATTAAATCCCCAACCAAATCCATCTTATTTCTTGTGTCATCACGCTGTATTTAAACAAGACAGCGAGTCCACCAAAATCCGAGTTGTGTTTGATGGATCGGCCGCCACATCTTCTGGCTACTCTGTCAACGACCTGCAGTTGGTAGGCCCCAATGTTCAAGACTCTCTTTTTTCCATATTGCTGAGAGCCCGACAGTACAAATATCTCCTTACGGGAGATATCGAAAAAATGTATCGACAGGTTCTCGTCAGCGAAGAGGATCGCGACCTCCAGCTGATTTTGTGGAGAGAAGATGAGTCACAGCCTATCAAAACGTTGCGTTTAAATACTATCACTTATGGTACCGCAAGTGCTAGCTATCTAAGTACGCGGTGTCTTTGGCAGATTGGCGAGGAGTGTGACGATGAGCAAATAAAAACCATCATCCAAAAGGATTTTTATGTTGACGACTTAATCACTGGCTGTGATGATGCTGAACAATTAAAAATTATTCTAAAATCAGTCACGAGCACTCTCAGCAAGGGTTGTTTTAAATTACGTAAATTCAAAACTAACTGCCCATCTTTATTCGAACACTCCGATCTAAATATACAACAAAATTTGACACTCAGTGAATCCTCAAGCACTCTCGGATTGGGGTGGAATCCTAATAGTGATACACTAAATTTTCCCGCTATAATTATTGACAAAAATGACAAAATTACAAAAAGGACTATTATGTCGACTTCATTCAAAATTTTCGATCCACTGGGTCTTTTAAGCCCGTCTATAATTCTGCCCAAAATGTTATTACAAAAACTTTGGCAACTTAAACTCTAATGGGATCAGCCAGCTCCAAATGACATTCAAGTTTCATGGCTTGAATTCCAAGACAATATAAACCTACTCTCTAAAATCGAAATTCAAAGATCAGTCGTATGTGACGCGCCTATATTAATTGAAATGCACTCTTTCAGCGATGCTTCGTTGTCTGCCTACGGTGCTTGCATCTACATAAGGTCAATTAATAGAAACAATGAAGTCACCGTTAGGTTGTTGTGCGCGAAATCAAAGGTAACAAGCTTAAAACCTACTACTGTTCCACGGCTGGAGCTTTGCGCTGCACAACTAGCTGCGAGACTGTGTAATACCGTTAAAGAGTCAATACGATATGAATTTGATCGTATAATCCACTGGTGCGACTCCAGTACAGTCTTGGCGTGGTTGACAGGTTCTCCTCACAAATTAAAAACATTTGTGGCTAATAGGGTAGGTGAAATCGTTGAAACTACTACACCATCTTCCTGGCGTTACGTGCCCACTGACCAAAATCTTGCTGACTTGATCTCTCGAGGTGTAAATGCTGCTCGGTTAACAAAATCAACCTTGTGGTGGAATGGGCCGAGCTTTCTGACACAGGATGTAACAAAATGGCCAATTTTAAAGTCAAATGTAAAATTTCACGACTTACCTGAAGTAAAAACCATGGTCTCACTTGTCAAAGCCGATCCTATTATAAAATTTAATAATTTCTCAAAATTCACTAAATTACAAAGAGTGTTTGCGTACGTAAACAGATTCCTCTTTAATGCAAAAAACCCAAAAAACAAACGTGTAGGTATCTTATCTGTCCACGAACTAAACGAGTCATTTAATCTGCTCTGTGCGACGGCTCAGCAACAAAGCTTTCCACAAGAATATAAAGCTCTTTCTAAAACTCAAGCCATAAGCATAAAATCAAGAATTTTACCTTTGACACCTTTTATGGATGAACAAAAATTGATTAGAGTCGGAGGCCGAATTAGTTCCTCTGACTACACTTATGAAAAAAAGCATCCGGTCTTACTAGATTCGTCACATCACTTGTGCAAACTCATCTTTGAAAATGAGCACATTCGTAACATGCATGCTGGACCACAGTTATTACTGGCTACAGTTAGGGAAACTGTTTGGCCCATCAATGGACGACATCTTGCACGACGTACGGTCCATAACTGCCTGCGTTGTAGACGAGTACAAGGTAAAACTCTTTGCCCTAAAATGGGTAACCTGCCATCGCAAAGAATCACCCCTGACTTTCCATTCAAATCGGTAGGCATCGATTTCGCTGGACCTTTTCTTGTACTAAATCGGAAGGGAAAAGGTGCCAGACTAATGAAATCCTATCTATGTCTTTTTGTTTGCCTTCGATATAAATGTCTACACCTCGAAGCTGTAAGCGACCTAACCAAAGATGCATTCGTTATGACCTTAAGGAGGTTCGTTGCGCGCCGCGGTAAGCCAGTGGAGATCTTTTGTGACAATGGGCGAAACTTTGTGGCCGCCGCCAAGGAATTGGCATCATTTCTAAATTGTAATACCTATGCTCTATCTGACTTTGCCGCGCAAGAAGGCTTTAAATTTATTTTCACACCCACTTACGCTCCTCATTTCGGGGGCATCCGGGAAGCAGGCGTGAAATCCGCAAAATATCATATAAAGCGTGTAATGGGAAATACTCACCTTACTTTTGAAGAGATTTCCACTCTCTTTGCGCAAGTGGAGGCCATTCTTAATAGCCGTCCCTTGTGCCCATTATCCTCATCCCCTAACGATTTCCTCTCCCTCTCCCCAGGGCACTTTCTCATCGGAAGACCACTCAACGCGCTACCATCACTAGCCTTGGGCGACTGCAAGGAGAGTCAGCTAAACCGATATGCCCGTGTCGAGAAAACCCGACAACACTTCTGGCAACGTTGGCAACGGGAGTATATATCAGAACTGCAGCAACGCACTAAATGGAAGACGAACAAAGCCAAATTGAATGTCGGCGATTTAGTCCTCATCCACGATGACGCCGCTCCTCCCTTATGCTGGCGTCTTGGACGAATACTGAGGTTGTTTCCTGGACCCGATGGACTTTCACGTGTGGCCGACATCAGCACCACGAGAGGAACCTACCGAAGACCCCTGGTTCGTCTCTGCCCTCTACCAACGGAGCAAGATCTTCAAGGTTGAAAGGACCACGCCTTCCAACGGGGGGAATATGTTCAAGCGCCTTCAACTTTCTTCGTCGCAACAAGTCACTCGAGACCCTTGATTTGCAAACTGCAAAATGCCAGGCGCTGAATTATGTACTTCTACCTTCAATCTCATCTTTTTTTTATTACTTTTCCTCTCGAAACTTCAATCAAAATTGTATCTGCAAAAAATTATTGCTAAATTAACTAATTAAACTCTGTCAAGTGAGTTTGGGCTTTTATTCCTAAAAACTGAAGCCCCATAGTGTCCGCGAAGACAATATGTTATTGACTCCTCTCTCTTATCGCCTTGCAATCCACGATCTGACTCAAAAAAATCGAATATTCCTTTTTCTATTCTTCACTTTTTTGTCAATCTTAAAGCAATTACTACAATTGCGTTCTTACCAAGAGAAAACGTGGCTAAATTGGTATCCATATATCAGTGCCCATGATGTCGATATGACCTTATATGTAATATGCAACTAAAAAGCAGCACCTAGAAAAAATATCCTAGAATTTAACAGATATGACATCATTCTGTGATGAATATATGATAGTTTAATACTGCTCTTACTTGTTTCTAACCATATAATATTACAAATAATCGAAGCTCAAAATGTATGTTCATTTAGGAATTCTACTGCCTCTTTCGTCACTAGCCAACTAAATAATTTGCGCCGATAGTAAGGCAAATTGTCAATATCTCGGACTGTTCTTAGCAATATGTTAACAAAAATGAGACCATACCAAAGAAACTCTTGCTCATCAACGCTGTTTTGTATGGTATTACTTTAACTGTTAATTAATATTATTGTTTCTTCTAATTGTCAATTTTTCAAAAAGTTTTCGGTTGCTTCAAATACTGCCACCTCGTGTAAAGAGACATGTAGAGACATAGACACGTGAGAATTCTTAAACTACTAAAGTGGGTCTTATAGCTATCAGTTTATCGAAGATTGCACATAGCTTG